>JAPDVU010000012.1:14222500-15660000 GCA_026230045.1 Corynorhinus townsendii
TGGGTTGCCTGGCAATGGAGGAAGCCAAGCTTCCCACCCGCCCTGGCCAACCCTGGCCTCGGCTCAAGACTACAAAGTTTCAATTATAGAAGATAAATAAATCCCAACAAAAATGGCGGTGGCCACAGAGCTGGAGCAAGCAGGAGGCTTGGGTTGCCCCTGGCGATGGAGGAAGCCAAGCTTCCTGGCTGGCCCTGGCCTCTGCTCAAGGCTACAAAGTTTCAATTATAGAAGATAAATAAATCCTAGATACTTGCTTGCAGCCGGGCCCTGGCCTCTGCTCAAGGAGGCGCTGAAAAAAAACGGAAAAAAAGGAGGGCTGGGAACTTGGGTTGCTGGGTGGTGATCAGGCCAAGATGGGATGGCAGGGGCCGTTGGGGGTAAGCAGACCAGCAGGGGGGCCAGCTGTGGGTGAGCAGACCGTCAGTGGGGGTCAGTTGGAGGTGATCAGGACAGTGGGGGGGCAGTTTGGAGTGAGCAGGCCAGCAGGGGGGCAGTTGGGGGTGAGCAGGCCAGTGGGGAGGGAAGGTGGGGGCGAGCAGGCCAGTAGGGGCGGCAGTTGGGGGGGAATCAGGCTGGCGGGGGGGGGTCATTTGGGAGCGAGCAGGCTAGCAGGGAGGGCAGTTGGAGGTGAGCAGGCCGGCAGGCAGAGTGGTTAGGGGCAGGCAGGCAGGCAGGCGAGCGGCTGGAGCCAGCAGTCCTGGATTGTGAGAGGGTTATCCGACTGCTGGTTTGGGCCCGATCCCTGTAAACCAGCAGTAGGACATCCTTCGAGGGGTCCCAGATTGGAGAGGGTGCAGACTGGGCTGAGGAACACCTCCCACCTGTGCACGAATTTCCTGCACTGGGCCACTAGTGTGTGTGTGTGTGTGTGTGTGTGTATAAAAATACAGTGTGCCTGGATGAGACACATATCTATTGCAGAAAATTAGTACTGTAGACCACACTAATCACTGAAATCTCAAATTCTTTTTGAAAGTAGGCAGAGACTCTTAAGTAAAACACTAACCTGCATCATTTCTGTTTTGAAACATTGTCATGGCTTCAAGATTTAATGCACACACACCCCTCATGAAAGCTTTCTTCATGGAATCTTCAAAGTGCTCTTTTTCATGTTGCATTCTTTGTATCTCAGCTTTTGCATTTTCCAAAGCTCCAGATAACTAAAATAAGGCAATTTTTTAAAAAAAGGGTTGTAATACAAGAAAGGATATTATTTATTGTTAAAAAGTAGACTTACACTGTGAAGTATTTTTAGGTGAAATACAGGTACTAAAAACACTTTGCTACATGCCTCTTCTGCTATGTGTCTCACTTTATTTTAAACGGTGTATCTTACTTTTAGTGTCTTTCAACAAACCATTTCCATTTCTAACCATAAATTCAAGGTTCAAACAAGGGGAATTGTATACCAGTCTCACTGAAGGTTGCTTATGTGTTTTAATTATACAAAAAGATATAGTATTTCTTACCATGAATCTTTTATGTAAAATATAGAATATTAAACAAAATACATTAAGAGCCACAGACAGTCCTCACCTCTTCAGAAAAAAATTAACTAAGTGCCTGCAATATTAACATTTTTAAAAACTAAATAATACTATAGAATTTAAAGTGCAAAGTGATATTAGTTGCAACACATTTTTCCACAGACCAAATCTAAAGGGACTCCATTTTTTGCATGTCATTTTCAATTGCAGAAAATTGTCTGTATTATGATACTGATTTTTAACATTAAGAACTTTGTACTATAATGATGAAATATTTTTTCCTTTTAGTATTTTATTTCAAGAGGTCTACTGCATTCTTCAATATAGTTTTTATTTCATTTGGAGTCTCAAATGTTTTCCCGTGGAAACAATGTTAATTTTATTATTAGAAGTCAATGGGAAAATAATTCCAATTTGTATCCAACTTTATATGAATAAAGTTTATTTAAATTAACAAGAGGATAAACATTTTTGATTTTGGTCTCTATTTTTGGCTAAATAAAAGACAAAAGAAGTATAAGAAAGATTGCTTTCTTAGAGACATAAGGATCTATGAGTGATTTAAATTGTCAAGACACTTGTACACACAAGAGTTCCAACATAAGTTGGAGGCCAGAGTTACAACTTTTAAAGAATAAATAAGTCTGTAAATCTGACTCATTATTGTTCTTTCCCAAATAGTCACATAGTCTCATTTGAAGACACACTGCATTAAATGGAATTAGAAATGGGTCACTCTGCCTAACTATAGTAAAGTAACAGTGAGTGATACTACCCATCTTGTTTATTTCTATTAAAGGAAAGTAAAAATAAATAAAAAAATAGAAGTTTTACCACAGCAACTTTGTTTTCATAATCATTGGAAATTTGGACACAAACTTCTTCGGCTCTTGCTTGACAAGCTCGCTCCACTACGTCCTTCCACTTCTTTTGCACCGTGGAATGCCAGCCTATCCACACTTTCTTCAGTAAAGTTCTCTGGAAGTACTGGTCAGCGAGTTTCCCTTCATAAGCCTAAATGAAAGTATTATAACCTTAAAACACAGTGCACTGGTAAATATACAGGCAGTAATAAAAGAAACACAACACAGTGGTGAGCAGTGTACATACATTATTATTTAATCCTGTGTAATTATTCTTATCTGCATAGAGAACAGGCTTATAGAGGTTAAGTAACCTGTCCAAGTAGACAGGGAAAAGCCATTCTTGCCTCATTCCAGAGCCTAAGCTCTTTCTTATCCATTACACATGATTATTTTATGTAACTAATCAAGTTAGGGGAAAAACAACAACAAAAAACAAACGAAAGAAAATGAATAATTTGCCACTTGCCATCTTAGTTCTGCATCTGCATGACCTTTTAGCTGAAACTAGGACTAGGACAACAGAGTGGTTGGAAGACAAAAAGGTAACTGTAGCTTCAAATGGCACTGTTTTCCCTTTGGCTTGGTGGACACCACCATAAGCAAGATTAGTTTAATTTACATACTTTACATCATATATAGTGCCAAACGGATTCAAACAGGAACATATGCTATTCTTTTTATCAATGAATTTAAATTCTTTTGAAGAAGTAGTTCCAATTTTCAATCTTCTTAAATTTGAAAAGCTATTCAAAAAGTGATGGCAGCCTCAACTATTTCAGCTAACATAAAAACAATATATTCTCATTATGTCACTTGATAAATAATTTTCAAAATATGGTCTAAATACTCATTTTAAATAGCTCTTTTCAGTCTGATCAATGTAGATTGATCTATTGGGATTAATTAAAAAATAAAAGCATTAGGAGGAATCCTATTCCCTAATAGTGGAATATTATTGATGTTACTAATACTAAATATTAATGTTTAAAAATATTAACATTTAATATTAATTTCTTGGAACTAATGCACAGAGATCACTCGATGGCTCACATGAGCATTACATTAAAACTATATATATGTGTGTATATACAACATACACACACACACACACATATATATCTCTACCTCCTACACTCTTGAGTCTTTATACTCTGTCTTCTTGTAGGATATATACATATTCATACTTTTCCACTTCTGATACAATAACTTATTATTCTCTCTCAGTTTGCCTGTACTCTGAGTTAGCTCTTATTAATTAAAATGAACAATGTTCAAATTTAAATTATGTACAAACAGGATAATTTTTATAAAGCTATACAGACATGGCTTTAATTCTCACTCTAATGCAAGTCTACACAACAAACATTTATACAATTTTATAATGTACTAGTAGGAATCCGTGCACCAGTAGCTCTCTGTGGGGCCTGGCCGCTCCACGCCCGCTGCTCAGAGGCTCTCCACAGCCCAGAGGCCCATCTGTGGCTGGGCGCAGAATGCTTGCCTTGTTGCTGCAGTGATGAAGCATTCCACCAGGCCGTTCACGCTGCCCGTTTTCAGCAGCTGCCCCCTCGAAATTGGGGGACTCTGGCAGGGCTGAGAGGACTGGGTGCCACCACCTTGTGGCTATGAGCACCACCATCTTTGTGATGGAGTGATGGCTAATTTGCATATTACCCTTTTATTAGATAGGATAACTGCAGTGTTGCCTCTTTTTGAGAAGAATGTATTCAGGCATTTTAGAAGGAGAAACAAAATGGGAAGCATATGATATGTTAAAGACTGTAAATTCTTTCTCCACATAATCATATTTAAGTCAAATTTGTTAAAGGGATTCTATTACCAAGGCATTTGTAATTTAGGTACAATCCCTACTAACCTATTGTGACAAAGGAAAGGATATATCACTAGATCTATAAAATATGTGGTATTTTCCCCCAAACAATACCAAAATCAAATTCCTTGAGAACAGAGCAACATTAAATTCATTTTGACTTATTAGATGATAAATCCTTCTTTGACTTTAACAAGAGTTCTAAAATGTGATCCTAAACAATTTTGAATTCAGAAGTCTAATATTTGCCAGTCATCTTTTCGTTTTTATACTTACATCCTGTCTGGATTTGACATGGCCAATTCGCCAGTGGAAGAATGTTCTCATCAACTCTATCCTTTCCTTTTGCTTGCCTATAGCATGAGACAAGCTGGAAATCACCTGTGAACAGCAATTAGGCCAATTATTGTGATGTTACAATAACAGCTACTAGTAAAGTGATTTTTCTCATATATCCAAAAGTGCTAGAAAATATCAATGGATCACTACTATATTCATCCAGTTAATTTCATTATTATCTTTATAAAGATAAAAAAACTTCTCCACATGAAAACACTATGTGAAGGAGAACAAAAGAGGAAAGAAATTTCATTATGTGTAAATCTTGGTAATCACCAAAATAAATTTACGTACATGAAAATTAATACAGGGTGGGACACAAGTAGGTTTACAGTTATTCCTGTGGCAAATAACACCATAATTAAAAATTAATACAAGAATAAACTGTGTTCCACATAAACCTATTTGTGCCCCACCCTATATGGTATTGACATTTAATTCAAGAAAAACAAGCATACATTGAAAGTTTTGCTACATATACAAAAAGTATTTATTGATTAGGATTGAGGGCAGAGGCCAGATTTTATATATCTTTCTAGTCCCTAAATACCTTTAGTATCTTGGATTATAAGTTTCTCAATAACCTTTTTATTAAAAAAATATTTTTATTGATTTCAGAGAGAAAGAGAGAGAGAGAGAAACATCAATGATGAGAGAATCATTGATCGGCTGACTCCTACATGCCCCCTGCTGGGGATTGAGCCAACAACCCCCAGTATGGAACTGTGACCTCCTGGTTCATATGTCAACACTCAACCACTGAGTCATGCTGAGACATGCTGGCTGGCTGGGCTCAATAACTGTTTAATAATTTTTTTCTGAATTCAACAAACTCATAAAAGAAAATAGTCATACTCTGATGTATTTCAGTGTTATTATTCTTGTTCTTTTATTGATTTCAGAGAGAGGAAGGGAAAGGGAGTGAGGGATAGAAAGATCATTGATGAGAATCATTGACCAGTTGCATCCTGCACTACTTCTACTAGGGATCGAGTTAGCCACCCGGGCATGTGCCCTGATTAGGAATTGAACCATAACTTCCCCATGGGTCCAGGCTCAACCACTGAGTCACAATGGTTGGGCTTATTCTTGTTCTTTAAAAAAATTAATGGGAGAAATCAGCTGACAATCGTATGGGGGCTCCCTTGTAGCTTTACAAGAACAATGATGCTGTGTGTTAGCCATGTAGAAACCTGTGTAGGGCTGCCTGCGTCTGGACTGTCCTCCTGTGCACAACAAAGGAAAAAAATATTTTATGGAGAGAATCCAAGATGGTGGCGTAGGTAAACACCTAAACTGCTGCCTCGCACAACAATTTCAAAACTACAACTAAAAGACAAAACGTCTATCACCCAGAACCACAGGAAAGGTGGCTAAGTGGAAGTTCTACAACTAGAAGGAAAGAGAAAAGAGCACTGAGACGTGCACGAGCGCTGAAAAGCTGAGGTACGGAGGCGCGAGATCCGGGCTGGCAGCAGGCGTTGCTTTTTTCAACCCAAAGGGAGACAAGCCCCCGATTACTCTGAAATACAGTTTCTGGGGAGACGCCGGGGACCCAAACTCCTACGGGGAGAAGCTGGACTGTCTGCCATCGGGTCGGAAAGTGAGGGGGGCTTGCTTGCATTGCAGAGCTGCGTGCAAGAATAATTGTTTACTGCTCTGGGGCACGGGACGCATTCGGAGACACAGAGCCGGCTAACTAGCAGCCATTGCTGTTTGCCACGCCCTAGCCTAGTGACACCCTGAGACCCCGCCCCACACATCCTACAAACCCACCCAAGCTCCAAGCAGCAGCGTTAGCATAAGAAAGGCCTGCCCTATCGCAGCTTAACCTAGCAAACTTGCAGCCTGGGTCAGACAGCTCCAAAACCTCCAAACCACAAGCAAAGAGGAGAAAACTGTAGCTCTCGCTGTAGCTCCTGCTGAGTGGACTCAGACAATAGCTGACCTGCACCCCATTGGAGATCCAGAAGCCAGTATACCTAGTGGTCAGTGTGAGACACCAGATTTCAACTCCTCACATCCATAAGTGGCACATTCAAGAGGCAGACTCAGTGAGCACCAAAGCCCCACTGAAACAAGTCCTGCACTATAAGCGTGTCTCCAGCACAGCAGTTCCAGCACAGCAGTTCTTCCATTATAGACACAGCGAGTGCTCACAGCCGATTGGCCTGGAGGTCAATTCCTCCCAGCGTACCAACAGCAATTAAGGCTTAACTACACCAAGACTTTGCATTCAGCCCACAAAGGGGTGTACCAAGAGCGTCCACATCAGGTGATTGGGGAGGCTGAGCCACTGCCCCCTACAGGTCACCTACCACACAAAGCCACTCCGTCAACACAGGGAAGCAGCCAAAATGCGGAGACAAAGAAACATGTCACGAATGAAAGAAACGGAGGAAAGCAAACTACTGGACGACACAGAGTTCAGAACCACATTTATAAGGTTACTCAAGAATCTTCTAAAAACAGCTGAGAAACTTGGTGAGACCTTTAAGGATCTTAATGAGAATGCCAAAAAAAAATGGAAAAGGACCAGTCAGAAATGAAGCATACACTGTCTAAAATAAAGAATATACAGAAACTCAACTGTAGATCAACGTACCCCAACAATCAAACCAAAGATCTGAAATATGAGGAAACAAAAAACACCCAACCAGAAAAACAAAAAGAAAAAAGAATCCAAAAATATGAAGATAGTGTAAGGAGCCTCTGGGACAACCTCAAGCGTACCAACATCCGAATTTTTGGGGTGCCAGAAGAAGAGAGAGAGCAAAATACTGAAAACCTATTAGAAGAAATAATGACAGAAAACTTTCCCTACCTGGTGAAAGAAATAGACTTACAAGTCCAGGAAGTGCACAGAACCCCATACAAGAGGAATCCAAAGAGGACTGCACCAAGACACATCATAATTAAAATGCCAAGGGCAAAAGACAAAGAGAGAATCTTGAAAGCAGCAAGAGAAAAACGGTTAGTTACCTACAAGGGAGTACCCATACGACTGTCAGCTGATTTCTCGGCAGAAACTATGCAGGCCAGAAGGGAGTGGCAAGAAATATTCAAAGTGATGAATAGCAAGAACCTACAACCAAGATTACTCTACCCAGCAAAGCTATCATCAGAGTTGAAGGTCAGATAAAGAGCTTCACAGATAAGAAAAAGCTAAAGGAGTTCATTGCCACCAAACCAGGATTACATGAAATGCTGAAGAGTATTCTTTAAGAGGAAGAAGAAGAAAAAGGTAAAGATAAAAATTATGAACAACAAAATGACATCAAATACATACCTACCAACAAGTGAATCTAAAAATCAAGTAAATAAAAAATCTGAAGAACAGAATGGACTGATGAATATAGTAGAATCAGGGACATAGAAAGGGAGTGGACTGACAATTCTCAGGGGGAAGCGGGTGTGAGTGGTGCGGGAAGAGATTGGACAATAATCTTACTCCTATGGATGAAGACAGTGGCATGGGGTAAGGGCATGGGGTAGGGTGGAGTGGGGAATCAGGTGGAGGGGAGCTATAGGGGGAAAACAAAAAGAGGAACACCTGTAATCTGAACAATAAAGATTTATTTAAAAATAAATAAATAAATAAAAAGAAAAAAAAATTAATGGAGGCTTTTAAATCCTAAGACAATACTCTCTCTCTTATAAAGTACCAAGTAGCTGAAACGTCTATCTAAAAATGGCCACAAAAAGAGATTTTGTAAATTGGGCACATTTACTGAGAGATATTTATTCTGGTTTCTTTAAATAATTTTTAAAAGTGGAAAAGAGCACACATTCTAAGATATTAATATTCTCTTTCTAAAATAGTATGGTGGTGGCTATCCACTTTCTTTGTTTAAAAAAATTGGACATATATGTACAACTCTTTTTTAAGTGTGATACTTTAAAATTAAAAGCCTTAAGATGGAGTTTTGAGGATAACATATAAAATGACTAATATTAGTATCTATTTAAAAAAGTAAACTATGAAAAATGTTCAATTTTATATGATACCTTGCAATACCAAAAGAAATGTATACATTTTTAAAAAACACTGGACTCTTTATCCAGTTAATTAAAACAGTGAGGGCTGCATCTACAGACCAGCAGTTGAGGTGTTTGCAGAGTCCCTTCTCTCTGAAAGTCACCATCCTTCTGGGGCAGCCACAGATTTGTTGCCCACCTGCTTTGTTCAAGGTGTTGTCTGCAGGCACAAAATTAGCACGCACCTGAACCTTACTTTCAAATTCTTAACAGGCTAACAGAAAATGAAAAAAAAAGGTGCTGTTTATCAATAAAAAAACAGACTTCTTCAGCAAATAAAGACTTATCACAGATATAATGTGAGAAACTTAAAATAACCCCTAAAAAGACGGCTTAAAAACTGGATAATGCTGGTTCCCTAAAGTGCTCTTAAGGGCAGTTAAGAAGGAAAAATTAGTATGTACATTTACCATGTACTCTTAAAACTCCAAGCACATCGAAATTGATCTCAAAGATAAAATGGCATGACCATGGCATGTTTAATAGGAAGATAAATTGTATATCTATGCACCTATTTTTCTACCAATTTCTGAAGTGATCTTCCCTTTGTATCTTGCATGACCAAAAAAAAAAACACCCCAGTTCTTGGCCTCTTAGGGAGGAAGGGAGAAAGGAGAGAGGGAGAAGGAAAAGGAGAAAGGCAGAGAGGGAGAAAGGAAGAGAGATGAAAAGTGAGGGTGAGGGAGAGAGAGATGTGAGAGAAATACATCTGTTGGTTGCCTTTGCACCTGCCCCGGCTGGGGATCAAATCCGAAACCTGGGTAGGTACCCTGACTGGGAATCAAATCGATGACCTTCTGGTGCACATGACTACGCTCCAACCAACTGAGCCACACCAACTAGGGCACTTCCGGACATTTATTATCTAGCAAGACATTTACTGAATCTCAGTTAAAAAGAAATATAAAAAAGAACACCTCATCTTTTCTCCCAATGGAGATTTCATAGGCTTTTTGGAGCTCCTTCAAGCTGTTGATCTGGTTGCATAGTTGTTTTAAATGTGCTGCATGTTTTTCTTTCTCTTTTTTCATTTCCATTCGGTGCCAGTCAATAAAATTTAGTCTCCATTTAGTTAGTTCAGATATGACGTTTGACTGAAAAATAAATATACTGATAACTAAGTAGTTTGTTCCTTAATAGTGCTTCTTAAAATTACACCGAAATTAAGAAACACTTTTAAAAAATCAGAACAAGCAATCAACATGAAAGCTATTTTTTAAAAAATCACTAATGAAAACATTTACAAGTTCAACAGTTACAGCTCCTCTTAGTTCACATTCACCATACTAAAGATATGAATTTTTTTTATTTTGTTATTTTGTATTAATTCTTGTCATTTTAAAAAATTTCAGGTCTTATTCTTTGTTTATTCAAGAACTTAAATGTCCACATTAAGTTGGGTCAGGGAAAAGGAAATGCAGGGCCATGCACTAGGCTGAGCCATAGGACTGGATGTTATTTAGATAGAGGTCGACAGTGGGAGCCATGGGAGTTAATGCTTTCTTCCCCCAAATAAGTTATCACAATGGCTACCTTAACAAACTGCTAAGTCTGACTCCTTTTCACTCTACTGACTGAATAAATAAAAAAGACCAAATAATCATGTTATCAAAAATTAGATAATATGGTTAATTGAACCTAGAACAATTTTAGTGTTTGGTGGTACACCACTCCAGTTGACTTACACCATGAAAAGAAGTATGAAACCTATTCCATGGGGGAAATGGTAGAAGCTATAACTAAAAGATTATATCTGAGATTTATAGTTCAAATAACAGAAATATAGATGCCATAGAATTCTCATGACCATAATTTCTCTTTGCATGTGAATATTCAGCTTCGTTTTCTCAAACTACCTTTGAGAAAAATGGTTATTTTTCTCAACTATATTTTAATTAGCAAAAAGAAACCCTGCCACTTCGTTTTGGGAAACATTTTTTTAAAGCAAGTCTTTTTTTTTTTTTTAATGTTTTTATTGATTTTCAGAGAGAGAGGAAAAGAGAGAGATATATAGAGAGAAACATCAATGAGAGAGGAACATCATTAATCGGCTTATTCCTGCATGTACCCCTACTGGAGATTGAGCTCACGACCCAGGCATGTGCACCGACCGGGAAGCAAACTGGCAACTTCTTGGTTTCTGGGTTGATGCTCAACTGCTGAGCCAAACCGGCCAGGCTTCCTGCCATTTCTGTAATACTGTGTTTTACTTAAAGGCCATTAACATTATTAAAAATAAACATCAATTTTTATAGAGATATCAGTTATATATTGTGGTTGCTATAAGAATGGCTATAAAATGAATACATATTGCTAAAATTGGATTTTGTATTTCATTTAAAGGAGACATTTTCATTAGTTATAGCTACAATATAGTAAAGGTTCACTGAGTGTCTCAGTCACATACAGTCTTTCAGAACATCTGAGAAATTCAGTAGACTGTTCCATCAACTATTTAAAACCTTGCTATTCAAAGTATGTTTTTTGAACCAGATCACCTGGGATCTTGTTAGAAATGCATAATCTCAGGTCCTCAAAAACAACTGAATAAAAAGCTGAAGTTCAACAGGATTCCTAGGGGATTCATATGGACATCAAAGACTGAGAAGCACAGATTAGACAGTGGACTGATCTCCTAAAACTAAAGATTAAAAAGAACCTTTTATTTTAAATAAAAGAAAAACTGGAATTAAGAGCAAAACTATACTAATCCAACAACCATACCTTAAGACCTGAACTCCAAAGATCCAGTACACTTTCCACCTTTTGAAGGTTTTCTTCAGAAACAACAGAATTGCCCACAGTTATTTCATGGACACCTGCATGACTAGAATTAGACCCTGGTGTGGAAGAGTCGCCTAAAAGATTTGAACTGAAAAAATCCATGACGGGGTGAAAAGGCTTCTTTGGTGATGACACTGGTGATAACCCTAGAATGAAAAAAAGTTGTAGTGGTTACGGCAAAGTGAAAACAACCCAAACTGGGAGGACTTATATTGGAAGGCTGGAAGATGTCAGTTACTATAGAGGCTGAGAAAAATGCAGAGAAATGACCTTTCAGTTTACTTAATCTGGATATTTTGAATTTCAGTATTGTCACTGATTTAAGACTAATCAGCATGAGATGCCTCCTATACTCAAGTAAAGATGCTTCATATGTCCAGCTCCAGTCTGAGCGGAAACTATTATCTGTGTCATTATATCAGCATTTCCTAAGTGCTTTGTATGTTTCTATACTAAAAATGTTATAAGGATTGGCTCTCATAATACATGCTACTCTAAGAAATACATACTCTTATCTATTTTACTGATTCCAAAACTGAGATTCAGAAAGGGTTAAATAATTGACCAAGGTCAGAGTGGTTGTATATAGGTCATTATTACTTTATGTAGAACACTGGGATGAGTTTTAATACTACTAAAAGTCAGCACTATAAGTAGAAAAGAGACTAGTAGTTTAATTTATCAGATACTCAACTATAAGATACCCTGTTTGCCCTCAACATATAGGTGAGGAATATATATACATACATATATATATATACATATACTCCCATCTCCTGCCCATATACCAGGGTGTGGGGATGGGAGTGAGAGCCAGAAAGAGAACTGGTATCTACCTTTAAAAAAGTACAGAATATTTTATCACACATGTATATTGGAATTAGAGACTACTGATCATCATTTCTTGCATATTACACTTTTGCTATGAGGGTCCTATAACTAAGACTGAAGGGCTTTTCTCTCTTCCTTACTAAATGACTCAAAACAAAGATAAAGATAAATCTACTATAGAATTTGTTACTTAAAAGTAAATCAAGAATTATCTGCAAAAGGAAAAAAAATCATTCCCTAATATGTATGTTTTGCATAAAAATATATCAACAAATGGTTTAAGCCAGTCACACAGAATATATAGCACTACCTATATATTCTGAAGATGGTTTAGGAACTCAAAGAATAAAGTACATGAATAGTATTTTTTACTAGATTTTACTAACAAGATCTGCACCCATGGACTCTGCTTTTATTTATTTATTTTTTAAATACATCACCTGTAAAAAAAATAGAATCATGGTTCGCTATTCCAAGAATATCCCACAAAATCATGCAAATTAAGATCTTTAAGTTCACTTTAAGAACACTTGTGAAACTGCCAAGGCCATCATGGGGATGGGAATCCAAAAAGCCACCAAGTATTTAAAGAATGTCATTTTATAGAAGCTGTATGTGCTATTCTGTCGTTACAATGGTGGAGTAGGTAGGTGTGCCCAGTCCAAACAGTTGTGCTGGACAGAGTCAGTGGCCCAAAAAGAGTGCTAAATTTTTGCTGCACTTAAAAATGTAGAGAGTAATGCTGAGCTTAAGGGTTTAGATGTAGAGTCTCTGGTCACTGTGCACATCCAAGTGAATAAAACTCTTAAGGTGCAGTACATAACTTACAGAGCTCGTGGGCAGATAAACCTATACATGAGCTCTCCTTGCCACATTGAGATGATCCTTACTGAAAAAGAGCAGACTGTTCCAAACCAGAAGAAGAGGTTGCATGGAAGAAAAAGATACCCCAGAAGAAACAAAAACTTATGGCCTGAGAGTAAATTCAGCATGAAATAAATACTAATAAAAGTAAAAGAAGAAAAAAAAAAAGACCTTGGAAGATCCCTCAGAAATTACATTGCCCAAGCCTTCTATATAAGTGAGAGGCATTTCTTATATGGTGGCTTAAAGGGTCCTTACATTAAATAACATTGAATCTCCTAGTATAAAAAGTGTTCTATTTTTACTATATTACTTATTCTATGTCAAAGAAAAAGTTTCAATCTGGTGCTAGTATGATTTGAAAACCTCTGTAACACTTGCTAATCAGACTGAACATAACACCACCAATAGTATTCGACCAAACTTTCATAACTTTGTTTGAGTTGCATTTATTTTTACCATTGCTTTCTATTTATAACAAGAATATATTAGTTTTATGCTATAAACAGTAATAACATATGTAACATATTTTCTTTTAAAATAAAAGCTAAAAATTAATAGTTGTGAAGAAAAACACTTAAATGATAGAACACGTGGAATAAAGATAGGAAGAAAATGATAAAGTTAGTACGCAAATGCCTGAAAAATGGGAAACAATGCATTATGAAAAAATTTAAATCAGCCAAACTATCTGATATCCTTTTGAATCTTTAAAAATATTTGCCCTCTTGCCCTAGCTGGTTTGGCCTAGTGGATAGAGCGTCGGCTGCAGATTGAAGAGTCCCCGGTAGATTCTGGTCAAGGGCACATGCCTGGGTTGCGGGCTCAGTCCCCAGTAGTGTGCATGCAGAAGACAGCTGATCAATGATTCTTTCTCATCATTGACGTTTCTTTCTCTCTCCCTCTCCCTTCCTCCCTGAAAACAATAAAAATATATTAAAAAGAAAATTGCCCTTTAACTTAGAAGATTTAAGGATGTCACATACTATAATAAATAAACCTGTTTGTCTTAATTGTACTATTTTGATTATTATAAAATTATTTTAAATAGTATTACTCAATAAATTAGCAACAACAGCATTTTAAAATCCTGCCAATAAGTAATATGCTAAAATATTCCTCTTACTACATAGATAATATTCATCAAACCACAAAATGTCATATATTAATAAAAACAAGCTAAGGAAAAGTAATACCTTCTGTCCTTGAATGACTTGAAATATTTAAATCACGTCCTTTTCTAACTTCCGTCTTTGTTTCTCTTTCTCTTCTTACTGTAAAGAAAAATACCCCAAAGCACTTTTAAATAAAATACCTATTCACACACACCTAATTTAAGAAGGTTGAGGTATATAAATAAAATTTTAGAACAAAGAAAATATAACATGGTGGGGTTAAAGAACATTAAAACAAAGAAGAATAAAGAAAAGACTCTGAAACTAGAAAAAGTCTTATTATTAATAAACTCGATTCCACTCACCAAATATGGATGAAAGAGAATTCAGTCTACTGTGGCACTCAATTCACACTGAGGATCAGTGGATGAATGACATTGGAACTTAGAAAAGGCTATGCTGTCTAATAACATTGGATATTTCCAGGGGCCGGCTGCTTTTCACTAGGTGCAATCAAACTAAAGTGACACCGGTTCCCCCCAAACAGGGACTTCTTTACTTCCACCTCAGGAACTTTTAGTCAATACATGGTAAAAAGGAAAGTGGGGAAAACCTCACAAGAATGACTTTGCCAACTCTGACACACCTCACTTATACTAAACAACGGCAATACTAAAAATAAAGGGAATGGGATGATAAATTTACATAGTCCATTCTAACCAAGTCTATGCGTAAATCAGAATAATCTAAATTCACTGCATGTCGTATGCTTAGGTCTCAAGTCCTTTTTGATAAAGGCAGAGCATAAACAAATACTACCTTACATACTAGAAAAGAACAGGGGTCTTAAGTCCCAAGTGGTTACCTTGAAAGGTTGCAGAGTTGGGGCAAGGAAAGGACTCCTGTGTTGTGTCACTGGGAACAACAGTACAGTAATACTGTAGCCAGTGGAAGAGGAAACAAGCTTTTGGTGGCCACCTTAAGGGCAGAGGTTTAGAGGGCTAATACACTACTAGTAATTGCCTAAATTCATTTGTAAGGGAGTATACAGCACTTTGGGTTTGCTCAGTAGGAACTCCATGTTGAGGTGCCATTATAATCAAAACATGGCCAATATCACTGATATAAAAATTAATAAATTCAAGGGTTGTATCTCTTAAAAATCAATAAAACTGGATAGAAAGTATTCAGTAGAATGAGTATGTATATTGTACAATTGTGATCTATTTGTTGATCCAATGCAATAGGTCCAAGATTGAGAAGCAATGAAAACGCCATTCTACAGAGGGAGAAGGACAATAGACACCAGGGCTGTGACTTATCAGAAAACGAGGAGCCTGCTGACTGTGAGTAGGCTGTGTCATGTGCCTTCAAGGAGGGATCCTTAGAGTTTACTTATTGTTGATAACTGCCCATTATCTTGTTGTTTTACAAGAGCTTTCTGTATCCTTATTTAGAGTGAGCTGTTGGGATCCTGTTTTTTATTAAATAAGGGACAAATAGTTAAAAGGAGCTTCATCCTTCTTTTTCAACCTTTTACTCATCTATCATCATACATCCTGATTTGTATTAGTTCTCAATTCTGTCACTGACATAGTCCAAGAATGGATTCATGTTTGTGGTGATAATTCAAACAGTTCTTTATGCCTATGTAAATACTGCTAACAAAGTCCTAGCACATGGTTCATAAACTTAACGGGTTCTGAGGGCTACCTATGGACCATCTTTAATTTGGGGGGGTTGGACATTTATTTTTCAAGATAATCCTGACAAATAACCATTAGAACAAATACAGAGATGTTACATATTTCATTAAGAGACATGCAATGGCTACAGTGTTGCTTTAAATTTATTACTTTTCAGAAAAGTAATAGTCAAAGGAAGCTCAAAGATCCAGCTGTCATATAAGAGCCAAGAATAACATATTAAAATGTAAAGAGTTTCCGCAGATAATAGTGATATTCACCACTGACTGAAGAAACATTTTCACAATCATAAGTCAATTGCATTAATAAGCCCAAATAACATCTTAAATTAAGAGATGTTTTGAAAAATATACATAACCTCGATTATGAAGAATATCATCAATTATAGTATGAAATCTAACATCTGGCATCACTTCTCCCTTAGAATGAGATGGCTGTGAAGTGCCTGGTTCAATATTTGGAGTCACTATAGTATAACGAAGCAATTCTTCATACTCTTCCTATGAGAAACCAATAATAAATAATGTTTTATAACACTGTCACAATGGACACTAAGGCAAAAGAACAACAAAAGCTGTACATATCTACTATATATAAAAGTGTATAGCTATTTTATATTATTATATTTTGAAATGTTTTCAACAATAGGACATGGGTAGGCTTTCAACTGTAGTCAAGAACCAATAGGGTCGTAAGTTGAGGGTTACTAATAAACAGACTCTTAGTTGGGCTGACATTCTAAGCAGATAACCAATAACACAAAATTATTTCTGGTGTGCCTAGAAAATCCTCCCTTATCCCTGTCTTAAATTCTACCCTAGAGATTTATTATTTTGATGTAAAGCTTTGTCTCCTAACAAAACAACTTGAGATCTTACGAGGTGCTTACATTTTAGTAATAAAGGGGTCTGGACCCAACAATTACAATGTATGGGTTTTTGGACACCAGCTGGGTATTTTACAAATTCAACTCAATCTGACAATATCCACCAGAGTTAGCAGCAGATCACACAGGTTAAGGGTTCAGTCCCATAAGACAGCTCCCCACACCCCCAACTTCAGGTCACCTGTGCTTCTGACAGACCAGCTATGGACTGGAGGTTACCTCCTCAGGTTCAATTAATTTCCCAGAGTGGCTCACAGAACTCAACATTTCACTTACTAGGTTACCAGTATATTATAAAAGGATATAACTCAGGAACAGTCAGATAAATTGAGGCATAGGGCAAGGTATGGGGAAGGATCTTGGAGTTTCCATGTCCTCTCTTAGCTTGCCAGTCACCCAGCACTTCCATGTGGCTTACCACCTCATAAGCTCCCTGAATTCTCTTTTTTGGGTTTCTATGGAGGCTCCATTACATAGGCATGATTCATTAAATCATAGCCATTGGTGATTGAACTCAATTTCCAGCCCCTCTTCCCTCCTGGGAAGTTTGAGGATAGGACTGAAATTTCCAATCCTCTAATTATATACTTGGTTCCTCTGGCAACCAGCCCTCATCTTTAGGTGAGGGTGCAAAAGTCACCTCATAACAAAACATACCTTTATCATTTTCATCACTTAAGAAATTACAATGTTTTAGGAGCTCTGTGCCAGAAACCAGAATGAAGACCAAACATATATTTATTATAAATCATAATATCACAAGTATAAATGAGTTAATTAGGTCCCTCTAGGAACAAGTCTGGATAAGACAGAGATGAAGAATACAAGAAAGCACTGACACCTAAAAACACAGCACCAAGTTGGAGAGGTACCATCCAAAGGGAAGGCAAGGATTCATCTGTCACAATTCCCGGCTGCTTCTTTACTAGTAAATAACCACAGATACTTTAACAGTAGCTTCCTAATGTCTAAATTTGTAATTTCAATTAAAGGAACCCATTTGTTCATAAAATATTTTCTTGAAGCTTTTCTCATATTATACTTACTCAACATAATGTAACATAAACATAATGTCCAGCTTTTTTCCTCTTAAGTGATACAATTATAAAACTCAAGATAGACCATGTTATTATTCTCTCAATTAAAATCTACTCTAGAAATCTGAATCCATATTTTTGATGATAAAACATTTAGAAATAAAAGAAATTCAGAGCATTTCATATAAAACTCATATCTTCTGCAGTCAATTTACCTGTCACTGTGCAGGTAGCAGAATGTGATGAATGTTGTGGCAACAGGGACTAGAACCTAGAGTAAAACACTAAGGAATCTAGGCCTCAGAACTTTGGATGGTTTGATGTTGTATTAGTTGGCATTAAAATGAAAGCAGCATTCATAAAGAGATAGCTACAATAAGAAAATTTCAAGAAAAAAATGTTTCTTGAGATTTCTAGCTTCTCTCATTGTGTTGTTTGAAGCCTTTGTACAAAGAGTAAAGAGCTCCTGATTATTTTCTGAAAGATTAAAATAATGTAAAGCATTTCCCAAAGTTTGTAAAACAATTCCTAAAGTTTGGTATAATTTGATATACATTATTCATTATATACACACTAGAGGCCCAATGCATGAAAATTTGTGCAAGAGTAGGCCTTCTTTCCCCTGGCTGCTGGCACCAGCTTCTTTCCAGCACCCGGGACTCCGGCTTCCCTCCTCTGGTCAACTGCAGGCACCTGGACCTGGGCGACTTCCCTCTGGCCCCGGTTTTGTCTGGTCTAATTAGCATATTAACCTTTTATTATTATCCTATATAAAAAAGAGCTAATATGCAAATGGTTGTCGCACCCTCATGCCCTTGTGCCGGGGCTGGGGGGCCTGAGGCCACGTCCCTGCCCCAGCGCCGGGGCTGGGGGACCTGAGGCTGTGCCCCCCTCACCCTGGCATCAGGGCCAGGGGACCTGAGGCTGAACTCCGCACCCTGCGGGGCTTGACACAGGTGGGGCCAGCCGGGTCTGGGTCTCATGTGATTTTGAGGTGCACACAGGTGGGCGGGGACTTGACTCTGGGTCCCGCAGCGCGCCCCTGACTCTGACAGGAGGGAGATTTTCATATACATTTTACTAGTTTTCTTTTATCTCTGACATATTTCTATTATAGAGAAAGGGCAAATAGCAATATTAAAATATTTCCTCTAATTAATTCCCTTTTAATGTGCACGAATTTTGTGCACAGAGTCACTAGTCTACACTAATAATCTACACTAATAAAAGAGTAAGATGCAAATTGACCATACCTTCACAATGCCCACCAGCCAATCAGGAGTATGCAAATCGACCCAACAAAGATGGGAGGTTAATTTGCATACACAGGCACTGAGCGCCCCAGCTACTCCAGGCCTCTGGGCAGCATGGGAAGGCGGAAAGGCAGCTCCAGGCCGGAGCGAAAGGTGGCTCCGGCCAGAGCGAGGGCAGTGCCAGTAGCCAGGGGAAGGAAGGCCCATTCTTGCACGAATCTTCGTGCATCGGGCCTCTAGTAGATTATAATTATAAATGTAAATGGCATGAATGAATGAAAAATGTATTCCTAGTTTTCCCTCATACTATTTGTTGAAAATAAGTAAGTCATAACAAATTTATACATGTCTTCCTACCTGAAGATCTGAAGAGCCTGAACTGTTTTGGTTGCAGTCATTCTGCATAACTGGAAATGTGTATTTCTCCTCATCTGATGACATTCTGCAAAAATACTATAAAACAGTAAACGTTAACTTTAGTTTTTCCCTCTCAATATTTAAACTAAAATAGAATTCCTTATATAGAGATGGAACACCAACCAAAACAATAATTGTGATATTTTAAAATCATCCAACATATTTGAGCAACTATAGACAAAATCATTGGACAAAAAATAAAGACTCAATTCCCAAAATTAGTGAGTTTATAAAGTAGCAAAGGAGATGAAACAAATAATGAAAGGTTAAAGAAAAATGGAGGCTCCTCAGAAAAATCTGCATAGTAGAGGGTTGAGAATAATGGATTGTGATCTCTGTTCTTAACAATGTGTGACAACCTAGATCAGTGGTCGGCAAACTCATTAGTCAACAGAGCAGCAAACTGCGGCTAACGAGCTGCATGTGGCTCGTGAGCCGCAGTTTGCCGACCACTGACCTAGATGTTGTGCACTTTCTTTGAAGATGCTGAACCAAGGAGAATGAACAATTTGTGCAAATTCCCTGCTTAGGAAACTTACCTTTTGGAAGTATTATTTAAAAAAAAAGTAAACCTATACAAAACAACAGATTCTGATACCCACATAGAAAAATTGTTGAAAGTCTTAACCAAAAAAATAAAAATAAAAGTATTTTTAGGAACTAGTAAGTAAATTATTTAAAAGACAAGTAGTGAATGTTCAAACTATCTGAATACTAGTAACATGTAAGACACTGGTGAGGAAGTAGTAAGATGAGTCCTCAAGGACTTTACAATCTATAGGGAGGTGCCAAATATGTATATAAGTGACTGATAAAAGAGTGCTGGTAGACCCTAAACAAAAGAGGTGCAAAGAAAGGAGATAGGAGTAGTCATTTTTCATGGGGTGAGATCCTGAGGGTGTGAAGAAGTAAGAATGGAGCCAGAGAAAATTTTAATAGAGAAAATGACCCCAGTGATGAGATCTGAAAGACAGATAAAAGTTATCAGAATATACTAGGCAGTAGAGCTGCATAAGCAAAGATACAGAGGCATGGACAGGTATGTTAGGAACATTAGTAGTTAATGCTGTAAGCAAAGGGTGTAAAGCAAGGCTTGGCTGAGAGCAGTCAGATCACGGAAGATCATGATTATGTCATGTTAAAAAGTTTGGTCTTTATTTTGGAGAAGTTATTAAAATGTTTTAAACAAGTGATAACCAGATCATGCTCGTCTTTTAGAATGATCACTCTGGCAACTTTCAAAATGAATTAGAGAGTTGGGGTCCTGCAGAAAGAGAGATCAACTGAGAGCCGAATGCAGTAGTCCAAGAAGTAAATGTTCTCTCTGGCAGTAATCCAGGAGATAAATGAGGACCTGAATCCAGGACTCAGCAATGGGAAGTAGATAGAGTATGACTATGAGACAGTTGTGTTATGGCAATGAAAATGAGAGATCACGGTTAATAACTGGTTCGGGGATTAAAGGGAGGAATTGTTAATGGCTTCCAGGAGTCTGACTTGAGTAACTAGATAGATGATAGTGCCACTCACCACGGCAAGAAATGTAGGAAGATGAACAGGTTGGGAGCAAGAACACTAGGCTCAACATCAGATGCTTTGGGTGTGCAGTACCTGTGAGGCACTGACGTGAAGCTGCAGGTATGCAGCATATGGCCACCCTGTATGCTGTGCACCATCCAAGGACTGCCATTTACAGTGAATGGTGCTTCCTGGGGGAGCCCTGCTTTGGAGCTTTAGGTTGAAGATACAGTTTGAGGAATCATCAGCATAATAGGAAATGCTGGAAAACAAGAGGATAAGATCAGCAATGAAAATGAGTGACAGAAAAATGTCTTACTCCGAAGTCCATATACCCAAGTTGCATGCAATATTTTCAGTATAAATGCACATGTGTGTATTTTTCTAGGAAGAGGATCCTTAGCTTCCAATATGTGTTCAGAGGAAACTACAACCCTAATATAGTTAAGGGCCACTACCATAGTGAGACAAAGGTTAAAACCACAACCACTAACACTTAAAGGGGGAAAAGAAAAGCCAACAAAGAAGACTAGATCAATAAAACTATCAGAATGAATAGCATCACAAAACCTTAGAGAAGGAAGTCAGAGTCACCTACCAAAGAAAGATGAGCATTGGACAGAATTCCTTGAATTTGGCAATCAGAAAGTTGCTGTGACATTCCCCTGAACAATTTCAGTGGAAAGTCGAACAGGTCTCAATCACAGTGGACTGAAAAGTAAGTGAGAGATGAGGAAATTGAAGTAGAAAGGGCAGATACAGGGAAACTGCAATATTAGAAGAAACATGGATTGGGGCTAGATTGTGGAAAGGGTAGTTGAACTTTATTCAGTGGGTGTTACTGAATGTACACATGATAAGTAAACTAAATCTCTGCATGACTGTCTTTAGCTAAGCCAATTAGGAAGGATAAAATAAGCACATACATCTCAGCAAGGAATGGCTGCTTCACAGGACTTCAAATCCACCACTGTGGTAACTTGGTCCATCTCTGTTTCCATCCACTTCTTCCTTTAGGGTGTGCTTGCTGATCAATTAAGTATAGGAATGGGGGTGGGGTGGGGCTGATTATTTAAAAAAAACAAATGAACTGCAAAGAATGGTTGGACTTATAAGAGTTTTTGAATATAGATACTGCAGACACGAAACAACTACTGTACTTTTGGGAAATATGTTCAAAATCTTCCACCTGCCCTGCTTTGATGCCAACAAGGTATGGCAGTTTATTTGAAGCTCTAAAACAGTAGCATTACTTCTCCTAGGTTCAGAAACAAAGGAGGAAAATGAAGCTTGCTTTAATGGGTGGCGGATACATCAGTTCACTGAATTTTCAATATTTTCTAACCCAAAACGTCAGAAACCAGGAGATAAAAAGTTCCGAGTGCTTCTCTATTACCAGGTAACCAAAGTACGTCTTGGTAATTACCTGGCTGATGGGGAAAGAGGGCTCCTTCCGGGAACTCAAAAGTAACACCTAAGAGGCAGAGGAGGAATGAATTAGGTGCAAACTGGCAGCAGGGTGCCGTCCCTGCGCCCTTCGCGGACCTACCTGCCGGCAAGGACAGGGCGCGCGCGAGCCGCTCCCTCGCCGAGGACTCGCAGCAGAGGGGAAAGCAGTTGCGAGTAAGAAAAGGGCTAGTTCTTTTCGATCCTTTTCTACCCAGCCCTGTTTTAATAATATTCTTACTTAAAAACAATAAAGCGTTTGACATGGTTCTTTCCCCCCTTACGTTTTAAATGGCCAGAACCTATGGGACAGTAACCGCTATATTTGAGGCATTTCTTCTCCTGCCCTCTCTTCTCCACGACTCGGGGAGGAAAACCGCACGACCTTGCCGCCCCCCTTCTGAACAGCAGAAGGGCCCGGGTCTAAGGGACGATGCTCCCAGCCCGGAGCCCGGGAGCGGAAATCTGGGCCCAAAGCACTTTAAAGTTCACTCCGCTGCCTCCGACAGGGGCTCGGGGTCGCCCAGGGCGCCGCTACCCACCGTCACAGCTCTCCCGGAACTCCGACTCCTCCGTCCGCGTTGGCCCGCCGCGTCCCTGCTAAAACCACAGCCAGTACAGGGGCTACCTTAGCAGCAGCCTGACAGTTTCAAACTGCAGAGAGGAATTAAGGACGGCCCTGGGCATTGGCCCCGACCTTCAGCAACCTGACATGTGATTGGTCAGCCAGCCGGGGGGCGGGGTTTTAGACCGCAGCAGGGAAAAACCTTAGTTACTAAGGAAAGCCCCGCCCTCTGGTCCTGAGGGGGCGGGTCTTAAGGAGCCCTGCCGAGCGTCTGGGAGCGCATGCTCAGTTCCGTTCTGCGACCGCGGATCGCAAGCCGCTTCTGAAACGGGATTTGGTTAGAGGCTGCCAAAGTCAGCCAGGGCGGAATGCTGTTGTCTTTCGATAATACTCAATCTATGCGTGTGGTCCTCATGCATAAAAGTCATCTGCGTCTACAGGTGCCCTGCAACAGGATCACTTGGAGGTGCTTTTTACAAAAATACACATTCCTGACCCTCTCTCTGAATTCCTAGGGTCTTGAGCAGGGCCAGGGAATCTGAATTTTTAACTGTGTTCTGGACACTGTACTCAACTCATTTAAATCTCAGATTATCTCCGTGATAGAGATGCTATTTCCATCCTCATTTTACAGAAATGAAAACGGAAGCCCAAAGAGGTGACTTGCCCATGATCACATGGCTGATAAGAGCAGAACTGGTATTCAAATTGAGGTAGACTGGGTCCTGGAGTCTATGTTCCTATCAGTAAGTCTGTTGGGAACAGTGTGACTGTTACGGATTAAATAGTGTCCTTAAAAAACAAAAAAGGTGTTAAGTCCTAATCTCTAGTACCTGTGAATGTGATCGTACTTGGAAGTGGGGTCATTACAAAATGTAATCAAGTTAAATTAGATCATGCTGGATTGAGGTGAACCTAAATTCAATAACTAATGTCCTTATAGAAGGAAATTTAGACACAGAGAGAGACACAGGAGAGAAGATGGAGGCAGAGATTGAGTGATGCATCTATAAACTAAGCACATGGAGGATTGCCAGCAACCACTAGCAGCTAGAAGAGGCAAGGAAAGATCTGCTAGCTCTTTCAAAGGGAGCACAGCCCTGCCAACACATTGATTTTTGCTTCTGGCCTCCAGGACTGAGAATACATTTCTGTTTTTTAAGCCATCCAGTTTGTGGTAATTTGTTTTGGCATCCCTCGAAAACAAATACAGTGGCCTAGACCTTGAGATAAGAAAGTGCTTATTGTATCTGGGTAATGAATAAAAGCCAGAAAGTAGTCTTATTGAGGAGCAGAGTGGCACAGGATAAGGCTGCAAATGGAGGTGGGGACCTGACTATGTTAAGGATTTGAGATTTCATTTAAAGCTCAATTAGATGTTTTTAGATGTTCCAGAAAGAGATGAAAACAACTTGAACTGAAGGGATGACCAGGGTATATTTCACTTCCATACATATCACATTGCCTAATTAGGCAGCTATTCACCCAGCTTCAATTTTTTTTTTTTTTTACTATAGAAGAAGGGAATACATTTTGAGTGATGGTTAGATGATATATATTTAAGTGTCTATGTATCCATCTATCCATCCATCCATCAAAAGAACACGGTAGATTATTTTTGGCAAGTGGCTCACAATGCATGTCCCCAAAGAAATCTTTTGTAGCTGGACTACACAGTCTATTTAAAATCCTTTCATACAATGAGAGCCAAAAAGATAGATTCATTGAATATATTTTTAAATGTTTATTTCTTAATTTTAGAAGAGAGAGAGAGAGAGAGAGAGAGAGAGAGAGAGAGAGAGAGAGAGAGAGAGAGATTTCTTGTTCCACTTATTTATGCATTCATTGCTTGATTCTTACATATGCCCTGATTAGGGATCAAACCTGCAACCTTGGTCTATCGGGACGATGCTCTAACCAGCTGAGCTGCCTGGCCAGAGCCTCACTGAACACATTTAGTTGAATTGGAGGATGTCCTCTCCAGAGGAAGAAAGACTGTCAATAAGCAGAGACACAGGTTGTTGGCAGGAATCGTGGCTGCAGTGGTTTGCAGGTGAGACAGTGTGGCAGTGCTGGGCAGGGGGTATTTGTAGAGGAGTAAGAGCTTGTACAGAATATTTTGATTTCCTGGATTCCACAGTTGCATTTTGCTACACAGCACTTCCTGGCTCTTTAATTGCAGAAGGGAGTTTATTTCTTAGCCCTCATCATCAGCCTTCTGTTCTTCTTAATCAGAAAGACTCACCCTTGAACCTCTCTGTTACCATCCTCCAGCCGTATGAAAAAAAGCTCCTTATCTTTAGAATTTCCTTTTCCTGATCAAACAATCTGGGACTAGCTGTGAGGCAGGTTTAATTAGTTTTACAGAGAACAATGTTACAGAGTCCCACTGATGTTTGAGTGCTACACAGATGCTGTATTCATGGGTCTTTTAGGGCTTCTGAGGGTGGGTTTGCAGATCAGGGTAATTCAGCTCAGAGAGAAAGGGCAGATCTTATATTCTGGAGTGCTTAACCCAAAATGTACATGAGTACTTCCTATGTATTAAGCAATGTGCTAGGCCATTTCACATATATTTTGCTATTAGTCATTACAAAACTCTGAATAATTAAATGATGGAACCAGAAATACATTCACAATAAAAATTTAATTTGATAATATGCAAAATTGTGATGTAATATTAACCATGATTATATATTACAATACTCTATTGTATATTTATCTCTAAAGTTTAAGATTTAATTTTTATAATGACTTTTGCTCTTTAGAATTTTTATTAAGAAAAAAGCAAATACATAAACCCAGATTAATTAAATGCCATGTATAGCCTACAAATTTTCAGAAGAGAAATGAAATGAAAAATGAGATTTTGAAATCCTCAAGTGGCATTTTTATCTATTGATATATAACATACATAATCCAAATATTACATAAAGCAATCTCTATCATATAACTTTAAAAATATATAGATTTTGTTAATATGAAAAAAGTGAAAAGTTCTTTTTAAAATTTATGGGTTTTTATAATTTTATATTTAAAAAGCATTTTGTGTTGGGATTTATTCAACTTATATGAATCATTATTTTCCCAAAATGAGAGGGTATGTATTTGAAGACCATTGTATTGAAAATACAAGCCATTGATTTATATCTATGACCCTGAACACTTACAAAATTTATGAAACACCCAGAATTCTAAGAAAAAACATATGCCAAGTGCATAGTCATCTATAAAAATCAAAATTTAAATTCAAGATTGCAAAATAACATGATAGCCCTGTCTAAACTCTAATTCAAATAATTGAAATGACAGTTGAAGATATTGACATCTACAGTATAAAAGCATCAATTTTAACATGAGAATGAAGGGATGAAGTTGATTTGCTGGATTTCTATGAATCAACATCCAAGCATCTTTAGAAAAAAAACACAACTTTAAAAGAGAATAGCTGTCGCCTCACTAGTATGGCTCAGTGGTTGAGTGTCAACCTGGGAACCAAGAGGAGGTCAAGGTTAGATTCCAGATTGGGGCATATGCCCGGGTTTTGGGTTCAAGTCAAAGTGGGGGACATGCAGGAGGCAGACGATCAATGATTCTCTCTCATCATTGATGTTTCTATTTCTCACTTCCTCGCCCTTCCTCTCTGAAATCAATAAAAAACATTTTAAAAAAGTGAACAGCTATTAATTCATTTATGGCCAGTGAAGATATAATTGTATTACAGTGGTCCTCAAACTTTTTAAACAGGGGGCCAGTTCACTGTCCCTCAGACCATTGGAGGGCCAGACTATAGTTTAAAAAAAACAAACTCTGAACAAATTCCTATGCGTACTGCGGGCCCGGGACGAGTCGGCTGCTAAGCAGGACAGGCAGCGGCACCTGGCGGGCCGGATAAGTGTCCTCGGCGGGCCACATGTGGCCCGCGGGCCGTAGTTTGAGGACCCCTGTAAACATAATACTAATATATCATCTAAATTATTTTAAATTATGAATAATCCTATCTTACTAAAATGATGAAAAATCTATATCAGAGAGTTTTTGTCTTTTTTTTTTGAAGCAAAAGGGATTTGAAGAAAACTTAATTATATTGGTATCAAAAACTACCATTTAGAAATTACTTTTTAGGAAAAGCAAAGTTTAATTGTCAGTTTTGCAGTTTAAATATTTTCACCCTTCTAATAGTTTCTAATCACAGTTGACTGAAAACTGTAAATTTTCTCTTGTACACTTTGCTGATGATAAAATAAGATAAAAATAAAACAAGACTTTTTAAAAAACTAGGTTTTAATTTACTATTTTAGTATTTTTGGTATGTATCTTTTCTCATCCTCTTCAGTTAACCTGTCTCTGACCATAAAATCCCAAGTCTCCTTCAAGGCTTATCCCAAATACCACTCCTCCAAGAAGTCTGTGGGTTTTTTTGTTTTTGTTTTTGTTTTAAATATATATTTTTTATTGATTTCAGAGAAGAAGGGAAAGAGAGAAAGAGAGAGAAACATCAATGATGAGAGAGAAAATCATTGATCAGCTACCTCCTGCACACCCCACACTGGGGATCGAGCCTGCAATCTGGGCATGTGCCCTTGACCAGGAATCAAACTGTGACCTCCTGGTTCATAGATCAACACTCAACCACTGAGACACACCAGCTGGCAAAGAAGTCTGTTTTTGTTTTGTTTTTATAATACTTCTTATGAACTCTTTCTCCTATGCTTTGTATGCTTAACTCATTTTGTATTCTGCTATAATTGCTAGATCCTTTGGCACAGGGATTGTGCCTTCCTCATTTTTCGGTCACCTTTAGGATCAAGCACAGACCTCACCTGCAGTGGGTCCTTAACAAACATTTGCTAAGTTAAAAATGCTGAATATTTATGGTTTCTTCATCCTGTAAAAAATGATCTGTGTTTGCTGTTGATGTGACCTCTTCCCTTATTTCAATAGGCCTGCAAATTCCTCCAGAACAGAGTGAGCCTGCAGCATGACTCAGCAACGCAGGGTCTGAGTGTGGTCCCTGCTCTGGTAGTTTCCAGAGAATGGAAATAAGTTTGTCCCAGCCACACCAGGTGGCAGTGTGACCCACACTTGCATGGCCACCAAGGCAGGTGTATGTGGAAAAACAAGGCAGTGATTCTTCAAGGAAAACATTTGAAAATAATTTAACACAAAAGGGCTAGGTGAACTCTATTTTCTATATTCTATTCAGAGATTCCAAGACTCCTGTGATTTATATCATTGCTGCTAACAGGGAAAAGTGAAAAAAAAAGTTTTATTATTTGCACTGTCAACAGGTACACAGAGAGAAATAAATATGTATTTTGGCAGGCCAGAGTAAATCTTGCATTTATATAAAGAAGTGCAAATGATCATATTGAAAGTTAATGTTATGGTATTATATTGTAAACTAGAGGCCGATGCATGAAGATTCGTGCAAGAATAGGCCTTCCTTCCCCTGGCTGCCGGCACTGCCTTCGCTCAGGCCTGGCGCCACCTTTCTGCCTTTGCTCTGGCAAGAGCTGCCTTCCGCCTCTCACCTTGTCATATCAATTTGCATATTCCCTCCTTTTTGGCTGTGGGCACCACCATCTTTGTCACGGAGTTACAGTCAATTTGCATATGCCATCTTTATTAGATAGGATATGAGAATAGCTTTAAAAGGTACAATTATTCTTCAGAGTTCACACTATCCTACCCATAAAACATTAAGAGATTAATCTGATTATTAAGACAGTGTTTTTGGAGTTATAAAATGATTGGATTTGGGAGCAGCTGAATTATTTGTGCAAAATGTTTTCTATGCTTTTAAATATCATTATTGTCTTAAAGTTGGATTTATAGCTGAAGTCCCTCTGAATTTGGGATATGATGAAATAAGAGACAATTACATTATTCTGGTATGGGAACCATATTCCTCTATGAAGAAGCACACTCTGCAGTACTTGGTAAGTATCATCACTTCCCTGTTTCCATTGGTTTTCTATTTGCTGAAACCCTAAGATAGAGGAAGCACTCACTAACAGAGAGAAATCTCTCCTTGTGGACATTTGTCATTATGGATATATCTGATTGCCCAGCACCCTTTGAACACTCCTTCATGTTTGGAAAATGTCTTATCTTATGAGTTCCACTTCCCCAGGCTGAGGCTGAAAACTGGCTTTCCCAGGTTCCCTTGCAGCCTGGGCACAGGTGTATGCCCTGGATTTTACCAATTAGACGCACTTGCACATGGCTTTAGTTCAGAAGCAAGCAACGGGAGAAAGAAGGCATGCAGAATTTGTCAGCTGGAAAAGATGACAACATTATAGAATTGGGCTTTTGGGGGCATCAGTGACAGAGTTTTTGGCATCTGCTCCTGTGCATCACTAGAATGGGCTGGGCAGCGTCTGTGCAAGTCCCGGTGGAGGTGCCCGCCAGTGGCAGCAAGGGTGTTGGAGCTGCAGTGGCGCCTGCGGAGTAATTGAACACTGTTCCTGATTCTCAAGCCCTCTCAGAGCTTCTGTGAGTTACCTATAGCTTTTAATTAATTCTTTTTTCCATCTAAGCTAATCAACGTAGGTTTTATTGTTTGCCACTTAAAATCCTGATAGAAGCAAGGAATAAGAAGACCTGCTCATTTTTTCTATACATAAATTTTGGGATGACTTATAAAAATCTACCATGTTATAGGAGAGAATCCAAGATGGCGGCGTAGGTAAACACCTAAACTGCTGCCGCCCACAACAATTTAAACTGCAACTAAAAGACAAAACGTCTATCACCCAGAACCACAGGAAAGCTGGCTGAGTGGAAGTTCTACAACTAGAAGGAAAGAGAAAAGAGCACTGAGACGTGCACGAGCGCTGAAAAGCTGAGGTACGGAGGCGCGTGATCCAGGCTGGCTGCGGGCGACTGGGTGTGTTGCTTTTTTCAACCCGAAGGGAGACAAGCCCCCAATTACTCTGAAATCCAGTCTCTGGGGAGACGCGGGGGACCCAAACTCCTACAGGGAGAAGCTGGACTGTCTGCCAGTGAGGGTGGCTTGCTTGCAGAGCTGCGCGCAGGAATAATTGTTTACGGCACTGGGGCATGGGACTTGCGGATGCCGTTGGGGACGCAGAGCCGGCTAACTAGCAGCCATTGCTGTTTGCCACGCCCTAACCTAGTGACACCCTGAGGCCCCGCCCTGCACAACCTACAAACTCACCCAAGCTCCAAGCAGCAGAGTTAGCATAAGAAAGGCCTGCCCTATCGCAGCTTAACCTAGCAAACTTGCAGCCTGGGTCAGACAGCTCCAAAACCTCCAAACCACAAGCAAAGAGGAGAAAACTGTAGCTCTCGCTGTAGCTCCTGCTGAGTGGACTCAGACAATAGCTGACCTGCACCCCATTGGAGATCCAGAAGCCAGTATACCTAGTGGTCAGTGTGAGACACCAGATTTCAACTCCTCACATCCATAAGTGGCACATTCAAGAGGCAGACTCAGTGAGCACCAAAGCCCCACTGAAACAAGTCCTGCACTATAAGCGTGTCTCCAGCACAGCAGTTCTTCCATTATAGACACAGCGAGTGCTCACAGCCGATTGGCCTGGAGGTCAATTCCTCCCAGCGTACCAACAGCAATTAAGGCTTAACTACACCAAGACTTTGCACTCAGCCCACAAAGGGGTGTACCAAGAGCGTCCACATCAGGTGATTGGGGAGGCTGAGCCACTGCCCCCTATAGGTCACCTACCACACAAAGCCACTCCGTCAACACAGGGAAGCAGCCAAAATGTGGAGACAAAGAAACATGTCACGAATGAAAGAAACGGAGGAAAGCAAACTACTGGATGACACAGAGTTCAGAACCACATTTATAAGGTTACTCAAGAATCTTCTAAAAACCGCTGAGAAACTTGATGAGACCTTTAAGGATCTTAATGAGAATGCCAAAAAAAAAATGGAAAAGGACCAGTCAGAAATGAAGCATACACTGTCTGAAATAAAGAATATACAGAAACTCAACTGTAGATCAACATACCCCAACAATCAAACCAAAGATCTGAAATATGAGGAAACAAAAAACACCCAACCAGAAAAACAAAAAGAAAAAAGAATCCAAAAATATGAAGATAGTGTAAGGAGCCTCTGGGACAACTTCAAGCGAACGAACATCTGAATTTTTGGGGTGCCAGAAGAAGGGAGAGAGCAAAATATTGAAAACCTATTAGAAGAAATAATGACAGAAAACTTTCCCTACCTGGTGAAAGAAATAGACTTACAAGTTCAGGAAGCGCACAGAACCCCATATAAGAGGAATCCAAAGAGGACCACACCAAGACACATAATTAAAACGCCAAGGGCAAAAGACAAAGAAAGAATATTAAAAGCAGCAAGAGAACAACAGTTAATTACCTACAAGGGAGTACCCATACGACTGTCAGCTGATTTCTCAACAGAAACTATGCAGGCCAGAAGGGAGTGGCAAGAAATATTCAAAGTGATGAACAGCAAGAACCTACAACCAAGATTACTCTACCCAGCAAAGCTATCATTCAGAGTTGAAGGTCAGATAAAGAGCTTCACAGACAAGAAAAAGCTAAAGGAGTTCATCACCACCAAACCAGGATTATACGAAATGCTGAAGGGTATCCTTTAAGAAGAGGAAGAAGAAGAAAAAGGTAAAGATAAAAATTATGAACAACAAAATGACATCAAATACATACCTACCAACAAGTGAATCTAAAAATCAAGTGAATGAAAAATCTGAAGAACAGAATGGACTGGTGAATATAATAGAATCAGGGACATAGAAAGGGAGTGGACTGACGATTCTCAGGGGAAGCAAGTGTGAGGGGTGCGGGAAGAGATTGGACAAAAATCTTACTCCTATGGATGAAGACAGTGGCGGGGGGTAAGGGCATGGGGTGGGGTGGGGAATCAGGTGGAGGGGAGCTATGGGGAAAAATAAAAAAGGAACACCTGTAATAATCTGAACAATAAAGATTTATTTAAAAAAAATCTACCATGTTATAAATCTAGGGAAATTTTCATATGAAAACAAGAAAGGAAAAAGAAAGAATATAATAATTATAATCTGGAACTGATTAAAGGTCCAGAAACTGAGCTAAAGCAACCACAAATGAGTAAAAGTAAAGCCATTTTAATATTTAAGTCTATAACTAGCATGTTTTCTACAAATAAGGGAGTAATACGTTTAATGTTCAAAACTAGGGCTTTTAATGGTCATATAGGAAACACTTAAACTTGATATCAAAGAGGAATTTAACAAAGTACCAGTCTTTTAAAAAGTAGAACAGAAGACTGTTGCTTTTGTCTGACTAGAATCTTATTTCACTTGTAATTACAGAATTCCTCTTTGTTTGGGAGAGAGAACCCTTGGCCTGGGGACTACCCATAACAAGATAAGAAATAATTGCTGAGAAGGGTGGGGCAGCGGGTTAGCTAAGGCAATGTTGGTAGCACCATGGGCCACTTAGTGGTCATGAATTTAAAGTGAGTCCAGTCATCCTAGTTGTGTAGTTTTCTCCAACCACATTCAGCTGATTAGATGCAAGTGTGAAGTAGACAGTGATTTAATCTGGGATACCATTTAGCCAACTGAAATGCAGGGCAAGAATGATGAGGTATGCAAGGGAGTGATTCTAAAGATAGACAATGGAATCTAAATGGGATTATGGGGAAAAGGAGGACATGAAGTAAGTGAAGAAGAATGAGAAGTTGGAAGGCCCACTGGGGTCAAAGAATTGTAGTATTGTTAATATACAGAGTGGGTGGGAGAGGAAAAGGTGGTGGTCAGAAAATGGAATCATTGAAATTGAGATTTAGAAAAAAATTTATAAAAATAGATTGTTTATTCGTCACCTTTCAGTAATACCCTTCCTTTAAAACAACTTTTTAATGTATAATTTGTAATAATGAAGTTCATATATTTTAAGTATATTGGTTGATGACTTGACATATCTACCTATGTAATTGCAATAGAAATCAAGATATAGAAGATTGCCATCTTTTCATAGTTCACTTGTGCCACGTGGCAGTCAACCTCCCTGCAATGGACCAAGTGTGTGTCCCCCTCCGCCCCCTGCATCCCAAATTCATATGTTGAAATCCTAACCTTCAATGTGATGGTACTAGGAGGTGGGCCTTTGGGAAGTAATTAGGTCATGAGTGTGGAGCCCTCATAAATGGCATTAGTGCACTTATAAAAAGAGACCAGAGAGGTAGTTAGCTTCCCTCCACCCTGTGAGACACAGGGAGAAGATAGCTGTTTATGAACCAGAAATCAGACTTTCACCAGACACCGATTCTGCCTGCTTCGTGATTTCAGACTTCCCAGCCTCCAGAACTGTGAGAAATAAATGTTTGCAGTTTAACTCACCCAGTCTATGGTATTTTTGTTGTAGCAGCCCCAACGGACTAAGCACTCTCCAACCCTCACCTCAATGAAACACTGGTCTGATTTTTTAAAAATCACTACAGATGACTTTTAACTTATTCTAGAATTTCATACAAGTGAAGTCATACGGTATGTACTCTCTTACCCTGGCCACTTTTACCCAGTGTAATGTTTTTGAAATTCATCATGTTATTGTGTTTATCAGTAATTTGTTCCTTTTTATTACTAAATGCCAATTCATTGTATAAATATACAACAATTTATTTATTCCCCTGTGGATAGATGTTTGGGCTATTTCCCGTTTGGGTTGTTATTGACATTCATATATAAATCTTTTTATGGGTACACTTTTTCATTCTCAGGTAAATGCCAAAAAACTACAGTTGCTGCTATGTATTACCTGTTTTTACATATTGTTGGATTTGATTTGCTAATGTTTATTTAGGATTTTCCTGTCTATATCATAGGGCTAAGGGAATCACCATAACTATCAGTCAAAGAGGGAAACATTTAGTCCTTGCTGGAAGATAAAGGCAAACCTAATCCTTTGGCTCTTTACCTGTGTTGGAGCCATCATATCAACAGTCCCTGGATCCTAAACAATGGCAAATGGAACCAGAATTCATATAAACCAGGTGGAATCATCCATCACCACAGGAAGAAAGGTACAAGAAATGAATATGGGGTCTTGGCAATTAAGGGCAAAGCAGATATTCAGGGGCCACAACACTCCATTCTCACAACTAAATAAACTTGCCCTAAACTCTTCCAGTTTCTGTTTTGGGAGTTCTATTTTATATATTCTTAGGCAGCCAATTCTTACGTAGCCCGTGCTTCCTGAACTGAAATTCCTCTGCTCAATTACTGGTTATTTGAGTTTGCCTCAGTTTACCTCTTTATTTAGGTTGATAATTTATTCTCAAAATGCAAGTCTACAAATCACAGGGCCAAGAGTAGGAGCTATTCTGATAAAAACACGGACAGTCAGAGACTCTCCAAAGGGACGCCAAATTTTGCGGAAGCCAATGGTCTGATTTAAAATGTGATGAGGCAGATGGTTTTCAGTTGTAGCAGTGTAACCACTAAACCACTGTACCTGAAGGTGGGTCCAAAGTGAAGCAGCCCCCATGGAATTACAGCTTTTAAAACCTGGGTCAAATACCCTCTTCCTTAAGTGTGAAGTGACTCTGGAGGGTAATTGCTTTAAAGACTGTCAAATTTTCCCAAAATAAAAATTATATATTCCATAGTCAATAATTCAATTTACAAGGTAAGATTTATAACTAATTTACTGGAACTTCTCTTTCCTGTATACTTTTTAAATACCCGACCGAACCTCTGGCATGTACTAAGGCTATCAGTAATTTTTAAGAAAACAATAAATATTCGAAAATGTCTCATCCCCAAATTAGACATTATATAAATGTAACTGAAGTAAAAAACAAAGAACACATTGTTCTCGTCACTAGTTTCAGTTCTTCCCTGACAATGAACTTTCATGAGCTGCTTGGATTATTAAGGTAAATTGATATTTTAAAGTCTGTGATTATTTGTGAAGAAGTAGGCTTTTGATTGTATATTTATAGTTATACTGAATATCTATGAACAATTGTGAGTAAAATACCTTCTGTTTTAAAATTGCTCATTTAGTATAGTATTTGCCAAACATCACTTATATGAATACTTATTATACAGTGTGAGGCAAAAATAGGTTTACAATTATGAGTACGTGAACAGAGTTTATTCTTGTATTATTATTTATTAATTAATGTATTACTTTCCATATGAACAACTATAAACCTACTTTTTCCCCACCCTGTATGTGAAACACAAGTGTTTTATGACTTGGCTTTAAAATATTCAATTAAAAAATGGAGGGTAAAGTATCTTAGAGCACAATATAAATAGCTTATACGACTGTGAGGGAAAGGACCTATTAGAGTAAGTTTTCTGAACACCTAAGAGCTGCCTTTTTCTCTTACTCAATGAAATAATAAGTTTTCAAAATGTGTTGCTTGAATTCCTGCCATCTTAATCAGAACATATAGAATGCAACCTATGTGTTCTGTAGGTGACAATTGCACATCAGTTCACCAAGAGGTGCTGCCCTTGAGGTTTACTGAAGTGCACAGACACAAAGGAGATCAGAAAATAAAGCAACATAACAATTTGGGGCCATATATAAATGATGGGCCCACATATTGAATGCCTCCTCTCCCCCCTGACTCCTCTCCTTACCACACCCATTTGCTTCTAGTCTTTTTTATCTAAAACTAGAGGCCCGGTGCACAAAGTTTGTGCATGGGTATGGTACTTAGTCCTGGCCTGCAATCAGGGCCATCTTCCCTGGCTGCTGGCAGCCGGCCTGCCCCTGCCGCCACCCACCCCAGGTTCCCTGTTTGCCATCGGGCGATTGGAGCCTGCTGGCTGGGGGAAGGGACCATGAGGTTGGCTGGCAGGCCCCAGTTGATCAGGTGATCAGGGCCTGCAGGCTGGGGGCAGCTCCTGCATTGAGCGTCTGCCCGCTGGTGGTCAGTGCTCTTCATAGTGACCGGTCATTCTCCCGTTTGGTTGATTTGCATATTACCCTTTTATTATATAGGATCAGGAAGACTGAGGGTTGATATAAAGAAGCAGATAATCTTGGTTATTTCCTCACAAATTTAATAATCTTTTACATTTTGCTTTCATGTGGGTGTCAACTGATATATTCATAGGCCTTTTCCTCTCATTTTTGTACCATAAATCTTCTGTTTATTAAAGTTAGTAAAAGAGTGACTTCTAGAGACATAATACATTATTAGACTAAGGTCTATGAACTTCACAAACTTTCAGCTTTCAATTATAAGATGTTCTGGGGACTTAATGTGCAGCATGGTGATTACCAGTAATGTATCATATGTTAAGGGTTCTCACCACACACATGCTAACTATGTGAGGTGATGGATGCGGTAACTAACTTGATCATGGTAATTATTTTACAATGTATACGTATATTAAATCACACTGTACACTTTAAATGCATACAATCCTTATTTGTTAATTATATCTTAATAAATCTAGAAAAAAACCGATCTGTGTACTTCAAGGTTAGGAAAAGCATGAATGGCCCATGCTTGTCTTGGATCCAGAACTTGAGATGAATTCAAAGAAGAGTTCAGCAGATCCTCGAATAGACAGTCATTTTGTTCAGAGTTGTTTCAGTAGGACATTGATGAGATGCCATAGGAACTCTATTCCATTAGCCTGCGGCAAAATTGATTTCCCGGGATGTTGTTACCCGAGGACTAACTGGGGTTTATTTGGAGGGCGAAGGACTTACCAGCAGGGAAGCTGGGGCTTGAGAGAAGGAATGGAAGGCAGTGGAGAGTGTGTATCAAGCTTCAGTCCACGAGACACCCACCCTGCAGTCACTAGATGAACCCCCGTAAGTAGCTTAGTACTTCCGCACTTCCGTTGGCGTGCGGGGGGGGGGGGGGGGCACGGGTGGGGGTGCGCGTGGGCGGGCGCCATAGTGTGTGGGGGTGGGGGCGTGCGTGAGGACATGGGCGGGCGGCATGGCGTGCATGGGTGCGAGTGCGTGGTGTGTGTGGGCGGGCAGTGTGCGTGGGGGCGTGCGTGGAGGGCAGTGTGCGAGGTTGGAGGAGGAAAGCCCTCAGGTAAAGAAACGCGGTCCTGGTACGGTGGAAGAGAAACTGAGGCATATAAACACTTTTAAGAGTTTATTTGAGTAAAAATCGATTGGAGGAGGCAGCGCCTAACGGAAAGTGGTGAGGAGCACTCCAGCGGCAGGAGCGCAGGGAGAGATGCTTACAGAGAAAAGGTGGTAACTCAGGAAGTGATTGGTGGGCTATAGTGATTGGTGCCTTTGGGTTTTGATTGCGTGACCTTGAGACATTTGCAGGCTTACCCAGGCCACCACGCCATTCGAACCACCTCGGTCTCATGGTCTCCTTGTTTTATTAATTTAACAGGCTGCTTACACTGAAGTGGCCCTGTCCAGGGGATTGGATGGGGCAACTATAGTGTCCACTGTAGCTGGAGACCTTGACGTGGGAATGGCCCCTCCTCTCAGCCCTGGATTTGTGGACTTGCATTTTTTAGAACAAATTGTCAACCTAAAAAAAGAGGTAAACTGAGATAAACGCAAATGACCAGAAATTGAGTTCATTCAGGAGTAGCAGAGGAATTTCAGTTCAGAAAACACAGCTATAGGGGAGTCAGTTGAAGGTTTGCGGTGGACTGTATTTATGGGCAAGGAGTGTAAAGAGGGGGGAGTCCAGCCACAGTCCAAGAAGGAAGTTCATTGGCTTGAGGATGGGGAGAGATTCTTGGCGGAAGTTTATTGGTTGGGAGATAAGTTTCTGGCCTTCTGTAAATCAGGTATTTATGGGAAATCAGTCTCTCAGTTCTTAAGGTTCATTTTCCTGAGGACATATGCATGAGGTTCTGCTTCATATCCTCTGGTTCCATTTTAGATTAAAATCCTTTCACAAAGTCAAGAGACAGTTATGTTTTTCCTTTCATTATGCTAGTTCTGGAAACATTGGTCTACATAAGCATGTCCAACTCACGGCCGGGGCCACATGCCTCCTTTAAAGCTCAATCACTATTAAGTAGGTCCAACATGTAGCCTTTTCTGGTTTATTTTCTAAGTAAGACAATGAGTTGTCTAACGACTTTCTTGTCTCTACTTGTATAATAATTTAGCTGCTGCCAATTGTAATTTCTTCTCACTCTCTTGAATATATATGGGGTAGGATGAGGGAGAAGCATTTGCTTTTCTACAGTCATTTTAGTCCTTCAAATCACAGTTCTTAAAATTATAGACGAATGATTCTGAAAATTATTAAAAGTAAAGCACTGCCTATTTATAAAAACTATACTGTCTATAAGATGCTCAGCTGTGGGTAGGAACAGAGAGTGCAAATAAACAGGGATTCTGTCTGGGAAGCTCTTTTTGTTGGCCAGCATCTTTTTCTTGTGGATCCTTTTCTCTCCAACTTCATTTGACCTTGGGTCTGTGTCTGTAATGGGGTCTCACACATATACATACTGTTTCCAGGGTTGGTATGTGTGATGATTAATTTTATGTGTCAACTTGACTAGGCTACTGGGTGCCCAGGTTAAACATGATTTCTGAGTGTGTCTATGAGGGTGTTTCTAGGTGAAATTAACATTTGAATCCTAGACTCAGTGAAGTAGATGGTTCTCTCCAGTGTGAATGGGCATCATCAATCCATGACTGAGGGCCTGAATAGAACAAAAAGTGTAGGAAGGGAAGATTTATTCCCTTCTTGCCTGCCTCCTTGAGCCAGGCTGTCCTCAGTCTTCTTCTGCTCTTGGACTGGGATCTATACCATTAGTTCCCCTGGTGCTCAGGGCTGTGGACTCAAACTAGAATTACACTGCTGGCTTTTCTAGTCTCCGGTTTGCAGATTGTGGGATTTCCCAGCCTCCATAATCATGTGTGCTAATTCCTCATAATAAATCTCCAGCTCCGCCAGAGTGGCTCAGTGGTTGAGTGTTGACCTATGTCACCAGTTTGATTCCCAGTCAGAGTACATGCCCAGGTTTCTGGCTCCATCCATAGCAGGGTGTGTGTAGGAGGCAGTCAATCAATGATTCTCTCTTCTTCATTAATGTTTCTATCTCTCCCTTTCTCTTCCCCTCTCTCTAAAATCAATAAAAAAATTTAAAAATAAATATCTCTCTATATGATATTTATAGCCATATAATGTATGAAGGTAGATATTATATGGCTATGTATATGTGCCTATATATATAGTATATATTATTTATCCAGTGGTTCTATTTCTCGGGAGAATCCTATTTATAGCATGTGACCGGGGCTGGACCAATCTTAACACACTATTTGGTTGGGTTCATAAACTATGGATATTGACAAACTGAAGTTCTCTTTCTGCCTTTTTGCTAATCTGGGGTAATGTGAAAGTGGGCATGGTTGTGGTCACTGCCTTGATTCCCGTAGGTGGAGAGAGATTGCATGTAGAATGCAGCCAAGTAGAGGCAAATAGTGGAGACACAAAGTCCTGGAGGCTTTAGTCTCTGGATCTGGCTATGCTTGAGCTCAATATTAGGATCTGGCTATGCTCTGAGCAAAATTTTCTGAAAAAAATAATTTTTGTTTAGTTTTAAGTTAGGTTTTAGCGCCTGCAATAGAAAGAGTTCTGACTAAAACATACTCAGAAACTCAAGATGAAAATAAGAAAATGTTTGTATCAGAAAAATTTTTTGAGAAACTTAGCTTGATGATTAAAAAAACAAAACTCCTTAAGCACAATAAAAACTGATTTAATATCAATTAGCAAGAGGTTTTATGAAACCAGAATATGTGTGAACTTATGACAGTTTTAAATAACTCTTGTATTATCACACCCTAATACAAAGAGAAAAGAGTGGCTAACATGTTTCCTTGCAGAAGAGAAAATTACTCCGGGATATTTTTGTCTTCTGGCCTCTAATTCTAAACAAGTTTGTGAAAGTTGGCAAGTGAGTAAATACATATATATATTTTTTATAAGTTTAATTCCTATGTGCAACTTTATTTCCAGGGCTGGGGGTTAGGGTATGAGGTGAATCACAAACATGAAAAGCAGTTGTTGATGTGCAATATTTACAATATACAGTAAATCAGATAGTACTTGTGATTCCTTTGACAACTGGTTGGAAAACCATGAGATAACAACTGATATCTGGCCTTGGAAACCTGAAAGACTTATTTTGGGATGGTGAGTCTTCCAGCAAATCCCTGCTCTCTTTAATCACCAGGACCTCTCACTCCCATCAAGCAATGATCTCAGCTATTGATGCCCTACCTTCAAAGCAGCCCTTTGTTGTACAGCAAAAACAAATGATTTATAGAGAGGCAGTGGACCAAGGGCCTCTCAGTGCAGAAGTGCAGACCGTGTATATTACATCACATAACTGATCAATGGAAGCAGCTGATAGTACAGTCTACAAAGAAAAACACGGAGGGTCACAGATGATTGGGACAAATCATCTGTTTTCAAACTTTTTGTTTTCAGGACTCTTTATACTCTAAAGAGTTACTAAAGAATGCAAAGAATTTTGTTTATGTGGGTTATATGTATTTATATTTACCATATTAGAAGTTAAATAAAAAACATCTATAAGTATTGGGAAGCTTACAGGCTCATGGAGGAGAATATGAGTTTCCAATATTCTAATTTGTATGGAAAGATAAGAGTTTTTAATTGGCATCAAATACTGTGTTATTTTCCTTAAAGTAAGTAGAATGTGAAGTGAAAATGTCCACCGGTACCCAAATCTGAATAACCATGCTTTGCCAGTGTTTTTTTCAAGACAGCATTGTGTTCCATGAAAAAAGTGTCTAGTTCAGCTTACAGTTTACATATACAGTTGTTTCCCTTGAGCCAAACATTGTGCTTTGTTATACAGAGGAAATGCTTTATGAGTACTTTCCATTTCATAACAGAGAATGTTAAAAAGAAGTATATTCAAGGGTTGATAACTAACAATTTTTAGAGCTTTATCAAGGGCATTCTTAAGTGAAACTGGTTTTGTTGTGTTTTTTTTTCCACTGGAGTGTGCAACAATGAAGAATACAATAACTACTAGAATAGTTTGGTGCCACTGTCTTGATTGGTGCTAAGGTGCCAGTGGTTTTATCCACATTGCTTTGCACTATCAGTGTAAATGTCCATATAGAGAAGGAGACAAAAATCGGCTTATTATTATTATGAAAACAGTTTTGAACTTGTGGGTCCTTCGAAAAGATTTGGGAACCCCCAAGGGTTGGCAGACCATATTTTGAGAAGCATTGATGTAAAAATGCTATCATTTTATTATTCAGAACAGACTTATTGAGTACCTATTATTACCAGGCACTTCAGAATGCATGGGCTGTGTCAGTGGACAAAACCAGATCTCTGCCTTCCTGGAGGTTGTTTTCTACCAGTGGTGGTGACAGACAATAAGAGAATAGATATAATAAATAGGTAAATTCGGAGGTGCATTAGGAGATAATAAGTGCTATGGAAAATTAAAAACTAGGGCAAGGTAGGGGTGATTGGGAATGCTGGTAGAAATGTTAGAGTGCTCAGGATAGCCCTCATTGCAAAGTTGATATTTGAGCAATGTCTTAAAGGAGGTGAGGTGATTAGCCATGTGGTTGTCTGGTGGAGGAGCATTTCAGTCAAGGGAACAACAGTATAAAGACTGTAAAGTGTGAGTATGTCTGGCATGGTAAAAAAAAGCACCATCCTTATATGTAGCACTAGTGACCCGGTGCATGAAATTCATGCACATTAAAAGGGGATTAATTAGAGGAAATAATTTAATATTGCTGTTTGCCCTTTCTCTATAATAGAAGTGTCAGAGATGAAAGAAAATTAGTAAAATGTATATGAAAACCATCCTCCTGTCAGAGTCTGGGGCCTACCACAGGACCCAGAGGCAAGTCCCTGCCCACCCACATGAACCTCAAATCTCGTGAGACTCAGACCCGGCCAGTGCCCACCCTCGCATTGGGCTAGATCCAGACCTGGCCAGTCCCACCCTTGTCAAGCCCTGCCTGGCAGGGGGCATAGCCTCAGGTCCCCTGGCCCGGCGCCAGGACGGGGGGCATGGCCTGAGGTCCCCCAGCCCAGTGCCAGGTGGGGGACATGGCCTGAGATCCTCTGTCAAGCCCTGCTGGGTGGGGGGCATGGCCTGAGGTCCCCCGTCAATCCCCAACAGGCGGGAGAGTGCAGCCTCCAGTCCCCTGGCCTAGCACCGGGAGGGGGGTGCAGCCTCAGGTCCCCTGTTAAGCCCCACTGGGTGGGGATGCAAACTGGGTTCCCCTGACCCACCATTAGGGGTGCACCTTGAGGTCCTCTGTCAAGCCCCACTGGGTGGGGGGGCGAGGCCTGAGGTCCCCTGTCAAGCCCCATTGGGCGGGGGGTGCGGTTGGAGGGCCCCCGGCCTGGTGCTGGGGCAGAGGAAGCAACCTGAGGTCCCCTACCCCATCACCATGACAGGAAGCGCACCTTGAGGCCCCCCGTTAAGCCCTGCCAGGCGGGGGTTGTGACCTCAGGTCCCCTGGTGTGGCACTGGGGTGGGGGATGGGGTCTGAGGTCCCCCAGCCTGACGCCAGGGCGGGGGGTGAGGCCTGAGGTCCCCTGTCAAGCCCTGCCGGGTGGGGGACACAGCCTGAGGTACCCTGTCAAGCCCCATGGGGGTGGGGGAGGGCAAAACCTCAGGTCCCTGCTGATTGCTCGTTAAGGCTCCTTATGGGAACTTGGCCTCAGCTGTGGGTGCAGCCATCTTGGTGATGGAGTGATGATGGTCAATTAGCATATTCCCTCTTTATTAGATAGGATGCCTCTCCTTTGATATAAATCTTTTATATATATATATATCTCAGAAAAATTATAGTTTTTTTCATATTAATCACACTTTTTTAGTTAGGTTTATTCATAGGTAATTTATGGTTTATATTACTGTTTTTCATAGACTTGTTTTTCTCCCATTACATCTTCTTGGTCATTGATGCTACATAGGCAAAACTTTGAAAGTATATATTTATCTTATATATGATTACTTTCCCCAAATTAAAAAAAATATCTGAGCTTTTCAATTGATTCTCATATGAGCTACAAATAGTTATGATTGGTGTTCTCATTTCCAGTAGATAAAGTGCTTATTTTTACTTTCAGTTTCTTTCCTTTTTAATTAAACTCAACAGAAGAATGATGGTAGTGTATTTAATCCTTATTTTTAGTGAGAATGCCTTTAATGTCTTACTGTAAGTTATTTGGTTGGCTGTTAGTTTGGAGTAGATATTTCTTTTTTTTTAAATATATTTTCATTGATTTCAAAGAGGAAAGGAGAGGAAGAGAGATAGAAACATCAATGATGAAAGTGAATCATTGATTGGCTGCCTCCTGCACGCCCCCCACTGGGGACTGAGCCCACAACCCGGGCATGTGCACTTGACCAGAATCGAACCTGGGACCCTTGAGTCTGCAGGCTGATGCTCTATACACTGAGCCAAACCAGCTAGGGCTGGAGTAGATACTTCTTATATTGAGAAAGAATCCTTCTCTTCTTAATGTATCAGATATTACTTTCAGGCCACAAACTCAGGTGTGCAAGAAAAATAACTGACGTAAATTTGTGTTTTGGGTCTTTATTTTGTAAGATGGCAAGACCTAATCTCAGTCAGTTAGGGCTTCTCCTTCCCTTTTCCAAGGGGCTTACATTGAGCTGCGGTGGGAGGAGAGTGGGCATCTGATCCTGGGCCTCCTTCTCTTGTCTATTCCTTCATTTCTCTCTTCCCCAGTTGTGGCTGAACAAGTCAGCTATGAGGCAAGGGTGGGAGGGAATGGACAGGGAGAAGCAGCAAAGATTGGGGTTTTCTTTCTAATTTTTTTCTCTCACAGATTGCATTGGAATGCGGTAAAAAGCAAGGAGTGTTCAGAGAAGTTTTCCTTACCCAGATCCCAGGTCTTCCCTTGACAGCTTATGGTCCTATCACAGGTTCCTCAATGCACTAGCTATGAGGTGAAGTCACAAGTGGGGTGTAGAGTGTGGAGTGGTGGGAATGAGAAGGTATGTGAGGATCTCAGCAAGCAGTGGAGCATAGAAATAAATGGAGAAGGGAAGTTGAAAGGAAGGAAAATTCCAGGAATAAGCAGCAAGAGAATAGGTCTGGGTTGGCATGGGCTGGCTGCTCTTACACATAAGCAAATTTGCTGGCTATTCCTAGTGAAGGACTTCCCATATTTCAATTAAAAATAATGAAAAAGGAAGTAGACATTACCCAAAGAACATCCTCTTTTCAATATTTTGAAATACACATACATACATATTTTGTATCTGAATATTTTCTTCTTTCTTCTTTTTTCTTTACTCTTCATTTCTTCCCTCCCTGCCTCCCTCCCTCTTTCCCTGCCTCCCTCCAGATTTGTAAAGCTGTCATACAAAAGGCAGAAACTTGGGACAATAAAAAAAGTAAATGCATTTTGACATTTACCTCTGGTTTTGAATCAAAAGTAGCTTGAGAGAACAGATAAGTGATTTATTTTGCCAGAGTGTGTTTAAACAACAGAATGTTTTTTTTCCTTTGGAAGAAAAACCTGCTCTACATTTTCTGCCTGTTCTTTTTTTTTTATTGATTTCAGAGAGGAAGGGAGAGGAAGAGAGAGACAGAAACATCAATGATGAGAAAGAATCATCCATCAGCTGCCTCCCGCAACCCAGACATGTGCCCCTGATTGGAATCAAACCTGGGACCCTTCAGTCCGCAGGCCAATGCTCTATCCATTGAGAAAAACCAGCCAGGGTTCTGCCTGTTCTCTGAAGAATGCAGCAGGCCGGACTACTAACTCTTGGGTAATAGTAATCAGCAGTGCAGCCTTCTTTCTCCGGATCACAGGTTGCCATTTATTTCTTAAGCTGCAGTTTTGTGCTGTTATTTTTTCCTCTCCATCTGATTCATTCTGAGTCATGGGGAGCATGCTCTCATTATGAGGGGGTACACTGCAGAGCAGCTCACCTTGCATGTTTTGCACCATTAAATGCTTGCTCAAGTCTATCAGCAATAGTTTAGAGAGTCACAAAACAGGAAAAAAAGAGAGAGAAAGAGAGTGTGAGGGTTCTGCTTGGGAGGACTTGGATTAGGAGAAATGAAATTAATGAAGAGAGTTTTCTTATTTATTTATTTTTCTTTATTTTTATTGTTGATACTATTACAGATGTCCCCATTACCCCCACCCTCACCTCCTTTGCCAGCTTCCACCCAGCCCCTGCTCCCTCTTCCCTCTGGCCATCACCACACTGTTTTTTGTGTCTATGGGTTATGCATATATGTTCTTTGGCTAATCCCTTCACCTCCTTTCATTCAGTCCTCTTCTCCCTCCTTGCCTCTGAGAGCTGTCAGTCTGTTCCATGTATCCACCCCTCTGTTTCTATTTTGTTTGTCAGTTTATTTTGTTCATTAGATTCCACATATAAGTAAAATCATATGGTATTTGTCTTTCTCTGACTGGCTTATTTCACTTAGCATAATAATCTCCAGGTCCATTCATACTGTTGCAAAAGGTAAGATTTCCTTATATACACCTGCATAGTATTTCATAGTATAAATGTACCATAGCTTTTTTATCCATTCATCTATTGATGGGCACTTGGGCTGTTTTCATATCTTGGCTATTGTAAATAATGCTTCAATGAACAAAGGGGTGCATTTAATCTTTTGAATTGGTGTTTTGGGATTCTTAGGATATATTACCAGAAGTGGATCGCTGGGTCAAAAGGCAGTTCCATTTTTAATTTTTTGAGGAAACTCCATATTGTTTTCCACTGTGGCTGCGCCAATCTGCATTCCCACCAGCAGTGTACTAGGGTTCTCGTTTCCCCACATCCTCACCAGCACGTACTGTTTATTGATTTATTGATGATGGTAGCCATTCTGACAGGTGTGAAGTGATAGCTCACTGTGGCTTTAATTTGCATCTCTAGTGAAGAAAGTTTTCTATTGTTTTCCTAAAGTAATGTACTACTGTCATGATTCTCAAGCAAAATCTCTTTTTGTCATGATTCTCAAGCAACCAAAGAGCCATTTAGCAATGGCATTCTCTCCTGATGAAAGATTCTATTTGTGCATGCCGGGGTCCTAGGGAGGGGTTAGGGTTGGAGTCACCTTAGTGACAGAATAGCATTACCAATGTCAAGTGTCTTTGGTCATTAGTCTTCCCAAATACATTTGCTTGTAATCCCTTAATGGGGAATGGAAGGTTATTATCTCAGTCACAAGGAAGGGACATGCCTTTTCAGGAAGTGGGAGCCTTCTCTTCCTTAGGAGCCCACTGAAACTGAGCTTAGCTTGAAAATCTGAACAAAAGTAGCCCTGTGGTCAATGAAAATTACTTCCAAGGAGATAAGACAAGGGTAATATATACTTTGAGGATATTAAGAGCTAGAATAGAATGGAATTGTGGTACATTTCTCTTCTCTCCTCCTTTCTGTGCATAGTACAGTTATTTCAAACATAAGTATAGTACATATAGAAGATGGAGACAATGAATCAAAAACTCACTCTTTGTCCTCTCATCTCAAAACATTAAAATCCAATTGATTTACTGTAGGTGTAATAATTCCATTTCCAAGAGAAGAAACATAGCACCAGTAAATGATAGAAAAGTGTAATTGGTTGCATTAGTGGCAAGCAGTTGGAACAAAATGTGTCACAGTTTAGAAACCATTCTGTGTGTGATTATGTGTATGCTTTGTAAGAAGAAATACACAAAATGGAAGGACATAGGGAATAACATCATCTCATTGGTATGAATCATTTAACTTGAGAGTCCTTCTATAGTTGTAAACTATAAAAAAGCATATTTGCCCGAAACTGTTAACTTGCAGTAAAATCCATTTTTACTACTTTTAAATTCAGAGCACATAGCCTTCTTGTAGCCTATAAGGAAGTACAAGCTGTTTTGAAACAGTCATCACGATCCATTACACTTTGTTCCCTGTAGCTTTTGCTCCTGGGTACATTTGATACTGTAATTGTGTAAGAAATTTAAATGTGTGCTGATTTTATATATGGGAGGATTATAGTTTTGCTTGTTCAAAGCATTCTTGAATATACCATCCAGAATTTAGCATGAATAATTCAGGGCAAAGGTAACACTTCAAAAGGTGATATATCAAATTAATTTTTCTTTTTATGTTGAAGGAAGTACCTTAAGAGAAAAATACTTGTTGAGATTGTGGTTTGGTTTACCTGTGGGAAACAAAAAAATTCAAGCTAATGAGAGAAACCAAGATTGCGGCATAGATAAACACCTGAACTTATCACCTCACACAACAACTTCAAAACTACAACTAAAAGACAAAACGGACATCATCCAGAACCACAGAAAGGCTGGCTGAGTGAAAATTCTACAACTAGAAGGAAAGAGAAAAGCACACTGAGACTCAGAGGAGGTGTGGAAGACAGAGTTACGGAGGTACGCGCTGGGAGAGGGCTGGCAACTGAGTACGTGGCTGACTTTTTCAAGCCAGAGGGAGACACAAGCTCCCGACTGCTCTGAACTCCAGTTCCAGAGGAGACTCTGGGGACCCAGACTCATATGGGGAGAAACTGGATTGTCTGGCATCGGGCGGAACTCTAGGGCGGCTTTCTCTAAGAGGTGCTTGCAGTGATTACCAAGGGACACTGCGACCCTGGGGCCTCCTAGCGCAGGGCTGATGGGAAGCCATTTCTGTTTGCTCCACCCTGAGACTCCATCCCATCCAAGCTGTGTGCAGAGGCTTTTGCATATGAATGGCCTGGTCCTTTGAAATCTAAACTTACCTAACAAACTGCAGCTGAGTCAGACCCAGAACATCCAAAAGAAGGCCCAAGGCCCCACAGCAGCTTCCATTGCTTCACAGCTGGGCCTCATCTGGGCACCTCCAAAATCCAAACAAAGAAGAGGAATCTGCAGATCTCTCTGTAGCTCCTGCTGGGTGACCTCAGGCAGAGGCTAAATTAGCACCTCCTTTGAGATCCAAGAGCCAGTGTACCCAGGGGTCAGAGTAGGACCATCCTGATTACAACTCCTCAGATCCATAAGGGACATACTCAGGGGGCAGACTCAGTGAGCACCAAAGCCCCACTGAAGCATGTCTTGCCTCGTAAGGGTGTCTCTAGCACAGAAGTTCTCCCATTGTAGACACAGCTGATCCTCACAGCCAATTGGCCTGGAGGTCAATTCCTTCCAGTGATACCAACAACAATCAAGGCTTAACTACAAGACTATGCACACAGCCCACAAAGGGGTGAACCAAGAGTGTCCACTTCAGGTAACTGGGGAGGCTGAGCCACTGGGCCTTATAGGACACCTAGCACACAAAGCCACTCTATCAACTTAGGGAAGCAGCCAAAATGTGGAGACAAAGAAATAGGTGACAAATGAAAGAAATGGAGGAAAGCAAACAACTGGATATAGAGTTCAAAACCATGGTTATAAGGTTTTTCAAGAATTTTCTAGAAAAGGCCAATAAATTTAGTGAGACCCTCGAGGATATGAAAAAGGACCAACTAGAAATTAAGCATATACTGACTGAAATAAAAAATAATATACGGAAATTAAGCATACACTGACTGAAATAAAAAATAATATACAGAGATATAAAAAATAATAAACAGCAGACTAGAGGATTGCAAGAATCAAGTCAAAAATTTGAAATACAAAGAAGCAAAAAACAACCGGTAAAGCAAAAAGAAAAAGAATCCAAAAGTATGAAGATAGTGTAAGGAGCCTCTGGGACAACTTCAAGTGTACCAACATCAGAATTATGGGAGTGCCAGAAGAAGAGAGAGAGCAAGATACTGAAAACCTATTTGAAGAAATAATGACTGAAAACTTCCCCCACCTGGTGAAAGAAATAGACTTACAAGTCCAGAAAGCACAGAGAACCCCAAACAAAAGGAATCCAAAGAGGACCACACCAAGACACACCATAATTAAAATGCCAAGAGCAAAAGACAAAGAGAGAATCTTGAAAGCAGCAAGAGAAAAACAGTTAGTTACCTACAAGGGAGTACCCATATGACTGTCAGCTGATTTCTTAACAGAAACTGTGCAGGGCAGAATGGAGTGGCAAGAAATATTCAAAGTGATGAATAGCAAGAACTTACAACCAAGATTACTCTACCCAGCAGAGCTCTCATTCAGAATTGAAGGTCAGATAAAGAGCTTCACAGATAAGAAAAAGCTAAAGGAGTTCATCACCGCCAAACCAGTATTGTATGAAATGCTGAAAGGTATTCTTTAAGAAGAGGAGGAAGAAGAAAAAGGTAAAGATAAAAATTATGAACAACAAATACTTATCTATCAACAAGTGAATCTAAAAGTCAAGTGAATAAAAAATCTGATGAACAGAATAAACGGGTGAATATAATAGAATCAGGGGCATAGAAAGGGAGTGGACTGGCAATTCTTGGGGGGAAAGGGGTGTGGGGGGTGTGGGAAGAGACTGGACAAAAATCATACACCTATGGATGAGGACAGTGCGGGGGGGGGGTAAGGGCATGGGGTGGGGTGGGGTGGGAACTGGGTGGAGGGGCGCTATGGGGGGAAGAAAAGAGGAACATCGGTAATAATTTGAACAATAAAGATTTAAAAAATGAAGCTAATAATTTAATCCCCCAAGATTTACTGCAAATATCTATATCACTGAAGCAAAATCATTTTTCCTAAGTATGCATTATTTAGAGATTGTGTTTATTCCATTTCTAATAATAAAAGGCATCGTATATAATATTTTAGGTAATTTTTGAACTATATTCTCTGTTTTGGATGTTGCAGATTATATTTTAAGATCTACTTTGAAAGAGTTAGGAAACAATGTAGAGGAAATACATACTTTCATACTAGTTTATCCCTCAAACTAGGGAAAACTCTGTTCTTTCAGGAGGTAGCTCCTGCTCCTTCTGATTATTATTGTTTCATGTCTTCTAGTCATTCAATCTTCTTTGAGATCTTTCACTCTTTCCTTCTCTATGCAATCAGTTACAAACTCCTACAAAGTCTTCTCTTGTAAATGTGCTCTCCTCCATTGACTCTCAGAATTTTGTTTATTTGGAGGAGGCTCATATAGTCCAGTTTTTTCAAAGCCTTTTAGGTAGCAGAAAGTTTTTTCCATATGATACCTTGAAGTCCCACTACTACTATGATGATGACAACAGCAACAGCAACAGCAACACAACTACTGCTAAATCTGATTTGGTTCAAGCAAGGGTAGAAGGGAAGGTCACAGGCCTCTAACTGGTCCATTCTTGCTGGCTTGCTTCACCTTCAAAGATGCTTTATTTAACCTCAAGGGATCCTTGGAGTGGAAAAAAAAAAAAAGGTCCAGAGATTAAGTGTCTTGTCGAAGATCATTAAACCAGTTAGTAAAAAACTGGGACCGGGAGTCAAGTTTAAGTTTATTGCCCTTTTGGTTCCATTGCCCACCTGAGACTTGGCTTATTGCAATATGTTCTTAGTACTCTCCAATCTCTCCTCTTAAATGTTCCCATTTGTAGAACATAAGGTATTTTGTATCTCTCTTGTATACAATAAGCTCCTGTGGCTCTCTGTTGCTTATAAAATCAAGCCCTAGTCTTTCTGGATTCATTTCAGGCTCTTTATAATCAGAGCTTTTTCTTACATTGTTCTCCAATTCAATGTCACTGTGCCGGCCTGGTGGTTTCTTCACTGATCTGGGAATCACCTCCAAGTCTTTTCTTATATTATTCCCTATACCTAGGGTCCTGGTCTTCCACCTATCTTTCAAGGTCCTTGAAGCCTGTTCTAACTACACCAGTTCACAGTTAACCCTTTTGTCTTTTGAAGGACTATATTCTATACCATTTTTTTTTGGCTTTTAAATTTCACATGGGTAAGAATATGTATTGTTTTGTCAGTAAAAATATAAATTCTGCTAAGACATGGACTGTGGCTTCTTTTGTACACAATGCTGACACTGTATCATGTGAAAATCAATTGGATTTTGTGAGTGAATTAATTTGGACTGGGGCGATGAAAAGTCTCCCTGCTCTTGACACCTCAAAGGATCCACTGCAGCAGTTTTCATGCAGCTGATGGGGTTACTCCAGTTGACTCTCATCCATTTTCCTTTCCCACCATAAAAATATTGGATCTAAGACTTTTTACTTGATTGTATTTTGTAATTATGCCATCAGCCTAATCATTAAATGATTCTAATAGAGTATAAACAGATATTAATGATAATAATTATAAAAATGTTATTGCAAATCCTTATTCTATAAGTTTTCAAAAAATGTCCTTAAACTTGCATAGAGCAATGAATAGAATTCCTTTTTAAACATTAATAGGAATCATACTAAAATCCATATTTGCTCCTAGAGCAGAGGCTGTCCACAGCTCTCTCATATCCAGATGATAAACTCAAGCAGAGCTCCATGCCTTGTCTACATATGTATCTACAATTAGAATTCAGAAGGCAGGGTTAGTTGAAATGAAAAATGGAGTCAGAATTCTGATTGGTTATTAGTGTGACAATGAAGAATAACTTTGCTAATTAGGTTATAAAGTGAGTATTTTCAATATATCCTTGTACTAACCTTTTTATTTTTTATCATTATTTAAAAAACATTTTCTTAATTGATTTTTAGAGAGAGAGGAAGGGAGAGGGATAGAGAAATAGAAACATCAATGATGAGAGAGAATTATTGATTGGCTGCCTTCTGCATGCCCCCTGCATGGGGATCGAGCTCCCAACCTGGGCATATGCTCTGATGGGGAATTGAACCCCAACCTCCTGGTTCCTGGGTTGATGACCCTCAACCACTGAGTCATGCCAGTTGGACTGGTAGTACCTTTTTAAAAAACATGCAAGCTGCAAATTTAGCTCAATTTATTAAAAATATATTAACAATATTTAATATAATTAACAATGTCTTAGTTTTCTCAACTTGTTGTGAACATATTGTGGTAAAGGAAATGACACTGAATGAAAAAGTAAAAGGTATAATTAAGAATGATTTGATTAGTCTTAGAAAAGTCTTTTGATATATTTCCCCCAAATTGAAAAACTAATGTTTCTAATGATGAGTAATAAATCTCTTCACAATTCAGGGTGATTTCCATTTCAGTGCTTTCAATAAAATTGAGGTGGAGCTAAATGAGTTCACAAAAGTAATATTTGACCATGTGGCACTGGGTGGGTTTGGCATGTAAAGTAGAAATAGTTCAAAGAATTGAATGCCATAGTTTCATAACAAAATTTGCTCCAATTTCATCTATTTATATATTAATAGAGATTCTCAGAGCTCACAAAAATAACACATTAGAATTGATGCTGAACCCAGTCTTATTATAGCAATAAGTAATATTCATCCACAAAAACATGAAAAAAATTTATAAACCTCATCCATTTTATTGACAAAAGAATTTACATTTTTTCCTTTTATGTTTAAAATTTACATATAGAAGTTGTTCCAAAAAATGTTTGCACACTTTACCAACTGATAACTCAATTTTAACTCCTTTTCAACTGATTTGAAATAATGGGTGAAATCAGACTAAGTTTTGAACTAAGGGAAGTATCACTAGATTTTTTTTTTTAGAGGGATACATAATAGATAAAGTTTATGATACAAAACTGGCAATAGTCAACCAATTGAAGGTGCAAAAATACTGAACAATATCATTCTTTTTTTTTAATTTAGATAACAGTATCATGTATGTGTTCTTATTCTTCTTTTTTTTTTCTTAATTAAATCTTTATTGTTCAGATTATTACAGGTGTTCCACCTTTTTTCCCCCCATAGCTCCCCTCCACCTGATTCCCCACCCCACCCCATGCCCTTACCCCCCGCCACTGTCTTCATCCATAGGAGTAAGATTTTTGTCCAATCTCTTCCCGCACCCCTCACACTTGCTTCCCCTGAGAATCGTCAGTCCACTCCCTTTCTATGTCCCTGATTCTATTATATTCACCAGTCCATTCTGTTCTTCAGATTTTTTATTCACTTCATTTTAGATTCACTTGTTGGTAGGTATGTATTTGATGTCATTTTGTTGTTCATAATTTTTATCTTTACCTTTTTCTTCTTCTTCTTCTTCTTAAAGAATACCTTTCAGCATTTCATGTAATCCTGGTTTGGTGGCGATGAACTCCTTTAGCTTTTTCTTGTCTGTGAAGCTCTTTATCTGACCTTCAACTCTGAATGATAGCTTTGCTGGGTAGAGTAATCTTGGTTGTAGGTTCTTGCTGTTCATCACTTTGAATATTTCTTGCCACTCCCTTCTGGCCTGCATAGTTTCTGCTGAGAAATCAGCTGACAGTCGTATGGGTACTCCCTTGTAGGTAATTAACTGTTTTTCTCTTGCTGCTTTTAATATTCTCTCTTTGTCTTTTGCCCTTGGCATTTTAATTATGATGTGTCTTGGTGTGGTCCTCTTTGGGTTCCTCTTGTATGGGGTTCTGTGCGCTTCCTGAACTTGTAAGTCTATTTCTTTCATCAGGTAGGGAAAGTTTTCTGTCATTATTTCTTCTAATAGGTTTTCAATATTTTGCTCTCTCCCTTCTTCTGGCACCCCAAAAATTCGGATGTTGTTTCGCTTAAAGTTGTCCCAGAGGCTCCTTACATTATCTTCATATTTTTGGATTCTTTTTTCTTTTTGTTTTTCTGGTTGGATGTTTTTTGTTTCCACATATTTCAGATCTTTGGTTTGATTCTTGGGGTATGTTGATCTACAGTTGAGTTTCTGTATATTCTTTATTTCAGACAGTGTATGCTTCATTTCTGACTGATCCTTTTCCATTTTTTTGGCATTCTCATTAAGGTCCTTGAAGGTCTCACTAAGCTCCTCAGAAGTGTCATCAAGTTTCTCGGCGGTTTTTAGAAGATTCTTGAGTAACCTTATAAATGTGATTCTGAACTCTATGTCATCCAGTAGTTTGCTTTCCTCCGTTTCTGTCATTCGTGACATGTTTCTTTGTTTCTGCATTTTGGCTGCTTCCCTGTGTTGATGGAGTGGCTTTGTGTGGTAGGTGACCTATAGGGGGCAGTAGCTCAGCCTCCCCAATCACCTGATGTGGATGCTCTTGGTACACCCCTTTGTGGGCTGAGTGCAAAGTCTTGGTGTAGTTAAGCCTGAATTACTGTTGGTACGCTGGGAGGAATTGACCTCCAGGCCAATTAGCTGTGAGCACTCCCTGTGTCTATAATGGAAGAAGTGCTGCGCTGAAGACACGCTTATGGGGCAGGACTTGTTTCAGTGGGGCTTTGGTGCTCACTGGGTCTGCCTCTTGAATGTGTCACTTATGGATGTGAGGAGTTGAAATCTGGTTTCTCACACTGACCACTAGGTACACTGGCTTCTGGATCTCCAATGGGGTGCAGGTTAGCTACTGTCTGAGGCCACTCAGCAGGAGCTACAGTGAGAGCTGCAGTTTTCTCCTCTTTGCTTGGGGTTTGGAGGTTTTGGAGCTGTCTGACCCGGGCTGCAAGTTTTCTAGGTTAAGCTGCGATAGGGCAGGCTTTCTTATGCTAATTGAGCTGCTTGGAGCTTGGGTGGGTTTGTAGGTTGTGTGGGGCGGGGTCTCAGGGCGTCACTAGGTTAGGGCGTGGCAAACAGCAATGGCTGCTAGTAAGCCGGCTCTGTGTCCCCGACCGCGTCCTGGAGTCCTGTGCCCCAGTGCCGTAAACAATTATTCCTGCGCGCAGCTCTGCAAGCAAGCCACTCTCACTGGCAGACAGTCCAGCTTCTCCCCGTAGGAGTTTGGGTCCCCCGCGTCTCCCCAGAGACTGGATTTCAGAGTAATCGGGGGCTTGTCTCTGTTCGGGTTGAAAAATGCAACGCACCCAGTCGCCCGCAGCCAGCCCGGATCACGCGCCTCCGTACCTCAGCTTTTCAGCGCTCGTGCACGTCTCAGTGCTCTTTTCTCTTTCCTTCTAGTTGTAGAACTTCCACTCAACCAGCTTTCCTGTGGTTCTGGGTGATAGACGTTTTGTCTTTTAGTTGCAGTTTAAATTGTTGTGGGAGGCAGCAGTTTAGGTGTTTACCTACGCCGCCATCTTGGATTCCTCCTGTGTTCTTCAACAATATCGTTCTTGATGTTTGCTATTCTATTGCTTCACATTACCAGCAGTGCCTGGACACGAATGGTCATCAGTTTGAAAACAAGCATTGACATCCTGGCCAGTGTGGGTCAGTGGTTGAACGTCGAACCATGAGCCAGGAGGTCAGGGTTCGATTCCTAGTGCCTGGTTTGTAGTCCCATGGCCCGGTTGTGGCTCGATACCCAGTAGGGATGTGAAGGAGGCAGCCAATCAATGATTCTTTCTCATCATTTATGTTTCTCTCTCTCCCTCTCCTTCCCTCTCTCTGAAATAATAAAAAAAAAGTTAATAAAACAAAAACATGCATTGACAAAAAATTATGCATTTCTGTAGGTTCTTTTAAATTTTGAAAATGAACTGTATATTAATAAACATTTCATAATAATTCAAAATATGTATACATTTTTTGGGAAACTATATATTTTTCTTTTGATAAACTATATAGTATTAGTAATAACTAAATCCAGAATAATTTGACAATTATTCTGGAAGGATACATAAGCAAAATCTTAGAAACTCCTCTGACTGAGAAGCACTGAGTGACACAGCCTCTGTCTGCCTCTCCAGCCTCCTCTATATATAATCTAAGCCTCATCTGATGCTTCCCTCTCGTTTGCTCTCTGCTTCTAAAATACACTGGTCCTATGCATGCATGTAAAGCCTAACCAATGGACACAGACACCAGGGGGTTGAAGGCATGAGTGGGGGTGTGTGTGTGGGGGGGGGAATGGGGCAATAGGACACATATGTAATAGCTTAATCAATAAAAAAATTTAAAAAAATACACTGGTCTTTTTCCAGTTCTCTGAGTGCTCTTAGATGCTTCCCAGCTTGGGGCTTTTCCCCCTTCCCTATACACGGAGTGGCACCAGTATGCCCTCAATACTAACTCCACCACCCTTAACCAGATGATGTCCACTTGTCCTTCTAAATGAGGCCTCGGTGATAGGGCTTAGGGAAGCCTTCTCTAAGCCAGTTACCAAAGATAGGTTCTCCAGCATCTCCCTAGCCTTATAATACCATAATACCTTGATCTTTTCCTATGTATCTCTTACCACAATTATTACTTTAAAAATTGATTTTTTTTTTTTTACAGTGAAACCAATTAGGGCAGGGACTAGCTGACTCTATGTCTTGCCCACTGCTATATTCCCAAGAGAGTCCAGCACAGAAATGGTGTTAAAGAAAAAAAATTATTCATGACCCTTATTACAGATGGTAAGGCAGACTTTATTCAGTACTGTTGTGATAGGTATAGGGACCACTTTGATAGAATTTTGCAGTGGGGGAGGGAGATTGGATTCAATATAGCATAGGCAAGCAAGGATTTATAACCAAGGCACAAGGTTGGGGTTAGTGGATGAAACATTACTGAGGGGAAATATCAGGGGTAGAGGTGGGATTCTGGCTAACTCTATTGTCAGAGCCAGCAGCAAGAGCTCTGCAGAGCTCTGCTGGTCTGAATGACTGTGAGTGGCTGTGAGTCCACGTATTCTTCTAAATTCTCCTATCCGACTATGCCAGGGCTGGTTCCTGCTTGAACCCTGCCCACTGTACTAACTGTTGGGAACTTAGTCCAAGTTCCTCCTTTATCCTCTGCCCACTAGTAATAGGTGTTGGGTCTGAGCCCCTCTGCCTGGGGCTGGACCTCCGGGTCTTAGATGGAGAAGCCATGAGAGGTTGCGGGTATATAAGAATGAGTCTTTATTGCAGAAGCCAGTGGCCATATAGCATTAGACAAGAACAGTTCTCACAGCAAAGTCCATACAGGCAGGCAGCTGGACACAGGCTGGTGAACATATATCTTTCCCATAAAGCAGCATCAGTCTCTTTACCCACAGCTATTATTCGAGCAGCTGCATGCTGCCTCCTAGATTCACCGCCTCACATCGTAGTGGTACCTGAGCTCTCCAGCTCAGCAGCTTCTCCTGTCTCTCTTGCCCAGCTGCTCTCTCTAGTAGACTTCTTCACACACTTCATCCTAGCTGCTCTCTCTCCATACTCCAGCAGACTTCTTCTCACTCTAGCCTACTCCAGCTAACTAGCTGGTCACTAACCTAGTTTTATATTATTTAGACAAAGAAGGCTTCATGCCAACAGTGACATCAATCGTATTGGCTGCAGAAGGGCACAGTGTACCTTGTGTCCTTGCACCCACCTGCTCATGGTATCTTGGCCTGATTAGGATTCTCAGGCTCAGAGTCCTTGAGCATTCCATTTAGGCACATGCCCAGAGCGGCCTTTGGTCATTCTGGTGTATTGATAACAAGGCCTTTGTGCTCCTACCGGCCTTGACTGTCTGGGGAGTTGGCATGGTTCCCATACCTATCTAACAGGATTCTTACTGAAGACAGGCCAGGGTGATCAGATATCGCCCCAATGGATGGTGGAGAATGACGAATGTGATCAGATATCAAGGGTGAAGAGATATTGAGGGTGGGAGGTTCATGCTAAACAGCAGGGTTCTTGTAAAAACTTGCTTTACAGGGAAATGCACAGAAGGTTTAGGAGCCTTACTAAAGATTGGCCAAGCAAAGAATTTTTGTCAGTAGGATCATAGAAGAAATTCAATATTTGTTGAAGGGATGAATGAATGATACAACTTTTAAAAAATACAGTTTATTCTTAATAGCAGTGTGTGGTCATAGATAATTGTAGAGTATTATTATTTAAGGAGGAAGAACTTCTATACTCATGAAAAATCTCAAGAAAACCTTACAAATAGCTACATGAATCAAATAAGATTATGTACATAAAAAGACTTTGAGGGAGTTAATGTCAGTATTCAAATGTTGACTGTTTTATGTAAATTCTCTGTATCATTAGATTTCTGGGAGAAGCAGTCACCAAGCTAGGCTTAGACATGCAGGGGATTTATTGAGGAAAATGCCTGTGAAAGATGAAAGGGAGAGAGAGAAAGATAAAAGGGAGAGCTGCAGACTGTGATGCAAATCTGACACCTGTGAAGGAGAGGGGGAAGGAAGAGGACTTGGCAGGAGGAGCTTGAGACTGCAGTGCGGTTCTAAGAATGTGTCAGCTAGATCAATGGGCAGTTCTCCAGCCCAAGTCTCCTCTTGGAGAAGTTTTCCGTTCTTCAGGATGGACTGCACTAGTACCCCCACCATGCACTGTGAAGCCTTAGGACAGCCTAGGGGAAGCATGGCCTCATTGCAGACATGGGGATGGATCCAGAGGGCTGCAGCTGGGACTATCAGTCCATTCTGTTTCTGCCAACAGGAGACCTAAGCAGTGCATTCTCATGGTTACCACACCCAGAAATCTAGAGGAGCACCATCTGTGCTATCATATCTCTTTTATCAGGTCACTCTACATCGGGCTGAGGGCAGCCGATTGTCTAATTTTCAGCTTGTAATTCATGGAGGCTATTTTTCTTTGACAAAGGCTGAACTTAATCAACACCACCAAGCTTCCTGGTCCACCTGCTGTTTGCCACCCGCTCATTGCATATTCTAGGTAACGTGGATTTCATTTCTTTGTGGCCCCCAGCCCATTTACTGCTTGGAACTGACAAGCTCATCCTTGGTTATTCCAGTGTTGGGTTAGGGACTAGAAAAAGCCAATGAGGAAAAAAGGCAGGCCTTTAGCAAACAGTCCTTCGTGTGGTAAAAGCTCTCTGGGCTAAGCACTTACACATTTTACAACAAGTAATAAGAATTCAACGGACAGAAATGTGGCAACATTTAACTGTAAGAGCATCTCTAATTCCCATAGCTGATACCGTTACCTGGTAGTGAGTTTCTTTTTGGAGAAATGCAGAGACCCAGGGGATAATATCTTGGAACTCATAAAAGCCTGACAAGACCAGCTCCTGTCATCTCCTTGGGGCTTCATAAAATCCAGTGTTTCCTTCTGATTAAGAAAAAGAAACTCTTAGTGAAATACATAGTAATAGAAACCACAAAAATTCCTGCTTAATGGTGAGAGACTAGAAATTTTCCCAGTAAATTTAAAATAAGATAAAGATGCATCCTAGAACTGCTAAATTATTACTTCAAGATTATATCCTTATAAATTTTGAAAACCCAAAAGAGCCAACTGAAAAAAAGTATTAAAAATAGAGGATTAAATGGACACAGACAATAGTGTGGTGAAGGCCTGGGGTGGGGCTTCATCTGTCCTCAGGGCCTGCACCATCAGTTCCGTTTGTCTCTAGAGGTTTTGCTAATGGTTCTGCTGCTATTTGTTGTCAAGTCTCTCTTGGAGGAACAATTTCCAGTATGGTCACCATGGTGACGCCACATGGGTCGCTTTGTACTTTTGTATGACCTAGACATCACAGACCTTGATTTTAGGCCCAGCTCTATAGTCTTTTGGGGGATATGTAATTATGAATCAATTATATAGAGTGTTAATACTAGTCATGTAGAGGTCTAATATTAAAAAAGCATTGAGAGGTAAAAAAAAATCTTTAAAATTTGCTCACTCCTATGTGGTGATGGGTAGTTTTTATGTGAGCAACTGTAGATTTGAATAGGAGGCATATTTCGTCCTGATTGTTGCATTGCTACTCACTTAAAAAAATAAAAACAAAAGACATTTTACTTCTGAAATTTAGCTAATAAAATAACTCTTGTTATTCAGATCAGAAAATGCTTTTAGGTTTCAGTTCAATAGTTTTAGAAAATACAACAGCCCATCCCTTTTTTTTCAAGGATATATCTAAGACAGAACGTATCTTTACATGCTACATTTTCACCAGTTGGAGGAGGGACCAAAATCAAGTATTTTAAAGAAAGATTAGGCTGATATACAGGTGTTACTATATTGGATGCCTGAACTTTAACTCTGTAGTTTGGTATTTATTCCAAATATTTCTGATCATTGTGTCTGGGATGTTCTTATAAGACACCCCCTGCCCCCATCATCAGAACTATCACCAGCCCCTCCAATCTCTCCCTTCTTCCCCTCCCATGCTCCACAAATATACCCATTTTCTCTCTAATTCTCTTGGGTGGTTAACTTCCAGATCTTTTGGTTCTCAGCTGAAATGTTACTCCCTCACCAAAGCCTGTTTCATTGAATCACCAATATCCAGCACAGTTTACAAAATATGGTAAATATTTAATTAATTAATTTAATTCCTATTTTTGCTGATGAGTAATGTTTTTGTTAACATCAAAATACACGTCTCCATCCACATTTCAGGCTATTTCCTGAAGGTACATACCTATAGGTAACTAACTGGGTTTAAAAGGTACAAACATTTTTAAGACTGTAACTATATATATTGCAAAATTGCTTTCTAGCAATTGTTCCAATTTCTACTAATACCATTAGTATGGTCTTTCTGTATCCCAACAAGGAAACAGTTAAATTTTGGGGGCACTGTTTTCAGGCTTCCTAAATTCTGCAACTTTATTTTAAATTGATTGAAAATGTATTTTCATTTCCCTTTTATTTTCCTCTGTTGCTGGCTTATTAAAAAAAAATCTCATTTCAGTGGGCAGGCGTGTTGCTGTCACACAATTATTTATTCTCTTAGAGTCTTCTTATTCAGTATCACATGATCTTTATTCCAAAAAGCAATATATTTTTTTGCCAAAACCACAAATGATTTCTCTAAAGGTTTTTAATGCCTCAAATTGAGCTGTCATCTAGTTCACTGATCCAAAAAGATGATAATACATTTTATATAAATAATTTAGGAGGATTTCTCCTGCCAAAGCAAAAAGTGCCTTTAAAAATAAACCAATATTAACAGTAATAATTTAGAAAAGATACCATAACAAATCCATGAATGATATTTTATATTTATTTTACACTTTATGAGTGAGGAGCATACTATATATTGCAAATAACAGGCTACATTTTAATATCAGGCTCTTATTTCACAATATTATGTAGTAATTGAAGGGACTGAATAAGAGAATAAATGTTCCTTTACAGAAAATATGGCAAAAATCAATCACCAAACAGGCAAATTAAGGATTTTAGCATCTGAACAATATAAATTGGAGTTTGTATATGCTGACATTTTATATTAACTCAGAATACATGATAGCCTATGCCAGCAGTTGACAAATGTTTTTCTGTAAAGGGCAAATAGTAATTATTTTAGGCTTTGTGGGGCCATTGGGTCTCGGTTGCAAATACTCAACTCTGCAATAGCGGCCACAGGCAATGAGTAAACAATGGGGGTAGCAGTGAACCAATAGAACTGTTTTCCAAAACAACAGTAGGGCTGGAATGTGCTGGCCCTTGGCTGATACGTTAGATATGACAGTGTTGCTCCAGAATGTCACTGAGAGTCCAAAACATGATTGTTAGGAAGAATAGGAGTATTTACCAAGGCATGTTACAAAAAGCATGAAGAAACCACACATTAAACATGGCACATTAAAAAACCCAGACCTATAGATAAAGTCTGTCATAAAAGTTTTCAAAGCTGGTAGAAAGAGATGAGAGGAGACTAAGATGTAACAGAGCAGCCTCTTGCCCTGAAGGCAAGGGGGGAAATATTGAGATGTTGCTGATGATGGGTGGGGATTAGAGATGTTTAATGAAGCCTGGACTGCAGACTTTCTTAATGTCAGAAGCCCCAGGAAAAAGGACCTTGTTTCCTTTGTTATCTAGGGAAGACACGAGCTACTGAGGTGGACTTAGCTTGGTGTGCAATTAGAGTTTTTTACTTTGTCTCACCCTGCAGTCCCCACAGTAGTGATCATGGGGCCAGCAAGGAAACTAGGTCAGTGGTTGGCAAACTGTGGCTCACAAGCCACATGCGGCTCGTGAGCCGCAGTTTGCCACTCTGTTGACTAATGAGTTTGCCGACCACTGCCTTAGGGAAAAACACTTAAAAAACATTTTAATAATGTACTAATGTCTTTAACCTGAAGTCGAAACTTCTGGGTAAGGATAATGCCTTACCCAGTGGTCGGCAAACTCATTAGTTAACGGAGTGGCAAACCACTCACGCAGTTTGCCGACCACTGAACTAGGTTACTCAAATGTACCCAAATTATGATGGCTTAAGATCCATTTACTTTATTTATCCTCCCCGAAGTATACTCAGATCTGTAGGAGAGGTCCTGAGGTACTGCCTCAGATGTGGTAAGCCCCACTTCCTCACCCTCTTGCTGTCCATTTTCTGTCACACCTTCACAGTGGTGTCTCTCCGGCTGACAGCCCTCACGCTTTGCAAGGCACAGCTGTTCCTCCACTGGTGAGCCCCACTGCTTCAGGAGAAAGATAGATTTTTCTCCTTAGAGAGAGGGCATTCAGCTTTCAGTAAACTATAGGGGTTTAAATGGATATAACTACTTTTGCCACAAAACAAGTCCAGAGGTATGTAGTCTATACTTTTGTGTCACCATTTTTAGCCTGTGGTTTTTATCCTCATGGTTGCAAAAAGGCTGCTTGTATGTCCAGATCATGTCCACAGTCCAGGCAGGGACAGGCAGACAGGAAAGAGTTGGCACCAGCAGACTTCTACTTACATATTTATGGCCAGAACTCTGTCAAGTGGCCATATTTAGTTGCCATGAGTCTGGGAAATTTAGATGTTATATATGTATATCTCCCCTAAAAATAGTGATTAGGTTAGCCCATTTGTACTGACCTCTCAACTTCTTGTCTCTTTCATTCCATTAGTAGGCCAGGCTCTTTCCCTAAGTCCCCCAAAATATGGTAGAGATTGGGCTTAATTTCTAAAAAATAGCTCTGTTTTTAGGAAAATAGTTTAAAACTCATAAGTTCCAAAATGATAATATAATTCCTACATACCTTTTATCTAGCTTCCCCAAATGATAATATCCCACATAATCATGCTTTACTGTCACAACCAGAAAACTGATGTAGGGTCCGACTGGTGTGGCTCAGTTGGTTGAGCATCGTCCCATGCACCAAGAGGTTCTATTTAAAAAACATATGTTTTTATTTACTTCAGAAAGAGGAAGGAACAGGGAGAGAGGGATAGAAACATCGATGATGAGAGAGAATCACTGATCTGCCGCCTCTTGCATTCCCCGTACTGGGATTGAGCCCACAACCCTGGCATGTGCCTTGACCAGAAATTGAACTGTGACCCCCTAGTTCATGTTTCTGTCTCTCTTTCTCCCACTACCTTCCTCTCTCTCTAAAATAAATAAAAACATTTTAAAAAGAAAAAAAGGAAACTGATATTGTCACAATATCATTATCTCAGGTATAGACCATATTGAACCATATGGTAACATGGATTGATGTGGAATAGGGCTGAGTAAAATAAACCATACCAAAAAAGACTACATATGATATGGTTGCATTTATATAACATTTTAGAAAAATGCAAACTAATGTATAGTGACAGCAGAATAGTGGTTGCCTGGTGTTGGGTGGATATAGGTGGACTCAGGAGGGAGGTTACAAAAGAGCATGTAGAAACTTTTCAGGTTGATGAATATGTTTGCTGTCTTGATTGTGGTCATGGTTCTAAGCTGTGTAGATATGTCAAAACCTCTCAAGTTGTACATTTTAAATGCATATAGTTTGTTTTATATAACTTATACCTCAATAAAGCTTTTTGAAATAGCAATACTAGAGTAAAATTAAATTCATGTATAATCACCAAAGTTATGATAATGATCAGTGTTTTAATTTTGTAAGTGATTACTCTTTCCCAGGAATGCTAAGCACTTTACATGTTTTCAAAAATTTAGTATCACATTAACCATGTGAGATAGTACTATGCTTATCAGCTTTTACCAGAGGAGGAGACTGAGGGATGTGCAGAGGTTAGGAAATATAAACAAGGTTGTATAAGTAGAAAGTGGCAGAGCCCAGTGAATTGGCTGCAGAGATTGTACTTGTAGGATTAGCCATTTACGGGTGAAAGCTGGGAGAGAATTGAGTGTGTGACAGGGCAAAGATCCAGAGTGAGACATGTGGGTATCTTAAGCAAGCCACTATTTAGGATCCTTTCCAAGCCAATATTAATTAAATATTTCTTAAATATTTATTTTGTGGAGGAAACTGATTTTCTATTAATAATAAAATTACACTTTTAAAATGTTCAAAACAAACACTGACATCAGAAAAATTCTAACTTGTTTGAAACTATCTTTCATTTCTTAGTTTTTCGAGCTGATTTTCTAATGATAGGGATAACAGGATTTGGGGAGAGGGTCTTGTTCATATTTAAAGGTTTGTTTATGCTTTGTTTATGCATCTTTCCTTTTTTAAAAAAAATATCTTTATTGATTTCAGAGAGGAAGGGAGAGGGAGAGAGAGATAGAAACATCAATGGTGAGAGGGAATCATTGATCAGCTTCCTTCTGCCCGATTGGGGTTTGAGCCTGCAACCTGGGCATATGCCCTGACTGGGCATCAAACTGTGACCTCCTGGTTACTAGGTCAATGCTCAACCACTGAGCCACCATTGCCAGGAGCATCTTGTCCTTTCTTCTGTTTTCTTGGGGAAACAAAAAAACCAACAAGTTCTTTGGAAGTACATTAGAGAACTTAAAAATTCATTTCTTCTTCTCAATAAGTATACTATGCATTTCACTCTGTCATTTTGTTAGCTTCTGTTAGGTGACTAGTCTCAGTGTTGATGCTATAGGTTGTTGAGCAGTGTAACTTTTGTGTGTCACAAAAATACTCAAAAGTCATGAGTTGGCTCTAACAAGGAGTAGTTTTCCCATCACTAAAGGTTACTTTCTACTCAGAAGAAATGGGGAAATTGCATTTTACCAATTATGTAAGGGATTGATTTTGAAAACCTCAGTTATAGTGGCATTATATTTATGATTTACTCCAGAACTCTTTAAATGCTCATTAGAGCTGTCTGCTGCTTGGTAGCCCATTCCTTAATCCAGTTCTGGGAATACCCAAATCCTAACAATCTGATCAGAATTACACTGAAAGAAGTAGGATGAAATAAGACAGTAATTCAGAGGATCTGTCTGTACTGAAATTGAAATCTCTCTGTGAAGAGCTAGAAAGTGGAATCCAGAAGAAGAATTTGTGTAGTGTTTGTCTGGCAGTGCTGAAGACCTGGAAGGGAGTGCACCCTACATTTCTGGTACCTATACTTTTCTCCATCACAGGGATAATGGGTTAATATGGAATGTGGGGAGAATGTATTGATTTCTTCAGTTCAAATGAATAGTTAATTTTCAAGCTTATTAAGACTTTCTGTTGAGAGTCTTCTTTAGCTCACTAAAGAAGGAAACCTATCCAATAGCACTATGGCTACTTGATTTGTTGTCTAATAACTGAAGTGGGGTTTACTTATTGTGGGTGAGTCACATTAACCAATATTGAGGAAAAATACCACTAGCTTTATTACCATCAAAAGTATGCTTAACAATAAAATAATCATGTTAGGTTTATTCATGTTCTTTCTTCTCCAGAGATTTTATAGGCTAAATTATTGATCAATTTGTACTCAATTTAAGATCTAAAATAGCAATGTAGACTAGGGAAAGGAAGATATTGATTTATGTCTTGGAAAAAGTGTTCAAAATGTTGATGTGCCATTAATATATATAACAAATGAATTACTAAAATTCTGACTAGGAACATGGATGTGTTTAACTGAATGTGGAATGCTGAGATGTCTTTGATGATAACTAGAAGACAATAATATGAAGAAAGAAAGGTCTCATGTTTACTGTTGATTCTAATGAAATGATTCTTGATGAAGCACTTCACCTTTTTTATATGTTGGTCTTTTCATCAAAAAACAAAAACAAAAGCAGAAAAACAAAAACAAAGTTAAGACAAGCCAGCATGGCTCAGGGGTTGAGAGTCGACCTATGAACCAGGAGGTCACACAGGGTTTGATTCCCAGTCAGGGCACATGCCCAGGTTATGGGCTCGATCCCCAGTAAAGAATGTGCAGGAGGCAACCAACCTCCGAAATGATAAGCTATAAGAGGATAAATGGGTGTTTCTTTGAGTTACCAATTTGAGGTGATTAATGGTACAGCAGTCATAGGGAGTGAATCCACTGGTCATTTCTTGACCAGTGGTGGGCTCTTGTCAGCAGCTCCCTCAGGCCTTCCACTGTGACAGGAGCACCCAAAACAAAAGCAAAACTTTCTCTTGTTAATAAGGATGGATTTTCATGATGTAACGGTTTTACTGAAAGACTTCCAACCACCTGGAAAGGAATGAAACAGATAAAGGAGACTGAAAAATCCACCCTGCCACAATATGAATGGGATAACTAGCATCCCGTGCCTTTCTTCTATGCATTATGTTGGTTCAGGCCCAATTTCTGTGAACCCGATAAGGGACATGTACCATGACAGTCTAATCGGTTCTATTTAATAGGCTAGCAACATGGAGAGGTTATCTGTTCTGGGGCAATCTTCTCTAGCAGAACCTCTGAGGGCAAGCTTGCTGTCAAAATTTTGTTATGCATCTCTATCATGCAAGACATAAATTGATCACAGTATCCTACCCCACTAAGCTGGCACTTGGGGTCTCTGAATGCCTCTCAATACAGATTTCCCAAAGGCTACTGCCAGACGAAGGATGTTAGTCAAGAGGTTTTCCATCCAAGTACTAAGGGTGTGCTGGGGCTGAGAGCACTCATGACAACTCTGGGCAGACAGTATTGGTCCCACCAGATGGTAGACCAAAATGACCTGATTCAATTTATAAATATTTCTTCCCCTTTAAAAAATATTCTTTCTGAATCTCTCATCTGAGTCATCCCTGGAAAAATCTTCTCAATTATGAGAAACTTCAAACTGTGAGAACTCATTAAGTGTGTGTTAATCGCTCTGAACTAATCAGAGAAAGAGGTATTACAGAAATAAAAAAGTTTCTTAGCTGTTTTTTTTTAAGTTGCAAGCAAGTTCTGTAATATTTATTCTCCCCATTGGTTGTTTTTTGTATGTTGGATATCAAATATTAATGTGTGCCCCTCTGTCTTCAGCAACTTCACTCTCAGCTTTGGGTCACATCAGATTCCAGTTTGGTTTTCACCTAAGGTACCCGGTGTCCTGTCTGTGGCTCTGGATGGTCTTGAGCTCAGCATTGTGTCTCTCATCTAGTTGTGTCCCATCTCCATTGGTATGCAAGGTAATGGAACATTCATTACCTCTGCTAGGTCGCCATGCAACCAGTGAAAAAACTCCTTGTATCTCTGGTTGCCCTTAGCCATATTCTCTTTTTATCCCCACAGAGGGATTCGAACTTAGCAAAGGTAGGTTTGGTTCATTAGTAGGGAAGACCAAATTTATGAACTAAGCTTTAGCACATAGATACATAGGAGGGAATAATTTTAAGTCTTGGTGAATTCAAGGGTAGCAGAGCTGGTTTAATTGAATTTCTTATGTATCTCTACATTTTCATGCATTTCTTTTGTTTTTATGTAGCTTAAAGTACCTTTTGTAATGAGCTTTGAGATGGGAATTTGAAATGAGAGCATGCTTTATAAATTTGGAATCGAGTCACTGCAAGTGGTATATGCCCAGAAGTCACCAAATGTGCTCATTTTGTTGGACAACTTTTCCCAGTGCCCATCACTTGCATCCAGAAAGCTGCTGTTCCAGAAAGCTGTTCAGAGTAATTCTGAAAACTGTAGTAATCAAATAATTAAAGCTCTCTGCAGAAAGGAACCGGACATCACAGTTTTAAAAAGAAAAATTTGACAGGTTGACTGCTAGTATTGAGGCCCCTGTTATTATTGTTCTTAAAGAACATTCTATAAATGTTCTTAAACATTTTAAGTTAAAAGGAAGAACCAACATACTTAATTTTGGTGGAAACACACAAAAGAGAATGGCCATAGGTAGGTTAACTAGAAAGATCTTTGGACTTTTTAAAGGAAACATGATCTGTTCTATATATTCATATAAACAAAAAATATCTGTATATTCTATAAATTGCTTAGTGGACCAGCTGGCTTTTCTCAGCAAGGAACTTTGACATTTAATAACACAATTCCTCTCTGTATGTATGGTTTGGTTGAACCTCAGTGCTATTAGGTATCATTTTATTTCCTGCTCCAGGTTGCCGTCATTCCAAGGCATGGATCCTTTACTTTGGGAATCTTTTGTGGGCCTTTGCCTATGTGCAAATCAACACAGCTCTGAAAATCCCATCTTTCCAGAACTCATTATTAAATCTCTAGTGAATAACTTTCAGTCATTTTTGCTTTCCTAATAAGGGACTTATTTCAATGATTGCCTTGTGCCATTAAACTTCCTTCAAATCTCACTTTGGTTCTATGCTATTGATGTAGCCTAGGCTGCACTGGGGGAGTTTCATCAGATGAAAATCTTTTCTGCTCTCTTTGCTCATCCTGGCTCATCCTCTTCCACCATTACTAACTATGCGAAGGATGAGCAATCCTTAAGACAAGGTTGAATCATTCAGGTGGGTCATCACTTTGGGAAGTGGGAGGACCACTCTGTCTATGGGGAATAAGTGGTCCTTCAAATGAGGATTGAGGGATGTATTGCTGCAGCACACATATGGCCAAGGACCTGGGGCTTTGGAATGAACAACAGCAATCATAATAGTGGTTGTGATGGTGATGCTACCTGTCTTAGGTCACATTTACCTAGAAGGAGATCTGTGTGCAGGAAGTTTATGAAGAAGAGCTCTCAGGAATGACACTTACAAGGAAATGAGGGAGACAGGATTGGGCAGAGGGAGAAGTTGAAGTAAGATCCTACTGCAGCAGAAGATTCTGCCAATTGTACCTCAAGCTCAGGAGCCAGATGACCCTTCAGAGTTGTCCTGAATTGAGGCAAGGGGGCTGGGTATTGATAACCATTATATACTGGTTGAATCCAACTACACTAGGAGAAGAGTATTATTATTGTTATTGTCGTTTTACATTTGGGAAATCAGGGCCTAGTGAGATTAGGAAACTTGCCTAGTGGCACATGGTTAGTAGGCAGCAAAGGCAGATTTTGAACCCAGAGCTGGGGTAAAGGGTTCATAATTGTAACATTCTTCTCTGCTTTCTTGCATTTAGTCTTCTGAAGATAATTACTTAGTCTTTATAATTTCTCAAATTTCTTAATGTAAAACGGTGATGTTAATGTACATCCCCTCCATTCTTGATGAAATATTGGTATGCATGTGATTAAATATAGACTTATTTGCTCAATTCATCCAGTGGTCTTTACAATTAGAAGCTGGCCTGTGCGTGCTTTTATGACCAAAAGTTGTTAGCTGTACAGGGGAGGAAAATAATTATACTTTTCTTTTCCCTCAAACCTAAGTACTGTCTCCACAGAGTTATAGAAATTCATGGTTCTCCTTCAAGAAGGCATAAACCATGAAAACTGAACGTCTACCTAATGCTCATAACAGAGTGGTTCTATAGCAATGAGATTCAGTTAACATGCTTGCTTATTCTTGAAGTTAACACCTATTATTGGAACTCTTATTTATGATTGGTAGGAATGCAAAATGGTGCAGCCATTTTGGAAAGCAGTTTATTACAAAGCTTAACAAACTTTTACCATGTGATCCAGAAATCATTCTTAGGTATTTACTCAAATGTATTGAAAACTTACATCCATATGAAAACCTGCACACACATGTTTATAACAGCTTTATTTATAATCTCCAAAAGCCTCTACCAATTAGAGGCTCATTTCCCTCCCCCTACATCACACACAGATTTTCATGAATCCAGATTTTTTTAATGCCTCATCCTATCTAATAAAAGAGTAATATGCAAATTGACCATCACTCCAACACACAAGATGGCTGCCCCCATGTGGACACAAGATGGCCGCCACAAGATGGCCAGCAGAGGAGGGTAGTTGGGAGGGACCAGGCCTGCAGGGGAGGGCAGTTAGGGGTGACCAGGCCGGCAGAGGAGGGAAGTTGGGGGCAACCGGGCCTGCAGGGAAGGGCAGTTGGGGGGTGACCAGGCCTGCAGGGGAGGGCAGTTAGGGGTGACCAGGACTGCAGGGGAGGGCAGTTAAGGGTGACCAGGCCTGCAGGGGATGGAAGTTAGGGGCAATCAGGCTGACAGGGGAGCAGTTAGGCATCAATCAGGCTGGCAGGGGAGTGGTTAGGGGGTGATCAGGCTGGCAGGCAGAAGCAGTCAGGGGCAATCAGGAAGGCAGGCAGGTGAGCAGTTGGGAGCCAGCAGTCCTGGATTATGAGAGGGATGTCCGACTGCCCGTTTAGGCCCGATCCAGGTAGGATCGGGCCTAAACGGGCAGTCAGACATCCCTCAAGGGGTCCCAGATTGGAGAGGGTGCAGGCTGGGCTGAGGGACACATCCCCCCATGCACGAATTTCGTGCACTGGGCCTCTAGTCTAATATAAGACAATTAAGATGTCCTCCAATAGGTGAATGGATAAAGCAACTATGGAACATTTATATAATGGGATATCATTTAGTGATGAAAGGAAGTGAACTATTAAGCTATAATAAGACACAGAGGAAACTTAAATACATATCGTCAAGTAAAAAAGCTACATGCTGTATGATTCCAACTGTGTGATCTTTTAGAAAGAAACAATTATAATAAATATTTAAATGTTTTTTAAAAAATAAAATCTTTATTGTTGAAAGTATTACATAGGTCATCCTCCCCCCCCCCCCCCCCCGCCATTAACCTCTTCCAGCCCTCTCCCATCCTCCCTCCTTCCCCAGGTCCTCACCACCCCATTGTCTGCTTCCACAGGTTATGCATATATGCATACAAGTTCATTGGTTGTTAATGGTTTTTTAAAGAAAAAGAAAAACAGATAATAAAAAGATCAGTGGTTGCACACATTTTAGGATGATTTTAGGATGGTGAAACTATTCTGTGTGTTACTGTAATAGTGGATATATGACATTATGCATTTGTCAAAATCCATAGAACTTTATAACACAAAGAATACACCTTAATGTATGAGATTTTAGAAAGTTATGTAGAAGGTCAGGGATCTATGCATGAAATGCAAACTGTGATGAGAGAATCTAAATGTTTACAAATGTTTTAAACAATCTCACTCAAGAGGTAGGCCTAAGTGACTTTGGTAGTGAGAGGCATCTGTAAGACCAAAGTTAAAAGGAACTATATATAAATGCTGCACTCTAGTTTATAAAGTTGTGTCTCATGGGGGTATAGATTAATATTCTGATACTATTACACACATATCCTGGTATTGAATAAGTATCTCCCATGCAGAAGAATTCCAAATAACTTATGTAGACACTTTGCTGTAAAGGAGGGAGAATATAACATCCTACTCCTTAAAGTCAGTGGGCTACACTGATTTCCAAAGAGTACAGTATGGAAAATAGTGGGGAAAAGAGTAATTTTACAGGGGAGAAATCTGACAAATACTGCTTCAGTCAGGTGATCCAGGTCAACATCAATGCTCATAAATCATATCCCTTGATATGATGTGATGAGAATGGCTTTTTATCTCTGTAATCTTCCTCCCCAAAAGTTTACTCATGAGAAAAACATCAGACTAATAAAGGGGTGTCCTACAATATATCTGATCAGTACTCCTCAAAAGTATTTTGTGTTGGTCAGCCCATTCCTTAGTGATTTATAAGTTTAGTCTAGTTTGAAGTAATCAAAATAGGAGCCTATAAAAAGACTTCTGTGTTCTTCCTGCTAGTCTGTGTAGCCCAGACAGAAAGGTCTCAGTTGTACCAGCTTTGCTTAAGATGAATACTTGGCTTCCACAGGTGCGCTTCCCATCAGCATTTCACAATTAGAATCAAAGATGGTGAGGGTATTGATAAGTATATTGCTGTCTCAAAACTCCCATTATAGAGATACTAGAGGCCCGGTGCACAGGATTTGTGCACTGAGGGGGTTGGGATGCGTGGTCTGCGGGGATTGGCCCGGCCCACTATGGGAGCGCAGCTCATCCAGGTCAGCCAAGTGGCTATGGACCCACCCTCTGAGTGGCTGCTCCCTGGTAGGGCATCTTCCATGGAGCTGGAATACTCACCTCTCCAGGGGACCTGGTTGGGGCTGGGCCCAGGGACAATAGCACTGAGAGGCAGCGGAGTAGGCCTCAGTCCCATAGAAGCCACAAACCCGCCTCCCAGCCTCCAGGGTCAGCTCTACGAGCCCTGGGCAGAGGCACTGCACAGCCTGCAGGTGTCCAGAGGAGGTGGCAGGGAGCGAGGAGGAGGAACCTGGGGCGAAGAGGAGGAACCTGGGGTGAGGAGGTAACAATCACAGCCTGGGTTCCTGCCTGTTGGCCAGGGTTTGCAGAGGGAGCATTTGCTGATCCCTGTCAGCTGAATGGCGCTCCCACTGTTGTAGTGCACTGACCACCAGGGGGCAGCTCCTGCATTGAGCATCTGCACCGGTCAGTGCACATCATAGAGACTGGTTGACCGGTCATTTTGGTTGTTCGCTGTTTGGTCGCTGGGCTTTTATTAGATAGGATTGTCTACTTTGAAATCACAAAGCACCATGGTATTTTTACATGAAAAGCACTATGTATACTCATAAGGTTACCAAGTTTGAGAGGAGATTTGTGATTAGCACAACAAATTCTTACAGTAACAGCTGTCACCAAATGATGCACTGAATCTACTCTAAAAACCTCTGCCTTTTTTATTATTTTCTATGTCTTGTCTACAGCCTCTCTTGACCAAAGCAACGCTATTGTTCATAAACTGTGAAAAATATGATGACAGTATTGTCAGGAGTTCCCAGCCATAGTTCCTTGATCTGGAATTCAGGGTGCACAGTCACCTGGTGGGCAGAAAGAGTATAATCTGGAATTGTTGAATTCAGTGTACAGAGATCTATTTGGTGAAAGAAAAATAGGACACTGATGATGTGTAAAATGGCAGAGAACAACAACTCCTCATTGGCAAATGTGAAAATAGTGAGTGGCAGCTCACCCAATGGTTTCTTAAATGATAACCCATGATAAAGTTGTGAATGTTCAGTTCACGTGGAAGCTTTCCAGTACCATTGTTTACCGTTTTACCAAATTAGACATTTATAAGGGCTCAACAAAAATCATGGCTAGTTATATTTCCATAAGATGTGCAATGGGGCAAATTAATTTCAACATCTACCTCCCATAGTTAAGGGGGGAAATCAAGTAATTAGAGACAAAGATTGTCGGCACAACAAAATTGTCGGTTAATGCACAATGCTTTGTCATGTAACCCTGCACAAGAAGGATCAAATGTTTTTTAAAATCATAATAAGGCTATGAAATAAAAAAATGACATGTTATTTTATGTGAAATAAGAGCAAAGTTATGCTATGAATTTATCATGTGGGTTTGAGGGTGAAAATCCTTACAGTGACAAAATGTGTTTAATGTTTTAGATCCTTTAAGAGGGAATGTTCTAGATAGAACCCAGAGTAGTTGTCCTTCCACTGCTCACTCTATCCTCCCCTATCCTAGAGCCAACAGAAACCACCCTCCCCGCAGAGGAGCAGTCAACATGGAGACGATAAAAACTCTGGCATTGAACACTTGGGGTCATGGAATCTGCAGCACTTGGAGGGAAATGATGGTGGCTGAGACTTGGCAGTTTCTCTGTGGCATTGTGGTAGATCCCAAGGGGGACTCTGGGTCATGACTGTGGAACAGAAATAGCAGAGGAGGAAAGGGTTGAAGGAAGAGGGTAGTGGGTTGAGGAGGGAGCAGGGGAAGAATTAGGAAAGAAACAAACACTCAGACACTCTCCAACTCCTGCTCTATCCCAACTCAGGCCCACCAGTGAGGTCTTTTCCCTTGTTCAGGAGGAAGGAAGTAGAAGTGGGGACCCCAAGCTCCCACCACATCCCTGTTGTTAATATGTGAACACTGTAACATCCCTGTGTGGGTTATTAGACAGCAAGGGTCATCTCCTCCTGCAGTGACCGCCCAGGCAGGGAACAAGGAAGGTCAATGTCCCTGACCTGCCTTCTCTGGAAGGTAATTCAAGGCATTCTCAGCAACGTTTTATGGGACACCATATGTTGAAGAAGCCATTTAATAAGATCATGAGTGGTTTAACTAGCAGAAACGTAGCAGGCAGGGCTGGCAAATCCAGATCTGGAGTAAGTGTCAGTTATGGTGGTTTTAACTTGCTACCCCTTTTATGACCAGGTCAGTCATGAGCTCTTTGGGGTACCTAGCATCACTTTCATCTTTTTGTGCTTCCATCCAAGATTTAAATTTTCAGGAAAGAGAGGGTGCCTGATTTACCTAGATTGGATTAAGTGCCTAACCACTGGTCATGGGGATTATGATGGAAACAAAAAGTATCCACGAGAGGATAAGGATGCTGGATAGGCAAAAAGATCGAATGTGAACCACATTCTACCACTTAGAGGCTCACTTCCCTCCCCCTACATCACACCCAGATTTTCATGAATCCAGATTTTTTAATGCCTCATCTAATATAAGAAAATTTATGTGCAACCAAGAACACATTAGTTATGGTATCCAGCTTAAGTTCAGGGTCCCAGGGTAAAGTACATTCCTCTTCTAGTTCCATTGCAATTTTGCCTTGCCATTCTGAACCCTGAAACTTGATCCTTTTTTCTTACTTAACTCTATGTGTAGGTGAGTCATCTACATTGATACACATGACTCTACATCTTTCCTTTCTACTACCATATGACTACGATTTACCCATTTTTTTTTCTGTTGAATTTTTCAATTTTGGGCAATTACAAATAACACAGTGGTAAACATTTGTGTGTGTGTCTCTTTGTTCACACGTGTAAGAGTTTTTCTAGGGCAGAAATAGCCGAGTCAGAGTATGTGCATTTCTAACTTTTTCTATTGTTAAATTGCTTACCACTTTATATTCCCACCAACTGTGCACTAGAATCTTATTTCTTGACCTTTTCTACAATATTTGTTACCATTGGATGTGAATATTTTTGCCTATCTGATGGGTATGATATATCACATTATAGTTCTTATTTTTCTCTCTGATGTCAACCTTTGGTAGCAGGTATTATTATTAATCTCACTTTATAGTGGGGGAATCAAAGACTTAGAAAATAATTTGTTCACAGCTTCACATTAGTAGGGGACAGGAAGTCAGGAATGACCCTGGAGTGTCTAAGTCCAAGTTTTAACATTTTAGCTTCCACTTCACTGCTAAGTCAGGATGTGTTGTTATAATGTGGAAACAGCACAGGGAATCATATTTTCCTCTTTATTCTGTACTCTTCCAGTAGTCTACTCTCTTTCTGAACTTTATTCTGGCCATCTTTTTATCATTTCCATGTTTCCTTTTATCTTTTTTTCTTCCCTCTCTTCTTTCCCCCTTCAATCATTCTGTCCCTTACTCCCTCCTTCCTTTCAACCCTACATTTTAACAATTGATTTTAGCTGGGTTATTCTGGTATTCATAGAATTGGAAAAAATGAAGTAAATAGGCATAATAAAATCTTGATATATTAACTGGATTTTCTTTATACTGTATGTGAAAAAATTACAAACCCATATATGTCAAGGTTGAAAGGGAAACATGAAACTGAATGCATTCATGTTTGTGTGTAATTTGGAAATGACTGTTAGCAAAAAAATTCTTTCTGGAGCAGCTGCTTCTGATACACACCACTTGTCTCTGATAATTAGAATCAAATTTAAGCTTCCTGGGGAACTGAAATTATGCAGTAAATTTATAATTAACAATAAAATATTAAATGGAGAGTTGTCCCACCATTCATTTCTGCATTAATTTTTCTGTTAACTTTCTTTGGCAAATTCTATTCTTAGCTGAAAGGGAATGACCACCTAAGGTAATGTGAGAAGTATTATTGAAAAACAAAATACAAGCTCAGGATGTTTTAAACCTTGCAGTTGGAAGAACAGTGAAGCAAATTGGACTTAGTCACCAAAGCACCAAGATCAGCAAGATCTAGGCCTCAGGGTTTGCTAGAAAAAAGATACGAGAAGTTGAATCAGTATTTTCATACAGAATGTTAAAGTTTTGACTTTGTCATATTGCTTTTTTTCTTACCCAAATAGGAAGTCTCTCTTCTGTGTCCACACATCCTCTCGGCACCCTTAGGACAGTTTGCCTCCCATGAAGCTTTTTTGATTTATAGGTTGCCACCATCACAGAGTGAAAGATCCTTGACAACAGGACTCACAACTTGTTCATTTTTGGGTCCTTATAGAAATTAGCACCTTGTCTGACACAATACCTGATTATTGGTTTAAGTTAAACTGAATTCAATTAAGGTAATAAATATCCTGCTCTCTAATTCTGATCATGTCTGTGAAGAACTGGTCTTGGGCATATGCTGAATTGTTATGATTATAGCAAATTTCTGATCTCCATAGCCCCAAACGCAGCAATACAATGCTTTTAATAGAAAAATCAAAGTATCCTAGGTGGGGTATTGGTAGTGAGCTGTGGTATAGGTTAGCAGATATCCAATAACAGCAATTCCATTTCCTGAGGTACCCTTGATTAAGTGACAATGATGCCTTATCCTTGGGTGGGTAGATTTAATCTTGTATAATTTTTTTCCCCTTAAATTAGGACTTACCAGAGTTTTGGGTTGGGGGCAGATTGAAAAGAATGTTCTAGTTAACTTGGAAGAAAAACATGCAGGAATTCACCAGAATCTCTCAAAACTTGTCAGACAAGTTATTAAAACATATTGCAAACTATTGTTACTAAAACACCATGACACTGGGGTAGGAATGGATCAATTTGTTTATTTGTTCACGTATTTCTATTTGGATTGTTTCCAGGTTTTGTCTGTTATGAATGGAGCTTCTATGAACATTCTCGTACAAGTATTTACATTCTCGTAAATGCCTACGAGTGGAATTGTTGAATCTTATGGTAAGAATAGGTTTAACCTTATAAGAGATTGTTACACTCTTTTCCAAAGTGATTGTTTGATTTTGCATTTCCACCAGCAATGAATGGAATTTTAGTTGCTCCCCATTCTCTCCAATATTTAGTGTTGTCAATATTTGAAATTTTTAACTATTCTAGTGGGAATACAGTAAATCTCAGTGTAGTTTTAGTTTGCATTTCCCATATGACCAATAATGTTGAGCATTATTTCATGTGCTTATTATGCATTTGTCAATTTTTACTTGAGTTACTTGTTTTCTTCTTGTAATTAAGTTGAAGAGATCTTATATAATATTTTGGATCCAAATGCTTTGTCAGGTAACGTTGCCTTAGCTTCTCCAGAAAAAAACACAGAACCAATAGGATATCTGTAAGAGGAGATTTATTATAGGAATTGCTTACATGGTTAGTGATTACAGAAGCCAAGAAGTTCTAGGATCTGCCATCTGCATGTTGGAGAACCAGGAAACTGGTAGTGTAAATCCAAATCTGAAGACTTGAGAATTGGGGAACTGATGTTATAATTATTATTACTGTTATTATCATTTTGAGAGCGAGAGGAAGAGAAACATTGATTTCTTGAAATTATTGATTTGAGAGAGAGAGAGAGAGAGAGAGAGAGAGAGAGAGAGAGAGAGAGAGAAACATCAATGTGAGGGAAAAACATTGATTGTTTACCTCATATGTGCCCCTACCAGGGATCAAACCTGGCAGCTTGAAGAATGATGCCTACAGAGATCAGATACCTCCATTATTAGACAGAAGAAAGCAGATGGAGGATAAAATATAGAGCTGAGAACAAGCACCATAATGCCAACACAGATGTTTGTCCTGTTTCTGAAAAGCATGTTTATGCTACTTTACTATTTTTTCAAATTTAGACTTTATCTATTGACATCTACCATTGAAAATTTGGTTCTCTTGAACTATTTCCATCCTCCCCCATGCTAAGCTTCCTTTATTTTGCAAGTGGTGTTATATCACAATTTTTGTCTAAATAATGAATGTTGTATTATTATTAATATGTTTGTACATGTTGTCCACAGCTGAGCTATGTAATGCATTATAATTACATTTACATTAATCATTTTTTAAATTGTGGTTAAATACACAGAGCATGAAATTTATCATCTTAACTACTTCTAAGTGTACAGTTTAGTAGGGCTAAGTACATGTATATTGTTGTACAGTCAATCTCTGGAACTTTTTCATACCTTGAAATTCCCCATTTTCTCCTCCCCCAGCCCCTGAAAACCACCATCCTACTTTCTGTTTCTATGAGTTTGACTACTCTAGACATATCATGTAAGTGCAATTGTATATACAATATTTGTCTCAGCATAATGTCCTCAAGGTTCATCCATGTTGTAGCATATATAAGAATTTCCTTCCTTCTTAGGGCTGAATAATGTTCCATTGCATGCATATAAAATATATTTTGTTTATTCTTTTATCAATCAATGTTTATTTGGGTTTCTTCTATCTCTTGGCTATTGTGAATAATGCCATTATGAGCATAGGTGTATAAATATCTCTTTGAGACCCTGCTTTCAGTTCCTCTGGATACATATCCAGAATTGGAATTGTTTGCTTACACAGTATTTCTATTTTTAGTTTTTTTGAGGAACCATCATATTATTTTCCATAGTGGCTGCATTCTTTTTACATTTTCACCAGCAGTGTACAAGGGTTCCAATTTCTTTACATCCTAGTCCACACATTACTTTCTGTTGTTGTGATTTTTTTTTTATAGCAGCCATCCTACTTGTTGTGAGGCGGTATCTCATTGTGGTTTTCATTTGCATTCTCCTAATGATTAGTGATGTTGAGCATCTTTTTATGTATTTGTTGGCATTTTGTATATTTTCTTTGGAGAACTACCTATTCAAGTCCTTAACCCATTTTAAAAAATAAATCTTTATTGTTCAGATTTTTACAGATGTTCCTCTTCACCCCCCCCCATAGCTCCCCTCCACCTGATTCCCACCCCCTCACCCCATGACCTTACCCACCCCCACTGTCCTTGTCCTTAGGTGTAAGATTTTTATCCACGCTCTTCCCGCACGCCCCGCCCCCCCGCCACATCCCCTTCCCCTTGAGAATTGTCAGTGCACTCCCTTTCTATGCCCCTGATTCTATTATATTCACCAGTTTATTCTGTTCATCAGATTTTTTATTCACTTGATTTTTAGATTCACTTGTTGATAGATATGTATTTGTTGTCACTCTGTTGTTCACAATTTTTATCTTTACCTTTATCTTCCTCTTCTTAGAGAATATCCTTCAGCATTTCATATAATACTGGTTTGGTGGTGATGAACTCCTTTAGCTTTTTCTTGTCTGTGAAGCTCTTTATCTGACCTTCAATTCTAAATGATAGCTCTGCTGGGTAGAGTAATCTTGGTTGTAGGTTCTTCCTATTCATCACTTTGAATATTTCTTGCCACTCCCTTCTGCCCTGCATAGTTTCTGTTGAGAAATCAGCTGAAAGTCATATGGGTACTCCCTTATAGGTAACTAACTGTTTTTCTCTTGTTGCTTTCAAGATTCTCTCTTTGTTTTTTGCCCTTGGCATTTTAATTATGATGTGTCTTGGTGTGGTCCTCTTTGGATTCCTTTTGTTTGGGGTTCTGTGCTCTTCCTGGACTTGTAAGTCTATTTCTTTCACCAGGTAGGGAAAGTTTTCAGTCATTATTTCTTCAAATAGGTTTTCAATATCTTGCTCTCTCTCTTCTTCTGGCACGCCCATAATTCTGATGTTGGTACACTTGAAGTTGTCCCAGAGGCTCCTTACCCTATTTTCATATTTTTGGATTCTTTTTTCTTTTTGTTTTTCTGATTGGGTGTTTTTTGCTTCCTCATATTTCAAATCTTTGGTTTGATTCTTGGGTTCCTCTAGTCTACTGTTGGATTTCTGTATATTATTCTTTATTTCAGACAGTGTATGCTTAATTTCTGGCTGGTCCTTTTCCATTTTTTTTTTTTTTTGGCATTCTCATTAGATCCTTGAAGGTCTCACTAAGTTCCTCGGAGGTCTCACTAAGTTTCTCAGCAGTTTCTAGAAGATTCTTGAGTAACCTTGTAACTGTGGTTTTGAACTCTATATCCAGTCGTTTGCTTTCCTCCATTTCTTTGATTCATGACATGTTTCTTTGTCTCTGCATTTTGGCTGCTTCCCTGTGTTGATGGATTGGCTTTGTGTGGTCAGTGACCTATAGGGCCCAGTGGCTCAGCCTCCCCAGTTACCTGAGGTGGACACTCTTGGTGCACCCCTTTGTGGGCTTTGTGCACAGTCTTGTTATAGTTAAGCCTTGATTGTTGTTGGTATCACTGGGAGGAATTGACCTCCAGGCCAATTGGCTGTGAGGATCAGCTGTGTCTATAATGGAAGAACTGTTGTGCTGGAGACACCCTTATGTGGTAGCACTTGTTCTGGTGGGGCTTTGGTGCTCACTGAGTCTGCCTCTTTACTGTGTCACTTATAGATGTGATGAGTTGAAATCTGGTGTTGTCTCACACTGACCACTAGGTACACTGGCTCCTGGATCTTCAAGGAGGTGCAAGTCAGCTATTGTATGAGGCCACCCAGCAGGAACTACAGCGAGATCTGCAGATTTCTCCTCTTTGTTTGGGGTTTGGAAGTTTTGGAGCTGTCTGACCCAGCTGCAGTTTGTTAGGTTAAGCTGTGAAAGGGCTGGCCATTCATATGCAAAAGCTGCTGTGCACAGTTTCGGTGGGTTTGTAAATTGGGTGGGGCAGGGTCTCAGGGAATCACTCGGGCATGGCAACCAGCGATGGCTGCCAGTCAGCTCTCACTGTGTCTCCGTGTTTCCACATCCTTGCGCCCCGTACCCCAGCACAGTTAACAATGATTCCTGTGTGCACCTCTGCGAGAAAGCCACCCTCACTTTCCGACCTGATGCCAGACAGTCCAGTTTCTCCCCATAGCAGTCTGGGTCCCCAGAGTCTTGCCGGAAACTGGAGTTCAGAGCAGTCAGGAGCTTGTGTCTCCCTTCCAAGTGAAAAAAACAGCACACCCACTCGCCAGCCTGATTTGCGTGCCTCTGTGCCTCTGCTTTTCCGTGGCTCTGCACCTCCTACACAGTCTCAATGAGCTTTTTTCTTTCCTTCTAGTTATAGAGCTTCTACTCAGCTAGCTTTCCCATGGTTCTGGGTGATAGTCATTTTGTCTTTTAGTTGTAGTTTTGGTGTGGTTGTGAGAGGCAGCACATACTGGTGTTTACCTTATGCCGACATCTTGGTTTCTCCCCCTAACCCATTTTCAATTAGATTATTTGTGTGTGTGTTTTGTTGTTGTTGTTGAATTGTAGAAGTTCTCTACATATTCTGGATATTAATTCTTTTGTTTGTTTTTCGTCAATCCTGACCCGAGGGTGTTTTTCCCATTGAGTTTTTTTTTTTTTAGAGAGAGTGGACAGACACACAGAGAGAAACATTGATCTGAGAGAGATACACTGATTGGTTACCTGCTGCATGGCCTCAACCAGGCCAGAGATCAAGCCTGCAACCAAGATATGTGCCCTTGACTGAATCAAATCCGGGACCCTGCAGTCTGCTTTATGCATTGAGCCAAACCAGCTAGGACTAGATATTAATTCTTTATCAGATATATGATTTGAAAATGTTCTTTCCCATTCTGCAGGTTGCCTTTTCACTTTGTTGATTGTGCCCTTTGATGTGATTAAGTTTTTAATTTTGATGTAATCTCATTAACTGTTTTTGCTTTTATTGCCTATGCTTTTGCTATCACATCAAAAAAGTTCTTGCCAAGTCCAATGTCATGAAACCCCCTCCCCCCTATATTTTCTTCTAAGAGTTTTGTAGTTTTAAGTATTATATTTAGGTCTTTGATCTATTTTGAACTAATTTTTAAATGTGGTGCAAAGGTCCACATTTGTTCTTTTGCATGTGGAATCCAGTTTTCCCAGCACCATTTCTTGAAAAGAGTATCTTGGCACCCTGATCAAAAGTCACTTGCCCATATATGTGAGGGTTAACTCCTGGGCTCTCTATTTTGTTACATTGATCTGTCTTTATGCCAGTACCACACCGCTTTGCTTACTGTGGCTTTGTAATAAGCTTTGAGTTCTGGAAGTATAAAAGTTTCAACTTTCTTCTTCTTTTTCTAGATTGTTTTGACTATTCAGAATCCTTGAGATCTCATATAGATTTTAGGATAGATTTTTTATTTTTATTTTTTTGCAAAAAAAAGTTATTGGGATTGTATCAGAGCTATAGATTGTTTTGGGCAGTAGTGACATTTCAGCAAACTTATTTTTTTAATAAGCTACCTCATCCCTGCACTCAGTTGTAATTGGTCTTAGCCAAGTCAGAATTTCTCAATTTTCTGATCTTCTGCTCTTCTTCATGGCTGTCTGAATGAGCTGGGAGAATGCTTTGGGCACATAAAAACTTTCAACCAATCTTCTTACTTGTAGCCCAAACTAAACTGTTGGACTCAGTGATATCTGGTTTATTCAATTCTTGAGAAGTTGCAAGGTTCTATAACTTACCAAGTTTTTGACACATAATTAGCATACCTCTTATTGGACTTTGCATTAAGATGCAGGCTTCATCTTCCTCTGGCCTATTAAGCTACTTCTCATTTATTGTTTTCTACTTTCCAGATTTTGTTGACATCTCTCAAATGCTATAACTAGTTCATTTGGTTTTTATATTCTTGTGGATTTATAGTTATTCATTCCTTTTCTTTTCATTTTAGTGGGATTTCAGGAGGCAGCAATTGAATATAATAATTATATTCAATCCATCAAGTTTACTCACAAATTTACGTATTGCATTTTAAATTAAGAAAAAAACCCTGAAATACAAAAAGTGGTTAATAGAGTTATAATTAGGCAAATTAGTTTGCTGGCTAATTCAATTTAAAAATAAAATGTTTTAAAAATAAAAAAAGAAATAAAATGTTTTGCTATTAATAGTAAACTGATGAGGAAAAATGGAAATTATTTCAGTTATTATATATTTCAATTTTTCTCTTTATTTGACTAATTTTTTTGTTATTGGATATTAAGAGGAAACACATGATGTAAGATATTATAATAATAACAAAACACTTATAATACTAAGAGAAAATGCAGAATACGAATTTGTAGATATTACTATCATAAGTATGTAAATATAGAATTTCAGGTGGTCGTTTATTTTCCCTCTGCTCTCAAATAAAAATTGTTGTTACAAATATTTACTTTTTCTTCATTGTAATCAGAGTGCTTTGATATTTATCATTGGACAGTTTGACTTTCCAAAAGGATAAGAAATAACATCTGAGTGGAAGGAGCAGGGCAAAAGGAGAACAGATAGAAAAAGGGCTAGACTTATGGGCTCTGGACTCTGAGATAGGCAAGCAGCTATTGGAGCAGTCCTTTGACAGTTTCTCTGGATGCTATAACTGTTCATGACGTTGGGTTGTCTTCCTAAACATTTCATTTAGACCTCGATGGGAGTAAGCAACTCTGGAACTGTAAATGTGGGAGGAAGGGTATTTTATCTCCATTGTAGTTTTCTGTGTTCTCCAATTTTTGTATAAAGAATATTTATTAACTTATAGTGAAGAGAAGTTTAAGAAATGTTCAATAGATGGACTCAATAGGATGTAGAAGGTGTAGGGCATAGAAAAGAGGAAGGATCCTGGGTACTGGGAGGGAAGGGTAGTGCTCTGAATAGGCCAAAATAGCTCTTTCTATGGGAGACATCTCTAAGGAGCACCTGTAGGTGCATTGATGGTCTCACCAACCCTGAGCACAGCTCATTAGATAGGAATGAGTTTTGGCCCAGAACTAAACTGTGGTGGTTTAAGAGACATTGGCAAATTCTTTGAAACTTCTCTCTTTGAAAGGTATGGTCTAAGTCTCCCCATTCCTAAAATCTAAGCTGAACTTAGTGACCAGTTAACCATAGAATGTAGTATAAATGATGCTATGTGACTTAGGAAGCTGGGTCAAAAGGCAATATATCTGTCACCTGGTTCATTGGAACAGTTACACTGGAGCCTTGAACCACCTTGTAAGAATTTTATCACCCTGAGGCTGTCATGATGCAGTGAAGCCCAAACCAGCCTAGAGGGAGAGAGACCACACAGACAGAACTTGAAACCTCACAAGAAAGAGAGGTGCCTGGTCAACCACCAGCTGCTTCAGACTTGATGATCTTCTAGCTCCAGCCTTCAACTGACTGTAGCTGCATGGGAGATCTGGAGCCACAACTACCCAGCTGGGTACTTCTCACATTTTTGATCTTCAGAAATAGGAGAGAAAAGAAAATTACTGTTGTTGCTTTAGCCAATAAAGTATATTATTAATTCACATAGCTATAGATAATTAACTCAGTACCAAAATCTTTTCCAATTATCTATTGCTAAAGAACAAACTGATAATATAAAGCATGTGTTTTATTATGCTCATAGATGCTGTGGATCAAAAATTCACACAGGGCCCTACAAAGTTAGCTTGTCATTACTTTACGTAATCTGATACACCATCTGGAAAAATTAGGAGTGATTGAATGGCTGGGACTGGTATCATTTGGAGGCAGCTTTACTCACACTTGTATGGTGGTTGATGTTGGCTGTTGGGTGGGGCCTCAGCTGGAATTGTCAGCCACAACACCTACCTGGCCCATCTATGTGACCGGGGTCTTCTTCACAGCATAATGGTTGAATTCCAAGAGTAAGATATTAGTTTCTTAAGGCCTGGTCCTGGAAACCTGGACAATGCCCCTTATACTCTGTTCACATAGCCCAGATTTAAGGGGAGAAGACATAGATTCCCCCTATCTTTGGATAGGGGGAATCTATCTATATAAAAGCCTAAGTGACCAAATGAATGACCAGACACTGGTCAAACGGTCACTATGATCACACCACCAGGGGGCAGACACTCAACGCAGGAGCTGCCCCCTGGTGGTTAGTGCACTCCCACAGCCAATCTCCCTTAGCTCCTCCCCCTGGCCAACCTCCTGTGGCCCTGATAGGCCCCCAATCTCCTCCAGGCTGAGGGACCCCACCCATGCACGAATTCGTGCATTGAGCCTCTAGTGTCTAATAATTTTGGATACTTCAATCCATAAGCTAGATAGTGGTCCATAACATGGTCTGGCTTAAAAAGATAAACTGGGTTAATCATTTTCTATTTTTCAAAAATTAAACTGAGTAATGAAAAGGAACTATCTAGTTTGAAGTGGGAAGCAGAGATGAAAGAGTAACATGATCTATATACATAAGACTGTGGATAAACCAATGTCATTAAGAAGCAGAAACAATGAGAAAGCAGAACATCTATTAGGTAGAGAGAAGGAGAAATGGAATGAAAGAAAATTCATGTAGCCCTGGAGAAGGACCAGGATAAGGAGGGTCCTCTGTCTGGCACTTCCTGTTAAGTTCTAGTCATTCATTGCTTTTGACATTAATCTTAACTTTCTTACCCAGTTTTCCAGATCACAGTCAATAGCTATGTCCTACATGGCAAAAAGATGTGCTGAAATGAACGGGCTGGAAAACAAGTTTCCTCTTTCTTCAGAACTTTTACTGATGCGATGATGAGAGCCTCCATTAGAGAGAAATAACTGAGTGAAATGATTGTACTGAGTAGTATGAAAGAGCCATTCTGCTCATTATCTCCATCTGTACTTGATCATTATAGGCTGGGAGGAGTTGTGACAAGTGAGTACAAGAAATACTACATTATTTCTAAACAGGTGTTGTTTTATAATACATTTTTAAATGAAAATAGATAACTTAGTAGAGATCTGGTTTTACTCAACCATAGGGATTAATTTTTTTTATACAAAGTGAATGAATAAAATTTAAAATACATTAGTTCAATAGGTTTTCCCTGAAATTTGAGAACACTTACTTATCTGTTATATATTGGTCACATGTTCACTAAACTCAGAGGCACACTCTTTTAAAAGAAATATTTTGTTACCCAAGAAACAAGGTGTCTTCTTGATAGTCTTGAAGAGGGGCATTTATATTTTGTCTATTGTTACATATAGACCTTTTTCTCTTGCCCCAGCCTGCATGGCTCAGTGGTTGAGCATCAACCTATGAACCAGGAGGTCATGGTTCGATTCCCAGTCAGGGCATATACCTGGGTTGCAGGCTCATTCTCCAATGTGGGGCGTGCAGGAGGCAGCCAATCAAAGATTCTCATCATTGATGTTTCCATCTCTCTCTCCCTCTTCCTTCCTCTCTGAAATAAATAAAAATATATTAAAAAAAAAAAAAGGAATAGTTAGGCAGTCATTAAGGTACCACTATCAAAACAGCCTTGATTCAGAGAATATCATCATCTGATAAGAGAGAATAAAGGATTCTGAGTTGTCAAGAATAATATAGGTCTTGAGGAGAAACCAAGATGGCGGCATAGGTAAACACCTAAACTGCTGCCTTGCACAACAATTTCAAAACTACAATTAAAAGACATCATCCAGAACCACAGGAAGTCTGGCTGAGTGGAAATTCTACAACTAGAAAGAAAGAGAAAAGCACACTGAGGCTCAGAGGAGCTGCAGGAGGCAGAGGTACCGAGTCATGCGCGTGGAGAGGGCAGGCAACTATGTACGTGGCTGGCTTTCTCAAGCAGGAGGGAGACAAAAGCTCTGACTGCACTGACCTCCAGTTCTGGGCAAGATTCTGGGGACCCAGACTCATTTGGGGGGAAGCTGGACTGTCTGGCAGTGGGCGGAACTCGAGGGTGGCTTTCTCTCAGAGGTGCTTGCAGCGATTACCATGGGACACTGAGACACAGGGGCCTATTAGGGCAGGGCTGACGGGAAACCAATGCTGTCTGCTGCGCCCTGAGACTCTGCCCCATTCAAGCTGAATACAGAGGCTTTTGCACATCTTGTCTCATAAGGGTGTCTCCAGCACAGAAGTTCTCCCAGCGTAGACACAGCTGATCCTCATAGCCAGTTGGCCTGGAGGTCAATTCCTCCCAGTGATACCAACAACAATCAAGGCTTAACTATAACAAGACTGTGCACAAAGCCCACAAAGGGGTGCACCAAGAGTGTCCACCTCAGGTAACTGGGGAGACTGAGCCACTGGGTCCTATAGGACACCTAGCACACAAAGCCACTCTATTAACTCAGGGAAGCAGCCAAAATGCAGAGACAAAGAAACAGATCCCAAATGAAAGAAATGGAGGAAAGCAAACGACTGGATATAGAGTTCAAAACCAGGGTTATAAGGTTTTTCAAGAATTTTCTAGAAAAGGCCAATAAATTTAGTGAGACCCTCGAAGATATAAAAAAGGACCAACTAGAAATTAAGCATATACTGACTGAAATAAAAAATATTATACAGAGATCTAAGAGCAGACTAGAGGATTGCAAAAATCAAGTCAAAGATTTGAAATACAAAGAAGCAAAAAACACTCAGCCGGAAAAGCAAAAAGAAAAAATCCAAAAATGTGAAGATAGTGTAAGGAGCCTCTGGGACAACTTCAAGCGTACCAACATCAGAATTATGGGGGTGCCAGAAGAAGAGAGACAGCAAGATACTGAAAACATATTTGAAGAAATAATGACTGAAAACTTCCCCCACCTGGTGAAAGAAATAGACTTACAAGTCCAGGAAGTGCAAAGAACCCCAAACAAAAGGAATCCAAAGAGGACCACACCAAGACACACCATAATTAAAATGCCAAGAGCAAAAGACAAATAGAGAATCTTGAAAGCAGCAAGAGAAAAACAGTTAGTTACCTACAAGTATCCATATGACTGTCAGCTGATTTCTTAACAGAAACTGTGCAGGGCAGAGTGGAGTGGCAAGAAATATTCAAAGTGATGAATAGCAAGAACTTACAACCAAGATTACTCTATCCAGCAGAGCTCTCATTCAGAATTGAAGGGCAGATAAAGAGCTTCACAGGTAAGAAAAAGCTAAAGGAGTTCATCACCACCAAACCAGTATTATATGAAATGCTGAAAGTTATTCTTTAATAAGAGGAAGAAGAAGAAAAAGGTAAAGATAAAAATTATGAACAACAAATACATATCTATCAACAAGTGAATCTAAAAATCTGATGTATGGAATAAACTGGTGAATATAATAGAATCAGGGGCATAGAAAGGGAGTGGACTGACAATTCTCCGGGGGAAAGGTGTGTGGGAGGTGCGGGAAGAAACTGGGCAAAAATCGTACACCTATGGATGAGGACAGTGAGGTGGGGGGGGTAAGGACAGAGGGTGGGGTGGGAGCCGGGTGGAGGGGAGCTGTGGGGGGAAAAAGAGGAACAATTGTAATAATTTGAACAATAAAGATTTATTAAATAAATAAAATAATATAGGTCTTTTTTTCTTACTTAAAATTTTGCCAATAGAGTGTTTTGAGTTGCTCTTGCTGTGACAGAAAGATAATATGATGAGTCAGGTGAGGGGAGGTTTGCTGACAAGGGTCATTATTTGAAAAACTCTGGCCTTTTTTTTACACATTTTCACAATAACATTCAATACTTATTGTAGTTATTTAACCTAATCATTGTGCCAAAGATACATTTGATCTTTCTTACGTAGGAGGAACATAGAATAACAATGCCCTAATTTTGTGTGTCTCTGTTCTATAATGACAAGCTGTCATCTTCTATAATTTACCAGAGATGATGAACAATTTGTGTAGGCTGAATGTAGTTGCTTAGTTACCACCTTTTAAAACGTCTTTAAATGTAATTGCTTCTTTGCCAGGGAAACATTGATCCAGCTAATTTGCACTGAACCACTCTCTAAGAGCTCAACATATTAAACACTCCTGTGCTTTTAATTTCAAATTATTTGCCCTTTAATTTCTGTCAGGGTAACTCAGTGGTCGGCAAACTGCGGCCCTCGAGCCACATGCGTCTCTCAAGCCGCGGTTTGCCGCTCTGTTGATTAATGAGTTTGCCGACCACTGGGGTAACTCACCTTTGTTATGCTCATTATTTGTCTTTGAATAAAGTGAGACTTCCAAATGATTATCTGTACATAGTCATTTCCCCCATGTTTTTCTCTATCTCTATTCATATTGCTTTTTCAGAGTTGAGGATAGAAACTTCTGAAGAATAATGAAAATCTCCAGTTTCTTTGAATGATTTTAAATGCTTTCAAACACCACAATCTGGCTTTCTTTAATTGTTTATCAAAATTTGTACCATATACTAGTAAATGTTCTCTTGGCTTCTCTGTTGATGTAGGAATAATTCACAACTCTGAACAAAGCCAATTTACTTTTTGATCTAAGTTTGAACTGGGTGTGAGATAGAAGAAACCAGAAGTGGATTTGAGGAACTGAAAGAACATGTTTATATTTCTACCCTCTAATCCTCAAGTTTACTAAACGACATCCAAGCTAGAGGAGAGAAGAAAGTTTGGAAAAGAGACAAAAGGAAATTAGAAGCAGTGTAGTGACTTCACTGTCTGAACCCCACTCATGTATGTGTGTTCATCTTTTCAAATCTCCATCTCAGGATCCCAGAGAGGCAAGTCTCAGGAGAAATCTGGAATACTGCAAGCCCTCAGTAGAAACCCCTTACTCCATGCTGGCTTAGCAAAGTGGCAGAAAGTGTAGATAGAAGTAGGCCAGAGAAACCTCTATTTCCCCACAAAACTTTTACATGGAACCTGAGATCCAGTTATTCCTATAGGCCCAACGTGGGGACACAGAAGTTAGCTAAGAGTGAGAGCTGGTAAATGGCCTGCCAGGAGGTCATCCAGCAGGGTTGAGAAGGTTTTTATCAAAAGAGCACTGCGTGCGTTTCTAACCAGTGATGAGATGGATGCTGAAAGGAACCAGGAAGACCGGGAGCACCAGAGAGCAACATGGGAGCTAGTGGTCAAGAGCTTTGAGCTCTACCTGAGGAAGTGCTAAACACCTCGAAACAAGAGGACAAACAGGTTACATCCTTAGTAGACACCAGCAGGCGACCTCAGAGAAGTGACATGTAGCCTACCAACACTGTAATGCTCCATATGCTAGGACTCAGATTCTACCCCAGAGGGAAGGATGGAAGGCAGAATATTCTGTTAAGGTTGAACCTGGTAAATGATCTGGTTACAAGTTGGAATTGATTAAGTTAAGATCACTGCTAGGCTGAGAGAATCCAGGAACTACTTGTTTTAAATTGCCTGCTATTAGACAGTCTGGGGAACCGGATTTAATTGAGTTATACAAATAAAGTGAACATGTTTGCATCCCATTTAACTTGTACCTCTGTGGCTCAGCCTGGGTGTGTGTCAGGATGGCAGGGGTTGGGGGATGAAGTTGGAGAGGGCAGAAGAGTATATTGAAGTTTCTGTGCCACATGGGACAGTCTGGTGATATGATCAAGAGTAGATGAACTAGAAAGGTGCTAAGAGAGTAGATCTTAAAAGTTCTCATCACAAGAAAAAAAATTCTGTAACTATGCTGATCAATATTAACTAGTCTTCTTGTGATCATTTCACAACATATACAAATTTCAAATTATTATGTTCTACACCTGAACCTAATATGTTGTGTGCCAATTACACCTCAAAAAAAGAGTAGACAATTTGGTTTGAATCCTTGCTCCATCAACGACCAGTTTTGTGTTTTGGAGCAAATTATTTTATTCCACTGAATCTGATTTGCCTCATTTGTAAAAATATGATAATATTCAACTTCATAGGCTTGTTGTGAAGTTTTGAAATAAAAATATATTGCACTTTTGGCACATAGTATCTGGAATATAATTACAATGAATTGTATTTTTTGACTTTCAGTGCTCTCCCTCATTTCCACTGCCCCCTCCTGTATTCACTTTTGTATTTATGTGTCTGGCACACAGTAGGTGTCCAATAAATAGTTGTTGAATAAGTAAATTGGTAAAGAGCTCTAGGGACATAGCTGGGAATATAAATTGGGTTCTACCCATAGAGTAAGCCCCAAATAAAAGGAGAAAACTTAGAACCCAGTGTGGTGAAGGGAAAAGCAGGTGGTTATAAATAATGAGTCTCAGGTGAGCAGGTTTTCATTAAAGTGAGGGAAACAGAAAACATATGCACACATATGGTTACAATAGAAAGGGAACGGAAACCCATAGTCCACATAGACAAACATCCTGAGCTCTAAAGACTTATCTTTATAGACCACTGGTTGTGTGTTCCAACAGTATGTGTATGTTTCTGGGAAAGCTCGTGTGTTTCTGAATGTCTATAAAATACTTGGACTAGAATTTTCAATTTTACCTGTTTGTTTTGGACTTCTGAGTCTATCTGTTTGTTTATCTATCATATGCAAACTGGTTTTTCTGTATGAAAAAATGTAAATAGAATGTACTCCGTCATAAGGTCAGTACTAATGCTTTAAGAATTTTTAAAAGCTTATAAAGATAAAGAAAATTTTAAGATTTTCATTTGACATTTAGAGATCATAGTAGATTTTCAGAATGTAATTAACCCTTAGACTTGGTTCATTTATAAAATGGGTAACAGTTTTGACCTTGGAATATGCACAACATCTTAAAGGGCAATGGAATAAGGAATAATATACCTTCCTTTCCCCCCTATTTATTCCAAAACTAAGAAAAACCATTTAAAATCTTATGTTTGTAATTTTTATTATTTTTATCAAATTGCTGGAATTGATGGGTGATGGTTTTCTGAAGGAAAACAAATGGCTATTTCTGATGTTTAAAGAGATTTAATATCCTTGACATAGTAAATGATGCTGTTTAGTTCTGTTTTTCTTGAAAAGTCTCATCATTTAATTTTTATATTTGTTGGTTCATAAAGAATTTCCTGTGCACAAAGTGGTTTGTCCTAATAGTATGACATTCTCATTAAGCCATAAATTAATGGTCTTTTGTTTATGAGAAAAGAAAAAGGTTAATTCTTGGGTTCTTTTGAAAATAACTATTTGACTGTGTCATCATTATTGAATTAATGTGGAATGAATGTTTCATGCTTCCTGTAAAGATCTTTCTCTGATACCAGAGGCAGGAAAAAGTTGACCAGGAGAAGCTATAACAGAACCCAACTGAGCAGGAAGGAGTTGCTCCAGCCAATCTCAAACTTTAGCATCATAAGAATCACTTGGATAGTTTGTTAAATCACAAATCTCTGAGCCCTGCACCCAGAGATTTTGATTTAATGAGTAGTGTCATTGATTCAATGGTATCCTCCAAAAAATATATTCACATGTCTGTGAATTTGATCTCATTTGTAGATATAATTAAGGATCTCCAAATGACTTTTGGACTAGTTGCAGGGTAGTCAACCATGTGAATAGAGGATTGGAACTTTCATCCCCCCAACCTTCCTACCTTCCCCAATCCCAGCCCCCACCTCCTAGGAGGAGAGTGGTTGAAGACTGAATTCAATCAGCAATGGCCAATAATTTAATAAACCTGCCTATGTAATGAAGTCTCCATAAAACCACAAAAGGATGGGGTTTCAACTGCCTCCAGGTTGGTGAACACGGAGATATTTGTGGAGGGTGGTGTGCTCCGAAAGGGCATGGAAGATCTACACCCTTTGTTATACGTCACTTTATGCATCTCTCCCATCTGGCTATGACTGAATTATATCCTTTTATAATAGATGAGTAATCTAGTAAATAAAATGTTTTCTGAATTTTGTGAGCTGCTTTAGCAAACCAAACCCAAGGAAGGGGTTGTTGAAACTTTTGCTTTATAATTGGTCAGAAGCACAGGTGACAACCTGGACTTGTGACGAGCATCTGAAGTGGGGGAGGAGGGGAGGCAGTCTTGTGGGACTAAGCCACAACCTGTGGAATCTGATGCTGTCTTTGAGTCGACAGTGTCAGAATTAATTTGAATTGTAAGACACACTGCTGGTGTCAGAGAATTCCTTGAATGTGTGAATAAAACCCCCAAACACACTGGAATTGTGTGTTCAGACCTTTAAAAAGAGTGTGGAAGACTTTCCTTTGCATTACGTTTTCTTCAGTATTTTTTGTAGTCTACAAAATAAAATCTGGACAACATAAAACCCATACTTATCTATGGGACTTTTGAAGATTATTAGATGTAAGGAAAAACTGATTAGTCCTTCAACTTTGTTCTTTTTCAAAATTATTTTGGCTGTTCTATCTTTTGCATTTTTATATAAAGTAAGCTTGTCAACTTTTACAAAAAATCCCACTGGAATTTTGAATGGAATTGCATTGAATATATAGGTGAATTTGGGGAGATTTGATATCTTAATAATATTGAGTTTTCCATAGCATGAACACAGTATATCTCTTCATTTGTTTAGTTCTTCTGTAATTCCTCTCAGCAGTATTTTGTAGTTTTCCATGTACTGATCTTGAAGATATTTTGTTAAATTTATTCCTAAGTAATTTATGTGTTTTTTTCCTACAATGAACACGAGGGTGCAGATATCTTTTCAAGATAGTGATTTTGTTTCCATCAGATAAATTCCCAGAAGTGGAATTACTGGATCAAAATATCTACCCTTTACGATAATGGTGCAGAGCAATGCTTGGCTCCAGGAATCATATCAAACACTGTTAGTGTGAACTCAGACATCATCTGTCAGCTGGTGTGGATTCTAAAATATTTAGTAATCAGTCCTTGGTCAGGGAGGACTGAGGTCTTTCTGGGCCAGCATGTGCTGGTAAATATTTAATAACCAGGTCTCTGAACAAAGAAAAACTCTGACTTACAGTGTTTGCCAATTTCTGTGTATACATACTCCCACCATGGCTGATGTCAAGCTAACAGTGTGTTATTACTGAACTTGGGGTTGGAGAGAGCTGTGCAGTAACACATTAGTAGCATTTCTATCATGGAAACACAACAGATAAAACCCAAGGGCATAGATAACAGGAAATTGTAGTAAAATTATAAAGTTGTAAGTTTTGAGTATTTATTACCTTTGCTTTTAATAGTGGAAATGTAAAGATATTATGTATATATATAAAAGCCTAAGTGACCATTACAACTGAATGACCAAACAACTGGACAGTAGCTATGACATGCACTGACCCAGACCTTGCTGCTGGGGCCCTGACAGCCCCGAATCTGGTTCATCACACCCTGGAGCCAGACAGGAGGGAGGAAGGAGTCTAATTCCTTGCAGAATCGGCCATTGGTTAGTTTGCTGCTAGGTGAATCTGGTTCAACCACACTCTGGACCCAGACAGGGTGAGATTGCGGGCCAGGCCTAGGGACCCCACCCATGCATGAATTTGTGCACCAGGCCTCTAGTTTTCAAATAATCTGATTATTTATATAGGACATTTAAGAAGTTTTTGGGACCATTTTTCCTCCCTTGTTGCTTTGTCATTTCTCCTTTTTACCTTCAGCTGCTCTAGTTCAAAGGGTTTTTATTATAGTGTCTTGGTTTCAGATTTTGAGATTTTGCTCAACTAGTTGGTTTTTATTCACTTAGTGACATTAACACCTGAGACATTTTTATACTTAAAAAAAAAAAAGTATATTTACTGATTTCAGAGAGAAAGGGAGAGGGAGAGAGAGATAGAAACATCAATGATAAGAGAGAATCATTGTTTGGCTGCTCCCGCACGCCCCCTACTGGGGATCAAGTCCGCAACCCAGGTAGTGCCCTTGACTGGAATCGAACCCAGGGGCCCTTCAGTTTGCAGGCCAATGCTCTATCCATTGAGCCAAACCACCTAGGGTAACACCTGAGATACTTTTAAAGACTATCATTCTGCCAGTGAAATTATAGCTCATTTATCAAACAAGATTTTGTGTCCAATATCAACTGAGCAGATTAAATGTCACTGCTATTGTTTTCCATACCCCAAACTATATTTTTCTGTTGATTTATTCTGCTTATTTAATTTGCTTATTAAAATATCTTTAAAATATATCAGCTTTTAATTTCCAATAAATAAATATACATTTGGGCATTTTCAACCTTCTACCCATTATTCATTATAAAGAAAATCATTTATAATTAGCCCTTATAAACAATGTAATTTTGAATTTCTCCATTATTTTATTTTATGTAAAAGAATTTTAATGTAATATTCTATATATCTTAATTACAGTTTCTCATTTTACAAAAGACATGAGGAACAATATAAAAACATATTCTGTTTAATAACTCCTGGTTATGATTTACTAGATAAAGAGAAAATAAAGGGCAAAAGGGTTTCTTTTCTTTTAGAAAATTTGATTCTGATTTAAGCACTGTGACTGGCCCATGGTAAGTACTACATAGTGTTAGCTATTATTTTTATTAGTATGCTTACTAAATATTAAAAGTACATAGCATATTTTGGATTTTTTTTAACAAAGTGAATTATTTCAGGCATATTCCAGTTTACCTTGTTAACTGGGAAATAGAATTAATTACAGCACACCATTGTCTAAATATTCCATTCAATTGAATTTTCAGAATGGAATCATTTTCTAGTCAGCCTGATAATTGAAGCATATGCAAGAAATTAAAAATTCTGACTAATAAAAAATTAATAAAGATACTTAACAAAAGTGAGTTTGGGGCCTATTAAACTCTGGAAAGATACACGCCAGTCTTAGCGAGTTTTCTTGGGGAAGGAAAACTGAAAAATAGCACCACAAATTAATCATGCTCCCCAGGTGTGAGCACAACTTTTCTTTTTCATGGCCCAATTTCCTTTTTAAAAAATCTTTATTGTTGAAAGTGTTACAGATATCTCCCTTTTCCCCCTTCTAGTCCACCCGGCCCTCTCCCCAGGCCTTCACCACGCTACTGTCTGGGTCTGGGTCTGTGGGTTATGCATATGTGCATACAAGTTGAGCACAACTTTTGAGAAACACCAAAGAGGACCTTGTGCATGGACTATCTGATTGGCTTTGCAGTAGCACTAACAAATGCTTGACTTTTGTCCATGTAGTAATTTAGGAATGATAAGTGGAACCTGCCAGCAATGCCATTTTGCTTGATTGTACCTTAATTGCTTTTATGCCATTGATATCAAACTGTGCATAGAGACTATTTTAACTCTAATAACAAATAATACACTTAGTTTTTACATGGCTAAATAATATCCTACAGAAGGAACACCCTTAAGTCATAGAATAATGGCTTAGTATATCCATTAAAGGAAGACCTGCCTTTTCTGGTTGTTAAACTATGGTTCATAGACAGTGTTGATGAGTTGGTTATTTTTATTTCATAATGTAAAACTGGGTTGATGTGTGCTTGTTGATTGTGTTGCAAACTTACCTAAATGATTAACTTAAACATATTGTATATACTCAACAACAGCATACTTTATTCTAGTGTACAAGCAGTATTGGATTGTCACAGCATAATTATTACTAATAACAATTAAAACCTTTGTGACAATTAAGATACCAGATAATACTTGAAATTCAAGGCAACAAATGCAAGCTAACAATAGAATGAATGTTATTTTTAATGTAATGCATTCATGACTCAACATGTGAAAATTTACATACTGGATTATCCAAGAGCTGTGATACATACAAGAAATTTGTGCTTATTGTTCCAAGTGTGCCTCTTGTGGCAAAACAAATTCTAGTGATGACCAAGTAAACTCCCCCTGCCCCCCACAACCCCAGCACCGTTGACATTTTAGGTCAGATAATTCTGCTTTTTGGTTAATCCTCACCTGAGGATATTTTTCCACTGAATTTTTTTTAGAGAGAGTGGAAGGGAGCGGGGAGACAGAGAGAGAGAAATGTTGATGTGAGAGACACATCGATTGGTTGCTTCCCTGCAACAAAGGTACGTGCCCTTGACCAGAATCAAACCTGGAACCCTTCAGTCCGAGGGCAGATACTCTATCTACTAAGTCAAACTAGCTTGGGCCAGATAACTCTTTATTGTGTGTGTTGGCTGGCCTGTGCCTTGTAGTTTGTTTAGCAGCATTCCTGGGCTCTACCCATTAGATGCCAGGAGCCTCAGCCACCCCATTATTTGCCCATCAAAAATGTCTCAAGACATCGCTGAAACTCCTGAGAGGTAAAAGTGCCCCTAATTGGGAGCCACAGTTCTAAGGTGATACATCTGACCACACAGGTGATGCGTGAATTCCCACCGCAGCATCCCACTGGATGTCTGTCTAGACTGTGGCTGGAATCATCCAGGGCACTCAGTCGGTCCTGGCAGGGCCCCTTACCCTTGCTTTCTTTGAGCTGAAATCTGTCACTCAGTACATCCTTGTGGACCATGCAGTGTTTTGCATTCCATACAACAAGCCTTTTATATGTTTAAAGATAACTCTGGTCATCTTAAAGATTATAAGGCCCCACAATAATTCTTTAGAATCATCAAAACTCATCACTCAAGGTGGTGGGCTGTGTAGTGTAATTTCCAGCATCTTGAGCACTTTACGTTGTCCTCAAAATGCTTCCCACACCTAGTCCTCTGATCTGAGTTCTACAATCAGAACTTCACTCATTGGTGAAAGTCAAGCAGGAAATGAAGTTGGAATCTTCCTGATGAAATTAACATACTTAGCCTTATTAATAATTTATACCTGTTTGCATGAAAAACAGGAAAATCAGCAATAACAGTTATACAACATGCAATTACACACACACACACACACACACATGAGCACAAGATGAGGTCATCATTGATATTTGGAATTTAATGGATTTTTTTACTCTGCTTTATTTTCCTGACCTTTTAGTCAACCTGATTTTACATCATTCAGATGATAGACACCTCCTGCCCTCTACACACACCACCACTGTCACCACCACCTTCAGGACTGTTTTCAGAATTCTTTCTGGATTCTCCAGGATTCTTTTTGCTTCAGAACCTGCAAATGCTGAGTTATTTTATATTGTTATTTTCGTAAACTTAATTAAACTTTATGTTGGGATGTAACACACTTAAGGAAAGTGTACAAGCCATGAATGCACAGCTTGATGATTTTATAAAATGAAAAACACCCACTAAGAACAGAAAATCACAGTTCCCTGGAAACCCCCTGTGCTCTTTTTCAGTTACTACTCTCCAACAGTAACGACTATTATAACTTCTAACAGCTTAGATTAATTGTCTATTTTTGAACTTTATATGGAATCATACAGCTTATGTTCTGTTTTGACTTCTTTCTTACAACATTATGTTTATGTGATTTTCCCGTGTAAGTCATGTCTATTCCCATTACTGTGTGGTATACTGTTGTATAAGTAGATCACAATTTATGTTTTGTTCATTCTGCTATTAGACATTTGGGTTGTTTTCAGTTTGGGTCTACTGTGCACATCATTGTACATGTCTTCCAATAAACACACGCATGTGGTTGTGTTGAGCATCTACCTAGGAAATAAACTGCCAGGCCATGAAGTATGCCTGTCTTCAATGTCAGTAGATGCTGCCAGTTTCCCTAAGTGCTGGTACCAATGTGTGCTCCCACAGCAGTGTATGTCCACTATTATAAATTTAGCCATACTTGTGGGTATGCGGTGTGCTACCTCACTGCAGTGTGAGTTTGCATTTCTTTTACTAATAATGTTGAGTAACTTGTCATTTATCAAGAAGATTGAAAATCATGTTTTATGAAGTGGCTGTTCAATAGTTTGTGCATTTTAATTGGATTGTCTCCTTATTAATTTTTAGTATTTTTAAAAATAATTTTTGGATTTAAGTCCTTTGTTGTATTTATGTATTGCAAGTACAGGGCTTGGCAAAAGTAGGTTTACAGTTCACATGGAAAATAATACAATAATCTATAATAATAAAAGCATAATATACTAATTAGACCGGACGTCCTTCTTGATGTCCTTCCAGGATGAAGCTGGGGCTGTAGCCATGGATGGAGGCAGCCACCTTGGCTGCAAGGGAGGGATTGAGGCAGCCGCTGCGAAGGCCTACTCTTGCAGGAATTTTGTGCATTGGGCCTCTGGTTAATAAATAATAATACAAGAATTATCTCTGTTTCATGTTTTCACAACTATAAACCTACTTTTGCCCACCCTTGTATTTTCTCCTATTTTATCATTTATCTGCTTCCTGTCCTGATGATGACTTTGGATCAGTAGAAGTTTTAATTTTAGTGTAGTCCAACTTACCATCGTTTCCTTTAGGATTAGAGTTTTGTGTGGCCTATTTAAGAAATCTTTGTTTACTTCAAAGTTATCAAGATACACCTCTAAGTTATCTCCTGGAAGCTTTATTCTTTTTACATTTACAAGCTACCTGGAACTGACTTTTGCTTATAATGTGAGGTAAAGGTCAAGATACATTTTTTATGAGTATATTCAAATGGCACAGGACCATTTATGAAAATGGTCATCCTTCCCCCAGTGCACTACAATAGAACCTTTGCCATAATCAGGCAATTGTACATGTGTGGGTATGAATCCTGAATGCCTAGTTATACTCTGAGCTTAAATGGGTAGGGGTGGCAGAATCAATTTCAAACTCTGTTGTCAGCAAACTGTCACTCCCCCAACATGCCAGCTACTCCATAGAGTGGACATGAGCTGTTTCAAACCATCAGAGGGATTTAATTGCCAGTTCTAAAGTCTAAATTCATCTAATATGTGAATTAATGTTAATATTTATGAGCTATGTAAGGAAAATAAACATGTGCGTGTGTACCACACATACATATGAAACTGAATGTACCTCGATGCAAGCAGCCATGACTTATACTCTGCACCTCAATAGCGATCATCAGAGTAGGTGCAAGGAACAGCAATAATAACAATGGTTAAGTGGCACTGCCAAGAGAGTCCTGCCTCCCTGCTAAACCACTTCAAATAAATTGTGTTTTATATTGTCTTACTACATAGATATAGCTTAAGACTGTCCTACCACCTTCCCTTCCTTTCCAGTTAAGTTACGCCCTCTAAGCCCTCTAATAATATAGAAATTCTAATATCTAATGTAGATATTAGTGATGCTACTGTTGCTAATAATAATGCTAATGGCATTTGACAATTTTTGGAGGAGTTGCCGATACTCTTCTAAGTATTTTACATATATTACTTCATTTCCCCCTTATAATAGTCTTATGAGGCAAGTACTGTTATTTCCTACTTTTTACTCTTCCCTTCCTCTACCTACTTCCTCTGGAGTGGCTGTCAGGAGCCATAGCACATGCTCTTGGCACAGTGCTCTATGGGCATCGGCACACAGCGCGTGTTCACTGCTCCATAATCACAGCACATGTGAGCAGGGCCGCAGAAGCAGTGGTGGGCAGACAGGGCTGTAACTCTGCATCTTCCTTCTGATTGCAATTAGTACAGCATAACAATTCTGACTCACCACTGTGGGCTGCAGAATTTCTCATTTCTCTTGTTTAGTGCAAGGCATTCTCAGTAGAGGCTTTTAGACAAGCTGTATTTACAATAATGGTTGCTCAGTAGTAAAGAAGGCTGAATTTCCCGCTTGGATAACTCAAAATCTGTGACAAGCTGATTTTTTCATTGCTGGTCCAAGAAAAGTTGAAACTTAAATGTGACTTATGTGTTTTGGCCCTTCCTTTCCTCCCTTCCTCCCTTCCTTTATCTCTCTCTCTCTCTCGGTTTAGCTGCCATGTTATCTGAAGAAAAGAACTAGATTAAATGACCTTGTACAGGTCTTTGTGGTCTCTAGGGATTAGTGACAACTTTTTTGAAGACTTTGCCAGGCCATGAAAGTGATAAGCCTTTTCTATGTATCCACTATCTTTTCTACCATGACCCATGTCACCACCCTTCTTGCACCCCTACCCTTTTTTTTAAAGCAACAAGTCATGCAGGAAACACCAGTGATCTATTTTTATTTAAATATCAGCATGTGCTGTTTCCTCCACCCATCACATGCCAGCCTTCTTTAAGCTATACTTCTGTGGACCCTCTCCCTGGCCCTCTGCACCAATACCCCTCAAACTGAGGTTGAGTCCTTGAGTTCTGCAAGATCTTTTAAACTTAGGGTTGTGTTTTTTTTTAAATTTTTATCAAAATCTAAAATCTTTTTAACCAGGTTAAAGTCTAGAACATGTTTTTTTTTGTTGTTTTTTTTTTTGCAAAAATAATTCATGAGTAAGAGACATTTTCATAATACTTGACATTCATAAATCAGTGTTCCTCCCATCTGAATCCCTGGGGCCCTTGCAGTCCGCAGACATATTCCTAAAGGGTGACAAACGAGTATGTGAGTTTCTGGTCTGAGAACTGCTCTAAGGTCTTCCCTTTGCAAAGGGAACTCTGGTTGCTCCAGTTCCCTGCCCTGCTGCATGGTCTCTCTGCCCATCCGTCCATTCTTGTGTGCCCTTTTTCTTGCAGTCCTGCCTTCTTCCCCTATAGCAATCATGTTGAGTCCTTTTCCTTCTGAGCCTACCTTTCCCTACTACTTGACTTTCCCCTCTACTCCTGGCAATTCAATTTCTGTTTCTGGCTTTAAGGTTATTATTTGTCAGGAAATGGAAGAGCAGAGAAAGTCAACCTGTGCTAACAAGCAATCTGAGTTATACAACATATTTAAAGAACTATGACTTTATTTTGATAACACTGTACTGTGGAGAGAGGAAACAGAGCTCTGTAAGTTAGTGATTCTTAACAAGAAAAAAGGAAGATTTAAAATGAGCAGATCGTTGCTTGAAGATGAAAATGATTACTAACGGTCTTCCTTCTAAAGGGGCCCAGCATTTCTACAATTATACTATTTATTTGCTTAGCAAATTCTCTTAAAAAAAAAATTTAGATGTGTGGCTTATCTTACCATTAGCTCCTGCTTCTTATTTCTAAGGCGTTAATTCTTCAAAACTCATTCCGTTTCCCACACAGCTCCACCTGATATGGAGCTCCCAAGCCTGCTCCAAGAATCTCCAGGACTGTTCCCCTGGCATCTTAGGTAAACTCAGAGCAAGTACCACACACTGGTATAAGGTAAGGAAGACCCTTGGTATTGTCTTTATTCTTCTTCCTTTGATTATTTTCAAGCAATAGGTTGTTATTATTTGCTTGCTTATATAATTGTTATTTGTTTCCTCTGTATAAACCATAAAATGAGCACATTAGTTTTTCTCGACCCCCTCCCAACCTTATGAAACAATAACAGTCAAGGAATAAACAAAGGTGAAAAACCACAAAGGCAATGAGAATGAAAGAAAGGATGACAGCAGGTGAGATATAATGAACAGAATCTTGGAATATGGGAAGCAAGTGGGTAAATTTAAATAACTTAGCATTTCAGAGAGAACTGAAACCTTTTATATAGAGGAGAAATCAATAAAAAGAAATGCATTTTTTATTTTATCACAGAACTGTGGAGAAGTTCAGGAATTGGAGACACCAGATATTCCTGAAGGTGGAATTATAGGGCAGAGCCCAAAACAGAAAACTGGTTGAAAACCTTTAGAAGAGTCAGCCAGATTTCCATTTCCTGTCTCCCAACCCATTCAGCTAATCAACGAGCACTCTCAGCCAATTTGGCCCAGAGCAGAAGGCTGGAGGGGTCATTGAGCCATATGTGGTCGGGTCTCAGGGATACTAGACACCGATGGGTACAGTGGTATGGCACTGTACTCAAAACAGGGTGAGGGGATTAAATGAAAGTCCATAAACTGAATTATGAGGACCTACCCCCAGCCCCCCCAACTCTTTCTCTGCTTAGCTCCCGGAATGCTGAGCATCTCAGGTAGGAGAATGGAGGAGTTCCATTTAGGGAACTTGCCAGCTTGGAAACAAAAACAAAATGCCTTTGATACTGACATTTGAGAATTCCTCCCAAGAAAAACTAGGGCGCCACTCATTCAACAATATTAAAACCTTCCTGTCGACATATCTGGTTCATTCATATAACACTTCCAGTTGGCATTTTAAACCTCACTATTTATCATAATATACGTGTAGGATCACCTGACATTTGAAGATACCCCCTAACATGACATATAAAGTGAAAAACTAACACATTAGAATGCAATAAATATAGGAGGAACTATCAAAAATCTGTAACTTATAATCATTCCACAAAGGTTAAAGATAATGCATTCAGGAAACAAGAATGAGATGCTGTAAAACAAGAAAGAAATAAAAAGTATTGTCAGAGAATAAGGAAAAACGATTTGGACTTAAAAATATAAGAACAAAGATTTAAACTTCAAGAGAGGTGTTGACCGATAAAGTTGAATAAATTTCTAGAAAGAGCAAAAGATAAAATTAAGATGGAATACACAAAATAGTCAAGAAAAAATAAGGATATTAAAGGATATGTTCAGGAGATTCAATATTCAATTAATAGAAGTCCAGAACCAGAGAACATGAGATGGAGAATATTATCAAGGTAAATTTCCTGGAACTGAAAGAAATGTTTCCAGATTGAAAGAGCCCACTGTGTGAAAAAATATGCTTTTTGATAGATGAGGGATGCTAAGAAGTAGAGAGATATCAAATTTCTTAAAAGAATCTCTGGAGGCTAGAAGTCAGAAATTTATACCCAAATTGTTATTCAAGTATATGAAGAGAAAAAAAAGCCATGCTCACACCTCCAGGATTTACAAATTTTACCTCCTATGCACCATTTTCAGGTAAATATTGGAGTAAAACTGAGTTGAGAGGCATTTTATGGAGCTATTCAAAGATAGTGGAAACACTTGGAGATTCAAACCAAATTGTGGGGAGGCAGGGGGAGGGAAGGTAATTAATTCCTGGAAAGAAGTGAATAAGGAAGGAAATATGATCATATATATTAACTCATTGATACAAATCATTTAATCATGAAAATGAAAAATTGAATATGGACTTAACCAAAATATAATTTAAAACACCCTTTATCTCTATAAATTTTTATCATTCTACCACTGATTAAAGAAAGGGAAAGGATGGCAAAAGGTGAAGCCATAATGACAATACCCAGATAGATGCCACCAGGTGGATCCCAGCTTAGAGGAGCAGATCTGTGCCATCCTCTGAATTGGGGGTTTACAGAGTCTGTACCTCTTCCTTTAGTCTCCCCTATTGAGGTCTCTGTGATTTCTCATAAAGAGAGCATATTATTTGCCCTAAGCTAGAATGCCACTGTACTCATTTTCCTGGACTTTGGGACCTGCTTATGATGCGGGTGGGGCTAGGCCTGTCATTGAAGTGGGAAGAGCTTCTATCTCAGTGTCAGTAGAAATGAATGAGGTCAAACCAATCAATGGCCTGCCCCTGTCACTTTGTGGTTGACCATGTGGAGTTATGAGAGACAAGGTATTGCTGAAATACTCCTTCCTTCTCCAAGCAACATTGTTGTGTTGATGGCAGGGGAGGCTGAGGGTAGATATCTCACCCTATTTGTTTTGTTTTGTTCTTCACCACACCATATGCTTGAATGTTTTGATTCTGAAGTACTTGTGCCAGCTATAATTTAGTGAGTCTTAATTGTTTTCTATACAAATCAACAATTGGTATTGATTGTGATTAAAACTAAGGACTTGAGATATTGATCAGATGCCTGCATTGGAGAAACACAGATGTCTGTCTAGATCTCCTAATCATTGGCCAGCTGCCTTATTTACTGTCTGAGATTTCAAAGGGAATCTGCAAAATAAAACAGTCTTCAAGCAAATGTCCACACATTAGTTCTAGTGCTAGGAAATTTGTAAAATAGATAAAAATCTTCTCTTGTGTTTCTAGTTTTATTTCGGGAAAAGGTTTAATTTGTCATCATTTTGGTCCCTCCAAGAACACTAATGTGTGATCAATAATCTATGAGTAAATTTTAAATTAAAAATAGATTGAGTCAGTATTTCTAAAAATGATCTATTTATCATCATTTTAAAATATCTTTCTTTCCTATAAAATAATTTTTATCTATTTTTTTTGCATCATTTCTGGCGAATAATCTATTAGCTGGAAACTTGAGTTGTAACAGATGGCATGAAATGGAAAGGTTACCTCTGCAATTTGAAATCCACTTTCTTTCATTCCAGAAGTTTATTTTTTAGGTATCTGTGTTGCAGTCTCAGACTATGTAAATGTGTTTGTGACTTAGGGAAGAAATGTGCCACCGACTGGCATAACTGAATTGTAGAATAAATTTCCTTCTCCTGTTACGTCTCAGAGCCGTGACCAGACTGTGAGCTGGCAGCACCCCTTCTGTGTTGCAGGATCTATCTGATGCCAGTAGGGGCATTCAGTTAGTCACAGGCCCCCGCTAGCTGAGCACTCTGGGCCATAAACAACAGCTCAGGGCCGAATAAACCTTGATCTCCATAACAAAATTTGATTGCCTGTCTCTTACTAATTTATCTGCTTTCCAGATTCCTAAACTTTGACCTCCATTCCCAAGGTAGAACTCTTTTTTTATCTGCCTTTGCTAAATTTGGCTTCTTTGATTCCTCAGACTTGACTTTGGCCTTGCACTAAAACTCCAACCCTTACTGCAGGGGCTACAGGGATTAATTTCTTCTCTGGCATTAAGTATCTTCTCTTCATATGTCCCTGGTTTGAGTTTTGCTATGGTATACATGATGTCAGTTACTACCCTAGTAATTGAACTGCTTGATGGGAAGAATTATGGTCTTAGATAACTGACATCTTACCAGGGAGAGTTCTGTAGATAGTTACTATTTTAAATCCACCCTGTAATGTTGTGATTTTTTTATTCCATCTAAATAATGGCTTCATTACTCTTCAATATACTGATTTCTAGTTGACAGCTCACATTTGCTTTTATTCTGGAACATATTATGGGTTTTTAAATGTGATTTAGGTAGAGTGAGACAGTCAGATGTATAATTTTTTCCTCTTGCAACAAGCTGGAAAACATTTGTCCTTTCTTGATATGTCTGTCAAGATAATTTATCTTTGGGAGAGAATTATCTTTGGAAAAATAAACACTTGGAGTAGATGGTAAAAACAGCAAAGGCAGAGGAGTCAGCTGGTGATAGCACTTGAGGAAAGAGGACTAATCCACATGAATGAGGAGGGGATCGCATTTGTCATTTTCATGAGAAAAGAGGCAATATAGAAGAGAAAGACAGAAGGATAAGGGCTTGGTCTTTGAAAGGGAGAAGGTACAAAAGAACGCTTGGATGTAAGGTGAGCATAAACAGTTTGGAGAGTAGAATGACTAATAGAGGTTTTTAGATTACTTTTGTGTACCATCCACAATTCAAACCCTTCCTGGAAGTCCCAGATAAGGGTTTGTAAGCAGGTGAGTTGATTTCATGGTTAAGTTGATTGAGTATGCTGAGGTGTCAGGTGAGAAAAAGACTCCTGTGATGGGGAGAAGGCACACCAGGGACCCTAAGATTGAACTGCCTTGGAAGAGTATTGCAGTCAAGAAGGCCAGAGAACTATATGAGACAAGACAATTTTACCTAGATCTTGAGAGGCTGAGGACTCCATTTTATATTTGGATTGTATTCTTACGTAGCAAGGAAATCAAGAACACATTGATCTGTGGAGACTCTTCATTGCTAAGTGGGTGGTATTAATCAAGGACCCACAAGATCACCAGGGAGGCCCCTGAGGACTCACCTCTCCTTACTAGTCGCTTTTATTTCTCCTGACACTATGCTTCCTGTTCATTATGGGACATGTGCTATCATGATGATGGGATAGGGAGGGGCACAGTGAGGTTGGATCCTGGAATACACTGGAAAAGAATACAGAGATTTAAATGTAATGCTTATTATTCAGACCCTATGTTTGGGATTGAAATACTGAGTTATCTGTTTCCATGATGCAAATGTGCTATGATGAGCTCCTATGTGTTTGACTAACTTCTAACATGGATATTTAATTCAATAAATTTATTTCACACATGCCATGTGACAGGCACAGTGGAAAGACCCTAGAAGTAAATAAAGTAGAGGAAGAGAGACATTCTTGCTGGAGAAATCTGAGAAGTCGCCAAGGAGAACTAGGATTTTGGATCTGTGAATGGCAACTGGTCCAGTTGACTTGGATAATGAGGGGAATTGTGGGAGATGAAGCTAGCAAGGTAGGCAGAATGATCAACTTCATCATGAGAAATCTGTTTTGAGATTTAAATTTTTTACAACTCAGCTTTCTAAGTGCATGCCTCTTTTACTCAAAGGGGGAAAAAAGCTGTGAATTAGCAGTGTTATGGAAGGCATACTCATGGAATAAAATCTTCGAAGGAGAATGGCTAAAGAGGTTTGTGGAAGCATACATCTATGTTTAAAGCATGAATTATACAGTACATCTCAAGACCAACTCTGTGCTCTTCACATCTTTTATAGTTTTGATATATAGTTTGGTATGTTTTCAGAAGGTTAAGGAGAAACTGGTGTGTGTGTGTGTGTGTTTCCTCCTTTTTCTCCCTAATTCAGGTGAATAAATTCCCGCTTATAAAAATATCATTTCTTTTGGATAGGGAATCTTGTTTGCTCAAAACAGGTCTTTGGAAGGCAAGGACAGTACCAGCTCACTATCTGAGGCCCTTGAGATATTTCTTATCTAGATTAGTTGGGGAATCAAGGATCCCAGAGACCACAGTCCTGAAAAAGAGAGATTGTGGGTGGGCTTAGCCAAATGAAATACCCTAGCAACTCTGGGTGTCCTCTGACTTCTCACTTTCTTTTTGCGCATTGATCAGAACTACCCTCTATTCAGAATTCAAGAACGAAGTTCTCATCTGTACATGGAACAGTAATATGGAGCCCCCAAACTCAGCAAGTGATTCATCTGTCTGCACAATTTAATGGCTTGACTTCCTATCCCCCTTCCAAGTTTAAGCCATCACTTGTGGGACTGGATCCTCAGAAAACACAGTTCCTATCTATCATCCTACCCCTTGGCAGACATAGGCATAGATAGCTAATGTCTGTGACGTGAGAATCAATTATAGTAAATCCATCACTTTAAGTACTATTTATGGTCTGGCTATGATGAACAATGCTTTGTTACATATAGACAGTATGTCTCAGTAAGAATGATCACTCTTTTAATTCTTGAGCTGGCTAGATCCTGATAGGAAATAGAGAGGACACAGAATACACTTTTGCAAATGAAATTCAAGTCCTATTTCTTATTGGCAAGCAAGAACGATTGTAGATGATTCCAGCACTTCAAATGATTAACAATGATAACTGGAGGTAAGCGTGACCCTCCTTCAGCATGTGCCCTTGGAGCGCTGCTTTTAGCTCCACTTCAGGCTTTAGTCTTGCCACATGATCCCATGACACAAAGGAGCACACATTCTTTTATATTAAAGGATTCCTGAATGTTACAGGATTCTCTACTGATGTCGAATCTCACCCTAGGATTTGCTATGAAACAAAGCAAAGATGCCTTTTCTTTTATCCTTTGCTTCCACTGAGGATCCCTAGTAGTTATCATATGAGAACAAAAGCTCTTGATACACAATAACTCTCAAGTGCCAAACTGCTGGCTGCCACTGCTCTGCCGGAGTCCTTGTCCTTATCCTCTGAGCCAAATCATCTAGTAAGCAGTTTGATTAATACATACATTAAGAAATGCATATCCATGTTGCAAAATAAACTGGAAAAATGCAATTCCTTTGACTGGGTATGGTGTTATGGAAATTCAGATGACTCTTTTTTTTTTTAATATACTTTATTGATTTTTTTTACAGAGAGGAAGGGAGAGAGATAGAGAGTTAGAAACATCGATCAGCTGCCTCCTGCACACCCCCTACTGGGGATGTGCCTGCAACACAGGTACATGCCCTTGACCGCAATCGAACCTGGGACCTTTCAGTCTTCAGGCTGACGCTCTATCCACTGAGCCAAACCGGTTTCAGCTCAGATGACTCTTAAAGCAATATAAGGAACTTGGAGATTCTTGAGTTGAGGCTGCAGATAAAATTTGAGGTGGAAAGGGAAGACAGGGATAGTGGTCTGCAGGTAGGCAATCCAGTTTCCAGTCTCCCAGCTGATGCTATAAGTGGTTCTCTAGCTCACTCTGTGGAGCTCATGTTTCTTCACTTCTCTTCAGAGCATCCTTCAAAAAGGTGATTTGCATGACTGTTCACTCTATTTTTTTAAAAACAATGCTTTGAAAGCTGTAAAACTTTCTAATACAAGGTATTATTATGCCATTTATAGTTGGTTGATTAGTGTTCCCCCAAAATTCACATCCACCTGGACCTCAGAATACAACCCTATTTGGAATTAAGGTCTTTGCAGATATAATTAGTTAAGATGGGGTCATAATGGATTAGGGTGGATCCTAAATCTAATGACTGATGTTTTTTTAAGAGAAGAAGACACTGTATACATGGACACACAAGGAAGAAGGCCACATGATGCAGAGATTGGAATGATACAGCTACAAGCCAAGGAATGCCAAGGATTGCTGGCAACCACCAGAAGGTAGGAAAAGATGCATGAACAGAGTTTCCTAGGGAACTAACACACTGTCTTTCAACTGCTTTTGGATGATAGCTAGGTTGTGTCCCACGCTGTACTAAAAAAAAGGGGAATAGAAAAGTTGTATAAGATACCCCCATGGATGAGCAGAAGGGTTTTGTGTCTGTTTGGTTTTGGCTGAACATGAGCCTTTCTGACTAGCTCACCTTCTTTGGTTAGAATAGGCAAATGTGGCTCAGAAAGATATACTGGGGTCATACTTGGCTTCAGATAAGATAGTTACATACGGTTTTATCTTACAGGAGTCGGCTTCAATTGTAGGAAGGCACATCTTACAGCAGCATTTCTTAACTGAGTTAATTTTGCACTCCCTGTTGGATTTGGAGCAACGTTTTTGGTGGTCACAATTGGGGCTTAGTACTGGCATCTACTGGGAAGGCTTTGTGCATCCCAGAATGCATGGAATAGGCCCCCACATCAGATATTACCTTGACCAAAAGTTGACATTGAAAAACCCTGTCTTTGAGCATCTTTTCTGAAAGTGCTGGTGGAGATGTTTCAGGGGGGTTCTGATTGGTCCAGTTTGGTTATATGCCCAACATTGAACCAATCAAATTGGCCATGGTAACAACCCTGACCACACCACTGATCAGGTGTAGGGCCACATGATTAATCCCATCTATATCACCTAAAAGAGGGGTAGTCCCCAAAGGGAGGGATGCTTGGGGAAAATGTATGCTCATTACAAATTTGGCATAAGGGGACAGGCAGAGGAGCTCTGACTCTTGACTATGAAATGTCACATAAAATGGTTTGATCATGACATACCTCCAAAGAAGCACACTAGGGCTCTATTATTCCTTCAATCAATGCTTACAGGAAGTCTGGTCTGTGCCAGGCTCTGTGCCTGGGGCAGGGGCAAAAATGGTAAGTTTCACTGTTGGGGTTGCTACATTATGGTGACACTTGCAGGCTAATGGAGGAGGTAGATACTAGCAAATACCCACATAAAACCGAGATAAGTGCCTAGAAGGAAAAGAGCCCTATGAGAGAGAACAAAAGGAATGACTTCTTTGGGTGACAGTTTTGTCGGCTGGTGTGTCAGAGCAAAGCCGGTAACTGGACTTGTGCACACAGATGTTAGCTAGTTGTAGCTGGTGGGGGCCAAGATTGGCTATAACCTAGACAGAACCTCTTTAAACTTTCATAGGTTTTTAAAGGCTGAAAGAGATTGTTCATTTTTGGTTTTTCAGTCTGATTCTGAGTAACCAGGAAAGAAAACAGATGAAGCAAAATATCTAAATGGTTCTAATTTAATAGAGGCTTGAAGAAAGACAGAATATTGAACATGCCGTGAAGAAGCCTAACCTAAGAGCCACCAGCATGGGCCTCTGACAAGGTCTCTGAGCCCTGTCCCTGCACAAGCTTATCCAGCTCCTTCTCATCTCTCAGTAGAGTAACCCTGGGACAAACATGGGTTGTTCCCCACACTTTATTTAGCTGTATGTGCCCAATGAGCAATGGAAGCGATGCGTCCAAATATGTCCCTGTCCCCAATTTGTTAGTCCCTGTTATGTCCTCTCCTCCAACACTGTAGATTTATTGTTTCCAGTGGTTTTGGTTCCTCCAGCCTCTGGTAATACATCTTCGAGTGCTAGCTGACCTCTCTAGCAGTGCAGAGAATTTCAGCATTATGGTATATAATAAACTCCTAAAAAGTTACCTCATTTTATACATAAAAATCTACTTTATATTCAACAATGTCATTCAAAGTTAATAGTTCCTAGAGGCATTATGCTTTACAATTTGCAAAAGCACACCGACATGTTATCCATTTGATTTTCATTCTTGTTTCGGGAGAGAAGAATGTGGATGTTACTGTCCTCATTTGGCACAGAAGCTGAGACTTAGAAGCCAGGGCAGTGCAATGGCTCCCGAACTGGGTGTCCCGACCATCTTTCTATTCTCTCTTTCCTAAGGCCTCACACTGATTTCCACAGTGCAGTGCTAGTCATAGTAAGATGTGGCTGAATTGGTTTGTGAATGACACTGTCCATGTGTGTCAGGGTCCCGAGTGCTCTCCCTGCTTCCTTGGCAGGACACTTAAGCATCGTCCTTCTTAGCTGAGGTGGCAGTGGCATCTGTGTTCCTGCTTGCCCTTTCTCTGGAATGCAATATAGTTATGATGTCACTTAGTCTAAACGGGGGAGGTGAATGGCTCTGCAGGGTCTCGGTGGCTGGCTAATTGCAGCTGCTGAGAGCTGGCTCTTGTTTCGTTGATGCGCTGTGGGAGTGCAAGGACTGGAAAATGCCTTGTCTGTAGGGGAGAGACACCAGCAAGGGGGACAAGAAATGGGCCAACAGGAAAAGAGGAGGGTTTGTTCTCAGTGGCATTTTACTTGTTTAACGTCTTGGAGAGTGGGAAAATTGTTTCTCATTTCAGCCTCTTCCCATTATGTACTGTTGGAACAGTAAAATGTATAGCAAAAATACACGTTTTAACCTTTAGTTTTAGCCTCTTTTTTCCTCTAAGCCCAGGCTACTGTTAAATATGTTCTAGAATTTTTTCAATGGTGTTTTGCCCATGAATAGTTGGTGTTCTGTGATGAGGAGCAAAGTTGTGTATGACCTGTGTTGCCATCTTGATGCTGTCACTCTCCTAAATACATAAACTAATTAATATATTTCTTAATCTCTTTCATTTATCCTTCTCAACTTCCCAAATAACACGATGTAAAATTGTACCAATTTTCCCATCCCTCTCACAAAAGACATAAAAGCACAAAGGTTCATAACATCACCACCATCAAGCAAACAGAATACCGTGGAGTCTGGATAATCCATTCATAGGTACAAGAATTGTTTAAGTGTGTCCTGCCCAGGAAATCCCACAGCAGTAGGATTATGCCCTATTATTTTTTGCTGCATTCCCAATCAGGGCCCACCTACCATGATGACTGTCACAGAGCAGGTTCTCCATAAATATTTGTGGAATTAATGAACCAGTCAGTGTATATAGTAGACTCAACAAATATTTGATTGATTCCATCTTCTTTTCTCATGTTTAAAGTAGTTTTATATCCTTATTGAATAGAAAAAAGAATATGTCCATTGGCTGTGAAAAGGTAAAAAGATATGAAACTGTTGGATGAAGTGTAACCAGTGTGTGGAATATGATCAACTGTGACCTCATTTTTGTTTTCACCTTACATCATTTCTTTAGACTATAGTCAAAGGGGTCCCTGGATGAAAACTCTGGAAGACCCCATTATTTTTCTTCTCACCCTTAGTTAATAGTCAGTGAAGTAAAAGAGAAGAAACAAACTGAAACAGGTGTCCATTTTAAAGTTTTCCACAGGAAATTTCTGAAAAATTATATCATGATGAAGCAAAAGTAATGTACCTTAGCTTAACAGGTTTTCAACTATATTCTGAGATTACATTGCCCCAGAGGAAGACCAAACCAGGTGGGTTGGAGTAACTCTGAATTGGCCAAGTTCTCTCTTTCCCATATGGTGCAAGAGTACGCTTGATTTAGGATATAGTGGAAGCCATGAAGGCATGAGTCTAAGAATGGCCCTTATCCATTCAGGTCAATTCAACCCAGACTCTGATCCATTCCTGGTCAATCCAAACCACATTTTCTGTGAGGCATGCTGGACTACAGGAATGGACCAGAGAAGGAGACAAAAATCAGTCTCGCAACCCAGTAATCCAGCCCAGTCGGGCTTTTCAAATGATAGTATTCTGAAGATCAGGGTGAAAGTGGATTTGGCCAGTGTTGAAATCCCCAGAATCTGATCCAGTGAGTAGGTTATAAATCCAGAGTTTCCAGAAATTGCCCATACTTTAAATTAGATAGTTATCAGTATCATGCTTTTGGATAATTTCATTGTGTTTTGGGAAAAAGATCTAGCCCACACTGAATGGTGTAAATTAGAGCAAGGTAAGTCTTAGAGTCCCAGGCAAGTTAGTTTATAAAGGGCTTAAGTTCAGGTGCTGGAAAGTGGGGAGATAATTAGTAAATCTTGGAAGGATTAGGGGTTAGGAAGACACTGGAGCAATTTGGGGATAAGGGGGGCATACTTCTGAAGGCTGGCGGGGGGGCCCAGGTTCACTACACATACACTCTGTGTAGGATGGCAGGACTGACTCCAGACCCCATCTTCTGATGGATCATTCTGGGAATGATCTTACTGATCTTTCTGGGGACTTCCCAGGCTCCAGGATTGCAGGTTGGATGTGTTAAAAAGTAGCTGGAGGAGGCTAGGACTGGTGATCCATCCCTTGGTCTTATGTTTTAGAAACAGTTTATATAAATGCCAGCCATAAGCTGAACATTTGCAAAAGATTCTGGATTCTTCTAAAAAAGCTAGAATATTTGAACAGGATTTGTAGCCTACATAACACTAAAATACAAAACACAGAAGAAATCCTCTTGCTGCTGTGACAAAGACCTATAGTATCATTTGTCCTGAGGAGGCAACTCTTGACGGACTCTTGGATGGCTTCAGGAAGGGTGCTGCTCACCTTGAAGACCAAGGCACAGTTAGAAGCCTGGAGCTTTCAGCTCCCACATACTCCGGGGACAGGAGAGGTACAGATTGAACTAATAACTGATCATATCTATGTGATGAATCCTCCATAAAGCCCCTAAACTACAGGGTTCAGAGAGCTAGGTACTGGGAGGGTGATATGCCCAGAGAGGGCAAGAAAGTACCACATTCTTTCCTCATATCTGTCCAATTCATCTCTTCCATCTAGCTGTTACTGAGTTATAGCTTTTGTAATAAACCAGTAATAGTAAATAAAGTGTTGTTCTGAGTCCTGTGAGCCATTCTAGCAAATTATTCACCCTGAGGAGGGGATTATGGCAACTCCCAAGTAATAGCTAGTCAATCAAAACAATGAGGGGCCTAGCATCCAAAGTGGGGGGAAGTGGATAGATCTAGTGGGACTGAGCTCTTAACCTGTGGAGTCTGTGCTAACTCCAGTTAGTTAGTATTAGAGTGAATTAAATTATAGGACACCTAGTTGGTGTCTGCAGAAAATTAGGGAATTGTTTGGTGTGGAAAACCCATGCATTTGATATCAGAAATGTTATGAGTAGAGAAACAGGTTTTTCTTTAACTTCCCAATGAAACTATTTGCACTTTAATCTTTGTCTTAGCATTTGTTTAAAATAAATTAAAAAATTTTTAGAATATAGCAGACTCTTTCAAAGATATCCAGGACAATTAACCACAGCCACCACAATACACACAAAAACTTAAAAACAAACAACAAGAGAGAATTTAGCCACTGCAGGGTGGCATGAGAATCTGACAGGTGAACATGACATTTTTGTCTTCTCTGTATATAGCCTCTGAAATACTGAAGTTAGGTATAGAGCCATAGCCAGAGTAAAGTGTACCTAAATGCTACCAGAAGAAGAAGAGAAGAGAAGAGATTAAAGGAGTATTTACCACAGAGCTGTCACTGAATTGAGCTCTAACCACATATAATAATCTCATTTAAACCTCACAACCTTGGGAAACAGTATTACTACCTTATTTTTTAGCCGAAGATATTACTATGCCATTAGGCCAAGATTGTATTTAACTTGACATTGTATCCATAAACTCTAAAATATATTTGTTTTAGAATGAACAAGTGAGCCCTGTCGGCCCAGTTTGATTCCAGTCAAAGGCATGCACCTCTATTGTAGGCTCAATCCCCAGGCCTGGTCGGGGTGTGTGTGGGAGGCAACCAATAGATGTGTCTCTCTCACATCTATGTTTCTCTCTCTCTGTCTCATCCACTCTCTCTAAGAATCAATGGAAAAATATCCTTGGGCAAGGATTTAAAAAAAGAAAAGAATGAACAAATAATACTTTAAGCAGTAAGGTTGGAAAGCCAGTTTGTAGAGCTGGGATTGCACCACATTGTGCTACTTGAGGAGCAGTAACCTGCTGATTGCCCCAAACAACACGACAGCACTTAGATAGATATAGTAAGCTCCAACAAATTTCTCCTCAGTGTCTCAAAGAAATAAAAGCTGAGACTTACACGCCTTTTCCTATGCATTATGTAACTTATAAGCCACTGAGCAGAACGATAGTGGCATATTTATTGTCATTTCAACAACAAGCAAGTTGCTGTGACTTTTTAATTAAGCAAATGTTACATCTTGGTGAAACATGTAGGCTCTATGAAGAAAAAAGCTGAGTCAGAGAAATAATAAGAAGAATTTGCTCATCACAAGATTGCTGGTGTGTGACAGTCCTTGTGGCATTTGGGGAGTGAGTAGCTGCAGGCTGCTCACTCTTCTCATCTACCACTGAGATCACAGTTAATCATAACGAAAGGACCAGCTCCTAAACGATGGAATGTTTGTACTCGTGGTGGGTGACAGGAGTGATAGATACTCCAGAGGTCAGAGAATAAGAGGAAAGCTGGGTTATGGTAGAAAGTGAATAATGCAGAAAAAAGGCAAACACAGTTCTCAAAACCATCATAACCAACACAGGTTTGTGACTGGAAGCCAAAAGCACTCCCTTCTGAACGTGTTCCGGTTCACAAGGTGGTAGGTGTAAGAAGCGAACTGAGATCTGATACTGTATAATGAGCTTACATTGCCTACTTGATGCCAGGGAAGTATCAAATATGCCAGCAGGATCCATGATTTTTTGATTTGGTGTTTTTTTTCTGTCATATTCAGATGGGATTATACCAACTACAAAGCTTTGTTGAGTGAACTGTGAGAATGTAAACTAGTGATCCAAAAGCTTATCATGGAATACCCTGTTTTGGATTGGTCCATTCTTTTTGTTCAACATGAAAGAACACTCAGTTATTGGTTGAATAGCATAATGACCCAGGTTGTCTGAGGGCAAGGCAGCCTGGATCAGGGAGAAAAAATACACTCTGGCCCTAACCAGTTTGGCTCAGTGGATAGAACATCGGCCTCCGTACTCAAGGGTCCCAGATTTGATTCCAGTCAAGGGCATATACCTTGGTTGTGGGCACATACCCAGTAGGGAGTGTGCAGGAGGCAGCTGATCGATGTTTCTAAATCTCTATCCCTCTCACTTCCTCTCTGTAAAAAATCAATAAAATACATTAAAATAATACACTCTGAGCAGCAAGGGTGGCCTTGTGAAATCAAACCATCAGTGTGATTCTGATTCTCTGTGTTTCTACTCTATACTGTGTTTCTCCGTTTCATGCTCATGATTCTTTGCTGCTTCTTCTTTGTGATGAGAACCAAAACCAGTTACACAGTTGACTGTCTCCAGTAGCATAACCTTACTATTCCAGGAGACTCTTGCCCAGGAAAAGGAAAGTTGCAAATATCTTTGTTGCTTTCCATAATTTCCTGAAAGATCCATCAACTCGTCAATAGAATACATCCCAAACCAGTTTATACCCAAGACTCTTTGTAACCTTCTGCTCAAACTCTTCACCTCGCCATGCATAGCAATCCTGAATTATTACATCAGTCCTGACTGCATTTGAATTAAGCCCTCCCACTAATTGCAAGGACCAGATTTCTACGTTTCAATCAATTTCCTGACTTTGCCACTCACTCTTTGAGATGCAAGACTCTACTGAGGTGGATAAACTCAGTAGATAAACTCAGTAGGTAAACAATAACTCTGCTTTATCTTATCCACAGGTTGTTTTAGTGATGAGTTGGGGAGCTGGCATTGGACAGTGGCATTTGTATACCATCTTGTCTGTGCCTTTCTGCTTCAACTTCTTTATTCTGTGCCAAATTCTGTATTTTAATTCCCAAATTCCAGAGTGTAAGAGTTTGATAAGGTTTTTTAAATGTATTTTTGTTGATTTCAGAGAGGAAGGGAGAGGGAGAGAGAGTGATGAGAGAGAATCATTGGTTGGTTGCCTCCTGCATGCCCCCACTGGGGATTGAGCCCGCAACCTGGGCATGTGCCCTTGACCAGAATCAAACCTGGGATTCTTCTATCCACTGAACCAAACCAGCTAGGGCAAATTTGATAAACTGCTGTCATCCCTATTGGGCAAAACTGAAGTCCATAAGGTTTTTTTAAGGACTGATGTTCAGCTCAGGGATTTGTTGCCTTGGGATCAGGTCCCTCCCCTGATCCAAAATGTATAGTTGGGTGGTGAAGACATGTGGACACAACATGGGGCCATACAAGTATGTGGGATTGACTACAATCACTTTCTTAGGGAATAATCTATGGACAGGAACTCTTTAGAAGGGGACTGAGGGCATAGCAGGCATTCTGAGAGTGGACTCTGTTAGAAGTGAAGAAGCGATGAGCATTGTTTAGGAGCTGAGAACAAGTATTGTGGTACCAAAATAATGGTTTAAAGATTGAACCCACTTTTATCTGTTAACAGCAATGGATACAACCAGCAAAGAACAGAGGGGGTCAAATGTTTGAGGCTCCCCCAGCATTTTGTTTAGAGACTCATTGTATCTACCAAGCTTGTGCCAAGAATTGCTGTGAAGATTCCACAAGACAATATACAGCAGGTATTTTTTTTTAAAGGTGTGAAGCATAAAATGGTATCAGGTACCATTCATTTATTTATCCATGCATTTGAGAAATAATCACCTGGTGTTTACTATATGTAGGAAATTGTGGTAGGTTCCAGACACACAAGTACAAATGAGGCCTGAATACCTCCAGAAAGCTCACATTCTAGTGCAAGAAACAGATATAAGAACAAACTATTGGAACACAGAACACGTGCCATGATAAAGGAATGAAGTTTTATAAAAACGGATAAATATGTTTAAAATATTTGCACTTTATGTGTATTTCACTAATCCCTATTTTGTCCTTTAAAATATGTATTATTTTTCCTCTTATAAAGTAAATAACTGAAGGACTAGATAATGCAAGACATAGTGATAGGTCTGACACTCCCTGTCCCCCTCACTACAGATATATCAAGTTGCTTCATTTTGGAGTAGGGGAGACCTTTTCAATCAAGACTGGAAATCCAGGAGCTAGTAAAAAAACCAAAAAGCACATTTTGAAGAATATTTAATGAAGTAGGAAACTGTTCACTACTGAGTATTAAATGCAAAAAGCAAGATACAAAACATCCCAGAAAATGAAATTCCTGTATGATGAAAAATTATGATCATGTAATGTTTTCATAACCCTCATCTGCCTGTAGATACTAGGTTTACAACAATAGCAAAACCCCATATTTCTCTGGCTCTGCCTCTTTCCTGCATTATATAGAACTTAAGCCCCTTACAAACATGTTCAAAATATATCTTGGAGTTCTGGAAGTAGGGACTTCTTACAGGTGTTCACCCAGCAAGGATGTTTCCAGTGGGCACCAAGACCAGACCTTTATTTCACGAGGCTTATCACAGATGCAGGCAAGCCATCTCTGGGCCCCAGGAAAGAATGCCTCTCTCTATTTTGTCATAATCTGTAAAAGGGTCTCAGGGCAGCACTGTCTGGGCCCCAGTGTGTCAGAGTGTGTAGTGAAATTACTTCTACAATGTTTATTCACAGTGTCCCCCTCCATAACTTCACAGGACACAGATAGTAATCAAGTAGGCAAGCCCAGTATACAAGGTAGGCAGCACACAGAACCATCCCTCCCTCCTCAACAGCTAGGGGCTTTCTCATCATGCTAGGCTTATCATGGGCATTCCTTCTGGAGAGTCCCCTCCCCACGGCTTCCTGGTCTTCACACAAATAAGGTGCTGAAGGGCAGTCCCTGAAATTAAACAGGTAAACCACAATTACATCAGAGTCACCCATGGACTTAAAGGTTCAATCTCTGCTCATATTTTAGTGATTTGCACTGGGTACCAGTATCTGGGGGGTGAAAAGGGAAAGTTCCTCTTTATTATTTTTTATATTATGTATATTAAAATACTAATTTTATAAGTAGGAAATATTTTTTAAAAACACAAAAAGCATAGACTATTAGAATAAACAATTTGAGAAGGTTATAGATTTTTAAAGTAGGATGATTTATCCTCTGGGGTGGCTTGAAATATGACCTTTTAAATGAACTGGATGACTTCTTATTCTGAGGTTTCAGGAATCACTTGGATTTCTTTGACTCCTTTCTTTTTTAAACTCATATCTAAGCCAGAGATAGTAGGACTCTGTATAAATTATTGAGCATTGAAATTATTAAAACACTGAGTTTCAAATTGAAATGACTTTCATATAGATTCATTTAATGGTGGTTGATAGAATATAGTAATGTGTGCTTTAATCAAAGTTGTGTGTTATTTAGGAAAAGAATTTCAAGCCAGGGTAGCTTGGCACAGACATAAATTCTCCTCACTGAGCTACCCAAACTCACATCTGCTCCAAGATGTGCAGCTGTGGAATAGAAGTTTCCTTCAGAGTTATTGTAGTTCATTTCTATAAAAAATTATCAAGTGTAATAAAACATTCTTGGAAAGATAGGAGGGATTTGTGGCATTTCAGTTGACATAAAAAGAAATGAGTTTTGCTACTGATAATAAATTTTGGGTACTTATTTGCTTTAAATAATGATACCCAATTCATAACTCAAACACATATATCTTTTCCATTTTTGTTTTTCCTGCTTGGTGTCAGAATTTTCTTGGCAAGTATTGGATGGAATATACTGAATAGGTTGGCTCCACTTTTTATCTGCATATTGGATCTGGTGGCTCTAAATCCAAGTCCTTTGAATAATGATAGAGACCAAAACTTCCTAATGAACATACATTGTATATAACAGATATTGCCAGTAATTAGAAACAAAAGAAAGGATGATGTGGGCCAGAGTACTACATATAAACTGTGTTCCTGCCCAGCTGAATGTGTGCACAGCCACAGCGGGCCAAGATCTTTTGGTAAGTGATCCTCATGCATTCCTGTTAGTCCTCCTGTTAGTCATTCCTTCTAATTCCTGTGGCTCTTCCCTCACTTAATGCTACACCAGAGGTATCTGTATCCTCTGGAAGGGGTGTTACAGCAGACAAAAAAATAAGGAATCACATCTCAGGGTTGAGGTTCAAAATGGACCTTTGAATCAGTTTAAAAGAAAAAGTTTTATTTCAAAAGCCTAATTTTTTTAATATCAAAAGCTAAGATCCCGAAGGACTTAATGCATAAAAGTTTTGCCATTGACACATTAGATTGGAAAGAATGCATGTGGATGACAACGCTTGTTTTTCTTGTTGGAGAGGAGCTGTGGATCCTACACATTAGGGAAGGAGAGCAGAGTTGAAGGGCAAGACAGTTTGACATCACTGAATCCCTCTGAGAAAGGGCCCTGCGCTCTGACTCCCAAGTGGAGCTGAGAGCAGGGTGGAAGCTCAGAGGTATGTGTGTGTTCCACACCATGCATAGATTTGGGTTTCTGACAACAGGCAGGATCCATGCTTTGCTTTCTAAATGTAGCCAAGCCAGGTGTCCAGCATGTAGAGAACCTAACTTCAACATGGCATGGGAGCAATAGAGTAGGAATGGATAGATGAGGCATATTAGGTGTGAGAGAACCCACCAAACCTGTTTGGCTATTGTGACTAATGCTGCAATGAACATGCGGGTGCAGGGTCCTTCCAGATAGTTATTTTGTTTCCTTTGGATAATTACCCAGAAGTGGGATTGCTGGGCCATGTAGTCCTATTTTAAAAATTTTGAGGCACTTCTATACTATTTTCAATAATGCCTCTACCAGTTTACATTCCCACCAACAGTATTTAAGGGTTCCCTTTTCTCTACATCCTCACCAGCACTTCATTTCTTGTCTCTTTGATAAAAGCCATCCTAACAGTTGTGAGGTGATATGTAATTGTGGTTTTGATTTGTATTTTTTTTTTTATGATTTCTGGTGTTGAGCACCTTTTCGTGTACCTATTGGCCATTTGTATGTCTCCTTTGGAAAATGTCTTTCAGCTTCTTTGCCTGGTTTTTAATTAGGTTATTTATTTTTGCTATTGGGTTGTATACATTCTTTATATATTTTGGATATTAACCCATTATTAGATATATGGTTTGCAAATATATTTTCCCATCCTGTACATTGCTTTTTCAATTTTTTGTTGTTTCCTTTGCTGTGCAGAAACTTTTTGGTTTAATGTAGTACCACTTGTTTGCTAGCTTTGTTGTCCATGCTTTTGGTGTTATGTCCAAAAAATCAAGACCAATGTCAAGGAGCATTTTTGGGGGGTTTTCTTTTCTCTTCCCCCTCCCTCATCCTCCACTTTACCCTGCTCCCCACTTCTTCTCTCACCTTTTCTTCCACTCTCTTCATCTCCCCTCCACTCTTTGCTCTCTCCTTGTTAAGTCTAACAACACCCACCAAGTAGTCTCAGTAGCAATGTGGAGACATTGGGAAGGGGACTATCTACAAATGCAAGCAGAAACATTTCAAACTTCCTCACATTATTCTGGAAAAGGTCAAAAGTTACCAGTTTTAAGTTTTACAATACCCTAGAAAGGCACATGTTTCTCTGTGGACATCCAGCAGAGGTGCACTGGAAATTTAAGATTGAATTCAGTTGAGGCTCACTGGTTCTATTAATAAAAAGAATCGTACAAAAGGTCTGTCTGACATGCTATTTTCTTCATGGGTCAGGAGTTGGTTCCACAATGTGTGTGGTAGCTTGAACATCAGACAGAATTCTTTAGAAGGTTTGTAATCTAGGGGATTGCATTTCAGAATGCAATTTTTGTTCACTGACCTTTATGAAAGATACTGCAAATTGATGGTATGAAAGTTGGAAATTCGTGGCTGTGAGCACTGTCCCAATGGTACATTTCAAGCTTGGGGGAGCTTCCAAAAATAAAATAAAAAATGTGAATAGAGTCAACATTCAAGAAAAAAACACATTTGAGAATAATATGTTAACTATTTGTTGACTTGCTAATCAATTTCTTTTGGTGGAGAGTCTCAATAGGTAAACCCTCTCTGTCATGTCCTAAGACATAGAGTCCTAGTTTTAGGAATAACTGGCTAAGGAGCTCCACTCTGCAGCTTGTCTTCCACGTCTAGTCATTTGAAGGGTAGTGGGTAGAGTGGAAAATACCCAGGGTAAGAACGCTGGATTCCAGTTTATGCTCTGTCATGAATCCCTTATGTGTCATAAGACAATCAGTTGCTCCAAGTCTTGGGCTTCCTATCTAGAAAATGGAGTCGCTGGATTGTATGTTCTATAAAGGTCCCTTCCAGCTTTAAAATGCTACGTTCAAAGTGGTAATGATTAGAAGTGTCTTTATAACAGCATGGAGTGCCGGGATACTTGTCCCAGCCTTACAAAGGGTTCAGCATTCTGGAGAAAGAGGCTGATGTGTAAATGATTAAAGAGTCTGGAGACAAAAGATAATTTTGAAAGGCATTGGGGGTCAGAGGAGCTTCAGCTAAAGGAACTGAAGACTCACCCTTGTCTAAGGATCCCATGCTTTTATTCAACACAATTTGTCCTAAGGCAAGGTGGAGATATACACTTCAAAGGGTAGGATTTACAGAGATTGGGGTATTGTCAGTTTGGGGAATAGTCTACAGCTGTTCAGGTGTTTGGCCAACAGGAGGCAATAAAATGCCCTGAGCTGTCTGGCAGCAGACAATTCTACTCAGGTTTGGGAGAATTGCCCTCAGCCATCCCAGATGATTCAGCCCTGATGACATGCTGAAATTGGCTTCTGGCAATAGAGCTTTGTTTTCACTTCTGTAAACTGTAATGCACGAACACACCTTTGTTTGGCAAAGTTTGTTCCAAAGGACATGCTGCCTTTTCCAAAGGACAGATGCTGCTTTGATCACTTGTTTGTGGATCAACCCATTGCTGGCCACGATGTTCATGTCAAATGAAAGGCCGAGGCTGTATTAAACCTAATTTGTTGTTGAAAAGCAAGTTCAAAGCTATATCCCAAAAACAACCAGATTCTCTTGGCAATATCTCATAAAAGACACTTAGATAAATGAAATTTATGTTTTGAAGAATATGGGGTTCTTTTACACAACCTTTGATTTTGTTCATTTTTCTCTCATGTGTCAGTGGATTTCATAGCGGGTAGAATTTAATTTTATCATCTTGTTATCATAAAGGGGACCTGGCCCTGAGCAGGTCTGCCTAGGGCCAAACTGCTGCTGCCCATTGCTATCCTGGCTGCATACCTCAGTGGGGTCCCTAGAGTTTAGGGAGAAGATGAGGGCGAGGGGAGGAGAAAGGTGAAGGCTTGCAGGGAGAGAGCACATGGGACCTCCGGTTTGAGGGAATTTAAAGGCTAGGCACTAACCATTGTTACACTATGGAAAACAGCAGATGCTTATAAAATATTGCTATGTAAAAATGTCACCAATGTACTTAACGACATGGAAAGTTTACTTATAAGAAATGTCCATAGGTTTATTTTTTATGTATTACTATAACATAATAGTTTATATATTAATTTTTTTCAGGCATGGTTGAAATTTCATATTTAATTTCCCAATATGAACCCATGTATTCTAAATTAGATACTAAAAAGTGAGTTAAATAAATGGAGAGAGTGATAGAAACATCAATGATGAGAGAGAATCATCAGTCAGCTGCCTCCTGCCTGCCCCACACTGGGGATCAAGATCGCAACCTGGGCATGTGCCCTGACTGGGAATCAAACCATGACCTCCTGGTTTAAAGGTCAATGCTCAGTCACTGAGCCACACCGACCAGGCTAAAGTATATATATTTTTTACAAATAACAGAAACTCACTTAAAAAGCATGAGTAGAATTGAGGAGGTTTACTGAAAAAAATATAGAATCTTAGGAAACTTGTACAGTCCAGCTCGAGGGGACAGGGAAACTCAGAAGTTTCTCTCTCCATCTCTTTCCAGCGCCTCGGGGTCTCTCATATCTGCTTCTTTCATATGTCTGCACAGTTCTTCTTGGCATGCAGACCACCTCTGTGTTTTGTTTGTTTTTAATAATTCCTGGATGTATGATTTCACAGGCCCACCATGTATGATTTGGGGGCTGAGGAAATTCTGGGAAATACTTTGAACAAAGGCTTTGATCCTGTCAGTTTACTCTATGTAATATTTTATTTTTGAATTTTGAAATTAATTTTCAACTATTAATAGTATTTAAAATTTCATCCATGATAGTCATTTTTGGTTCAGGACTTACTACTAAAGTACAACCAAGTTTTATAAGAGAGGCCTGTTAAGTTGGAAGTTTGTTGGCAATTACATATGGGTGGTAAATAATACAATAATTAATAAATGATAATACAAGGATAAATTCTGTACTTGGCATACTCACAACTGTAAACCTACTTTTCCCCACTCTTGCATATAGGAAAAATTATAATATATATAGAGTTCAGTCCTATCTGCAATTCCAGGCATCCACTGGGGGTCTTGGAACCTATCTCCCATGGGTAAGGAGGAACTACTGTAATAGGCATTCTATAAATGTTTACTGAACAAATACAGTTGAAGTGATATTCACCTGTGCCTTCAGGGTTATCTGCTACCTTTGCTTTGGTGGGTCTAAAATAGTTTCCTACCGGTTAGTGGTCCACTTGGTTCACAACAAAATTTGCAAGCCAAGCACAGTTCACAAAGATTTTAATATCTTGTAGACAAGAGTCTCTGTCACACTTGAGTTAATTCCTAATGGGTGTGTTTCTTCAAAGTGTGACTGCTCCCTGCCTATTACAGTCGCCTTGTACTAAATCAAATAATCCTTGTAAAAGTTACAGTACTATTTCATGATGAGAAAACAAGATTGGAATGTTTAATGACTGAAAGGATTTAAATTGGAAGAGATTCTTAATCTTTTGTTACTTTATAAATGAAGTGGACAACCCTTGGGTAACAAGAATATTTTTTAATGTAATTTTGTGTTTTCTTTATCACTTTTTAAAGACCCTACAGCTTTTATTTTTTTAAATGGCTGGTTGTAATCCTTTCTCCCTCCCTCCGTCCCTCCTTTCCTTCCTTCCTTCGTTTCTTTTTCTCTTTTTCCCATAGACTTTATTTTTCAGGGCAGTTTTAGGTTCACAGCAAAATTGAGGGGAAGATACAGAGATTTCCCATATACCTCCTGCCCCGTCCCCCACATGGCCTTCCCCATTATCAAAATCCCTCACTAGAGTACATTTGTTACAATTGATGAACCTACATGCAGTTTTGGATATTTCCTTTAATAGGAAAGACATGAGATTTCTCTCCTCTCCCCTACTCATAGGTAGAAGTCAGATGTAATAGGCAGAGCTAGAGCAGCCACATTAGATCATGGGATAGAAGCTGTGTGCTGAGAATGGCTGGGCCATGAGACAGAAAGGACTAGAATATCCAGCAACATGGAGCAGCTCTATTAGCCTAGGCTACCTCAGCCAGTTATGTGACAGAAAATAAAACTTCTATCTTGTTTAAGCTATTGTTTCTGTGGCCTTTCTACAGCTGGACCTAAATCTGTATTCTAACCAATACATAGTATGCATAAATTTCCACCATTCATAATTTATTTCTAGGGACTAAAGCATAATATCATCCATATTTCCCTCTTAAAACTCAACTAATCTGGGAAAGGAGCCTTATTAAAGTGTTTCAGTTAGTAAATTCTTAACATGTATTAGATTACCAAGTTACTTTTATTCATACTTTATTTTTAGGGTTCTGGATTAAAGGAAGATTCTGTTGTTAGGGTTGGCATTGTGTTATTCAAATTAGGAAATTTGATCTGGGATAGAGAATTTGGCTATCTCTGATGTGGCCGAGAATTCTCCACATCAGCACTCTAATGTAAAAGCTAACCAACAATGAGGTCCCTCAGAAACAGGATCTAGCTAACAATTCGTGGGAGTGAGTTGTTAGCTAGACCCTGAAGAAGTTTAGAGTTCAGGGTACTGCTTGAGAAAGAAACAAAATAAAGTATATACTCTAAATTGGCAACTGGCCTTAAGTGGGCACAACTGTTGATGGGTATTATTTTTATATGATTTTTCTACCCAATGGCAAAAATAGGGTGTTTCCAATAGAATTGGCCATAGAACTTAAAATAATGTTGCCGTGAGGACAGATCTTTTCTGCACCTCCTCCTCTTCTTCCCTTTTTCCAGGAGGCAATATTCTCTCTTTTAGCTCATTCATTACCTTATTCCTCTACTCCTATTATTTTCCATCTTTGCTGATTTCCCATTTTTTTTAATCCCATCTGACCAATATTGCAAAAGATTTCCAATCTACAAACTTCCAAATTGCAGAGCAATGCTTCTCAAAATGGCCCACTCCCTCTGTAACTGCTATGCTACATTTTGAAACAGGAGCAACAAGAGATAAGGAGAGATAGATGGTTGACTTGGACCAAAACACTTCACTCTCTTGACTAGAGTTATATTGTCCTAAAGTATGGAAATGGGTGATCTCTAAATAGCCTTTTCTCTAACAGCACATTCTGGGCCTTCTTTTTTGCTTAAGACTCATTTGAAGGTGCCACTTCTCATTTCGACACACGTTAAAGGCCTCTTCTAGCCACCTGTTTATGTGCACCTCACTCTATCTGCTTTGGCAAGATAACTTCTTATTGTTGCTAAAAGGGTCTAGGGAGATGGGAGAATTAACTTACTTGAGCAGAAGTGAATCAGTGATTTTATTTTTAAAAAATGTGTAGGGCATGAATTGTTGCAAAACAAAAAACAAGAGAACTAACTATAATGTTGACTAAGAACTCAGAAACTGCTTACCTGCCTACTCACATGGTTCATCCACATCCAACTTTGTGGTTTTATGAGTATAGTACAGCTTAATTTGTGTTTATTTTTGGCCTACAGATAAATATCTTAGGAAATTAGTATTCAATAATCAATTCATTAGTAATTTTTTCAATGATATATGTGTGTTAGCAGGCCAACTAAATTGCTTTTTATTGATTGGGTAAAGAAGTATTTATTACTGAAGTTCTTGTGCTGGCCGCGATGGAGTAGGTAGACCACAGCCTATCTCCCCCACTGATCACAACTAAAACTCTGTACAGCCTAAAAATGGCAGCTCCCTGAGGACTCAGAAAAGTAAACAATAATAGGAGAAATGGAGAGTGTAATCAAAACTTGATTAACAACCTGTAGCAAGAGGAGTTTCATGTTTTTTTTTGTGTGTGTGTGTTTGTTTTTTTTTCTCTGACTCCTGGATTTGAACTGGAGTCAGGATGACATGTGCAACTGGATACCAAGTGCTAACAGAAAAACTCTGGGAGGAATGATCTCTTTCTAATAGGAGCAGGGAAAGGAGATTCCAGTTTTCCAGGGTGTGGGGGAAATCCTCTCTGTCTTTTTGCCCGGTCCTGACTCCAGGCCAGCCACGGATGTGGCACCGCACTGCCACCACTGTGAAGTAGGCACTTTTCTCCCCAAGAGAAGACTGAATTCCAGGCTAAAAGAACTGGGAAAGGGGACTCTGTTGTCCAAAGAGTATGAGTGATCCGCTTACTTTTCTCCCTTGTTCCTCTCTCTTCTTCATTCTGAGGGCAGTACCATATGTGTGGAATTATACAAAAGCACAAGAGACTAGCGCCTCATCTTTCTGGCCAGAGGAACTGGTGGTAATGGGTCACTGTGAACTGCAGTGTGTGGTAGAAACATCAGAAAGGAAAGACTGGAGGTGAGGATCCCTTAATCCCCTGCTTGAACCAACATTAGGCCCAGCCCACCTCCAAGTTAGGGCACATGTAGACCAGACTCAAAGAAACATAGCAAAGACTTGGTGGAAATAAGCTGCCATAAAAAAAACTGACCACATTCCAGCCTAACTTCTGGGTCTTCACCAGGTAGACCCAGACAGTGTGGTTTAAGGTTTTCAAAATGAATTTATATTGGGACTAATGACCCACAGAAGGCAAGTTAGACTTCGTGGTTTAAAAGAAACCAGGTTGATTGCTTTAAAAATCACATTCTCTAGAGGATTTTAATAGGTGCCAGTGCCTCAGAACATAATATTCTAAAATTACTCAATATACAGCCCTGGCCGGTGTTTGCTATGTGATTAGAGCACTGAAGGATCTCAGATTTGATTCCAGTCAAGGGCATGTGCCTGGGTTGCAGGTTTGATCTTCACCCCTGGTTTGGGCTTGTGTGGGAGGCAACCAATCCATGAGTCTCTCTCACATCCATGTTTCTCTCTCTCCCTACTTCCCTCCCTCCCCATCCCTCCCTCCCTTCCGCTCTCTAAAAATTAATGGAAAATATCCTCAGATGAGGATTTAAAAATTTGTTTAATTACTCAATATACAAATAATATTTTAAATAAATGATCAAAATGCAAGCAAAAACAATTCACTAAAAGCTAGGGAACAATAATCAACAGAGGTTATTAAGATAACCTAGATGCTAGAAATTACCAGAACAAGACTTTAAAGCATCTATAATAATCATGCTCCACGAAGTGATAGTAAACTCACTTAAAATGAATGGGAAGATAGAAATTCTCAGCAGAGTGCATATTATAAAAAGAAACAAACAGAAATTTTAAAACTAAAAAATATAGTATCTGTAGACCTGAACAAGGTTATCAATCAACTTGACATAATTGATATTTATAGAAAATTTCAGGCAGCAACCATAAAACACATTATTTTTAGGTGCACATGGAACATTCACCAAGATAGATCATATCTTGGGTGATAAAACAAACCTTAAAATATTTTTAAAAATTGAAATTATACAAAGTATGTTCTCTAGCCATAATGAAATTATATAAGAAATCAACAACTGAAAGATACCTGGAAAATCATCAGATATTTGGAAATTAAATAACAGACTTTTAAATAATGAGTAGTCAAAGATGATGTCATAGGGGAAATTAGTGTATATTTTTAACAAAGTAAACCGGAAAACAACATATCTAAATTTATGGAAGGCAGGTGATGCAGTGCTTACAGTGATATTTATAGCACTAATGCTTATGTTAGAAAAAGAAAAAGCCTCAAAGAAAGGCACTAGAAATAATCTAAACTTCCACATTATGAAGCTAGAAAAACCATGAAGCAAGCAGAAAAATGGAAATTAAGAAGAGAAATAAAATTTGCACACGGTAATATCAATGAAGCTAAAACCTGGTTCTTCATAAAGATTAAAAACAAAAAACAAAAACAAAAAAAAAACCCTCCATCTGGATTGACCAAGAGAAAAAGAGAGAAGATTGACCAAGAGAAAAAGAGAGAACACACATATTATGGACATCAGGAATGAAAGAGGATATATAACTATAGACCCTACAGATATTAAAAGAATAAGGTGTGAAGTAGAGGTAAGAGTTTTATATTTTTGCATATGGATAGCCAATTGTTTCAGCACTATTTGTAAAAAAGACCATTCATTTTCCATTAAATTGCCTTTGCATCTTTGTTAAAAAAAAAAAAAAAGACTATATTTATGTGGGTTAATTTCTGAACTCTCTGGTCAGCTCCATGGATTTATGTGCCTATTCTTTCACCAATTTGATACTATCTCGATGACTGTAGCTTTATAGTCTATCCTGAAATCAGATTGTATGAGTCTTCTGACTTTGTTTTTTAATTGCTTTAACTATTATAGGTCCTTTGTATTGCCATACAAATAATGAAGAATTACACAGTAATAAAAATGAATTAACTGTTGATATATCTCACAAAGTACATGAATCTCAAATGTATTACCCTAAGTGAAACAAGACAGACACAATCATATTTAATGATTATAAAAATTTTGGAAAAGCAAAACTGTAGGGATAGAGATGAGATTTGTTGTGTCAGGGTGAGGGACAGCATGAAGGAGTTTTTGGAGGTTGATAGAATGGTTCTGTATCTTAATTGTGGTCATAGGTACATGACTCTATCCATTTGTGAGAACTGAAGGGACTGTATAATGAGTAAAATTTACTGTATGTAATTTAAAGTTAAAAATTTTTAAATAATGTTTATTACTAATCTTTTCTCTTTGCATATTTTGGTCAAGACTGAAAGATCCAAGTGTAAAAATCTGATGGGTTGAGTCTGGTTGGTGACCAAGGCTTAACTTACAGGGTTGGCGAGAGGCAGTCTTAGTTGCTCTTGGCTTTTTTAATTGGATTCCCTCAGAATTTCATACAATTGGGAAGTTTCCCAAAATAGGAAGAATTTTGAGGTGGCAGTGGGAATAAAGATAAATATCCATTAGAACATCTTAATCAGTACAGAACATGAGGACCAAGAATTGTCTTGATCCAACTAAATTAATACCCCTGGCAGTGAGGCTGGGGGAAAAAGAAGGCCCCACGTTTTGTCGTTGGAGTGATCACTCACTCTATATTTGTTTTCATCTCATTTTTTTGCTTTCTCATTCTGCAGTTCTAATTCAGAACCTCTTCCCACTATCTGTTTTCCCCATCCCCTCCCTTGGAAAAATCCTGCCCCTTTTCACATTAGGAATGCATCATAGTCCTAACATTCTTTTTGTGTCTTAAAAAAGTCTGATGCCTCAGATTCTGGATGCTTAAAGATTTCTTCTATCCAGGCTTTGCTGGATATGACATGGGAGGGGCAGAAGAGGACATGTGCTTTGGTCTGTAGAGTGAAAGATAATGGGTGTCTAGTTCCACCAGTGGCAGCCACAGCTCATTTCCTCCTGAGTTACCCAAGGGCAAAGTGTACCTGACTACAGCAAATATGTATAATTATTTTTTATAGTGACAAAAACATCCTGTCTAAATGAGAAAGGTATGACCTCTTATTAACATACTAGAGGCCTGGTGCATGAAATTCAAGCACGGGTGGGGGGTGGGGTTGTCCCTCAGCCTGACCTGCACCCTCTCCAATCCAGGAGCCCTCAGGGAATATCCTACTGATGGCTTAGGCCTGCTCCCCATGGTTCTCTACTCTCTGCGGGGCCTGCCTACTCCACGCCACGGCAATGGGCAAGCAGGCCCTGCTGGGTGCTGTCTGCGGCCACACTTGCCTGCTCGTGGGTCACCGTGGTGATGTCCAAGCAGGCACCGCTGAGTGCTGCCTACAGGCCAAGCTTGCCTGCTCCTGGGTCGCTGTGGTGATGGGCAAGCAGGCCCTGCTGTCTGCTGTCAGGCTGCATGGCTGCCCTTACCTCCCGGGGCCAGCGATGGTCCCGGGAGCCTGTGGGTGTGGCATGGTGCAACCACCCTTGCCTCCTGGGGCTGGCGATGGTCCCAGGAGGCTGCAGGCTTGGCACCCATCCCCGGAACCCAGGCCACTTGGTGCCGCCCCGCCCCCAGCTGTTTGGAGCCTGTGTATGCAAATTAACCCTCTATCTTTGTTGGATTAATTTGCATACTCCCTCCTGATTGGCTGGTGGGCATCGCAGGAGTACAGCCAATTTGCATCTTTCTCTGTTTTTAGTGTAGCTCTTTGAAAATTCTTAGAAAATAATCATCCTGAGCATTATTGGACTGTGTATTTTTGTCTCCTCCTGTATCCTGCTTTTATTAGAAGGGCTCCCACATTATGATATTTATGTTTCCCAAATTTTTATCAAGGGCGGGAGGTCTTATTCCACCCCATAAAATATCAGTGAAAACTATTAATTAACAGGGACTGGCAGAGTTTTATAATGGTCAGCTACTGAAGCATATTTTTGTAAGAGCACATTCAGGAATTTCCTCCTGGAAACAGCCTTTCCAGAATCCCTGTAGATGAAATGGTCTCTTCCTGTAATTTCATGGCAACCTTCATATACATCTATTTCATCACTTATATTATATTGAATTCTCTGTTTATGTTTCATCTCTTAAAATAAACTGGCAGCTCACATAAGACAGGCCTGTATCTCATATTCATGAAATTCCAAAGTGTGTTCAGTAGGCTGCCACTAAGTAAAAACGTGACAGAAAATGAAAGCAATAAAGGCTAAACAAGTAGAAACTCTCAATAAGAGAGAAGAGGAAAGGCACAAAGCGTTCATTCCACCTAAAGGAAATCAGTTGTGAAACCTGAGGAAGCTTCTACTGAAACTAAAATTGCTATGGCTACCATCAAGGAAAAGATTAAGGAAACAAAGAATAAGAAACTGGGTGGTCTTATAGCTGAAGAAATTATGCTTAAAATGGAAGCAGATGAAAAGAAAAAGAAGGAAAAAAGTAATATGCATTTAAAAGCCCTGAACTACTAGTAGATAGAATATTAATACATTTGTAAAGGATTTTGAGATATTAGGTCACTACTTGCCTTATGTGTAAGAAGTAATACTCTGATTTTTTTCTGAATTTTTTTTTTTGTTATTCTTTGGTTTTAATATATTTTATTGATTTTTACAGAGAAGAAGGGAGAGGGATAGAGAGTTAGAAACATCGACGAGAGAGAAACATCAGCTGCCTCCTGCACACGCCCTACTGGGGATGTGCCTGCAACCAAGGTACATGCCCTTGACCAGAATTGAACCTGGGACCCTTCAGTCCACAGGCCAATGCTCTATCCACTGAGCCAAACCAGTTAGGGCTTTTGTTATTCTTTATAACGAGGTTTATACACTGAGTGGCCAGATTATTAGGATCTCTGAACGCATAATAATCTGGCCACTCAGTGTGTGTGTGTGTGTGTGTGTGTGTGTGTGTGTGTGTGTGTGTGTGTGTGTGTGTGTGTGTGTATTAGAGGCCCAGTGCACAAAATTCGTGTGGGGGAGGGGGTGTCCCTCAGCCTGGCCTGTACCCTCTCCAATCTGGGACCCCTCAAAGGATGTCCTACTGCCAGTTTACAGGGATCGGGTCTAAACTGGCAGTCGGACATCCCTCTCGCAATCTGGGACTGCTGGCTCCTAACCACTCACCTGCCTGCCTGATTGCCTCTAACCACTCTGCCTGCTGTCCTGCTCGCCCCCAACTGGCCCCCACTGCCAGCCTGCTTGCCCCCAAATGCCCCCCCGCCAGCCTGATCACCCCCAACTGCCCCCTGTGCCAGTGTGCTCGCCCCAACTGCCTCCTCTGCCAGCCTGCTCACCCCCAACTGACCCCCTGCTGGTCTGCTCACCCCCACTTTCCCTCCCCACTGGCCTGCTTGCCCCAACTGCCCCCCTGCTGGCATGCTCACTCCAAACTGCCCCCCCCCACTGTCCTGATCACCTCCAATGGACCCCTACTGATGGGGTGAGGAGCTGAGGGCTGTTTTCAGGCTGGCCACACCCCCTTCAGGGTGGGGATCCCCACTCGGGTGCCTGGCCAGCCTGGATGAGGGGCTGATGGCTGTTTGCAAGCTGGCCAAGCCCCCCAGTGGGGACCCTCATCCCATGGGAGTGTGGCCAGCCTGGGCAAGGAGCTGAGGGCAGTTTACAGGCTGGCCACACCCCCCCCCCCGGGTGATCCAGGCTCCTAGCCCCTCCTTTTTTTCTTTTCTTTCTTTTTTTTTCAGCGCCTCCTTGAGTGGAGGCCAGGGCCAGCTGGAAGCAGGTATCTGGGATTTATTTATCTTCTATAATTGAGACTTTGGAGCCTTGAGCGGAGGCCAGGGCCGACCAGGGCGGGCGGGCAACCATTGCCGGGGGCAACCCAAGCCTCCTGCTCACTCCAGCTCTGTGGCTGCTGCCATCTTAGTTGGGCTAATTTGCATACTCCTGATTGGCTGTGGGGTGTAGTGGAGTGATGGTCAATTTGCATGTTTCTCTTTTATTAGTGTAGATTAGAGGCCTGGTGCATGAATTTGTGCATGGTTGGGGTCTGGCCAGCCTGGCCAGGGGGAGGGGACATGGGCGGTTGGCCGGCCAGCCCGCCTGCTGGTCGAACTCCTGGTCAAGGGGCAAATTTGCACATTAGCCTTTTATTATATAGGACAGTGGTTGGCAAACTGCGGTTCGCAAGCTACATGTGGCTCGCGAGCCATGGTTTGCCACTCTGTTGACTAATGAGTTTGCCGACCACTGATATAGGATATACACAGTGGCCAGATTATTATGTGTTCAGAGATCATAATAATCTGGCCACTCAGTGTATATACAGCTGCTGTTTATCAATATAAATTATTATATTCTCCATGTGTTTTTTTGAAAACATTTACAGAGAGTGCTATATATATCTATGCATATCTATGCATACATTGCACCTAACCTTGCAGGCTTTGTCTAGCATGATTTTAGGATAAATTCTTTAGGTTGTTATATAAAGATTTTTTGAATATGGCTGTTGTAATTACCCATCAAATCAAATGTCTGATGCCATTGGTTAGTCTTTAAATATATTTATGTCCCAGCATTTGGTTTTGAGGAAAATAAGTGCAGATTTTTCAGTGTTCTCTTTACTGATAACAACAACAACAGAAATAAGCTGCTAGTGGGCATTATGCTTTAAAATGTGTTTTTGTAGATATACAAGATTGTATATTTACTGCAGGATTTCTCAGAAACTTTCATCCATTTATTTATTTAACAAATATTTATTGAGTATCCACTATGCCAATCACCATTCTGGACACTAGGAATTCAGTTGAAAAGGATAAGAAAAGACATGGTTTTCATAGAGCTTACATCCTAGTGGGGAAACACATAAATAAACACAGAGAGTTATGATGTGCTAGGTGGTGACTGGTGCCACGAGGAGAAATAAAGCCGGGTGAGAATATAGAGTGATAGTCTGGGATGAGGAGGTAGGGGGAATAATTATATGATGGTGGTCAGGAAAGGCTTCTTTGATACAATGGCATTTGTGTACAAACTTGAAGGAGCTTGGCCAGTGTTGCTAAGCATTGACCCACGAACCAAGAGGTCAATGGTTCGATTCCCAGTCAGGGCACATAACCGTGTTGTGGGCTTGATCCCCAGTAGGGAGCATGCAGGAGACAGCCAATTGATGTTTCTCTCTCTTGGGTGTTTCTATCTCCCCCTCTCTCTTCATCTCTTTCTAAAATCAATAAAAAACAACAACAACAAAAAGGAAACTTGAAGGAAGTAAGGAGGTGATCCATGCAGATACCTGGAGGGGAATATTTAAGGGAAGAATAAATAAGAAAACTGATATGTATGCCTTGTGTGTTCTAGAAATGGCAAAGAAGCTAGTATGACAGGAATGGATTAATCTAGGAAAATGAGAGGAAGAGAGTCAAGAGATGGGATAGCGATGAGAGGCAGGATGGAGGAGCAGAATAACAGACCATATGTGGTAGATCATATGAAGGCTGGAATTGGAACTTTGGCTTTTATGCTGAGTTAGATAGGGAGCCCTTGATGGGGTGTAGATAGAGGAATAACATAACTTGGGCTGCTATGTTGACAGTAGACTGGAGGGGGAGCAAGGGCAAAAGTAGGGAAACACTTTAAGAGGCTGGTGTAACAATTTAGAAGAGAGTTGGTGATCATTGGGACCAAAGTGATAGTGGTAGAGATTGCAAGAGGTGAGATAAATTTTAAATTAGACCCAATAGAATTTCTTGATGGATTAGACAAAACAGGGGCGTCAAGAATGACGCCAAGGATTTTAGCTCAAGCAACTGGAAAAATAACATTACCACTTACTGAGATGGGGAGAACTTGGGGAGGAGAGGATTGTGGGAGAAAACCTCAGTCTTGATGAAGCTACCCAAGAAGTAGATATAACTGGAACTGGGCTCTAGGGCACCTTTGATGTGTTTATATGCATTGCAGTCATCTAAGGGAGAGTATAGTAGGCTGCACTTTTTAAATGTATCCCATGATAGATCCTGTGCTTTATCTTATGGATCTAGTGTTTCATAGTACATACTTTGGAAGTAAACATAATTAAACTAAATTGAACCTTAGGTTGGTATGAAGAGGATACATCTGAGGAATAGGCCATCATGAATTAGATCAATAGTTAGAAATGCTTAAATATACTAAGGTTTTCAAAAAGACCCCACATAGAGGAAAGAATTAGAAAGTTATTTTGCATTTTGATAAATAAAAATGTTAATATTATAAAATAATATGACTGATTAACAAAAATGTGAGAACTTATATGTTCAAAAGAACACTGCCTCTTTTGAAGTAGTCCCTTTAGATGGCTAAATACTTATTCCAAAGATACTACAGTAAGTCACAATATATTCAGAAATCATACTTAGACAATCTTTCATAGACATATTGCTTGGAAAATCCTTAGAGATGGAAAAAAGTCTTTTGAGGGTGGATTTTAATTTCTAGAACTGCCCAAAGTCATTCAGAGTCAAACCAGATATAAATGGATGAATAAATTGAGAAATAGTTTACTGTTAAATGTGAGTTGGGTCTGTAATATTGAATTTGGTCTTGGGAGACATTCTGAAGAAGGAATTCAAAAATATTTTTGAACTATGGCAGTATCCTGAAATAATTATATTTCTTCCATGGTGTACACCTTCATTTAGATATATAAGCATTGCTGCTGAAATCTCTTTATATTATAGCGACATACTCAAAGTCAAATGAATGATTCTAATTATCTTTAAAATGAGGAAATATGGTGAAGAGGTGAAATTAGATTCTCCTATGCAGGCTTTCACCACCCACCTCTCTCTCTATTCTTGGCCTATAGTTTTGTATACAAAAATGCCATAGCATATTAAAAACTATTTTAATTATTATAAGCTGGGTTTGAACTATCTGTCCTAATAGTCTAGAATTAGTAGGAAGAAAGGGACAGGATTCTTTTGAAGGAAGTAGAAAAATTGAGCCTGCCTCTAAGATCTAGTTTAGACTAAGAAATTAATATACCAAATGGACCTGGCCTGGTGCCTGATGTTTACTGTTTTCCAGTTGGGTGCAAACATGTCTGTGAATTTTTGGTAGCGAGCCAGCTGCTCTGTACTCATTCTGGTTGATTAAAATGTTCTCAGTAAAGATGCTGTTCAGAATTGATCACTCTGCGTTTGCCTGTTGGGAAGTGGGAACTGCCAGGGCTTCTTAAGCAGAATGAAAAGATTATTCTATCTCAGCAACACTCTCTCAGATCCAAAGTTTCCACATTTTTAAAAGTTGGAGAGCCTTTCTGGATTATATCCCAACCCAATGAACCCTAACCCCGTGATTCATGGGGTATATTTTAGCTAAACTGGGAAGTAAGAAAGGAGGTTCTAATTAAATACAATGGTCTCAATCTAGGGATTTACCTGGCATTGTAAAGGGGGGAAAAAGAACACAGCAGTGATTTGTTAACACTGAAACCAGACACACATTCTGGATATGAATGTAGATTTGCTTTCCTGGTGTCCCATGCTTCTGCCAACAGCACTATTGGTGCACTTACAGAAAGCCGTACTCACCATTATGGTGTCCCACATAACACTGCACCAAGGAACTAATTTTATAGCAAAGTTAGTAAGAGCATATAAAAACTAATTGTTATTTCCCTGCTACCTCCTCAAGCAAGGAAATCTTTTTACAGTCCTTAGAGCATTAGAGAGTAAAGAAATTAGAGCAGATTGATTCCTCCTGGAATAATTTTTTTTATTGTGTAAAATTTATATCTTATCCATTTTAAGTACTACCATCACCACTATTCATCTCTGTAACTCTCTTCATCTTGAAAAAACTGAAATTTATACCCATTAAACATTAACTCCCCATTTCCCTTGGCCCAGCCCCTACTTTATGTTTCTATGGATTTAACTGCTCTAAGTACCTCTTATACATGGAATCATACAATATTTATCTTTTTGTGACTGGTTTATTTCACTTGGCATAAAGTTCTCAAGTTTCATCCATGTTGTAGCATATGTCAGAATTTCCTTTTTAAGGATGAATAATATTCCACTGTATGTATATACCACATTTTGCTTATCAATTCATCCACTGATGGACAGTTCGGTTGCTTGTATGTTTCAATTATCTATATAAAAGGCTAATATGCTAAGTGTCCCTCCAACCACCCGACCGGTTGCTATGACATGCACTGACCACCAGGGGCCAGATGCTCAGTGCAGGAGCTGCCATGATGCACACTGGCCATTTACAAAGAAACAGCACCGTGGACCTGGTGCTGACAAAGCAACACTTGGCTTTCCCCAAGTGGGACACAGGCCTTGCCACCACCCCGAAGCGACAGCCCACCAAATCGCAGCCAATGCTGCCAAGACTCCATGGCACAAAATGTGGCCCACAGCCCAGCCCAGAAACAGTCGCTGTGGGCACTGGATAATGACGTCACACAGCAAGGCCCAGCTTCCTCTCCCTAGCAGCTAGCCTCCTTGGTGTTTCTTTAGGCCAGGAACACGGCTTGCTTTATAGCCAGGTGCAAACATTTTACACTTTAATCAAATGTCTGTGAAGTGTTTTCCCGTGCCTCATCTCATTTGATCCTCACAAGTCCTGAAGTAGGTAGATAGGAGACACAGTAGAATCCTATTTTCTTTTCATTAGCCAGAAAAATGGAGATTTAGAAAGTTTAGAAACTTGACCCGACTGAAAAGAAGTAAGAAATGGTGGACCTTGAAAATGACGTCAGGTTTTCTCACTGCACAGAACATAGTCAAACACTGCTACAGTTAAGTATTTTATCCTCTCCCTGCATGATCTACAATAATAATATGCTTTGTGTTGATATTTACTGCTTGTTGCTGACAATAACCTGAAAGAGAACTTGGGGTGCTTCACTGGGCTGGAAAAAGTTTAGCTAAATCAGAAAGGTCTAATTAAGCAAGTTTATTCTATATCTTTAAAAGGCTAAGTTGTTATATGTTTATTTCTAGTCTGCAGAGGAAAAATTTTTTAAAGGAAAGAAATGATGGGAAAAAGATACAGAGGCAAAGAAGCATTGAACAGACTGTCAAACTACATTGGGAAGACAGGGGAGGTTGGGCGAGGGGGGCTGTAAGAGACCAACCAAAGGACTTGTACACATGCATATAAGCATAACCAATGGATACAAGACACTGGGGGGAGGAGGAGGGCGGGCAGGTGAAGGCATGTACTGGGGGGTAGGGGAGGCCAGGGGGAGGTCAATGGGGGGGATGGAGAAGGAGACATATGTATTACTATTTGTAATACTTAAAACAATAAAGAACAAAAATGCTCCTGTCAAAAAATAAATAAATAAATAAACAAAAAAAATGAATAAATAAAAGGCTAAGTTGACTTGTGTATGTATGCATGATACATATAAAGCTCTTACTGGCACCAATCACACATGTGTGTTTCCATTTTTCATTGTTGATCGTGAATTTGGTTGACACTTATATTATAGAGAAAGGGCAAATAGCGATAATAATATTTCTTCTAATTAATTTCCTTTCAATGTGCACAAATTTGTGCACCAGGACTCTAGTTGTGAATAATGCTGCTATAAACATCATGTGCACATATTCTATTGAGATCCTGATTTCAGTTCTTTTGAATACATATCCAGAAGTGGAATCATATGGTAATTCTGTTTTTAGCTTTTAAGGAATCACTATACTGTTTTTGACAGCAGTTGTATAATTTTACATTCTTAACAATAGGGGACAAGGGTTCTAGTTTCTTCACATCTTTGTCAACACTTGTAATTTTCTTTTTCTTTTTAAATGTGTTTTTATTGATTTTAGAGACAGGAAGGGAAAGAGGAACTAAAGCATCAATGATGAGAGAGAATTGATTGGCTGCCTCCTGCATGCCCCCCAATTGGGAATCAATCCTGAACCCAGGCATATGCCCTGACCAGGAATTGAGCTGTGACCTCCTGGTTCATGGGTAGACACTCAACCACTGGGCCACATTAGCTAGGCTTTTTTTTTGTTTTTGTAGCCATCCTAATGAATATGAGGTGGTCGCCCTGGTATACTTTTGCACATTTATACTAGACTGAGTTTTTGTATTCTATCTACTATTGTACTGTTGTGAAGGACACAGGAAGAGCAAATACTAGTACCTTTCAAGTGCTGGAAAATTAATCTCCAATTTTTCAGAGAAACAAGAAAAATCAATTTTCTAGCATAGCTTTACTTGGCTGTCAAAAATGCTCACATACAAAGAAAAGCAGAAGATTAACATTCCCATATTAAATCCTTCCACAAAGATTATCAGCTTCATGGAGCAGGTAAAAAAGAGATTTAATATTGTCACTGTGTTGTGTTTCTGAACATGCATCAGTGCAGCTATGGAAGCAAAGACCCTGCTATAATTGCACTCACCGATCTGGCTTCCCTGAAGCCACCTATTTTCAACATTATTGATTTCCTGGCTTTAATACAAATTGTAGAGGAAAGTACAGCAAAGAAAAAATGTTTCTAGATTATAAGTAACTCAACTAACTGTTGGGAGTTTTATATGATCCAACTCTAAGCGCCCTCTGGTCTAGTTATTATTGAGATTTATTCTTACCCTTTTTTTAAACTATCTCATTAATTCTAACATGTTCATCTAAGGTGAGAAAGAAACAAGTCAGCTAAGGTTTTGTGTGGGGAAGTCACACTTTCAGCAGTCTAAAAATGAAGATGGCCACACTCAAAGGTATGTTTTGCTACACTACTACATTATACAGTGGGAAAAAACAGACCTAGGTTTAGGCCCTTAACTAATTTTTTTCTGCAAGTATATAAAACTCTTTAGTATCTAATCCACAATTAACATGATTATTGAGGATTGAGTGAATAAGTTTATATACTATAATTAATATTTAAAATATGTATCCTTTTTGGTGAACTTCATAGTATTCAAATGACAAGAAGGTCACGTTTCTGCAAGTAAACCCATTCTTTGATGCTCCTCTTTTCAGAAGGTAGGACATTCTTTCACTCAACAATTACTCTGGAGCACCAGCTTATGTGCTGGGAACTGTTTGTGTACATTTTAGTGGTTTGGAATATTTATTAAATGATGGCAGCAACTGTCACTCTTCAGTTCAATTTGATGTCTGCCTAAAATGAAAGGAAACAGTGGGCTTGTGAATTCATCAACTGAACTTGAATATAAATGACCACATGTAATATGTCAAAAACCTGGCTACATGTCTATAGACACATTTTATTTCCAATTCATGTAAGAGTTCATTTAAAACTGAGAAGATGGGAGAAACCAAGATGGCGGCATAGGTAAACACCTAAACTGCTGCCTTGCACAACAATTTCAAAACTACAACTAAAAGACAAAACGGATATCATCCAGAACCACAGGAAGACTGGCTGAGTGGAAATTCTACAACTAGAATGAAAGAGAAAAGCACACTGAGACTCAGAGGAGCTGCAGGAGTCAGAGGTACTGAGATGCGCACGCAGAGAGGACTGGCAACTGAGTGCGCGGCTGGCTTTCTCAAGCGAGAGGGAGAAAAAAGCTTCTGACTGCGCTGAACTCCAGTTCTGGGCGATACTCTGGGGACCCAGAATCATATGGGGTGAAACTGGACTGTCAGAAAAGAGAAAAGCACACTGAAGACTCAGAGGAACTACGGAAGGCAGAGGTAACGAGGCGCGCGCGGAAAGGGCGGGCAACTGAGTATGTGGTTGGCTTTCTCAAGTGGGAGGGAGACAAAAGCTCCTGACTGCACTGAACTCCAGTTCCAGGTGAGACTCTGGGAACCCAGACTCATTTGGGGAGAAAATGGACTGTCTGGCAGTGGGCGGAACTCAAGGGTGGCTTTCTCTCAGAGGTGCTTGCAGCGATTACCATGGGACACTGAGACACAGGGGCCAATTAGGGCAGGGCTGACAGGAAACCAATGTTGTCTGTTCCACCCTGAGACTCCGCCCCATCCAAGCTGAGCACAGAGGTTTTTGCAAGTCTTGTCTCATAAGGGTGTCTCCAGCACAGAAGTTCTCCCAGTGTAGACACAAAGGGGTGCACCAAGAGTGTCCACCTCAGGTAACTGGGGAGACTGAGCCACTGGGCCCTATAGGACACCTAGCACACAAAGCCACTCTATTAACTCAGGGAAGCAGCCAAAATGTGGAGACAAAGAAACAGATCCCAAATGAAAGAAATGGAGGAAAGCAAACAACTGGATATAGAGTTCAAAACCAGGGTTATAAAGTTTTTCAAGAATTTTCTAGAAAAGGCCAATAAATTTAGCGAGACCCTCGAGGATATGAAAAAGGACCAACTAGAAAGTAAGCATACACTGACTGAAATAAAAAATATTATACAGAGATCTAACAGCAGACTAGAGGATCACAAGAACCAAGTCAAAGATTTAAATTACAAAGAAGCAAAAAACACTCAACCGAAAAAGCAAAAAGAAAAGAGAATCCAAAAATATGAAGATAGTGTAAGGAGCCTCTGGGACAACTTCAAGCGTACCAACATCCAAATTATGGGGGTGCTAGAAGAAGAGAGAGAGCAAGATACTGAAAACCTATTTGAAGAAATAATGACCAAAAACCTCCCCCACCTGGTGAAAGAAATAGACTTACAAGTCCAGGAAGTGCAGAGAACCCCAAACAAAAGGAATCCAAAGAGGACCACACCAAGACACACCATAATAAAATGCCAAGAGCAAAAGACAAAGAGAGAATCTTGAAAGCAGCAAGAGAAAAACAGTTAGTTACCTACAAGGGAGTACCCATACGACTATCAGCTGATTTCTCAACAGAAACTATGCAGGCCAGACAGGAGTGGCAAGAAATATTCAAAGTGATGAAAATCAAGAACCTACAACCAAGATTACTCTACTCAGCAAAGCTATCATTCAGAATTGAAGGTCAGATAAAGAGCTTCACAGATAAAAAAAAAAAAAAGCTAAAGGAGTTCATCACCACCAAACCAGTATTGTATGAAATGCTGAAAGGTATTCTTTAAGAAGAGGAGGAAGAAGAAAAAGGTAAAGATAAAAATTATGAACAACAGATACATATCTATCAACAAGTGAATCTAAAAATCAAGTGAATAAAAAATCTGATGAACAGAATAAACTGGTGAATATAATAGAATCAGGGGCATAGAAAGGGAGTGGACTGACAATTCTTGTGGGGAAAGGGGTGTGGGGGGTGCGGGAAGAGACTGGACAAAAATCGTACACCTATGGATGAGGACAGTGTTGGGGGGGCAGGGCTAAGGGCAGAGGGTGGGGTGGGAACTGGGTGGAGGGGAGCTATGGGGGGGAAAAAGAGGAATAATTGTAATAATCTGAACAATAAAAATTTATTAAATTAAATAAAAAACTGAGAAGATGCCTAAGACCTATTCTTGACCCTTTCCTCTGTCTCATGTTGGATATGATAATGTTGTGCCCTGGGTGTGCATCTTTTAAGCATTCTCAAGCTTCATATGACAGGGTAGATGACACCTCATAGAGGGATTAGCATCCTGAAACCTCTCACTCTGGTTCTAAGAACTGGCAACAGAAAGGACATTCTAGCTTCTAGGAGGAAAATCTGTTTTAATTATGCTTTATGCAGAGTCTCAGGTTGCATGCATCACAGACACTGGGAAATAAAGAGAGGATTGGTTTGGTGAGACTCTAGGGGAAGCCTCAGAGCCCAGCTGTCTTTTCACAGTGATACAATAACCTCGGGAGAGCAGCGAGGCTCAGGCAGCGTCAGTCTCTCCCTCCCTTACAGCCCTGTATTTTAGACTGTCCTGTGAGATAGACAGAGAGGGGAGAAGCTTAAACCCTGCTTTCCTGGTCCAAAAAAAGAAGGCTTTTGTGTCAGTAGCTATAATCTCTAATAACTAACTTTAAACCAACACTGCAAAAGAGCCCGGATGCAATTGTACTTACTGAAACAGTGCAGGAATAATAGTGCATGGCTCATTGAAGAGCACATTTGAATGGCAGGTATAGTTTAGTTGATAATTGTGTGCAAAGAGGAAAATATAATTGATAAGTTTAATATTTACTTGTTTAAAATCAGTAGATCAAGGCCAAGTTGCTTTTTATTACCTCTCTAATGCTATTGTTTTTCTATAAAAAGATGTTTTCAGATTTTGTTCTCTCTCTCAAAGGAGTGAGACTACTCACAAAATAAGAAATGTGAAGACCATTTACTGAGTATAGAAAAGTCCTACAGTTGTTTTATATCTTACAGTCAGCAAGGGGAAAATGGAATTTAAACTCTTCATCCACTGCTGTTAATTCACAATTTTCTCTGTAATGAGATGGGAATGAGCTGTGCAATGAGGATGCAGCCTGCATAACAATAACAGGCTTTCAGACGGATTCTAATCTCAGATTCCTACATGAATTGGAAATAAAATGTGTCTATGGATATGTAGCCAGGTTGTATTTCTTTGTCCCTGGGTCTTCCCAGGGAACTCACACAGCAAAAACATCATGACCAATTGGACAATACCATGCTTTTTTATTTTTTAAAAGCCATTCTTAGATCCTGTGCAGTGGGCATTTATTAATATTTGAAATATAGTCCAGTAAGTCCTTTAGGGAATTTAAAAAATCTATTAATATCATATATCAGTAACTTGAATAAGAAAAATGTTGTGATCAATAGATACCCAGAAAGTATTTTGATAAAAATCCTACATATGTTTCCAATTTAAACCTTTAGAAACAGAATACTTCCTTAATTTGAAAAAAGTAGCTTTCATTCAAAACAGCAGTGACATCACACTCCATGGAGGAATGCTAGAAACATTTCCATTAACTTCAGAAACAAATCAAGGATGCTTGCTAGAAATCATTATCATTTAACCTTGTCATAGCAGTTCTGAACAGTGCAAAAAAACCCAACAAAACAGCAATGATAGGAATTGGTATTAGAACAGAGAAAAATTGTTATTTATAGTTTAAACATCTACATATTAAAGCCCAGCGACTGTTATGGCGGAACAACCAGAATGACTGGTTGCTATGACGCTCACTGACCACCAGGGGGCAGACACTGCTCAACGCAGGAGCTGCCCCCTGGTGGTCAGTGCACTCCCACAGCTGGAGCACTGCTCAGCCAGAAGCCGGGCTCATGGCTGGTGAGCTCAGCAGTGGTGGTAGGAGCCTCTCCTGCCTCCATGGCAGCACTAAGGAGCAGCAAGCCAAGCGGTAAGGAATGAGCAGGCGGGTGGTTAGGAGCGAGGGTCTGGAATTGTGAGAGGGCACAGGCCAGGCTGAGGGACCCCTCCGCCCCCCGCACGAATTTCATGCATCAGGGCCCCTAGTATTTTACGTAAGTAACAAATATCCATTATTTAGCAAACCCAAGAAGATCTACCAAAAATGTATTAGAGGCTCTAGTCAATGTCTTCTGTTCCTGTCAAAATATAGTCCCCAGCCCTAACCGGTTTGGCTCAGTGAATAGAGTGGTGGCCTGCAGACTGAAGGGTTCCAGGTTCGATTCCGGTCAAAGGCATATACCTTGGTTGCAGGCACATCCCCAGCAGGAAGGAGCTGATCTATGTTGCTCTCTCATCAATGTTTCTAACTCTCTATCCCTCTCCCTTCCTCTCTGTAAAAACTCAATAAAACATATTTTTTAAAAAATAGTCCCCAAATCACCCTTAGAAGATTCCGGGCCTAGTCAGAAAACAGCCATCAAAAGTAAACACTCAGCCCTGGCCCGATAGCTCAGTTAGTTAGAGCATCCTCTTGATGCATGAGGGATACAGGTTTCATCTCTAGTCAGGGCACAAGCAAGGGGTGGCCAATGAATGAGTGAATGGGTGGAACAAAAGATCTCTCTCTCTCTCTCTCTCTCTCTCTTTCTAAAATGAATTAAAAATAATTTTAACATGAACACTTCTACCAGCACATTTATCAACACATGCATAACCTTTGTGCCTGTTACAATGGGTGTATTGCCCTTGGTTTTATCCATGGCCAATCCCTTTACTTGTGCACTGGCTCTTATCTTGCTCACCTAATTAAGGACATCACTCTTGCACTTATTCCCTCTCTCTCACATTATCAGATTTTCCCTCTCCACTGGATCATTCCCATTACCATCCACACATCCTTCAGTATCTTCCATCTTACCTGGCCATCCCTTGGCCTGACATCACCCTCCAGCTACTTCCCTATTACTTAGCTCCCCTTTCCAGCAAAACTCCTTTTACAAGTTCTCCTTACTCACCTTTCACACTTCTTGACCTCCCATTCTTCCTTGAACCCAGGCCTATCACGCGTTTGTCCCTACCACTTCACTGAAATAGCTCTGGCTGAGGTCATCAATGACCTGATGCTGCTTCGAGCCCTGGGTTAGTTCTGGGTCCTGATTTTAGTCCATCTGTCAACAACATCTGACTCAGCTGGCCACTCCCTTCTCTTGAAATGATTTCTTCACCTAGGCTATGTGACACCATTTCTCTAGATTCTCCTCCTACTTCATTAGATGTACACTGTATCTCTTCTTTGCAGATACTCCACACCTTCCTATTCTCTAAATACTGGAATGTCACAGAGCTGTTTTACCACCTCTTCTGTACATACGCTCACTACCGAGGCGTTGTCAAATAGTCCCATGGCCTCAGTGCCTTCTGTATGCTGATCACTCTTAAACGTACCATATTCCATCAATTCTAAACACACCTTTTCCACACTTACTGTATTTTAATTCCGTCTGTGTCTTACAGTTGATGACATCTTTTAATTTTTGTCATCCAGGCAGGGGTCATGAAGTAGTTGTACTTGACTGCATAGGTGAGAGCTCGGTAATATTTATTCATATTACCAACAATCCATTTGTTCACAAGTCTCAAGATAAAGAAGAGCCACATCTAATCTGATGCAGATCACAAAATCATGGGCTTTGAGCCCAATGTCATGCTTGGGTAAGATTTTTAGAGGCTTTATAGGTGATGAGTATATTTTGCATGTAGGAGAGATTGTAAACAATGGTGGCTGGAGAGCAGACTGTAGTAGGGCAGTTGTATTAATGGCCTCATTTAATGGCTTCCCTGTATCCATGCCTGGTGCTTTCTAACTGTATAGTCCCCTTCCTGTCTCTGAGCTTTCTAACTGTATAGTCCCCTTCCTGTCTCTGAGCCTTCTGTCTTGCTTTGATCAATAGAATGTAAACAAATGTGATCCAAGCAGAGGATTGAAAAGCATTTGTGCTGTCTGCTTTTCTTCTTACATGATTGGTTTGTTCACTCATTTCTCTATCCCAGCCATAAAAACATTCCTGCATTAGTCTGCAAGAGGAGAGCTAAGATGCCTAGTTATCCCAGCCATTTCAACCAGCATACTATCCAGCTACGCAGTCTTAAATCAGCCCACAGCCATGGGCCAGAAGCCAGCCAAGATGGGAAGAATTGCTAAGCCCACCCACACAGAGCTAAATAAATGCAAAATGGCTGGGTTCAAATATTCAGAAGGAAACAATAGCATAGAATACTGCTTTTGGTTGCTGAGGCATAATTAGGGTTAGTGGATATGTTACAGAAAAACAGACTTAAGTTTCAGGTGAGGGAGAATCATCTAATAAGTTAAAGGAGAGGACATAGATGGGATATTAATTTCTCAAGGGCCTGCTATATGCCAGTCACTATGCTAGGTGCTTTACCTTTTTTTTTTCTTTTAAATAAATCTTTATTGTTCAGATTATTACAGGTGTTCCTCTTTTTTTTTTCCCCATAGCTCCCCTCCACCTGATTCCCCACCCCACCCCATGCCCTTACCCCCCGCCACTGTCTTCATCCATAGGTGTGAGATTTTCGTCCAATCTCTTCCCGCACCCCTCACACCTGCTTCCCCTGAGAGTCGTCAGTCCACTCCCTTTCTATGTCCCTGTTTCTATTCTATTATATTCACCAGTCCATTTTGTTCTTCAGATTTTTTATTCACTTGATTTTTAGATTCACTTGTTGGTAGGTATGTATTTGATGTCATTTTGTTGTTCATAATTTTTATCTTTACCTTTACCTTTTTCTTCTTCTTCCTCTTCTTAAAGGATACCCTTCAGCATTTCATGTAATCCTGGTTTGGTGGTGATGAACTCCTTTAGCTTTTTCTTGTCTGTGAAGCTCTTTATCTGACCTTCAACTCTGAATGATAGCTTTGCTGGGTAGAGTAATCTTGGTTGTAGGTTCTTGCTGTTCATCACTTTGAATATTTCTTGCCACTCCCTTCTGGCCTGCATAGTTTCTGTTGAGAAATCAGCTGACAGTCCTATGGGTACTCCCTTGTAGGTAATTAACTGTTTTTCTCTTGCTGCTTTTAATATTCTCTCTTTGTCTTTTGCCCTTGGCATTTTAATTATGATGTGTCTTGGTGTGGTCCTCTTTGGATTACTCTTATATGGGGTTCTGTGCACTTCCTGAACTTGTAAGTCTATGTCTTTCACCAGGTAGGGAAAGTTTTCTGTCATTATTTCTTCTAATAGGTTTTCAATATTTTGCTCTCTCCCTTCTTCTGGCACCCCAAAAATTCGGATGTTGGTACGCTTAAAGTTGTCCCAGAGGCTCCTTACACTATCTTCATATTTTTGGATTCTTTTTTCTTTTTGTTTTTCTGGTTGGATGTTTTTTGTTTCCACATATTTCAGATCTTTGGTTTGATTCTTGGGGTACATTGATCTACAGTTGAGTTTTTGTATATTCTTTATTTCAGACAGTGTATGCTTCATTTCTGACTGATCCTTTTCCATTTTTTTGGCATTCTCATTAATATCCTTAAAGGTCTCATCAAGTTTCTCAGCGGTTTTAAGAAGATTCTTGAGTAACCTTATAAATGTGGTTCTGAACTCTACGTCATCCAGTAGTTTGCTTTCCTCCATTTCTTTCATTCGTGACATGTTTCTTTGTCTCCACATTTTGGCTGCTTCCCTGTATTGATGGAGTAGCTTTGTGTGGTAGGTGATCTATAGGGGGCAGTAGCTCAGCCTCCTCAACCACATGAGGTGGATGCTCTTGGTACACCCCTTTGTGGGCTGAGTGCAAAGTCTTGGTGTAGTTAAGCCTTGATTGCTGTTGGTACACTGGGAGGAATTGACCTCCAGGCCAATTAGCTGTGAGCACTCGCTGTGTCTATAATGGAAGAACTGCTGTGCTGAAGACACGCTTATGGGGCAGGACTTGTTTCAGTGGGGCTTTGGTGCTCACTGAGTCTGCCTCTTGAATGTGTCACTTATGGATGTGAGGAGTTGAAATCTGGTGTCTCACACTGACCACTAGGTACACTGGCTTCTGGATCTCCAATGGGGTGCAGGTTAGCTACTGTCTGAGGCCACCCAGCAGGAGCTACAGTGAGAGCTACAGTTTTCTCCTCTTTGCTTGGGGTTTGGAGGTTTTGGAGCTGTCTGACCCGGGCTGCAAGTTTGCTAGGTTAAGCTGCGATAGGGCAGGCCTTTCTTATGCTAATTGAGCTGCTTGGAGCTTGGGTGGGTTTGTAGGTTGTGCAGGGCGGGGTCTCAGGGTGTCACTAGGCTAGGGCGTGGCAAACAGCAATGGCTGCTAGTTAGCCAGCTCTGCGGCCCCGACGGCATCTGCGAGTCCCGTGCCCCAGCGCAGTAAACAATTATTCCTGCGCGCAGCTCTGCAAGCAAGCCACCCTCACTGGCAGACAGTCCAGCTTCTCCCCGTAGGAGTTTGGGTTCCCCGTGTCTCTCCAGAAACTGGATTTCAGAGTAATTCGGGGGCTTGTCTCCCTTCGGGTTGAAAAAAGCAATGCCTGCCGCCAGCCCGGATCCTGTGCCTCCGTATCTCAGCTTTTCAGCGCTCATGCACGTCTCAATGCTCTTTTCTCTTTTCTTCTAGTTGTAGAACTTCCACTCAGCCAGCTTTCCCATGGTTCTGGGTGATAGACGTTTTGTCTTTTAGTTGTAGTTTTGAAATTGTTGTGCGAGGCAGCAGTTTAGGTGTTTACCTACACCGCCATCTTGGATTCTCGGTGCTTTACCTTAATTATTAAATTATGGAATATAGATCTTGCAGCAAGCCTGTAAGGTTATTACAATGCCCATTTTGCAGATGAAGAAATAAAAAAAAATCAGAGTAGTAATTTACTCACCATATCAGTGAGGGTTTCATCAGAAGTAGGAGGGCAGGAAGAAGGGAGATGGATAGGGGGGAGGGCTTTCTTTGTATATCCAATTATCCTACCACTTGGGGACCCTATTCATTGATCTCACTAGCCCTAGGCATGCTCAGTGCAAAAACCTTCCCCTGCACCATCCTGGCCAATAGGGAAACTCCTTAGTACTTACTATCTATGATAACAACAATGCTGAAGGTGAAATTTGAATTGAGTGTAGATGGAATTATAGAAGAAATAGGGACTATGGAATGTTGACACTGCTGCTATTAAAGAGACCTAGACCTACAACCCACAGAACAGATCAAACTATTGACATGAATTTAAAAAGTGGTAGTGACAAAAAGGGTGAACCTTTCTTAGAGAAATAACACTGGCAAAAACTTCACATATGAAAACCTGCTCAAAGTCACTAATCATCAGAGAGATGCAAATCAAAACAACAATGTGATACCATCTCACACCTGTCAGAATGGCTATTATCAACAAATCAACAAATGACGAGTGCTGGTGAGGATGCGGAGAAAAAGAAACCTTCGTGCACTGCTGGTGGGAATGCAGACTGGTGCAGCCACTGTGGAGAACAGTATGGAGTTTCCTCAAAAAACTAAAAATGGAACTCCATTTGACCCAGTGATCCCACTTCCAGGAATATATCGAAAGAAACTAGAAACACGAATCAGAAAGGATATATGCACCCCTATGTTCATAGCAGCACAATTCACCATAGCTAAGATTTGGAAACAGCCTAAGTGCTCATCAGCAGATGAGTGGATTAAAAAACTGTGGTACATCTACACAATGGAATACTATGCTGCAGTAAAAAAGAAGGACTTCTTACCATTTGCAACAGCATGGATGGAGATGGAGAGCATTATGCTAAGCGAAATAAGCCAGGCAGAGAAAGATAAATATCACATGATCTCACTCATTTGTGGAATATAATGAACAACATAAGTTGATGAACAAAAATAAATCCAGAGACAGAGAAACATCAATCAGAACATCAAACCTCAGGGAAGGTAGGGGAGGGTGGGGTTAAGGGGGAGAGATCAACCAAAGGACTTATATGCATGTATGTAAGCCTAATCAATGGACACAGACAACGAGGAGGTGGGGGCATGAATGGGAGGTGGGGGGTAATGGGGAAATAAGGACACATATATAATACCTTAATCAATAAAGAAATTTAAAAAAACACAGAAAAAAAAAAAACAACTTCACATTAAAGGAAGTCTTGAAGACATTTCATGACATTGAAAATGCAAAGGATAAAATGTTAGAAGCTGATCCAAACTAAAAAAAAAGCAAGAGTATGATTTTTGCCAAGGCATTGGGAAGGTGCTTGCTTATTTCATATTATAAATTATACAACAAAAGATGATTACTGTTCAAATTGCTCTTGAGAAACAGAGTATTTTTGGGAAATGAAATAAAGCAATTTTAATCTTCGATGTTATTAATGTTTTAAATTACAGTGTACTAAATACTTTATTTTTTTTCATTTTGTAACATATTTATTACGAAGATCAAATGTTTTTAATGCTTGGACAATATCAATGAAGAAATTCAGCTTTTTATCTATAATGAGTTTTTTCCTATGTGTCTCCTTTAATATTCCCACAAAACACTTCACTTCTGACAATTCTGGTCACAAAATGTGTGTAGGTTTTTCCCCACACCAAGCACTACTCTGTGACACCAGCTGAGTGTCCAACAATTCAACTCAACTCTGACGCTCTCTACCTGGAGCTGGTGTTGGATCCCCCAGGGTTAAGGGCTCAGTCTAGTCCCACAAGATCTCTACCCCCACTTCCACCCGCATATTCTTCAGATGCCACTTAGAAGCCTAAGTTATGGAAATTTCAATGACCTCCTCCTTGAGTTCAATGAATTTGCTAGAATAGCTCACAGAACTCAGAGAAATTCCTACTTATATTTACCAGTTTATTAAAGGATACAGGTGAACATTCAAATGAAGAGATACATGGGATGAGGTTGTGGGGGGTTCTGTGGCTTCTGTCCCCATGGAGTTGGGGTAGATGAATTCATTCACCTGGAAACTCTCCAAACCCTGTACTCGGGATTTTATGAAGACTTCCTTACATAGGCATGATCAGTTATTAGCTCCAGTTCTAGCCTCTCTGGAGGATGAGGGGTGGAACTGAAAAGTCTAAGCTTCTAATCACAGCTTGGCCTTTCTGGTGATCAGTCCCCATCCAGAAGCCCGCCTAGAGTCTCCTTAAAGAACAAAATATGTTCCTGATGTTCTTATCACTTAGGAATTCAAAATGTTTTAGGAGCCCTGTGTCAGGGACAGGGTCAGAGCTAAATACTAGAACAAGAGATACTCCTAGTGTTCTTACCACTTAGAAAATCACAAAGGCCCAGACGGCGTTGCTCTGTGGTTGAGCATCAACTTTTGAACCAGGGGGTCATGGTTTGATTCCCCATCAGGGCACATGCCTGGGTTGCGGGCTTGATCCCCAGTTTGGGGAGTGCAGGAGGCAGCCGATCAATGATTCTTTCTCATCATTGATGTTTCTCTCTCTCTCTCATTCTGCCTTCCTCTCTGAAAATCACAAAGATTTCAAGAGTCCTGTGCCAGGAACCAGGGACGGAGACCAATACATAGTTTCTATTATCTCACAAACAACAATTTGTAAATATCTCAGGGTAAACTGTAATTTTTTCATTGATAAGATAATTTTGCATGGTTTCAGCTTGCACAGTCATTTTCTATGATCGTGCATGGCAATGCAAAGTGAGCACAGCCAGTACTGAGGAAAACAAGGAGGCAGAGTGCACTGGAATGACGATCTAAGTGAAAATCCCCCAGCTCAGAGCAGATGGCAGGAAAAGGAAAGGCCATTCACCCCAGTAAGAAAATAACAGTCATGAGACTGACTGCCACTGGCCTAGAGGATGAATATGCTTCTGTGGAGTATTGTTGGGCACTGCCACTCAAGAAAGCCCTTCTTGAGACAAAATCACTATGCTGATGAGTTGTCTGCATACCCACATTCACCATAGCCTTATTTATAATTAGGGGCCCAGTGCACGAATTCGTGCATCTTGAAAGGAACTGTGGGTCTCCTCTGTGCCCTGCCCAGCCCCTCCCACCATGGCCCCGATCCCCTGTCTGCCAGCAGCCCCACTTCTGCTGCTGCCACTCCCACATGCTGAAAGTTTTTTGCTCCTGCACACTGCGGTCCCGTCAGGCACTCACACCTGCTGCTGGTGCCGGCCCCACTCACACCCGCAGCCAGTGCCAGAGCCACTGCTCGCATCTGCTGACGGCGCTGAGCGATCAGGACCAGTGCCAAGTGCTGGCAGCAGGTGCGAGCAGTGGCTCTGGCACTGGCTGTGGGTGTGAGCGGGTCTGGCACCAGCAGCAGGTGTGAGCGCCTGATGGGACCGCAGTGTACAGGAGCAAAAAATTTTCAGTAACTACCAGAGGCTTGCCCCCATGACAGCAACTGGTGCCCCACTGGTCTGGCGCCCCTGCTCACCTGCTCCACCATCCCACCGTGGCCGACACCCACCATGTTCCACACACGCCTCCTAGTGGTTAGCGCACATCATAACAATCGGTTGTTCTGTTGTTCAGTTGTTCCACCGTTCAGTCTATTTGCATATTAGGGTTTTACATATATAGATAGCCAAAACATGGAAACAACCTAAGTGTTCATCAACAAAAAAGAAAATTGGATATATATGTATACAATGGAATACTATTCAGCCATAAGAAGGCAGGAAACCCTGCCCTTGGCCACAACCTGGATCGGCCTTGAGGGCATTATGCTAAGTGAAATAAATCAGTCACAGAAAGGTAAATACCACATGATCTCACTTATAGGCAAAAGCTAAAAATAAACCTCAAGGTAAACAAAAATACTGAACTCACAGATACAGAGAATAGAGAGTAGTATCCAGAGGTGGAGGATTGGGAGTGGGGGAATTGGATGAAGGTGGTCCAAAGATACAAACTTCTAGCTATGAGATAAATAAGTACTGGGGAGGTAACGTACAGCATGATGACTATAGTTAACACTGCTCTATGGTATATTTAAAAGTTTGCTAAGAGAGTGGATACTAAAACTTCTCATCATAAGGAAAAACCTTTTTCCCCCCTTTTGTATCTATATGATATGATGACTGTTATCTATAGCTTATTGTGGTCATCATTTCACAATATATGTAAGTGAAGTCATTATGCTGTGTACCTTAAATATATACAGTGCTGCATTTCAATTATATAGCTCAATAGAACTGAAAGGAAGAATGTTTCCCCCTATAGCTAGTTTATTTAAATATAATGTGTTCCTTTGAAGTTTTTGCTTATAAGAGCAGGAGTTTCTGGCCCTGGTTGCCTGAGTGTACATCTTTGCTCCCTTTCCTTCAGGAGACAAGATTGTCTAGGTCACAAATGCCTACCGTCTCAGTTGCTGTGTCAGAGAGGATGACAATTCTTATTCCAGTTCTTTCATGTGAAGTCATCCTGGTCATTTAATCTTCCATTGCAGTGACACAATGCAACCCTCTCAGCCTAATGGGTTCAGGCACATCTTTCCTGGGCCGATAGCCAGGACTGAATTGATGTACTTTTAGCAGAAGGAAAGCACAAAGAAAATTTCAAGCCAAGAAATAAGCAAGCGAAAGAAAAAAATACAGTTCCTGTCAGTGGCTCTAAGTGAGAATTTCTCCTTAAAATCCCAACAATGCTCTATAGTGCTGTGTAAGTGATTTGTAAGGCCAGTAAGGACTGGCTGTGCTTAACAGGGTCATTTGATTTTATTGCCTCAGGTGGGACCGCTGCTATTTTGGGCCTGATAAAGGAGTCTGCAGTGGCACATGTGAGCAAATTTAAAAAGGTAAATCATGTCTACAATGTGGTCAATTTCAGGGGGGCAGGGGGGAAGGAGTGGGGAGAGTTCTGAGAAGAAAACTGGACAGACAGTGCAATGTGAGATGCAATCATAGACAAAACGTATCACATTCCCACATCCCTGGCATAGAGATACACAAAAGACAGAGCCAGCTGTATTTATAGATGCTCTGCCTCGAGCTCTGAGTGTAATTGGAGAAACTGAAAGACCTGTCTCATTGGGTATATGTCCTTGCTAAGTTCCCGTACTTTCTATGATATCTTGACTTCTGAAGAGTTTTTCTGAGTCTGCCTTTGACTAGTAGTATGACCTTGAACAAGTTACATACCTTTTCCAGCCCTGACTTCTTCACTGGTAAAGTGAGAGGATCAAAGGAGATACCTAAAATGTCAGTTGAATGGCATTGTGACATTCAGAAGTTCTTCATGAGAAATGCTTTTAATTGGAGGAACATTGGTGTCAATAAACCAATTTTAAAAAACAAATTAAAAGCCCAACCTTGTTCCAGAAAGGATTTAAGGTGACTAGCCATCACTTTACTCCTCTGGCTTGCATATATAAGAAAGTTTCTTTTTCCCTCAGCCCTGCCCCGCGGCTACCTTCAACTAAACTGAGGCATAGTCTAGGACAGTGGTCGGCAAACTCATTAGTCAACAGAGCCAAATATCAACAGTAAAATGGTTAAAATTTCTTTTGAGAGCCAAATTTTTTAAACTTAACTTCTTCTAATGCCACTTCTTCAAAATAGACTTGCCCAGGCCGTGGTATTTTGTGGAAGAGCCACACTCAAGGGGCCAAAGAGCCGCATGTAGCTCGCGAGCCTCAGTTTGCCGACCACAGGTCTATGATGTCAGAGGTTTTCAAGAGTATTTCATATTGCGTCCTAGATTAATTGGCAGCACAGATTAGCACATGATGGCAGGCAATTGAGATTTACTTATAGAAATAAGCTATATTAAAAAATAAAATATCACTCTAGTAATAGCCAATTAGAAATGATATCAACTAATTTGGAACAAAATAGGAAGAAATTTAAAAAAAACATTTAAATAAAACAATTACCAGTATACTAACTTTAAGAACAACCCACCACTGCCTATCTACTCTTTATATTTTATCTCAGACACAGGTTACAAACACACACAAATAAACAAAAAGCAAGCGCTGCTTCTACATAATTATTTTCTTAAAATCAAAGTCAGGAGAACCAAGATGGCGGCATAGGTAATCACCTATACTTGTTGCCTCTCACAACCACATCAAAACCACAACTAAAGGCAGAACAACTACCACCCAAAACCGCGGGAAAGCTGGCTGAGTGGAAGTTTCACAACTAGAGATGTGAAGAAAATGCATTGGGACCAGTAAGAGGTGCGGAAGCACAGAAAGTGCTGGCACCTGGAAGTGCTGCTCTTTTAACCGGGAGGGAGATACAAGCTCCCGCTTTCTCTGAACTCCAGTTCCGGGTGAGACTCTGGGGGACCCAGGCACATATGGGGAGAAACTGGACTGTCTGGCATTGGGACAGGAATGTGAGGGCGGCTTACTCTTACAGGTGCTCGCAGCAATCATTATTCCTGCACAGGGGCACGGGATGTGGTGAACTGGGGACTTCTCTGGTTCAGGGCTGACTGGCAGCCATTGCTGTTTTCTCCACCCTGGTGATTCCTAGAGACCCCGCCCCACCCAATTTACAACCCTACCCAAGCTGTGTGCATCAGCTTTTGCATATCAATGGCCTGTCTTTTTGCCTAAAACCTGTCAAACTGTAGCTGGGTCAGAGAGCCCCAGAGCTTCCAAAAGAAGGCCTGGCAGCCAACAGCGGCCTTGCTTCACAGGTGGGCCTCGTCTGGGCACTTCCAAACCCCATACAAACAGGAGGAATCTGCAGATGTCTCTGTAGTTCTTGCTGGGCAGCCCCAGACAGTGGCTGACCTTACAGCTCCTTGGAGATCCAAGAGCCAGCGTACCCAGTGGTCGAGTGAGACCATACCGGATTACAACTCTTCACATCCATAAGAGACACACTCAAGGAGCACACTCAGTGAGCACCAAAGCCCCACTGAAGCAAGTCCTGCTCCATAAGGGTGTCTCCTGTACAAAAGATCTTCCAGTGTAAACACAGCTGGTCATCAAGTCAATTCCTCCTGGAGATCAATTCCTCCCAGTGATACCAGCAGCAATCAAGGGTTAACTATAACAATACTGTGCAAACAGCCCACAAAGGGGTGCACCAAGAGCCCCCACCTCAGGTGACTGGGGAGACTGAGCCACTGGGCCCTATAGGACACCTAGCTCACAAAGCCACTCTATCAACACAGGGAAGCAGCCAAAATGCAGAGACAAAGAAACAAGTCACAAATGAAAGAAATGGATGAAAGCAAAATACTGGATATAGAGTTCAAAACCACGGTTATAAGGTTACTCAAGAATCTTCTAGAAACCTCCGAGAAATTTACTGAGATTTAAAGGATATGAAAAAGGATATGAAAAAGGACCAATCAGAAATTAAGCATACACAGATTGAAATAAAGAATAATATACAGAGATCCAACAGCAGACTAGAGGACCCCAAGAATCAAACCAAAGATTTGAAATACGAAGAAGCAAAAAAAACACCCAACTGGAAAAGCAAAAACGAAAAAGAATCCAAAAATATGAAGATAGTGTAAGGAGCCTCTGGGACAACTTCAAGCATACCAACATCAGAATTATGGGGTTGCCAAAAGAAGAGAGAGAGCAAGATACTGAAAACCTACTTGAAGAAATAATAACAAAAAACTTCCCCTACCTGATGAAAGAAATAGACTTACAAGTTCAGGAAGCACAGAGAACCCCAAACAAAAGGAATCTAAAGAGGACCACACCAAGACACATCATAATTAAAATGCCAAGGGCAAGGGGAAAAGACAAAGAGAGAATCTTGAAAGCAGCAAGAGAAAAACAGTTAGTTACCTACAAGGGAGCACCATATGACTGTCAGCTGATTTCTCAACAGAAACTATGCAGGCCAGACGGGAGTGGCAAGAAATATTCAAAGTGATGAATAGCAAGAACCTACAACCAAGATTACTCTACCCAGCAAAGCTATCATTCAGAATTGAAGGGCAGATGAAGAGCTTCACAGACAAGAAAAAGCTAAAAGAGTTCATCACCACCAAACCAGTATTATACGAAATGCTGAAGGGTATTCTCTAAGAAGAGGAAGAAAAAGGTAAAGATAAAAATTGTGAACAACAAAGTGACAACAAATACATATCTGTCAACAAGTGAATCTAAAAATCAAGTGAATAAAAAATCTGATGAACAGAATAAACTGATGAATATAATAGAATCAGAGTCATAAAAAGGGAGTGCACTGACAATTCTCGGGGAGAAGGGGGTGTAGGGGGTGTGGGAAGAGACTGGACAAAACTCTTACACCTAAGGACAAGGACAGTGGGGAGGGGTAAGGTCGTGGGGTGGAAACTGGGTGGAGGGGAGCTATTGGGGGGGGGGGGAAGAGGAACAACTGTAATAATCTGAAGAATAAAGATGTATTAAAAAAAAAAAAAGAAAAAAGCCCAGCCAGCATGGCTCAGTGGTTGAGTGTCAACCTATGAACAAGGAGGTTACAGTTGGATTCTTTGTCAGGGCACGTGCCTGGGTTGCCGACTCAATCCCCATTGTGGGGTGTGTAGGAGGCAGCCAATCAATAAAAAAAAAAAAAAAAAAAAATCAAAGTCAATTTATTATATTTATAGCTCACATCTGGCTCAAACTCCTAAATGCTTTAGGAAAACTTGACATTAATGTCCTCATTAGGTCTTCAAAGTTTTCATAGAATAATGATAGGTCTTCTAAGTCCTGATTTTCTACACATCTTCCAAAAAGCATGTATATCGAATAAGGAGAATAAATAATCTATAGTTCAAGCCTATAGCATAACTAGGATATAGAAGCTAGTACAATTCTCTCTCTCTCTCTTTTAAAAAAATATTTCTTTATTGATTTCAGAGAGAAAGGGAGAGGGGGAGAGAGAGAGAGAGAGAGAGAGAGAGAGAGAGAGAGAGAGAGAGAGAGAGAGAGAGAGAGAGATGATGAGAATCATTGATTGGCTGCCTCCAGCACATCCCCTACTGGGGATCGAGCCCACAACCCAGGCATGTGCCCTTGGCTGGAATCGAACCTGGGACCCTTCAATCCGCAGGCCAATGCTCTATCCACTGAGCCAAACCAGCTGGGGCAGTACAATTCTCTTTTATTTATTTATCGTCAAGAAATAAAAACAGAGCCAACTCATGGGCTATGCCAGCACGGAGAGTCGGGCTGATACTGGCAGTGGAGGAGTGAAGGTAAAATCTCCCTGCATAAAAATAAGGGCCGCTGTGAGTAGAGAATACTCACATTATACCCGTGCCAACCCCTTTCATGTGATTGCCTTTCATTTTATGCCCCATGAAGTCAGGAAATGAAAAGTACTCAACATCAATGATAGGGCATTCTTGCCATAAATGTTTCACCTCAACTGACTTCCAGGACAGAGCCAGAAGTTAGGATGTGGGGTATTCTTTAGAGCAATTGACCTGGACTCTAAAGAACCAAAGGAAGTAGAAAATAGTTTCAGACAGTGGACCTGGGGGGTGGGTAATGAGATATAATAACCAAATATTATGTGTGGATCTTGACTGGATTCTGGATGATTGCATAGCTATTATGGCCACCTGATGGAAGGAGAGGGAAATTTTCATACAACTGTGTGTTGCATGAGGTTATTGAAGTAACTTGTTATTTTTTAGATGTGGCAGTGGTGATGTGATTGTTGTGTAGGAGAATATCTTCATTCATGAGAGATTCAAATAAAAAAAATTTAGGGTTGAATTGCCTTGAAGTCTGGAGTCTACTTGGAGATGGTTTGTAAAAAGGGAAGCATGTCTACAGTATACACAGTGAATGATAGAGTAGATGTGATGGAACTCTAACAACTGGTCAATCTAATTGTTTCAACCTTTCTGTGGGTTTAAAATTTTTCAAAAGAAAAAGAAAAAGGCATCTTTCATTAAGCCTTTGAGATATTTAGCTGTCTATAGCAAACTTTCTGGTAACATTGCTCAAGTGCTCATATAATTTTACTCTCCGACTACAAGCAGAGAGGAGAAAGACAAGAGGGAAGCTCATGTATCTGCAAGTACCAGTTTGCATCATATTAATGTTATGCTGTTGTATCGCAAATCAGTGAGCTGAACAAGACGCCTTAATGAGCCAATTAGTTAGAAGTCATCTTTATTGTGTGCAGGTTCAGAGCAGATTACCTCTGTCAAATTCTGAACACCCAAAGGAGGAAGCATTTTCTTTTTATATCTTTTCAGATCCTTGTGTAAGTTATTTTTACAGACAATTTGTAACCTTGAGTATATACAGTATCATATCTAACAAACAGCTGTCATATCTATACAGACAACTTGTAACCTTGAGTACATGTCATATCTATACAGACACCTGTAACCTTGGGTACATATCTATAGAGACACCTGACATTAGTATCAGCATATCAGTCCCTTATGTTAGATGGCTAGCTTGCAAGATCAGACAATTAAGTTTATCTTTTCTGTTATTCAAACTAAAACAGTTGTTTTACAGAATAAGAGACTATTTAAAAATAACAGAGTTGACCTACAGAATAAGAGACTGTTTAAGAACAGAGTAGTTCAAACAGCAGTTTCAAACAGCAGTTTTCCAAAGGAGGGACCACCATGCTTCAATGCCTGTCTGGAGTTTCTGACACAGTGGTTCTCAAAGTGTGGCCAGTGAACCACTTGTGAGCCTGCACAATGCTGGGCCTGCCCCAGATCTGCTAGAACTCAGGAAGTGGGATCCAGAATCTTAGCCAATTTCCTGTGAGTCTTTGCATACTCAAGTTTGAGAAGCTTTGCTCTAGCAACTGACTTCACACTCAACACCACCAACCCCACCCCTAATGACATTTAGAACATCAATTTGCATTGTAAATTTTAGCAACAATTAGTGTGTACATTAATTTCAATCGTAAATTGTTTTTAACATTTAGTACGAACATTAATTAACGTTGTAAATTGTTTTTAGCAACACTTAGTATGAACATTAATTCAAATTGTAAATTGTTTTTAGCGGGCTACATTAGAATTTTAAAAAATAAGGCATTCAGAGAAAGAACAATATGACAGCAAATCCAGAAGGGGTACACTCCTTGAGGAGGTTTCCAACTTGGGTGCATCACCCAGGTCAGACATAATTCCACACTTCCAGTATGGAATTAAGTTTCACCCACTACTATTCCACTAAATTTGTAGTGTGACTTCTGACACAGAACTCTAAGTCAAATGCATTTAATTCCTAAAATAACCACAGCTTCTTTCTCTCCCCTTGCTCTACCCACTCTCATTCCCCCACATGATTATTCACAAGTCTGATTGTCATGTTTAAATAGAACAACAACTTTCAGAGAGTCTTCTTCACACTGGGTTAAGATTTTATATTAACTAGATGGAGGGCATAACCTAGTACCATCCACTGCAATCAACAAAACTGGTGCCTAAAGGAAATAAGATAAGGCAGTTAAGATTTGATGGAGGTGGAGGAGGGATGATAGACTGAAAGAGCATACTGGAAGTGTGGAATTATGTCTGAGCCTGGTGGTGCAACGAAGCTGAGAACCCCCATCAGCTGGGGCCATGAGAGGGCCCAGAGTTTTGAGAGTGCTCAGAGAGAGAATGGGATGCCAAGGGTGGGCCAGAGGGCCATGGGAAAATAATTTTGCATACAGAATTTTGGGAAAGAAAGGAAAATTTTTAATATTTTATTTACAAGTAATTTGGACCACATGGACAAGTTCTTGGTTGTGGACCATGATTGTAAGTACTAAAACATCAGCCTTAAGTCATTTACACTGGATTTCCTCTTAATGCAATGCCTCTTGAGACTCCTGGAAGAAAGCACTACTTCCTCATCCCAATCAGGAAAATTTGGGATGGACCTCTGAATGAGAAGGTGCAGCACCGTTTCCATAATCTCTGCTGTTCACTTGTGGTAAGGAAAGAACCCTGGGTGGTGGGGAGTGGCAGCCAGTGGATAGTGGGTTTCTTTGGGGGTTGATGAAAATGTTCTACAATAGATTGTGATGATAGCTGTGAATATACTAAAAACCATTTGATTGTACCTTTAAAATGGATGAATTGTATGGTAATGTGAGTTATATCTCAATAAAGCTGTAGCACATGTATTTAAAATCAGTAAAAGCATATCTAAATGTCACAAAGAAGAGAAAAAGGTGAGGTGTCTTTGGAAATTACAATTTGATTTTCTGGGAAAACGTCTAATTATGCACCAGAAAGCCTAGGACAAATTCAGGAAACTTCTTGTTATCTAAGTTGAGAGGAGAGTAATTATGAAACTTTCCAAGAAACATGGATAAAAATGATAAAAAATAAAAGATGGATTCTTTTGCATAACCTGCCCATTACTTATGTGTTTTTAAGTAGGTAAAGTAACCAGAGGGAATATAAAGATGAGCTAAGAGTGTGGGCTACATTTCAGGACAAATTTCATGTATTATTTTTTAAGTATATAGCATATCTCAAGAGCTAACATTGAGATGATGTAGGCAGACAGATGGAGTGGGATTGTTCAGGCACTGTTATTATAATAATTGGATTTTCAGAAACAGAAACTCTGAGATAGACAAGTGTGACTTCCAGCCTGTATCTCCTCTGCCACATAATGTTTCAGGGACCAGTGATGTCTTTTCTTTAAGCAGTGTCACCCCAAAACTCCTTAGGTCTTGGGGGATCAAGAAAGGGTAGGGAAAAAAAAGTGACTATCAAGTAAGGTTGAGGTCTGAGGTCTGGACATCTGGGTCAGGACATCTCATTTCCCAGGGCTCTGAGGTGTGTAGAGCTGAGAAGACTATGGGGTATCTTGGGGAGAAATCAAAGCAAAAGTCAGGCAGACTGTCGAAGTGAGTCACCCATCACACAGGTTTAAGAGAGAAACCATATGAGAGAAGAGGGTTTGAAGCAGAGGGTGGAGGTGGGGCTAAGAGTCATCTCAGTGGACAATATGGAGTGCTGCAGGCTCTTAGAGGTTGGATAAAGAGGGGCAAGGAAGGGGAATGGCTCAAACTCAAAGACTCACTCCCTCTTCCTCACTCCATCTCAATTCTTAGGGCCAAATCAAAGAATCATGAAAGCCCATAGTTTCAACAGCCAGGCAGTCAGCAAAATCTCCAAGGATAATGGTGTTTAAGGATCTCTGGAGTGACAGCCAGATCAGTTGCTAAACCATCCTTACTACCAAAAATGTATTTGTTATATCAAATTGCACAGTTGTTGCTAGTAAAACCCATTTCTTAGCCCTGGCTGGGTAGCTCAGTTGGTTAGAGCATCGTCTCAGTACACCAAGATTTCGGATTTGATTGCTGGTCAGGACAAATACAAGAATCAACCAAGGAATGAATAATTAAGTGGAACGAAAAAATCAATGTTTTTCCTCTTTCTCTCTCTCCAAACAATCAATCAATCAACAAACAAACAAACAATTTCTTACCCTGGCCATTTACTGGCTGGGCTGGTGTAAGTGTTGGAAGCCATTTAAGCTCTCTAAGGGTTAGTCTCCACATTTGTAAAATGGGCATAATAATAGGGTCTACCTTACAGGGTTATCACAAGGATCACGTGAGATGAGACTTAAAAAGCACATAAATTAGTCCTTGGCACGGAGTATGCATTGCTTTCGGTATCAGAATCAGTGTTATTGTGAGTATTTGTGTTGTTCTTAGTGATACTGAGGCTCCATATCCTGGGGTTTGGGCTAATCAAAAAAGCTCCTGTCTGGCAGTTAGCAGTACCCCTAGATTTCTTGATAACACTTGTGACCAAGAAAATGTCATATTGGCCTGCCGAGTGGTCGCTGTGTGATAGGCCCTCTGGTGTGTGTTTTATTTAGGGTATATCTTTTTAACTTCAGAATAACTCTGTGAATAAGCAGACCCCATTTTACACATTAGGGAGCAAGCTCAGAAAATTAAAACTCTGTCACTGTTGTTCCTCTGAAATTCTCCAGTTTCCATAATTCTAGCCTGTGTGTTTTTATCTTTCCCTAAATCATTACCTACCCAAATTCCACTCTTTCTGGACACGCCATCTTTTCCTTGATGCTGCTTCGTCATCATCATCATCATCAACAACAACACATACATGTTGCTCCCTAGTCTGTAAGTTTTTTGAGGGCAGAATACAGTGCAATGTGCATAGCACTTGATAGCAGACATTGGGCTTGAACAAATGACTGAAATTTTCTGAGTCTGAGTTTCTTCATTTGTAAAAAGTGAGTGGTAATATGTAACTTATAGTGTAATTGTGAAATTGATTAAATAAAATAATAGGTGGAAAATTCTCAGTTTGGTCTATGGCACATAGTAGGTGTTTAATAAGCATTAGCTCCCTTCTCTTTATGTTTATATCACAGTGACCCTTAGCAAAGTTCTTTTCACCTTATTCTACTCCTATATGAGAGAAAATTGGCAAAATTAGGAGGAAATTGGGAACATCTTTCCTTACATTCATTCATTTACCAAATATTTACTGAGCATCTATTATGTTCAAGAACTGCAAGATATTGGGCATCTGAGCATGACCAAGACAAAGACTTGGCCCCCATTGAGCTTTTCACTGAAGGAATTCTCAGGAGACCTTCCCAATTTTATCTCCAAATTAATGAGAGGTCTTCCATCTCCTGTGACTTATGGAAATTAGCTGTAATAGTTCAAAGCATAAGTATTAGGAACAGTATTCTTTTTGTTTTCCTTACTTGTTTGCTGACAGGGAGATTCTCTTAAGTTTGGACAGCTGTTTCTTGGTCAAGGCCAGGAAGGAAACCCAACACAGTTGGAAAAAAGGCTTCCCTTTCCATTTGCTTTGTTCCATGAAGGTATAGGCAAATTTCTAGATTTTTTTTTTTTTTTTTTTTAGATTCTGTTAGGTCCAATAGCTGTGTGAATTTTCACCACAGCATGATGAAGAGAACATACCCTCTTTTTCTCACATTCTTTACAGAATTAATGAATGCCTTCACTTACATTTTTTAAAATAAAAATTGAACATCTATACTTGAATGTCTCCTCAGGGTGGAGACAGCAAAGACTTCTGAGGGTGAGCCCTGGTCTGTTGCAGCAGGAAATCCTGTGGAATTTAAACAGGCTGCGTCCTATATTGCTGGTGTGGAACTGTACTTTGTGCTGATGCCTGTTGGCCCAGAGACTGTTCAGGAGGAGCTAGAAACTCCTCTAGAGATGAAGGAATGTTTCTGACCTCTAACTACAGAGCCAAATGGATTCCAGGAATAATGCACTTAAGTTGGAATTGGAACCATTTATTCTCTCCACTAACCCAGATGATTGAGAATTCCATCCAGGCTTAAAAAACTTTGGAGGCTTCCTGGCCTCTTCTCTAGCACACTCCATCTCCACACTACAAGAAAGCTTCCTGACTCTACCATCAAAACATGTCTAGGGTCCAATTATCACTCACCTCCTCCACTATTCTCACTGTCCAGGCCACCATCATCTCCTGTTTGAATTGCTGAGAAGCCTCCTGTGAAACCCGTTGCTCCTGTCCTTGTCCCCATGCAGGGGTTCAAAATATTCCACCCCAAAATATGCCACTTTGAGGATTATATTGAGCTGAAGGCATTTGAGATTCAACAGATTTAAAAAGAAGCCTTCCTGGAGCCCTTATCTGACTGAAAGCAGAAACTCTTGAGACATATGAGTGGCCCTAAATCTCTCTCCTGGGGAAGTTTCTTGGCCAGGAAGAAGTTGGAAAGTTGGCACCAAGACAACCTGTACAAACAAACCTTGCTAAGACAGCCCTTTTCTTCCTTTATCTTCCAGTTTCCACAATATACTTCCTTTCCCACAGCTGGCAGCCCCTGGAAGCCTAAAATCCCCTTTCCTTTGTCTTGTCATGTCTCAGTTTATTGCTCTTTGCTAAAAAAAAATTGCACATAAACTCTCAAGCCTGTCTGCTTCTTTGAGTCTTCACTTCTTTTCTAGGAAGACCCTCTCCCCATTACATAAAAATTAACATCAAGTAAAATTTGTATGCTTTTCTTTTATTAATGTCTTTTGTCAGTATAATTTGCAGGGCCCCAGCCACTGAACCAAAAGAGGGTAGAGGAAAAAGAGTTTTTCCTCCCCTTCCCAGGCCTTTCTCCATCCAGAGTGATCCTTTAAAATTTAATTCGGATCATGTCACTGCCCTCATCAAAACTCTGCAGTGACCCCCCCACCTTACTCAGAGTAAGGTGGGGGGGTCACCCCTTGCTCACCCTCTAGCTACACTGAATTCATGTTTTTCTTCAAACAGGCCTTCCTGTGGAAGCTTCACTCTGCATGCATTGTTCTTCCTCCCGAGATCTCCATGGTGCACTACCTCAGTCCTTCAATTCTTAGGTGTTACCTCCCCAGTGGGTGCACCCTATTCATCCTACTAAAACTGCCTCCCCACTTCCTGGCATTCCCAACACTCTTTCCTGCATCAGGATTTATCGCCTTCTGATACAATAGCAGATGTATTTATTCATTTTGCTTATTGTCTGCCTTCTCCCACTAGACTACAAACTCTACCAATGCACGGATTTTGTTTGGTTTGCTTTTCTCCACTGTATCCCCAGTGCCTAGAAGAGCACCTGTTACATGGTTAGGAGTTCAAGACCTATTTGTTGAGTGAATATGTTGTTTTTCATGAGGGATCCATTGCAGCCCATAAGTAGAGTGGTGAGCCCCAGTCTCTCTCTCCCCACTCTTTTTGGAGTGCCGAAAGATGAATAATCACCGGGAGCCCAGTTGTGGGCTCAATCATGCCTTCATGCCTGTTTCTCAGTATAGGTGATCACTCACTGCTAATTATCTGGGAAAAGACAGCTGAATTATGATTTGCTTGTGCAGCAATTTTCTTAAAATGGATCAATGTGAGTATTCAAGGAGGTGAATCTTACAGTCTCTGACTTCAGTCTTATATAAGTCTTCAGCTTTCAGGTAGAAAAACAAACAAGCTCCAGAATTCTCTTTTAAGAAATCATCTTCCTCCTCCCTCTTTCAGTTTTTTAACCCTTTAATGTTCTGGCCAATTGTTGAGAGAAAAACAGGAAAATAAAGAAGTCAAAATAAGAGATTGTTTTAGTTACTCTGATGATATTGAAACTACTTTGCACTCATGCTAATACTAAAATTGGCTAAAAATATAGACACTTCAGCTTCAGTGTATTGTCTTTGGTATCATGTAGTTTATTAGGTGCTAGAGAGTATAAAAAGAAGAGTCCAGATAGTATTTCTCAAGTTTGCAAGGATTTAGGTTAGGAGTTGGGAATGTCTCTTTTTAGTGCAATTAGCAGCTACATTATGGAACTAAATTTAGGAAGAAGAGGAAGGTTCTAAAGAGAATTGCCCAATTTAGGTCTAGACTCCTCATCTTATAGAGCATCCTATCTAATAAAAGAGTAATATGCAAATTGACCATCACTCCAACACACAAGATGGCTGCCCCCATGTGGTCAAAGATGGCTGCTCCCATGTGGACACAAGATGGCCACCACAAGATGGCCAGCAGGGGAGGGCAGTTGGGAAGGACCAGGCCTGCAAGGGAGGGCAGTTAGGGGTGACCAGGCCTGCAGGGAAGGGCAGTTAGGGGCAAACAGGCTGGCAGGGGAGTGATGAGGAGTGATCAGGCTGGCAGACAGAATCAGTTAGGGGCAATCAGGAAGGCAGGCAGGCAAACAGTTGGGAGCCTGCAGTCCTAGATTGTGAGAGGGATGTCTGACTGCCCATTTAGGCCCGATCCTACCGGGATCAGAGCTAAATGGGCAGTCAGACATCCCTCGAGGGGTCCCAGATTGGGAGGGTGCAGGCTGGGCTGAGGGACAACCCCCATGCACGAATTTCATGCACCGGGCCTCTAGTATTTTACTAATGGGATCATTAAAGCCTTGCATTATGTCTGACCCAAAACAAAGTACAAGCACATTTCCTGTCTACAGAATAGCACTGACTATTTTCAAACAACAAGCTCTTGAAGATAGGTAACAATAGAGTCACCCTTTCACACCCTGCAAGAGACAGCCTATATGAGGTGGATGGTGTGTGGTAGTTGATGGCATGTGCTTAGATAAGTAACTTTCTTTTTAAGAGGAAAAAGAAGGCAGAAATACACTGACAAAGAAACCCACGGGTTCTACCAAGATACACCAAAACTTCTAATTTCCACAGCTGACATGGCAGGGCTTAGCTAGAATTTGAAGAAAAGATACCTTCCCACCACTAAGTAAAATAGAGGGAAAAAAAGTAGCCATTTTGACATGGCCAGAGAGGATCTCTAAGATTCTGAGGCTCTGGCTTCTACATATTTTATGTTGAGTTTTAAACTTTATTAGTAATAATAATTGAAATAATAGTCATTATTTATTGCTTGCTAAGGGCCAGGAACCAAGCTAACCATCTAACTTTCTCTCTTATCCTTCAAAATAATTAGTGTGGCAGGCAGTGCTCTCATTATAGAGAGGAGAGAACTAAGGTTCAGAGAAGTTAAATTATTTGCCCAAGGTTATATCATAGAACGTGGCTTCAGTCAGATCTACTTAATGCCAAACTCTATGCTTTTAAACACGACACCACATTGCCTTAACTTCTCAATCTTACCAGATCTAACCCCTTCATCACAAATGTATTATTGTTCCTTTATTACTCTAACATAAATTTCATAGCCATGGACACAGACAATAGTGCAATAGGCCTGGGGAGGGGCGGAGTGGAGGGGGCCAATGAGGGGGAAAAGGGAGACATCTGTAATACTTTCGACAATAAAAATACCTTTAAAAAATTTCATAGAACTATTGGCAGATTTAGACCATTTTTAAGCATTTAGATTACTTAACAAAAACAAAAATTTCTATCATTCAGAGCTCTGTAAAAATGTATCAAGTATACAGATATTATATTTATAAAGTTTAACATCTGAAACATATAATGTTATTAACCAATGTTACCTGAACAAATTGAATAAAAAAGTACACCATAGGATTTCTTGAATTACTCCTTAGGCTTGAATATTCCATCTTTCTCACATCCATTAAGATGAGGCAGACCAAGCAGGCACACTTATATTCTCCTAAGACCGAGGCCAGACATCATTGAACACACACACACACACACACACACACACACACACACACACACACACACTTGCCCTTTCTCAGCTAAAGTGGTTATGGCTATTTGATTAGCTAACTTAAGGTATATTCGCCTCCAATGCAATTGCCAGATATAATTACATAGACTCCAGAATCACTAGTCATACTAAATGTCTACATTCACTGCAGCCTGATGGCTGTAGAAATGTGCTTCTTAAAAAGCCTAAACAAATGGATAAATAAAATATGTATATATGAATCTGTGTAATTAGAGTCTAATCAAAGGAGCACAGTGACTTGTATTTTATTCTTTGCTCTTGGATGCCATAGAAGACATAGCTAATGTTCACCAAATATTTCATGTACTTCGCTATCAATTTTCAGACTCTTAGTTAAAGTTGGAATGTGTGACTAATTTTGCCTGAGGCTGGGAGCAGAAATGATGGAAGTCACTTCTAGCATAAATACTTAACAACTATGTGAGTACCTTTATCCTCTCTCTTTCTGCCACAGCAGATAATGAAGCCACATTTTCTAGTTGTACAGCTACAAGTTGATAGTACCTCTGAGTCTGAGTGACTACATAGAGCAGAGTCCCCAACCCACATTGCACATGTAGCATGAGCAAAAAAGAAAATTGAACAAAAATAAGGCCCACTGAAATGTGGGACTTTTTTTTTTAACTGCCTGGCATAGCTTATTCTAGTCTGTCTGAAATATGTATGTTTTTTTTTATAATTAGAAGGAGCTAGTATCCTGGACCCTATAAGTCCACAGCCATTCTATGGAGAAACATTATAATTGCCAATAAATCTGATTCTTAGAAATAATCTTAAATTACTGTGTTTTATATTTATGAACAAATTCTTTTCTGTTTTACAAAGGCTCTTAATTCATGTCATTTATTATTAGCTTATAATGAAGGAGGCACGTAGTATAATATGTTAAGAGGTAAGTTATTATTAACGTATAATAGACTGTCTTGAGAACTTTCCCAGTAAGATTTTACAACATACTCAAGTAACTTATCTTATGGCAAAATTATTCAAATCTTTTTTACTCAAAATCTTTAAAAATAATTTTTAAAAATGATTTTAACCCTGCCCAGTTTGACTCAGTGGTTAGAGTGTCAGCTGGAGGGCTGGAGAATCTCGGGTTCAATTCCTAGTCAAAGGCACATACCTTGGTTGTGGGTTCAAACCCCAGTTCCTGGTCTGGGGCGCATGTGGGAGGCAACCAATCAATGTGTCTCTCTCATATTGATGTTTCTCTCTCTCTCTTCACCACTCTCTCTCCCTCCTTTCTACTTTCTCTAAAAATCAATGGGAAAAATATCCTCAGGTGAGGATTAAAAATTATATATGTATATCTATATATATAAAAGCCTCAGTGACCATTACGACCAGACAATTGGACCACTGGCTAGTAGCTATGATGCGCACTGACCACCAAGGGGCAGATGCTCAATGCAGGAGCTGCCCCCTGGTGGTCAGTGCGTTCCCACAGCCAACCTCCCGCAGTCCCTCCCCCCAGCCAGTCGGCCCCAATTGGCCCCAATTGCTGGCCAGGCTGAGGGACCCCACCTGTGCACGAATTCATGCACCAGGCTTCTAGTGTGTGTGTGTGTGTGTGTGTACACACACACACACACACACACACACACACACACACACCGTATATACTTTAATTGATTTCAGAGAAAGATAAGAAGAGAGGGATAGAGAGAGAAAAATAGATGAGGAACATTGATTGGCTGCCTCCTACATACCTCCTGCTGGGGACTGAGCTTGCAACCCAGGCATATGTCCTGACCAGGAATCAAACAGTGACCACTCAGTTCATGGGTTGACACTGAACCACTGAGTCACACCAGCTGGCTAAAATGATTTCAATAATCACTTTTATAAATAAACTAGAAAATATATCATAAGCAAAGTTATGTATATAATTGTTAGTATATTAAATTTTATTTTTACTTCTGTTTGGAGGTTCTTTCTTCTCTGATACTTAAAATTGTGTGACCCAATGGAAGGAACATGAGCTTTGAGATCTGAATTATATAGACTAGGAAGTAAAGGATTAATTTTCTTATATACCTGAAAAGTCCATGGGTTCCCTGGGTTCAGGGATGACTGCATTTAGATACTTAAAAGGTATCATTAAGACCAATTTCTCTCTCTCATCTTTCCTTTCCACTGTGTTGATCCCATTCATAGCAAGCTTCTCCCTCTCCTTTTAGTAGCAAGAGGTCATCAGCCATTATAGATATCTGCTTTCAAAATCCCATTGCAATTGAAAAGAGAGAAAAATCCTTCTCTTTTGATTTCTGTGGAAAAAGCCAGGCAATTCTCTCTGATAGGCTGTGGTTGTGTCACATGACACTTCTGGCCGCTGTGCCCAGAAGGATATGATGACCTGATCAATTGTGCCCTGTGTCCCACACCAACCCTGGGTCCACAGAATCAACCCAGCCAAACCACAGGAGGGGGAGGAATGCTGGGCAAGCAAAACCTATGTACCCTCACTACAGATTCAGACACATCTGAGTTTAAAGCCTCTGAGGATCTTACTACCTTGTGTAAATCATTTATCCTTTCTCTGTTAAATGGTATAAATGGTAAAGAATACCAGCATCCAGGATTCCTGTGATGATGTTTATGAGTGAAACAACTTTGAGTCCCTTATCAATGTGGACTGCAGAAGGCACTCAATAAAAGGCAGCCTGAATTCAGTTCAGTTGGTATTAAATAACTACATGAACATGGCACTGTTGTGACTGCCTCTGTTGTGGAAAACCTCCAGGGCATGGCTTTCTCTCTGCCCCACTCCACTCACAGAGGGAATCTCCTTGCCAGGTTCAATAAGCAAATGTAATGAGTGTCATTAGCATTACTAAAATGCATACCTGCTTTAGCTGCATCAGAGCAGCTGTGTTTACTATAATTCACCAACCTTTGCACAGTAATTTCTCACTCATTACTGAGAGGTGGAGAATTATATTCTATTTGATCATAAATATACCCCTAATTTCATCATGAAAAAATGAACTTCGCATTAGCCCTGTGCAGCACTCATTGCCATTCTTTCCCTGACTCCACTGAAGGCTCCATAGGCCCCTCCTTGCACGTCCAAGCATTGCTTTGCTTTTCTACTGACCAGGTACCTTATGTAGCTGCACCAACAGGCAGAGAAGGGTCACTGTGCCTGCAGGAATGACTGATCCTGAGTCACTGGATTATTGCTCTCACAGTACAGGGAGGACCATACATGGAATATAGGTTGTCCCTTGGGACGCCTCTTTGTCCCGCCTGATCTAATAGTACAAATAAATGGAAAACTGAGACCTAACCAGAAACTGCCATTCCATTGGGCCTAATACTTTATTAATAATAATGAGTTAGTTTTGTTAAGTAATCTCTATCACTGAGTTTTAAAAATAGGACCTTAAATCAGTAGTTCCTCATTTGTCTTCATAGTATAGATTAGTGTTTCTTCTGAGATTTCAGATTTAGTCAATACAAACAGCATTTAACATCAACTACAGCCGCTCACTTTTAGGAATTCTTTTCCATCTTATCCTGCTGATGGCCTGAGGCCATTGATCAGGGATCTGGCCAAAAGGGACCTAAGATAGTAGGATTAAAAAAAAAAAGATTAATATGAAGATTCGTTTTCTTTGTTTGCAAGCATTATTTACCCCAGTAAACAACAATGCAACTTACATTAAATAGTTGAATTCTTGAATTTATATATTTACCATGAATACTCAGTCAATAACTTGATAGGTTCTATTTTATGAAACTTGAATATGTGAATTGTATGAGTTTAATAAAGCGACATTTCCAAGCACAGAAAGAAGAAAATGGTTAATCATTACAAATGAATGTTCATTCTAGAAAGAAACTGCATTCTATTATTAGTAACATTTATTTACCTCTCTACAGGTCAATTTTTATCAATCCTTTTAGCTGCCTTCGTGGCAATTCTAATGTCCCATCTTTGTACATTTATCTTACTATCCCCAATACCTAGCAAGACACCTTACACATTGTAAGAGCCAAATTAATATTTGGGAAACTGAACTTAATTTGGAAAATATAAAATTACAAACGATACAGGAAAGGCCTAATGATCCTTTAGCTATTTATTTGTACTAGTAATAACAGTTTTATTGATTTCCTGGAAAAGTCATTTTATAATAGGAAGGACAGTTTTGCTAATGATTCATTTGGAACTTCTCTATCTTTCATTTCATCCCATTAATCCCTTAGAAAAGTTTTTAGTTTCATAATTTAATATTCAAAAGGGCATGGTCTTGAATCATGATGAAACTCTTTAAGTGGCCTTTTATTGTATTAAGATTTTGTAGGTGAGTAAAAGTTATTTGATCTTATTCTTTTTTTAAAACATATTTTTATTGATTTCAGAGGGGAAAGGATAGGGAGAGAGAGAGATAGAAACATCAGTGATGAGAGAGAATAATTGATCAGCTAATGTATTAATAACTTCAAAATTATTGAAGTTATCAGTACATGTTGTATCTTCTTAAACTTTCCTTGGATTATTTGTAATCTTCATTCATTATGGCAGGCATTAACAATCACATTGAACAGAACAGGGAGCCAAGGTTAAAATGATTTATTCCTGACCATTTTGCAGCATGGCAAGGCCAGGCTGAGAGACTGGAGCTCACTAAGACAGCTTTCCTCTGCCTCTCACTCTCCCAGGTGCTTAATGCCTAACAGCTGCATCAACTCACCCGTGTCATTCAGTGCACTCAGAGATGATTTGCTTTTCTCAGCATGCCTGGTGCATCAACAGATGCCGCCTTGGTCTCGGAATATCAAAGTATCTTCCCAGATACCCGACTTCCCATGAGTGGCAGGTGGTAGAAGAACGGAACAGTACATACTTCAGCAACACAGGTCCAAGCTTCTGACCCACACTGCTCTGTATTTTCTTTCATCTGTGCCATCTCAGGTATTGCAACAAATCGAGTTAGCACTGTAGAGTGTTTTCACCCTAGCACCTGCTAAGACTATCTATCCCACAACAATTCCTCTTTATCATCTTTACGCAGCAAAAGGCAGCCCTCTGCTGGGAGACATCACCTGCCCTCAGAAGACAAAGGCAGGAGGTAACTGGCCATTGCAGGGCCATTGCTATGGACTGAATATTGGTGTCCCTTCTAAGTTCATATGTTGAAGCCCTAATCCCCACTGTGATGGTATTTGGAGATGTGGCCTTTGAGAGGTAATTGGGTTTGGATGAGGTCATGGGAATGGAGCGCCTGTGATGGGTTTGGTTCTTTTAAAAGGGAAGGAAGGGACCAGAGTGTTTACTCTCCGCCATGTGCGGACATAACGAGATTCTGTCAGATTACCTCTATAAGCATTGTTCCTGGCTTTTAGGCTGCTATATTCCCCCCAAAACAGTACTTTGCTATCAAAATAAAGTAATTGAGAGCATCCCAATGGCATGAGATATAAGCACTTAAATAGAAGGCAGCTCCATCTTTTCCAAAGGATAATTTGGGGACAACTTTTGAAATGTTCAGATCTACGGTGTTTGATCTAAGAAATCTGGATTGTGTCCAGGAAATACACATTTTTCAAAAGTATCCCATATGATTCTGGTTCAGCCATCTCCAAACACGCATTCAGGAGTGCATGTGTCTGAGTATTTGTAGGGGGTGGGGAATAGTATTTCTTTCCATACCACTACCCCTAGTCCTTCCCAAGGCAAGCAGTGTTACCAGCTTGGCATAAATACCTTTATACTTTACACTATGCTCACACACACATATATATGTTTGGAGTTACTTAATAATATTTTAATAAAATGGAATATTACAAACTAGTCTGACTTTTTCTTAGTATTGACTCCAGGATTCACTTCAGTATACATATATATATACACACTTACATGCAGGTTTCTTAACCTCAGCATTATTGGTATTTGGGGCCAGATTATTATTTGTTTGGGGTGGCTGTTTTGTACACTGTAAGATGTTTAGTGAAATTCCTGGCCTTTACCCACTGGATGCCAGTGTCCTTCAGTCCCCAGTTGTGACAATCAAAAATATCTCCAGATATTGCCAAATGTCCCCTGGGGCACATAATCACTCCTGGTTGAGCAACTTATTTGACTATTTCCTGTTAATAGGAATTCAGGCATTTGCTGGTATTTTCGGTCCCACTCTACAATAAAAATCTCCTATAACAACATTGCTTCTATCTCTATAGGGTAGGTTTTCGCAAATGGCGTTGCTAGGCAAGCTGATAGGCATTGTCAGATTACTTTCCTAAGAGCATGCAGCAATTCACATTCCTGCCACAGTGCCTGAAAGTGCCCCTGCACAACACTAGCACTGGATATTAACAATCATGTTTGTTTTCCCTATTTGCTAGTGAGATGCATTAAAAAATCAACCGGTGTTCCAACGTTTCTTTGAACTTTGTAAGTATGTTGTCACGTATTTATTGGTCATTTGCTTTTCATGTTCCATGAAACCTATCATGTTCTTTGCCTATTTGTTATCTGTGTTTTTCATTTTCACCAGTTTTGGAGGAGCTCTTACTTAGGGATATTAACCCTTTTTCATCAGTATTGCAAATAATTTGGTTGATTGGTTGTTGTTTTGCAGTCCATCATTTATCTTTTGGATTTATTTTTTGATGCTCTAGTTTTTTTTCCATTTTATAAGGTTAATCTGTGGGAAAGTCTTTCCTTTTTAATATAGGAAAGTACAAGGAAGGGGGAAGTGACTTGCTCAAAATTTCATCTTCAGTTAAAGGTAGAGCAGAGACAGGACACAGATCCCCCCTCAGGGCTTCCTTTTACCCAGCAGGGAGCTGCTCTTCCCACTCTGCCCTGCCCCCTCCACACTCCATCTGTGCATGTTTACAAACAACCAGCAGAATGGATTTGAAAACGTAGGACAGCAAAGTGGAATCAAATATCATAACACAATAACAACCCATGTGCCTTGTGTACATAATAATTGTTTTTATGTTGCCCTTTTTAGCCATCTAAACACCTAAGCAATACTTTGGGAGAGATTGCCATCCCCCTGGCACATATGCAGGGCACCAGGGATAGAGCAGATGGCTATGGGGCATTCCTGGCGGGGATTTCTGCCAGCGAGCATTCAGGGAGGAGGCGCATAATAGTTTAAGTGAGACAGCCTAGAGGCTAGTATGTTCACATGGCATGTCTTTTCACAAACTGCTGAGCTGTGTATCTGTGGCAGAAGGAAGCAGGGCTTTTAGAAGCTCTGCCTAACACCTTAAACATCGTATCACATTGGAAATCTGTTTCCTGTAAAAGAATGAATGTATTAGGAAAAATTCCTTGAAATGTTATCACATCTGCTAAAATTGTGTATTTTTTAAAACAAAATAAAAATTCAAATCTTTATTCTCTGCATTGAGGCACTGAGCCCATTAATTTCTATATGCAAGATTTGCCACACTGTTTGATCCATACTTGCAGCTGGATACCCAAAGAAATGCAATATGGTGACCAAGAGTTTGTGTGTTTAAAAGCACATTGAAAAAAAATGGAAGTAGGATGGCCCATCTCTGCTGTATCACTCCGTTAACCTTCTGCACAACGTTGGGGAAACCAGTGAAAGTATTAATGCTTGTTTGTGCCTGACCATTTCAAACATGTGTGGATGCAAAATGATTAACACTGGGAAATTTTAGCTTAGATGAGAACTCCTTTTTAGAAGTTTGTCTGGATTACTGAGGCAATGATTTTCAACTAGGATGGTGGGAGGCGGATGGAGAAGGAATTTTAAAACTACACATTCTTTTATAAGGCATCCCATCCACCCCCACCAAAGGTACAATCAAGTAAGCCAATTACAGTTAGAAATGATGATGTACCTCAGGTGAGTGGGGCATGGGAAAAGATTCAAATATACTGATTTAAATATCTAAAGAAATTTATTCAAATGGAAATCAGCCTGGCAAATACACACACACACACACACCAATACTACTAAAAGGAAGCTGTAGGTGATACTCTGCTGGGTGCAGTGAAGATTACAAATACAAATTTTTTTCGATGTACTTTTTTTCAACTTCCAGTCAACAGACGTTGGTGAGCCTAGCATAGTACTATTCTTCATACAAATACTTATTGTGGGTCTATGAAGTGGAAGACTGTGTGCTAAAATTTCTAAGATGTGATCTCTACTCTAAAAAGCCCAAGATGTGATCCCTTACAGCCTACTTGACACACTTAGGCAAGAACACGAAGAGTAATGGGACTGAGCAAATACTAATACTGTATCCTCCCACTGCATGTACATGAAAATCCTGGCTAGAATACAACAAATGAAATATTTTAAATACAATTGAATCCAAAATAAGTAGGGAGAAATTTCTGGTAAACAAGTGAAGAAAGACCTTAAAGCTATAGAAGTGAACAGCTGCCTGGGGGACAGGGTGTTGGATCTGGACAAAAGCCCTGACATCGGAGCGGAGGTTGAGGGTAGGGCGTAGTAAGTTCGTGGGTACGTAAGAGTGAACGTGGGCCTACTCAAAGTAAAACTGGGCCCAAGATGATTTTCAGAAAGCTGGGACTTCCTCAAGGATGAGGAGGGGAAAACGCCTATTCACCAACTCAGAGAAAGATAAACGAGTATGTCTTTTTCTAGGGCTTTGGGGGGATAAAAGGGTCCTATAAGAAATCAAAACATCAATTCTGAATCACTAAAAACAATGAAATCCTGGTTCTTGGTAGGTAAAACCCTCTGGAGCACTCAGCAGACTCAAATCAAAGTAAAAACTATTAAATGGAAATATTTTCACAACTGAGTGTAAATTAGACTCATAGAGGAAAAAGGAAAAACCAACAGAAAGTGAAAACTCATAAACCAAAATTACGAACCACACAAAGGAATGATCCACCAGCAGAAACAACAGATCCAGGCAGCACGCTGGGCTCAGCACCTTGTTTTGGTCTCCCAGGACCACTGTCACTCACTGCCTAATGTTCCATCTTGAAAACTGTTCTTTCATATATTTTGTCTGGAGTTTCTTTTTTGTTGTTGTTTCAGGTGGGAGGGTAAACCCAATTCCTGTTGTGCTATATTGGCTGTAGGGAAGTACATAGTATTTTTTAAGGATGGTATGTGTTTATTAAACAGTATCTGGACTGTTGGCTAATTGAGCAATGTAAAGATAATCCAAAATCAGTTTCTGATGTCTTCATTTATAAAATCATGTTGGGAGAGTAACCAGGGCATGTCACTGGGGCCTTTTTATGGTGCAGATGAAAGTTCCTTCTGCTGTTCACATTGTAAATCAGGACTTGTTTAGTTCTAGCACCTCGTAATCCGCATATTCGTGGTTCAGCCCCACTTCTCAATGTACATGCACATTTGTCAGACAATAATTTATAGGATATGGATATCTGAAGCACTTCTAGGTAATTCCAGTGATTGGCCTGCCTGAATGAATATGTACAGTACAAATCAGGGTTTCTCATCCCCAGCACTATTGACACTGTAGGGCGGTTCTTTTTTGTTTTCGCTGGAGGGAGCACTGTCTTGTGCTCTTTAAGATGTATAGCAGCTGCTTGGCTCTACCCACCAGCTGCGACACCCACTCCCAGTTGTGACAACCAAAAATGTTCCCCAAAACTGCCAAATGTCCCCCAGGAGACAATATTGCCTCTGGTTGAGAAATAAATTAAATCTGGACCTTAATTGCATTTTATTAATTTCTATCTTACCAGCACTCAGGAGAATGCACTCAATAAATGGCTGTGCAATTAGCAAATGAATGAATGAATGAATGAGTAGCATGCATTAATGAATGTCATCAGTCCTTGTCTCATAGAACAAGTATCCTCAGAGCTCACTGTTCTTAATAATCACTGGAGTTCTTATTAAAATGCAGATTCTCCAACCCCAGTCCCAGGGAGTCATTTAATATACATGAGGTGGGGCACAGGAATTTGCATTTTAACAAGGGTTATAGTGATTTCTCAGTCAGAATCTGAGAAAGCCCAAATCCAACTACAATGCTAAAAAGTATCTATTAGAGGGAAAAAATAACATCAATAATAAAGTCTCTAGCCATTTTTATCCATCCAAATTCAGTAAGCATATGTAATTTCAGGGACAGGTAAACAAATGTATTTGGTTCCTCCACATGTCCAAGAAGAATTTGCTTTTAAAAAATTCAGCTTAACCTACAACTGTGCATTATGATGCAGTTACCATGTGATGTTTACTTTGGGACAAAAATCAGAATGTCAGCTTAGAGTTCAATGTGGCATCTTTTGACTAATGCTCTGAGTGGAACCATCAACCAGGGTCTGCAATCAGAGCAGGTTCCTGAAATGGGTCCAGTCTCTGCATCGGCCACTTCTTTCAGAACGTGATTGAATAGAGCCCTTCAGTTCCAAAGGCAGACCTCTATCCAAGTGACCTCAGACCCTGTTTCCATGGTGATTATGTCATAGGGTTGAAAGTTCAGGGAAATCGCTTTAAAGGAAGGATTTTAATGATTACCTACTTCTTTTTAAAAATTTCAATAACTTTTGAATAGAAAAGGCTTTATTTCTTAATATTTTCAACTGTCAAGAGACCCTAAATAGGAAAGGATATTTACGTATTTTGGGTTTGATTTAATAATTTTCCTGTAAAACAGATTGCTGTGGTCAGAGACTTGGTTTCCTTTATTCTTGTAAAGTTCTTTTCAAATAGGATAGTTTCCATTCTATTTGTCTAAGGAGTTGGAGTTATGTCCCCCCTATCCAAGAGCTTTTGGAGAAAAGGGGGGATTTGGAGCACTTCACAGACTCACTGGCCACAGAGTATTCTAGCAGGAATGGATCAAGGATTCAGAAAGGTCAGTGCCGCATGGGAATTATTACCTTAGCAATGAAAGGGGCCCATAGGAGTAAGAACCACTGATTTGTGCTAATAACGATGTAACATGCATTAAGAAAGGATGTACTCTTCTTGGTACACTTATGGCTCAGAGCTATTGCTGTGCACACTTCCGGGAGGCACCCTGGGTGTGGCTGGCAGCACTTTTCCAATTGGCTCTCTCAGGGTAGTTAGCTCAGAAATGAGCCTCCTCCTGGGATGGAGAGAACCACTAGACCTTTCACTGGTTTTAATCTGGGTGAAATTCAAAATACTTCACAGTACTTCACAATCAGCATCTATATACATAAACAGGGAATATGCTAATTAGCTGAGCGTCAGGACCGCTCAGGAGGAGGCTGCATCATGACTACTCAGATGGGCGGGGGAGGGGAGGGATTGCGTGCCACCCCCAGCCCCAGCGGCCGAGGGAAGGCTGGGGCTGGGGGAGGGCCAGAGTGGAGACACAACAACGGAGAGCCTGCCCCCACTCCAGCCAACACAAGGTGGCCGACAGGTGCTACGCAGGTCAGGCGCGGGTCCTGGCCCTCCGTGGGGCACCTCCTCACACGATTTCAATCATGTGCTGAGCCTCTAGTAGTAATATAAATTAATATATAAATCAAACATTAACATTTTTTCTTCTATTCTCTAGATCAACTAAATGAGATAGCATACACCTGCTCACTAACAGATAGAAATTGTGCAAAATATTCATCAAATCATCCTAATATTTTTGAAATAATTTGTTGAATTTTAAGAATTGCAAGTGTGGTCTTTTGTCTGACCCATTGTCACAGTTTAAATGATGCCCCCGTCTGAGCCACCATTTGTTGAAGGGATTGCGTCAAACTCTCCCAATAACTTCCCCATTAGATCAGTCACCCTTTGGCCCTGCCTCCTGGGGCTTTGCTGCAGTTGCCAGGCACATTGCCTGCTCATCACGGCTAGGTACGCACTTGATGCCAGTGCTTCCTTCACAAGCTGGACTCAGAGAAACTGTGTCTCAGACCTTGCCAATGATGGCATCCCATTTCCTATGCCATCAACCCCTCTGAATGATGCCACCCCAGCAATGCTGCCTGTTTCTAGAGCAGCAGACAAGCCTTGCACTCTGCCCTATTGCCATGGTCACCTTGGTCCCTTCCGTGTCGCCAGGGGCTACTCACAGATCCAGTGATGAGACTGCAGCTGGGCAGCATCCCTGGGTTCTTAGTCATAATTTCAGTAGTAGGAAATTGCACTTCTCTTTCAAGTTGACCCAGTAGCAATTGCATTCCAAAATTGTCTCACCTTTGAAAAATCTGTCTGAAATGGTAATATATTCAACATCTCTAATATTACCTAGGTCACATTACAGCAGGAGACCCATTTGTTAATGGTCAGGGTGACATTCTGCAACAATCAGCTTAAATTAGTGAGTTGACATTAGAAATTATTAATTACATCTACAGCTTAGTTCAGTTACTGTTATATTCTTTACAACAAATATAGAAGTACTAGAGGCCCATTGCATGAAATTCATGCACTCAGGGTGGGGTGCCCAGATTGCAAGAGGGCACAGGCCAGGCCAAGGGACCCCACTGGTGCATGATCAGGGCTGGGGGGGAGGAGGACACAGGAGGTTGGTCAGCTGGGGAGGAACCGTAGGATGGCTCCAGGGCATGTCTGGCCTGTCTCCCTCAGTCCCAATCAGCTGGACCCCAGCAGCAAGCTCACCTACCGGTTGGCCCCCTGGTGGTCAGTGCACATCATATTGACTGGTTGGCCGGTTGACTGTCTGCCCTCTGGTGGTCAGTGCACATCATAGCAGCGGTTGAGCAGTTTTAGCATATTATTAGGCTATTATGCTTTGATTGGTTGAATGGACAACTGGACACTTAGCATATTAGGCTTTTATTATATAGGATTTCAAGAGTTTAGCAACTTACCCAAGGCCTTTCCTAAATATTTCATTTTCAGCCTCCCGAATGCTGGCTATCCTGAATTTCCTGAGGTGGTATATGGGCTCCATCCTCATAGCCCAGCCTGGGTAAGATAAAAGGTAGTTTAATCATTAGTTCATAAGACTCAAGCCAAATGTAGTGAAATGGAAGTCTCTTATAGATATTTGCTTCTGTATTTGAAAGGTGTCTCCTAAAATCTTTCCTTTGGAATGAGGTGAAATATAAATACATATTATTAAGTGATATCATTAATCCTAATATATAAAAAGCCAGGGGCCATCATGACTGAAACAACTGGACTGATGCCTGAACACAGGTTGCATGGGGTGACCAGGCCAGCAGGGGGGTTAGTGAGGGACGACCAAACGACTGAACAGCAGGCTGCATGGGGTGAACAGGCCATCAGGGGAGGGGAAGTTGGGGGCAACCAGGCTGGCAGGGGGAAGTTGGGGGAAACCAGGCCGGCAGGGGGTGCAGTTGTGGGTGACCAGGCCAGCGGGGGTGGGAGTTGGGGGCAACCAGGCTGGCAGAGGGGGGCAGTTGGGGGCAACCAGGCTGGCAGGGGGAAGCAATTGGGGGTGACCAGGCCAGCAGGGGGAGCAGTTAGGGACAATCAGGCAGGCAGGCAGGCAGGCAGGCAGGTGAGCAGTTAGGAGCCAGCAGTCCTGGATTGTGAGAGGGATGTCCGACTGCCGGTTTAGGCCCGATCCCGGGGCCCGATCCCAGACATCCCCTGAGGGGTCCCAGATAAGAGAAGGTGCAGGCTGGGCTGAGGGGACCCCCCACAAACACCCCCATGCACAAATTTCATGCACCTGGCCTCTAGTTGTTAATATTCAAATAACACAGCTAGCCCTGGCTGGTATAGCTAAGTGGTTAAAGTAGCAGTCCATGCACCAAAAGGTGTAGGTGATTTCTGGTCAAGGGCATGTACCTGGGTTGCAGGTTTGATCCCCAGTCAGGCATGTGTGGAGGTAACCAATCAATGTGTCTCTCTCGCATTGATACCTCTCTCTCTCTTTCTCTCTCTTCTTTTCTCCCTCCCTTCCCCCCTGTCTTCTACTCTCTCTAAAAATCAGTGGGGAAAATATCCTTAAGCCAAGATTAACCAAAAAAGCAACAAACAAATAGCACAACAATTTTATTATTATTGGCTAACTGAGGGGTAGAAGAAAATAATGTGATTTCTCTATGGGCAGGGACCATACCTTATTATTTATCCCTCTTCTTGCACTGTGTAAAGGATCCAGTACACTAAATGAGCAAACTAAATGCTGAATGAATGAATGGATGGCTCTTCTTTAAGCTAGAGGTTGGGGATTGAGGTTTGGGGGTGAGTGCTCTATAGTGGAAATAGCATGGGTTTTGGAGCCAGGCAGATTTTGGCCAGAATCCCAGGTCTAGCACTCACCTGTGATGTAGCCGTGGGCTTGTCACTTAACTTCTATGGGCCTCAGTTTTAAAATCTGGAAAAATGAGAATTGTGTGGTGGTAATATTTATATTGTAGAGTTGTCATAAAAATTATAAATAAGGCAATAAACCTCCAGGTAGATTTAAAATGTGGAAGTTTTATTACATTACTAGTCAGTCACATCATCTACTGAAAATATTAATCCTAAAGGGCAATCAGACCTATCTTAGTACAGAAAAGAAAAATATTCTTAATATACTTTGAACTGATAGCAAAAAAGTAAAATGGAAATTACACCCTCTCATATTTTCCATAATTCTCAAATAGCTTTAGAAATATCTCTGAGAAGATTAAAGCTGTCTCTGAGGCAGCTCAGACTACATCTATCATTACCCCTTTATATGAATGAAGAACTCTGTAACAGCTCAGAGGAATTCCATAAGCAAATCAGTATGTAGCTGTGCTTTGTAAATGCCCAGGTAAGCACATGTGAAACTTCAATTAGGTCCCCTCTTTTCCAGAAGAAACAGCAGCTGCATGAGATACCATGCAAAGATCCATGTCTTAAGGGCTCTCATTGTAGTGTTCCAAAGCTGGTATTGGCCTACTTTTAGCAATTGCTTTACACAGGCCTAGACATTCAGGCCACCAGAAGCAGTGGACACAACCCTGAGAAAGAAAGGGATTGATAAGGTCCCAAGTCTACTACACAAGCATGGGCAGCACAGGTTCCTGCCCTGTCCTTCACTTCTCGATTAGCCTTCAACAATGGTGACTAGAGGTTGCCTGTGACATGGCTCAGGTCTTGACTTTTTACTGTCTCAATCCTGGAGACATAGCTCATGTCTCCTCCATGGGAAGGTGACTCTCCTGGGTCATGTCGGATGGCCAAGCAGGACAACCAGAGGTCATCTCATTAGCATGCAGTTTACTACCTCTGGTTGGTCAACTTTCAGTGCATGAAATATAAAACATTACAATTAGAAAGGATCTTAACTGGTCCAACACCCTCATGTTAGTGGTTAGAAGTATAGCCAGTACCCCTGCCATGCCACCAGGATATATGCCCATTCACCTACAGAATACAAGAAAGAAAAAAATGGGTATCACTGTTTAACTCATCCCTACCAAAATTCAAGCTTATATATTCCCATAAGAGTCAATAATAATATTAGCATCTTTTATACAAATGACAGCATCTATAATAAAAAAAACCATATATGCTAATTAGACCAGACAGCTGAACGACCTTTCGGACAAAGTTCCGACAGCGAGGGCCAAGGCAGAGGTTGTTAGGGGCGATCAGGCAGGCAGGCGAGTGGTTAGGGGCAATCAGGCAGGCAGGCAGAGTGATTAAGGGTGATCAGGCAGGCAGGCAGGCGTGATCAGGCATAAACCGGCACTCGGACATCCCTTGAGGGGTCCCGGATTGCGTGAGGGTGCAGGCCAGGCTGAGGGATACACACACCCCACCACCCCCACCCCCCTGCACAAATTTTGTGCACCAGGCCTCAAGTAATAAAGTAAGTATACATGTACTTATAAGTCTATACCTGTTTTCAAAAAAAAAGAATTAGTTCTTTTAACTTTAAACAGTAAAACATATAAAACACATATACAATAGGATAGTTAAAAATAAAGGTGAAACAAGTGTGACTAAGGAACACAAGAGGTAATTGAATATGATATTAAATTTAACTGAGTCTCTTAGCAGCCAATGCAGAAAGAAAAAACAATGGGTTGAAAAGTCAACTGTTATCTATTTAAAGGAATCATTCCAGCCTTTCCAGTAAAACAGTTTCCTGGCACTGAATTATGAGACAAATTTAGTGCATGAAATTTTCTTCAAAAGATAGTGAATAATGCAACAGAAAATGTACTTGATATCATCAAATAGAAGATACAGAAATGGTCTTCATGTGCCAAATTAAATATTCACTTGAATGGAAATACAATATTAAATTCCGTGAAGACTTTTTGAATTAGATTTACAGGCTGGTGTAAGAGCATTGTCACAAAGAAAGTAAGCCTGGAGAGGAAGAACAATGTGGTCTGGAGATAACGTTTCAAATCCTAGATGCTGATTTTGCAGCAAATGGGCTAAATATGAACACTTGTGCACATGGAGTGTGGAAGCCAAGTCTTTTTCAGCCTCTGGTAAGTTGGTGCTGTCGGAGTGGTGTGGTAACAGCAGCTGAGCCCTCACTCATAGATGTCACCCTGCAATGCTGGCTACCTTGAGTGGTCACAGGGTTTTGAATGCTGCTCTTCTTGACATGTTTTCAAACTGAGAAACTAGGGATACAGCACAGTTGAAACCCACCTGCTTGAGGAGTAGGGGAAGTCATGGCAGCACAGCTCAGCGAAATAGGCAGCGTTCTATTTATTAAGGCACATGGTCAAGAGCTACCACTGTCAAGTCGGGATGGACTGTGGGGTCCCATGAGTCGAGCTGGCTGGGAGGAGCAGAGGAGAGAGAGAAGGTCTAATCAGCTGCCTCTCAAGCTTGTGCCAACATCAGGATTCACAGGACCATTCCTGCAGGGTTTGTGCAGGAATACAAATAGAAGTCCATGCTTTGTACATCTAAATAGAGTTATAGATAAGCTAACTAATGCTAGATATAATATACTCCATCCTTCTGCTTTCCTAAATATGCCTTCAGAATGAACTGAAAAGCTAGATTCAATTTAGAACCTTAAATTCTGTGAGTTCTTCCCCAGTCCTCAGTCAGACTCCTTCTCTTCCCACCTCCAGATTTATTTCTCATGTCCAAGGGCCTCATGAACATGTGTGTGGATATCCTAGCTTGCATGTCCAAGTTCTTTTCAGGACCCCTTATCCAGCTAAACAGCTGTCTCTTGGGCCACCCCCTCAGTTCTGGAGGTACACAGAGCAGTGGCAGAGTTCACTCTTGGAAAGAAGAACCAGGTTGGAGGGTTACAGAGACCCTGAAACAAGTTCAAGACATCTGGGCAGTGAGTTCCAGGATGCCTGGTATTTAGAGATGGGGAATGGATTCATGCAGGCACACCTCTTTGGTTTGGTGAACTCCTCATCTCATGAAGAGGGACACAGTCAGTGGAGGGCTATAGCAGAGCCCTCTAGCCTTGGTGTAAGGGTGAGGGTGAGTGATTAAACACTGGTTATAAGGACCTGCTGAATGCAATATTTGTAACCAACACTTGCCCCCTGACCCCCATTTTACACAAGAGTTGATTTTGCTATTACCTCAAGTTCTGCAAAAGCTGCCCCATTAGTCAAAGAAGACAACGTTCTCAGATAGAGGACGTTTTAGGGCCTTTTCCTATGAGTATAGCCCCAAAATCTAGATGATTTTTCCCTGCTCTACCTTCTCAGCTCAGGCAGCTCTTCTGGCCGTGTCTTCCAGCTTTCTCTGCCCATGTTTATACAGGCTCCTCTGTTCCACCTTGTGACCTGAGGGCCCACATTCCCTGTGTAACTCACAACCCACCCATTCACAGCAGAGCCTGGCTCTGTCCAGCGTGCTGCTCACATAGTCTGGTTACTCTGGATTAGTTATGACAGTCTTGACTTCAGGTCTGTCCCTTGGAGCCACATGGCTCAGGTGCCTCTTTTTAATTACACCTGAAATAGTTCTTCCTTTTGGAATGTTACAATGACAACAGTGAGTGAATTGAGAGTATGGGATTTCAAACAGACCTGAGTTCGAAGCCCAGATCTGCCACTTACTAGCTTTGTAAACTTTGCCAAATTACTTAAACTTCCAAGGTTCCATTTCCTCGTCTAAAAAATGAAGAGGATATACTCAGCTTGTAGGCTTGCTGTAAGAGTTGGACAAACTAAGTGCCCGACTCATGGTAAGTGTTTCATAAATGTCAAGGTCCTTGCTTCAAAAGTGTTTCCAAGGGTATAATTTCTGCCAAAATCCATGTAGTTTTCTTTTAAGTCTGGTTCTCAGTTTAGCATCCAGGCCCTGGGACAGTTGTCTCCATCCCCATCTCTTGTCTGCCCCTGACGTGACTTTCCTGTTCCTGCCAAGAAAATGTCCATACATCCCCACAAGTGACTCACTCTGTCCGGCTTCCATGGCTCTGCTGCTGTCATTCCAGCTGCAGTGTGTCCAACCCCTGAGTCGCTCTTGGCATTGGACCTCCACTCTCCGATCCCAGGTCTCAGTTTATGTCAAAGCCTAGCTTAGCATTAACCTCTTCCAAAGAACCACTGCCACTCTCTCCTTCCCAGTCTCCTGTACCACATGTGGTAGATTGTCTTTTCAACAATAGCTGTGGTTGACCTCTCTCAGCCAACTTCCACTGTTGCAATGTGACCTTGCCAAAGGGTCTACCTCTCCTGCCCTGAAACTGAGTGGGACACTTTGACCAATAGGATGTAGTCAGATACAGTTTCCAGTATTTCTGAACCCAGCCCTTATTACCTTGAGACTGCCATGGAATAAGGAAGCCCAAGGTAGCTGTGTGGGAAGCCCGAGGGGGGGAGAGAGAGAGAGAGAGAGAGAGAGAGAGAGAGAGAGAGAGAGAGAGAGAGAGAGAGAGAGAGAATCCCACCAGCCCCTAGCTGTTTCAGCCATCTGTGTAACCAGTCTTTCAGATGGCCTCAATAAACCCACCTCCTAATGTTCACACTCTTGTGTAGTCGGCTTATATTGTATTTAGATTTGTGTATGTAATAAAAAACAGGCAGAAGAAGTATTTGTTGGGATAAAAGACTGCAGTCTCTGTCAGTCTCTCTCTCAGCACTTGCTCCAGCCGTCATGGACTTAAGTAAAAGTCAATGGTAGTTAATAATTGGTAGAACCCAGATTCAAGTTCAGACTGCAGGATTTCAAAGCTCACATGATTAACAACTACACCTTCTACCTATCCTAGAATTCAGGAGAGCCCGCAATATACTTATTATTGCTTAGAAACAATCCCTGAGCCTCACCACACTCCCATACATGATGAGCTACTGCATATTTTATTTTCTAAGCAAAACCACATTAGATTTATTTATTATGCTGCTAAACTTCATTCAGTGTAAGCCAGACACCACAGAGTGTTGTCACTTTACTTGTTTTTATTGTTTCATGTTTTTATGTATATCAGCAGGTCATGCCTTCTTCTGTAGTGTAAAATAAATTTTAAAAGTAGCAAAAAAGTAACATTTAACAACATCAAGCAGTTCTCCCTTCTGGCTCTGATTTATTTCATCTCCTCTCAATTTCCTATTCTGATCTGTATTGAGTGGGTTGGCTGCAATCTTAAATGAAACAACACATAAATTAATCTGTTGTGGTCCAGGATGCTGCTTTAGGGCTAAGGGGCTTACGCTCTTTTATACTGCTAATGCTAAGGTTTTGTTGCTCTAAACTGCATTGTTTAAAGCTATTTTATGTTGCTTTTGAGTGTAAGTATAATAGCAAGGTAACTTGCTGCTGACTTCTCAATAAGCCCTTATTTGCAAACAATGAGCCATGCTACACTGAGAAAGATTCTTGCCCTCAATTAAGGCTAGTGATAGTTAATACATCTACCAGGCTAAAATAAAATATAAAATAAAATAAATCTACCAGGCTTCCTGGGTGGTACAGCAAGAGGGGTGAGGAGGAATTCACTTTCCAAATGTTTTTGGAGTACCTGCAATGCTTCAGGCAATGTTCTAGGCATTTGGAACTTGTCAATGAACAAAATAGACAAGTGGGTAGAGATTATGCTACAGATACTAAATATTACACTTAATATATGAGATTGATAAATATTAGAAGGTAATGCATGTTACCTCAAAAATATATATAAAGTAGGGTGAGGGGGAATGGAATGCCTTCATTTGAGTCTCATCTCCATGCCAGATGTGTTACAGGAACTCTTGATCATCAAAATTACCCAATCTGTAAATGGAAAAATAAAAAAATTGGGGTTCAGAGAAATTAAGAAACGTTGATCTGTATAATTCAAAGGTCACCATGATATCTCCCTTTAGACATACTAGAATAAAGACACAAAATAAAGATACGAAGTTCAATAGAAGAAAAGGAGAAAGCAGTGAATTATGAACGACTTTGTGGAAGGCTGCATGGAGGAGGTGACATTTGAGTTGGGTCTTAAAAGATAAGCAGGAAAGAAGAGGGGAAAGGACGATCACTGAGGGGATTCTTAATCTGTGAGCATATTATCCATTTCAAAACTATGGCTATTCAGCTCAAGTCCATGATTGCATGAAGGTTTGCTGTCTCAAACATAAAACCTCAAAAGGTTTTCCTACTGAATGACAACTTATTTTCTAATGGTGGACACACACTCCACAGCACTACAGAATTCAAATAAAACTTAAAGAGCATAAAGCAGTGCTTTCATGTGCTCTCATAATAAGGAACAGAACTTATTGTGCCAAGTTGGCATTTTTATTTTATTTATTTATTTATTTAATAATACTTTATTCTGATTATTACAATTGTTTCTCCTTTCCCCCCCCCCATAGCTCCCCTCCACCCAGTTCCCACCTCATCTTCTGCCCTTACCTGCCCCCACTGTCCTCATCCATAGGTGTACGATTTTTGTCCAGTCTCTTCCTGCACCCCCCATACCCCTTTCCCCCTGAGAATTATCAGTCCACTCCCTTTCTATGCCCCTGATTCTATTATATTCACCAGTTTATTCTGTTCCTCAGGTTTTTAATTCACTTGATTTTTAGGTTCACTTGTTGATAGATATGTATTTGTTGTTCATAATTTTTATCTTTACTTTTTCTTCTTCCTCTTCTTAAAGAATACCTTTCAGCATTTCATATAATACTGGTTTGGTGGTGATGAACTCCTTTAGCCTTTTCTTATCTGTGAAGCTCTTTATCTGCCCTTCAATTCTGAATGATAGCTTTGCTGGGTAATCTTGGTTGTAGGTTCTTGCTATTCATCACTTTGAAAATTTCTTGCCACTCCCCTCTGACCTGCATAGTTTCTGTTGAGAAATCAGCTGACAATCGTATGGGTGCTCCCTTGTAGGTAATTAACTGTTTTTCTCTTGCTGCTTTTAAGATTCTCTCTTTGTCTTTTGCTCTTGGCATTTTAATTATGATGTGTCTTGGTGTGGTCTTCTTTGGATTCCTTTTGTTTGGGGTTCTTTGCGCTTCCTGGACTTATAAGTCTATTTCTTTCACCAGGTGGGGGAAGTTCTTAGTCATTATTTCTTCAAATATGTTTTCAGTATCTTGGTGTCTCTCTTCTTCTGGCACCCCCATAATACTGATGTTGGTACGCTTGAAGTTGTCCCAGAGGCTTCTTACACTATCTTCAACTTTTTGGATTTTTTTTCTTTTTTGCTTTTTCGTTTGAGTGTTTTTTGCTTCTTCATATTTCAATTCTTTGACTTGATTCTTGCATTTCTCTAGTCTGTTGTTGGGTCTCTGTATAATATTTTTTATTTCACTCATTGTATGTTTAATTTCTAGTTGGTCCTTTGTCATATCTTCGAGGGTCTTGTTATATTTATCGGCCTTTTCTAGGATATTCTTGAAAAGCCTTATAACCATGGTTTTGAATTCTATATCCAGTCATTTGTTTTCCTCCATTTCTTTCGTTTGTGATCTGTTTCTTTGTCGCCACATTTTTGCTGCTTCCATGAGTTGGTAGGGTAGCTTTGTGAGCTAGGTTTCCTATATGGCCCAGTGGGTTGGTCTCCCCAGTTAACCTGGGGTGGATACTCTTGGTGCACCCCTTTGTGGACTGTGTGCACAGCCTTGTTGTAGTTAAATCTTGATTGTTGTTGGTATCACTGGGAGGAGTTGAACTCCTGGCCAGTTGGCTGTGAGGATCAGCTGTGTCTACACTGGGAGAAGTTCGGTGCTAGAGACAGCCTTATAGGATTAGACTTGCCAAATTGCAAAAGCCTCTGTGCTCAGCTTGGATGGGGTGGAGTCTCAGGGCGGAGCAGACTGTCTTGGCTTCCCATCAGCCCTGCCATTGCATGCACACGCACGCACACCTCCAGACCTCTGGCTTCCCTGGCTCCCGAACCTCCCCCCGAGAGTCCAGGTTCCCCCTGCAAGAGCGTGGGTCCCCAGGTGCTCTCTTGGAACTGGGGTTCAGTGCAGTCAGAACTGGGGTTCAGTGCAGTCAGGAACTTCCGACTCCCTTCTGCTAGGTAAAGCCTATGGCAGTCTTTGTGCGCACTGGTGCGCGCGCACCTCCAGATCCCTGCCCGCTGCGGCTCACCTGCCCCCCCATCTCCAAGTCTACGAGTGCCTTTCTCTCTACCTGATAGTCCAGCCTCCCCTTCTATGAGCCTGGGTCCACGGGGTTTCACCTGGAACTGGGGTTCAGTGCAGTTGGAACTGGGGTTCAGTGCAGTTGGGGACTTCCTTCCCCCTCCCACCAGAGAAAGTCAGCCAGGCACTCAGCCGCCCTTCCTCTCTGCACGCACAAAGACCCTTTGCAGTACCTCAACCCTTTGACGTTCCTCCAGTTCTCCGTGAGCTTTTCTCTTTCCTTCTAGTTCTAGAATTTTCACTCAGCCAGCTTTCCTGTGGTTCTGGATGGTGTCCATTCTGTCTTTTAGTTGTAGTTTTGAAATTGTTGTGCGAGGCAGCAGTTTAGGTGCTTACCTATGCCGCCATCTTGGTTTTCTCCCAAGTCGGCATTTTTAAAGTAAAAAGCCCTGCCTCTGTGGGCCTCTCTCAGGTGGTCTCTGGGCAGCCTCAGCTCTTAGGGCAGGTCTGAAAGTGACTGCCCTTGTTCATTCATTTTACTTGGCAGAGCTCTGCCAGTGCCTTTTCCCACTACGGAAACTGGGCCTGTATTTACTAATGGTGATGTTTTGGCTCTCTTCCAATCGATCTTCTGAACTGAGTGCTTATACACATCCCACTGAAGAATGGGAATTGGAATTTTCCCACCGTCTGACTCAGGTTCTTCTGATAAACTTTTTTCTATTGTTTCTAATAATGGCTTTCTTTTTATGTACTTTGATTGAAGTGTACATACATAAAGGTACAAAAATCTTGAGTGTACAGCTTGATGAATTTTCATAAAGTGAACAACACGCTCGAGTAACCAGCACCCAGGTTAAGAATCTTCCAGGCACCCAGAAGCCCCCTCACATCTCTCCCAGTCACTATCACCAACCCCTCGCCCCCACCCCCCGCCCCAGAGTAACCACAATCTGACTTCTAGTAACAGTGATTAGTTCTACCTGATTTGAACAGGATGTAATCATAAATGGAATCATGTAGTCTGTACTCTTTCTTGCTGGCTTCTGCGATTCGCCGTGTGGCTGCAGTGGCTGCAGTTGATGCATCCTCGGGCGGTGCAGTGGGTGTTCAGGTGTATCCATAGTGTAACTAGACCATGACACGTCTTTCCCCTCTGCTGTTGAGGGCATTTGGGTTGTTCCCAATGCAGGGCTAAATGACTTAGCTGATTGCTTTCAAAGCAATTTATGTAACTTGTACATGATTAATAAGAAAATAATTATTATGCTGCTAATATATACTCTATCATTACAAGCAAGATTCTAACTTTAAAAAGGAATACTTAGCTCCTTGAAAACAAGGTGTATATCTTAATCCCCACTGGATTCTCAGGGGCTGTTTCCTTCCTTTTTTGTTGTTTTAGTCCTGAGGACTTGTTTTTCTTTTATTGATAGAGAGAGAGCGAGAGAGAGAGAGAGAAACATCAATGTGAGAGAGAAACATCTATCGATTGGTTACCTCCCATAGGTGCCCTGACTAAGATCAAACCTGAAATCTAGGTATGTGCCCTGACTGGGAATGGAACTTGCAACCTTTTGGTGCATGGGATGACACTTCAGCCAACTGAACCACCCAGCCAGGGCTCAGAAGCTGTTTCGTGGTGGAGGCTGACATGAAGACAGTTTCAGCAAACATTTGGTGAACATATATGTAAATGAACTTTACAAATGGGCAAATTTAAACTACCCAATGTTAAAAAGAAAATAGTCACGTATGCTAAAGCCCCTAGTCACCAAACCAAGGCTTAATTACAGTTTCAGCTCCCCCAGAAATGGACTCTTAAACCAGCCAGTCAGGAATTGCCTGATCAGAACTATTAGGGAATTTGCCTGGTAGACCCCTGCCTTGCCCTAACGGAGAGTAACTTAGCAATAACCAATCATCTTTCTTCTAGTATAACTTCCTTGTTCCTGCTCCCTTCTGCCTATAAAAGTCTCATTTTTGGGCAGGTCCTTGGAGTTTCTATCTGCTAGATTGGATGCTGCCCAATTTGAATTCATTTTTATTCAAATAAGCTCTTACAAATTTCAATATGCTTCAGTTTATCTTTTAACACTGCCTAGGAGGCAATTTTACTAATTAGTGAGCATATGTCAATGCAGATGTTCTGTCAAGGGCTGAGTGATAGGTGACAAGATTATTGTAAAAGGCATTTCTGCAGCAGGTGGGAGGCAGGTAGGACTAGATGTGCCCAATTCTAAAGTGCTAGGATTTTATATAACACATAACCACACTAGTCAACAGTTACCTTCTTACCCAGCTTCAGTCTCCTTGTTTTAAGTTACCTGCAGTCAACCGAGGTCTCAAACATTAAATGGAAAATTCCAGAAATAAACAATTTATAAATTTTAAATTGCATGCCATTCTGAGTAGTGTGATGGAATCCACACTGTCTTGCTCTGTCCTGACCTGTCTCGCCTGGGAGGTGAGTCATCCTGTGTCTAGTGTATCTAGGCATATATGCTCCCTGCCTGTTAGTGACTCAGTGGTCATCTCAGTTATCAGATTGCAGTGCTTGTGTTCAAGTCAACTTTATTTACTTAATAATGGCCCCAAGCTATTCACATAACTTTTATTGCAGTGTATTGTTATAATTGTTCCATTTTATAATTAGTTATTGTTGTTAATCTTCTACTGTGCTTATTTTATAAACTAACTTTATCATAGGCATATGTATGTATCTATAGTATACATAGAGTTCAGTACTATCTGTGGTTTCAGGCATCCACTAGGCATCCTGGAATGCATGCCCCATGGATAAGGGGGAACAACTGTAATGTCCCTTTGGGCTGTAAGGACAGGAGGAAACAAATTGCTATGCTTTGTTGTTTGTGGGTCATTGGTTGTAATGTGTTTTTTGTCTTTTTTTTGGGGGGGGGGGGCTCCCCTGCATTAAGTACTTTCCCAGGAGCAGGAGAGAAAGTTGGTGTGTCAGTAAGTAGCAGCTCCCACTATACATTTACTCTGTTTAATTTTCATGTTTATTTTGTAACAAAGGCTTCAATATTATGTCACATGTCTTTAGTGATATTATTGTTTTTATTCAAGGCAGAACAGATTTTGCACACAAACAGTATGTCATAACCACAAAGAGCAGAAATTCAGGAGCCAGACAGCCCAAGTTGATTCCTGCCCAGTTCCATCATTTTTCACCCGTGTAACTTTGGGTCATTTATCCAACTCTCTGTTCCTCGTCTGCAAAATGTGGCCGATAATGTTATGTACCTCATAGAGTCATTATAGAGATTAACATACGTAAGGCACTTGAAATAAGGCCTGACACATAGTAAGCATGTGATCAGTTTTCTGCTCTTGTTGAAAGTACTATCACTCATATTATAAATATTGGTTAAACGCTGTGCAACTTATTCAATTAATATTCATTAAAATGTTTAGGGTTGAAGAGATACTGTAAGTGATATTATTTATGTGGTCTCAACACAGGGCAAATAACATAATGTTCCTTTTCTTCCATGATAAGAAATCTCTCTATCTTTGAAATATTCTCACACTATTTCTCTTTAAAAATGGGGAGGTTAGAGAGGAGGAGTATGCAAATCCAGCAGGAAGACATCACTGGCAAGCAGGAGACAGAATGTAAGAAAATCCTAGGGGATCTTCATAGTCTGAGCCTTGGGGATCCTGAGTTGATAAGACCTAGGTAACAATGGAGTTCACCCATGAGGGCTCTGCAGTTTGCTGCAGTTTGCGTTGATAAGGCAGTGTTCTTTCACTCATCTGTTCATTAGCCATTCATCCATTCCTTTTTTCTTATAAAGGATTTATCACCTAAGTATTCCTCCCCCAGTTCCTGATCAGTACTCTCCAGAGCATTTAGAACTCTGGCATTTAAATCTGTTGGTAAGCCCTTGTTCTCATTTATGGCGTTTTATCTGTATGCACTAGAGGAAAGCACCCAAAGAAAGTGACAAGCAACAGTTCAGAATTGTACCAAGTAACAGAGTGAAAATCAAAATGAATCTTATGTTTCAAAATATGTGATTTTCTTCCTGCTCATAAAATTTAGATAAGTTACTTCTTGAAGGGCAAGACACGAGGAAAGCGTTCTGCTCCTTGCCTGGATAAAAAATAATAATAAGCAAGCCAGATCACAAAGTAAAGTACAAACACATATGACTATGAATTTAAAATGACCGTAATTCTTAAAATTAAAAGCATAATCAACACAAAGATAAACAATGGGAATTTCCAGCAAATAGAACAAAGAGTTATCTTTATAAAATACTCTCACAAATCATTAAGAAAACATGTAGACTTTAATACTGGATATGAGTAAGCAATTTACAGAAGGTGCCATATAACTGCTTAGCTAATATGCCCAAAAATGTTTAACCACACTAGTTGTAAAGAAATGCCAGTAAAAATAAAATATAGCCCAGCTGGTGTGGCTCCGTGGTTGAGTGAGATCAGGATTTGATTCACGGTTGGGGCATATGCCTGGGTTGCGGGTTTGATCCCCAGAGGCAGTGGATCAATGATTTTTCTCTCATCATTGGTGTTTCTATCTCTCTCTTCCTCTCCCTTCCTCCCGGAAATCAATAAAATATATTTTAAAAAACAACAATATAACATTTCTCTTTATCCAATGTTTACATGATAATTCCCAGAGCTGTTGAAGATGGAGGTAGTCAACTTTTTGATGGGAGACTAAAGGAATCTCGATTCCTAATTTTTCAATGTGGGCCAAAAAAGAGTGGACTACTCAAGAATTTCAGATAACCATTGTGGGTTCCAAGACCTGCAGCAAGGATCTCTGCCTGCGGAAAGCTGACCTGCTTTTAGCTTCAGGTGTCATTTGTGTCTTCAGCTCAACAATTCAGATCATGACTCTGTCACATTGCTCAACAAAACTCCTGATTGACACGAACCCTGTGATACATTGCTAGTCTCTGAAATTGAAATGGGAAAAATGTATTTTCAGTCCAGAATGTACCAGCCAGCAGATCAAATAGCAGATATTTTGATTCTGTGGTTCAGGGGGAACACATCATTCAGCCTTCGGCCATGAAGTGGAAGAACATGCCACACTGTGAGGTAGATCTGTTTTTCTCTAAGCTAAACTAGTCAAAGACCGAGCGTGACATTTTCATTGTTCAATATCATTTGGCAGGAAACAATTTTACAATGGCTTTGGTTTTTATAATCTAAAAATTATGGTTTCTATCACTAGTTCTGGTCTAGAACTATCGTTTTGTCAACTATCCACAGTGTTTTTTGTTTGGTTGTTTGGTTTTTAGGCAATTCATTTGTGCTTCTTTAATGCTACTCTGTTTACTTTGAGATATGCTTCAAGGAGGCGGCATGTGTTATGAAAAAAATCGCTGGATTGTGGGTCCAGCTTTGTGATTCTGGCAAGTCAAAACTTCTGAGCTTCAATTTCCCTTGTCCATAAAAAGAAGACCCCATTACCTGCCCTACAATCTATAGGGTGTGCTGAAGATCAAAAGTCATATTATATGTTAAGGTACTGTAGATGAAAAAGAGAGGAAAACTGTTAATAACAATTAATGAGAAGAAAAAGGGTCAAAGGAATCATAATAATAAAAGACCAAGAGGCATCACAACCAAAATGACCAAATGCCCGGTCACCATGAGGTGCATGGAACATCTCTTGGGCCAGCGCCCCACGGAGCGCCTCCTCACACCGCAGGAGGCAGGAGGCAGGCCACCTCCTGGTGCCACAGGAGGCAGGAGGTGGGGCGCCTCCTCGCGCGATTTCAATCGCGCGCTGGGCCTCTAGTTTTATATAAAATTGGCTTTATGATATAACCAGAACTACAGGTCTTCATTCATATGCTAAATGTAATAGGTTTGAATTGTGGTTCTGCTGATAACTAGATATTTGATCTTGGACAAGCCAATCTCTCAGTCTCGGTTTCCTCATCTATAATGCATATCAGTGCCTATTACTTACCGGTTTATAAGTATTAGAGATTATAATTTATCTAAAAGTATAGATCAGTGACACTGGTTGCAATTATTATTATTATTCTGGATTAAGTTCTCACCAGATGGCCTAATGATTTTGATCAAGGTTTATGGCCATTCAGGAAAAAATGGCAAACAAATAAATACTTTTCTTTGAAATAGGGTCAGTGTTTATGAGTAATTTGAATTATTCAGTAATATTTTTGCTGTATCTTTTATTTGTTTTGAGAAGTACTTTATAAGGATCATTTAATGTCCATATCTTTATTTTAGAAAGCACATTTCTTTTAGATATGGTTGAAGTTTGTTCTATACCGATGTGGAATCATTATGATGTGTTTGCTTTCTCCTCATATGTGCATTTATTTATTTCAGTAAATCTACTATGAGCCAGGCATTCTGTCTGGATTAATTCCAGGGGTGTAGATGCAGACAGGAAATTGGCTATGGTGAGCGGAAAGGTACCAAGGCTGTCTCTATGCCTGAGCTCAAATGCCATGACCATGAATAATAACCCAGCCTGGTTTGGGTCTGATGGGAGAATTAGGAGAGCCATTTGCAACTCTTTGATCTATCCTGGGGGTACATCAAATCTTCCCTATCAGTCCCTAGCTCTTTGCAACACTTGGGTGGTCTATTGCCAGAACAACTGCAACCTAATCATCTCCTGCCTAGTCCTGACTTACTAACCGGAAGCCAGTCCAGAACCAAGTCAGGTTTATTTACCAACTGTCATAGCTGATTAAATTCTCATTTCTATGGAGCAACAGCTAAGAGTGAAGAGAAAGAAACGTTGGCAAAGACCATACTTTTAAGAGCTTATTAGAATATAGATACAGACTTGGAATTTCCTAAGGGCTGAATAACATTCCAACAAATACTGAACATTCTATTTTTTAATTATTCCAACAAATACTGAACATTGTATTTTTTCATTATTTATTTCAAAATTAAATTTGGAACAGAATAAATTGGGAGATGATTTGCCTTTTGAGTGTGACTAGAAGTTGAAATTAGAAGTTAGTATTACAAAGCAAATCTAATCAAATTTAAAATATAAATAAAAATATTTAAAGATCATTTCAGAATACTAAGATAAACACATGTAAATTTTAGAAAACTCTTATTATAACACTCTACCATGATCTTAGACATCTATTCAAATTTGTTATGCCTTTCAAATTTCCAAAGTTCTGTAAGTGACCACAAATATGCTGACTTATGATAAAGAATGGAGCATTGGGTTATTTTTTTTATTATGAAAAACAAATAGCTATCATCATTTTCTCATATTATTTTTAATAATTCCTTAAAGACTAGATTTGTCATCTTTATTATATCAAGGGACCCAGATGGGTTCAGGAGATAGCCATGTCAGAAAAAAAGAAATGAGACTGTCCTCCTCCCACTTCAAATTGTATTACGGGTAAGAGTTATATCTAAATGTGTAGAAGAGTAGACCACACCTTCTCTTCTCTATACTCTTATTTTTAGGATAGAGAATCATACATCATCATTTCTATCAGATAATATGTATTGAGGTCCTGCTGTATTCAAGATTATATAGGATACATAGAGGCATGAAAACCTGCCCCCTTAACTTCATGCTTCTGTGTTCATTTACTTGAAACTTTCTAAATGGACTTTTTGAGATAAATGTACAGCAAGAAAATTGCAAAAAGGTGCCAAGTAATCTATAAAATGATATTTGTGTAAAATGCAAAACAAAAACATTACTTTTTTTATAGGGAGATGAATATAGTTTGATTAATTTTTTAAAATCTTCTTAGTATACAAAACGGAGAAGGAATGTCAGACTGAAATAGTCCCAATGTTCCTGAGTTTCCTTTGTTCCTGAGGCTAGTGGCTTAGTGACCCCTAAAATATTTATAAAACCCACTGTCATCTTGCCTAATAAAAACTGGGTAGTTTTTTTTTTTATTATTTGATGCAATTTTTGGAGTATGGAAAAAGGAGAATTAGGGAGAGAGGTCTGATAGATGATTACGTGAATTTGGGCATCAGGGTTTTATTATACCTGAAAAAAAAACAAAAAAACACGTAATTCTCCTATATTCAGTTTCTATTATTGCTTTAGAGTTCTCTACTCTGGTGACTTGGCAAAAAATTATGAGAAGTAGGAAAGGCTCTTTATTGAGGACCATGTCATATGCTTGGGTCAATTGGAAGATGAAAGTACTAAAGTAATATTACATTTCTTACCATGGCAGTCAGCCAAGTCACTGGAGTGCTTTTAATTAAACCCAGATAAGCTCTTACAAAGGTACAGAGAAGAAAGCAATGTGCTTTTTGAATTGCATGGGCTTTTCTGACATGGCGCAAGCATTCGGATTTATAGGTTCCGGAAAAATATGGGGAGTGGTCCCACCAATCCACCACGTGGCCCTGCCTTCTGACATGGAAGCGCTTCCTTCATCCTGGGTAGTTACTTACCGGGAACTCTATGCATACCCTCCCCAGCCCATTAACATGACCTGCCTTACACTGGAAGAGAAAATTAGTCCATGCATCATCAAATGTGATTGCTTTTACCTCATCGGCAGGCGATCGTCCCTCCACAGGAGTCTTCTCCTTCTGGGAGCTGATGAATTGTTTGCCCTCAATGCACTGTCTTGGCTCTGTTGCCCCACGTGTTTGTGGGACATCCTGTATTTTGTGTTCCACCTCCCCTAGGGAGAAGCTAGAAACTTTTCCCCAGCTTCCTTGCAGCACAGTCATAGACGTGTGTCCTCGTGTCTGCCTTCCTAGAACATCTTTGTGAAAGGCTTTAATTCAGGAGAAAAGAATGTGGGAAACTAGTCACAGCCTTCTCCTAGCAGAGGCACTGGTGAAAGTATCGCGCTTCTGAGGGACATGGTGGTGAAGGGGCTGGCCTTCCCCTAGTGGTGGAGTTGTGGTGTCAGCGGCCCGAGTTGATGGCCGTGAAGTGTTTGCAGGAGCATCCCATAGAATGGTTCAGACACTGACTCTGCTGTGTAGGCCCTAAGCCTGACCCTTCAGTCTTCTCAGAGATACTGGGAACTGCTTCATATGATTTAATAGAGTCCTTTTCTGGTTGAATTGTCTCACACTCTTTTGTTTACAACAAGAACTCGGAGATATATGGATAGAGTATTTTTTATAACAACACTTTTTATTCAAAACTGCAATTTTAAAATTTTGCCTCTGTTAAGAGATTTGTATTTAATTCTTAAAAAACTTATTCATTTTTTAAACTCTATTTCTAAAACATACTTGAAGAAATAAACAACTTTTAAACAGTTTTACATGATATTCTCAGAAAGGCAGATGTGTCCTGGGTGCCTCTGAGCATTGTTAATCAAACATACCCTAAAAAAGAATGAAGGAAATAGTGATAATGAAGGAGTGGGAGGATAAGGATGAAAAGAACAGAATAGCATGAAAAATGTGGCAGCCTAAGTATGAGACTACACTCTCACTCGTAATAAGCCCTAATTAGTGCAGAACGTGGAGGGGGGATTAAAGATAGTACTAGACTTTGGGGTGAGAGGAGAGTGTGGAATAGAAATCTGAGAAAAAAAACTAAAGGAAGCAGATTGCAAACCTCAAGGTATAGGCCTTCTTTAGAGACACCATGGGACTCAGGCCCTGGACGGGGGAGGAGGGGGAGTCTGCCTTCACAGGGCTCCTCCCGGGGTGCAGGAGCCTTCCTTGAAGTGTGACCGTGGAAACAACAAATAAAACAACACACACAAAGTCAAAAGGTTGAGATCCATTTTTCCCTAACCTTTCTTCGTTTAAATATCATTGTTCTGAGAACATCAAAAGGCCTTATTAACTGTTCATATTTTCCTGCTGGTAATGTGGTTTTAAGATCACACCAAAATGCTAAGAATGATAGACGTGAATAGTAAAAGGAACAACATGGAAAACTAACTTCATCTCCTTCTCTTTCTCCTAAGAATTAATCTGAAAGAAACCTAAAAAGGAAAACAAACCTGGTAGCTTATTTCTGTCCTTAATGTGCAAAAGGTTGGTTTTGATGTTATTAATAGGTCTGACCTAATGGCAACTTTTAAACTTCACTGGGAAAAGTTTCTGTAATTTGGTCCTATAGAATTATTACATATTATATAAAATCAAAGATCTCAAGGAAGAACAAAAGACTAATCTCAATCTTTAGTGTATATGCAAGTTTCAGCATATGGGAACATTTATGATTAAGAAAAATATAATATTATCCCTTGCCTAGTAAAACTTTCTTAAAATTACCCAACAGAAACTGGTGACTAATATTAAATGCAATATACTTTGTAAAATGTTTATTTTTAAATGCCCTATATTAAACCTCCAGGTCAGAGGACTGAACATCTGTCAGAACATAGCAAACCAGAAATATTAAAAATGAAAGACATAAACAACACTTGTCTTAGACCTATGTGTGGAGGGTAAAAGGTACTGAGGTAGGTACATGAAGCACAGTGATTACATCTATTTAGTAAACCACCTGTCTTCCATGAATTTTAAAAGTTATTATTTCTGATTATAAGAAAATGCCTCTTATTTTTATGAAAAGTATAGAAAAATATAAAATAACTAGAGGCCCCATGCACGAAATTCACATACATATTATATAAGATCTTTGATTTTATATAATACGTGCCCCTCAGCCCAGCCTGCACCCTCTCCAATCTGGGACCACTCGAGGGATGTCCGACTGCCTGTGGGATCAGGCCTAAACGGGCAGTCGGACATCCCTCTCACAATCCAGGACTGCTGGCTCCCAACTGCTCGCCTGCCTACCTTCCTGATTGCCCCTAACCGCTTCAGCCTGCCAGTCTAATCGCCCCCAACCACTCCCCTGCCAGCCTGATTGATGCCTAACTGTTCCCCTGCCAGCCTGTTTTTCCCTAACTGCCCTCCCCTGCAGGCCTGGTTCCCCCCCAACTGCCCTTCCCTGCAGACCCAGTCACCCCCAACTTCCCTCCTCTGCCAGCCAGGTCACCCGTAAATGCCCTCCTCAGCAGGCTTGATTGCTCCCAACTGCCCTCCCTTGCAGGCCTGGTTCCTCCCAACTGCCCTCCCCTGCTGGCCTGATCGCCCACAACTGCCCTCTCTTGCAGGTCTGGTTCCTCCCAACTGCCCTCCCCTGCTGGCCATCTTGTGGTGGCCATCTTGTGTCCACATGGGGGCAGCCATCTTATGTGTTGGAGTGATGGTCAATCTGCATATTACTCTTTTATTAGATAGGATAGAGGCCTGGTGCACGGGTAGGGGCTGGCTGGTTTGCCCTGAAGGGTGTCCTGGATGAGGGTGGGGGTTCCCTTGGGGCATGGGGTGGCCTGTGCTAGGGGCCTGTGGTGGTTTGCAGGCTGGCCACGGCCCTCGGCAACCCAAGCAGAGGCCCTGGTATCTGGGATTTATTTATCTTCTACAACTGAAACTTTGTAGCCTGGAGTGGAGCCAAGCCTTCTGCTCCCTCGGTGGCATGGCGGCAGCCAAATCTGTTTGGATTTATGTATCTTCTATCATTGAAATTTTGTAGCCTTGAGTGGAGGCCTAGGCCGGCAAGGGCAGGCAGAAAGCTTGGCTTCCTCCATTGCTGGGGAAACCTAAGCCTCCCTCCTGCTCTCTGTGGCCGTAGCCATCTTGGTTGGGTTTATTTGCATAGTTGCTCCTGATTGGCTGGTGGGTGTGACAGAGTGATGGTTAATTGGCATATTACTCTTTTATTAGATAGGATGTTAACATTTTGAGTATTTCCTTCATGTGACTCTATTAGACCTAGTATATGTATTTGAGATCATACTGCATATACAATTTTGTACCCTGTAGTTTTCTGTTAATATCATTTAATGATTCCCCTATGTTGTTAGAAACTGTTCATTAATATCATTTGAATGGTTACATGATATTTAGTAACTAATTGTATGTTTTACACCGGTATACCATAATATGCTCAGTCTTCTATTGCTAAATATTTAAGTTGTGCCCAATTTTGTGCTGTTACAAATCATACTGCATTTTACAGCTTTGTGGTTAAGGCTTTCTCTTTTAAGGGTCCCACCTTAGGACAGACACTGAAAGGGGATTATTGCATATTATAACAGAAATGGTTTTAGAGTTCTTGGCATGTATTGAAAATTGTTTCCTTAAACACTCAAATAGCTGCACCAATTTAAACTGCCATCAGGGTCTATCAGAAAGGACAGCTCTCTAACCAGTGTTCTGTGTCATCTCATTTCATATGCCCCTCCCACTTAAAAAAAATAACTAACCTGAGGTTCACATCAAGATATGCTGTGAGAAAAAACCATATACAGCTATCTTTGTACAGGTGTTGCTGAAGACATGGTCTGTCCTTTACTGACCCCTTAGGAAAACATAGGAGAGAAGCTACTCTCAGATCTCGTTGGCAAAAAAAAAAAAAAAAAAAAGAACTGTGCCTTAGTAAATAACTGGCAACTATAATCAAATGCAGACTTATAATTGCATGCATTTCTTGTGTTTCGTTCTCCATTTGGCCAGTAGGGAAGCCAGACTGTGGCTCATTTTTCAGCATTGTGAAAGGCTTATTGTTCGGCCTTACGTTGGCTTTGATTTGATTTTCTTACCTTCAAAGTAACTTGTATGTCATTAATTGCATTTTTAAACTGCTTTTTATCTTTAAAGAAAATAGATGTGATCTAAGTTAACTGACAATTTCTACTTAATTTTTTTGATGATGAACAATATATTGTTGCTTTAAATATTGTATTGAGAATAAATGAAATTGAATATTTTAACCATTTGTGGTTCCTCCTTGGCAGTTTCCAGTTTATTTCCTTTGCGTATTTATCTATGGAGTCCTTATATTTTTTCTTTTCTGCATTGCCTCTGGGACAACCTGAAGAAGGTTGTTTTTGAGATTTTCTTGAGAGAAATCCTAGACCAGTGGTTGGCAAACTGAGCCGCGGTTTGCAGCTCTGTTGACTAATGAGTTTCCCGACCACTGTCCTAGACCAACTTTTATTCTTTCAAGGACTCCCCCAGTTTACATTACAGAAAGACTTCAGAGATGAGCTACCTCTTTTTTTAAAATTTTATTTTATTGTTTAAAGTATTACATATAGTAATACATATATCTCTTTTTTTCCCCCATTGACCTTCCCCCAGCCTCCCCTACCCCCTGTCACATGCCCTCATCCCACCACCCCCCTCCCCCCAGTGTCTTGTGTCTATTGGTTGTGCTTATATGCATGCATACAAGTCTTTTGGAAACAAGAATTACACACAGAGCATTAAGGTGACATTCAAGGTAATGAGTCAGAAAGACAAGATGGAGCCAATCGAACATTTAAGGCAGCCACTAGTTCCCTGACTCCGCCTCTTGTCAGTTGGGTGAATGAGAAGGGGGTGTTCAGAAAGGAAGGAGCCTCTTTCCCAGCACTTCAGAGAGCAGGCAAGTTCTCCATTGTCCCAGCGTAGAACTTTTGGTAAAGCATAGCTTAATCACAAAATAATATTTTCTATTCCCTTCCTTAGAAGTGACAATCGCCAAGGATGAGCTTGATTTGACTTTACATCAGTCATAAAGGTGAGAAGTGACCTTCTCAGGATTTGTTGAGAACCCTTGGCAAGTGTGTGGAGAAGAGGCACTAAGCTTCACCGGCTCTTTCAGGCCCCATTTTTAAAGAACCTCCAGAAATGAGCTCATTGTATCATGGGAAATTTAGTGTCCATATAGGATGCATCTTATGTAGGAAATGATTAATATAGCACTCAGAGATTGGGAGTGGAGCCAAGTGGGTAGTTTTTAAACATATTTTTTATCAGCAAGAAATGGCTTTAATCTAAGTGTAGAGAAAGGGCAAAACATGAATTGGACAAACTATTAATATCAAATGTTTCCATCATTAACATTCTTGGTGCTGCTACCTCTTAAAAAGATATTTGTAACCCAAAAGTTGGTCAGCACCAATATCTATAGATCATGCCAAAAACAGAAGTGAAGCTAAATTCCTGAGGGCTTATTACATGCATTTTTAATAGCTAGATCAAATGGGGGAAATCAGCATGTCTATTATTAAAATAGAAAAACTGAGTGTTAGAACACTCCTTTGGAGCAGGAAGATTATACAAGACAAATTCTGAACTTGGAAATGATAATTCTCCCTTGAGCAGGAAAATAACTTAATAGAATTCAATGGATTAGCAAACCGGTGGTAGAATGTTATTAAGGAAAAGCCAGCCAGTGATAATGCAGAGGACCCAATGGAAGTATTCAGACTTGAGCCATAAGTCATCTGGATACAGGGGATCCATAACACTTGTTACAGAGCTTCAAGCAGCAGCAGAAGTCACTGAAAGAAAATGAGAGAAAAAAATTCAGAGAGGTGACTCTGCAACAAAGGGAGCACCTGTGTTTTTAAAATCTATTTTTATTTTTCATGTACTTTTAAAAAATCTAAATCAAATTAAAATTCTAGGAACACTTGTGGTTTCTCAGGATACAGTTGTGCTGTTACCCCTCCAAAGAAGGCCATGCAAAATTAGCTCTTACGTCCCTTATGAAGAAAGATCCTTGATAATTCTCACTTTGGAAAAAGAAGTTCAAGAAGGAATGTAGATTAATTAAATGTTTGAGCAGTCATTCAAACTATGCTTAGTACCTCTCATTTAGAAGGAACTGTGTTGGGGAGTGTGTAGACCTTCAAAAGGCTATTGCACTGTAGAAATGAGGCAGAATCACTTATAACCAAGCTGGTAAGTGACGAGGGCCATATATGCAGTTGAACCTAATTGCTATCAGAATGTGGACTGGGAAGAACACTTTTGCCTAGAATGGTTGGCAAAGGTATAGTAGGGAAGGTGGCATTTGCTATTCCAAGTAGTAAGTGGGTGTTGCAGCTTTACACAGAGGTAGAGAAACTTGGGGTTCTTTAAGGAATGGCTATTAGTCCAGACTATCTGGGCATAAAATTCAAATCGACAATAGTGGGGGTGGGGTGGAGGGTGGAGGGGGGTGGGGAAGGGCTGGAAAGGAAGATGGTGCCAGATTACAGATGGCTCTGCACAGCAGGTCTCAGTTTGAGTTTAGGGTTTGAGTAGTTTACTGGAGAAATGACCCTGTAAAGCATGGGTTGGGGGCGGGGGCGGGGGTGGGGGGAAGAGAAGGTGCAGAGAAGGGAGACAAGGAAGGGGAAAAGTCAGTGAAATGTTGATTAATGAGCTGCTTACCACTATGGGCAACCGGGTGCTATCCCACCAGAAAGTGCCTCTCCCTGGGATAAGAATTCCCATTCCTCACTGGTTGAACTCAGGGTCCAAGGGCCATTGTACAAGCACTGGGGTGGCTGAGGTCAGAGACTGGCCAGGCCATCCTAACCCCTCATCATTCATTGCTACTTCTGTGCTGAAGTCTCTCTGGTGGGCATTGACATAAGACTTACGGACAAGCGGGGGAGTTCCCACTTCATTGGGAGGCACCATCATTGGGAGATTTGGAGCAGGCAAGTTGCCTATTCACAGCAGCACTTTCTGGCATCTCCATTGTAGGCTGGGACTCTACAATGTTGTGTGAGGTGGCCCCAGCCTTTTCTGCTACTGAGACGACATTTTCTTGGTGACATTTTCTGCTTTACTCTAGACCTGCAAATACACATGGGAACAAACTATATAGAAGGGGACAATTATGGGCCCAGGGAGTATACATAGGGTGCATCTCTGAACATCTGAGAGTTTCCTTTAATTCATCTCTCTCCTTCTTAACAGAAAGTTTTCCAGACATTAATATGCTTCTTTTTCCTAAGGAATGTGTCTTGTGGCTATTCTTCCACTTCCTCCCCCATCTCCACCCTAGCATAGGCTCCTGCGTGACAGGCTGCCTTCCCCTCTGAGCCACCAGAATCCAGAGATCTAGAGACCTCTTCAGATTCTCTTTCCCTCACCATGCCTGGGGCAGCTTCTTTCCGGGCAATGTGAGCAGAAAGATTCTCCCAGAATCTTGAGTTTTCACTGAGCTGATTTTTTATTTTATTTTATTTCAGCCTTCCATCTGGACTTCTAAAGTTTCCCTTTTAGTTGCTAAAATCCTGAAGCCATTTTGGCTCTAAGCAAATATTTGCCAAACACTTTCTATGCTCTGGGACCAACAGATGGAGACATCCTTCCTGTTTTCTCAACAGAAATGAACTCAACGCACAACTCAATTTAAATCAGTAGACATGTGCTGAGAATCTATGTGCCAGATACTCTTTCAGAGTTGGGGGGAGTGTAGGCATAAGAATGCTTTTAGCTGCAAGTTAAAAACTCTAACTTAAAGTGGCTTTTTAAAAATAAAATTCATTTTCACATAATGTCCTGTAGTATCACATGATTTCATACATATGTGGAATCTAATGAACAAAATAAACTGATGAACAAAATAGATCTCAGAGACATAGAAGCATGGAATAGTCTGTGGAATCTCAGAGGGAAGGCAGGGGTGGGTGAGTTGGTGGGAAGAGATCAATCAAAAAACTTGTATGCATATATGCATAACCCATGGACACAGACAACAGGGTGGTGAAGGGACAGGGCAGGCTAGAAGGCGTCAGTGGGGGAAAGGGGGACATATATAATACTTTAAACAATAAAGATTTAATTTTAAAAAAGAAAAGAAAGGGACAGAATAGACGCTGAATCTTATGAGCATTAAGGGCTTAATGAGATTAACATGGTTAGACTCAAGCCGTGAATATTGGGAGTGAGGGGGTGGATATCTATGCCTTGCTATTGACCCCTGGTGATGGAGGTTGAGGACAGTGGAAGAAGTATGGCCTTGGTCCAAGTGTATGAGGCTCTCTCTAGACCCCTGTTCTGGAAGCTATGTGTGGGAGCTTGCAGGAGCATCATATAGCTCTCCCTGGCACAGCCTTTAGAAAACCTCACTGTAGCTACTGAAAGGGGATGGGAGAGTAACATTCTATGTCCAGTATGTGCTCCTTGTATGTTATCAAATTTAACCAACACAGCATCTTTGTAATACTTAGTGTAATCATTTTTATTAAGACCACTTTGCAGATGTGAAGACAGATCTTTGATGCTCCTTAGGTGTTTAACTGCTTGCTATCTAGCATCACGAGCAGACACTGTGCAGAAGAATAAAACTCCTGATGTGCCGGAGGGTAGTGACTTTAGACCACTGGGATTTTGTGGTGTCCTCTTTACCCTCCATCAGTTCCTACAAGACAAGTATTTTTAGGAGAGAAGACAGTCTTATAATGAAGGTATGAAGAAGACTATTCTGAGTGCTAGGCCCAGTAGGCCTGGAGTCAACGGGTGTCCCAGGAGGGACCCTAGAATGAGAGCAGCTCTGGAGGGAAGGCCAAGGAACCTACACATACCATCATCCTGAGAAAATACTTGCTGTACTCTAAAGACACAACATTAAAATACACTCCTCCAACACAACCTGGTCTCTTTCTTTTTCTTTTTTTGCTGTTTCTAATAAATCTTTATTGTTCAGATTATTACAATTGTTCCTCTTTTTCCCCCCCATAGCTCCCCTCTATCCAGTTCCCACCCCACCCTCTGCCTTTACACCCCCGCACTGTTCTCATCCATAGGTGTATGATTTTTGTCCAGTCTCTTCCTGCACCCCCCACACCCCTTCCCCCCGAGAATTGTCAGTCACTCCCTTTCTATGCCCCTGATTCTATTATATTCACCAGTTTATTCTGTTCATCAGATTTTTTATTCACTTGATTTTTAGATTCACTTGTTGATAGATATGTATTTGTTGTTCATAATTTTTATCTTTACCTTTTTCTTCTTCTCTTCTTAAAGAATACCTTTCAGCATTTCATATAATACTGGTTTGGTGGTGATGAACTCCTCTAGCTTTTTCTTGTCTGTGAAGCTCTGTATCTGCCCTTCAATTCTGAATGATAGCTTTGCTGGATAGAGTAATCTTGGTTGTAGGTTCTTGCTATTCATCACTTTGAATATTTCTTGCAACTCCCATCTGGCCTGCATAGTTTCTGCTGAGAAATCAGCTGACAGTCCTATGGTGCTCCCTTGTAGGTAACTAACTGTTTTTCTCTTGCTGCTTTTAAGATTCTCTCTTTGTCTTTTGCTCTTGGCATTTTAATTATGATGTGTCTTGGTGTGGTCCTCTTTGGATTCCTTTTGTTTGGGGTTCTCTGTGCTTCCTGGGTTTGTAAGTCTATTTCTTTCACCAGGTGGGGGAAGTTTTCAGGCATTATTTCTTCAAATAGGTTTTCAGTATCTTGCTCTCTCTTCTTCTGGCACCCCCATAATTCGGGTGTTGATACACTTGAAGTTGTCCCAGAGGCTCCTTACACTATCTTCAACTTTTTGGGTTTTTTTTTTCTTTTTGCTTTTTCGGTTAAGTGTTTTTTGCTTCTTTGTATTTCAAATCTTTGACTTGATTCTTGTGATCCTCTTGTCTGCTGTTGAATTCTGTATATTATTTTATTTCAGTCAGGGTATGCTTAATTTCTAGTTGGTCTTTTTTCATATACTTGAGGGTCTCACTAAATTTATTGGCCTTTTCTAGGAAATTCTTAAAAAACCTTATAACCCTGGTTTTGAACCTATATCCAGTTGTTTGCTTTCCTCCATTTCTTTCATTTGTGACCTGTTTCTTTGTCTCCGCATTTTGGCTGCTTCCCTGAGTTGATAGAATGGCTTTGTGTGGTAGGTGTCCTATAGGGCCCAGTGGCTCAGCCTCCCCAGTTACCTGAAGTGGACACTCTTGGTGCACCCCTTTGTGGGCTGTGTGCACAGTCTTGTTGTAGTTAAGTCTTGATTGTTATTGGCATCACTGGGAGGGATTGACCTCCAGGCCAATTGGTTGTGAGGATCAGCTGTGTCTATGCTGGGAGAACTTCTGTGCTGGAGACACCCTTATGAGACAAGACTTGCAAAAGCCTCTCTACTCAGCTTGGATGGGGTGGAGTCTCAGGGTGGAGCAGACAGCCTTGGCTTTCTGTCAGCCCTGCCCTAAGAGGCCCCTGGGTCTCAGTGTTCCGCAGTAATCGCTTCAAGCACTTCTGAGAGAAAGCCGCCCTCGAGTTTCGCCCGCTGCCAGACAGTCCAGTTTTTTCCCAAATGAGTCTGGGTCCCCAGAGTCTCGCCCAGAACTGGAGTTCAGTGCAGTCAGGAGCTTTGGTCTGCCTCCTGCTTGAGAAAGCCAGCCGTGTACTCAGTTGCCAGTCCTCTCCGCATGCGCGTCTCTGTACTTCTGCCTTCTGCAGCTTCTCTGAGTCTCAGTGTGCTTTTCTGTTTCCTTCTAGTTGTAGAATTTCCACTCAGCCAGCCTTCCTGTGGTTCTGGATGATGTCTGTTTTGTCTTTTAATTGTAGTTTTGAAATTGTTGTGTGAGGAAGCAGTTTAGGTGTTTACCTATGCCGCCATTTTGGTTTTCCCCCACAACCTGTTCTTAAATTAGACATTTCCTGCAAACATACAATCAGGGATTTTCCCATAAGAGCTGTTATCTTCAAGTGCATCAAGACATGAAAACTCAGCTGCTAGAAAGATTTATATACAGTAGGTTCTCAGGTTACGTCAGAGATCTGTTCCTATGGCACAACATAACACGATTTTTGCTGTTAAGTTGGAACCCACCTACATAAGCACCTATGTCACTCACATGGAGCACATACACAGCAGTAATGAAGTGACACAGTAAAAAAAATTTAAAAGAAAGATAACAATTCTTGACCTTTACTTGTGGTAAAAACAGTAAATAATAAAAAACATAAAGCACATATGTACATACATCGAAATGACGGAACTTTTTTTTATAAATAAATGGGAGATGGCGACGTAACCACAAAACGACGTACATCGAGTCCGACGTAACCCAAGGACTGCCTGTACTTCTTTAAATATCTCCCAGGGACAGCACAGGGAAAGATCATTTTTAAGGTTTGTTTCATGGTTTCCTGAGCTATCACTTGGAGAAACAATCAATTTTTCTGTGACATTGGGGGGAGGCTCTCAGACAGTATCCACTTGAGAACTCAATGAATTAGCAGCATATTTTGCAGTTGAGAGCTCAACATTTTTATATATACTAGTAATACTAGAGGCCTGATGAACAAAATTCGTGCACGAGTAGGCCTTCCTTCCCCCTGGCTGCCGGCACCAGCTTCCCTCTGGCACCAGGACCTGGCTTCCCTCAGGCTTCCCTCACAGCCCCGGCTTCGTCTGGAAGGACAACCAGTCTAATTAGCATATTATACTTTTATTTTTATAGATGTAGACAATCTGGATAAAATTTATAAGTTTTTAAATTTCACAAATTTATTTCCAAAGTTAGAATTATAGACACTCCCATGGGTATATTTTCCTTTTCCTGGTAACAACACAATTTCAGCCCAAGTATTTAATTTAAATAAATCATTTATGCAGAAAAACCCAGGAAATGCAAATGAGCGTGTTCCCTAATTACCATTTCTGTTGACCACCTTATAGCACCATTCATAGTTGCAATTTGCAAAGCCTTTAACCAAAACAAGACCCCGGCAGGCTTTCAAAGCCCAGGGTAGCGAGTATGGGGTCAATGGGAAATGAGAATCATAACGTACAGTTTGGGAGTGCCTGAACTGGAGAGAAGGGAAAGCTATAGGCCATGGACTACCTCCACCGGTTTGTATCATGCATAGTGGGAGGTGCCTGATCCCTCCCCTTCCCGGCACGTGTAATATTTATATTAATATCCACACATCCGGCCATTCTAGCATCCAGGCATATTTACACAAATAGAACACATTGGCGCATAGACGGTGTGTGAATTCCATACCACTGCAGTCCGCAAGGGCTCTGTGCTTTGTCTCACTTGAGGTCACCCATTACTTGAGTAAGCGCCTGCCCTTGTGACCGCTTCCCAGCCTGTAGGGATTCCACGTGAGCCGAGAGTTGGCAGGGTTGGGACTTGAGAAAGCCCAGCTTCCAGATGGGTCTAGGCGGCCCCAGGGAGTGGGTGAAGAAGTGGAAGAAAGGAGGGGCGGTCCACAGAGGGCCACGCCCTTCTATGTCAAGGCCCTTCGCAGAGCCAGACTTGGGTGTGGCCTGGAGGAGGTAGGATAATCCTGAGCGGCCAGGTCACGCTGCTTTGAAATGGGGAATCTCGAGTTGGGGTCTCCAGCAGGCCAAGGGGGGAAATGTTTCTGAGAACACAAAATTACCATGTTTTTAAAAATTAAATATTCGGTAGTCTGCCCCCCCCCCCCCCGCCCCAAATAAAAGGGCCGCTTCCAATGTCTGCCTGTGAGCCTGGCTGTCTGGCCCTACCAGGCATTGAGGAGACCCCAGACCCCGGCAAAGTTTCCTCCTGTTCGCTCCTACTGCGCCCTAAGCTTCCCCTCCACTGGAGTGCTGGAGTGGGAGTAGGGGTCGGGGGAATGGTCAGTTTAGCCCTGCCTGGTGGCTTCCTGGAAGTCAAGTCAAGTTAACAAGTCAGTCCCTGGCCCAGGGATAGGAGGCAACCTCTCCCCTGGCAACAGCGGTTCAGCACTGAAAATTCCTTGTCTCTTGGGACCTGACTCGGTGTGCCGCCTCCAGGTGCGCAACGCATAATCACAGTCAGGGACTAATTAAGAACTGGTGCCCTTTGCTTCACTCTAACACAAACTCAGAGCCCTGACTTCTTCAAAAGTACCTGCCACTTAGGGGTGGCTTTATCTCCACCACAAGCCCGCAGCGCAGCAGGACCCCGCCCTCCCGGAGCGCTTCCGCCCGCCCCCGGCACGGAGTCGTGAGCGGCTCCCGCCTCCCTGCGCGCCGCGATTCCCGCCCCGCGTTCTGCTCGTACTCCAGCCACGCCGCCGCCCGGCACTGCAGCACCGGGGAGGAGGCGCAGGCGGAGGAGGGGCAGGAGGACCGCAGCGTGTGAGTCGGGAGCCACTTTCCCGCCCCTCCTCTCGCCGCTGACACGCTTGGAGGAGTCACCACTCCGTGCGCTGCAGGAGAGAGTGGCAGACGGAGGCGGCCCCGGAGAGCCAGCCGGAGCGACGCCCGCGCGGTGGCGGCTGCAGCGCTGATAGCACCCAAGGCAGGGGGTCCCCAGCGGCCGGAACGGTGAGTGAGGGACCCCGGCAGCAGTGGCGGGATTTCCCGCCGCTGCTTAATTTTCCTTCCGGACCCAGAGGCCAGGTGCTGCAGCCTAGGGAACTTTTGCAGCCTTGTAGAAGCGCAACTTTGCCCTGCCTGCCGGCGCCAGGTGCTGCCCAGCCGGGCACCTTTGCTGGGGCAGGACCGGGGAAGTCGGGGTATATACGGATGGTAGGTCATACAGTGCCTGGTAGGTCAGGGGAGGTGGGCTCACTTCATCTCAGATTCCCGGGGGAAGTCTGTGGGCAGCAGCGATGCGGGGGCCGCGCCCTCCTTCTGTGGGGACCTACACGATCCTTGCTTGCCTGGTTCGACGGGCAGGGGGAGGCCGATTCCAAACTAGCAGCTCTAAGTCCCAGGATGGGTGTTTGTCCAGTACCTCCCTTCCAGCCTTGGGCTCAACTTTTCGGCGGGGATCCCTCTGCAGACGTGAGGGTGGCGGGAGAGCAGAGGCAGCCGCAACGGGTACTGCGGGAGCCCAAAAGAACACGGGGGATTTAAAAACTGTTCCAGCAAGTCCCCGACTCTCGGGTCTAGTGTCTAGGGAGGGATGGTGAGAGGGAAACCCGCCGGGCGGTGGCTGAAGTGCCTGCACTCCACCACACTGCGCCTGCATTCAGAAAACCCCACCGGGCGCCCACTGTGTTCCAGGTGAGGCTCAAGAGGCGTATTGGCGTGAGGCTCCGTGGGGAGGAAAAGCCCATCACATGTAAACAAATTACCGAGATAATTTCAAGTTGTGGTGAGGCTTTGGAGATGACCAGCCAATCCATTGACCCTTCTCTTAGAGGGCTCTTTCCCCTGGCCTGGGTTCCAGAACGGGGAAGACCTATCTCCAGTGTGTCGCGGGGAGCCCACGAGGACTGCGGAATACGGTGATGAACTCGGTATGGGGAGGTGGGCACCCCGCCGCGAATGCATCACCCAGCGCATTTCTGTGGGCATTCGGGGACCTCAGACGCTCGGCACCCGGGGACGGGGCGGGGGGGTGGGGGTGGGGGACTGAATCACTGGGCGCCGGGGTTGGTGGTGCCGCCTGGATGGCCCGAGCTGGGGGTGCTCGCGTCACCCGCTACGTGTGCGAGTGATGCAAATGCAGACCCACGAGGGGCAGGCGCGGGTGGGCGGTGCAGGGGGGAGGGAGCGGAGTCTCCGTCTGGGAGCACGCGTGTGTGCGTCAGAGGCTCTCTGGTGATGGATGCCCGGCAGTACACCACTGCGACCGGCGGGGAGGCGGGGGCGGGGGCGGGGGCGGGTGGACTGCGGCGGGGCCAAAGCGGCGGCGCCGGCGGCCTGGAGAGCCCCGCGGGCCGGGCTGCGGGCAGGCGGGCGGCTCCGCAGTGCGCCGCAGTGCCGGGAAGGCGCTCCATCGGCCGGGCGCTTCCCTGGGGACCGAGGAGAGGGAGCGTCTATTAAGGCGCCACCATAGAGACCCTATCGTCTCCTCTCTCGCAGGACCTCCTTCCTGCATACTTAGCTGACAGCGGGAGAAAGTTATTTTCGTTAATTCTTATCCTTAATCCTGGAGGAGAATTGGCGTTCATCGCTTTGGCGTTCACTCACAGTGGCAAATTACGAAAGGCCTCGTGCTGGCGCCAAGTTTTCATGTGCAAGCTTCGATGTAGAGGTTCATGGGATTCGGCAGAGCTAACTCGGTCCTTCGCCGTTCTTCGGGAAGCCGGGCCTTTAAGGGGGACCTGAGAATGGCTTACAAAAATAACGTGCTGCATCCTTTCTTTCCTAACGTAAAAATATACCTTAAAAACAGCACTATGAATGCATCCCCTGGTAGAAAATAAAAAGCACAATCCGCGTTTCATTCTATTTATTATTATAATTATTATTTTTTTAAGACCACACTTTCTGGGAATCTAATGGCAAAGGTTTTTCTGCTGGCTTTACTGAGAGAGCCCCAGTCTTGCAGTGTGTGTGGCAAAAGGAATGAAGGTGGTAGTGGTGGTGGGGGTTGGGGGGACAGAAAAGCAATTACCACACACAATCCAGACAAAAATCCTAGTTCCCACTTCACCAAGTATTCTGTTAAGTCACCTTGGGCAAGTGATTTATCCTCTTGGGTTCATTTTGTACATTTGAGGAATGTGGAAAATAGCTCAAACTAGCTCTCATTACAGAGTTGTTTTGAGGACAAAAGAGATGGTCTCAGAGAGCTTTGGACGTGCAAATTCTTTATGAATGCAAAATATTATGAAACAACATCCCTTTAAAGAAAAAGAAAACAATTTTATCCTTTAAAAAATTCTAGACTTTCTCCAGTACTGTTCCTTTAATGAAATTTGGCCTTCAGACTCAGCAGATGTAGACAATAGACTTTTCCTAATAGTCTAATATAACATCAAATGCCATTAGCTGCTGTCTGGAGAAGGAAAGGGCAAAAAAAAAAAAAAAAAAAGCTCTGGATTACATCTCAGCATTTTGGTGATGTAGTAGAGAAGCCAAATTTATTTTTAATGACCTAAGGACAGTAAAAGTAGCTTTTCTGGTCTGACCAGTAGACTAGCCTAAGAGCCTCTTGGGGAAAATCCTACTCATTATTAACTCTATAATATTCCTTAAGTGTGGAAGGTGCCTCAGAGAACAGGATACAGGTTCTTCCCTCAGATTACCGTAAAGGACATCACAATGGGTATCACATTACTGCAAGTACCAGAAAATCCATTTCCTATAATTAGGGATTATTAGTTTTTACTCTGAGGTAAGTAAGCTTGTTGACATATTTCATAAATAAAAACATCCGATTTGTCTAAATACTTCCTAACCAGCTCATATGTAGTTATTCATGTTATTCATACATAATCATCAGTTTCTGTGAATAGTGAAAGTAGGAGGCTGCATCAGGAGAAAACCTAGGATTCGCCTCCATGCTTCTTGGTTCTAAATTGCTGAAATTTCTGTCTGATCTGGTTTAGAACATGTATTTCATGGCCAGTTAATTTCACACAAAGGTATCATTTCTGTAAAGTCTGTTTGTAAACTTAGGAGAGGCAGGTCCCCAGCTGTGTGCCGTTTTGGTACAACATGGCAAAATTGTTTTTGTTTGCTTTGTTTTTCAATTGCAGCCCTGCTGAGCAACCAGTGTAAAATGTGGCAGTGGATAGAATTTGGAGCTTTTTTCTTTATTTGAGACAGTATCGATGGGGGAAGAGCAACTACTTTAATTCTTTCTGGAAATACTTCTTAATTGGATCTACAGATACCATTTAGTTTTATCCTGGATGCCCCACTTAGGGAATATGATGATGGCTTTCCTGTTGGGAAGAATTGAACAAATGGAGAGGGGTGGGTTTGGATGGTTTGGTCTTTTCTGGTCCTAATATTCTTTCCCTCCATGAAATGATGAAATATATGATGAGTTGTATTTTAAATTTGAACTTTGCTTACAAGTAGAACATAGGAAGTGATTTTGATGAGCTCAGATTGAAATTTTACATGGAGCTGTGGGCTCTGTTTCTGTAGAGGAAATGGTCTGTTAGATTTTGTATTATGCCATTGGGAGCATTAATTAAAACATTTTTAAAAGGTCAAATTTGAAAAATAACAATCCCAGCTTACTGTAAAGCAGATATTTAAATCAGTTTAACATGACAGCATTTAAAATGTTTTCTGTACTGCACACCATGCCTGCTCTGTCTTTTCCCATGGACAGTATGTAATACAAATGATTAAGACCAGACACGAAGAACTCTATTGATGGGCTTTTGTCTTCTCATAGCACTTGGACCCTCTTACAATTCAAGAGCACAGGGAGATTTATGACAGATTAGAATAAGTGCTTCTCTTGTCACTTGTCACTATTTGAAAATCCTATGAATTAGAATCTTAGAATAGTCAAATAGACCAGTGCTTCTCAAATAGTTGTGTGTATCATCCCTTCCTGGGAAGCTTGTTCAAATGGAGATTTCTGAGCCCTATCCAAGACATTCTAATTGAGTGGTGTTTTTTTTTTTTTGGGGGGGGGGGGGCGGCGAATATACTGTTTATCAAGCTCTGGATGTCATCATTACGGGACCACACTTGCAGGGGCCCTTGACCTAGGCAGTGTGGCAGAGACCCAGAACCCATGGACTTACTAAACTATGTTGCTTTCTTTAACGTTGATCATCTCCTTGAAGCCCTTAGAGAAGTCACATTCCAGCTGGCAAGACAGATTTGAAGATGACTAAATTCTTTGGTAAAAGTCAATAAGGCAGGGGATTGGAAAGGACTCTGGAGACCATTGTGTAGATAATATCAAAGAAGGGAGGGCACAGACAGAAGAAGCATCATGTATGACTGGTCAGTCTATTAGAGTAAAGACTGAAAACCTTAACCTACAAGGCCTGCAAGGCTCTGAACAGTCTGGCCCCTGCTCACTTCCATGACCTCATTTGCAGAAACCCCTCCCTGCCCCTACCCTCCCCCCCCAACCCCCCCACACACACACACACACACACACACACACACGCACCGCCCCAAAGCTTTCCCATCCTAGCAACCTGCACACATCAACCTCTTCCTGCTATGGCAATCTTATCACCTGCTCCAACCTACCTTCACCGTTTTAACTCCTTATGTTCTTCAGATTATAGGCCGGTCTTCCAATTCTGGGGAAGCCTCCCGAACCTCTCTTGTGAAGTTAAAATTCCCTTTCCTCTCACAGTGTACTTTTGCTTTTAAGTAAGGTTGCCAGAGAAAAACAGGATGCTCAGTTAAATTTGAATTCAGATTAAGAACAAACATTGTTTTTAAGGGTAGGCTGTTGTTTTGTCTTGCTCTGTTGTCTCGTGTCTAAAAAAGTATCTGGAGCAAAGCAGAAGCTCAATAAATGTTATGAGATAAATTAATGAGCTAATTGGGAAAAATGGACAAGTTTTTTAACCTTTCTGAGCCTTCATTTTTCAGCTGTGAAAAGATGATTTTTGTACCTAGTTTTTAGGATTGTATATGAAGATTAAATAGGAAAATTTACATAAATATCTTAGCATCTTATTTTGTAGACACTACTGTGAAAAGTGGGTTTTCTTCTAATGTTTGTCTTGTAAAATGAAAGGATTCCTTTTTAATGTAAGAAATCCTACTTCCTTTTTATTATAATGCAGTCTTGCTAGCAGACAGATGTTCCCTGAACATTTACCAATGCAGGGTGCTCTGAGATTTAGCTGGGCATTTCTGGAGGAGTACCCCTCTGCAGAATGGTAGCACCCGGGGCCGGCTTCATGGGCTTTCGTCGCTGTGCAGTCACACAACCTCACATGTGGAAAGGACTCTGTGGCCCATCTGGTGTGGCTCAGTGGTTGAGCGTCAACCCATGAATCAAGAGGTCACCAGTTTGATTCCTGGTCAGGGCACATGACCCAGGAGGGGAACTGCAGGGGGCAAAGCAGGCCAATCGAAGTTTCTTTCTCTCTATCCTTCTCTCTTCCCCTCTCTCTAAAGATCAATAAAAAACAAAACATATTAGAAGGGCCCTGTGTTTGATTTATACGCTGCCATCACTACTTGAAATTCTTGGAGCCCCAGGTTTTTCTTTTGCTTTGGGCCTGCCAGCTACGTCGCTGGTCCTGGTAACCAGTATTTGTATATAGCACATGTATTGGGAACATTATATTTAGTCTTCCTAATAACCCCGGGCCTCTCATGACTTGGAGAATTTGTGATTTTTCCCAGATAATGGCTTAGAATTGCCTGAACCAAATTCAACGTCCTTTGCACTACACCGTGATGGCCCTTAACTGATCACAACCACCCAGTGTGTCTAAACCTTTGACTGAGCATCAGGGACTTCTAAAGGACTAGACTTAGGTCTCTGATTTTAGGTCATGCCTCTGGGTCCTCCCCATCTCTGCTCCTGAAGTTGCTGAACAATTGGAGCTTGAAGGTCCAGGCCTGCCTCTGTAGGAGCACCAGCAGTGTGTTTTAGACGAGATCGCCTCAGCGTTCAGGTTTTAAAATATGCAGGTTTACGTAAGATAAATAGTGATCTTGAGGGGTTGAACTTTCCTAAGGGAAATATGAGATGTTTGTTCTTTGCTTTAAATGGCCCAGCTGAGTCATGCAGTGCGGGAGCCTCCGCAGCACGGAACGCCCTGCGCTTTGGCAGTGGGTAGAGAAGGTGACCCAATTTATCATTTCAGGCTTCGACGAGCTTGTTTTAGATGTACTCATTTTAATATTACTTTTTAGATGTTCTAAGTAAGCATTTTTTATTCCGTTGTGCACTTAAATGTGTTTGTATTTAAGAAGCAACATTCTAATATTCCATGGGGCCATACTCATGTTTGCCCTCATACTGTTATTCTTTCAACACGGGACAGTATGCTCCAGTTCATGCACATCAAACACATTATGAACTGCATTGAACACAAAAGTAAGCTAAGTATAAAGATTACTTTTTAAGTATCCAATTGAATTTGCAGCCTGCGTTTCCTGTTGGCCAATCAGTGTGGAGGTAGAGAAACATAGACGCACTTTGACTCTATTCTTAGCCCAGCTGTGGATTCCCAGGCGCTGCAGAGATTCCTCATGAGTTCTCTGAGTCCTCAGGGATCAGCTGCAGTCTGTCCTGGTTCCCTGCAGGGTTGATGGACTGCCTCTCACTGCCCAGAGTGCCCTGGCCCCAGAATTGCAGAAACTGCTCATGCTACTGAATTCTCTCATGTCCCCAGAGAACTTAGAGGACTGCATGGAGACTGGTGAGAGGACACTTCAAGTGACACAGCATCCTGTATTTTTAATCAGTAGTCCCCTCTGGCCATTGTCCTAGGACCATAAATAGTGGTTCTCAAATTGCTGTTCACTTGGGATGAGCCTTATCTCAGGAGACTTCATAGGCCCTCCCTTCCACACATGTTCAGAGGTATCACAATATTAAGATAAATCATCAGAATTTTGTACAGGATGTTTGTGGCATTACTATCTGTGGTAGTGGAAAGCTGGAAACATCCTAAATTTCCATCAGAGGGTAACCAGGTCAATAATGAAATACTACATAGCCACTGAAATGAATGAAGTGAACCCCTATATGTAATTAATATGAAAATATTTTGAAGATACGTTATTAGTTTAAAATATAGCACTTTATTGACTAGAATATGTGGTATGTCTATATTTTTTAAAAATTACGGTATATTTAAAAGTCTGGAAGGATAAAGACCAAACAGTTATCTTTTGGGAGCAAGATAGAACCTTACACTTAGTATTTTATGTATTTCTGAATTGCTTGAGTTTCCAACAATAATCACATATTATTTTTGTAATTAAGTCATCAGTAAAGGTGGTAAAAATTAATTTCAAGATGCTCCTAAGATGCTACTTTTCAAATATGTCTAACTATTGTTTTAGTGACTAAAAAGCAGTGCTACTTTCTCCCATGGAAAATTTTCTAGTCCATAATATAGGTAAGGTAACCAAATTGTGAGAATATAAATTATGTTGGTACTCAATAAAGCCATTTTCATTTTGAATGGAAAAAAAAAAGAATCCACCTATAAACATTGAATGCAAGGGCCCTTGAGAAGGACAGCTCATTGCTGACTTAGTTATTAAAGCTTCCCCTACTCCCCCACTTCTGTTCTCAATAAATCTTACGTATTCAATAGCTGTCAAAAGCCTGTATTACTACTCAGAATATTTTGCTTTTAGGGACATTTTTCATTCTGCTATGTCTGTGTATTTGATGGAATTGGAGATGGGCAATTTTTTATCTTCTCTTCCTTCGGGCCTAGAAGGTCCTCCCTCCAACTATTGATCCTCCCCCACTACTAACATTTGCCTACGGGAAAGGCTCCTACCTGTTCTTCAAGCCTCAGCTTTAAGAATTCAGGGCCCTTTATCTCTCTCAGTCCCTTGTAGCCACCATTGTGGGAGTGCTCCCCTGCTTTGTTATCATGTCCTCGCTACACGTGTTTTCCTGCTACATTCTGAGTCCCTTGAACCTCAGGGGAGAGCGCCAAGTCACTGAGATCTTTGTAACACTCAGTGCTGGACACATAACAGCTAAAAATATTTTAAATAATTTTTAACCTTTTAAATTGAAATCTAGAGGTAAAAGTGCATATATTAAAAGGGTACATAGCTCAATTGGTTTTCACAAACTGGGCACATCCCTTTAACCAACACCCAGCTCATGAGAGAGATTATTCCTAGTGTTCCAGAACCCCCTTGCATGTGCTTTGCAGCCATAATTCCCTTCCACTTTCCTGACTTCGGTCCTTTGGCGATGCCGAACAAACCTCTCCTGCTCCCATGAACTTTTTTCCTGCCCACTATCTGAGAAACTGGTTGGCAGAGCCTTACCACTGCTGATTGACATGAGAATGCCATGGCTATGCCCAGGATGCGGTCTCTAGACACCCAAACTTCCAACCCATGAGGTAGGTGCCAGAGGCAGAGTAAAGGTCCCTAATTTATTCCACCCTCCTCTGGGCTACAGAGCAGCTCTGCTTGTGACCTTAGTCTTAGTCCCTCATTAGCAATTCTGTCATTTGACTTCCACTTGTATCAGAATGGATGTTTCCTTCTGTTTCCGGTTTGCTAAAATTTCTTATCAATGTGTATAGAGTTTCATCTAATGCTTTTAAATCTCTAATTACAAAATCATTTCTTCTTAATAGCTAAAGGCTCCAGAGTTTCTATTTCTTCTTATGTCAGTTTTGTAAACGACATTAAAAAAAAAGAAATTTGTCGATTTTTATCCACGTTGTCAAATTTATTGCATCGTTATTTATAATCACTGTGTTTGTGTGTGTGTGTGTGTGTATGTGTGTGTGTGTGTGTGTGTGTTTTATTCTGTGAACTTTGTGATTCTTGCATTGAATTATGTTTTCTTTGTTGTTTGGGTACTTAGAAGCTCAGTCAACTTTTTTGTATAGACTTTAGAACTTGAGAGTCCTGTGGCATTACTTTAAGACCTTTAAAAATGTATATGAATTATTTAAGATGTGTTACTTCCTACTTTGTAGGGGCTGGAGTAGTCTCTTAGTTCTGGCAAAAGAATAATTTCTCTTTGAAGTCAGATAAATTATCATGCAAGATACTTTCTCTAGGAAGCCAGAGAGCAAATTATCATGTTGGATATTTTTAGTGGTCCATAGAATGGCTTTTGTCAATATCCTCTTATGTAAAAAGAATGAGAACATATATCAAATGGTGTATCTTTGTTACTCAATAAATCTTTGATGCATTAAAAAAAAGATGTATTTTCTATTTCACTTGAACATGGAATAATTTCCTTTGGTTATATGCAAGTTTTTAAACTCTTTATTTCTTTATCATAGAATAACAGCTCTAAAAGTAACAGAACATTAATAACCAGATAGGATGACAGATAAACTTAATTAAAAAATATCTTAAGAGAGAACCCAGGTTTGTAGATGATACCGATTTATCTCAAAGCAAAAACGTTTGATAAAAATGAAATACTCATGCTCTGGCCCATGGCTCAGTTGGGTGGAGCATTGTCCTGTATACCTACAGGTTTCGGGTTTGATCTCCAGTCGGGGCACGTATGGGAGGCAACTGATTGACGTGTCTCTCTCACATTGATGTCTCTTTCTTCCCCCTTCCTCTCTCTCTAAAAATTAATAAAAATATATTCTTAAGTAAGGATTAAAAACAATTTTTAATGAAATACTCATGCGCTTGCTGTGGGTTTACTGATTATTTAATGCTCTATGTGCTTATAATCTGCAAGGGTAAATGAACCATGATTTGAATTTTGATGACAAGGGTTTTATGTTGTGACAATCATGGGTCTTATTTAATCCTTACTACATCTCTGCCTGCCTTTATATGAATCTGTCAGGATATGGCAGATTTTGGATATTCTGTCCTTCAAGGTGATTGTAGGGGGATCTGAGCTCATGGAATACACATTGGTATGGGCTGTTGGAGGGCTCTTCCACATCTCAGCAACTCATAAGGCTAGTGACTCAGCATTGTATGTTTACATAGAACAGGTTATCTTCTGCCTTTTCCCTGAATCCCACCCATTCCTTCTTTTCCCTAATATCCAGCCATTCCCTGTCCGACATCATGAATTTCTCATTGACTTTTCTATTCCTCCTTGAACCATACTTGCCTCCGGTGTGCTGGGTGGGCAAGGATTTGTCAGACATTTATTGGCTACATCAAGATGCCTAATCAGACCCTCCAAAAGTTGGTAACTTAAAGCACTAATAATTTCTGTTCCCCCATGCACCTGTGGATTGGTTGGGGGCTGGGTGGTGTAGGTGGAGCTTGCTGAATTTTCTCCAAGCAGCAGGTTAGGTTCAGGTTTTTAATCCTACTTGGAATAATTGGCTGTCCAGTTCATGGTTTTTTGCATGGAGATGGCAGAAGTACGAGAAAGGTGAGTGGAAACATGTGATGCCTCTCAAGCCTCGGTTCAGAACTGGTGCCTGCCACGGCAGCCCATGTTCCACTGCTCAAAGATATGCAAGGCATAGGACAGCTCCATAGAGCAAAGCATTGCCTCGCTTATGGCACAGCTTCCCCATGCCCCATCAGACATCTGTTTAGGTGAAAATTGTCTTTCCAGTAAGTGAAGCCTGGAACCTTTTCTGTTTTATATGTAAACACAAGTATTTTATTTATAACATTTTATATAGTCAAAAATGTTTATTTTTCAGTAGTGAAACTACTAATAAATCAAGGAAAGGTTGTATTTTGTTTTGTTTCAAGTCTTACTAAGAATTGTTCATCGTTTTTAAAATCACACCTTCAGTGGTGACAAACACTGTGGTATTTAAGTTGCTAAAAAGCTCACCTCTATTTGTCTGCGTTGGTGTTTGTTGCATTCATGGTTATTTTACATTTAGAAGCAAACAGCTCATGTCTTCACTTGGTATTCTAGAGTTGTTACATGGGATATTTACATATTTAAAAATATGATTTATTATTCTATTTCTCCTTATTACTGTTAGGGCATCATATAAGTATTTTGAAATTATGTCTGCAGGTAAGGTTATTTTATCTATGAAAATTATTTAATAAGGCATTGCAAAATACATGTTTTTGGAGAGCTGTTGGCCACTGTAGATTCTCCATATTTTAGCAGCACGTATAGTGAGCTGACTTATGTCTGAGTGTGGGAAGGGGCAGGTTGTGACCCAGGGAGAGCTTTTCTGTCTTAGCATTGTGTCTGAAGGAACCATGCTCTTTCTGTAAAGATCGCCACATACTCTTCTAGCAGTGGCTGTGAAGGGAGGTAGGATGAGAGCGGGACCTGCCTACAGAAATGGTATGTCTATAGAGAATATACAAGCCTTCATCATACTTCTACTTTGGAGGCTCATCCCAAGTGCAAGCAGTTTGGGGACTTGGGCTGAGAAGGTACTGAGTGTTTACCATGCTCCTCGAATCTTGATTGTGATGGGCAACAATAGGGTAGCCAGTTGTTCCAGGTACAATTAGGAAGCTGAACCTAACCTGCAATGGTGAGAAAACCTAGAAGAGAGAAGAAACAAACCAAGTGTTCCAAGATAGCTGCTCCAACACCTGAGGGTGATGCCCAGTGGTAATCTGGTGGTTTCTTTCTAACCCTGTTTTTAAAATCCCAGTATTCTCTGAGGTCACTGCCACACAGTGCTTCCTGTGGGATTCTCCTGCCAGAGTTTTCTGAGTATGAGGGTGGGAGCCCTCTGAATTGCTTCCAGAATAGACTCTGACAAAAGAGGGAGTGAAAACTTGGCCACCTATCTTGGTCTATAGTTCAAGGATCCAAATATTTTCCTGTCAACTGAAAATGCTGTGAGGGTAATTCAGAAGAAATAAGTCAGAAGACAGTGAAGAGGGATCCAGGGATAACATATGCTGCTCTGTGTGCCTTTTAATCTAAAGTTGGATTATGGATAAAGACACACTCTGTATCTATGGCAAGCAGAGGACATTGTTGTTGGGACAGGGCTCGCTTCATTTATTGATAAATACATTACCGCTGATTGTTTGCCCAAACATTCATTACTGTGGCCTGACTATGTAATGATCGAGCCTGCCTTTTGGGATACAAATATGCATGAATAGAAAGGTTTGATAATATTCAAAGGCAGTGAATTAAAAAAAAAAAATCCAAACCTATAAAGGTCAACATTCACTTCCCAGCAAGCCCAAGGAGAAAAGCCAGTGTTTAATATATTTGATGTGACATGTAGGTATATAACCTATCTTATACTTACAGCTTTATCTAACATCAAAAGAATTACGTGATTCTTCTTAAGGGCAGACAGCAACAAAACCTACTGGGAGATTTGGAGACATTTGAGCTCCACTCATATTACACAGATGGAGCCTGAGCCAAGATTAAAGGGATATTTTACAATAAAGGTCTAATCCAGTTTAGTCCCAATTTTTTGGCATTATGCACTTTCTAATTATTATCATATTACACAATTGCTATGCTGATTACCACATCAGCATGTAGTGTGTAACATCATTTAATAAAGCTTCTAAATAAGATGGAACTTAACAGTTCATGCTATATGCAGTTTCTGGCTTAAAGATTTTTTTCACTTAGTTTAGTAGATGATTTTGAAATTGGGTACTACAAAATTTTTAAAAATCAGATGATGAATTATCTTTGGCTAAAATTAAAGTGCAATGGAGTGTGCACTTGAGTTTTTGGGGCCCCAGTGATGATGTTTCTGAAGTTACTTCTACCAACCTCCTATTGGGAATATTAGCACTTTCTTTTGCTGGTATGTGTGTGTCTGTCGGGTGTGTGTGTGTGTGTGTGTGGTGGTCTTCATTTTCTCTACTGGTATTGATGGGATGTGACATCTTCACTCAGGAAACCATGACAATGTTAAGTGCCTTCTCAGGGTTTTCTGATTGGATTGTATCTTTCTGCTAGGAGAGGTTTGAGCCCTCTCTCGAAGGATAACTGACCACTGATTTTCAGTCTGGCTGACATATGACAACACAAAATTCTCTTCTTAATGGTTTTCACTGTCTCTCTGACTGACAGTCTTGGAAATTGGTATGTCTAGTTTCTCAGGTGGCCACTCTGCTTGTCCTCAGCCCAGAGGCCTTTTGGGTTTACATTCAAGAGAGTTCAGCTTACCTTCTAGTAATGGTGAGAGTAATTTATGGTGATCTTGTCTAATCATAAAAGATTTTCCTTCTTTTTATCCAAGCTGACTTTTTCATTCAAAATTCCAAACTTAATTCTAAGAATTAGCCTGTGTCTCTGTGTATATATTCCTTAGGCCAGTGGTTGGCAAACTCATTAGTCAATAGAGCCAAATATCAACAGTACAACAATTGAAATTTCTTTTGAGAGCCAAATTTTTTAAACTTAAACTTCTTCTAATGCCACTTCTTCAAAATAGACTTGCCCAGGCCATGGTATTTTGTGGAAGAGCCACACTCAAGGGGCCAAAGAGCCGCATGTGGCTCGTGAGCCACAGTTTGCCAACCACTGCTTTAGGCTAACAGATTCCCCATGTCTCAGAAGAGATAAAATGGGGAGTTGGCAGTCAGATGTGAATTCTGGTTTTTAGCTGGATTTTTAAAATGTGCCAAAAGTCTCTAAATGAACAGCCCTGTCAACAAATTGGCCATAATATTTTATTTGTAAAATGCTCAGCAAATGTTTATAATGTCAATAAAATTAGCAAATGCTTATTAACTTTGTTCAATGTTAGGGTAATCAGAAAAGGAGGACCTTTAGATAAATCATGGGATTTGTTATTTAGTCCTGATTCATGTAAATCTGCCTTTTAACTCATCAGTGGGTTAAGGTTGACTATTAATTTGTTTGTTTTGTTTGTTAGCTCAAAAGCTACAGATAAGCTAAGTGAAATAAATGCAGCTTCATAGTACATAATGGCAGCAAAACTACTTTAATCCAATTTAGCACAGTTATTGCCCTTAAAGAGTACACTTTCCTATGAGATCATAAAAGGTACTTGAATTTATCTGGAGATAAGAAGACAGATATGTTTTTTAATAACAGTCTTTAAGTATTTAAAAGTTAAATGCACAAAAGATGGTGCCTACTTTTTCTTTTCTTCTTAAGAGGAAACAGGAGAAAATAGACTTGAGTAGAAAATTGAAATATTTTTTTAATGAAAGAGAAATTTCAGTTCAATTTTAGTCAACAAATTGACCATCTCTTTTATGCAAGGGATAGTCTGTGCTCCTCAGGAAAAATGAGGTGGGTGGGGTGTTAGCCTGGGCTCTCAAGCACATAGACCTGGAGCGGGGCTCAGACAGGTTACGTAGCGGAACTGTGAAAGGAAGAGTGGGAGCTCAGTAAAAGCAATCCAACACTCTGTGGGGGTCAGGACATTTGCTTAAGGAAGGGTTTCTCCGTCTCAGCTCTGTTGACATTTGGGCCAGATAATTCCTTGTTGTAGGGGGCTGTGCTATGCTTTATAAAGGATGGTTAACAGCCCCTCTGGCCTCTACCCATTAGATGCCACTAGTAGAGTTATATTCTCATTTAATATCTGAAAACGTTTTTAAAAAATATTTTTATTGATTTCAGAGAATATTTTCCCTCCAATTTTCACAACCAAAAGTATCTCCAAACATTGTCAAATGTTCCCAGGGTAGGAGTAGATAGTGTGCAACATTGCCCCAGTTGAGAACTACTGATTTACGGAATAAAGATAATCTTTAAAAGCAATCACATTTGAGATGTACCCTGAAGGGCAGATACAGCTGTTTGGGCCATTTTGATGGCAGGGAATTATCTTTATCAGAACTGCACGTTTAGAAAGATGAACTTGAAGTCAGGTGTGCAATATCTTAGAGTAGAGAGAGTCTCGAGGTAGAGACACCATCTAGGAGTGGCCAATTTCAGTTACATCATACCGATGGACCCCATTCTCCATTTGTTTGTGAAGCAGCCCACACCTCTGTTGTGCTTCTATTAAGTGGTAGGCACTGCTCCAGCTGCTGGAAGTAGAACAGCAAACAAGACAAAGTCCCTGTTCTCGGGGAGCTTACGTTCCAGAAGAGGAGGAGACCAACACAACACATAAAAATGAAACTCAAAATACTTTAAAAATTGTAAAACAGTTTATGTGATTATTGGTGACTAAAGAGGCTGCTAATATTAGTGATAAAACTTACAATTATGATATACTAACAACTTCGTTGCAGTGAAGTTACATTTACATCAACATTTATTAGAAATCTCATCCCTAGGTGCCCAAAAATAGAGGTAAAATAGAAAGTATTTCTTCCCTGTTGAGTTATGAAAGTATCTGTTTTGAATAACACTTTTTTCTAAGTTTATTCAATGGAAAGGGATTTTACTTGTGGCTATTGGACATTTAGACACTTCCTTTTAAAACAGTGTTGTCATATGTCAGCCAGACTGAAAATCAGTGGTCAGTTATCCTTCAAGGGAGGGTGCAAACCTCTCCTAGCAGAAAGAAATTATCTAACTAGAATTCCACTAGAACATATATCTGGTCAAATAAAGCTGATAAACAGTAACCATCAGTATTGCTTAAATATCTTAATTTGGAACAGTATGTTGCTTGCTGATAAATATCACAAAAATATCACTAAATTTGTATATACTTAAAAATAATCTCATGAAGGGAAAAGAAAGACTTTTGATAGATTCTTTGTGGCGTGTGTGTGTGTTTAACATAACCATTTCCATTTGGTGAGAGTTATCAACCTTCAACATAAGGTTATAATGGTTCCAGCACACACCAAGCCATGCTTCTAGGCACCCGTTCTTTAGTTTTTATCACACCCGGAGTCCAGGCCACCATCATCTCTCCTGTGGAATACAAATTCCTAGCAGGCCATTAGTGTTGTCCTTCTTCAATCCATTATATATTGTAAAGCACAAAAAGACCACATCCATTTTCATGTTAAAAACCACTAATGGCCCTAGCCTGTTTGGTTCGGTGAAAAGAGCATCAGCCCGAGGACTGAAGGGTCTTGGGTTCAATTCCAGTCAAGGGCATGTGCCTTGGTTGCAGACTTGATCCCCAGCCTGGGTCAGGTGCGTGTATCTCTCACATCGATGTTTCTCTCTCTCTGCCTCTCCCCCTCCCTTCCACTCTCTCTAAAAATCAATGGAGAAATCTCCGCAAGTGAGAATTACACACGCACACAAAATCATGAATGGCCCTGGCCAGGTAGCTCAGTTGGTTGGAGATCATCCCAGGACACCAAGGTTGCAGATTTGATGCACAGTCAGGGCACATACAGGAATCAACCAATGAATGCATGGGTGGGTGGAGCAACAAATCGATGTGAATGTTTATGTAGGTTTTATTCGTGTCTCCAAAACTTGGAAACAACCCAAATGTCTTTCAGCTGATGAATGGTTAACGAATTGTGGTTTATTTACACAATGGAATACTAAATGATAAAAAAGGAACAACTACTATTGAATGCAACAACAAAGATGAATCTCAAATGCATTATGCTAACTGAAATCAGTCAGACACAGAAGCTACATAGTGTATGATTATCGTTATATGACATATTGGGAATGGCAAAAAATGGTTGCCAGGGCCAGGGGAAGGGTTAATTGCAGATGGGCTTGGGGAATTTTGGGGGTGAGAGAACTGTTCTATATTTTGATTATGATGTGTTGTGTGTTTGTCAAACTTTCAACATTATATACAAAAAGGGTGAATTTTACTGCATGTAAATTATACCTTAACAAAAGAGCCTAAAACAATTTAATGTGTTGTGTCTCCAAGTAACTTTTCCATATCACCTAGATTTGTTTCTGATTTGGTTTCCCTGCTCTTGGCACCTCCTATCCTTGTCTTCAATACCAGGCTCGTCTCCCAGCTCCCCCATTGCTCTCTGGATGGACTCTGCTCCTGCTAATTGACTTTAGCTCCACCAGGCACTGTCCTCCTCTGGTCAATTATACAAAACTGACTTCCCCAGAGCTAATCCCCAGCAAGCCTTGTGTTTTGATCTCATTATATTCTGATCAAAAACCAGTGAATGCCAGTTTCTTACTCTTTACCCGTTTACCTAGGAGAGGATAGATTCAGTCCACCATTGTCCTTGGCATGTTTGCTTCCCCATGCCACTGAATGATGGTGTCTGGCTTTATCTAGGTTTTCAGTGGACATAGGGATGAGTTTTTTTTAGCAGATTATAACTTGGGTCACCATATCATTTATTGTTCAAATGAGAACATTTTAGTTTAAACGGTGGTGGGGTACTATTAATAATTATTCTAGGATATCAGGTGTAAACTACAATTGTCTCAGGAATCTGGGACATATGGTCACACTAATTACATGGCACAGATATACTATATAGGTATTCAATAATTATATTCACTTTTAAGGTGGTTAAGTTAAAAGTGACTATATAAGCAGTTCTTCACCCATTTTTCTTCATAAATTGCATGCCATACTGCTATGGGCATACTCAGCTACAATTCCTAGTTAAACATATAATTCCACTCCTTTTTTTCCTACTCGAGGCGCTATGTTAGAATGCAAATCAATGTGAGTTGATACTTTAGGGCAGTGCTTGTCACATTTTACTGTGTGTGTACAGATCACCCGAGGATCTTGTTAAAATGCAGATTCTGATTCAGTAGGCCTGGAGTGGGGCCTGACATTCTGCATTTCTAACAAGGTCCCAGGTAATGCCAATGCTGCTAGTCCACAGATCAGTCTTTGAGAAGCAAGGCTTTAGGGGAAAACTTTGAAAGCCACTGGCCAGTCTGGAAATTTGATTTGTTGATAACACAAAGCATCTGGTTGCTTATCTGATTGCTAGTCACTCAAGTATTGAAACACTGAAACAAAGATCTGTTGACACATTGAAATGAAATGTTTTGGTCCAATAAAAAAGCAGGAAAAAGTCACTTTATATATCTTAATGAGGTCTATGCAGCCAAAGGCAGATAAGATCATTCATTGCTTCTCTTTAGCCTAAGAAAACTTGAGGGAAATAGCTATATTTTGCACACACACACACAAAAAGAAAATGAATGGATTGTTGCAAGAAGTTTCTCTTGAAGTAATTTTTAAAGAAAATGGTTTTTTGATATTAAATTGAGTTAAATTAAAATGTTTTCAGCCCAGCTGGTGTGGCTCAGTGGTTGAGCATTGACCTATGAACCAGGAGGTCACGGTTCCATTCCTGGTCAGGGTTGCAGACTTGATCCCCAGTGTGGGGCGTACAAGAGGCAGCCAATCAATGATTCATTCTCATCATTAATGTTTCTATTTCTCTCTCCTCCCTTACTCTCTGAAATCAATAAAAATATATTTTAAAAATGCTTTCAGATATTAAATGAGAATATAACCTCCATTATAACCTTATATTGAAGGTTGATAACTCTCACCAAATGGAAATGGTTATGTTACACACACACACGCCACACAGAATCTATCAGAAGTCTTTCTTTTCCCTTCATGAGATTATTTTTAAGTATATCCAAATTTAGTGGTTTTTTTGTGATATTTATCAGCAAGCAACATACTGTTCCAAATTATGATATTTAAGCAATACCTGTGGTTACTGTTTATCAGTTTTATTTGACCAGATATATGTTCTAGTGAAATTCTAGTTAGATAATTTCCCCACACATTCTGCATTTAGTACAGTGTAGAAGAAGTTCTATTGGGTGGTTTCTATCCCTAAGAAATGAATCACAAATGTAAAAAATGATGTTATGGATGTATAGAAACTCAATACAAAGAAGTCAGAACTCTGTATTTCCTCAAAGAGCTAAGTTAGATTAATGATCTGCCCTACATTGGTTTATTATATGCATTCTTCACATGTTGTCTCCTTTTATCAGTTTTAAACATGTGCAGATATACACTAAGTGCTTTCTGGTTCTGTTTTACTATCTAGTTTAGACACATTAACTAGCTTATTTCTGAGAAAGTCATAGATGCCAAGTAAATAACAAGTAATAGATTTAAGTGAGGTTTTTTAAAATTTCTCTTTCAGTGTTTTAGTTTCCTATTAGCTTATAAATTTGTTGAGTTCTGTTGCTTTTCTGTGCAAACCATTTTATAGGGCACAAAAGTAATAATTTATATATTGAAGTAAAATCCTCAACTAATTTCTATTCTAAAAATTCATAGAAATTGCATAATAACACTGATAACCATTCATGCCCACTTTAGTATCAGGTAATACAAGTCAAAAGCTGACAGTTTTTTGAGATCTTTTACACCAGCTTTCTAATTAATAGGTGAAGAAAAACAGAACAAAAGTTTTTAAAACACTTGTCTAACCATGTAACCAGTTAGTGACAAAGGCAGTATTGGAATCCAACCTTCTTCATTCACAGTTCAATGCCATTTTTATATGGCCTCCGGTTTGTTTTCATTTTGTATTATGTATTTTTTAAATGTTCAACACGTCACCAAATTTGATAAATTTTTAATTTAAAGAAAAGCAGAAATTATCTACAGAGAGTATCAATGAGGTATTAAGGATGCATCTAGGTCTCTAAAATGGGCATTGAGTTTGCTCCAGGTTTACTAAAATGATTTCTCTCTACTACTTTTACTTGCTTCTGTCACCCTCCAAAGAAATAGAGGAAAAGAACATGAACACCTGCTTTCAATCATCCATGGACTTCTTGCTGAAATTAAGTAGGAAATGTCAAACATCAAAATACAATTCAGCAGGGGGGAGTGACAAGCCATGTGGTGGCTGAGGGTAGCACAGTGAGCATTTGTATATGGCCCCATGGACATAATGGCTATTCACTGTTGTCATAGCAGTCAAAATTGGCCTGTTTGGAAAGGAGCTAGCCAGAGTGCTGAAATGCCTGGCGGGTCCAACAACAACAAAAAAACAACCCTAGAACAGCACTTCCTGAACTTATTTGATCATGGAACAATTGAAACTAAATCCAGTGGACAGTTATCAACTCTTATCTTTTGTTACCCATCAGCAACTTTTGCCACAGTTTATCATTCCCTCCTTGTGCTAACTGTTACGATGCTGTCTCATTAGAAGTGACAGTTTCTTCCACTTGCCACATATAATTCCAGTTTTTCCCCAGCACTTGCAGAACTGGCCTGTACTGGGTTGAACAGTATTTCTTCAGGTCTCCCCCAAACCTCAAAATGTGACCTTATTTGGAAATAGAGTTTTTGCAGATGTAATGAGTTAAGATGAGGTTATAGTGGAAAGAGTAGGTCCTAACCCCAATGACTGGTGTCCTTATAAGAAAACCATTCTGAAGATGGAAGCAGAGATTGGAGAGATGTGTCTCCCATCCAAAGAGCATCACCACCAGCAGTTAGGAGAGAGGCACAGAGCAGTTATTCTCTCACAGCCTTCAGAGGGAGATGGCCTTGCTGACACCTTGCTTCCATGCTTCTAGTCTCCATCCGTACTGTGAGAGGATACATTTCTGTGGTCTGAAGCCACCAGGCTTATGGTAATTTATGGCAGCCCTGGGAAAAGAATACCCTGCCTCATCATAGCCCTGTCAGAGACATACGCACCAGGTGGCTGACAGCCCTTTTTAGAAAAGGGTTCCCAGACCCATGAGGCCCCTCCTTTTAGCTCAGAGACACCAGCACCAGCTGAGCAGCACCTGCTTCTCAGGTGTCTGAGCTCATCTTTGTGGGGCCCTTCCTCTAGGCATATTTCATCATTCTCCCAGCCCTAGAGGTGCTCGTTTTTGTTTTTGTTTTTCTTGCAGTTGCTACCTCATTTTTGGAGATCTGAGGGGCAATGATTACAGGAAAACATTAATTAACTGCTTTATAATTCTTAAGTAGAATCGAATGTAGGTTCATTTCATATACAGCCAGTTTCCTAATAAAGTGGGTGCTGTGGGTTGAATTGGATTTTGCCCAAAGAAGTTGAAGTCCTAACCTCTGGTACCTGTGAATGTGACTATTTGGAAGGAAGGTCTTTGCAGATATAATCAAATAAAGGTCATTAGGGTGGGCCTGTAAGAAGACTGGTATCCTGTAAGAAGAGGGACATTTGGACATAGAACACAGGGAGACTGCCATGGGATGACAGAGGCAGAGTCCGAATCGATGCAGCTGCTGGCCAAGGAGTGCTGAGGGTTGGTGGCCACCGTGAGAAGCGAGGAAAAGGCAAGGAAGGAATCTCTTCTACAGATTTTACAGGGAGTGTGGCCATGCTGACACCTTGACTGCAGACTTGTAGCCTCTAGAACTGTTGTTTTATGCCACCTAGTTTGTGTACTTTGTTCCAGCAGCCCTAGGGCTCATATACTTCTGAACTTAATTAGTTTCAATTGTTGTGTTTTTTTTAGTGGAGTCCTTAGGATTTTCTATATGTAGGATACATTATATTAGAAAACTAATACAATGGTTTGTACCTGGAAAATAGATATTTCAGGACACAATGACTTAAGTCAACTCTGATTTTCCTTAGAAATAGAATAACTGTTAGGGGTTACATCTTGTTACCAACTGCTCTTCAGAGGAATGACTGTCCACAGTGTTTTTAATCACCTAAAACTGTTAGTGGTGTCTTCCTGTACCAAATAGTGAAGTATGTTCTAATATGCATGTCACAAAGGGCTTGCTTGTATGTTTGTTGAGATCTTTAGGAGGAGAATGCTACTGAATAGAAGAGAAGCTGTGGGAGTTTGTCCAAACAGCTAGAAGGGCCACTGACCCCAGGGTGGAGGAGGTGGAACGAATGCAGAGGAGGCCCCCTCTGCTTGAAATCAAGTGTGCAGAGCGTGCCTGATGTCTCCTCTTGGGCTGCAGGAAGTGGGCGTATGAATGTCCTTGGCAACACAGCATTAATAGACATGCACTTGGGCAAAGTTGCTGGGTTTGCATGTAAAAAGTTAGTAGGCAGGGCACTCTCTCAAGCAAAGGCATGTTCCTGAAGCTATTGATCTAACTGAGCAGACCCTCAGGGGTTGTGGAGTTAGCATTCGGGAGTGAACAGTTAAGAGCAGTCCTATGGCCTTTCTGACTTGTGGAAACTGTGCTGACGGACCCCAGGGTGGTGAGGCTGGTGTACAGAAATGAGTAATGGGGAAGTGAGCAACTGAGCAGCCACCAGCTCCGACCTCTCTGTGGAGTTCTGTTCTGTTTGCCTCCATTTTATGGAGAAATTAGAAACTGAATTTTGGAAACCAGAATGGGATGACAGCAGGCACAGTGTTGCCTACTTGTCATAAAGATGCTGAGAGCCTGAATGTTTGAAGTTCAGCACTGCTTGGCTGCTGAACACCAGCACTCAGAGCCGGAAGACTTAGAGTTGGCTTCCCATTTCTTAGAACTGGCCCTCTGTGACCCTGGGCCAGTTCTATTACATCTCTCAACCTCAGTTTCTAGATCCATAAAATCTACTCTAAGTACAAATGAGGATCAAGTGAGATAATGTATGTGAAATTACTTTGTAAATGTTAATGTGCTATACAGATGACACGCCATAAATGCATGTCCCTGAATACCACCGAGGGCTAGGAGTTGAATATTGCCTTACTGTGGTTTCTGTATTAAGCATCGAGTGAGGAAACATTGGGGGTAGGGGGGAAGGGGAGAGGGACCAGATAAACCAGATTGATTCTGCTTATATTTAGAGAACCTTTTAGGATCTTTTAAATCATTAGGACCCAAAGCTCTTACTTAAGTGAAAAATTCAATTTAGAAGGAAATAATCCACTTATTGTGCTTGTTTGTTTTGTCCTTCCAGACATGTTGGCTCAGTCCTCAAACCCAGAGGTCCCAGGTGCTCTGTTAAAGCCCAAGTCACTGGTCACTTTCCTAACGAGTCTTTCAAAATATGGCTCACACACCTAGTGGCCGTGCTTTAAAATAGCAGAATCAGCTGGAAGGCAGCGTCCACTCTGAGCCCGTAGGCCTTTCTGCCTTCCAGCGGGCTAGTGGAAGGACCCCGTCCCTGCGCCTCCTGCCCTGGCCTTGTGTGTACAGCATGCCCTCCAGCGTGGTGTGCAGTTCAGCTGGTTATAATGCAGTCAGAGTCCCACTGGAAAGTGACTTTAGAGAAAATAAACTGCGCCTCCTTCTCATTGATCTCCCACCCCCCCTCTCCTATCACCCATCCCACCACCACTCAGCTGCTACTTGCCACAGGCACTTGTGGATATGTCCTGACAGATGTCACCATGGCCCAGGAGTTGTTTTTTTAATGGACCTGTAATGATAAACTCCATCACTGACTTCTTTTTGTTAAAATCTAGACCTGTCTTAAAGAATCTAGACCCATCTTTCTTAAAGAATCACATGTGATATCCTTTTGATGATAGCAAAGGTGATTATGAATGATGAATACTTACAATGACCACTTGTGAATTATGTGCGCTTGAGAGAGGGTGAAGTAAGGCCCTTTTCCAGAAAGGAAATGAATGTGTCCTTCTTCCTCCCCCCTCATGTGCCCAGCAGTGTATTCCATTTGCAGAGCGACCTCTGGGACTGTTATAATTACATGCCAGTGCTGATGGAGACTGCAAGACGAAGGCAAGCATCTCTCCATAGCCCCGGCGGCCCTGGCAGAACAGTTCACTCCCCAGTGGTAGCACCAAACTGATTCGCCTCCCGTAGGTTAGACCAAGAAACATCAAAATTAATTTGCTTTCCTGGGATCATACTAAGGCAGTGGCATCTGTCCTGCTCCTGTCCTGTGCAGGCCTCTGTCTTTCTTGAGGGAGCCTTCTGCTCCCTGTTGGCGGCCCTGGCAAACATGTTTTCTCCCCGATGCGGCTCACCCTTGATGAGGGTTCCCCAGCACTAGTCCTGAGAATGCTTGTTCTGGGGTCAGATGAGTTTCCTGCTTCTTGGAAGAAAGATGCACACAATGCCTGCTAGCAGATGGCAGCTCTGACAGGCCTTATAACAACAACAAAATCCAATTTTGCTTCATTTAGTGCTCCATTCAGTGATTTAACAAATAATTTCAGAATGGGTCAGACATTCCTCTAGGTGCTGGGAATTTAGCCAGGAACAGAACAGAAGTTCCTTTTCTCATGGAGTTTATAGTTTGTGGGGAGTGTCAGACAATAAAAAAACAAGTAAAAATATATAATATGTTGTGAGATGGTGAAAGATGATAAGGAAAATAGCACAAAAGGTCAGAGCATGAAAATTGAGGGCACTGTCTTAGATAGTGTGGTTTAGGGGTCTACATGGAGGTGAGAAGAAACTGGAAGGAGGTGAAGGAGGAAGCCTAGCAGTTATCTTGGGGGGAGAGCATTTCAAGCAGAGAGAATAGCAAGTGCAAAGGCCCTAAGGCAGAAGAATGTTTGGCACATTGGAGTAGGCTGAGGTGGATGAGGGTTGAGTGGTGGTGGAAGATGAGCCCAGAGAGGAGGTGGGCCAGGCCATGTAGGGACTAAGGAAGTGGGAAGGAAGCTATGGGGGTTCTTAGCATGGGACTAATACTCTCTACCCTACCTTGGGGAAGGGTTTCTCTGGTTGCTGTGTGGATAAGAGCCTCTAAGGGGCAAGGGTAGAGCCAGGAAGAGCAGCAAGGAGACCATTGCAGTATCAAGGTAAGATAGGATGCTGGCAGGACAGGTGGGATGTTTGTGGGACCAGGTGATAGGCAGTAAGGTGGTGAGAAAGTGCTAGATATATCCCATCTTATTTGTCTATAAACTTTTTTTTTTTTTGAGGAACACTTTTTAATGTCTTTTGGAATGCATTTTAGGAAACACTGTTGTAGATAGTCAGAGGTTGATCATGTATTTCTATCAGTCATATTTTTCCTCTCTGTGCTATCTCATAGTGGATCACAGTGTCAGAGAGGTGAGATACCAGGAAGCCAGTGGAAGAAACGGAACATTGTAAATTTAACAGGTATGGTTCAGGTTGAGTTTGATGTTGATCCCAGAGGTGTGACAGTCAGAGAAAGCACTGGAAATCTGTTTTTGTTTTTACTTTTGCTCTGGATCTCAGAAAGGTTTTTAAAATTCTTTCAACCCATGCTGAGTTGCTTGTGTGGCCTTTAATAAGCTAAGTCCTTGGTGAGTAAATGCTTTCCTTGTTCATCGTTTGCCTGGTAAACACAGTTTAGAATCCACTCTATCCCATAATATCATACTACCAAGTGCCAGCACATATCTCTTTTCACATTTTAAGATACTTACCTGTTTAGTTGTTGGAGGTTACATTAAGTGGAAAATTCCTTCATGGCGTAGATGTGTCTTTGATTCATGTATGCATAGAATCAGAGTCTAGACCCTACTGCTGAGTAGCTGAAATGTAGCTGTTGAATGAGTGAGTGAATGAGTGTCCAGCATTGCCTTGAGCACCAAGAATATGAGATGAACCAAAACAAGGTCTCTTTCTTTAAAGAAATGGCAATCTGGGGAGTGGATGGATGACTTCTGACTTCCCTTGTGACCATGGCTTTCAGCCCAGATCTGTCCTCATACACTGGTAGGCTGTTCACTTGGGCAGATTGAAATCAAGAAGTCCCTCCTGTCCCCCAGTATCTAACTTATCAACCCAATTACTGAACTTGAAATTCCTCACTTTGCATAGTTCCTCAGACAAAGGAAGGGCGGAGTTATTTCCAGGACTTCTTAGCCCTTTATTTGCATATTGTATATGAATTCGTGAGAGCTCTTTTCACCAATGACAGTAAAGGAGAAGGCTTTGTTACAAAAGAAACAAAGGAGAGACCAGAGCACCCATTCTCCAGTGGCTACCTTGATCACACTGAAGTATCTGGTTCCAAGGGAACCCTGAGCAGAACATGGAACACGGAATCAGTGAAGACTCCAGTTCTCTTGCTTTGTGGGTCATGCTGCAGAGACTGTGTACCACTAAACACCTTGGTCTCCAAGCTGCACGGCATTCAGCCACAGAATGCTGGTGAAGGCGTGAAGGAGTCTCTGGTACCACCCTCCAGAGAGGCCATAAGCAATGGGAGCAAGGAGCAGAGCAGCCCTTGGGGAGCATGCTCTGGGGACTTTATCATGAGCTTGGAGTTGATGAAGTAAACAAAGGCAGCTTTTGTAGCCATCGCCCTAGGAACCTTGCAAAAATGAAATATTTACTAGGGAAAGCATGCACAACACAGAAAAATAAGTCATTTTCCAACACTAAAGGGAATACAGTATAAGCCTTTGGGGTGGGGGGGGGGCGGTTGGGGGAGGTGAGGATCTGTCCCCTCATCCTGTTGACGTCCGAGGGAGTTAGTTAACTGAGGTCCAGGAGAGTGTTTTGCTGTTATCAATGTAATATTAGCGAGGCAGACCTGATAACTCTGGTTCTGCCTTTGAATTGCATTAAAAACTCTGCCAGCATGCTGATCACATTGCCTGACTTGCTCAGAAAAGGCAAGGGGACAAATAGGCATGCTTCCTGCTGTTCTTCTTACTGCTAAACCTCAGGGAGTGTATCTCGGCAACAGCCATAAACACCCAGGCTGAGCCTGTTCTGAAAGAGAGGCTGCTGCCTGGAGACTCCCAGCCTGTGCTCCTGGCTAGAGCAGAGCACAGCCTGCCCGTGTTTAATAGTCATTTTTCCTTTCAGAAAGGGAGATGGCCCTGTCACTGCTGGACGATGGGTTATATTTATAAAGGACATTCTTCTATGCTTCTATCATTTCAAATCAACTAGCACTTACTGAGTTAGGTACCAGGTACCAAGCTTTGCCTTTTAATGTTATTTTATTTAATCCTCCCAAGAGCACTTTTCTATTTTACAGGCAATGCCATGGAGTACTGAAGTCCATAAATATCTTGCCTCGTGTCACAAAGCTAGTGAGCGGTAAAAGCAGTATTAGAACCCAGGTGTGTTAACAGGATCACTGTTTGTGTCTAATCATATAGGTCATTTTACTATGTCTCAGACACCTGTTTGCTCAAGGGATGTCCTGGCGTTTCTGTATAAACTTAGGAATAAGCCTGTGTGTGCTCCCCTGAGGTGGGATATGGATTACACAGCTCTTTTGTGTTCCAACGTTGGGTCTAAGTAACTGCCGACACCAGTATTTCACTGGCTCCATAGCCAACTTCTAAATACATAAGATATAACTATCTCATTTATAAATTGCCTGGATCCATTTCTTTTCCCTCTGTGTCCAGAGATGGGCAAGCAGAGAAACTGAAACTAGTTTCATTTTGAAATAGCTCTGATGAGGGAGAGAGTGAATGTGGAGAAGGATAAATGGTCACAGGTCTTATTTTAAAAGGCAGGTACAAATAAGACCTACTTTTTTCTCTTGATCACTTGGTCTGTACTGAGGACCTTTTTCCCCAGCTGTCCTTCGTCCTCGAACCTGTCTTTAAAGATATTTCATAAATGCTGCCTGTATCCTGAAGTTGTCATATTATCAGATGATTGTAATCGGAATAAAAATGTGAAGGAGCAGGGCTAATGAGAGTTAAAGATGAGGTGTTTCCAATGGTCAGGTAAATAGGGCTTTATTAAGCTCCGTTCTTCTAGATGCCTTACTATAAACCCATCTCACCTAGAGGAAAACCCAAGGCCCTTACTGTGGCCCTCAAAGCCCTTTATGATCTATCCCCAGCCACTTCCCTTGTGATCCCTCCTCGACTCTGCTCAGCCACTGGTCTCCTTGCCATTCTCCACCTGAGGCCTTTGTTCTTGCTGTTCTGTGTGTCCAGAAAGCTCTGAGTCCCTGGGAAACAGCATGGCTTATGCCCTGGCCTTCATCAGGCTTCCACTCAAAGGGTCCCGCCTTGACCATTTCTCTTAAATAACAGCACCTCCTGCAGGCTCTGTCCCTGCGCTATCCAGTGTGGTAGCTACCAGCCAGGTGTGGTTAGTGAAATGTAAATCTTTGTCCTGCTTTTATTGGACAGAGCAGATATAGAACATCTCCGACATCACTGGAAGTCCTGTGGGCCAGCGCTGCTCCGGCCTCTTACCCTACTTGATTTTTATTTGCAGCACTCACTTGAAACTATGTATTTATTTGTCTTGTTATCTGCCTTGTCACTGGAAAGGAAGCTCCCTATACTTAGGGACTTTGTATGATTTGTTCAGTCTCTTCTTTTCAGCTCCTTGAAGAGTGCCTGGCACATAATAGGTGCTTAATAAATACATGACGAATGAATGATTGCATCTTTTGAGTGTCTTTTGTTGTTGTTGTTGACAGTATTACAGATGTCTTCCATGTTCTCCCCCTTTCCCCCCTCCATGCAACCCTGGTCCCACCCCAGGCCTTCCTGGGAGTCCTTTTATAATTGCAGGGGATATGAGAGTTATTGAGGGAAGTCACCCTTCTCCTACTCCTCCTGCTCTGGAGGGCATTTGTGTTAACCCATATGCTTCTAGGAAGGAACTCAATTCCTGGCTTTGTTTCTCTTTGAGTTTCCCTCACATGCTTCATAAGGCCCATAAAAGAAGTAGGACTGACCACATTCACTCAGGTGGTTATTACCACATTTGTAGATGGCCAGTCTCTGCAATGCCAGGGAAGTCATCTGTCAGAATGCCTTTGGCCATTTCATAGAAGAGAGTGTTTTGCTGTTACTTGAGAGTAGGAATTGTGAATGACAGTTTTGTTACTGATTATGCTTACTGATGCAGATTGCTTTGATGCTCCTCAGGCATCCGATTTCCCCTTAGCGACGGGAATCCAAGAGCACGCACTCTTTCGGGCTCCACTGAAGACACCCCAAGTCTCTTGCCAGTTCTTCTGCAAAGTTGCTTCTTCTTTTTTAAATTTGCTTCCCCCCTTTATTTTATTTTATTTTCCCATCACCATTTATCCCCCATATACCCTCTTCCACCTCCACCCATCCTTCCCCCTGCAATCACCACACCGTTTTAACACTTTACCAGGGAAGGGCCCAGGTCTATAAAAGGGTCTAGAGAGGAAAGCTGAGCTAGCACGGCCTACATGGTTCAGAACTTTCCCTTTCAGAATGGTCCCCAAGCAAGTTAGTCCAACACTCGCAGCTCATCTGATCTATTGTACCATCAAAATTCTCTGCCTTTGTCCCCCACAGCACACTTCCTGACCCACTGCATGGATGCAACAGAAACTAAAATTTGTGGCAAAACTATATGACATGGTTCTCAGAAACCAATAAACAAATATACAAATAAATAAAGAATTAACGAATATGTATATGTTTTATATGTATGTGTGCATCTTATTTATTAAATAACTGGCATAATAAGAAAACATATAAACAGAGTCACATAAAAGATTTGAATGAAGATACATTTTTGGATGAGATGACTATTGTAAGACTTTTAGTTCCCTTAAAATTGCCAACAGTAAAATTCAAACGAAAATTTTAATATGAAATTCTTAGTATAATTTAAATTAAAATTCTAATGCATAGTTCATTTGGAAGAGAAAATGGATACAAATAAATATTTGCAAAGGAAGAGTCATGAGGTCTATAGGCACTAATAGATATTAAACTTATAACAAAGTGATAAAAATTAAAGCTAAATGGTAGGAGGGCAAGAGTAGATAAACATAGTGGACAGAATTCAAAGCTGAGGAGGTACTAATGCATATAGGAATTTTGTCTCATAAAAGGGGCATTTTAATGAATGTTTCTGAGATATTTGATTACCCATTTTTTAAAATTCCCCTTTCACACAATATAGCAAAATAAATTCCAGAACTAAGCATTAAATAATGAAACGAAAATGAATTAGTTTAGCTGGAAATTTTGGAAGTTCAGGAGGGCCTTAATAAATGACTAGGGCAGGAAACATGCAAGAAGAACCTATAATAAACTCTATAATATTAGTTTAATAGCTTTACATGGCAAAACCCCATAGACAAGTCCATGTGAGAAAAGTATTTACAGCATGTATGACAGAGTTTAGATCCTTACTATATACAGAGCTTTTAAAATTCAATAAGAAAAAGACCTTGTAGAGGATCCTGAGTAAAACAAACGACCACATTGGGAGACATATAAACACAGGCATTTTTTTCTCTCACACTTCAAGATGTTGCAGGGCTGTACTCACTCCACAGAGGATTCTCCTTCCTTGCCTCTTTTAGTTCCTGGTGGCTCCAGGGAATCCTTGGCTTATGACTATATAACTCTAATGTCTCTGCCTCCATCTTCATATGGCCTGCTTCTCTCTTCTCTCTTTTATAAAGACACTTGCCATGGGATTTAGGGTCTACCCAGATAATCCAGAATGATCTCATTTTGAGATCTTCAACTTAATTGTACCTCTTTCCAAATAAGGTCACATTCATAGGTTCTGGAGGTTAGGGGACATAGATGTATCTTTCTGGAGGCCAGCATTAAACCAACTATAAACCTCAATACAAAAATGGGCAAAAGGTAAAAGATTTTACAAGGAAAGAGATGTTCAATTTCACTAGTAATCAAATGGAACTTACAGTGAGAAAACAACATTTTTCTCTGATTTGCCAGAAATTTCAACTCAGATAACAATCTGCCATGTTCCTATTGATCTCTGGGATGAGCCCAGCTTTTTTTCATTTTTCTGTTTACCAGAGAGAGGCATAGCCGTAAAAGACAACTCCTCCCCTGAACTGTGCCCACTAGCGAAGCAGCTTGCACATTTTCTGAGGTTGCTTAGTAAAGCTGGTGCAAACTTGTTTTCTTGTTTCACATTTTATTTGAGTATCATTGTAGATTCACATGCAGTTGTAACAAATAATACACAGAGATCTCTTATATCTTTCACCTGGTTTTCTTCAATGGCAACATCTACAAACATCTGATTTTACACAGAATTTTAAAATAAGTATTCATACCTGCCCTTATACAAAAATATGGAAAACTATTCTTTGCTTTAATGAGACTACAAACTACAAGACCCAGTCTCTTCCATCAAGATCCGAGAATCAGCAGGCGGGGGTGGGAAACCTTTTTCTGCCAAGGGCCATTTGAATATCTAGTGCATCGCTAGAGGCCCGATGCATGAAATTCGTGCAAGAGTAGGCCTTCACAGCCACGGTGGCTGCCTCCATCCCCCTCTCGCAGCCATGGAGGCTGCCTCAATCCCTCACAGCTACTGCGGCTGCCTCAATCCCAGGGCTACAGCCCCGGCTTCATCCAGACCGCCGTTCGGTCTATTTGCATATTACACTTCTATTATTATAGACTAGTAGCCCTGCGCACGAATCTGTGCGCCAGTAGGTCACTGCTGCCCTCCTGTAACTCTCTGCCCTTTCTCTGATAAATAGAAAAATGAAAAAAAGCTGGGCCCCGCCCTCCTGTAGCTCCCCATAGGTTGCTTCCCTGCCCGCTCCTGTAGCTCTTCACCTCCCACTTGCTTGCTGCCCTGCCCCCTCCTGTAGATCTCCGCCACCCACTTGTAGTTTGCTGCCCCACCCTCCTGCAGATCCGTGATCCGGTTGTTACTCGGTCGGTCGTTATGCCTCATGGCTTAACGGATAATTAGCATATTCCTTTCTTATTAAATAGGATTAGCTTCTGGACCACACAAAATTATCAATTTAAAAATTAGCCTTCTATATTTGGTCAAACAATTAACTCACCCCTAATGCCTTGGCAGGGCCAGACCAAATGATTCTATGGCCTTCTGTGGCCTGTGGGCAGGCTGTTCCCCACCCACCCCTGACAGGGTCTGGGTTTGGGGCATGAGGAACCTTGTATCACAGAAAGAGCTTGTGCACACATTCCTTGTTTGGGGCCAGATCAAGACTTTCACAAGAAGTGTTTTTCAAAATTGAAAAGTTAAAGCGTAATTTTTCTTTTTTTTTTTTTCATTGCTCACATGATTAGATTAGTTAGGGGGTAGAATTGTCTAATTTTCTGTCATAACTGTGACATTGGAGACACCATGCCTGCTTTCTGTCTAGAGGTGGCTCCCTGACAAGGGCCTTTCGTGAGAAGAGGTGAGAACCCCTTTAAGCATGAGGTTAGAATATTTGTGACTGAGAGCAAAAGCAGAAAAGCCAGTGCAGTGAGTTTATTTACTACTAGAGGCCTAGTGCATGAAATTTGTGTATGGGGGGTATATCCTTCAGCCCAGCCTGCACCCTCTCCAATCTGGGACCCCTTGAGGGATGTCCAACTGCCCATTTAGGCCAGATCCCGGTAGGATCGGGTCTAAATGGGCAGTCGGACATCCCTCTCACAATCCAGGACTGCTGGCTCCCAACTGCTCGCCTGCCTGCCATCCTGATTGCCCCTAACCGCTTCTGCCTGCCAGCCTGATCACCCCCTAACCACTCACTCCCCTGCCAGCCTGATTGATGCCTAACTGCTCCCCTGCCAGCCTGTTTTTCCCTAACTGCCCTCCCCTGCAGGCCTGGCCACCCCTAACTGCACTCCCCTGCAGGCCTGGGTCCCCCGCAACTGCCCTCCCCTGCAGGCCTGGTCACCCCTAACTGCTCTCCTCTGCCAGCCTCATCGCCCCTAACTGCTCTCCCCTACTGGTCTGGTCCCCCTAGCCCAACTGCCCTCCCCTGTAGGCCTGGGTTCCCCCAAACTGCCCTCCCCTGCAGGCCTGGTCCTCCCCAACTGCTCTCCCCTACAGGCCTGGGTTCCTCCCAGCTATCCTTCCCTGAAGGCCCGGTCACCCCCAACTTCCCTCCTCTGCTGGCCTGGTCACCCCTAACTGCCCTCCCCTGCAGGCTTGATCACCCCCAACTGCCCTCCCTTGCAGGCCTGGTCCCTCCAACTGCCCTCCCCTGCTGGCCTGATTGCCCACAACTGCCCTCCCTTGCAGGCCTGGTCCCTCCCAACTGCCCTCCCATGCTGGCCATCTTGTGGCAGCCATCTTGTGTCCACATGGGGGCAGCCATCTTGTGTGTTGGAGTGACAGTCAATTTGCATATTCCTCTTTTATTAGATAGGATTGATTAGAAGAAGCAATTGCAGAAGCTTTCCTAGCAGGCACTGCCACGGGGCAGGGGGCGGGGGGGGCGGGAAGGGGGGACCTTAAGGCTGCTCGGGCCCTGCTCTCATGCTCTCACACTGGCCAGGCTTTGGATCTCATTCTGCAGTGTTTATGGTGCTCTTGTGCACAGGAAGCAGCTGCTGTGCAGTGTCTGACATGATCGTCCGTTTATGGGCAGTACAGCTGTTGGCTTCATTTATTGTGTGAAATGTTTTAATTTTGCTTCCAATTTTTAAAGTAGGAAATGTCTCTCCTTCTCCAGCATTGTTCCTCATCGTTCTCCCTTCTCTTTTTCTTGTTCTGGAGTTCCTGAGCACCCCATCCTCACCCTCTTCTCACTGCCTTTCCTTTTTTTCTGACTCTCCTCACGTTCTTCGCATCTCTCCCTTCCTCTGCCCCTCAGCTCTCCGAAGAGAAAGAAGGAAGAGAACAGAAAAGTCCTTTAAGATACTGGCCAGAAAGCCTTGTTATCATGTTTACTTTAATTTCATTTTGTTGTCTTCCAAAACACAGGTCTGTGCAGAGCCACGCCTCTGTCTTGCCTGTTACAGGGCATTTGTAGGGATTCGGCTGTAATGAAGCACAGTCCATTTATAAACAAACATCTTTTTGTCTTTGTTGTTGGGTTTGTTAGTGACGTCTGAATGAGCAATTTAAATGAATGTTTGTAATAGCAACTTACCAATTATTTTATACTTGATACAAAAGGAAGAAGTAGAAATGGCCATTATATAAACTGATGTTTGGAATGCTGCCACAGCACAGGGCTTGGGGATTAATGACGGGGCGGCCCTAGCCGGTTTGGCTCAGTGTTGCCCTCTGACTGAGTGGTCTCAAGTTCGATTCCGGTCAAGGACACAAACCTCGGTGCAGGGGTGAATGCAGGAGACAACCAATCAATGTGTCTCTCACATCAGTGTTTCTCTCTGTCTTCCCCCTGCTCCCCACTCTGTCTAAAAATCAATGGGAAAAATATCCTCGGGTGAGAATTAACAGCAACAAACAAAATGGAACAGAATAACATTTTCACCATGATATCATTTACTAGAGGCCTGGTGCATGAAATTTGTGCACTGGGGGGGGGGGAGTGTCCCTTAGCCCAGCCTGCACCCTCTCTAATCTGGAACCCCTTGGGGGATGTCCTACCAGGATCAGGCCTAAACTGGCATTCAGACATCCCTCTCACAATCCAGAACTGCTGGCTCCCAACTGCTCGCCTGCCTGCCTGCCTGATTGCCCCTAACCACTCCCCTGCCAGCCTGATCAATGCCTAACTGCCCTCCCCTGCTGCTCTTTCTCCCCCAACTGCCCTTCCCTGTAGGCCTGGTCCCTCCCAACTGCCCTCCCCTGCAGGCCTAGTCCCCCCCAGCTGCCCTCCCTCCCTTGCAGGCCCGGTCACCTGTAACTGCCCTCTCCTGCTGGCCTGGTCGCCCCTAACTGCCCTCCCCTGCTAGCCTGATTGCCCACAACTGCTCTCCCCTGCCTGCCATCTTGTGGCAGCCATCTTGTGACCACATGGGGGCTGCCATATTATGCAAGGGCACAATGGTCAATTTGCATATTACCTCTTTATTATATAGGATGTACAAGCGTGGGCCTGACATTGGCTTCCTTGGGCCACCAAGGGAGATAGCTCAGTAGACAAGTGTAAGATTGGTTACCATGAGGTCAGTTCAAATGTAAGGAGCTAAGCCCTAGCTGGTTTGGCTCAGTGGATAGAGCGTCAGCCTGGGGATTGAAGGGTCCTGGGTTTGATTCCAGTCAAGGGCACATATCTTGATTGTAGGCTCTTCCTCAGTCCTGGCCCTGGTTGGAGCTCGTGTAGGAGGCAACCGATCAATGTGAGAAACATATTTCTCTCTGTCTTTTCCTCTCTCTTCCACTCTCTCTAAAAATCATGGAAAAATATCCTTGGGTGAAGATTAAAAAAAATAAAAAATAAACTACATTGTTAAAAAATATATAATGAGTCAAGACCTAGGGGGCTGTCAGTGAGAAAGAAGACCAAGTGATGGGCAGGGCAGACCACTGACCCTGGTCTCCCAGACAGCAGTTAACTGGAGTGGCAGCTGGACAAGATGAGAGGGAGGTATGTGTGTGGGAGTGGGGGCAGGGTGTCCAGAGATGAAGAAAGTAGAGACAGAGTACTTACAGGGTGAGGATGTGAAGGGACATTGCATGTGGCTGCCCCCACTGTCTTGGGGTGGTTTCTGAAAAGGCAGACCTCCCACTAAACAAGCAAGTGTTCTGACTCATTGATTACCAAAGGTGTCTGCAAAATCATTTGATTAACTCTGCCAGTTTCCTAAGGACATGGCTGCTATACTAAGGGAAAATACTCATTGTCCATTTAGGGTGCCCTGTGAATCTCTGATATGTTTATAGGAAGGAAATACAATGAAAGTAGAGGGAAAATACATTTTACAAATATATATATATGACTTAATAGCATGGTATATAGGACTGCTTGCCTGCTTTTGTGTGTGTGTGTGTTTGTTTTTAATGTGATGAATTAAGGTCAGATAGGATTGTTCTCATATTCTGGTTTTGCCTTTGTAGTGTGTGTAAATGTGTGTGAGCAATATTATTTTTCTCAATCAGAATATATCTTTGTATCATTTTCAATATGTGTCGTATGTAATTTTTTTAATGTTTTTTTTATTTTGAGAGAGGTAGGGAGAGAAATAGAGAGATAGAAACATCAATAAGAGAGGAACATCATCGATCAGCTGCCTCCTGCATGCCCCCCACTGGAGATCAAGCCAACAACCTGGACATGTGCCCTGACTGCGAACCAAACCAGTGACCTCTTGGTTCCTGGGTCGATTGATGCTCAATGGCTGAGCCACACTGGTTGGGTGCTGGATATATATTTAAATGTGACAGGTGTCCTATTTGCATTCTATGCAAAGTTACCCCAGGGTCAGAGTTCCTTAAAACAAAACAACAATAACAGTAAAGACCCTAAATACTCCAAGTGCAGAGAATCAGGATCCACTGTGCATGTGTACAGTGATATCAAAGAAAGGAAAGGCAAAGAATGCGTTTTAGCCTGAGGGGGCAGTGAAAAGACAGCAAGAAATATGTGGTGAAAAAGACGTCGAAAGGAATAATGAATATCTCCTGTGGTTTTCCTTTTTTTGCAGTTCTGTTTTGAACCCAAAGTGGATGATGCTGTTGGGACCGAGCCGCTGACCAACATCTATAAAAAATTCCCGTCTTCTCATTGGCTATCAGTTGAGATACGATGGAAGATTCTTACAAGGATAGGACTTCACTGGTGAAGGGTGCCAAGGACATTGCCAAAGAGGTGAAGAAACAAACAGTGAAGAAGGTGAATCAAGCAGTGGACCGGGCCCAGGATGAATACACCCAGAGGTCCTACAATCGGTTCCAGGACGAAGAAGAGGACGATGACTATTACCCACCTGGAGAAACCTATGGTGGGGAGGCCAATGACGATGAAGGCTCCAGTGAAGCTACTGAGGGTCACGATGAAGATGATGAGATCTACGAAGGGGAGTATCAGGGCATTCCCAGTACGAACCAAGGGAAAGACAGCATCGTGTCAATGGGGCAGCCCAAGGGTGATGAGTACAAGGACCGCCAGGAGCTGGAGTCGGAGAGGAAAGCTGATGAGGAAGAACTAGCTCAGCAGTATGAGCTGATAATCCAAGAGTGTGGTCATGGCCGTTTTCAATGGACCCTTTTCTTTGTCCTGGGCATGGCCCTCATGGCGGATGGTGTGGAGGTGTTTGTTGTTGGCTTCGTGTTACCCAGCGCTGAGACGGACTTGTGCATACCGAATTCCGGATCCGGGTGGCTAGGTGAGTGCATCAGGTCAGAGGGACAAATTTTGAAAGGGGTTTATTTGTTGATCATAGTTAACAAATAGAATAAATACAATTAATCTAGAGCACTGTATTTTCCCCCCAACACTTTATTATGAAATATTTTAAACATACAAAGAAATCCACAGAATTGTCAATTATGCCCGTGTGTGTGTGTGTGTGTGTGTGTATCCACCACTTAGATTCTATCGTTAACATTTACTATATTTTCTTTTTTCAATATATTTTTATTGGTTTCCAAGAGGAAGGGAGAGTGAGAGAAAGATAGAAACATCAATGAAGAGAATCACCGATCGGCTGCCTCCTGCACGCCCCCGCTGGGGATGGAGCCTGGAACCAGGGCATGTGCCCTTGACCAGAATTGAACCTGGGACCCTTCAGTCCACAGGCCGATGCTCTATCCACTGAGCCAAACCAGCTAGTGCTACTATATTTTCTTTATCATCTATCTGTCCATCCATCAACCCAACTTATATTTTCATGCATTTCAAAGTAAGTTATAGTATTTTAACTAATACTATTATAAATGTAACATTGGTTTATCCTTTATCAGCTTCCAAAGGTAAGCTGTTATATGAAACTTCCTTGACATTTTCCTAAGTACAGAGGTTAATTCTACGAAATGCTGACAAATGTGATTTCAGATTTCCAGTTTTATGTATAATACTTTGGTTATAATACTTAGGGACCCTACTAATTTTTATTTTTCCTGTAATTTATGTGTATGTTTTCATGTTAATTTTTTCAGCTAGTCTTATTCATAGATTTTTCTCTACATGACTTTTTCTAACTTTTTCAAAAAAGTTCATACCTTTGTGCCTAAACTGGAAAAACTTCATTTTTCTCATAGGATTTAAAAATCTATTTCAAATCATATTATTATTTCAGTGATATGTGTTAAAAATAATATGACCTTCCTATAAAAAAACCTAGATAGCAGATTTGAATTTTGTTATACAGTTGCCATGGACTCAAGGTTCAGATTGTTAAAAGCTGTAGTTAATACGTTTACTTATTTCCATTGGGCAGTGAATGTAAGAAGGTAGAGAAATGTGCACATAGTGGAATATCCCCAACAACTTAAGAGTCTATTTCAAACACTTGTACATTTTGCTAAGCATGCCACAGGGAACATGCTTATGTGCATGTTAAATCTTTACGTGTTTCAGAGTCTGTGAAAGAGAGTAAGAATACCTATTATCTCTATTTCCAATGGACTTTTTCAACTAAAGCTTGAAAAACAAAAATATACAACTCCTTTTGTGGAAACCTTGTCATTCTATTAAGTAATGTTATAATCATGGATGCTGAGAAATTTCCTGTGTGAAAAACAATTAAAGACCGTTTCCTAACCTGCTCTGTGACAGCAAGAGGGATAGTCATGAATGAAAGGATTTATATCTTACTCCTTTCATGCTTGTTAATTTCTAGCATTGGCTTCTTTGAAAGAGGTGGGACCATGAAAGAAGACTGTGAGGTGGAAGGTGTGAGAGGGGGGCATATTTTGCATGTTTTTTTGCCAGTGGTAGACACATGTGCATGTTCAACCATCAAAATGCATAACATGGTTCAGAGGAGGATCCTTAGTCATTTGTTAAATTGATATTCCAGCATATCTGTGTCAAATCTATCACTTTATTTTTTTCCCTTTGGAGAGGAAGTATAGCCACTATAAGCCTGGGCATCAGCATAATTATCAAGATTTTGTTAAAGGAATATATCAGCAGAATGTTTTAAGGAGATAGAGATCCTTAGTCCACATCCACACATATATTTAGTAAATGCAGGCTTAAATTGAGAATACACAATCTTTTCATGTTATGATCCCACCTTTTATATTGGAAACGTTTCAGGAAAATCTAAGCTGAGCTTGCCTTTGTGCCTTTATCTTCACGGTGCCGAATGGAAGCACAGTATGGCACATGGTTCTTATTTGACTGTCCTATAGCCTGCCATCCCTGAGGAGGTCCCCACCCCCCACCAGGCTGCATTCAGAAGTGTAGATAATGCTGTGGAACAACTGGAGCTCAGACCTTTTGATTTCTCCATGCATGTTGCCAGCTTTAGGGAATTACAGATGGGTCCCCAGGAGTGTACAGTTTCACTCAATGTTGTGAGTCCACAAAGAAGCATCTTAATGGTTTCATAGCTGTGCCTTTCAGACCTGCATTTCAATTATTTTGCCATTGTAATTATAATCAAGTCCTTTTTAGACAATCATTTAAATTATTTTGTCATTTTCATTTCATCGAATAACAGCTTTGTAATATAATTATCACACTAAGTCATAGCAATGGGATCAAAATGCAAGAAGGAAAACTGTATGGCCCACGTTTGGTGGCATTTTGAGGACATGGATTTGCAAAATAATTTCTTATTTGTTACTAATCATTGTGTCATTTTCCTCAAGGCCGGCCAGGAACAAAGAATAAGAACCAATTTATGCTTTCATTTCTTGGGAGATGGGTCTCTTTGTGTTTGCTAGAAGATTAACTTAAAGGTAGCTAAGGTCATATCGTGTATGCATGTGTATGTGTGTATAGTCTGTTTGCATCTAAGATTGTTAATTGTGCTGGGAAAAGAGTAAATATTTAATTGTCCAATGAGCCACTCTTTGGGGGAATGAGTGCAGTCACTTTCAGATAATCCATTCTTTATTACTAAAGTCGATTTATTGAATACTTATTATGTGCAAAGCCCAGGGTTACCACAGAGGATAATAGGACAAAAAAAAAAAAGATAACGTTTCTGTATCTAAGGAAGTTATGGTTAAGTATGAAGAAATCACACATGTCTGTGGATTACTAGTACTAGGAAGCAAGTGTCCATAGCTGTAAAAAAGAAAAAAAAGTGTCAATAAGGAAACTTCAGGCGGGAGACCTTGAAGGGGAAGGACCTGACTGAGGCAGTGGAGAGAAGGCATGGGTTAAAGAGCTGTTCAGGGGCACAGTCAGTAAGGATTAGGCAGCCAATGAGTTTGGAAAGGGGAGGAGGTGGGCGGTTAATGAACGGAAGGCAATTCATCCATCTAGGTCATGCAGAGTAGAGGTTTTAGTAGGAGGGAGAAAGATGAAAGGTTTAGTTTTAGGTTTTCCACTTTGAAATCCTTGGGGACATCTGAAGAGGAATGCCCAATGGACTACTTCCCATTTGGGCTGAAGCATCCAATGGTTGGGAGCCATCTCATTTACGATGAACCTGCCAATGGCCTTAGCCAGGGAGATGGTGGTTTCCTGCTGAGCACTAGTTAGGGACTGGTGGTGAGGAAGATCTCATTGAGGAGATTGGTCTGGCATTTAAGAAGTTACTGACTGCTGGAAATGACTCTTAAGACGAACACAATGATCAGTGGTCATAGCTAGGAAGTTGTTGTTGTTTTTTTTTGTTGCTTTTGTATCCTCACCAGAGGGTGTTTTTATTGATTTTAGAGAAAGAGGAAGGGAATGAGAGAGAGAGCGAAACATCAATGTGAAAGAGAATCATCAATTGGTTGCCTCCCATACGTGCCCCAATCAGGGATTGACCCGCAACCTAGGTATGTTTCCTGAGTGGGAATTGAACCTGAAAACTTTTGGTGAATGGGACAATGCTCCAATCAACGGAGCCACCCATCCAGGGCAAGACTAGGAAGTTTTTAAAAGAAGGAGTCTGTGCATTGAGTGAAGTGACAGTATGACCTCTGACTCCGCACACCCTTCCCCTTCCCCTTTCACATGGCAGGATTTTCTCAGGCACCACACATTCTCTTGGTTGCTATAACCTTACAGTGCTGTGCTTCACAGTGAGTACTCTGTGAGACCATATCTTAGCTCCTGTCCAAGAGTTGTTGGGGTTGGGTGGAGGGGAGGTTGAGATCTAAGGCAGGAAGGATGCTGTAACCATTTTAGCCACAAGCTGTGATCAGGCTCAGTCCCACCCCAGCTCTCACCTGTCAGAGCAGAATAAGCATCTCACGGGCTGCTCTTCCCTTGTGTTCGCCCTTCAGAGGGGCTGGTTTCTCACTCAATGGCCTGTTTCCTTCTAAGACCCACCTAGTGAAGCAGGGAACCTAATCACTATTGGTTCAAATGCTTTCTCGCTGGGGGTTACAAAGCTTTAGTAATATTTAGAACCTAAAACATTATCATGGCCAACTGTTCTCTAAATTGTAAGACCCTAAAAGTGTACACTGCAGATTTCAGGGTCAGCAGCTCTGTACTCCGCCCAATCCCCTGGTCCTTGACAGTCTGCCTCGTTATCTCAGAGGGAGGTTTGGTCTGTGGTAGGTGTGCCCTGTGGCTCTGTTTAGCCTTTTGGCTGTCACAGTGATCCTAATTGGAATTAGAAAGTTATTGGCTTCTGGAGAATATCCTGTCCACCAACACTAGCAAAATCTTATTTGGATTCATTATTGTCAAATTGGAGAAGATGACTCAATAATTCACCACCATTATATTCCTGGGCCTTGCTTCCTCTGGTCTTCCACACTCTCCTGAGAGAAGAGAGGTTTCCGACATGACAATGGAGCTGAGCCAAGTAGCCTAAGATGTCTCCATCCAGAGTCTGCGATTCATTTTCATAGGACAGGAGTGAACAGAACTCCCTGCCACATTCCTGAAACGTGCCAATAAACAGTGTTCTGGGACTATGAGAATGTGATAGTTAATGCCTTTCTGTCCCCCGGAGGGTCACTGGGAGATTTCCCACAATACAGCTTTGAACGTGAAGGTTGCTTCTCGCTGGCTGAATCTCCGTATCCCTCTGCGCTACACTCCTGGGCGAGGATTCTGATCCACTGTCAGTACTGGCCTTGTGTGTCCTAAGTCAGTCTGGGATCCCCCTGAAGTCATGAGAACTGGGTGATGTGTTGTCAGTCTGGAGGATTTGTTAATTTTGGACTCTGGTTTAAATAAGGCAATCTGAATTATTAAGCATCTGATAATTGGGTCAAACCAAATACAAATAATACAGACTTGTAGGTTTGAATTCCACACAAGATGCAGTTGCATCCTTTATGGGAAATCTAGCCCCTCCATAGTCTCACCTAACAGGAGCTTTTGTAGGACGTCAGCTTCCTGCAGAATGCTTCAGAGTTGAGAACCATTTGATTACTTTCAATTTGAGGAATCAGTCTCATAAACACTGAAGTAAGTATTTCTAATCCACATATTTGCAACTGACATTCTTACCTTAAACTTAGAAATTTCTTATTGGCCTTTAATTTTGTAAGAGAGGAGTAAAAGAGGTCCTTAGATATAGTTCTTACCTTCAATTTAATTTTAACTATTTTTTAAGTGTACGATTGACTGACTTTAATTACCACTATCTCTTTCCAAATTTTTCATCACTGCGAACAGCAACTCCCTATTTCCTTTCCCTGCAGCCCCTGGTAATGCTAATCTATTTTCTGTCACTATGAATTTGCCTATTCTAGATAATTCATATAAGTGGAATCAGATAGTCTTTTGTGCTTTTGTGTCTGGCTTATTTCACCCAGCAAAATTCATCCATGTTGTAGCATGTATCAAATTTTATGTTATGTAAATGTTACCTCAATACAAAAGAAAAGAAACAATTAGAAGGAAGTCCTTTTGGAGATGGGTGGGTGCTCTCCTAGCTGCCTTCAGAGTCAGATGATGGATAGAGTTCGCCTGCCTCCTGTGTTTGAGGAGATGCTGGAGCTGGTGGTGTGTCCCGTGCAGTTGAAAATGTAATAACAGGGAGGGGCTCGAAGTTGCTGGATTGCTGGTCAGGAACAGAGGTGAAGGTCCCTAGGTAGGTTATAAATGATATTCTGATTTTAAACAATGGGAAGGGGGTTTTATAAGGTACATGAGAATGTTTTCTTTACCCACCAATATACAGTAACATGCATTACAAGGGAGCTTTTGGTGCCATTTTTTGAGCTAAGGTTTGCTTTCCAAAAAGTAAATCCTTTATCAACAGCTGCAGCTTGTGCCTTTGGTTTTTTTCCTCCTGAAATGGGAACTGACTTCTTTAGGCTGGTCTTTCTCCTACACAGGGGGCGGGGGGGGCGGGGGGGATCACAGTCCCTGACTATATTTACAGCTACACATCCCAGAACGGACTCTGATGTGCGGGGCACAGTGTGACTGTGATAGTTTCTCAGTGCCGAGCCGTGCTGGTAAAATTATCATCTGACTCCAGGTTTGTTTCTTTTTCCTATCTACGTGAAAGTAAATGGCTTTTCTGAGAGTAGCTTAGTTTTCTCAGTAAGATCTAGTTAAATCAGAAGTATTACTGTGTGAAAAGAACTGATTGAAAACGGAAAGAGTTAACCGACCTGCTCACAGGAAGGAAGGCCTGCAGTGGGAATCAGTTCAGCTGTAAGTAAGCACATCCCCGAAAAGGGAGGTGGATTATGTATGTGAGAGGTGGCTGGCTTCTGAGTGTCCTTTGTTTATATAATCACCCACTTATTTTTCAAATTAATAGATTTCAGATGTGTTTGTAGAATGCCACCTTTCAACTTTAGTAGTTCTCACACAGAACAGGGACTCATCCATCCATGCATTCAAATTCTTACCAAGTTGGTGCAGGACACTCTTCTCTGTTTTGTGACAAATAAAAAGATCAACCAGACACTAGATGCTTGTTGTCAAAACGGTATGGGAAGTAGAGGATTGAGGTTAATTCTGTTTGAGGGAGGTATGGATTTAAAAAGCCTTCAGGAGACTGTGGTGGTTGAGCCAGGCTTTGAATTGTGGGTAGAATTTGTAGAGAGGATAGACTGAGTCAAAACACAAAGGCATGAAAACCTTGCATTGAGTATTGTGACTACATTTGGGGTTCAGGTCTGTTCAAGTGAAACATACATGGTGGGGAGCAATTGGAAAGAAGGGCGGGCACCTCCCTGCTCAGGGAGAGCTTTAAATGAGCTTATTCTGAAGCAGGTGGGGAGCCTTTGATGTGTGAGCAGAGAAGTGATGTGGTGAGAACACTCCACTGAGAGACTGCTGTGCTCGGAATGGATTGGAGAGGAGCAAGCTGGCCAGAAGTTAAGGTTCATTTGCATTTGAATGATCTAGCCTGTGGGTGGTGAGAGCTGATGGCAGAGGGACTAGAAAGGAAAGAATCTTGGACCTTCACTATGGATTAGCTATGGGAGCAGGGAAGAGGAAGCTATATGGCACTGAGGCTTCACGCCCAAGTGTTGTATTGGGTGGCAGCGCCTTAAGTAGAAGTTGGAATTCTGGAATTGGTCGGAAGGAGGGAAGAGCGGTGCATGGGAGGAAGATGAGTTTAGTTACAACAGACTGTTCAAGTAAGCACAAGAACTGGATGTCTTATTCACAGGCTACCCTTGGTACGTAGCACAGAGCCTGGGTGGTCAGTGGTGTATAGTGAATTTTTGTTGAGTTTGAGGTGGCAACCAGGATGCTCGGGAGAAATGGTCCAGGAGGGCATTTGAAAGTGGGTTCTGTGGCTTGATGGGGAAACTCACCCTCGCAATGGACATTGGAGAAAACTTTGAATAGAGATGCAGAGCCCACAGGAGAGGATGTGGGTTGAGGGGGAGAACACAGGAAGAGAAGGGGGCTAATGCAGATCTTTAGTGACTGCTTTAAGGGCTAAGTAGAGAAAAGTCATAAAATAAATGATTCGAAAGATAGGAAAAGTCTCAGCTGCTTGGAGGCCAAGAGCAGGCGTTCAGGACAGAGGAGGTGGCCATATCTGAGGAGTGCCTCAGGGGGCATGGCCAAGAAAAGGAAGTTGGCCATGGCAAGGAAGACTGCTCCAGAGAGTGGAAAGGATAAGTGTCAGATTAACTGCCAAATTAAGTTTTAATGTATATTTTTAAAGGGGAGGAAACAAATCAGTGTTGAAAAACAGGTTATAGGTAGTAAGATATATTTGTCTGGGATAATACACATGATAACTTAATTATACCATAGACTGGAGCAGCTGAAAAAAATACTAACCATCTCTTCAAGGGGAAAATTGCATATTTGTAGCCATTACTTCTGCGTCATTGTGTGCCAATAATCACATCCGGAACATATCTGAGAGATAAATTGGCAAACCACGAGCAGATTGGGTTAGCTGCTCCTATCTCATTTTATTTATTTTTCCAAATTGAAAACAGTGTTATTTACCGGTGCCTCTGGATTTAACAATAAAATAAACTTTGTTGAAATTGCTCATGTTTAAGCATACAAATAGCAATGATAAATAGTACAGAACTGCCCAGGGCAGTTGAGGTGAGGGGGAAAGGCCGGCTCCCAGTTGGCCACTCCCTGGGGGTGAGCTGACTCAATCAGAGGGTCCTCTATGACCACGCACTACAACTCTATCCCCTAGGATTCTGCTAGATCAGTAAAAAGGTTCCTGTACCCGCCCCTGCCCCCCCCCCCCCACGCCCCACACTGGGCACACTAAATTTTGTTGTTGTTAATCCTCACCAGAGGATATATTTTTCCATTGATTTTTAGAGAGGATGGAAGGGAGAAGGGGGGCGGGGAGGAGAGAAACAGAGAGGGAGAGAGAGCAAAATATTGATGTGAGAGAGAACAATGATTGGCTGCCTCCTGCATGTGCCCTGACCAGGCCAGAGATGGAACCTGCAACCCAGGTACATGCCCTTGACTGGGAATTGAACCTGGGACCCTCCTGTGCACAGGCTGATGCTCTAAACACTGAACAATGCCAGCCAGGGTTGGGCATACTACATTTATAATGTAGGGACCCAGGCAGGCATGTGATGGTGGCTCCCACAGACTCCTACTGTACATCGCATGGTGTGTGGGATCCTAGGTCATGTTTTCTTGGAGTCACAACACAATGCATTGTATGTATACACACATTTTAACAACCCATTCATCTGTCCATGGACATTTAGGTTGTTTCCATGTCTTTAATATTGCGAATAATCCTGCAGTGAACATGGGAGTGCAGCTATATCTTAAAGATACTGACTTTAATTCTTCGGGATATATACCCAGAAGTGGGATTGCTGGATCATAGGGTGGTTCTAGTTTTAATTTTTTAAGGAACTTTCTTACAAAGTTAGAAATGGAATTCTAAGTCCATAAATAAACATATACCTAAGGTTAACTGATTTCAGCAAGGGTGCCAAGATCATCCAATGTGGAAAGAATAGTCTTTTCAACAAATGGTGCAGGGACAACTGGATAGTTGCATGCCAAGGGATGAAGTTTGACCTTTTCCTCACACCGTATACAAAGATGAACTCAAACTAGATCAAAGACAAATGTAAGAGGTAAAACTAGAATTCTGAAGAAACCGAAACCCTTATGATCACTGATTTGACACAGGATTCTTAGATATGACACCAAAACACAAGAAACAAAAGAAAAATATAAATTAGATGGTATCAAAATTAAAAATGTTTGTGCTTCAAAGCACACCATCACAAAAGTGGAAAGACAACCCATAGAATAGAAGAAAATATTTTCAAAACATATCTCTGATAAGGGACTTGTATCCATCATCATATGAAGAACTCTAAAAAGACAAAAACCTGAATTAAAAAAATGGCCAAAGGACTTAAATAGACATTTCTTCTAAGAAGTTTTCCAGATCTCATTGACATGGTGATGGGCAGAGGTATTGTCAGATAATGGTATTCTTGTCCTAGTAAACCTTCCCCCTGCCTGCCCCTCGAAATAGTCCATGAATGCTTCTGAAGAAATGGCTGTATATTTTAATATTGTTCTTATTTTTGTAGTGTGATGTTAGAAAGACTGTAACAGACTTTAATGGCTTAGTAATTGTCATTTAGTACCACAGGACGCTAAATGCTGTAAGGAGCACATAACAGCCAAGAACTTATTTCTGTGGGGGCTTTGGGCTGGGAATCAGAGCCCAGGGTTTCTTCAGAGTTGGGTGGCTGATTAGCTTTGTCCAGATTCCTCTGTAGAATGCGAAGATAGTACCAGAAGTTTCCCAACTTATCAGTTCCAGCTCTCTGTGATGCCGAGATTCTATGAAAGATGAGTTATCTCCATGTTTCTTAAGCAGAAGGAAGTTGGTTATTAAAAAAAGAGCACTGCATACATATCACATGCCATCCTATCAAATAATGTTACAGTAGTATTTCTGGAGAGGTAGCTGGCTTGCATGGGTTGAGCCCTGGAGAGTTTCCTGGGACATGAGATATGACTTGCTTGATCCTGTCTTTTCACTGTGGATGCCTGTGTTCCCTCCACCTCTCCACCAGCCTGTAGTCCTGAGAGCAGTGTTGCTCACACTGGTCCCAGGAGGTATTCAGATCTTTACTGTAGGACTTCTATAATGTGCAAAAGTGAGATAATCAAGATAATACTTTCAAAGTGATTTGACTGTGAACCCCTTTGCTTCATAGAGCATGTGTTCATACTTCACTAAGCAGGTATTAATACTTACTGAACTAGGAATCCAGTTCAGGGGTTGTTGGTTCGATTCCCAGTCAGGGCACATGCATGGGATGTGGGCTCAGTACCTGATGAGGGGTGTGCAGGAGGTGGGTGATTGGTGTTGTGCTCTCCCATGGATGTTTCTCTCTTCTCCCTTCCTCTCAATCTAAAAAATCAATAAGCTGTAAAAAAGAAATCCAACCACCTCCTTTCTTAAAGTGAGAACAATTAAAATTTTTAAAAATACCATTTTAAAAAAATTGATTTCAGAGAGGAAGGGACAGGGAGAGAGAGATAGAAACATCAAGGATGAGAGAGAATCATTAGGTGGCTGCCTCCTGCACACCTTCTATTCCTCCTACGGGGGGTCGAGCCCGCAACCCAGGCATATGACCTGAACGGAAATCAAACCATGACCTCCTGGTTCATAGGTTGAAGATCAACCACTGAGACACAATGGCCTGGCAGAACAATAAACTTTTAAGGTATCATGTTTTCTTTAAATATTCGAATCTTTTTTAGAATTATTAAGAGGTATTTTACTGGCTTCTAATTCTTTTCAGGAACTCTTGGATTGTTAGAGAATTACCCTGTTCCCTTTCTAGATACTCTCAAGACCATTTCCATACAATAGTCATGTACATTAGGGACCGTTGTTCATGTCAGGAAGAGATTTATAATCTGCATGTAGAATAAGAGCTATATGGTGGAAAACAGTTGCCAAAGGAAAAGCCAGCAGATTTGAGTGATGTGACACATCTAATTTGAACATCATCTCTAGTTTATGTGCCTCCTGTTTGAGTTCTGCCAGCTGAAGACATACCACAGGTTAAATCAGGTGACTTATCCAGTTTTGTTTTATTTTCCTTTTTAATACCAAGTCATTTTCAACTTGACACTAAGTTCCATATATTTTCATTAAGAATGTCATGCAAATGAGTTACTGTTTTGGCATTCTGCTTGTGATTTTTTGTTCTTTCTTGGGATGCACTGTTGCTGGGATGGAACTCACTGGGGAGATACAGTATATAGTTTAAGACTTGCAAGTCGTTGCAAAAATAGTACAAAGAGTTCCTATTTACCCTTCCCTCAGCTTCCCCCAATAATAATATTTTTCAAAACCTTAGTATATTGTCAAACCAGGAAACTGACATTGGTGTATTACTGTTAATTCAAATATAGACCATAATTAAATTTCATCAGGTTTTTTTTGCATTCACTCTTGTAGAGGGTGGGTGTCGTTCTAAAAAATTTTATCACATATATCAATTTGTATCACCTCACACAGTCATGGCCCAGAATCACCGTTCCAGCACCATAAAGAAACTCCCTCATGTTTCCTAACTCCAACCCTAACCCCTGGCAACCGCTGACCTGTTCTCTATCTCCTTAATTTTGCCATTTTGAGAATTTTATAGAAACGGAATCCTATAGTATGTAGCCTTTTGCAATTGGCTTCCCCTCCCCCGGTTCAGCATAATGCCCTTGACATCCATCAGTGATTGTATATATTAATCGTTTGTTCCTATTTATTGCTGAGCAGTATCTATTGAGTGTGGGGTTTTTGGTTTTGTTTTGTTAGGTTAAGATCAAAGTAAAAAAGATCAAGCCAGTAGCTGAGTAGATGTAAGACCTGGGAGCAAATAAGGTGAGGCCAAGCGGGGGTGGGGGTGGGGGGGTGGGGGGGTGGGGAGGGAGGAGGAGAGAGACAGCAGGATAGACTGGGATAGAAAGCGAGGACAGAATCCAGATTCAGAGTGAGAGGCACAAGGCCTTGCTGCCAAGCCCAGCCCAGGAAAGTGATAGCTGCACCGGAGACATGTCAGGCTTAAACTCACATCTAGACTGGGGTGTGGCCAGAAAGAAAGAATCGTGTGTGTATGTGTGGGAGGGGGTTGGTGGGTGGGGTGGGCGACATAAATACCTAATTTCTCCACCTGTCCCTGACTAACCCCAGGGCCTCAAGCCCATATGTCCCGAGTCTACTACTATTGTTTCAGCCCTGTGGTATCTTATGTTAATATCATGCCCAGAATAGAAATGAAGATAAGGTGTAAGGGTTCAATACTTTCCTGGGTAAGAGTTTTAGGCATGTTTTTTTCAAAGTGAAGGAAATTCCTATCAGTTGACCCAGCATATCATGACACAGCAGCATTCCACATCCCTGCATTGAGGGCTCAGGTGATTTGGCTCCAATTCCAAAGCTTTTTAAAGGCAGGGGAGAGGAAAGTAGAAACTGGGCTCTTTGATCCCAAGTTTATAATTAGAATCAACAACCCCCTACTTGAGCTGTTAAATATCTTTGCTCAGCCCAGATTCAGCTGTAAAATGGTAGAAGAAATGGGACTTGCAACAAATTAAAATAAAAGGCACCTCTGTAGAAGTCACCCTTGGATCTTATGGTCAATAAATCCTGCAAATACCTATGAGCTAATAGACAGCCGCACCGATACATGCTGCCTCAGCAAATGCTTCACTGAGTCGTTTTCCCCACACCTTCAAGTTGGGGACTGCAGCAGCCTGTGGGCCTGCATGCATGCTCCGTCCATATAAAACACAGGCCTGCGTTTTCTGCAGCAGAGCTCTTCTCCCGTGTCAGTAGAACCAGCGTTCCAGGTCAGGCTTGCCCGTGTGAAGGGCTCTTCTAAGATGGGATGCTTGGGCCTGGGATTCCATGAAACAGAAGGTCCCCTCTCTACTTGATACACCAAATTTCAGAATCAGAACACTGAAAGAGAACACTTTGTCAAGTATATGTTATCTAACCACTAGGCTGGATACCTAAAACTAATACCAAATGTTATTGAAAAATAAAATTTATAAAAAGAATACTGAAAGGAAGTCCCCACTGTTAGTATAAGAAAATTCTGCATAATTATATAGTGACCCTCTTCTGCAGAATTAAGGCATTTTCACATTTGGTCATGCTACTGAATTACATTCTAATAAGTGTGCATTGTAAACGCCAGAGAGCAAAGGTTCCCATCAGATTTTCTCATTAAACATGAAACAATCTATCTTTTCTGGACATATGTGGGCTCCAGGAGTTTTAGTAGCTCCTCAGTGATGTTCCCGGGATGCTCCAGGGGCCAATTTAATCCTGAAAAGAAACCCCTCCTCTGCTCCTTTGCTGTGCTCTAACACTGCCCTATAGACACCATTGCTTAATTAATTCTTCTGGTGTGACATTAATCTCAAGGAAGTAATTTGGTACTAATGTAGCTGTGGTAAGTAAGCCTCCCTCTATTTTTCACCATTAATTAATGAACTGTTATTTAAAGTACTGCTGACTTAACTGGGTTCTTGTGTCAGGCAGTTCTAACTGGTCAGAACAGAAAAACATAACAAAATAAGAGCATAAAATGCATTTTACTGGACGAAGTAGATTAAGAATGAACAATTGTCCCATCAAACCCCTTGGGGGAGAATTCTGAATGTATGTTAAGAATGGATTAATCCAGGAAAATTGGGTAGTTAGTTGATGAAATTCAGCTAGTGATTCCATTTAGAAGCATGCTGGTCCCCAGAATCACTGTGGCAATATGAGTGTCATTCCAATTTGCTGGTGTGACAAGATTAGCTCAGATCTCTGTGACCAGGGCACTGTACTAAGCATCGAAACTTGACATAACTTTCAGAGGAAACTTCTTAGTTGTGGCTAGACACTGTGGCTGGGTGGTGAAAAACTAGGAATTAGGGGTATTATAGAGGCTTAAGTTGATATATTTTATCTCAGGCTTTGTCAGTTAGAATTTTGTTCCTGAAACTGAGGGAGTTACTGGATCAAAGAAGATAGAACAAAAGTGGTAAGTCCCTCAGTAGCACCAGAGAACTCCATCAACTACATCAAACCATTAGCCAGTTAGCAAGGTTTGGGTAAATCCTGTGTCAACTGCAGGTTGGTGATAATAATTAATGTTTTACGCTGGTTCCTTTACTCGGAACCAATTAACGAAGCTGCCAGGCACTACTGATGCTGCTTGGAAACCAGTCCCAGCAACAATAGCATGTGAATTTGCCTATGAAACCATGCTGGTGGAAGAGTGGTATTGATTTGTGGAGAAATATATTGTGGTTTGTAGGAAAGAAGTAGTTTTCCAAAAGGTCAGAGATGCTTCTGTAGGGCTGGGTGGCAGCTGTTAGAATCTCACAGTTTTCGAGAGAAGCTGGCGGTGGGGGGAGGAAGGGGGGGGAGTAGGGAGGTGTGGGGGCAGGAGATATACACGAGAAAACACATGGAAGAGAAAAACAATCCAAATGAAGACATAATTTCCCACTCCAACCACACTGACCTCATTTTGAAGTCTGAATTTTCCATTTTGTTTTACTCAGACTCAGAGTTCTTCCTTACTGGCAAAATGAGGGGGAGTCTTTGGCTCCCCCTAGAGGCTAGGGTTTGCCAACAACAGTTAATGAATGTAAAACAAATTGTCATTTCTTCTCATTCTTTGTTATAAAACAAAAGGAAATTTGACCATGACTAGATTTTACTCACATGGCCCAGGGATGACCTGCATAATTCAATTAAAAAGAGAATTTACTCTTTAAAGTAGGAGAATATATATATGCAGTATATTATATAGTTTTAATAAGAAAAATTGACAATAGAATTGTGAATGTTTACACATTAGTGACAATTATAATTGTTGAATTGCAGAAAACAAATTTGGTCTAAGAAGGGTTAAATAGTGCTAAGTTTTCCCTATGTTCCAGGTAACTTCCTATGTGAGACTTGATTTGCTGATGGGATTCTCTTAACCCTAATCCTGAATGCGCTTAACTTTAGGAAAATTACCTATATTGGTCTTTTAAATTGCTAAACAATTTAGACAGATCTAGAAACCTACATACAACTCATTAATTCTAAAAGCTGAAATAGGAACTTGTGAAATGAAAACTAACCATACAACCTGGAACTTTAATGAGTCAGATTCTCTTTGGGAAAGTCAGCATGTGGGCCACTGAGAGAGACAGGATTGGAATCCTATATAATAAAAGACTAATATACTAAGTGTCCAAGTTCGTACAGTCGCTATGACCACCAGGGGGCATAGGCTCCAACTGGTAAGTTAGCTTGCTGCTGGGGTCCAGCCTATGGGGACTGGGCGAGATGGGCCAGACACACCCTAGAGCCCTCTCATGGTCCCTCCCCGGCCCCTATTGTGCACCGGTGGGGTCCCTCAGCCTGGCCTGCGGGGATTGGGCCGAAACCAGCTCTCCAACATCCCCCGAGGGGTCCTGGATTGCAAGAGGGTACAGGCCAGGCCGAGGGACCCAACCAGTGCACAAATCTGTGCACCAGGCTTCTATCTGTAATAAAGGCAATAGTCAACCCTATTAGATTTGTCCCACAGCACACCTGCATCTCTGTCAGCATCTCTCCATTGGGATGGGGCAAGTTGCAGGTGGTAGGTGGGTGGGTGGTGGTATGAATGGGAACTGAATGTGGCACAAAGTCCTCTGATCCCTCCATGTGAAACTGCTCTGCTTCTCTGCACACACAGCTGTGAGGCTTCAGCCTGGCCCCAAGGAGCAGTTTGTTATTTGTGACAACCCTGTAGGCATCTGCTCTCTTTCCCCTACCCCCCTTCCGCCAGCGGTGAGTCAAAGTTCAGTACACTTAGTGTAATTTGTGCTGTGAGATTTAAATGATCACTGATTCACCCCATTGTGGAGACCCAAGATGGGAAAATGGGAGGTTCCTGGAGGATCTCAGCTCGGGGGAGGGCAGTTGTGCAGAGAAAACCATGATAGTGAATCTGCTCCCCAGTTTTCAAGAAGAGCTGCGATTCTGCTTCGTCTGCCTCCAAGCTTTATTAATCAGCCACATGGCGTTTGGCTGCTCCAGAGCACACGGAATTTACGTCCTCATGCTCTTCCCCGTAGGAGCTAATGAATACATTCCACTGGGAGAATATGCTCTCTCTACATATTTCTTCTCCTTGCAGTCATGATCAAGTCTCCCATCTTAAAACCAATCACCCACCACCACCTCTACCCATAAAACAACCCTGCTTCAATCCTGGCCCCATTTACTTAATTCCTCTCCTCCCACTATGTTTAAAACCCACCAATTAAAGCAAAACAAAAACAGAAGAAGACTTGCAGTGGTCCCCCACTCACTGTTTAGTTTATAACTGGAATTAAGGGGAAGGGAGGCTTAGGAGATTTGCTTATTATGTTCTTTTTTTGAAATGATATCCAGTAGTAAAAGAAATATAAACAATTAAACCATGTTGCTCTTCCTTAAACCTGAAAGTGAAGAAATATATGTGATTCTTAATACTGTGCTTCTGATAGTCTGGGTACCCCAATGAATGAAATGTTTTTAATGATGTCTTAAGGAATATACTTCTCCAGATAAGTCTTATTGTGTAACAAACCACTTAGCGATTTTAAACAATACCCATTTCATAATATCTCACATTTTGTGGGTGGGAAATTTGGACAGGGTTTGGCTGGGTGATCCTCCTTTACGGTGCCATCGGAGGTCACTCAGTGGTGTCTAGCTGATAGACTGGCTGTTCTGGAAGGTAGGAGATGGCCGACACTTCAGCAGGGATTGCAGAAAGGCTGGGCTTGGCTGGGAATATGGAGGATGGAGCCCACCTGTGACCCTGCCAACATGGCATTCTCAGGGTAGTCACAGTTCTTAGGTGGCAGCTTAAGGAAGGACCTAAGAATAAGTGTTCTATTGGGCAAGATGAAGCTGCATGGCCTTTTATAGCCCAGTCTTGGAAGTCACCTAGCATCTCTTCTGTCATACTCTATCAGTCAAGCAGTTACCCAGAAAGGAGAGGAAATATAGACCCACTTCTGGATGTGTGGGAGGAGTGTCATGTAGAACAATCATCATTCATGCATGCAGGAGACATCTCTAATTTCTTACTCATTTTATGAGCTATGGTTTAGGAAACTTCTTTCCTTAGCCTTTTTTCAGAATGCAGTATTTCCAAAATATTAGTGTTTTATACTAGTGGCTCTCGGTCTCCTAGGTTTGAAAGTCCATTTTTTTTTTTTAAATGAGGAGGATTGACAGAGGGAAGCCAACTTTTTATTTTACTAAGGAGCTTCATTTAAAAATAATTTCAATGACCCACACTCTTCTTTATCACCATCATTTCATAAAACAAAAGGCATGTTCACATTAAGAAATAGGAAGGACATATCCTTAGAATAAAGGACCTTCCTTCAAGTTGAATATTTTTATGAAAAAGGCATATTATTTTCCTTGTGTGTGTGTGTGTGTGTGTGTGTGTGTGTTTTCATTTCACTATACGCTGGTGGAAACTTCCTTATGGAGCCTATTCTGAAGATGTACATTTGGGAATCACGCTTCTAGCCCAAAGGTCTGAAGTATGCCACTTATCGGACTTTTGGGGGACACTCAAGATTTTGTGGTAAAATTTTCAGATTTCTATTAGTTGCATAGTTATATGTGAGAAGGACTAAGGTTTGAGTTAAACTTATTATGTCAGTTCGAATTAAATTAGCTAGGTTTTACTGATTATTTAAAACTAGAGGCCCAGTGCATGAAAATTCATGCACTGGAAGGGGGGCATCCTTCAGCCTGGCCTGCCCCCTCTCACAGTCCAGGAGCCCTCAGGGGTGAGAGGCGACCCGGTGATCAGGGGAAGGCGACACCCCATCACACCTCTGCTGCTGCCATTGCCAGCAGTGCAAGCCTCAGCCGGCCCTGGTTATCTAAGCCTCAGGCTGGCCTGGGCGGCTGGGCAGCTGCCATCCGAGGTTTGCCAGCGCCTCAGGCTGGCCCTGGGCAGCTGGGGGGCTGAGGGGACTGGGAGACTCTGGAGGCAGGTGCGTGGAGCAGCCGGGCCTGCCTAAGGGTGGGCCTGGACTTGCTGAGCCTGCTGCCCCAGCAGGGCTGAGAGACCAGGCGCCGCCATCTTTGACAGCATGACAGTCAATTAGCATATTTCCTCCTTATTGGCTGTGGGTGCTGCCATCTTTGTGATGGTGTGAGGGTCAATTAGCATATTCCCTCTTTATTAGATAGGATATGCCTATAATATAGCTTATTATTCTATTATATAGAATAATATAGTCTCATGGAATTTCCTAGTAAGATGTCATAAAACATAGTTCCTATAGGGGTCAAATTACCAATTGGTTGTAGACATAAGACTGACAAATAATACAAGTCAGAATGTGGGTGAGAATATGTAGAAGGTACCCATGAAAACTAGAGCAGTCTAGGGTGTTGTCACAAAGAATGTGAAAGTGAAATTCAAGTGGATGAAAGGTTAGAGAAAGATGCTTTTGGAAAGGTTCTCTGGATAAGGGTTCAAAGATAAGAATGGCTATAGTATGTTTAAGGAACTTCCAGAGATTTTTGGGTGGGTTGAATTTTAACATCCTTTGCTTTGGGTGTTTGGAGGAGAAAGCGAAATGGATTCAACATTTTTGGTTTTGTTTTTGAGCTGTAATATAATAATTGATTGAAATTCCTACTTGTTTCTTATTTTCAAAGCGATTCCTTTTCCTTCCTAATGCGAGAAGCAGATGGCTAACTGCTCATGCTAGACACAAATCAATTATAATCATAAGAAAAGTAATCAGCCACTGAATAACAGCTTCAGTACTGTGGGTCAACACCTGAATATTGGGCAACTGCTGAAATACCTACGTGTCCACTGACAGTTTAGGATTGAGGAGCCCTTGTGTGATGTTTCACCACTAATGACAGCATAAATCTCGGGTCAGGAAGTGATGCCCTGAATTCACCTCAGCTTCCTGGACAGCAGTGGATTAGGACCAACGTCCATTAGCCCAAGGCTGAGCTCCGTCTTTACTCTGGGCTGGCAGCTTAGGTATCTGCCTACTTAGGGAGACACAGGGTCTATTAAAGCAGCAGAAATGGACAACCAGTTTTCCCTTTAGACATTGACTGGAACCTGTTATAATCGAATCTGTTTTTTATTGTGGTATTTGCCACCTAAACTTTAAAAACACAGCAGCAACCACAAAAAACATACACATCGTTTTCCCAGAAAGGGGTCTCGGAGGGCGTGCATCATCACCATTCAGCCATTACTGATCACGCATGCTGTTACCTTCGTGTCCCCTTGCAGACCTGTTTGCCTGCCACACCATCACATCCCTTGTGTCTGGAAATGGCCCGAGTTAAGCTGTAGGAGTCCTCCTCTCCCGACCTTTCTGTTGCATAAAATATCAAAAGATATAATGTGGACATTGTCCAAAGATTACTTCCTTACTCTGTTCCTCTCAAATACCACTTCTGTTTAGACTTGTATGCATTATTTGTTCACTGTGCTGATAGAAAAGAAAGTTCTTTGAAAAAACAACAACACACCTTGCATTACTTGCAGCTGCACTTAAGCTTAAGGAGATGAGTACATTTCTCATAAGCCTGTTTTTCGTTCTTTTCTGGAAGCAAGACACATGGTGACACTGGGCTTCCGAAATACCTCGCTCCTCTAGCCGCAGCAGCCTTTGCTGTGCTCTCTTGGACCTGTGACTGTGGTTTCAGGGCAGCCGTGCTCACATCAACAGCTGATGTTTCCCTCTGTGTTCTCTGCTTACTGTGTTTGTTCCGGTGTCTCTTCCCACCCACAACCTCATGCCGCTTTGCGCCTGTGAATCGCAGTTGTACTTGGCTGCACGCCCTGCCTCCATTTCCTCATGGACACTCTGCTTTAGTCTCCTTTCTCTGCTTGCCACGGCTACTGCGCTGAGATTGCCCCTTCAGCCGCCACTGGTGACCTCTTCTGAGACAAACCAAAGACCTTTTTTCAGTTTCCGTGTCTGGGCGTTGCTGGGCAACCTTTCCAGTTCTCCCCTCTATCCAGGCCTTCTTCTCATCTCATCTCCTTCCCACACTTTCTTATCTCTGACTTCTTCTCTTCTCTCCCTCCATGTGGCTATTCCTCGAGAGCTGATCCCTGAGTCTCTGTCCTCCTTCCCTTCATCCTTGCAGAGAAATCCCATATTTCACAGGGCTCTGAACTGCCCTGCTGTGCTGCCCCCTCCCAAGCACATTCCTTCTCTTGGGCACAGCAGCCTCAGAGTTAACTGTTTACTGCCTCTCAAATACTCCCACTCTCCAGTTCTTCCTCACACACCTGCCCCAGCACTGCTACAGGCAAACTTTGCTCAAGCAGAGTCTGCAGATCCAGCCTGCAGGCCCATCCAGCCCTGCCTGCTGTGTGAGTAGCTTTCCTGAAGCAGAGCTGTGCAGTCAGCCTGCGTGTGGTCTGTGGGTACCTTCGTGCTGCAGCGCAGGGCGGGGTCATTGCAGCAGAGTATGCATAGCCTGCAAAGTCTGAAATATTTACCATCTGAAATATTTATCTTCTTGTGGCAGGCCCCTTGGGTGGGCTTTGCAGCTCTGCCCAAGTCAGTCAGAAAGGGGAAGTAAGATTACTGTTTAACTAGATACTGAACTAGGCTGTAAGCCCCCAAAGTTGACCCCCCCCCCGCCATTTTCCTTCTCATTGTAATCAATTTTACATCTTTTTAGCTTGTTAGTTAAGGACTTTCTCTTACTGATCCAGCTTAATTATACTTCTCCACACACCCAGCCCAGCCACTCTTCCCAGGCGCCTACTCTCCTGACCTTCCCAACCTCACACTTTTCTCAGTCCAGACCCCCCTGGACCGTGTGTGTCTGAGAGTAAGCGAACAGTACCATTCTGCCCATTCTCTTCTTTATATTCTCCTTGTGTGTTTAAGGCTCAGCTCAAGCATTGCTTTCCTCATGAAGTGTTTCCTGACAATCAGCTATATATTGATCATTGCCTTATTGACTTGCATGCCTTGCCCGTAATGCCCCATCCTGCCCTGTTCACGTGTAGAATAGTGAGGGTTACTGATGTGAACATCTTCTTCCCTTGTTAAGGCATGGGCCCTGGCAGGCCTGCCCTCCTCTAGTACCCTCTATTTTATCACAACCTGTCCCAAGCCAGCATCCTCAGTGTCAATGTCCACACTTCCTGGCCTCGTCCCTCAGTTTACAGGAACTGTGGACTGGCTGCTAAAACACCTCCAGCCTGGTCCCTCTCCCGAGCCTACTGCCCTGCCTTAGACCAGGCTGTCAGCAGCCCTTCCTGGGCTGCTGGGTTGTCTTCTTGGTGATAGTCCTTCAGCTGGTCTTCTTCCCAGGACCAGGACGAGGATGAGGAGAGCAAGGTGCCTGAGCACAAAGTTGAGGAAGTGCTCATTCAGAGTCAAGCAAGTGCGGGGTTGGCACCTGAGTGTGGGTGCTTCCTTAGATTTGGCCTAAGCTTGGTCCAAGCCCTGCCTCCCTCTGTCGCGCCCCTGCTGTTTTCCCTCCACCTGGTTACTGAGATGATCTTTTCAGGTACGGATGATGTCCAGCCTGATTTTTAGTTTCCCAAAGGATAAAGTTCAAGTCCTTGGGTTGACTTCAATGTATCTTCTAGCCTCATCTCTTGTCACTCTCACTGCCCCCACCAGCGAACTCTACATTCCACCCACCCTGGCTGACCAAGAGTCCCTCTAGTATGCTGTGCCCCTGACCTCCCTCCAAACCTTTAAACTTGATTTTCTTCCCTCCTTTCAAATTTTCCCCTTTTTGGTGAATTCTTATTCATTATTCAAAACTCAGCATGACCCCGTGTTACCTTCTATGTGAGGCTTTTCAGAATTCTCTGGAACTAATTAAGTCATTCCTTCCTTTTTTAACCCCCTTAAGCATAATGTACTCACTTAATTATAGCATAATTAATTTTTTGCATATTTTTGATCTCCCAGGAAACCAAAGGGTTAAAGGCCCAGATTCATATAAGTACTGCTGCAAAGTTCTACCTCAGAGCCAGAAAGTCTGGTGTGGCCTGGGCATCTTTGTATTTTTTTTCTTAAAGCTTTTGGGTGATCCTAAAGTACAGCCGTTGACTAAAACCACAGCACTGGGCTATGAGCTGCTTGAGAGGGAGGGCCATGTCCCTCTCATGTCTGCGGACTTCTCTCCTCACTGCTCCACGCTCTCCTTCCTTCTCCTCTTTCCTCGGACCTTGCAAGGGGCCTGGCTTACAGCAGGAAGTCACAGAGAGCTGTGGAATTAGTGACCACTCACTTCATTGGTTGGCACAGTGATTGGGGTTATTGAAAAGAGGGTTCCATCAGTTACTACCTCTGTTCCTCAACACGGGCCTTGGGGTGGGGGAGTCGGCAGAGGCAGGGGTGCCGCTGGTGTGGAACTGATCTGTAATATCCAGGCACACCACCAAGTGACTTGCTCTAATGCTCTTGACTCCTAAGATTTGTCTTTCTTTATTGCTTTGAAGACCAAGTGAGCTGTAATTGCCATTTTTGGTTCTGCAGAGCCATACATACAAAACATACCTTAATATCTCCTTCCCTATCCAGTGGACATGTGGTTTGCTAGCCATTTGAGGACACATTAGAGACTACATTGCACTTTCTTATTAGGACTCCCCTTCTGGGAAGGTGTCCCTGGACCTTCACAGGCTGTGTAGCACCCAGGGGGACTTAGGTAACAAATAGTAATATCACTGGCTATGGCATTACCTGCCTATATAAGCAGCTTCCTCAGGCAGCCTGGACCAATGAACTTAAATGTCAGACTTTCCAAATGTAACAGTCAGAGAGGTGCTGCAGACTGCATCTGATATTTACAGTTCTTTCCAGCAAAGGTGAGCTGACTTTTGTTGCACATGTTCTCCATTGCAAATTAGAAAGGGCTTTTTTTTTTCCCATTTGTACATATGCCTTTGATATTATTACTTTCTTTTATTTGATTTTTGAGAAAGTCCATAAGTGTATTAGAACACATAATGGCCCTTAGCTGTGGCTACTAAAAATAATAATTGGGAAAAGTGAGGGCTTAGTTTTTGGAGAAGCGTAAATAGTTTATTTAAATAGTTTCAAGTTTGACTAGTGTGGCTCGGTGGTTGAACTTCCATCTATGAACCAGGAGGTCACAGTTCGATTCTAGTCAGAGCACATGCCCAGGTTGTGGGCTCAATCCCCAGTAGGGGGCATACAGAAGGCAGCCGATCAATGATTCCCTCTCATCATTGATATTTCTATCTCTCTCTCCCTCTCCCTTCCTCTCTGAAATCAATAAAAATATCTCTTTAAATTTTTTTTGTTTTAACCTAAGAATTCTCTTATAAAAGGTTTGTGTGATCATCACAATAAAGATTATCATTGAATTCACAATACTACCACAGAATGTTTTTCATCCAAAATTGCTTTGTAAATAAATGATGCCATGAATTATAGAGTAATGCATTAGCCATAGGTAACTGAAATACTTAAGACACTTTTAAAAAATGTATTGGCTAAAAATTACTATGAGAAAAACACTGTAGACCATTACTTAAAATTGTTCTGTTTAGTTTAAAGGTGGTTTAAAAGGATGCTGCGGGGAAAGATGTGGCCCCTGAGGGGTTGTCAGAAAGAACCAAAAGCAGCTTTAGCAAAGAGACAGATATGGAAATGTGATATTTGTCAGGGGAAATGAGGCTAGATTAAATAAAATGGAATCGGTCCCCATGATAGAAAATGCCTTAATGGAAAGTCATGCCTGAGGCCTCCTTTGTCTTCTGAAAGACTGAGAGCTGAGCTGGCTAAGAATGGCCCGAAGCCCAGCTGTGGTGGAGGGAGTAGAGTGAGCCTCAGGTCCTGTTTGTTTCTCAGGTCAGGTTCAACCTCCTGAAAGCCCCGCTGAATTAAAATCTTACTTAATTCCTGAAAGGCTCCAAGGATCACGGCCTGGCCTCTCTCACCATGCAGGTCTGCCTCTAGTCCTGAGGAAGACAGGCCCTAGGAGGGCCCGCAGTTCCTGCTTGCCCTTTAGAAATCTCCAGCTTGTGTGGGGAGATCTTGCTTGTTCTGTGTCTTCGGAAGTCCACTATTCCATGGCCTGCATCTTCTCCTCTCATACATGTATTAGACGAATACAAACTTTAAGTAAAAAAAAGAAAAAAGTATTGGCAAGGCTATGTGTTTCACTGGAAGGCACAGCAGTCTAAAAGTGCTTTCAGGTTCTAAGAGCCCAGCAAGGGTGCACCCAGATCGTTTGGGGATCTTTCTAATGCAGTCTGTGCCTGTAGGTCCCAGTGGAGTCCTACAGGCTGCATTCCTAGCGAGTTCCCCCAGAGAGCTTGTGCTGTTGGTCCAGGGCTTAAAGTCTGAGGAGCAAGGATCTAGACCTCATTCAAATACTGACTTCTCACGGCCTCAGTTTCCTGCCTATAAAATAAGGGACTTGGAACTAAAATACCCTTTAATTCTGACCACCAGCAGCAGCAGCATGAGTAGAGAACTGACAAGGCTGGTCCATGTCAAGAGCAGATCTCTGCTCTGAGTTTTCAAGGACTCCCCATTTAGCACCATGAAAGCGAAGTGGAAATGGGAAAACAAGGCAGGAAGTACATATAGTTTTTGTGCTAATGGTCCCAGGGTTTCCAGTTTTAGTCACATGGTGCCTTTGCTAACATTGAAAAGTCTGGCATTAATTAGATCGTAGGATCAACAAATAACCTTCTAATTGTTTCATTTGTTTTAAATAAGCTACTATGTAGGCTTAGTTCTTTCCACGGCATGCCCAATGGAACAGTCTAATTACTGGGTAATAACCCAACCTAGGCACACAAGGTTATTGCCTTAGAATTTGAAACCCTTTTTTAACCAGAGTAGAAGTGAAGATACAGCTAAATACTACTTCTTTTTTTCTTTTTCCTAAACCTCTCAGTGGTGGAGGAATTTAATTCCATCTCAAAATCTTTCTTATCCTTCAGGATTCTCTCAGATGTGCCCTCCTCAGTGAAACTTTCCCAGAGGCCACAGTCAGAATCAGTAGCCCCCTCCTGTCCCTCGGGTCCCAGTTACACCCCCATCAAACCACACACCTCACGGTTGGGCTCATTCAGTTATGTGCCTGTTGTCTACCTCACTGACTTACGAGCCCTTTACCCCATCTTTTTTTTTTTTAATTTTTTAAAATTGTTTTAAGTATTACAAATAGTAGTACATATGTCTCCTTTCCCCCCCCCCCATTGATCTCCCCCCAACCTCCCCTACCCCCCAGTACATGCCTTCACCTGCCCGCCCTCCCCTCCGCCCCAGTGTCTTGTATCCATTGGTTGTGCTTATATGCATGCGTACAAGTCCTTCGGTTGGTCTCTTACAGCCCCCCTCACCCAACCTCCCCTGTCTTCCCAATGTAGTTTGACAGTCTGTTCAATGCTTCTTTGCCTCTGTATCTTTTTCCCACCATTTCTTTCCTTTAAAAAGTTTTGCCTTTGCAGACTAGAAATAAACATATAATAACAAAACAAGACAAAACAAAAAAAATGTTTGAGTCCCAATTTCAATGTCCAACAGTTCTGAGTCCCCGTTTCAATGTCTAACAGTTCCTTATGTGTACATGTCAGCAATGATATCTGGGTGGTGGGCACATTGTGGCAATGCAGGTCCGACCCTCTCTGGTTTGGTCCTAGGCAACCTTCAGTGGTGCACAGCTGCTGACTGCTCGTGTGGCAAGGCGTTGTCAGCGTCTTCCATCTCTGGACTGTTTTTTCCTCTTGTCTTCGTGGTTGGAGCACTACCCCATCTTTTTTTTTTAAATATACTTTATTGATTTTTTACAGAGAGAAAGGGAGAGGGAAAGAGAGTTAGAAACATCGATGAGAGAGAAACATTGATCAGCTGCCTCCTGCACACTTCCTAGTGGGGATGTGCCCGCAACCAAGGTACATGCCCTTGACCGGAATCAAACCTGGGACCCTTGAGTCCACAGGCCAATGCTCTATCTACTGAGCCAAACTGGTTAGGGCCCTTTACACCATCTTGATGGTGTAGAGACCTGGAGCCCAGGTACCTGAGTGAACTCTTCAGCACTATTCTATCTTGGTCATCTGTCCTCAGGAGGCCATGGAAAGTTCTGGCCCGGATGCCCCTCTCTGTAGTGGCCATGATCAGATGGGCCTGTTGGAGGGTTGTGTGAAATGATGGGTGTGACACTGACTCCCTCCTCTCCTGAGTAGGTGTCTGATGAATATTTGCTGTTTTACCTTCTCTAAGGTCAGGGAACATAACTTATAATCCTTACATTCTCCTACTTCAGGAAAAGTCATGTAGAGTGGGTGCTTAACAAATTCTTCAAAGTTGAATTTAATATCCTGTCATTTAAGGAGATGGAGTGTATTTATTTTAGGCATAGTAATAATACGAGATGGAAGCGGAACTGTTTGGTTTTCCCCTAATAGCTGGTAGTGATTGCGTTTCTGAAATATATGAAATGTATTTTGAAATAGTTATTAAAATTCTGACAGAGATTTATTTCTGGTTTGCTTAGTTGAGAAATCCTGAACACAAGTGGAAAAAAGATAAACACTATACAGGGGAAAAAAATGGTATTAACAGGCAGTTCTTATAGGATATCCATTTTTATATATTTATATGTATAAAACTTCTGGAAGAGTTAGAAAAAATTGAGAATAGTAATCTTTGTGAAAAGGGTCAAGGGTGGAGGAGAAGGATAAAGTTTTATTTTTAAATGGCTTAAGTACCACGTGCTAATGAGAAACGAGGGTTTTCTGCCCCTACCAAGTCCCTCAGCGTCTCCATCACAGAAGTCCAGGCCTTGACTACCTCAGAGCTTTCGGAAGCTCCTGGGATGGGCTGTATCCTCACACTACTGCTGGGTGGGGGAGAACTAGCACCTAATTATGAGCCTTAACGTACTGGAATCATCACTTCATAAAGCCATGCTCTGGCTTAGGGAATACGAGGCTAAGCGACTGCCTGGAATAAGGGGGAATGACAGGATGTGGAGACCAGTCCAGCAGGAGTATCATCCCTCCCCCACCCGAAAAGCAGGGGAGTTGTCCTCCTTGGACCAAAGGGTAGAAGCCAATACTTTCTACCAACAGATTGGATTTTCATTTTTCCTCTGGCACCACTGAGCTGTTTCAGCATTGACCCCTGACTCCCATCAGGGTTGGGAATGTGCCCCTTTGAAGTGTCTTAGAAGGAGTAGTGCACCCCTTGCCCTATGTGAGGGTAGAATGAAACAGCATTTCCCTCTAGCTCCTGTCAATCATTTTCTGTTACCCCCGACTTAGCTAACTCTACAGGTGATGATGCCCAGGGAGAAGGCACCTCAGACATGTTGAGGTACTGCTTTCAATTCTAGGTGGTACCACCCATCACACAGGGGCCTGGACAAACTGGGATGTTTTCACAGGAGGCCAGCCTGGGTGTTGGAGGAATCATGACCACGCTATACAGTGAACTGCCGACGGGCTGGAATGTAGTCACCACTCACTTTTCTGTGGTCAAATCATGAACTTCTCTGTACCTCAGGCTCCCCCCCAGTGAAGTGGGCTTCCATAGTATTAACCTCCAAGTGTCGTCATGAGAGTAAATGAGTTCATTCACATAAGCACTTAGAACTGGTAACGGTTCAGCAAGTGCTAGTGATCATTGTTTTTGTTGTTGTTCCTGGGGTTGGAGCTCCAGAAAGACTCCCAAGTGCTCAGATTGCAGCAGCCACAGGCCACTCCTGACCTGTGGGAGCTCACATTCTGATTTGTAGGCATTTTTAAAGACACAGATGTTATTATGAACAAGCTTAGCTACTGGTTATTCTTCTGAGAATAAGCAGAAGAGCAAACTTGATCCTCTTATAAACAAGAGCTGTTGCATATGCATTTCCCTGGGTGGATCTGTCTGCTTTTGGAATTCCTTTGCTTTGTGCTGATAGATTTCTTTGCATTGTCTCCTAGAAATGCATTGGGGCCCATGGTATGTGTAGTCTCTTTATTGAAAAAGATGATCTTTGTATGGTCAGCCCCATAGCTCAGAGACAAATATACCATTCCACCCAGGCGAGGCTGACCAGCCACCTCTTTCCAGCACCCCAGTCTAATGAAAGCAGCTTTGTTTTACCTTATTCTGCAATTGCTCCAACACTGGCCATTCACTGTAGCTGTCTGTACTTGGCCGTCTGCAAAGCAGCATCCACATGTTGTTGATGTGAGGGTCACCAGACTGTCAGGTGCTCTCTTTCTGGGTCTTATCTTGATCTATTAATAGTGTGGTAAGCAAATGAATTGAGGACAAATGTTTAAGTAGGCTATTTCCCCAATGAATCCAAAGCAATACATCAGCCAATGGTTGGTTTGTGTGTGTTTTTAAGCTTACTACTTAGATGCTGCTGAGTATCTTGAATGTGCCTTTGAAAAGGGGCTGTTATGGTTCTTTGAAAGGATAAACAAGATTGATGAACCTCTAGCTAGGCTCACCAAGAAGCAAAGAGAGAGGACCCAAATAAACAAAATCAGAAATGAAAGAGGTAAAATAACAACAGATCCCGCCGAAATGCAAAGGATTGTTAAAAAATACTATGAACAACTCTATTCCAACAAACTGGACAACCTGGAGGAAATGGACATATTCCTAGAAAAATATAACCTTCCAAAACTCAATCAGGAAGAATCTAAACAGCTCAATATGCCAGTAACTATGGAAGAAATTGAAGCAGTCATCAAAAAGCTTCCAGCAAACAAAAGCCCGGAGTCAGATGGTTTCACAGGAGAGTTTTACCAAACATTCAAGGAAGAACTAAAACCTATCCTCCTCAGACTATTCCAAAAATTCAAGAGGAAGGAACACTTCCAAGCTCCTTCTATGAAGCCGGCATCACCCTAATACCAAAACCAGATAAAGACAACACAATGAAAGAGAATTACAGGCCAATATCCCTCATGAACATAGATGCCAAAATCCTCAACAAAATTCTAGCCAATCGGATCCTACAGTACATCAGAAAGATCATACACCATGACCAAGTAGGATTTATCCCAGGAATGCAAGGATGGTACAATATCCGCAAATCAATAAATGTGATACATCACATAAACAAATTGAGAGATAAAAACTACATAGTCATATCAATTGATGCAGAAAAAGCATTTGACAAAATCCAACACCCTTTCTTGATAAAAGCTCTCAGCAAGGTGGGAATAGAAGGATCATACCTCAACATAATAAAAGCCATATCTGACAAACCCACAACCAACATCATACTCAATGAGCAAAAACTAAAACCATTTCCCCTAAGAACAGGAACAAGATAGGGATGCCCACTCTCACCACTCCTGTTCGACATAGTACTGGAAGTATTAGCCATTGTAATTAGACAAGAATAAGAAATAAAAGGCATCCAAATTGGAAAAGAAGAAGTAAAGCTGTCCTTATCTGCAGATGACATGATATTGTACATAAAAAAACCAAAAGACTCCATCAAAAAACTATTAGCCTTAATAACTGAATTCAGCAATGTAGCAGGATACAAAATTAATGCCAAGAAATCTATGGCATTTCTATACACCAATAGTGAACTTATAGAAAGAGAGACTAAAAAAGCAATCCCATTTACCAACACACCAAAAAAATTAAGATACCTAGGAATAAACTTAAATAGGGAGGTAAAAGACCTATATGCATAAAACTACAGGACACTGAAAAAAGAGACAGAGGAAGACGTAAACAGATGGAAGAACATACCATGTTCATGGATTGGTAGAATCAACATCATTAAAATTTCCATACTACCCAAAGCAATCTATAGATTCAATGTGCTCCCCATTAAAATACCAACAGCATATTTCACAGACCTAGAAAGAACTCTTCAAAAATTCATCTGGAATAAAAAAAGACCCCGAATAGCCACAGCAATCCTGAGAAAGAAGAATGAAGTAGGAGGGATCTCAATAGCAGATTTCAAGCTGTGTTACAAAGTCACTGTTCTCAAAACAGCCTGGTACTGGCATAAGAACAGACATATAGATCAATGGAATAGAATAGAGAATCCAGATATCGACCCAAACCACTATGCTCAATTAATATTTGACAAAGGAGGCATGAACATACAATGGAGTCAAGGTAGTCTCTTCAATAAACTGTGTTGGGAAAATTGGACAGATACATGCAAAAAAATGAAACTAGATCACCAACTTACACCATACACAAAAATAAACTCAAAATGGATACAGGACTTAAACATAAGATGGGAAACCATAAAAATACTACAGGAATCCACAGGCAGCAAAATCTCAGACATATGCCAAAAGAACTTCTTCACTGATACTACCCCTATGGCAATGGAAGCTAAAGAGAAAATAAACAAATGTGACTACATCAAAATAAAAAGCTTTTTCACAGCAAAAGAAACCATTAACAAAACAACAAGAAAACCCACTGTATGGGAGAACATATTTGCAAATGTTATCACTGATAAAGATTTAATCTCCAACATCTATAGGTAGCTTATACAACTTAATAAAAGGAAGATAAATGATCCAATAAAAAAATGGGCAATGGACCTAAATAGGATCTTTTCGAAAGGAGACAGAAGGAAGGCCAAGAGACACATGAAAATATGCTCAAAGTCACTAATTATCAGAGAGATGCAAATGAAAACGACAATGCAGTACCATCTCACATCTGTCAGAATGGCAATCATCAACAAATCAACAAACGACAAGTGCTGGCAAGGATGTGGAGAAAAAGGAACCCTCGTGCACTGCTGGTGGGAATGCAGACTGGTGTAGCCACTGTAGAGAACAGTATGGAGTTTCCTCAAAAAACTGAAAATGGAAATCCCATTTGACCCAGTAATCCCACTCCTGGGAATATATCCTAAGAAACTAGAAACACCAGTCAGAAAGGATATATGCACTCCTATGTTCATAGCAGCACAATTTACAATAGCTAGGATTTGGAAACAGCCTAGGTGCCCGTCAGCAGATGACTAGATCAGAAAACTATGGTATATCTACACAATGGAATACTATGCTGCCATAAAAAAGAAGGAATTCTTACCATTTGTAGCAACCTGGATGGAATTGGAGAACATTATGCTAAGTGAAATAAGCCAGTCAATGAAAGAAAAATACCACATGATCTCACTCTTTGTGGATAATAAAAAACACATTATAAACTGATGAACAAAAAGATAGATACAGAGGCAGTAAAGCATCAAACAGACTGTCAAATTACAGCGGGAAGGTTAGGGAGAGGTGGGCGAAATAAGAGATCAACCGAAGGACTTATATGAGTGAGGGCATATATGGGAGTGGGGTGGGGGGGGGGGGCAATGGTAAGATATGTACACATATAATACCTTAATAAAAAAAAGAAAAGGGGCTGTTCAAATGGTGCTTTGGTGAAGCAAGAGAAAAGCAGAAATAAATGAAAGGTGTGTTCACAGCTTTTTAAACACCACATTCAGATATAACGAACTTTCATGGTTAACTATGCCATTTCCCCTGGACACTGCACACCCTTTTGGAAACCTCCCTGAGGTAACATTTGCCACACCTAATGTCATTTAATCCTGAGAAAGAATCTGGACAGGGCTTACGGGGCCTGGTCTTTAGAAGAAGCAAGTGAATTAGAAAACTCAGGTGTATACTCATCCTGACACAAAAGGGACATCTATCTAGCTCTAAATTTTCCATTTGCTGTCCTCATGGAAGCGAAGCCAACTGTGATGAGTTGCATAATTTCCAAAGTGCTAACAGCCATTTCCCTTCTCCTTACACTCCAAGAAAAAGTTTTCTCTTATGCACGGAGTGTGAGACTATTTTCAGATTAAATCTTGTAATATCTGAACTCACCTTTCCCAGCTTTCTTTCCTTCCCAAGGAAGAGCCAGGGCTTTCAGAAGGGACTAGAGAGAAAGCACCAATGGAATCCTCTAAAGGGTTCCTAAGGGTCTGACCTTGGCCCAGGTCATGTGCTACAGGCAGAGACTGGGAGCAGACTGGGAATCCACTCTGATGGGAGCCCCTGACTCGGTCCCTCATCGTGGCCTTGTCAGGGAGGTAAGTCAGGCATTCAGACCAAAGGTGATGTAACTGTGAGTCAAATTCTAGACTTGTTCTGTGTGGAGATCCTTATGCCTGCCCGCTCTGTACCCATCCCCACGAGACTGGTGAGAATGTGACTGTTTTCTTTTTGCCCTTGCCATTGGTCATGGCAGCCAAAGGTAGCCCACAGAGCTTACTTCCCAGCTTGAAGGCTGATTTGTGTGTCCTAAAGGTTATATTTTTAAAGGAAACTTTTGCCATGGAAAATGCTGGAATGTATTTTGCTCCTTGTTCATTTGCTGTTACATGTGTCATTTACTCTCAAGCACTGATGTGTTTCTTTGTTTTCTGTGTGTTGCAGGCAGCATAGTCTACCTCGGGATGATGGTGGGGGCGTTCTTCTGGGGAGGACTGGCAGACAAAGTGGGAAGGAAACAGTCTCTTCTGATTTGCATGTCTGTCAACGGAACCTTTGCCTTCCTTTCTTCGTTTGTCCAAGGTTATGGCTTCTTTCTCTTCTGTCGCTTACTTTCCGGATTCGGGTAAGGTTTTCTCCTTTATATTTTATAGTAAAGTGTTTATTCTTCATAATTATACGTGTTCTCTACTCTAGAGGACCTCGTTACCAAGAAATTGTCCCTTAACACATCTCCTTCCCTATCTTCGTGTCAGCCTTATGGGCCATAATGCTGGTTCTTAGAAATACAATTACCCGCATTTACATCCAGAAGAGAAGGGAACACATGTCTATGTTCTCATGGCTGATTCTTTTAGTATTTTACTTCTAGGAAATGGGTATTGTTTTAAATGGAAAGCTGTTTCCATGGCAGAGCACATTGATAAATGTATTTTTCTTCTGAAAATTTAATTCAAGCAAGAAATAGCTCTGGTCATCTATTATGGATAATTAAAAGTTTGAACCATTCAAGCACTCTCTTAAATCCAGGGTGAGAGTGTTTCCAGTAAATGTTGTTTTATCGATCTATGATAACAGCATATTTAACTAGGTAGGAAGCCTGCTTCTTGAGATGGAATAGGTTGGGGTTTTTTTTAAGCTCTTGACTTTCTGTTTAACTAATGGAAGTTGTGCTGTTAGCCCAGTGCAATGGCATAGTATAGCCCAGTGGTTGGAAAACCACGGCTCGTGAACCACATTTGGCTCTTTGGCCCCTTGAGTGTGGCTCTTCCACAAAATACCATGGCCTGGGCAAGTCTATTTTGAAGAAGTGGTGTTAGAATAAGTTTCAGTTTAAAAAATTTGACTCTCAAAAGAAATTTCAATCATTGTACTGTTGATATTTGGCTCTGTTGACTAATGAGTTTGCCGATCACTGGTATAGCCAATGGTGTAGTCATTTTCGTTAAAGAGCTTGAAGCACTTATTACTACTAAGTCAGTCCGAGCTTAGGAACCCAGAAGCTCAATTAGGAGAGTCCAAGGAACTCTGCTTGGATAAGGAAAAAAAAAGTAGTAGAAATAAAAAATTTCTGACTTGTGCTTGAGCACTTTATTTTCATTAGAGACATTCTTTCTAAAGTGCATAGCATATGATAAATCTATAGGAATCATATAAAATAAATAAATGGAGAAAGGGAAGGAGACAGTGCTGGGTCATGAATTTGAGAAGCATATCAGTTGTGGTTGTTGATGATAAACGTACCGACAGAGCAAAACACAGTTTTCCCAGAAGAGAAGGTCAGAGAACTACAACAAGCATTTTTATTAATTATGTAGAGTAGTACTTTAAAATCAGCTAAGATTAGTAGGAATATAAAGTATCAGAGAGAAAGTGCATCAGTGCGTTACTTCAAGAGCACAAAGATTTCCCCATGTAGACTAATGGGTCACTTTTATAGCTCATTCAAAATAATTTTAAATTTTTATATGACTTTCTCCTACAAGATTTGTAGATATACTGAGATTGGTGTATTATACACAAATTTTTCTAAACTTCTTTTTAAATCTTCTAACAGCCCCTCACATGCTACATTCTGCACACAATGGGCACTTTGCAAATATGAGAATAAATTGCACAAATTTCAGGAAATTTCATCAGAGTCAATACATTTCAGTACACCATTTGAGTAAACCTAGAGGGCTGGAAAGTTTGGGAAAGTATAAAAATATTTTCTCCTTTGGAAAATAAATTATCAGAATCAATAATTTGCTTTGAAATGGTGGAGGAAAGGAGCTTTTCCTCAGCCTCCGATGTTCAACGCTCTGTGTGAGACTGGCTTGCATACACCGCTGACATGGGAAGGTAATTTGGTTCATGGATTCAAGGGCTGCAGCATTCCTAATTCTGAGTAACTTGAGATACCTGAGGAAGAACAGGTGTTATTTGCGGCTATCTTTTAAAGGACCTTCTCAAAATCCATGGGATAAGACAATGGTCGGCAAACTCCTTAGTCAACAGAGCCAAATATCAACAGTACAACGACTGAAATTTCTTTTGAGAGCCAAATTTTTTAAACTTAAACTTCTTCTAACACCACTTCTCCAAACAGACTCTCCCAGGCCTGGTATTTTGTGGAAGAGCCACACTCAAGGGGCTAAAGAGCCGCATATGGCTCGCAAGCCGCAGTTTGCTGACCACTGGGATAAGACATTCTTGCCACCAGGAAAGGCCAAGGTTTCCCTCTGCTTTCTATTACCTACGTAATAACATTAGCCTGTCTGGAGAAGGGTAATAGCCTAAGTTCTGAATTTTCCAGTCCTTTCCATTTGCAGTCTTATCTAGGAAATTCCAGCCATATCCACAGATTCAAAAGTACCTGACTGTGGCCAAATTATTATGGCAATATTAATTGCCAATCTGCTGTAATATGATCAGCCCAGTTGGCTGCATAGAAGAGGGCCATTATGGTGGCTGCAAAATACTCAAAATGAATGGCCTGTCCAGAGGCTGATTCAAGGGCAGTACAGAGCAGAGACTACTTGGGTATATTCATGACATCATCTTCTCTGCTGCAGATAAATCATCCTTCAGCAGTGGGATGACCTCTAAATAACGTAATTCACCTGGCAAAGCACAGACAGTGTATTGCTAACTCAGCAAGCTTTCTAAATGGTGATGCCAGAGGCAAGTGCACCGCACCTCTGTAAAGTTGGCACAGGACTAGAAGTCCAGAGGCCCAGGTCCATCTGCCCTGCCCTCTACTGTGGGCCTCGGGAAAGTCACTCAGGTTCTCCAGTCTGATCCGTCTTTTGGAAAGTTAGTAGGAGGATCAAGTGAGATAATGTGTTAAAAGTACATGGTAGAGGAGGAAGTGTGGAATGATGTTTAGGAACAGTCCCCAATGGTTTGGAAGTTACTGTTCTCTCTTTGTTCTTCGTCCCATTCCTCCAGCTAAGTTGCCTGTGCTCATTGCCTCCGAATGACAGCAGAGGGAGAGTAAAAAAAGAGGCCTCTTTCTGGCTTTGAAATTTCAAGTCTTGCCCACAAGGGAAACAGAAAAGAGGAACCATAGGCAAAAGACTTGGGAGAAACGAGGGCAAGTAAAATGGCACCTTCCTGCTCCCCAGAAGAGATGGAGATCCCCTAGGCTGGGGCAGGGCTGAGAGGAGCCATGTGAGCTTACTCACCTGGGCCCACGTGACAGAACTCCCACAGTTTTGTGAGATCCAGCAACTAGGGGGACCTGAGAAATTAAGTTAAAGAAAGTGAAGAAAGATAATGATCTTTCTTAGCTGAGTTTATGGGTCATGTTATCTACATGTAACATGTAAAGTTGATGACAGAGGACTTTTTCATAAGTTTTTTTATTTATATATAGTTGGCATACAGTATTATATTGGTTACATACAGGGGGGCAAAAGTAAGTTTACAGTTTTTTGTATGGAAAATAATACAATAATTAATAAAAATGCAAGAATGAACTCCATATTTTGTGTACTCTCAACTGTAAACCTACTTTTGCCCCACCTGTATTTCAGGTGTACATATAGTGACTCAACATTTTTATACCTTACACCGTGATCACCACACTAATTCTAATAACTGAGTGACTTGAGTTACTAGTAATCATCTGTTACCACACACATTTATTATAGTATTATTGACTGTATTTCCCTTTCCCTTTTCACCCATCCCCCCAACTTCTCTCTTCTGGTAGCCATCCTTTTGGTTTCTATTTCTATGAGTCTGTTTTTGTTTTGTTTTGTTTGTTCATTTGTTTTGTTTTATTTTTAGATTCCACATATAAGTGAAACCGTATAGTATTTGTCTTTCTCTGTCTTACTTATTTCACTTAGCGTAATAACCTCTAGATCATCCATGTTGTCACAAATGGCAAGATTTTTTCTTTTTTAATGCTGCATAATATTCCACTGTGTGTATATGTATATACAGTATGTGTGTATGTGTATATATATGTGTGTGTGTGTGTGTGTGTGTGTGTGTGTGTGTGTGTGTACACACATATATATATATATATCTCCTATATAAAAAAAAGCCTAATATGCTAAGTGTCCAGTCATCCAGTGACTGGTCAACTGTTCAACCAATCAAAGTGTCATATGCTAATGATATGCTAAGGCCGTTCAACTGCTTGCTGTGATGTGCACTGACCACTAGGGGGCAGATGCTCTGACCAGTAGGTTAGCTTGCTGCTGGGGTCCAGCCGATCGGACTGAGGGACCACATCCTGTGGTCCCCGTATGGCCCTGATCGTGCACCAGTGGGGTCCTTCAGCCTGGTCTGCTTCTTCTCACAATCCAGGAACCCTCGGGGGATGTAGGAGAGCTGGTTTCTGCCCTATTCCACAGGCCACTCCCCTTAGGAGGGCACCAGATGCAGGGCTCACTGCTGGCAAGTGAGCGGCACGAGCCTCTCCCGATCAGGATTGATTGGACACGAGCCTGCAGCAGGCGCAGTGGGGCCGGGTTGAGTGGGAGCAGCAGGTAGGAGCTGCAGGCAGTGTTAGACTATGGGTTTTGGCCCCAATCCTCACAGGCCACTCCAAGGGACCCCACCAGTGCACAAATTCGTGCACCAGGCCTCTAGCATATGTATAATATCTTCTTTTTCAATTCATCTGTTGATGGACACCCAGGTTTTTCTCAGTAGCTCTAGAGTTCATCTGGACACCCTGTCTCTGCATTGCTCTGTAGTCTCAGCCAAGTCTCTTTTTCTCTCCAATTCCACTCCAGTTCACCTCAAAAAACACTTTAGCACCTGCTCTACCCCTAAAACCATGCTGTGTCTTTCATGGATGTAGGTGAGCCCAGGCCCCAAGAAAGACCCTGGGAGTTCTCTTTTGTCGTCTTGGTAGCACTTATTAATGCCTTAAAATATTTGCTTTTTATGGGAGAAACCAAGATGGCGGCATAGGTAAGCACCTAAACTGCTGCCTTGCACAACAATTTCAAAACTACAACTAAAAGACAGAATGGACACCATCCAGAACCACAGGAAAGCTGGCTGAGTGGAAATTCTACAACTAGAAGGAAAGAGAAAAGCTCATGGAGAATTGGAGGAACGGCAAAGGGTTGAGGTACTGCGAAGGGTCTTTGTGCATGCAGAGAGGAAGGGCAGCTGAGAGCCTGGCTGACTTTCTCTGGCGGGAGGGGGAAGGAAGCCCCCGACTGCACTGAACCCCAATTCCGACTGCACTGAACCCCAGTTCCAGGCGAAGCCCCATGGACCCAGGCTCATACAGGGGGAGTCTGGACTGTCAGGTAGAGAGAAAGGCACAGGAAGACTTGGAGGCCCGGGGGAACCCCGGTGGGCAGGGGTCTGGAGGCGTGCGCACGCACGCGAATGTGCACAAAGACTGTGGAGGTTGCCACAGGCTTTCCCTAGCAGAAGGGAGTCAGAAGCTCCTGACTGCACTGAGCCCCAGTTCTGACTGCACTGAACCTCAGTTCCAGGCGAGCCCCTGGGGACCTACGCTGTTGCGGGGAGAATCTGGACTTTCAGGCAGAGTCTTGGGAACCAGGGAAGGCAGAGGTCTGGAGGCGCCCATGCGCAAGGGCAGCGCTGACGGGAAGCCAAGACTGTCTGCTCCGCCCTGAGACTCCGCCCCATCCAAGCTGAGCACAGAGGCTTTTGCAATTTGGCAAGTCTGATCCTATAAGGCTGTCTCCAACACTGAACTTCTCCCAGTGTAGACACAGCTGATCCTCACAGCCAACTGGCCTGGAGGTCAATTCCTCCCAGTGATACCAACAACAATCAAGACTTAACTACAACAAGGCTGTACACACAGTCCACGAAGGGGTGCACCAAGAGAGCTCACCTCAGGTTAACTGGGGAGGCCGACCCACTGGGCCATATAGGAAACATAGCACACAAAGCTACCCTACCAACTCAGGGAAGCAGTGAAAATGCGGCGACAAAGAAACAGATCACAAACGAAAGAAATGGAGGGGAAAAAAATGACTGGACATAGAATTAAAAACCACGGTTATAAGGCTTTTCAGGAATATCCTAGAAAAGGCCGATAAATATAACGAGACCCTTGAAGATATGACAAAGGACCAACTAGAAATTAAGCATACACTGACTGAAATAAAAAATATTATACAGAGACCCAACAACAGACTAGAGGAACGCAAGAATCAAGTAAAAAAATTGAAATACAAAGAAGCAAAAAACACTCAACCGAAAAAGCAAAAGGAAAAAAGAATCCAAAAAGTTGAAGAGAGTGTAAGAAGCCTGTGGACAACTTCAAGCATACCAACATCAGAATTATGGGGGTGCCAGAACAAGAGAGAGAGCAAGATACTGAAAACCTATTTGAAGAAATAATGACTGAAAACTTCCCCCACCTGGTGAAAGAAATAGACTTACAAGTCCAGGAAGCGCACAGAACCCCAAACAAAAGGAATCCAAAGATGACCACACCAAGACACATCATAATTAAAATGCCAAGAGCAAAAGACAAAGAGAGAATCTTAAAAGCAGCAAGAGAAAAGCAGTTAATTACCTACAAGGGAGCACCCATACGATTGTCAGCTGATTTCTCAATAGAAACTATGCAGGCCAGATGGGAGTGGCAAGAAATTTTCAAAGTGATGAATAGCAAGAACCTACAACCAAGATTACTCTACCCAGCAAAGCTATCATTCAGAATTGAAGGGCAGATAAAGAGCTTCACAGATGAGAAAAAGCTAAAGGAGTTCATCACCACCAAACCAGTATTATATGAAATGCTGAAAGGTATTCTTTAAGAAGAGGAGGAAGAAGAAAAAGGTAAAGATTAAAATTATGACAACAAATGCATATCTATCAACAAGTGAACCTAAAAATCAAGTGAATTAAAAACCTGAGGAACAGAATAATCTGGTGAATATAATAGAATCAGGGGCATAGAAAGGTAGTGGACTGATAATTCTCAGGAGGAAAGGGGTATGGGGGGGATGCAGGAAGAGACTGGACACCTATGGATGAGGAAAGTGGGGGAGAGATAAGGGCAGAAGGTGGGGTGGAAACCGGTTGGAGGGAAGCTATGGGGGGAAAAAAAGGAGAAACAATTGTAATAATCTGAATAAAGATTTATTTAAAGAAAATATTTGCTTTTTATGTGTTTATTTTCCTCTTCCCTCAGCATGTGAATTCCAAGAGGGTCGGGATTGACAAGACAAGTGTGTCTGCTCTTTACTGCTTAGTTGCCCAACGTGGGCATGGTTACTATAAAGGATAGAGTCAAAGCAGCAGACTGCACAGACCTATATGGAGGGTACACCTAGAAGTGAAATTGATATTAATTCTTACTTCATCTGTATAAGCAGAATAGATCTAGTCAAGTGAACAAAAATATAACTTGTATAATAAAAACAGAGTTCAATTACAAGACTTGATCCAGTTTATAAATGAAGAACCCCTTGAATGAAGGATCCTGGGTCTCCTTGAGGAAGGATGCTGGTATATTACTGAGAATTTATACTGTTAATCTTTCAGCCTTCCTCAAGTTACCTACAGCCTTTTACCAGGTTAATTGTGCATGAGGGAAAAGAAAATAATCAGACTTTTCAGGACTTATTACTGGCCACTGGCTCTGAACTGACACTTACTCCAGGACGCCTAAACTGTTACTGTGGCCCAGCCAATGTGGCTCAGTGGTTGAGCATTGACCTATCAACCAGGAGGTCACAGCTCAATTCCCAGTCAGAGCATATGCCCAGGTTCCAGGTTCAATCCCCAATGTGGAGTATGCAGGAGGCAGCCGATCAATGATTCTTTCTCATCATTGATGTTTCTACCTCTCTCTCCCTCTCCCTTCCTCTCTGAAATAATAAAAATACATATTTTTTTAAATGTCAGGGTAAGGACCTATGGAAGACAGATAATCAATGGAGTTTTAGCTCAGGTTCATCTCAAAGTGGGCTCAGTGGGTCCCTGAATCCATCCTGTGGTTATTTCCCAGGTCCCATTCTATCACATCTGACAGAATCTTCACATTGGTACAGCACCTGCCTACTGGTTCCATACACTGGGAATCTCAGAAGAGGAGGAGAATTTCTGGGCTACAGTCTAAACCAGCGGTTCTCAACCTGTGGGTCGCGACCCCTTTGGGGTTCGAACGACCCTTTCACAGGGGTCGCCTAAGACCATCGGTAAACACGGATATTTGCATTACGATTCATAACAGTAGCAAAATTACAGTTATGAAGTAGCAACGAAAATAATTTTATGGTGGGGGGTCACTACAACATGAGGAACTGTATTAAAGGGTTACGGCATTAGGAAGATTGAGAACCACTGGTCTAAACTATCCAGTTATGGGACCAGGAATCCCCTGGCTAGGACTTAAGTTGCAGTTAAGTTCTTTTGAACTAGCAACTCTGTGGACAAGTAAACTGAGCATCCTAATCTAAGATTAAGCTGCCTTCATGTTGATTTTATTAAAAACACCATAGGTTGCTCTATCTTATTTTATTGTTGAAACATCATTTGCAGCACTAGGTTATATTCCTGTTTCTGCATATAAAGGAGACTGGAAGGAGCTCATGTTTTAGCCTGATGAGCTCATGTTTTAGCTTGATCATTATGGTTACATTGCCTCTAACTGTGCTTTCTGCTTAATTCACCACACCAAGTCATGAATATATTTTCTTAGTAACATAAATATGTCCAGTTGCCATATTCTGTGTGACTTTCAATATTTATTCAGTGCCAAGAATAAATGTCCTGCCAGGGACAACAGTGTTTTTGCGGGAATGAGGAATAAGGCATCACCAATTATTCAGCTGTCTCTCACTTTCCTAAGTGAATCTCACTCCAGGGAACAGACACTTCCTTCTCCTCTTTTGTTACAGAAAATTGGGAAGATGGAAAATGGAATTGACACCATTGATTCATTTTCATTTGCCCAGGATTAAATTATTTGCTTCCAGTCACTGTTAATTATGGGAATGATAATGCTTCAGATGCTGGCAATGTCCAGGTTGGGAGCTGCTCACTGAGGTCCTGGCGCTGCTGAGCATGAAGGTCAGGAGAAAAATATAACAACAACAGGAAGTAAGATGCAATTCCATTGTGTCTGTCTCTCATAAGTGAATGGATAGTCACTTCTCCCTCTGCGTACAGAGCCTCACAAATGTGTACTTCATAGCTCTTGGTAATGTCCATCCACTAGCTAGCTACTATATTGTTATAATAACCAGAGCGCCTTTGTTTTGTAGAAATGATCACTATTAACTGGAATTCTTCAAAGTGTTCTATATCTAGCATCTCATTTATGTCCACAACGTTTTTAAATAATTAGGAATGCAAAAATAGTATGCATTTTTTAAAGTGTATTTTTTTTATTGATTTCAAAGAAGAAGGAATAGGGGGAGAGAGATTGAAACATCAATGATTAGAATCATTGATCTGCTGTCTCCTGCACACCCCCTACTGAGGACCAAGCCTGCAACCCAGGCACGTGCCCTTGACCGGAATCAAACCTGGGATCCTTCAGTCCCTAGGCCAATGCTCTATCCACTGAGCAAAATCAGCCAGGGCATACCTTTTTTTAAATTAGAAAATTGAGGCACAGATAGATCGATTTCCAAATGTTCAGTAGACTTCCACCCAGGTCTTCTGCATCTTAGTCTAATTCTAAGCTATAAGATTTCCCTTCCAAATTAGTCTTTCTTTTAAGATATGTTTTTGCTTCCTTATCATATCGGAAAAATAAAAACACATTAAATTTTTTTTCAAAACTTTTACATAGTTCTTACCCTGTGAGAAATGCTGTGTTAAGCACTTTATAAATATTGCCTCATTTAAACCTAATGGTAATCCTAGGAGGAAGGTACTATTTATTCTACCAACTTTATAGATGAGAAAATTGAGGCACAAAGAGGTTAAGTAACTGTCCAAAGTCACACAGTAAGTGGTGTCATCGTAGCCAGTGAGTCTGGCTCCATGTTCATAACCACCAGACTGTGCTATCTCAGATTCAATGAGCAATGTCTTCAATTTCATAGGACACAATGCTCAATACATGATAGGCACTAAATAAACGTTTTTGAACAGACCAGTTCAGGAAGATTTCTGATTTAAGAGAACCAAAATGGAAAGGACTCCCCGATATGGAAGAAGGGGCAACAGACTAAACTAGCTTTAATCTAAAAATAATCATAAACTCAAATTGTAAACAGTGGGTTAGTGTTTTCTTAGATCTGTGTTGTCTGACAGGTCATATGTAGCAGCCAAGCACTTGAAATGTAAGTGCTATGTATTTTGCACTTACAATCTGATATGCTGTAAGTGCAAAATACATAGCACTAAATTTCAGAAACTTAGCACATATAAAAGAACACAAAATATTTCATTAATTAATAATTTTACATTGATCACATGTCAACATGATAATATTTGGATATATTGAGTTAAATGAATATGTGTAAAAATTAACTTCACCTGATTTTTGCTGTATTTTAATATCTTTTCTAGAAAATTAAGAAATATATGTGGTTCATGTGGTATTTCTATTGGAAAGCATTGTCTTAGACAATGAGTTTTATGAGAATTTCCAATATAAAGTTGATCTTTTGGACACACTTTATTTCCCTGTATACCCTTTAGTTAAGGTGCTATTGATCTCAAGAGAGAAGTAACAGAGCAAAAATTCTTTTAGACTCACAACCTGTAATTGTGAAAAATTAGCCATATGCACTCTTTAGAATTGACTCTGTGAGTTCCTTGAGAGCAGGAACTTGTGATCTTCAAGCCTGTACTCCCAGCAACTGGTGATGTGCCTGGCTGAGTATGGCTGGATTAGGGGGTGGATGGGGAGATGATAGATAGATGGGTAAATGGTAGGTGGGTGGCAGGGTGAGTAGAGGAAGGAATGAGTAGATATGTACAGGCTGGAAAAGTCTGCATATTTTTATCATCATTTCTTACAGTTCATCATAATGATCATCTCTATTCATGACACTATTTAGATGCTGTAGGAATGAATGCATCCTTCCAGCTCTCTCAGTAGGTAGATTAATTTTTTTCCAGGCAGCATTAGAATCCTGACCTATGACTACACCTATTCCCCCAGTGGTACCAGGTCTGCTGTTGTTGACACATAGATTTCTCTAAGTTTGGGGGCTCAGGGCACCAATCTGATAGCAAACAAGGGCTAAGGGTTGGATTGAGGCTACATCTTAGAAACACAATTGTGTCAAGTTAATTATTCATTTACATCTCAGTATTTTTAAAGTAGTCATTTTCTACCAATTATTCTATTAATAGTTTCTATAATATTGAAAAATAGCAACTGCCCATATTAAAGACTATTATTCTGTAAACTGTGGCTTCGGAGATTGGAGGACGAAAGCTATCCAAACCACCCATCAGTTTAGCACTGCCAGTGAGCCTAGGACAGTGGTTGGCAACTGCGGCTCGCGAGCTGTGGTTTGCTGCTCTGTTGACTAATGAGTTTGCCGACCACTGGCCTAGGAGATTCCCACTCTTGATGTGTTGAGTGCTTTGGTTACTACTGAGTGTTCTCCTGTTTCTATCTTGATTACTCGCAATAGCCATGTGGCTTCTTGTCAATATAGCAATCTCATTTTCTGTGCAAACCCAGCTCATTCAGAGCCTGTTAGATCTCTGTTCTTTCATGTAAGCCCCTGAACAACCTCCTCTGTGAGAGCCTATTTACTTTCACGAAGAAGGCGCTGAAAAGCCCATCTTTGGGGGCTGCTGCTTTTAACTTTATTTCGGTGTCCAATTTAAGCATAATTAATTGCTTCTGAATTGCTATGTAACTTGCCTGTGTCTTCCTTCCTCTTTTGTTGATTCTGAGTAAGGATTAAAAGGATGTTTTTCATGCAAATTACTTGTAACTGTGATTTCCACATAGGCACCATCATTCACTATTCTTCTTATAAACCCATCATATTGTCTAGAGAGTTCTTGGTGGACTTTACCCTCAGTTTCACCTGTATGAACCTGTGAGTTTACAACAGTATTCCTCCTTATTTATGTTCTCCGTTAATGCCCGTTTCCCGGAAATGGGAAGTAGAAGATTGAGGTAAGGGACTGTTTTGAAATCACATGGTGAAATAAGTTAGAATGAAATTATTCTGTTACAGGCTCACTGGAGAATGAAAGTAGAGCAGAATTACTCAGTAGAATCCCTCCTCAGGACAGGAAGTCATCAGATATCCCATAATTTCTCCCCTAAGATGTCACACTTCAAGCCATTTTAAGTACAATTATTTTTATCTGCAACCTCCCTCTTCCATTGCAAAAGCCCAAATTCCCACCCATCTCAATAGCCAGCATAAATCAGTGTGATGAGGGACAGGGACCAACAGTCCATCCCTAAGCTGCCACCTGAGCTGGAGGTGTGGCTGTGAAGTGTACAGGCCTTAGGACAACCAGGTTTCCCAGTTTCTCCTCACGGTTTGTGCAGACAGTGATATTGGTCGTTCTCCTTCCTCTTGCCATGATAAACTGAGTGAACTTACGTGCCTCATTTTCCCAACAGAGGAGAAATCCTGTCTGTAAAGCTAATACACTCTTTGCCTTACACAGTATCCCACTCATGAATTTGTCTTAAATTACTGAGGAAAAGTAATGTTTCATGATATTCACCAGATGCCTACTATTGAATCAAATACAGAACATTTGAGGAACTTGTGTGTGTCTATGTGCATGCTCATGTGTAGAATGGGGTGGGAGAGGGCTCCCAACTCATTCTAGGAATGTTTTGTTTTTGCTTATTGATTTCAGAGAGGAAGGGAGAGGGAGAGAGAGAAAGAAACATCAGTGATGAGAGAGAATCATCGACTGGTTGCCTCCTTCACACCCCACACTAGGGATTGAGCATATGCCCTGACCAGGGATCAAACTGTGGTTCATAGTAGACGCTCAACCACTGAACCACGCCACCTGGGCAGGAATGTTTTTTAATACAGTTTTATTTAGTTTCTTTATGTTCCTATAATTAAAGTTGTATGAACCTAAAGTTAATATATTTAGGGAATAATCCCAATTCTGAAATGCCAGATATCAGTGTTCTGTTTAATTGTGGCAATTCAACTATTTGGAATCCACCTATATAGAATGTGGATTTTCATTATTTCCTCTGTGCCTCCTATTGCCAAGGATAATTGAGAGTTGACCCTTTTGACAGCTAATAAAATAGACTTAAATCCAATTCTGAGAAAAATTCCTTCATAAGTACCCTGATCTAATTGCTTCATCTTTGTAAACATAAATTATGTAAACGACATATAAGCATTCTGATGGGGAATGGAATAGTAATAGTTAACATCATAGCACACTGTAATATTTTTCTCGCCTAAAGGACATCACAGTAAGACAAGGAGCAATGTTTTCCCCAAAAGAGATGATCAGCCCACGATAAGAAATGTGAATGCTTGGGTTGTTTTATAGGTCTCTGAATCTGAAGGACTTTGCAAAGGATTTACATAGACTCCCTCCCTCATTTTCACTCATTCATCCACTGATATTGCAGTTCCTTGCTGTCTGTCTTACAAACATTGATATACATCCATGCAAAAATAATCTCCTGAAAAAAGAGGCATTGAATCAAAACTAGCTGGATTGCTCATATGCCCTTATAAGTTGGTATTCTCTTTTATGCAACATGATTTGTTTAAAACTAACAGGCAAGTCTACAGCCTTCCACTTGCTGTCTTAATCACCCTGGAGTATATTGATCTCAGTTCAGCACAGCCTGGCATATCTTGACATGCAATGGTGCCTTCACAAAGTGTGAGTTACTGCTCTTATATATGAACTGTCCAGAATCCTGACGAAACATTAATTAGGATGTGAAAAGTCAATAAAAACTGGGACTCTTTTTATGCATTGAGAAGTGAGGCCACAGATTAGGGACCTGGGACCTTATGGTGCAGAAAAACGAATGCATCACATCAAGTGGAAAAAAAGAAGTAGCGTCAAATGATTTAAGATACAGACATTTTATTTTCCATTAAAATTGTGTGTTGTCATGAAACCATTTTAAATCTATTCAGAACTTTGTTGAATGTTTCAATTCAACTAGCTGTCCATAGTTTGAGGTCTCAGCAAGCTGATAGAGGACTGTGTGCCTGACATGGTGAGGCACCGAGCCAGCTCTGACAGCGCCACTCACGCTTGTTTCTTGTTGGGGATCTGGTTGATGGACTGGGAGCTGTCTGGCTACCCTGGTGTGATGGCACTAAACTGTGCTGCATCTGAAGTCATGTGAATCATACTTCTAGAAATTTTAGTACAACTGCCACATTCATAGCCCAAGGAAACACATATAGATGCTTTAAGTTAGTGCTTTTGAAACCCTTTGAACAGCAACTCTCATTAAGAAACACATTGGGGCCCTGGCTAGTGTTCTCAGTGGTTAGAGAACACCAAAGGGTCCCAGGTTCAACTCCTGGTCCAGGGCACATATCTGGGTTGCCATTCGCTCCCTACCCCTGGTTGGGTTGCATGCAGGAAGCAACCAATCAATGTGTTTCTCTCCTGTCAATGTTTCTCCCTCCCTCCTTCCCTTCTACTTTCTCTGAAAAAGGAATGGAAGAAAATAGCCTCAGGTGAGGATTAACAAAAGAACAAACGAAATAAGAAACACATTAGGACTTATTATACATTTTCATATATATGCATACACATATACATATGTACATGAAACATAAATATGTCTGTAATGGAGACAAAAGTTTCATGAAATGGTACTTATCCTTATTTCTTGCGTGGACTCAAATATCTTTACTTAATTTTTAAAATGTTGCTTACAGCTACTAAATTAATTTTGTAGCCCACAGATTGAAAAATATTGGTCTAAGTGGTCTGCCCATACCCAGCAGTACCCAACCCCCACATCACTGTAAGCAGGGCACACCCATGAAATGGTGCCATATTTTGACCCACCCATTGAGGCAGAATGACATTACAAATCCTGCAGTCTCCTACAGATATGGCCTTTCCCACATTGCATTTGCTAAGCTCACTGCCAATACTTGTTGATCATACCAAAGGCTCTAAAGAAATCAGTTATTGCCAAATGGATAAACACATATTTTACTCCTTGACATCAAATTTGCATGAAATGTCAATAGCAATTTTCCTTACAAAAATCTGAACAAATTTTTAAAATTATATCACTAGGTTTTGTCTGTATGATTTGCATACATTGTTCACATCTTTAAAAAATATTTAAGAATTCATATATTGTTTGGAATGATAGAAATAATGTTTTCTCATAATACCTTGCTTTCTGAGACAATGGTTATTAAAATTTGGGGGTCAAGACCTATTTGAAATTCTCAGAGATCTATGGCTTATCTCCCTGGACTGAACAAAATTTCTATTCGGTAAACCCACATTAGAGAACCCTTACCCTGAGTAGAAGTCACCAATCATATCTTCTCTCCAGAACTCAGCCAGCATCTCTGGCAATTACCCTGACTGGAAAGAAGCATCGTACCTCATTCTGTTGGTATCTAAACCAGTACCTCCTTAGCTGATTCTCCCAGGGCCCCTTGCACATGTACTCATTCAGCAAAGAATCTATTGGAAACAACCCTGTTTATCAACACATCAGTCTGGTTGGGGGCTGCTGCTGTAGGGTAGCAGTGAGTCAGTATAGTTGGAGACAGCCTCCCAGAAGAGTTTGAAGTTGTTTCCAAAGTCATCACGTCATGGATGGGATATATCATTCTCTCTCTCTCTCTCTCTCTCTCTCTCTCTCTCTCTTTCTGTTTTTGGCTTAAACAACAGACATTGATTTTCTCACAGTTCTGAAGGCTGGACGCTGAAATCAGGGTGCCAGCATTGTTGGTTTCTGAAGAACTCTCTCTTCCTGGATGGTGGGCAGCTGCCATCTCACTGAGTGCTCACATGACCTCTTCTTTGTGTGTTCTCCCAGAAAGAGCTCATCATACTATCTCTTTTTAATGCATTTATTAAAATATTCACATGTTGTACCAAATATTATAATTTTCTGACAAATATATAGAACATTCATATATGTAGAACATTGGAATCTTAAACTGAGATCTGTAAACCATGAGTAAGACACCATTGCCACCTTTTGGTAAGCTGGCTTAATTGCAGGTTCAAGGCTTTAGCGAGATAAAACTGTATTACACAGAACTTGTAATATTAAAGTTATAAAGTAATAGAAAGTATACATTCTCTGATATGCTGGGATAGAGAGCCTGTGTTGTGAGAGCTTGCTTTGGTTCTGCCCTTTGTATCTCACGTGACGGTTCAGGCCCTGACTTCCCGTATTCTCTGTATCTCTTGGCAGGATTGGAGGAACCATGCCCATCGTGTTCTCCTACTTTGCGGAAGTGCTGGCCCGAGAGAAGCGGGGCGAGCATCTGAGCTGGCTCTGCATGTTCTGGATGATCGGCGGCATCTACGCCTCTGCCATGGCCTGGGCCATCATCCCGCACTACGGTAAGAGGCTGGCCTCGCAGCAGCCAGTGGTCACCTTGTTTTAAATCGGCCTCCATTCCCATCCCTTTTCTCTCTTCTACCTGCTGGTTTGAGAACAGTACTGTTATCATCATGTTTCTCTCTGTTATAATGTCCAAGCTTTTTCCCCATACAGAGATCTGTGCAAGGTAAGACTGTGCCAATGGTTGTTTAGGGGTATGATTGCATTTTGCTATGTGCTATCAACTCTGGGGTCCCTGCCCATGTGGATGGGAGAGGATGCACAGAGCATAATCAGCATATAAAGCAAACATGAGGTTTGGGGACTGTCACATACACCAGGCACACACAAGTGCCTTTATTGATCCCCTGTCAGCCCCTGTCAGCCCCACCTCTCTGGCAGCTCAGAACTGGGATGGCAGCAGGAAGGATCCTGTCTTGTCATGGGCTGTCAATTTGCAGAACCTAAGACGTGACTTTACCATCCTTGCTCTGCAGATCCCCTCCTCAGTTCCTCCTACGTGCTTACTGCTCCTGCCACCTCAGCAGACTTGAAGGTTTCATGTTTCTGAGCAGAACTCTCCTACTCATAGGCCACAAGCTCCCAAACAGCACAATTCAGAGAGAAGTTAACAGAATCCAGGAACCAATTTTAATCTATAAGGAAAGGGATGGGGAGATGTCCTGTGTGTGTGTGTGTGTGTGTGTACAAACAGGCTCAAGTTTGCAAAATATGAATACTGTATAAATTATAACCACATGTGACTCAAAGACTCATTCTTTGTCCTATTTAAAATCTAATCAATCTGAAATTAGATTTCAAAAATCCACTCTTTTACTCATTTTTCTGTTTTCCTGCCTTTTTTCTAGAACAGAGGAATTTTTCATTATAAAGAATAGTTCTGTTAGGGAACAACCTTAAGTGAATCCAACTTCTTGTAAAATCAAAGACACGACAGACTTTAGTATTCCAAGGCAGTGCCATTTGTTTCACTACACTGAGTTACAAAATTCTTATTGTCCCACTCTTACTTTTAATAAAACGTTACATGCAAACCGAAATTGTATTTTGCAAGAAGAACAAACACAAGGAATTGGTTACTTGGCCTGAAGAGAACTTGTCTTTGCCAAACATTTGAGTGTGGGGTGCCAAGCTCAAGAGATGGGCTCATCCTTTTAAGACTGTTCACTTCTGGGCCAGAGATGCCCTCCTACAGGCAGTTCCCCACATCCACCATCAGGCTCATCTGCTGCCACCCCGTGAGGAATTAAAGGCGTTTCTCCTCACTCATCTGGAACCTTCCTTCGTAGAGCTGCATCTGACTCCCACCCCACTCTGTGGGCTGTTGCGAATGGAAAAGCCACTTCTCTGTCATGTAAGGAATTGCACCTATGTACAGGAGCCAAAGAGGAGGTGCAGAGCCTGGGCAGAGTCCAGCTGTACCAGCATCGCTCCCAGAGCCACTGCTAGTCCGTGTGCAGCCTTTGTGCAAATTAAAATAAGGTGCATCGCTCAGGTGCACACAGTTGCAGTCCCACAGAGCACCCCCTGGCAGCTGCACTCCTTCTGAGCCAGCCTTGTCCTGTGTCTTGGCCTCTGATGACAGACAGCACAGCTCCTTGACTGTGGCCACATGTTCTCCGGAGAAGCTTGGCTCCTGGGTTTATTGCTGTCGCCTCCTTCATCCTGCCTTCCCATCACATCTCAGACTTTCTCCTGCTGGCCTTCCTGAACTCAGAGCTCAGATTGGCTTCTGCATATTTCCACCAGGCCTGGGTGTGGTTGCTCTTGTTTTTTTCACGAGGCCTTCATTCCTCAGGCTCCTGCCTTTTACATATCCCTGTCCAGGAACTGTAGGGCACTCCAGATTTCATCTCTGACCTTGCCAATTGTCAATCAGTGGCTGACCCACAAATATTTAGCATGATCTCCACTTTTCTTTTACTCAAGTACACACCAGATATTTTTGTTTATAGCAAATAGGGCTGCTTCATCCATATGTAACTGGAAAAAGAGGAGCTTGTGGGTCATAAACAATGTATGAAAAGTTATAAAAACAATCACAGTACAGCAAAATTAAGTGCCATTAATTTCTATGTTGAAGGAACCTTGAAAAATAATCACCTGGTGAAGAAATCAGTAACAGTGGAGGCTTTGTATGGCCAGAAGTATGGCAAAAACAGCAAATTATTACAATCAATACAGTATGTATATTACAATCAACAGAGGAGATTTCTTAAATGCCCATGATGATTTCATTGTTAATACTCTTGCAACTTGAAGAGTTTTAATTTTTTTCAAAATAAAAGAGTTAAGTTTAAAAATCCTGTGCTGAGGCCCCTGGGATGATGATGTTCTATAACTTGATGGGGGCCAGGGGGAGTTTCAGAGGTATTCATTTATAAAATCTCATTAAGGTGGGTGCTTAGATTTGTGCACATCACTGCATGGATGTGACGCTTTTTCATGAACACTTTCTTTCTGTGGTGAAGCTAAGATTTTTTTCTCTGAATATGCTTTTACACACACACACACACACACACACACGTATATATATGTAATTTCAGAGAGAGGAAGGGAGAGGGAGAAAGAGATAGAAACATCCTATATAATAAAAGGCTAATGTGCAAATTTATCGAACGGCAGAATGACTGGTTGCTATGATGCGCACTGACCACCAAGGGGCAAATGCTCAACGCAGGAGCTTCTCCTTGGTTGTCAGTGCACTCCCACAGCGGGAGGCGCGCCATTCAGCCAGAAGCCAGGCACACGGCTGGTGAGCGCAGCAGCAGGGGCTGGAGCCTCTTTTGCCTCTGTGGCAGTACCTAGGACCCCTCAAGGGATGTCCAACTGTGGGGAGCGGGGTCCCCCCCCTTCAAGGGGTCCCAGACTATGAGAGGGCGCAGGCTGGGCTGAGGGCCCCCCTGCCCCCAGTGCACAAATGTTGTGCACCGGGCCTCTAGTCAATGATAAGAAAGAATCACTGATGGGCTGCCTCCTGCCTGTCCCTTACTGGGGATCAAGCCAGCAACCTAGGCATGTGCCCTGACCGGGAATCTAGACGTGACCTCCTGGTTCATAGGTCAACACTCAACCACTGAGCACACCGACTGGGCTGCTTTTATTCTTTTTAATTAAAAAAAATTTAATTACATTTGACATTCAATATTATATTAGCTTCATGTTTACAGCATAGTGGTTAGACATTAGCATAAGTTATAAAGTGATCCCCCCATAAGTGTAGTACCCACCCGGCACCATACATAGTTATTACAATATTACTGACTACATTCCCTAATCTGTACTTTACATCCCCGTGACTATTCTATAACTACCAATTTGTATTTCTTAATCCCTTCTCCTTTCTTACCCAGTCCTCCCTCCCCTCTCCCACCCGGCAATCCCTCTCCTCTCAGTTTGTTCTGTGTATCTATGAGTTTGTTTCTTTTCTTTTCTTTTTTTTTATAAAAACTTTTAAATGTTTATCACTTCCGCCACCCCCTGAAAACACACATGCTACCTACCGAGTTTTGATCAACTGAATCAGATTCTCTGGGCTGGGGACAGCGGTGGTTCTTCCGTGCAGCCTGGTTTGAGATTCCTCAGCTCCCTGCTTCTGCCAGTGGGTGATCTCCGAAGTCCCAGGTCTTCATCACATACATCAGGGAGGCTGTGCATGGGAGCCGAGAGGAGAGCAGCCTGACCTGCAGGCTCGCCCTGTGTTGTTGATTTCATTCAGGCTAAAGGGCTTTCCCACTCAACAAGTTTGAAGTCATGCCTTAAAAGTAACTTTGACATTCAAATAGCTCTTCTTTCCCATGAGACATCTTTTTACTTTACCTAAAATAGACAAGGGGTTAACACTCCATCTGCTTGCCATGCAGCTTCTAAAAGCATGCAAGACTTCCCATTTCCCTCTGAAATTCTGCAGTGTGTAAATGATGCCTCAGCCCATAGAAACAAGAGCAGGCAGGTCCTGCCCCCCATCCTCTCTCACTCAGGGGACCTCTGTCAACCTGTAGAGTGCATTGAGCTCTCGCCCAGCAGGGAAAGCATTTGGCGCATAATAATACAATTGAGAGTCAGGTCCTGGCTCCTCTCACATCGGATTAGGATTTGCTCTTGAGGGAAGGAATCAATAGTTGGCATCCCCACAGCAAGTATTTCAAATGACAAACGACGCACATGGTCATGAGGGAAGGATGCGCTCTTCCATGCTTCTGGGTGTTGCCTTCTGTGTTTGTGGTCAAGTAGTCAGCGCACAAAGCCTGAACCCGATGTCACCAGACTTGAATTCTGGCTCCAGACAAGATCTGATGCAAAGCAGACCTTGAGCTGATCACTAACAATGCCGAAAGGAAGTCTGGGAGGATCCTTCTGAAGTCAGACACAACAGCAGAAAGGGAGGCTAGCTAAGGCGTAGGGTGTGCCAGGAGTGCCTGAAGGACCGTGGGGCCACCTGGCCTGCGGAGACCGAGTTTCTGAATCAGCATTGGATAACAATGGTGCTTTATCTTCACGTCACCATTCTTGGGGCTGAAGTTTCCCTGGAGACGGATGGCCGCCAAGACCTGAAGGTTCCCAATGTAAAACTACCTCGCCTGCTGTGACAAGACCTTAGGAGGGAGAGTGCTTGGATGTCATCATGCCGCATTACCCATTTAAGGGCCCCTGGGCTGTTTCTCCCCCTGTGGCAAAGTGTGCGCCCCAAAACGCAAGGGAGGGCAGGAGAACAGCCAACCCAGAGGAAGCACCTTTGCCTCAGGAGTCAGGTGCCTGCAACAGCTGAGGCCAGGTGTTTAGAATGTGGCTCTTCGTGACCCCACACCTATTCTCAAGCCCATGACGTCTGACCCACAGTGGGGATCGACCAGCGATTCACAAAAGAGCAAGCACTGTGTGCGAGAACAGACAGCTGTATATAAAGATGGTCCTGCAGCCTTGTCCCTTCCCCCTTGCCCCCTGGTGATCAGGACACCTCAGCATTTACTGGAAGTCCCAGAGCCTTAAGGGGAAAATGGGACAGGGGGCTGAATCACAGGCTCCTTCCCTCCCTGGCTGAGAGCTTGCATCCAGGCCCAGGCTTTGGCATTGCTGCCGATGGCAATGCTATCCGTTCCATTAAACCCCCTGTTGTCATTTTCTCTTTTAAATTTGTGTGCGAATCAGATGAGGTGTTGTCCCCTGCTGGGATGCGTGACAGTGTGCAGCATGGACATTCCATTAGCTAAGTGGGAAGGTTCTCAGTTCAGCAGGAAATGCCTCAGCTCTTAAAGCCCACAGCCGATCAAGCATGCAACCGAAGTACATGCCCTTGACCAGAAATTGAACCTGGAGCAGTCCCAGGGCCTCCATCTGGCCTGCCCTTCACTGCAGACCTCACAGGGCCAAGCTGGGGGCACCCATAGAGCCAGACTCAACCCAGCCCTCCCTCCAGCCACAGTGAGATGTCTGAGCTTAAAAATACACATGTTCCCGAGGTTGTCTAATGACCAACATGTCTTTGCTTCCTTTAGTTACAAGATGTGCGAAGCTATTACATTTCTGCTCCCTAATGGTGAAACTGGGGTGAGGGGAGGAGGGGGAATCGAATAGCTGTCTGGCTAAAGAAAGAAGCAGGGAAGGCTGTGTGTGTGTTCACAGGAAGGTCCTGTGGCCAGGAAAAGACCAGGCAGTGAGAGCTGGTCTTGAGTTGCATGGCAGCCCCTCTGCTTCTGCGTGTGTGAGCTTTGTCAAGCTTTTCGGCCGCCCCCAGCCCCATTTCTTAGTCAGCACTGTGGCGGGGATTAATGATCACTTCAGAACACCCAGTGCATAATTAATGCTCAAAAATGGTAGTTATTATTGCTGTCAGGTTCATGTCTACGTCAGGTACCCAGACTCTGTCAGCAAAACCCAGTGTGAGCATAGAGCTCTAGGAAAGAAGGAAAATGAGCTGAAATGCCTAAAATGTGCCAACCTTGACTGGAGGGTGAGAAGAGCAGTCAGAGGAAAGTCAAAGTAGGATAAAAGTTAAGATAACGACAGAATCAGGGAAAAAATAATATTTCAGACCCTGATTACCTGGAACCCAATGAATCATAGTCTTTCATTCATTTGTTGGATGAATTGATATTCAAAGAGCACATCCTATGTAAAGACCTATTTTAAAGGCCATAGTGCCCAGGTAGAAAGAAGGAGAACCTGACACCCTAACCCATTGGTGTGTATCACCAGCCAACCCTGCAGGCTTCATGGAAAGCACCAGCAGAACCAAGCTCTGTCTTAGCAACAAGGTTATTCTGAATTCTGGGCACAGGCAAATGGCAGAGTGGTTAATGGCATGGGCTTAGGGGGAACACAGGCCTGGATTCCAGGCCAGCCCTGCCATTGTCTAGCTTTGTCACCATTAGGACAGTTACTTGGGCTCTCTGGTCCTCAGTTTTCTCATCTATAAAATGGGCATAATACAGGGTTGCTGTATTAAAGGACTATATACCAAAAGTTGTAACTTAGCACACAGTGCCTGGCACAAATATTCATTACATGTATTTTCTTTCCACAAATGGGGCTGAAGTTGAGGTGAGGTGAGGAGGAAGAAACTGGAATAGTAAAAAGACTTTACTCACCACTTGCCTGTTTTGCTCAGTGGTCAGAGCATCAGCCCACAGACTGAAGGGTCTCGGGTTTGATTCCCAGTCAAGGGCATGTACCTCAGTTTCAGGCTTAATCCCTGGCCCTGATCAGGGAGCATGCGAGAGGCAACCGATTGATGTGTCTCTCACATCAGTGTTTCTCTCTCTTTCCCCCTTTTCCTTCTCTTCCGCTTGCTCTAAAACAATCAATAGGAAAAAATGTCCTCAGGTAAGGATAAAAAAAAAAAAAGACTTTATTCACTTTTCCTAACTATGTTTTCTCAACTGTTTGCTTATCATTTGAAGGTTGTAGAGATGGACAAAAAGGGAAAGGTACAGAACAGAACTTGTAAGGCATGCCAAAGTAGTTTGCACACACTACAGGGTGACAGAACCTAAAATGAGAACTGGGGTCCACTCACCAGCCCGGCAGGTGCCCTGCCACCCAGCTTTGCCATATTTTACTGAATTTCACAGCCCTGAACATTTTGGTGTTCAAGTGCCTCAGTAAGACACTGTAAGAGGAGTCAATTTGGTATATCAGTGTATACCAGTGTGATTTCTTAATTTGTCCATTTTAGGATCATTGTGATCTTTCATTTCAACAAAATGACCCTTGGGCTCAGATTTCCTTCACTTTCTGACTCAGTTTTCCCCATGCAGCAATAAGATACATCAACCACACAAAAACGATAATGATAAGGTCTTTAAGGGCTTAACAAACGTACATGGGGTCAGAAAGGCATTAGCATGGTATACGATATGGCCTTTTCTTTCTGCAGTTATGTTGCATTGTCCATGGTTCCCAGAAGCAAGTGTTTTGGAGGTCTCTCATTCTTAAACACAGCCACAAGCCAGCAATCCCACCCCTGGATCTCCTGTCTCTCTCCTCATCCCCAGTGCATCACCTGCGGGAAATGTTTATCTGCTAAGGTACAGATAGCTCCCCCTACCCAAAGGACATGCCTACTTCTCCTTGAGGGGCAGCGAGTTCTGCACAGTTCTGGGAAGTGCTTGCCAACATTCTCTCACTGACCTTTGAGGTTTGAGTAGTGAACTCAAAGGAGCTGCCTCCTCTATTGTGCATTAATCCAGTTACCATAGGGCTTAGATCTTAGCTCCTCCAGGCAAGCTCCCCAGAAAAGGAAGGGGTGCTGGTCTTTGTTGAGAGCCTTCTATCTTTCAGACATTGTCCCAGGCACATTACCTTAGGCACATGATCATAAAGTGGGGATATGGGCTTTAAAGACATGGCAGTTTTCCTGCTCAGTGTTGATGTGAAGGAACTGTAGGATCCAGTGCTGCTAATACTGCTGGGCAACACTGCAGAGCTGGGTCAGTAATCCATCGCTCTCAGGTGCCAGGGGCAGCCTACAGGCCCCCTTGTGGAACAGTGTGGTTAAATGCAGAAAATGTAATAAACAGGATTATAAATAAAACCAATTATTTCAAAACATAGTTGTCAAAATGTATTAGCATATTAAGTAACAACACCTAGTAACAACAACATCTATGGTAGTCTAGTAGCTAGCATAATTTTAAAGTAGAAATGAGGGTAGAAATGAGAAATTAATAAACTTGAAAGAAAATTCTAGGAAACCACTAGACTGTCGGTTTTTCCCAGAATCCCACATTCCATTGTTTTTTACCATCTGTATGACCCGATATAAAATATAAAATAAATTAACAAGCGTAAGTAGGATATGAAATTGTCGGCTGTAACATAAAAGAAGCGTGGCAGCCCAGCACTTTGCCAAGGTGTCCTCTCGTGCCCTTCTTGTGTTCTTTGCACACTTCTGCCTTATTTTGAGACCAGCATTTTTAGAATTTTCTTTACAGCGTCAATGAAAAATAAACTCTAAGCAATTTCTGAAAACTTTGAAGCCAGAGATCAGGCTTGGTAATCTTTATAACCCCACAGTACCAAACACAGTGCCTGAGCCAGAGGAGCCCACATGGAGGGTGCTGTTGAACTGAGTCACGAGCCGTGTGATAAATGACCTGCCAGGGCTGTTAGACCCCTCCGCACGTCTGATCCCCGTTGTGATGCGTTTTGTTAAAGAAGCCTGTGCTGTGCGGCTATTTTTTCCTTTGTGACTCAGCAGTTTTAGGAATGAGTTCCTATCCGGATGATGGTTGTGGCTGATGGAGTTGGGAGCGAGGAACTGCTGTCCCATCACATTTCAGTTGGCTCAAACCTCCGTAGGAGCTGCTACTCAGAAGAGCAGAATTGGAAGTAGCTTGTCCACTGCCCGAGATGTTGCCTTTGCTAAACGACAGGTTGTTGTGACTGAAAGTGGTTCTCAAGCTTCTGGGTTGTTTTTCTTTCTTTCTCTTTTTCTCTCGCCTTTTCTTTCCCTGGCTTGGGACTCCCATTTCCATCCTGCAGCACTCTATCGGGGCCTTCGCCGGCTGCTGGAGGGAGCCAGACTGTTGCGTTTATTTGTGTCAGGCGTTCATTAGGCACTGAGCATCAGGAGACTTTCCCTGCTGGCAGGAATCAGCCCCGGCCGAATCAGACCCACCTGGGCGCTTCTCAAAGGCAAGCCTGTCAACACGGTAATGCTTTGAAGCGCACCGAGCGCCTCATTGAGGCTGGCCTGCAGTGAGCTAAGAGTGTGGCTCAGAGCAGAGGAGCCTCTCAGTGGAGAGGCCTTGGGAAAGTTGCTGTCATGCTGAGGCGGTCCAGCTCGGGCTGAGGAGGTCCAGCTCGGGCTGAGGAGGGCTAGATCAGACTGCATTCCAGGAGGACTCAGCAGGAGACTGGGGAGGATGGAAAACTCCAGAACTGACCAGCTAGACAGTTAAGGCAAGAGAATTATCAGCGGGCCCTCCAGACTTCTGTGGCTTTATGTTTGAGGTTGATGTTGCTCTTTCAAGGGGAGTGGGGGACTGAGAGGTGGGAGCAGGGGGGAGACACCCCCACTCACCTCCTGGAGAAAAGATTTGGTGTCATTCTCTTTACTAACATTTAACAAGCATTTATTATGTACCATGCCCTGTTCTGAGGAGTGAACATATGTCAATTCTTTCATTTTTACAACGGTCCCAGTACTATTATCTCATTTTACAGATAAGGAGACTGAGACCCAGAGAAGTTAAGTGACTTGTCTAAAGGTCCCCAGCTGGCAATGGGGAGGAGCTGGAATTCAGAACCACACAGCCTGTCCCCAGACACCACACTTAGTGGCTTCACTACACTGTTTCACCTTCTACTGGTGTGACACCCAGAGCCACTTACACTCACTCTGGCTCATGTCCAGCTTTCCATCGAAGGCTCCATATAAAGAGGCAATCCCTTTCCTCCTCCTCCCCCTTCTCCTCCAGGATGGCTTGTCTAAATGGCCTAGCCAGGAGAGCGGAGAAATTTCTAGAACCAACATTTGTATAAACTGTGGCTGAAGTGGAAACTCCATTGATGCCTGTTCTTTCCACCCTTATCCCCTATGTCTTCCAGGCTGGGATCCCCAGCCTGGTGAGAGAAGGCAACTCATCCACTCAGAGCTTTCCCACCCCATCTGACTTTGCAATGCTATTTGTTGCTTCAGAGCCTGAGGATCTCCTCTGGTCAGATGAGTTTTGCTCCTAGCTTTAAGTCCCTTTCTCCCTTCGTCTTTCCCTCCCTTCTTTCCTCCTTCCCTTCCTCTCTCCCTCCCTCTCTTCCTCCCTCCCTTCCTTCCTCCCTTCTTTCTTTCCTCCTTCCCTTCCTCTCTCCCTCCCTCTCTTCCTCCCTCCCTTCCTCTTTCCTCCCTCCCTCCCTTCCTCCTTCCCTCCCTTCCTCCCTCCCTCTCTTCCTCCCTTTTTTCCTTCCTCCCTCCCTCCCTCCCTTCCTTCTTCCCTTCTTTCTTTCCTCCTTCCCTTCCTCTCTCCCTCCCTCTCTTCCTCCCTCCCTTCCTCTTTCCTCCCTCTCTCCCTTCCTCCTTCCCTCCCTTCCTCCCTCCCTCTCTTCCTCCCTTTTTTCCTTCCTCCCTCCCTCCCTCTCTTCCTTCCTCCCTCCCTCCCTCCCTCCCTACCTACCTTCCTGGTGGCAATCAGGAGTGGGTAGAAAGATAGTGAAATGGACAAAGACCAACTGCTCCTTCCTGGCAGTCAGCCCAGGCTCTTGCCTCTTATTTCCATTTGGACTTGGAATGCAAGCCTCTAGGAGGGTTGGCTACTAGGAGCCATGTCCGCTGACCCTCACTCCTTTCATACCGTCTCCTACCTTCACACTCACCTGCATGAAGTCCCTTCTCTTTCAGCTCCATGCGAATGTGTGGGTAGCCTTTCCTTACCTTAGGCTTATCCTGTTCAGAGAGGACATGATGGTGCCCAGCAGAGCAGAGAGGATGTGTGCCAGGTAGTGATGCATGTGAACAGGGCCCATGTGCCGTGGGAGTCAATGGCAGGAGACAGAGCCCTCTCTCCTCTTCAAAGCCATGCTAAGGCTGGGGCCTTGGTGACTAAACACTAACAGTGAGGGAGAGGACGAGGTTGGGATGCAGGGAGGGGGGCTTGAAGTGGCATTCTTCTAAAGTACGTAGGGGAGTCATGATGGAGAAAATCAGATGATGTTTGTCAAAATGTGTAAATACGTACACGCTGACCTCGCATACTTCACCCCTGGTATATACACAGAGACATTCACACGTCAACCCTAAGGGACCATATCTGAGGATGTTCTCAGCAGTGTTTTGGTGAAAGGAGAAGATTGGAGCATTCTGTGTGTCTATCACTAGGGGAATGGGTATGCAAAAGGTGGTGAAATCGTTTACATCTGTTAGAAACAATAATGGTAAAAAAAACAAAAAACCATAAAACCAATGCTGAGTGAAAAGAGTAAAAAAAAAAAATGAGGACTCTAGCATGTTGCCATTATGGAAAAAAAATGATACACTAATTATTATATAAAGGTTTTATTCAAATTCGAATCTACAGTTAAAATGCATTGGAGAGGGCGTGGAAGGAAATGTTGATGAAAGGGGGAGATAAAGTTGTACATTTGCATGATGCTGTTGATAGTGTGGTGTCAGGGAAGTTAATTCAGCCCTCTGCACATAAGACAGAAAAAGAAAAGAAACGTCAAGAGTTTCATTGCTGTTCATGTTAATTATCCATTTACTAAATGTTTTCTGAGATATATGAGGAACAGAAAAAGTAGCCCAGAGAGTCTCAGACTAAGACTCAGAGGCCATCTTACTTATCCCCCATGCCCTGGGCTTCTCCAGCCTCATCCCTGACCCACACGCACTAGAAAACGCTACTACCCCCTTAATTCCAATTTAGCATTTTGCTGCCCTAGAGCAAGTCCAAGCTGAGGAATGGGTTAGGACCATGGTCGGCAAACTGTGGCTCGCGAGTCACATGCGGCTCTTTGGCCCCTTGAGTGTGGCTCTTCCACAAAATACCACGGCCTGGGCGAGTCTATTTTGAAGAAGTGGTGTTAGAAGTTTAAGTTTAAAAAGTTTGGCTCTCAAAAGAAATTTCAATCATTGTACTGTTGATATTTGGCTCTGTTGACTAATGAGTTTGCCCACCACTGGTTAGGAGCTCTCTGAATGAAATCTCTATCCAGAGCAGGAATCTGCAGGGTTAATTAGTACCTGTGAACATGGGATAGTGTCCTTGCCAGCGTTCCCAAACATCTGCCTTCAGTTCAGGTGTTTTTCTTTTGGTCTTCAGAGGTGCAGGTGTAATGTATTCGAGCTGCTGCAGCTCAAAGCGGATTTTCTTTTTTTTTTTTTTGGTCTTGGGAAGTTTGTTATTGAAATAATTTTTATGTCAAAACAATGAAACTGAGAGGGAATCCAAGATGGCGGCGTAGGTAAACACCTAAACTGCTGCCTCGCACAACAATTTCAAAACTACAACTAAAAGACAAAACATCTATCACCCAGAACCACGGGAAAGCTGGCTGAGTGGAAGTTCTACAACTAGAAGGAAAGAGAAAAGAGCATTGAGATGTGCACGAGCGCTGAAAAGCTGAGGTACGGAGGCGCGTGATCCGGGCTGGCGGCAGGCATTGCTTTTTTCAACCCGAAGGGAGACAAGCCCCTGATTACTCTGAAATCCAGTCTCTGGGGAGACGCGGGGGACCCAAACTCCTACGGGGAGAAGCTGGACTGTCTGCCAGTGAGGGTGGCTTGCTTGCAGAGCTGCGTGCAGGAATAATTGTTTACTGCACTGGGGCACGGGACTCAGGGACGCCATCGGGGACACAGAGCCAGCTAACTAGCAGCCATTGCTGTTTGCCACTCCCTAGCCTAGTGACACCCTGAGGCCCTGCCCTGCACAACCTACAAACCCACCCAAGCTCCAAGCAGCGGATTTAGCATAAGAAAGGCCTGCCCTATCGCAGCTTAACCTAGCAAACTTGCCAAACCCCAAGCAAAGAGGAGAAAACTGTAGCTCTCACTGTAGCTCCTGCTGGGTGGCCTCAGACAGTAGCTGACCTGAACCCCATTGGAGATCCAGAAGCCAGTGTACCTAGTGGTCAGTGTGAGACACCAGATTTCAACTCCTCACATCCATAAGTGACACATTCAAGAGGCAGACTCAGTGAGCACCAAAGCCCCACTGAAACAAGTCCTGCGTGTCTTCAGCGCAGCAGTTCTTCCATTATAGACACAGCGAGTGCTCACAGCTAATTGGCCTGGAGGTCAATTCCTCCCAGTGTACCAACAGCAATTAAGGATTAACTACACCAAGACTTTGCACTCAGCCCACAAAGGGGTGTACCAAGAGCATCCACCTCAAGTGATTGAGGAGGCTGAGTTACTGCCCCCTATAGATCACCTACCACACAAAGCTACTCCATCAACACAGGGAAGCAGCTAAAATGTGGAGACAAAGAAACATGTCAGGAATGAAAGAAACGGAGGAAAGCAAACTACTGGATGACATAGAGTTCAGAACCACATTTATAAGGTTACTCAAGAATCTTCTAAAAACTGCCGAGAAACTTGATGACACTTCTGAGGGGCTTAGTGAGACCTTCAAGGACCTTAATGAGAATGCCAAAAAAATGGAAAAGGATCAGTCAGAAATGAAGCATACACTGTCTGAAATAAAAAATATACAGAAACTCAACTGTAGATAAACGTACCCCAAGAATCAAACCAAAGATCTGAAATATGTGGAAACAAAAAACATCCAACCAGAAAAACAAAAAGAAAAAAGGATCCAAAAATATGAAGATAGTGTAAGGAGCCTCTGGGACAACTTTAAGCGAACCAACATCCGAATTTTTGGGGTGCCAGAAGAAGGGAGAGAGCAAAATATTAAAAACCTATTAGAAGAAATAATGACAGAAAACTTTCCCTACCTGGTGAAAGAAATAGACTTACAAGTTCAGGAAGCACACAGAACCCCAAACAAAAGGAATCCAAAGAGGACCACACCAAGACACATCATAATTAAAATGCCAAGGGCAAAAGACAAAGAGAGAATATTAAAAGCAGCAAGAGAAAAACAGTTAGTTACCTACAAGGGAGTACCCATATGACTGTCAGCTGATTTCTCAACAGAAACTATGCAGGCCAGAAGGGAGTGGCAAGAAATATTCAAAGTGATGAACAGCAAGAACCTACAACCAAGATTACTCTACCCAGCAAAGCTATCATTCAGAGTTGAAGATCAGATACAGAGCTTCACAGACAAGAAAAAGCTAAAGGAGTTCATCACCACCAAACCAGGATTACATGAAATGCTGAAAGGTATTCTTTAAGAAGAGGAAGAAGAAAAAGGTAAAGATAAAAATTATGAACAACAAAAGGACATCAAATACATACCTACCAACAAGTGAATCTAAAAATCAAGTGAATAAAAAATCTGAAGAAGAGAATGGACTGGTGAATATAATAGAATCAGGGACATAGAAAGGGAGTGGACTGACGATTCTCAGGGGAAGCAGGTGTGAAGGGTGCGGGAAGAGATTGGACAAAAATCTTACTCCTATGGATGGAGACAGTGGCGGGGGGTAAGGGCATGGGGTGGGGTGGGGAATCAGGTGGAGGGGAGCTATGGGGAATAAAAAAAGAGGAACACCTGTAATAATCTGAACAATAAAGATTTATTTAAAAAAAACAAACAAACAAACAAAAAACAATGAAACTGCCTTAATTCACAACATGGAGGGACACACTCTATTAGGAAGGCTTCTATATAAATAATTATTTTAAACAAATGCTGTTTTATTTCTTTAAAATGTTGTGCATTGTTATAAGCTAGGATGTAAATGGGCATATTAGTTTGATTTGTATGACATGACATGTTACTTATAAATATTTAAATTGAATGGAGCCAGTGATTTAGAAGCACCTGTTTCTAGACCAGCCTAGCCACAGTAACTTAATTCTTGCCCTTTTTGCCTGCCCCAATAATTAAGTGTGTGTATTAGGAATTCACACTGAGTAATCAGTCCCAATTATACCAGTCTATGCATGTTTCTGAAGAAAATTATGATTCAAATTTTCAAATTCTAAAGCACAATCCCAAATAACATACCTGTTTTATCACAGTACAGCATATTCAAGGTTTGCCTGCAATGGCCTTGTTTGAAAGGTACAGCAAATTTTTAGAGGAAAAGTGTTTTTTTGGGGGGGGAGGGGGGTGGAGTTTAACTCAAAAAGACTCAAATGCCCTGTGCGTGTGGTACCGTGATTTCCAAATTGGAGGGATCCAAATAAATGAAGTTTTATTCTGATTTCCTGTCCTCCTTCCTCAATAAAACTGTGTTTTGAGCATCAAATAAGAAGCTTATTTCAGGCTTCGGTTTTCATTGGCTGCCCGTAGCGTCACTCGCTGCCCTGGAAGACGGACATCCTGGCACTGTGTAAGAGCAGCATAAATCACAGCTTCATTTTAGGGGGAAGGTTATTGACTTGCTGACTTTTTTCTCTTCTCCCTCCGATGCAGACGTTAGTGGGAAATGGAAGCTTCCTTTATGCAGTTTATTATAGCTGATCAAAAGGGCAGCCTGTGCTTACCTGATTTATAATGAAAGGTGATACAGGTGAGTCATTTCATACAGCTCATCTTGCAGAGACTGTAATCAAGAGATAAAAGCTAGAGCAACTGCACATGCTGGCCAGACCTCATCAGCATTATTTACCGCCTGTCCTAAGGCTGGGGCGTTTCAGCAGTGGACCTGGAGGAACTAATGTAGGTAAATGACAGTGCAGTCATGTTCAGTTTTGCTTTTAAAGCCAGCTAACATTCACTTTTCCTGTGGTTATTAATTTGGCCTTTCAGGATCAAAGCACCTAAATGTGACTTGATGTAAGTGATATTTTTCCATAACAGGGTTAGAAAAAAGACAAAACAAAGAGATTTATCCATGGAGAAAAGGACAAAAGAAAAAAAGTAAATAAAAAGGCGATGAGATATTTTATGTCTTAAAAGACACAAAATCAAGGAATGGATGCTTTAGTAAAATGCAGATATGTCTCAGCAAGGTAAACCAGACTTTGTTAGATTTTTCCCCATTATGTTATGGATTTTTTTTGAGACATGATATACATGAGCTGGTAAAAGGAAACACAGCAAAGCTTTCTGTATCACTGTGCTGAGAGAAAACACTTCTAATCTGGGACAATTGTAATATGATGCTAAATATATTTATGAAGAGGAAGATTGAAATTACAAAAAAAATAATAAAAATCCAATCAATATAAACATTTCAATACAAACATTGCTTCAGTTTGACTTCAATGTGGCAGAAACTCGGGACATAAAATCTTGTCATTGAGGTGTGTTGTGAATGCTTATATCAAATATCCCCGGCAATCAATTTCACATGGCATTTGCTTAGTGCAAAAGATGAACTAAGTTAAAAAAACACAAACATAATAAAACGTCTTTCAACCCAGTTTCAGGTCCAGAGAAAAACATCATGATTTTACAAATCCACATTTGTTTCTTTTCTATTTAGTTCACAGATACATTTAGTGTATTTCATCAATTTTAATAACTTATTTATTTAGCCCAGTGGTCGGCAAGCTCATTAGTCAACAGAGCCAAATATCAACAGTATAACGATTGAAATTTATTTTGAGAGCCAAATTTTTTAAACTTAAACTATATAGGTAGGTACATTGCTATTAACTTAATTAGGATACTCCTAAGCTGGCCTTTGCTAAAAACTCAAGGGGCCAAAGAGCCGCATGTGGCTCCCGAGCTGCGGTTTGCCGACCACTGATTTAGCCTAATAAATACGCAAAAATGTTATTTCAACAAGAAGTTGATAACCAGAAATAAGATATTTTACATTCTTTTTTTGGTACTAAGTCTTCAACTCTAGTGTGTAGTTTCCATTTACTGAATATCTCAATTGGATGCAAATTTTTATTGGAAATGCTTGCTTTTGTGTTTAGATTTCATAAAGTTTACACTTGAAAAAGTAGATTCATACCCAAGTTGTTCCAAACATATTTAAGTTTTCTATTAACTGAATCAAGCATCAGTTTTTAAACTTAAATTTGTTAAAAATAAAACTAATTCAGTTCTGTAGTCACACCAGCAACATTTCAAGGGCTCAGTAGCCACATGTGGCTGCCATATTGGACAGCACAGGTCTCTGGCAGGATAGGTAAGGCATATAAATCCGGGAAGTGAACACACACATGAAGAATTCATGGAATGAGGAGACCCAAGGTCTGAACACTGCCTTCTTTTCCTGACAGTTTATCTTTATCTTTAGGAATCAACCTTATGTCAGCTTTACTAGGAAGTCTTTCCTAGTGCCCTCAAATTGGATTAGACGCCCTCAGCTGTAAGCTCTGAGAGCTGCCTGTACATCTATCTTCAGTGTGGTGTGTTATGTTCTAATTATTAATTATTTCTAATTAATGTGTAGGGTAGACATAGGCATTCCACACCACCCCAGCCACTTTGGGCCTCTGGGCAGTGTGGGAAGGCGGAAAGGTGGCTCTGGGCTGGAGCAGAAAGGCGACTCCGGGCTGGAGTGGAAAGGCTGCTCCAGCCAGAGCAAAGGCAGTGCTGGCAGCCAGGGGAAGGAAGGCCTATTCTTACACGAATCTTCATGCATCGGGTTTTAGTTTAAAAATAAAATGCCTACCACAGTTTTATTTAACTTGATTTTTATTTCTTACATGTGTTGTTAACGAAAACCTTGTTATATTTTAAAAAGACTGTATTAGTTAACCTATCAGGAATGCTCTGAGGGAAAGCTTGCTTCTTTTCTCAAGTCCAGTATTGCTGCACCATTTTACTTTGCTTCCTTTGTATTAAATAAGCACCCTGTGGAAATAACATCCAAACCCCATTTGCATCCAGTACTTCTGAAGCACCCACCCCTTTGCCCTTGTTTTCTAGGTGCATTGAATAGATTTTATTGGAACAAAGGAGCTATACATCTACCTGGACAAGTAGCTACACTTTTCCTCTATGAGCCATCATGGATTGGGCCCAGCCCTGCCACTCTGGGGGAAGCCTGCTTTGCATGAGCTTGAGGTTGCCTTAGAACAGACTTTCTGGGAGGCTGATAGAGGAGGTCCAGGCTACGTTGGCACAGCTCTGAAACAGAAAACTGTTATCCAGAGTAAAGCCCAGTTTTTCGTAGCCAGATGGGCACAGCTAAATCTCCCCTGAAATCTCAATGGATGCTCTTTGCTTCTGATCCTGTTTCTCTCTTTATAAAGGGAAAACCAAAAGGACTTCTTGTTCTTGCTCATAAAAGGGAGCAGCCATTAGCGTGTGTATCTCAAAAGCTCTTAAGTTATACTCTGAAAACTGCTGGGGAATATCCAGGTCCCCTTCCTCAAGGTCCTGGTGTCTACCCTATAATATGAAGGAGCACTTCCAACCTCTGGGAAGTTCAGTGGCATGTTGATACAGAACTCATGTACTTTAAATGCTCCTCCTGTGTTTTCATGCCACCCAGTCTTCAGGGAAATCCAGTAGGGCCCCCTCACTTAGAGCATCATAAAGAGCCTGTTCTAAGACTTCGGCATGTAGCAGAGTCACCTGGAGGGCTTGTTAAAATACCGGTTGCTGAGTCCCACCCTCAGAGTTTCTGATTCCCTAGGACTGGGTGGAGCCAAAAATTTGCATCTCTAACAGGTTGCCAGATGATATTCATGCTAATGTCTCAGAGACCACACTTTGAGAATCAGTGCTATCCAATATTAGAACTAGCTATGTTCCTATTCATTGTTTTATTGTTAGAGGTTCAAGAGACCAGTGTATTGAACTTATTAACAAGGTTTCCTTATTGCAGGGATTGGCATTTCTGTACACATGATCCTGGGTCTCACTGTTACACTTGGATTATTGGTATCAAAAGTGCAAAAACAAGTACCTAACATTGTCGTAGAATTTTACACTTTACAAAGCATTTTTACTTCCATTACCTCCTTTGAGCCTTCAGACCACCCCTAAGGTTTATTATGATTGTTGTTACAGAACATTATTATTAGAAAAAACTGAGGTTCAGAAATAGTAGGTACCTTACTTAAGGTCAGTGAGGTAGTAGAATTAGGACTTTTACCAGGCAAACTCCAGAGACTTTTGTTCTTCCAACTAGGGTAAGCAAGCTCATTGTCCAAGGAGGATGCATGCAATGATGGTCACAAGAAGCCACTTTTAAGAAGCTCTACTTCCATATGCGGTCTTTCCTTAAATTGATCTACTTGAGAACACACCCTCTCCTACACTGTGAGACAGGTGTAATGCCCATGAGGGTCCTCAGCTGGTCACATATAGATTCTGAAGAAGGGACAATTCAAAATGTTGGTGTATGTGGTGAGAAAGTAAATGGCCTCCAATGGGCAAGTGACAAATCCTTTTGCCATCAGGCAATTTCTAATCCTTTGATTTCAACAAAATTGAAGAAGGTTCTAATCAAGTAAGCTCGCAGATGATTACCAATGTTTGATAGGTAGCTAAGAGAACTTAGAGTTCATAGAATTGAACGATGGAGCTATAGGTAAAACTCCATTCACATTTATTTATTAACTAGAGGTCTGGTGCATGAAAATTCATGCACTGGAGGGGGAGGTCCCTTAGCCCAGCCTGCCCCCTTGCACAGTTCAGGAGCCCTCAGGGACAGGAGGTGACCCAGTGACCAGGGGAAGGCGACGCCCCCATCATAGCTCTGCTGCTGCCCTGGTTACCTGAGCCTCGGGTGGCCCTAGGCGGCTGGGCAGCCGACATCTGAGGCTTGCCTGCGCCTCGGACCAGCCCTAGGTGGCTGGGAGGGGGGTGAAGGGACTGGGTGCCGTCATCTTGTGGCTGTGGGCACTGCCATCTTTGAGGGTGTGGCTGTCAATTAGCATAGTCCCTCCTTATTGGCTGTGGGCACCACCATCTTTGTGAGTGTGTGATGGTCAATTAGCATATTCCCTCTTTATTAGATAGGATATGAATAGGAATTAATGATAAAGCAGTAAGTGATAGAAGAACTAGTTGTGGGGGGAGGAGGAACCCTCCATTTTATGTTATTAAAAGATATACTTCCAATAAAACTTTATTTTTTAGTTTAAAAATTGTCACAAACTTACAAACTATATAGTACATTTTTATACTAATGAATTATGTAATAATTATAATAGCTCAAGAAATATAATGTTTTTTATCACTTAGAAAGCTTAAGATCACAGCATATTGTTTTACATTTAAATTTAGAATATATGTTTGTTGCAGAGAAGTATAGTAGGTTGATCAATAAAATTACAAACATGATTCACACATAAATATATGCTTACATTAGGTTAGAATTCTGTGGGGAGGGTGGAATGGAATTTCAAGTTCAAGGACAAAAGGGGATCTTGTAAATTTCCCTTTTAATCAAGAGCTTTTCCCTGTGATTATTAAGTGGCCGATGACGGTTCCAAGATTCTGTGATATGTTGATGGCACTGGCTCCATTTTAAGGAGTGAGGTCATGGTTTTATTTAAAGTTGCCATTATTTACAATAGGCCAGAAAGTTTACTCTTAGATATATATATATCTCCAGAGCTAAGATTAAAATGTCAGTGTCAATTTAGAAATCTGAGAGGGAAATGGCTTCTCAAATTTCCTTGGGATTAGATGAGCATAAAGTTGGGTTTTACATTCATCTCTGACTCCTTAGTGCGGAATGAGCTTCAGACATCCCCAGAGAGTTGAAAGTGTCTGTTCTCTTTCTTTTCCCACCATATTTCCTTTCATCTGCCCCCAAATCTTACTGTTCTTGCCATGAGAATTTGATCTTTGTTAAACAAATGTTTCTGAATTATTTATTATCACTGTGATATTGTGATTTATAATAAGAAATGTATATTTGGTCTTCAGTCCCATTCCTGACAGGGTTCCTAAAACCCTTGACATTTCCTAAGTGATGCATGATAAAGGTGTCTTTATTGGATTAATGAAGTGACTTGGAAAGCCCCTAAGGATGGGGGCTGGCTGCAGTGGAATAACCTTGTGATTGGAACTTTCAGGCCCACTCCCCTCACCCACAGACCTCTGGGAAATGGGAAAGGGGCTAGAAATGGAGTTTAATCATCAATGGCCAATGACTTGATCAGTCATGCCTTTGTAATGAAGCCTCTAAAAGCCCAAAGCTTGGGGTTTGGAGAGCTTCTAGGTTTAGAGATTTGAAGAGAGCAGTTCTCTAGGAGAGAGCATGGGAGCTCCAAGCCCCTTCCCCATACCTTGTCCTATGCATCTCCTCCATCTGGCTGTGCCTGAGTTATAGCCTCTATGATAAACCAGTAATCTAGTAAGTGGAATGTATCTTTGAGTTCTGGCAGCCACGCTAGCAAATTATTCAAACCCAAGGAGGGAGTCGTTGGAACCTCTGATCTATAGCTACTCTGTCAGAAGCTCGGGTGATAACCTGGCCTTCAATTGGTACCTGAAGTGTGTGTGTGTGTGGGGGGGGGGGGTGTAGGGGGGGAGCGGGGAGAGCCTGGGGGCAGCTAGTGTGACTGACCCGAACCTGTGGGACCTGATTTATCTTTGAGTAGATATTGTCAGAATAGAGTTGAATTGTAAGACACCCAGCTGGTGCCTAGAATGGCTTAGATGTGTGGGGAAACACCCCTCCCCCATCTTAGTTGGTATCAAAATCCTTAATCACCAAGTTGAAATCTTTAAGCTTTACCTACAGACATAATTTAATTTAGAAACAAGCATTTCTATGTATCTTAAAAGGAAATATAAAGAACTTTATTCCTCTGTTTAGATGAAAAACTACTGCAGAATATTCTCATTGATTTTTAAAAAAATCTGAACTGCTTTCCTCCTCAGATTTGGCTGGAGGTCAAAATGTAATGCATCTACAAGTCTAGGCAGCTGTGTGGCAGAATGACAGCATTAGCACATCGCTCCCCTCTCTTTTTATTGTTTTTATAACTGGGCAACAATCGGAGTACTGGTGGAAGCAGGTTCGGAGAAGCCCAGGTGGAGTGAAATGTTGGCAAGCATTACTCCGGGCTCCGTGTTTAGCTTCATGAAGTGTCTCTCTTGATCTGACTCTTCCAGCCCTTATGACCTGCATGTGATCCATGGATATTTCCAGGTACACAGGCAATGTCCGATGCAGATATGCCCTAATATTCAATGTGAAATATACACATTGCCCCAAAGTATTGTGAACCAGCATTCATACATCAAATATTAGTGAATGAAGTCCTTACTTGCCCTGAGCCTCTCACTAAATTTTCTCATGGCTTAATACTAATAATTGTACTAAATCCAAAATGTAAATTATGTTTATCTCTGGGTAATAAAATTTGAGTGATTTGCCTCCTTTTCAATTATACTAGTGGCCCGGTGCATGAAATTCATGCAGGGGTGGGGGGAAGGGTCCTTTAGCCCAGCCTGCACCCTCTCCAATCTGGGACCCCTCAGGGGATGTCTGACTGCAGGTTTAGGCCTGATCCCACAGGGTCTGTTGGCTCCTAACTGCTCACCTGCCTGCCTGCCTGATTGCCCCTAACCACTCTGCCTGCGGCCTGCTTGCCCTCAACTGCACCCCCTGCCAGACTGCTCGCCCCCAACTGCCCCCTCCCCCCGCCGGCCTGCTCACCCCCAACTGCCCCCTCCCCACACCGGCCTGATCACTCACATCTGCTGTCCCATCCTGACCTGATCACCCACAACTGCCCTCCTCTCTTGGCCCCTAACCGCCTCTACCTCGGCTCCACCACCATGGCTTTGTCCAGAAAAACATCCGGAAGGTCTACTGGAAGGTCTCCAGTCTAATTAGCATATTACCCTTTTATTAGTATAGATTCTACATTGTTTGAATTTGCTATATAAGCATGTATTGTGTGTATAACTGGGAAACAATAGCAAAACTGCTATTTGAGGGCAAAGAAAACGATCAAAAGAATCCTAGGCAGGTAACCGTGAATCAAGTTCACCTGCTTTCCAGGTCCCGAAGTGTATTTATTCCCCAGGAGGTTGCTTTGCAGGTTGAACTGAAGAGTGTGGCCAGCTGACCTAGCATGTGAGTGAAAGAGAACTCCAAAGGATGGGCGCAGGCCCAAATTGCTCCAGGCTTCCCCTCAGACTTGCAAATTAAAGTCACTGGGGAGGCCTCATCTTTGTGTATCTTATGGACCCAGGGTGCCCCCCAGTGTCGGTTAGGGTTAATCACAGCTCACCACTTGGAGCACTAAAGTGGAGAGGATGCATTTTAGCTCTGTGATTCCTGTCAGATCTAATTTTCTGTCAGAAGCCCATCCTGTCCCCTAAAATTCAGTCGTTGGGGGCGGGGGTAGGGGTGGGGAGGGGACTCATGAGGTCTTTTTGAAAACTCACTTTGGTTTCCCTTTGGGTTCTGAAGAAGAGCAATTTCCACGGAAATTCATTTCCTGGCCAGAATCCCACCCACTCCCAAATCTTTTTCTAATCTGCTGCCCCATTAAAATGTCATTATACTTATCTTTTCAAGACTGGCCAATTCACATCACTTTGCTCTCAAAAGTGAAGGCACTTATAAACAGATATGACCAATGTGTTTTTCCTGTCATCGGATGGGATTCTCCACAATTGTGCCTGAACTTCTACCTGCTCCTGCCAAATGGAAATGACTTCTAGATTCTGAACACCTTTGTCTTATTGTAATTTTTTGAATCTAGCATTACATTGAAGCCTCCCCTCTTTGTTTTTTGTTTGTTTGTTGTTGTTTTTTACCCAGGCCCGTTGTCAGACTTCGAAGCCCAAGGGTTCTATGTGCACCAAACTTCCAGAGCCACTAAATTAAGCCAAGAAATTTCTGGCTTTCCCTGCTTAATTGTATTAAATAACATACAATGTTATTTATTAATCTCACAATTACCACTGCCTCCGGAGCTAAATATTCTCAATAGCTCAAGTGGTGTGTGTGTGTGTGTGAGAGAGAGAGAGAGAGAGAAAGAGAAGGAGTTTGGTCGTGCATGAGGTAAATGGTGGGAAATAAAGTACTCATTGAGATCACAAAGTCAGAATTACCTGTTTTGTGTCTTGAACCCTTAACAGCAACTCTGCTGCCTAACCCTTTTGTGGACTGTGTGGTGGTTAGCAGGATGTAGTTTGTATTTGATTCATAAAGATGACGACTGAAGTCCACTCTAGGCAGCGTGGTCCTGGTCGGAAGGTTGGCAGCCTCAGCACATCTTCCTTTGGCAGAGAAGAGTGGCCTGAGCTTCCTGAGTGCCCCGGGACTGGGAACGCCCTCTTCAGGAGTTACCCCAGTCCAGGAGAGTGTGGTCAGGGCGGTGGAAGGAGCTTCAGAATGGAACCTGAGCCCTGCCTGACTTTTGGTCATCTCTGTTGTGAAGAGCAAAAAGAATGTTTTCTGTTCAGATGCAATCAGTTGAAATAGTGCAAAGCCCAGCACAATAGAATTTGAATACTTCCAAATCAGACCAGTGTATTAAGTATCTTAGTCTGGTGCCTACAGCTTTGGTGTATTACCGGTAATGTAATCTTGTGCTGCTGTTGTCATCTGACCACTTGTTTTAAAATTGAGATTATCGTTTACATAGGAAAAGTTGCAGGAATCATAAATGGATAGTCAATGGACTTTGGCGATTGTATTGTGTAACCGCCACCCAAATCAAGATAATAGAATATTTTCATCTCGCCAAAAAATTCCAACCCAGGGGCAACCACTGTTCTGATTTCTGTCACCAAATATTAGTTCTGTCCATCCTTGAGCTTCATAGAAAGTATGGACCCTTGTGGCTTCTTTTGGTCAGCATTATGTTTTATGAATTCACACATGTTGTTGCATGTGTCAGTGGTTCATTCCTTTTTATTGCAAAATAGTATCCCATTTATAGACACATCACAATGTATTCCTCCATTCTCCTGCAAATGCACATTTGGCTTGCTTCCATGACTTTTTGTTGTTTTTGTGTGTGTTTTTGTTTTGTTTTGGTGGGGGGAAAGTTTGAGGGAAGAGAGGGCTTAATTTTAATTTCTTTAAAGGCTGCTTTCTGAACAGCCTTATAAAGTCTTTTGAGCCGCCTCAGCTCTGCTCATGTTTTTATTTTTCTTGGATAAGTACCCAGGAGTAGGATTTCTGGGTCACAGGGTAGTTGTATGTGTAACTTTATAAGAAACTGCCCATTCTCTATAGTTGTACCATTTTACACTCCCTCCAGCAATGCATGAGAGTTCCAGTTGCCCCCCATCCCTGCCAACACTAGCTGGGTGTGGAATGGCATCTTATTGTGGTTTCAATTTGCATTTCTCTGAAGACTAATAATATTGAACAATGGTAATTCAATATTAAGGCTGGTTTTTTAAATTTCCATTATTTCAATCTACAAAATGGCATTTAGCAGTGCCCACGAGGAGGCTGAGCTGTATATTATCTAAGCATAGCTGAAAGGCTGCTGGGCGCATGCCCATGAGAACTCTCACTGCTTGGAGCAGGAGGAGCCATCTGGGATAGAAGGATACTGGGGACAAAGAGAGCCACAGAGACCAGCCTGGCCCAGCGGCCCAGCGGCCCAGCAGCCCACTGGAAGAAGGGAGGGCCCATGGCAGATAGTGCTGTTTCTATTCCCTTGGATTCAGCTCCTCCTTTTTTAGTATGAACACCAGTGAGAGGGAACTGCAAATGAACTAAAAAAGATGTCCTTGAAGGAATCATTCGAACTTAATGGCATTCAAGGTAGGAGAAGGAATTTAGGTACTGGACAGAGGGGCCAGGCTGTGAGTGACATTAGCAGGACCTGTGTCCGGCACAGCAGAAGGGACCTCAGTGCTACCCAACACTGGTTATAATATTTTCACATTAATCCTTATAGCAGCCCCATCATACAGACAAAGAAACTGAGTCAAAATGGTAAGTCAGTGTGGTGGTTCCTCCAAAAATTAAACACAGAATTATCATATGATCCAGTAACTCGACTTCCAGGTATCTACCCCAAAGAACTCAAAGTAAGGAATTAATGAATTATTTGTATGCCAGTGTTCATAGCAGCATTATTAGCAATAGCCAAAAGGTATCCATTAGCAGATAAAAGGATAAACAAATGTGATATGTGTATATATATATATTATATATATTATTCAGCCTTAAAAAGGAATGAAATTCTGACATATGATACAACATCGATGAATCTAGATGGTATTAAGCTAAGTGAAATAAGCCAGATACTTGAGAAGAAGCAGGATGGGACCAGGTTGCAAAGGTCCTTGTACTCCAGACAGACATTTTCAGCAGGTAGACTGAAGGGGAATAACTAATGGGCAAATTCTGGAAAAGGTGGGAAGGGGAAGGAAATGTGGCGGCTGCAATAGAGCATTTCTCTGTTGATATGGTTTTATGAGCCATCCTCCCGGAGACTGGATAATTAAGGAGGGGTTCTGAGGAGTGACGGTGCAGGAGGGGAGAAGAGGTGTTCCCGGATGGTGGGGGTGAGTGCTGAGAGAAGTCAGGGGCACCGTGATAGGTGGGGATGCAACAGAGAGAAGGATTCCGGGAGGCAAGAGCTGAGGTGGGCCCAAGAGAACACCTGCGTCCCAGAGTTCTAAATGCAGGTCCATGGACCCAGTGGGGCCCCTCCCGCTGACCTGCCATAGCTTTGTTGGAGTAGCCTTTCAGGGACGTGTGCTTGAAGCCAGGTATTGTTACCCAGGACACTCTTCCCCATCCCTGAAGATTAGCAGGGAATTTTAAGAGCAAACTTCCTCACCCTTAAGAAACGAGAATGCAAAAATGTTTTAGGAAATGCACAGTTATTACCTTTCTCGTGGTAATAACCGTTTATCAGCTGTGGGTACTGTCAGAAAGCATTTGGTGGAGAATGCTACATTCTACCAAGTCCCCGGGAGAAAACATTTCTTTGCTGTTCTGGTGGCGCACCACCTTCACTTGTTTTTCAGGGTGCATTTAACAGTATGTAAGGAAGAACATGACAGCCCTAATAGATCAGTTTTATAGCAAAAAAAGTCAAAAGAGCTTATACCAATAAAAGCAACCAAAAATACACTCATGCAGGAATGAAACTGAAGGTCTTCTGAAGCTGTCCCGTGCATTGTCAGACATTCAGCCGCATCCCTGGCCACTGCCCACTAGATGCCAGTAGTAACCCTCCTCCCCTAAGCTCACAACAATAAAAAAATGGCTCCAGACATTGCCAAATGTCTCCTGGGGAACAGCTACCAGATTTAGCAAGTGAAAACACAGGGTGTGTGGTTAAATGAATTTCAGATAAACAACATATAATTTTTTTTTAGTATAGGTATGTCCCAAATATTGCATGAGACATACTAATTTTTAAAAAATCAAATTTAACTGGTGGCCTGTACTTTCCCTGCCCCCACCGCCCCTGGGTTGGGGAATGGGTCCTGGGCAACAGGACTGTTGGTGTATTAAACAAGGTGATGTTTGTGAGGTACCTAGCCCACAGGGGATGTGCTATTCGTGTTCTGGAAATCTGCCACAGACCTTGAATCCACTCCACCTTGTCCTTCCTGGAGGCTTCAGTCGATGCTCAAAGCTTCCTATCCTTTCCAAAACTGTATTCTGAGTGGGCGTGCTGTCATGAGGGGAAAGGGAGCCTGCATGTGAATCTGTAAGGCTGGGAACCGGCATTCTGGTCAAAGCTGGGTTTGCAGCCGCCTCTGCTGGAGCTGCAGTCTGCCGGCTCCCTGGTGCTCTGTCCCTGTGGCCTCCCTGAGTCACTCGCTCCTTTCTCCCACGTAGCAGCCAGAGAAGTTTGACGTGGGATGAAAAACGGCCGCATCGTCCAGACTCATGCACTCTGGGTTTGATTTTTCTGGCGCCATAGCCCTGGGATGCACCAGTACCAATCATGTCCACAGTCGGTAGCTGTGAGGAACGTCTTTCTGGGCCAAGATTGATGACCCAAACTGTCAGCCTTTCCAGAGAGCAAAGGTGAAATTTAACTCTGGGTGGATGCCTGACATTTTGCAACAACAGGGAGTGGGGGCCGGGTGAGGAGAAATAGCATTTGTATGTCTCCTGCAGGGTCATAAATCAGGGATGGACAACAGTGAATTAGGTTTCTGCCAGCAATTGAACTGATTTGGGCTCCTACGTTTATCTTCAGACATTCTGAGATGAAACATGCTTTAAAGATGTTAGAAGTGCCCCTGTGGGTTACATATCAGCTTATTAACTCTTAAGAGTTTCATTTTTCCAAAAGGAAGTCCAGTTCATGGTGGGAAGCATTAAGTGTGTCCATGAGAAAATACATCATTGTTCTAAGGGACCCCTCTTTCCCATCTGGCTGCCTATGAAATATAACATTAGAAGCTGGGGAAATGGGGAGATGTGGGCCTTACTTTCAGTTATAAGATGATTACATTCTGGGGACCTAATGTGACTGTAGTTCTATAGGTGTCGTGGTGAGTATATTGATAACTCTGTGATGTATACTTGAAGTTTGCTAAGAGAGTAGACCTTAAGTGTTCCCACCATACCATTAAAGTATATGAGGGGTATATGTGTGAATTTACTTGATTATGGTAATCATTTCACCAGGTATACATATATCAAATCATCACATTGTACACCTCAAGAAAACACAATTTTTACTTGTCAATCATACCTCAAGGCAGAAAAAAACAAAAATGGATCACACACTGTGCTGTAAAGCAAGTTCTAATATATTTCAAAAAAAACCTACCAAGCATGTGCATTTTTTCACAGGGAAATGAAACTGAAATTCTGTTACAAAATCAAACCAAAAAAACCCATATATTTGGAAATTAGGAAATATAGCAGATATGTTTCCAAAACCATAAAACTTTTGAATATACTAGGCAGATTCTCTGGTTTTAAAGGAATCCAAGAATGGGTTATTTATTAATTAAGTAAGCATCTGTTGAGTGACTACTCTTTGCCAGGTTTTTGTTTTTGTTTTTTTTTTACTAAAGATGACAAGACATGACCCCTGCACTGAAGGAACAGCCTTGTGGATAATCACTCTCTTGTGTGTTTTTTCTTAGTGTCAGGCACCATGAAGGGCTGTAGAAATTCACAGGATACCAAGATAGCTCAGTGGGGAGAGTGAATACCTCTTAGTGTGTCCAGAATAAAGAGGATGTTCCTCTGTACTTGGTTGGTAGAAGACTGAGTCTAGGAGTTGACAAGGGTGGGGAGGGGTAAAGATGCAGAGCTATTACACACCAGCTAGCACAGGTTGGGAGGAGGGATTTGTGGGGAATGTGGCTGGAGAGAGAGCAGGAGCCAGGTCTTGGAGAGCCTGGTGGCCACACTAAAGAATCTGGACTCTATCCTGAAGGGCCAGTGCAGACCACAGAAAGGTTTTAAGCTGGTTAGGGATATGATGTAATTTTTACTACAGAAAGATCTCTTGAATGTATGTGGAACACAGACTAGAAGGGGAGATTGGAAGCCGGGATCTCTATTAAAGTGGGGTGGTATTAAAATTATTTAACAACTAGAGGCCCTGGCCTGTGGGTATCAGGCCGAAATCAGCTCTCCGACATCCCCCGAGGGGTCCTGGATTGTGAGAGTGCGCAGGCCAGGTGAAGGACCCCATTGGTGCATGATCAGGGCCGGGGAGGGCTCCAGGGTGTGTCTGGCCCATCTCGCCCAGTCCCGATTGGCCGGACCCCAGCAGCAAGCTAACCTACTGGTTGGAGTGTCTGCCCCGTGGTAGTCAGTGTGTATCATAGTGAACGGTTGAATGATGGAACAGACAATTAGCATATTAGGCTTTTATATATATAGACTAGAGGTCTAGTGCATGAACCTCGTGCACGGGGGTATGTTTCCCTCAGCCCAGTCTGCACCCTCTCTAATCTGGGACCCCTTGAAGGATGTCCGGCTGCCTGTTTAGGCCCAATCCTGGTAGGATCCTGGTAGGATCGGGCCTAAACGGGCAGCCAGACATCCCTCTCACAATCCAGGACTGATGGCTCCCAACTGCTCGCTTGCCTGCCTTCCTGATTGCCCCTAACCGCTTCTGCCTGCCAGCCTGATCACCCCCTAACCGCTCCCCTGCCAGCCTGATTGCCCCTAACTGCCCTCCCCTGCAGGCCTGGGTCCCCCCCCAACTGCCCTTCCCTGCAGGCCCAGTCACCCCCAACTTCCCTCCTCTGCTAGCCTGGTCACCCCTAACTGCCCTCCCCTGCAGGCTTGATCGCCCCCAACTGCCCTCTCTTGCAGGCCTGATCCCTCCCAACTGCCCTCCCCTGCTGACCATCTTGTGGCAGCCGTCTTGTGTCCACATCAGGGCATCCATCTTTGGCCACATGGGAGCAGCCATCTTGTGTGTTGGAATGATGGTCAATTTGCATATTACTCTTTTATTAGATAGGATAGAGGCCTGGTGCATGGGTGCGGGCCAGCTGGTTTGCCATGAAGGGTGTCCCAGATCAGGGTGGGGGTTCCCTTGGGGTGTGGGGTGGCCTGGGCTAGGGGCCTGTGGTGGTTTGCAGGCCAGCCACGCACCCCGGCAACCCAAGCAGAGGCCCTGGTATATGGGATTTATTTATTTTCTATAATTGAAATTTTGTAGCCTTGAGTGGAGGCCTAGGCTGGCCAGGGTGTGCAGAAAGCTTGGCTTCCTCCATAGCCAGGGGCAACTCAGGCCTCCTGCTCTCTCCAGCTCTGTAGCTGCCACCATTTTTGTTGGGGTTTATTTATTTTCTCTAATTGAAACTTTGTAGCCTTGAGTGGAGGCCTGGGCCGGCCAGGGTGTGCGGAAAGCTTGGCTTCCTCCATTGCCGGGTAAACCCAAGCCTCCTGCTCGCTCCGTGGCTGCAGCCATCTTGGTTGGGTTAATTTGCATACTCACTCCTGATTGGCTGGTGGGCATGGCTGGTGGGTATAGCGGGGTGATGGTTAATTTGCATTTTACTCTTTTAATAGATAGGATAAGACCCTGGCCATCAGAAGAGAGGAAAGCCAACATGCTGGAACCTGGCCCCTGCTGGGTGCTACTCATTTCATTGCTGGATGGTGGATCCAAGGTCCCAGGCCTCAGGGCAATAATTAAGACATGCATACTTAGTATTCCAGCAGTGGGCACAGCCATGCTGACCCCTGCTACATTATCATAATATTAATACTATATTATTGTCTGTCTACAAAAGAAAATTTCAAGGGACCTTTGTCTAAAACAGATGCACACACACATTTTTTACTATCATTTTTCAAACACTCAGACTCATCCTTTTTCTCAGTGTACCCACACGAGGGATGACAAGGGTGTCAACTAAAGCAGGGATGGAGAGAAAGGAACAGGTTTGGGAGAAATACAGAAAATACAATTGCACTGGCCATAGGGAAGGAAAGCAGAGGCTGACTCCCACATTTCTGGTCTGGGAGGCTGTGAGGAAGGCTGAGTGTCTTCACTTGGGTTGGGGGCTTTGGGGCAGCATCTGATGATAGTGAACCTCCGGAACTGGAGATGTTCTGAAAGCTGTTCTCTTGGTGATTCAATTGCATACAAGGGAGCAGTATCTGGCTATAGGGCTAATAGAGTGGACCACTCCAATGTTGTATTTCCATCCACTGTACTTGGAATGAGGGTGTGATGTCCCTTTCTTGAGGCACAAAGCCTAGAAGCCAGAGCTCCCAGGACATTGTGGTTGCATGCATTTCCCAGCCCATTAGAATGGAATTTCTTTGGTATAAATGACTAAACTTTTAGGGTCATTTTGGGCCTGCATCATGGGCTAAGCAGCTGTTTCACTTGTCAAGTCTTAACTGATTTGTTCTGGATCAGAGGCTACAAGGCAAAAAATGAAGCTAGAAAAAAAGGAGCAGGTAGAGAGGTTACAGAGATGTACGAGCATGACCTTTGGTGTTAGCAATAAAGAGCGCTTGGGCTGACCTCTGTTGTCATAACTGGAAATATTACAGCCCCCTCACCCCAGGAAAAACTCCTTCCCTAAGAATGAATTCCATTGGCATTTTTGTGTCATATCATTAAAAGTCTTTGGAGAGTGAACAAAGCTTTTGCTGATCATGAGCAAGATCATGCTGAGGCCTTGTGCAAAGAACAAAATGAAATCTTGACCTGGAGTAGAACAGAGACCATGAAGTTGTATGGAGCACTGTTTAGGGGGGAAAGTATTCTTAGGACACCTACTTTGAAAGCAGATTGACTGAGTTGTTAATATACAGAATAAGTATCATGATCTTGCTACAAGTCCTCTAGCAATGGGAAGATATGTACACATGTAATACCTTAGTCAATTTTAAAAAAAAGTTCTCTAGCAGCCTTTATGCACTTGTGTCAGAACTAACTGCAGTTTACAAGTTTGTTCTATTTTGTTAAATTTTGGAAGTGTTCCATTTGTTACCATGATTCAGTACTCAAGAGAGATTTGTTGCATCATCTGCTCCAGACACAAGAACTTAGAATGAGCTTTCGAGGCTATTAGTCTAACATTCTACCTAATATAAAAATTCTCAATTTTTACTTTTTTTTTTTATTGTCTAAAGTTTTATATATATATCTCCTTTTTCCCCAATTGACCACCTCCCCACCCTGCCCAGCCATTCCCACCCTGGGCAAGCCTCCACCGCCCCAGTTTCTGTGTCCGTTGGTTATGCTAATACTAGAGTCCCAGTGCACAAAATTCGTGCATGTGGGGGTGGAGGGGTCCCCTCAGCCCAGCCTGTACCCTCTCTAATCCAGGACCCCTTGGGGATCTCCAACTGCCGGCAGTCGGACATTCCTCTCACGATCCGGACCACTGGCTCCTAACTGCTCACCTGCCTGCCAGCCTGATCACCCCTAACTGCCCCCCCTTTGCCGGCCTGATCACCCCCAACTGCCCCCTTCCAGCCTGGTCGCCCTACACAGCCTGCTGTTCGATTGTTATTGTGAGGCCGTCCTGACCAATTTGCATATTACCCTTTTATTAGTATAGATGCATGCATACAAGTCCTTTGATTGCTCTTGAACGCCCCCCCTCCCCTACCATTTGTCTCTGGATCGATCTATTCTTGTTCATCAAATTATGTTGATTATTATATACCACATATGAGTGAGATCATGTAATATTATCTTTCTCTGACTGGCTTATTTCGCTTAGTATAATGTTCTCCAGTTCCATTCATGTTGTTGTAAATGTTAAAAGTTCCTTCTTTTTCACCACAGTGTAGTATTCTGTTGTGTAGATGTACCACAGTTTTTTAATCCACTCATCTGCTGATGGGCACTTAGGCTGTTTCCAAATCTTAGCTATGGTGAATTGTGCTGCTGTGAACATAGGGGTGCATATATCCTTTCTGACTGGTGTTTCTGGTTTCTTGGGATATATTACTAGAAGTGGGATCACTGGGTCAAATGAGACTTCCATTTTTAGTTTTTGAGGAAACTCCATACTGTCTCCACAGTGGCTGCACCAGTCTGCAGTCCCACCAGCAGTGCAGGAGGGTTCCTTTTTCTCTACATCCTCGCCAGCACTTATCATTTGTTGATTTGTTAATGATAGCCATTGTGACAGATGTGAGATGGTCTCTCATTGTTGTTTTGATTTGCATCTCTAGGATGATTAGTAACTTTGAGCATGTTTTCATATGTCTCTCAGCCTTCTATATGTCCTCTTTCAAAAAGTGTCTATTTACATCCTCAATCTTTACTTTTGTTGGTTTTCAGTGTCCTAAGACTATACCTGTTCACAAAATGAACATAATTGATTTATTATTTTTATCAATGGACATCAGCTTATATAAGAGTTTATATATTAATATAAATCTGCAGACATACACAGTTCATCTTAAATTATTATTTATGTTAATAAAATAGCAAAGGAAAGTTAATGCATGCCCTTATGCTATCAGATAATAAATATGAATGTACACAAAGTGTATTTGTGTATGGTCAAAGTTGGACTTCCTATAGGCTATTATAGGATGTATTTGTATAAAAATCTTTGGTGAAGTTTTGATTGAGCTACATTATCATATTACTAATACTATATTATTGTTTATCTACAAAAGAAAATTCCAAAGGACCCTTGTTTAAAACAGACGCACGTACACATTTTCTGCTATCATTTTTTCAAACACTCAGACTCATCATTTTTCTCAGTAGAGTTTGAGAGGCATCATGCTTGAGTGAGTTTTACATGCTGCACAAAGAATTCTTTCTGGAAAGTTCCTCTCATTTGCTCTTTTCATACTTAGAGCACTCACAGATGATATTCCAGGAAAAAAAAAAAAAAAACCCTAAAAAATAAGCCCGTGAATTTCTGAGTTTCAGAAGCCACCAGGAAATGTGTTTCTTTGGAAGCACAGGTAAGATCACAAGCCAAACTCAGCAGCCAGATGTATAATGTGACTTCCTTCTTCCGTTGACCACTCACCATGTGCATTCCAAATGGTAGGATCTGAGCTCGGAAAGAGAGAGTAGCTGGAAAGGTCAGCTTGTTGCTTGGGCTTTCTCTCAGAGACAGATGACGACTGCATTTAATTCAAATTTAACCCTTAGACCTTTTCCCTGGGCTGTGTAATTCCTGTTGAATTGGCTCTCATTTCTTGAAGGCATGATTCTGTGCTACAGGCAGATCCCTGCCAGGTTTTTTGTTTTTTTATCATGCGTGATTTCTTTGTGTCTCACTGTTGGCAATAGTGCTTACACAATTTTGGCTCAAGATGCAACTGGCCTCTGCCCCAAGAATCCAACATTAGAATGTGACTGGAGTTACAGGTTTTAAATGAAAGGTCTGTGAAATTTTTCTTTCCCACCCAGAGCGATACCAGGATAGACTCTGCCACTGTCTCATTGCTATCTCTAAGTGAGCACGGTGGTGCCAGTGTTTACGTTTGTCACAATCAGAATTACTAACAGTAATTTAGTTCCGAAAATTGTGTGGCTGTGAAGAGTGTCACAATTATCATTCCAGTTTCCTTATCCCTCCCCCTCCCATCAAACCTTGTATTTCAGAAAACCAAAGGCTTGCAATTCTTTGAAAAGATTTTCCCCCTTTTTTAGTGAAAATTAAGACAAGGTGACACAAAACTCAAAAAGAAAAGAAATCATGCCAGAAGTGAAAGACCTGCTGGTCCCCACTCCCTACCCCAAGTAACCATTTCAAATAGTTTAGTGTATTTTCCTCCCACTTGTTTTCTAGATATAATGATATGTTTTATGTGTATATAAAAATGCAATCGCCCTGGCTGGTTTGGCTTAGTAGATGGAACGTCGGCCTGAGGACTGAAGGGTCTCAGGTTCGATTCCAGTCGGGGATAAGTGCCCAGATTGCAGGCTGGATCCCCAGAGGGGGGCGTGCAGGAGGCAGCCGATCAATGATTCTCTATCATCATTGATGTTTATGTATCTCTCTCCCTCTCCCTTCCTCTCTGAAATCAATTAAAATATATATTTTTTAAAAATGCAATCACTACTATTACCCCGTTTTGAAAGGAGTTGTTTTCACTGAGCAATGTAACTTGGACAGTTTCCATATCAGTTCAGAGATCTACCTCATTCTTTGCCACTAGTTACATGGTATTCTATTGCATGGCTGGACCATAGTTTGTTTAACTACAGTATTTCCCTCACACAAACTTTTTTTATTATTTAAACAAATGAGAACGAGGCAAAAATCTCTGCTGATATCGGCTACAGGGACTTTCCAGCTGCATCTCGTTAAGTCCTCTGGAGCCACAGATGATACTAGATCAGTGGTTGGCAAACCGCGGCTCGCAAGCCACATGCGGCTCTTGAGTGTGGCTCTTCCACAAAATACCACATGCGGGCGCGCACGTACAGTGTGATTGAAGGAGTACTCTAATTAAGTCAATAACAATGTACCTACCTATATAGTTTAAGTTTAAAAAATTTGGCTCTCAAAAGAAATTTCAATCATTGTACTGTTGATATTTGGCTCTGTTGACTAATGAGTTTGCCCTGTACTAGATGAATGACAACCTGAGTTTCCTGTCAGGGATTAATGTTTCATACTGATTAGATAGTATCCATATTTTAAATCAGTGACATGTTAAGGGGATAAAATTTTATTTCTGTGAGAATAAAGTCAGAAATTCATCTGATCATGGTTCCCTTCCTAAGCTTATTGAGAAAATGGATTTTGAGCCACTTTTCCAAAGAGAATTTTAATTAGCTATGTGTCTTGTGAGTGAAGACCACCAACAGCCCTAGCTGGTTTGGCTCAATGAATAGAGCGTTGGCCTGCGGACTGAAGGGTCCTGGGTTTGATTCTGGTAAAGGGCACATGCCTGGGTTGTAAGCTTGATCCCCAGTAGGAGATGTACAGGAGGCAGCTGATCAGTAATTCTCTCTCATCATTGATGTTTCTGTCTCTCTCTCCCTATCCCTTCCTCTCAAAAATCAATAATATATATATTTTTTAAAAACCACCAACAAATAAATAGGTTATTTACTTCTTAACTATTGAAAACTGATCTCACATTTAATATGTATTTTTATTAATGTTAATTAATATTATATTCATCTTTTAGATCATTTGATCTGTGTCTTGCACCTAAAGTCTTTTTATTTTTTTAGAACATTTTTTTGGATAGTATTATTTTTTTTATTGCTTCAAGTATTACATATAGTAGTACATATATCTCCTTTTTTTTCCCCATTGACCTTCCCCAGCCTCCCCTAACCCCTATTGCATGCCTTCATCCTCCCCCCCCCCCCCCGCAGTGTCTTGTGTCCATTGGTTGTGCTTATATGCATGCATACAAGTCCTTTGGTTGATCTCTTTCCCTCCCGCCCCAACACTGCCCAGCCTCCCCGCTGTAATTTGAGTCTGTTCGAAGCTTTACTGCCTCTGTATCTATCTTTTTGTTCATCAGGTTATAATGTTCTTTATTTTCCATAAATGAGTGAGATCTTGTGGTATTTTTCTTTCATTGCCTGGCTTATTTCCCTTAACATAATGCTCTCCAGGTCCATCCATACTGCTGCAAATGGTAAGAGTTCATTCTTTTTTATAGAGCATAGTATTCCATTGTGTAGATGTACCACATCTACACATCTGCTGATGGGCATTTAGGCTGTTTCCAAATCTTAGCTATGGTGAATTGTGCTGCTATGAACATAGGGGTGCATATATCCTTTCTAACTGGTGTTTCTAGCTTCTTGGAATATAGTCCTAGAAGTGGGATTACTGGTTCAAATGGGAGTTCCATTTTTAGTTTTTTGAGGAAACTCCGTACTGTTCTCCACAGTGGCTGCACCAGTCTGCATTCCCACCAGCAGTGCACGAGGGTTCCTTTTTCTTTGCATCCTCGTCAGCACTTGTCGTTTGTTGATTTGTTGATGATTGCCATTCTGACAGGTGTGAGATGGTACCGCATTGTCATTTTGATTTGCATCTCCCGGATGATTAGTAACTTTGAGCATATTTTCATGTGTCTCTTGGCCTTCCTTCTGTCTTCTTTCGAAAAGATTCTATTTAGGTCCATTGCCCATTTCTTTATTGGATCACTTATTTTCCTTTTATTAAGTTGTATAAGTTTCCTGTAGATGTTGGAGATTAAACCTTTATCTGTGATAACATTTGCAAATATGTTCTCCCATACAGTGGGGTTTCTTGTTGTTTTGTTGATGGTTTCTTTGCTGTGCAAAAGCTTTTTATTTTGATGTAGTCCCATTTGTTTATTTTCTTTTTAGTTTCCATTGTCCTAGAAGCGGTATCGGTAAAGAAATTGCTTCGGCATATGTCTGAGATTTCTCTGTCTGTAGATTCCTGTAGTATTTTTATGGTTTCCTGTCTTATGTTTAAGTCCTTTATCCATTTTGAGTTTATTTTTGTGTACGGTGTAAGTTGGTGATCTAGTTTCATTTTTTTGCATATATCTGCCCAATTTTCCCAACACCATTTATTGAAAAGACTGTCTTGACTCCATTGTATGTTCATGCCTCCTTTGTCAAATATTAATTAAGTATAGTTTGGGTCGATATCTGGGTTCTCTATTCTATTCCATTGGTCTATATGTCTGTTCTTGTGCCAGTACCAGGCTGTTTTGAGAACAGTGGCCTTGTAATACAGCTTGAAATCTGGTATTGAGATCCCACCTACACTGTTCTTCTTTCTCAGGATTGCTGTGGCTATTTGGGTTTTTCTTTGTTTTTATTCCAGATGAATTTCTGGAGAGTTCTTTCTAGGTCTGTGAAATATGCTGTTGGTATTTTAATGGGGAATGCATTGAATCTATAGATTGCTTTGGGTAGTATAGACATTTTAATGATGTTGATTCTACTAATCCATGAACATGGTATGTTCTTCCATCTGTTTACATCTTCCTCTATCTCTTTTTTCAGTGTCCTGTAGTTTTCCGTGTGTAGGTCTTTTACCTCCTTATTTAAGTTTGTTCCTAGGTATCTTAATTTTTTTGATGCGATGCTAAATGGGATTGCTTTTTTAGTCTCTCCTTCTGTAAGTTCACTATTGGTGTATAGAAATGCTGTAGATTTCTTGGCATTAATTTTGTATCCTGCTACATTGCCAAATTCAGTTATTAAGTCTAATAGTTTTTTGATGGAGTCTTTTGGGTTTTTTATGTACAATATCATATCGTCTGCAAATAAGGACAGCTTTACTTCTTCTTTTCCAATTTGGATGCCTTTTATTTCTTCTTCCTGTCTAATTTCAATGGCTAATACTTCTAGTACTATGTCGAACAGGAGTGGTGAGAGTGGGCATCCCTATCTTGTTCCTGTTCTTAGGGGAAATGGTTTTAGTTTTTGCCCATTGAGTATGATGTTGGTTGTGGGTTTGTCATATATGGCTTTTACTATGTTGAGGTATGATCCTTCTATTCCCACCTTGCTGAGAGCTTTTATCAAGAAAGGGTGTTGGATTTTGTCAAATGCTTTTTCTGCATCAAGTGATATGACTATGTGATTTTTATCTCTCAATTTGTTTAAGTGATGCATCACATTTATTGATTTGTGGATATTGTACCATCTTTGCATCCCTGGAATAAATCCTACTTGGTCATGGTGTATGATCTTTCTGATGTACTGCTGGATCTGATTTGCTAGAATTTGTTGAGGATTTTGGCATCTATGTTCATGAGGAAAATTGGCCTGTAATTCTCTTTCATTGTGTTGTCTTTATCTGGTTTTGGTATTAGGGTGATGCTGGCTTCATAGAATGAGCTTGAAAGCATTCCTTCCTCTTGAATTTTTGGAATAGTCTGAGGAGGATAGGTTTTAGTTCTTCCTTGAATGTTTGGTAAAACTCCCCTGGGAAGCCGTCTGGCCCTGGGCTTTTGTTTGCTGGAAGCTTTTTGATGACTGCTTCAATTTCTTCCATAGTTATTGGCCTATTGAGCTGTTTAGATTCTTCCTGATTGAGTTTTGGAAGGTTGTATTTTTCTAGGAATATTTCTATTTCCTCCAGGTTGTCCAGTTTGTTGGGATAGAGTTGTTCATAGTATTTTTTTTAACAATCTTTTGTATTTTGGGGGGATCTATTGTTATTTCACCTCTTTCATTTCTGATTTTGTTTATTTGGGTCCTCTCTCTTTGCTTCTTGGTGAGCTTGGCTAGTGGTTCATCAATCTTGTTTATCCTTTCAAAGAACCAGCTCTTGGTTTTATCTATCTTTTGTTTTTTTGGTCTCAATGTCATTTATCTCCGCTCTGATCTTTATTATTTCCTTCCTTCTGCTTACACTGGACTTTTCTTGTTGCTCTCTTTCTAACTCTTTGAGTTGTAGGGTTAGGTCAGTGGTTGGCAAACTCATTTGTCAAGAGTCAAATATCAACAGTACAACGATTGAAATTTCTTTTGAGAGCCAAATTTTTTAAACTTAAACTTCTTCTAATGCCACTTCTTCAAAATAGACTCGTCCAGGCTATGGTATTTTGTGGAAGAGCCACACTCAAGGGGCCAAAGAGCCGCATGTGGCTCACGAGCCGCAGTTTGTCGATCACGGGGTTAGGTAATTTATTACCATTGTTTCTTGTTTTTTTGCAGTAGGCTTGTAGAGCTATGAACTTCCCACCCATAGATTTTGGATTGTTGTGTTTTCATTGTCGTTTGTTGCCACGATGTTTTTTATTTCTTTTTTTTTATCTCTCTGGTAACCCAGTCATTGTTTAATAGCATGCTATTTAGTCTCCATGTGTTTGACTTTTTTGGATTGTTTTTATTGTAGTTGATTTCCAGTTTTATGCCACTGTGATCTGAGAAGATGCTTGATATGATTTCTATCTTCTTGAATTTGAAGAGACTTTGCCTGTGACCCAATATATGGTCTATCTTTGAAAATGACCCATCTGCACTTGAGAAGAATGTATATTCTGTGGCTTTGGGGTGAAATGTTCTGAAGATGTCAATTAATTCCATCTGGTCTAGTGAGCCATTTAGGATTGATGTTTCTTTGCTGATTTTTTGTTTAGAGGATTTGTCCAATGGTGATAGTGGGGTATTAAAGTCTCCTACTATGATTGTATTGCTGTCAATCTCTTCCTTGATATCCTCCAGGAGTTTTTTTATGTATTTGGGTGCTCCTGTATTGGATGTGTATATGCTTACCAGAGTTATTTCTTTTTGTTGGACTGCTCCCTTTAGTATTATGAAGTGGCCTTCCTTATCTCTTTTTATGTCCTTCACTTTGAGATCTAGTTTGTCAGATACAAGTACTGCTACCCCCACTTTTTTTTCATTTCCATTCGCCTGGAAAACCTTTTTCCATCCCTTCAACCTCAGTCTGTGTGTGTCTTTTTTTCTGAGGTGGTTTTCTTGTAGATAGCAGATATATGGGTCATGTTCTCTTATCTAATCTGTTACCCTATGTCTTTTGATTGGGGCATTTAATCCATTTACATTTAAAGTTATTATTGATAGGTACTTGTTTGTCGCCATTTTTATTCTTTACCCCTGTGTTCCTTCTTCGCTTCCTAATTTCTTTTTTTTTTTTTTTATAGCAGACCCTTTAGCATTTCTTGCATTGCTGGTTTAGTGGTAATAAATTCCCTTAGTCCTTTTTTGTCTGTTAAGCTCCTGATTTCACCTTCAATTTTGATTGATAACCTTGCTGGGTACAGTATTCTTGGATTCAGACGCTTCCTTTGCATGACTTTGTATATTTCATTCCATTTCCTTCTGGCCTGATGTGTTTCTGTTGAGAAATCAGTTGCTAGTCTGATAAGGGATCCTTTGTAGGCAACTTTCTGTCTCTCTCTGGCCACTTTTAAGATTCTTTGTTGTTGGTGTTTGCCAGTTTAATTATAATGTGCCTTGGCATGGGTCTTTTGGGGTTCATTTTGCTTGGGACTCTGTGAGCTTCTTGGATTTGTGTGGGGTTTTTCTTTCCTATATCAGGGAAGTTTTCTGTAATTATTTCTTCAAACAGGTTTTCTATTCCTTACTCAGTTTCCTCTCCTTCTGGCACCCCTATTATGCGATGTATTTTTGTTTCGTGTTGTCCCAAAGTTCCCTTAGGCTCTCCTCCTGCTTTTTAATTTTTTTTCTAGAAGTTGCTCTACCTGGGTATTTTTTCCTACCTTGTCTTCTAGCACATGGATGCAGTCCTCTGCTCCATCTAATCTACTCTTGATGCTTTCTATTGAGTTCTTTACAGCAGCAATGTCATTTTTCATTTCTTCTTGATTCTTCTTCATTTCCTCTTGGTTCTTACACATATTGTCAAATTTGTCTTCCATTCTTTTCATCTATCTTATGACCATTTCTCTGAATTCTTTCTCTGACAGGTTGCTTGCCTCCATTTCGTTTACTTCCTTTTCTGGCGATGCCTGCCTCTCATATGCGGGCTGTTTCTCTGTCTCCCCGTGTTCTCTCTTCTCCACGTGTCTGGTTATATAGTTCTCTCTCTCCTTTCTGTGTTGGAGTGTAGAGCTCCTCTGAATCCACGTGCTTGCACCACTTGGGAACCGGTGTTCTCGGGTTTGCAGCTGTTTGGTGGGTGCTGTAGTTGTCGATTCCCTGGGCATTTCAGGCTCCTGATAACATCCACTTTTCCTTCAAGATGGCACAGTCTCTGCATCTGAGCTGGTCGCTCCAGGAGGGAACCCAGCAGCAGTGGGGGCTGCCCAGTCAGGGGAGCCCCATCCAACAGTCCCCCACAGTCTCCTGGAGTATAGCTGTCCCTCATCTCACCAACAAACACTCCCCGTGCAACCACACATTCTCCCTTTGTTTTCTCACTCACACACTATCTTGCATTCTGCCTTCCCGTTGGCAGCCATTTTCTTCCTCCTTTAGAACATTTTCTTAACAAGAGTTTTTTATCTACCTGTGAAACGGAATTTTTGGATTGGAACCCGGATTCTTTGTCCACTTGAATCGAAGAATGAATCCATGGACAGAAGGTGGTATAGCAAAGGTGGAGATTTATTGAAGAACAAGTACAGACTCCCACATGGGGAGAGGGAAAGAGTCCCACAGAATGGACTCCCACATAGGGAGGTGGAAAGGGTCCCCTAAAGTCTGTCTTCTTGCCAACGATTGTCATGGATGATATCATGGAACTGGCAACCAAATATGAATAGATCAGTGAAGTGGGTGCTATTTCACCAGCACATCAGGGGCAGAATCAGGAGCCAGCCTTCTCCTGCGAGCATCACATACTCCTGCCTCTGCACCTTGAGAGAGTGCAGACAGTCAGGCAGCTGGGGAGGCAGCTGGTTTCTGCATTCAGAGCACATCAGCCTGAGTTTGTGAATGGCCTGGATCATTATGCAAGACACACAGCACTCTTATTAGCACCACACTGATAATCGCTGTGCAGTAACTGCTTTCCAGAACAACCTAATTGAGGTCCTTCCTTACATGGAGTTGACATGATGTTTAGATAAATCCCTCAGTATGACATTTTAATGGATATTTGTAACAAAGTCCAAAGGACAATTAGAACCACCATCCACGCAAAAAATCTTTTTTTTTTTTAAGACAAGGCATGGTGCTAACATGTAAAAGGCTCATTTTACTAAGTGCAGATGAGTGCCCTAGAGCAACACCCTGCTTTCCCAGTTACATGCGGCTTGCTTTTACACTCGGTTCTGCACTTCCTGTTGACATATCCCCTCTTCCTGATGTTTGTGGTTTATGTTTTCTGTCACTCTTAAATTCAGATTTAAGCTATCTTGCAATGGAGCTGGGGAGGGGTCCCAAGAATTCATAGCTTCATAGCTATGAATTCTTTTATTCATTTTTAATTCAGATAAGGGTATGTTCATTTTACAAAGTATATGCTAGGCCATTTCTCAATACCCTCACTGTGTCCATCCTTCATTCAGGCCACAGGATATCATCCATCTATCTCTGACACACAAGCACACACTCTGGGGCACGTCTTAAAAGCAGGGCAGGGTTTGACTCCCTCTGACCACTCTAGGGCTCCCCTCTCTCTCTCTCTCTAAATCACTGGGTTATAAAACAGGTAGAAAGAATTGGGGATCTGATATGGCACAATCCATCCTGGCTGGTCTCTTGTACTTATTTTTTTTTTAATGTAAAATATATTTTATTCATATACAAAAAAACACATACACAAACATTCCCTTCTTTTTTTTAAATGGAGAAATATCTACTCATATCCTCTGCTTACTTTTTTAAAAAATCTTTATTGTTCAGATTATTACAATTGTTCCTCTTTTCCCCCCATAGCTCCCCCCCCACCCTCTACCCCCCCCCCACTGTCCTCATCCATAGGTGTACGATTTTGTCCAGTCTCTTCCCTCACCCCCCACACCCCTTTCCCCCCAAGAATTGTCAGTCCACTCCCTTTCTATGCCCCTGATTCTATTATATTCACCAGTTTATTCTGTTCATCGGATTTTTTATTCACTTCATTTTTAGATTCACTTGTTGATAGATATGTATTTGTAGTTCATAATTTTTATCTTTACCTTTTTCTTCTTCTTCCTCTTCTTAAAGAATATCTTTCAGCATTTCATATAATACTGGTTTGGTGGTGATGAACTCCTTTAGCTTTTTCTTATCTGTGAAGCTCTTTATCTGCCTTTCAATTCTGAATGATAGCTTTGCTGGGTAGAGTAATCTTGGTTTTAGGTTCTTGCTAGTCATCACTTTGAATATTTCTTGCCACTCCCGTCTGGCCTGCATAGTTTCTGTTGAGAAATCAGCTGACAATCGTATGGGTGCTCCCTAGTAGGTAACTAACTGTTTTTCTCTTGTGGCTTTTAATATTCTCTCTTCTGTCTTTTGCTCTTGGCATTTTAATTATGATGTGTCTTGGTGTGGTCCTCTTTGGATTCCTTTTATTTGGGGTTCTCTGTGCTTCCTGGACTTGTAAGTCTATTTCTTTCACCAGGTGGGGGAAGTTTTTGGTCATTATTTCCTCAAATAGGTTTTCAGTGTCTTGCTCTCTCTCTTGTTCTGGCACCCCCATAATTCTGATGTTGGTACGCTTGAAGTTGTCTCAGAGGCTCCTTACACTATCTTCACATTTTTGGATTCTTTTTTCTTTTTGCTTTTCCGGTTGAGTGTTTTTTGCTTCTTTGTTTTTCATACCTTTGACTTGATTCTTGCAATCCTCTAGTCTGCTGTTGGATCTCTGTATACTATTTTTTATTTCAGTCAGTGTATGCTTAATTTCTAGTTGGTCCTTTTTCATATACTTGAGGGTCTCACTAAATTTTTCAGCCTTTTCTAGAAAATTCTTGAAAAACCTTATAACCGTGGTTTTGAACTCTATATCCAGTCATTTGCTTTCCTCCATTTCTTTCATTTGTGACTTGTTTCTTTGACTCTGCATTTTGGCTGCTTCCCTGAGTTGATAGAGTGGCTTTGTGTGGTAGGTGTCCTATAGGGCCCAGTGGCTCAGCCTCCCCAGTTACCTGAGGTGGACACTCTTGGTGCACCCCTTTGTGGGCTGTGTGCACAGTCTTGTTGTAGTTAAGCCTTGATTGTTGTTGGTATCACTGGGAGGAATTGACCTCTAGGCCAATTGGCTGTGAGGATCAGCTGTGTCTACGCTGAGAAAACTTCTGTGCTGGAGACACCCTTATGAGACAAGACTTGCTTCAGTGGGGCTTTGGTGCTCACTGAGTCTGTCCCCTGATTGTGTCCCTTATGGATCTGAGGAGATGTAATCTGGATGGTCCCACTCTGACCCCTGGGTACACTGGCTCTTGGATCTCCAAGGAGGTGCTAATTTAGGCTCTGCCTGAGGCCACCCAGCAGGAGCTACAGAGAGATCTACAGATTTCTCTTCTTTGTTTGGGTTTTGGAGGTGCCCAGATGAGGACCAGCTGTGAAGCAATGCAAGCTCCTGTGGGGTCTTGGGCCTTCTTTTGGATGTTCTGGGTCTCACTGACTCAGCTGCAGTTTGTTAGGTAAGTTTAGAATTCAAAGAACCAGGCCATTCATATGCAAAAGCCTCTGTGCTCAGCTTGGATGGGGCGGAGTCTCAGTGTAGAGAAAACAGCAATGGCTTCCCATCAGCCCTGTCCTAAGAGGCCCCTGGGTCTCAGTGTCCTGCGGTAATCACTGCAAGGACCTCTGAGAGAAAGCTGCCCTAGAGTTTCGCCCACTGCCAGACATTCCAGTTTCTCCCCGTATGAGTCTGGGTCCCTCAGAGTCTCGCCTGGAACTGGAGTTCAGAGCAGTCAGGAGCTTGTATCTCCCTGTGGATTGAAAAAGCCAGTGCATACTCAGTTGCCAGCCCTTTCTGCACGCACATGCGTGCCTCAGTACCTCTGCCTTTACTTCTGTTGCTCCTCTGAGTCTCAGTGTGCTTGTCTCTTTCCTTCTAGTTGTAGAATTTCTACTCAGCTAGCCTTCCTTTTCTGGATGATGTCTGTTTTGTCTTTTAGTTGTAGTTTCGAAATTGTTGTGCAAGGCAGCAGTTCAGGTGGTTACCTATGCCGCCATCTTGGTTTCTCTCATCTACTTCTTAAGTACTTATTTGAATTGTATCTCTAACTTATATTTTAGATATGTAAAAGGGATTAAGCAAAAAACAAACAAATGAACAAACAAAAAACTCATAGACACAGGCAACAGCATGGTGATTACCAGAGGGAAAGATAGCTAGGAGGAGGTAGAAGAGGGTATAGGGGGTATAAATGGTGATGGAAGGAGAAAGAAACTTATGAATTTGCTCTTTTTGTTCATGAACTGAAATCAGAAAAGAAATTTGGCTATGGTTCTTGAGAGAGATAACTCCACCTCTTCTGTACTCCCAGCACACTTTCTTCATGTTCAAGCATGGGTAATACCATTTATCATATCTCTTAACCACTATGCCTCTTCCACTGGAGTCTAATCCTAGAGGGTAGGGGTAAGTCTTATTAGCCCCCACATTACAGCATTGTGACTGACACAAAGAAACATTCAATAAAAGTCTGAATGAATGAACAAAAAGTACATCATGATATCACTAGGCATTAGGGAAGCGCAAATTAAAACTGTGATGAGATGCCACTACACACCTCTTAGGGTGGCCAAAATTTTTAAAAATAAAGCTGACAAATAAGTGGTGAGAAGAATATAAAGCAGCAAGACCTCTCATATACTACTGGTGGAAATGGAAAATAGTTTGCCAGTGTCTTAGAAAGTTAAACATATACTTATCATATGACTCAAATGACCCACACTGAGGAATTAATCCAAGAGAATAGGAAAACTTTGGAGGACACACACACCTGTCTGAAGTGTTGATAACAGATTTATTTAGAATCACCTAAAACTGCAAACAACCCTAAGGTCCTACATCTGCTGAGCAGGTAAATAAACTGACATACCACACAATGAATACTGCTCATTCGTGTCAAGGAACACACTATAGACACTTGCCACAATCTGCATGAATGCATTATGCTAATAACCCAGACTTAAAAACTGCAGGTAGTGTGACCCCATTTATATGACATTCTAGAAAAGCAAAACTATAGGGAGAGAGAATAGACCAGTGGGTGCCAGGGCTTAGGAATCAAGGACAGGTTGACTCCAAAAGGGTGGCAGGAAGGACTGTTTTGTGGTGATGGGACTGGTCTCTGTCCCAATTATGATGATGGTTACAGACTCTCTGCATTTAGCAAACTCATAGAACTGTATAACCAAAAAGTAAAAATAATAATAATTTTACTGCATATATGTTACTAATTTAATGTGAAAAAGTAAATCAAGGTTATTTTGCTGTTTAGCGTGAATTCAGAAAGAAAATGAGTCCAAAGGATACTTGAGTACCTTTGATTTTGCAGATATTCATGTACACACATGCTCAGTGTGAGTGCATCCATTGAATAAACATTTGAAGAACATGTGCTGTGAACCAGGACCTCTTTAGGCACTGGGGATACATTGGTGAGTAACCAAAGCAGAGAAGCTGCTCTCATGGTGGGTAGAGGAACAGATAGCAAAGGTGTAAATCAGTGAATATGACAGCTTTAGGTAGGGGTAACTGCTTGGAAGACAATAAAAGAGGCATTAGTGATAAAGAGTGGGATTGAGTGTTTGGGCCTCTCTCAGGAGATAACCTTACACTGAGACCTGGAAGGTGTGAAAAAGGCATCCATGTGTGCAGATATTCGGCAGGGAAATATCAAATGCAGAGACCCTGAGGGGACTACATCGAGGACAAGATACACTGAAAAACCCTCCCACTTCAAAACTCAGAAAGATGGGGTAAAATACAACAAACAGCCGTTTAAATGCATGGTTAGGCTTCCAAGGAGCTATGGCAAAGCCACTAAGATGGAATTCAGCTTTGTTATGTTCAAATAACTGACAGCAGGTCTATGGAACTGGCCCAGGCTGAGTGAGGGGACGAGTAAGAGATGAGCTCAGATGCAGAGGTAAGAGTCAGCTTCTGTCAGCCATAGAGGCCACAGTAAGACACGTGGATTGATTCCAAACCTATTAGGAGCTGTTGGAGACTTTCAAGCAGCGAAGTGAAGTGCTGTTGTTGACACTTTAAAAGGATGAGTCTGGCTGCTGTCAGGAGGGTGGACTCTGGAAGACCAGGGAGGCAGGAAAAGGAGAGTTAGGTCCCTGCTGAAGGTCAGAGGCAGTGTTGCCAGCAGGAAGCTCTGCTGTGCCATGGAAATTGGGAGAGTGGCTAACTTTGAGATATATCTTGGAACTGGAACTGGCTGAGAGATTGGATTTTGAGGGTAATGAGAGGGGAAAAAAGGAATCAAGGATGAAGTATTGGTTTTGGGGCATGAATATGTGGGTGACTGGCAGTATATCATTTGCTGAAATAGGAAAGATTAGGAGAGAAACAAGAATTTGTTTGGTAGTGGAGCAAGAAATCCAAAGTTCCATTTTGGACACAGTAACCAGATGCCCTTAGGCATTTTTGTGTAGATATAAATAGGATGCTGGAGCTCTGGGAAGAAATGAGTGGATGATACACCCTTTATACAGAGCAAAACCACCACATTGCATGTCTGTGGGCACACATACACATGCATACACACAGCCCCCAAGCAAGGGGCCAGGAGACAGACTTCACAGCCAAGGAAGTAGAGAGCAATCTGCACAGCAGCGGATGGGCTCACCTTCAGCCAGCGAATAGGAGTCTCCACCTGAAGAAGCTACATGCTAAATTGAGGAAAGTGGACTCTGGACCAGTTGGTTCTCTTCTAAGTTTCGATCCTATTTGTGGTCCAGTTTCCTCTGTGGACTGAAAACTGCTGAATTGAAATCACACTGCAAACTATCTCTCCACCCACGGATATGATGTCTGGGAGCAGTAAGAGTGAAGGTCAATATTTCTAAGACTATCAGGAAGGAGCCTGAAGTCCTTGGTGAGGCATCTGGAGAAGTCTGAGCAAAATCAAAGGGCCTGAGGTTTTATAGAGAATAAAATTTCAAGTTAATTTATATCAATCAGGTTAGTGATAGACCTATACCTACAAAGAGAGGTGTGTTGCTTTCTTATTGCTGCTGTAACAAATCACCACAAATTGATTGGTTTTAAACAACACAATTTATTACCTTACAATTCCGGAGGTCAGAGGTTTAAATGGGTTGATGGCCTCTGAAGGTTTGAGGGGAGAATATGTGTCCTTGCCTTTTCTAGCTTCTACAAGCCTACATTCCTTGGTTTGTGGCCCCTTCCTCCAGCTTCAAAGCCAGTGTTGTAGCACCCTCAAATCTCACCCCTGTCTGACCTCAGCTTCCCTTATTACATCTCCTGCTCTCACTCTTGGCTATTCTGCCTCTCTCTTTCCCTCCTAAGGACCCTGGTACTTACGTTGGGCCTAGCCATATAATATGGGGTAATCACTTTATCTCAAGATCCTACACTTAACCAGGCCTGCAGAATCCCTTTGCCATGTAAGGTTTAGAGCATGAGGGTGAGGACATCTTTGCCAGAGAGGGAGCATTGTTTTGTCTACCACAAGGAGTTTTCTACTATTTACCAGTGGGACTTTCTTCTTATTTAAATAACTTCATTTAAGAAAATAAACCAAAACCCTCCCATTTTTGTTTATAAAACTGCATTTTCAGAGCTAATTTATTTTAGCAGAGGCACAGAGACCTTTCCCTCTCTTGTCTTTGCTCTTTCTTCATGTACTGGGCAAGAGCCTGAAATTAAAACCCTGCATTTTGCCTCAATCAGCCATCTAAAGCTTTTATTTTTTCATCTAACGTGTAAAATAATAGCATCTAGAGCTTTTTACAAAGAAATTCTATGAAGCTCTCAGATCAAATCTGAACAAGGTATGTTCTCTGTTTCATCATAGAATTTCTTCTGCCTTTTAGATACTGGAGAGTTGAACTTCTGCTGCATAAAGCATTGAGAGTAGATATCCCTTCCTAAAGTGTACAATGTAGTTAATTTAGCAATTCACATCATCCTCATTTATTAAATTCCCAGAAAATGTTGATTAACCTAAGATTGATAGAGCAGGTTTACATCATTTGTCAGCAGATTCTGTGTTTAAGAGCAATTGTGCACAGAAAGGAGGCCATGTGTGCTGTGAGATTCTGCCTCAAATCCTGGTGGGGAAGCTTCTGATATGTAACTTCAGCTTTGTGGCCTTGAGGAAGTTACATCACCTCCAGAATCTCGCTGGCTCCTATGTAAACAGCGATTGATTATACTGCTTCCTGGGGGTGTGGTGTAGACTATGACATTGTTCACAAAAAAACCTTATAATAAATACCAAGCATTGCCCTAAATTAAATTTTTGCCTCCCATAATTCATCTATGCCTCTATAAATTTCCTCCTTCTTCAATTGGATTTGATATGCCTCATTATTTATCATTTAGAATCATGTTTGAATTTTGCTTTCACTCATTTTATATTTGTTTAAATATAAGAAATTGATTTATATTTGTATCCCATTAAGCTTGTTCCTATTATAATAAAAATGCTATTTGGGAATTTAAAATTCTCTTGACCTACTGGATGACATGTGCATGTGGAGAGAGATATCACAACTGGCAATCCTATCTAATAAAAGAGTAATGTGCAAATTGACCATACCTTTGCTACACCCACAAGCCACACCCACCAGCCAATCAGGAGCAAGTATGCAAATTAATCCAACCAAGATGGCTGCAGCCATGGAAAGAGCAGGAGGCTTGGGTTTCCCTGGCAATGGAGGAAGCCAAGCTTTTCACCTGCCCTGGCCAGCCTAGTCCTCCACTCAAGGCTACAAAGTTTCAATTATAGAAGATAAATAAATCCAAACAAAAATGGCTGTGGCCACTGAGCAAGCAGGAGGCTTGGCTCCGCTCGAGGCTACAAAGTTTCAATTGTAGAAGATAAATAAGTCCCAGATACCAGGGCCTCCAGCTTGGGTCACTGAGGGGCATGGCCAGCCTGCACACCACCACAGGCCCCTCACCCAGGCCGCCCCATGCCCCAAGGGAACCCCCACCCTGATCCAGGACACCCTTCAGGGCAAACCAGCTGGCCCCCACTCATGCACCAGGCCTCTATCCTATCTAATAAAAGAGTAACATGCAAATTGACCATCACTCCAACACACAAGATGGCTGCCCCCATGTGGACACAAGATGGCCACCACAAGATGGCCAGCAGGGGAGGGCAGTTGAGAGGGACCCAGGCCTGCAGGGGAGAGCACTTGGTGGGGGGCGGGGGTACCAGGCCTGCAGGGGAAAGGCAGTTAGGGGTGGCCAGGCCTGCAGGGGAGGGCAGTTAGGGGCAAACAGGCTGACAGGGGAGCAGTTAGGCATCAGTCAGGCTATCAGGGGAGTGGTTAGGGGGTGATCAGGCAGGCAGGCAGAAGCAGTTAGGGGCAATCAGGAAGGCAGGCAGGCGAGCAGTTGGGAACCAGCAGTCCTGAATTGTGAGAGGGATTTCCGGCTGCCCGTTTAGGCCCGATCCTACCAGGACATCCCTCGAGGGATCCCAGATAGGAGAGGGTGCAGGCTGGGCTGAGGGACACACACCCCCATGCACAAATTTTGTGCACTGGGCCTCTAGTTCTTAATAATTGTACTGGTCAGGGTGCTGGCAGGCAGTGGTGATGCTCTCATAGGGGCCATTTAACAAGAGTTATGTGGGAACAGTAAAGAGAAACCAAAAAGGAATAATAAGTATCTGGGAGCTGGTAGCAGAAGGGCTACCCACCTGTGTCTCACAGGGCAAGAGGAGAGAGGGGTTGCCAGAACCTGACAAGAGATGTGGCTATAGAAGTTTCCAGGGGATGAGCATACCCAGGGTCAAACCTCTACCCAGCCAGCGGGAAGGGAGAAGGGAAGCAAGGGAAATAAATATCCTGAGCCCTGCTCCCACTCCCTGTTCTCCTTCCTTTATTCAAACCCAAGTGGAAGAGGAAGGCATGGGAGCCAGTTGATGCAGTCCACAGACATCCATTTCCTGGTACACAGCTCGGTGGAGAGTGGAGAGTGATCTGCAGGAGCAAACAGAAAATACCCAGCAGAGTAGTCTATTGGGGAAAATATTATCCCAAGTTAATTTTTCTTGGCCTTCAAAATTTGGTTGTTCATCAACGTACTTAGCCCTGACCCCTTTGGTTTCAAGCATCTTTCTTCTCAGCACCGCTACTGTCAGTCCTGTTGCCGCTGGTGGTGCTGTTGGTGGTAATGAGATTGGTGGTATTGAGCTGGTCAGCCCAGGTCAGCTCATTCTTCTGTGGGTCCAAAGATCTGACTAATGAACTTGAGGTATAGACACCACAGTGACTGTGGAGTCCCCGTTTCCCAGCAGGCAGTCTGAGGGGCGCTCTCCCTCACTCTCCCCTCTTCCTTTTCCAGGGTGGAGCTTCAGCATGGGGTCGGCCTACCAGTTTCACAGTTGGCGTGTGTTCGTGATTGTCTGCGCCCTCCCCTGTGTCTGCTCGGTGGTGGCCCTCACATTCATGCCTGAAAGCCCCCGGTTCTTGTTGGAGGTAACATTTGTTATTACTGATACTCAAGGAAGCCACATACGTTGGAGGCAGTTGCTTGTTAGTTCTAGAAAAGCATGTCTGCCTCTTTGGGAGGTATGTTTTTTCCTTCTTTATGTGATGGGGACATGCTTCCAACAACCAGCATGTGAACAAGATGCCTCTTGGCCAAAAAGCACTCATGTTCCTCCTCAAGCAGTTTACTCTTTGCTCAATGAAGAGAACATGGCTATTCTATAAATGAAAATTTACCATCCAGAGGTGCTATTTCTAGTTATAGGCACATCCATTGAACTGCTAAGGTATTCAAGGATATCCAGCTACTCTGTATGTACCAGTGGGGCATACCTGAATGCATTTTCACAATTACACAATTTGATTTGGCAATTGAAGATGGTTATTGGAAAATCAGGGAGAGTGTTTCACCTCTAGCACTTCACTGTATCCTCACATTTGCTAGGTTGGAAAACATGATGAAGCTTGGATGATTCTGAAATTAATTCACGACACAAACATGAGGGCACGGGGTCAGCCTGAGAAGGTCTTCACGGTGAGTACTGCTCCTCAGAGAATCATCTATGCCAGGGGTGGAAAACTGCTTCTGAAAAGGCCAGGTTGTAAATTCCTCTCTCACTGTACCTTCCATTCCTCATACTTGGCCACGTTTACCTAAGCCTGCCACACTGTTGTTGCATGTGCTGTTCCCTCTGCATGAATGTTCTTTGATTCTCTTGTTACAGAGTTTATTCTCAATGGGGAAACCAGTCTAAATTAATGAAAATTGGGTGCACAGGATTTTTTAGAAGGAACATGGTTTTTAAATCTTTTTATAGTTAGATAAAAAATGTTTTGTCTAAAATGGGTTTAATATATAAAGTAAGACAGAAGTGGTACAAAAGTAAGATCTTCAGTGTCATAAATGATATGAATTATGATTCTTAAAATGTGAAATAGTCCCAAATTAAACAATCCCCTCGGGTCTAACTTATTTTTATTTAGGAAATACATTGTTCATAATGTAAAGATAGACTTTAGTCTGTCATCTATCCAAATTGTCATAGATTCTTCATTAGCAAAATTTGTGTGTCGTGTAATGGAGAAAGTAAGATCAGTAATGGAGGACCTGGAACCTTTGAGTAGGCCATTCTTTTGAGGAGACACACAATATAGGAAGGCTATTTTTAAATTAAAGGAACATGAAGCTGGAAGATTCTCAAGACATTAGCTAGACACTGGGTATCACTTAATCCTTTCAGCCAGATGAGTGTCAACCTTTACCAAAGACTTCTGAGAAAGTGTCTCTGTAGGGACTCATTGTCCTGTTTACCTGCTTTTCTTTCAGGAGTTAGAGTTACCAAGTCCAGCCATGACCATTCATGATAATATTATTATGTAAAATGGGAATAATGTGGGAATGATCCAAAAGAATGGATAATCTCAAAATCATTTATATGTGCTTTAAAAATCATTACATGATTTTACCTTTAAATTTAAGGCTGTCTTTCTTTTAGTCCATGAAGAGATTTCTATTTGTATTCCATTAAGCTTGTTCCTATAATAATAAAAATGCTATTTGACAAATCTGCCTTTTTCCTTGTTATATCTGCAATACAGTGAATGTACATGGATTCCTTCCAGGTCTCCTTCTTAAGCTCTTTTTCCTATGCCCCTACCTTAAATACTGTTTTACAGGGCTAATTTCAGCTAATTTTTCTTTTAAGTCTAGATACTCTCCTTAGCTGATCTCATCTACTTCTGCTTCTCTAACGCCTAATGGACAAATCTCTTGAGCTCCAGAGATGCATGCTGAAGCGCTTTGTGGCCATGAGTCTACGAGCTGTAGGCCCTTTAAGTTCTGAATTTCTAAATCTTAACTTTCCACCTTAAGAGTCTCCAAGCCTCTTCCTTGTCCTAAAACCTATCAGCACAGGCACCACCCAAACTGGAGCCCTGAAAACTATTCTATTTCCATTTCCTTCTTTCCTTTACCTTCATTATATATATATATATATATATATATATATATATATATTAAATCACTCTGTCCTATTACTCCCCATCCTAAATATCATTCATCATTATTTCTTACTTTACACCCTCACTGCCAATGATTTGGTTCATCCGTCATTACTCACTGCCCTTTGTTCTTGGACTATTCTTCAGGACTGCCAAACTCTTCATAGTTGTCTAATACAGTATTTTTAAAATACATACATTTTTTATTGATTTCAGAGAGGAAGGGAGAGGGAGAGATGGAAACATCAGTGCTGAGAGAGAATCATTGACTGGCTGTCTTCTGCATGCCTCCTACTGGGGATTGAGCCTGCAACCCAGACATGTGCCCTGACCAGGAATTGAAATGTGACTCCTAATTCTTAGGTCATGCTCAACCACTGACCCACACTGGCCAGGCTAATACAGTAATTTTTTTTATCACACCTCTTGATGTTTGCAGATGGTATTCTTCCCACTTGGAATGGACTCCAAATAGTTTACACAGATGACAAATTTCTCCATAAACTCCAGCTCAAATTCTGTAGTCCATGAAGCCTTCTCTCTTCTCTGTCACACTCCCAGGTGAACTTGAGTGTTCTCTACAATATTTCTCTCTCATCTGATATACACTTCCATCAGAGTACTTTTTATTTTGTATGGTAATTGCTTGGATGTTATGATGCTTGCATCTTCAGGGTCCAGTGTCAGGCTTGACACTCCCATGCGTGCCAATGCATTAATGAACAAACAGACACTGATGAGTGGAGAAGAGGAAGCCTCCCAAAAATAATATATTGAGGGATAAGAACACCCCTGTGATTTAAAAAAAAAAAATCTAGGTACAGTATCACAAAATAATGTCTACATTGCATATTTTGATCTGACTCTATTTGGAATCCCATATTTAACTCAGACATTATTTTTGTTAAATACAGACATCTTTGTTTACATAGCCAGGAAAAGGCTACTGCCTATTTGGTATAATTTGAAGATACAAAGGGTCCCCAGATCACCTCTGTCAAAAGCCAACCTCAGTACCTGGATTCTCACAATAGAAGTGAGAATGTTGGCAGAATCTCCAGGGAAAAAAAATCTCTTCAAAATTCATCCGTGGCAGGGGTAACACGTGTGTACATTTCTGTGCCTCTCAGATTTATCGAAAGCAAGTAAATATTTACTCATAGGATAAGAAAGGACAGATCCATAAAGGATCCATTATTCCTCTTTTCTCTCTCTCTCTCTCTCTCTCTCTCTCTCTCTCTCTCTCTCTCTCTCTCTCTCTCTCTCTCTCTCTCTCCAGGCTTCATTCTTCATTTTGAAAGCATTACTTCTCTTGGTTCTTTTCCTTAGCAAAAAGAGGCTAACTTAAGTCATAGATACAGCTTTTCATGCCAAACGTCCATCATTCATTTCCCTTCAGTGTTGATGCTTGCCATCGGAGCTCTTTCACTTGACCTTGCACTATGGTCACCTGTAGATATTTGCTGACCAGTCACTGTGAGCTAATTAGACTGTGGGAGAAGGAAGAGAGGGCAATAGTGAAGCTCCAAGGATAAAAGTTTAATGGGAAAGCTTTAAGAACTATGGTTAGGGGCCAAATTCATCAAATAAGCAGGTTTCAAAGAAAAGTATGTACAATCACTTTAGTCCAAGCAAATAATTCTTAATCCAGAAGCTGACCTATCTGGATGTTTTATCTGCTAATGTGTGCCTTTGTAGTAATGATTCAGAGAAAGGCATTTTAGTTTCACACTACTACTTGCCCTTTACCTATTTCCCTATGGTATTCCTTCCCATTCATTTTTTATTCAGTTCTTTTAGGTGCCATTTGGGTCTGTGCACTTGCATCATCAGTCTCATATATGTATGGAGTGATTATCAAATACCTGCTTTTTTGTTGGAGTCAGCTTCCGCTCCTTTAAAAACAAATGGTAGCCTTAACCGAGCAACATCAGAGAAGAGAACACAGCACTTTGCCCTCTGTTGCTCTTTACAGGTAAACAGAATCAAAATCCCAAAACAAATAGATGAGTTGATTGAAATTGAGAGTGACACAGGAACATGGTACAGGAGGTGTTTCGTTCGGATCCACACAGAACTGTATGGAGTAAGTAACAAACCCGTCCGAATTGTTGGCCAACTTGTTGCATTTGAGGTTAGTCAAAAGCAGGGTGACTGACCAGTTCCATGAATGGGTTTCTCCTCACTTCAGACACCTGACTTCTGGACTAGGACCAGGTAATAGGATCCCCTTGGGATCATCGGGGAAACTAAGATCTTTGGAAAGGGAAGGTGTTCGGTAGAGTCTTGGTAATGCTGTTTTGGCTTTAGTTACTTTGCCCATTGACCTCAGGAAGCTGGTAAATGAAATTTCCAGTATTTGGTTTTCTCTAACCTCTAGCTTTTACATTTTAAGTTCGAATGAATCCAGTGCAAAGAAAATTCAACTTTTTAATAATTTGTTGGAGGGAGTGGGGAGTGGGGTTGACTAGATATCTGAGCACTCCCTGTGTGCTAGGTATAAGTAAACTAACTCTCTAATATTTTACAGATTTGGTTGACTTTTATGAGATGTTTCCACTACCCAGTTAGGGAAAATACAATAAAGCTTACCATTGTTTGGTTCACCCTGTCCTTTGGGTAAGTGATATTTAAATTCTTGGTGAGTGAAATCTTTATATTTCCACACTGTAATTCCTAGTCATGCTGCTTTCCTTTCTTATACTGTTTGATGCTGTTAACATTTAGGAAAGAATTTTATTCAGATTAGATTTGCTAACAGTTATGGTTTTATAACCCAGTCATTTCACTTATCTTATCATAAAGCTGTGCTGGCAAAACCAATAATAGTATTTGGAAAGTCCAATAAAACCCTGCATGATTTTTCCCCCATGACTTCTCCTCCCTCCTCTGCTCATGTGGATGGCCCCATCCACAACATCCTCTTTGCTCTTCCTTGAACATGCAAGAAAAATATACTACACTTTCAGGTCAATAGGATCTTCATGTCTGGTGGAGCCCCACATTTATGCTGTAAAGTTACAGGCCTTAACATCCCTAAATTAAAACAGGCAGGTGATCAGACATGATGATCTTTCCCAGTGCTGTGAGTTGTAATAAAGGAACAAACAAGGAAAGGGATGGTCAGGACACCTAGCCTCTTGTTCTGCATGTGACTTGGGGCATTACCGAGTTTTTAATTCCTCATTTCTAAGTTGAGAGGGTTGGTTTAGAACGTATAAAGTCACTCCCACCCAAGTTCTAGGATACCTATTAATCCATGAAGGATGAAAATTAGCATGTATTCAGTGCTTGCTGTGTGCTAACACTAAGCTAGGTGTTAAGCAAGACAAAAGTTCTCTCAAGATGTGAAGAGTTACGTGATAATAATTATCTAGTTTGTTTATTTTGTTTAACAATTTATTACTGACCACATTTTAAGCTTTATGATTTTCTTACTGATGTCCCTATAACTTCAAATAGTGTGTAGCATTTAGTGGGTATTCAGTAAATGTTTGCCAATAAATGAAAACTGAGCTAAAACTCCTCCATATCATTGATTACAGACACCCCAGGGTAGCATGCTTCCTCGAGGTTGCTATTTTTAAAGTTTTTTGTCCTATGTATATGACTAGAGAGCAATGCTATAGATGTTGCATCTCTGAGTTATTTCTTATTCAGTGACCACCACTCATACCCTCACAGTAATTTAATTTATGATCTATGAAGAGAAGGGGTTGGAATCTGGAATCCTGAGCCAGTGATGTTTCCAGATTCCTGAAGATAATGATGATAAAACTGCACATACTGTCTTCTGAGCACTCCCTGTGTGCTAGGTACTTTGCATCCCATTTAATCTAAGCAACCACCCAGGAAAGTGGATGCTATCTTCAGTCTGACATTAGAGATGAGGTAACTGAGGCTTAGAGAACTGGCTGAAGGTCACACAGCTGGTAGGTAGCAAGGCCAGGATTCAAACCTAGCATGTCTACCTGCAACAGGATAACCTAGAGCAGTGGTGGGCAAACTGCGGCTCGCGAGCCACATGCAGCTCTTTGTCCCCTTGAGTGTGGCTCTTCCACAAAATACTACGTGTGGCGGGGGGAGTGCTCAGAAGCACATTGAAACTTCGTGGCCCATGAGCAGAAGTCGGTTTTCGGCTCTCAAAAGAAATTTCAGTCGTTGTACTGTTGATATTTGGCTCTGTTGACTAATGAGTTTGCCGACCACTGACCTAGAGCAATGATTCTCAAACTGTAGTATACATCAGAAAAATTACCTGGAGGACTCCATCCCCTGAGTTTCTGATTCAGCAGGTCTGGATGGGGCCTGAGAGTTTGCATTTCTAACAAGTTCCCAGGTAACGCTGATGCTGCTGGCCCAGGACCCCACTTTGGGAACCACTATTTCAGAGGATTGTTGTTCAATAGAAACATAATGTGAGCCACACGTGTCACTTTAAATTTTCTGGCAGCCACGCTATAAAAAAAGTAAAAGGAAACAGGTGAAATTAATTTTAATAATATATTTTATTTGACTCATTATGTCTAAAATGTTATCCTTTCAACATATAGTCAATATAACCATGATTAAAGACTTATTTTACATTCTTTTTTATTAGTCATTCAATGTGATATTTTATACATACAGCACATCTCAATTTGGACTAGCCATATGCCAGCTGCTCAGTAGCCACATGTTAGCTGCTCAGTAGCCACACATGGCTAGTGGCTTCTGTACTGAAGAGCACAGTGGTTACCCGTTGGAATGACACATGTGAGGCCAAGAGGCAGAAAGTGGAAATAACCTGGGTTTTCAGATCATTGTCTGCATGGTCCTTTTCCCAGCCTTGAACTGCTTTGAGAAATGGGGCTGTGCTCTCAGGCTAGCAGTGGAAGAGGAGTGTGGGAACCAAAAAAGGTTTTGCACTCATAAAAAAGGTCATTCTGTAAGGGCTCGTGCAGGTTTTGGACACCAGGCGTGTGGCAGACTAGGCGAGGGAGCTCCTCAGTGCAGCCTGGGGTGATGAGAAAGCTTCAGAACCAGCATGCCACGTATGGGTACAGGGTGGGATTCTTATCCATGTCTCCTCCCAAAGCACTGGCTTCAGGAATTATGTACCTGGGGTTCCCCAGGTAACGTAGGCCATATGTCTAGGTTGATTTTTGCAGACTTAATCGTGGTGGAGAGAGAGCAGCACAGATGACAGCGTGGTGATTCCTAATGTTTCAGGGAGCCGGTCATCCTCAGAGCACCTTTCTGGGAACCGCTACCTCTCTGAGCACGTCAGGGTAGCAGGCATGCATCGCCTCTCATTGTGGCACCTTCACAAATTCTCATTTCTTTGTCTTCGCAGGTACTATGGGTTATCTGTTTGGTTCCCTGATGTCATTAAACATCTGCAATCGGACGAATATGCATTACGAACTAGAAATGTGCCGAGAGAGAAATATGCCAATTTCAGTATTAACTTTACAATGGAAAATCAGATTCATACCGGAATGGAATACTACAATGGCAGGTCCAGAAAACTTTGAAATAACTTAGTATGCTATCTGTTCACAAAAACTTATTTCTTACTAGCCTTCACTGCATTGAAATATGTATAGTATTTTAGTTTTGTTTTTTAATTTGTACATTTAGTCATTTCTGGCTGACTATGAATACTTCCAAATGGGCGTTAAAGAAAAGGGATCTGTTACTTCACTTAAAACTACTTCTGAAACTGAGCTGCTTTGCATTTTATTAAGTAGTGGGATTGACTGTTATGAAATGAAAATTTAGAGAGACCCTGGAGAAAAATGAAAATAATTTACAGAAGAGAAGAATGAAGAGTATGATCAAATAAAATGGGTTATACAGTTATTTAATTCAGAGAAGAAATCTGAAGTGTACTAGTAATTTGTTGCCTGTCTTCAGTTCCTGAAAAAGGGGACCGCTTTTCAGAATTCCTTCCTTCTCCATGATGCTGAATCAAAAATTAAGGTTACATTGTATCAGGAAGGGTTTTAATTAGAAAAGAAGAATGATTCTCCAAAGTTAGGGCTTTGACAATAGAGAATATGTTAGCAAAGGCTATTTTTGAAAATAGAATCTGGAATGATTCTTGATGAGCACAGAGAATTGGCTCAAAAAGATTCTGGTTAATTCTTTCAGGAAAGCAAAGAGATGGACAAGATCATTATTTACTTCCATGATTTGTTGTCTGAGCAAATAATCGCTGCTGTGAGTCCCAATGGTTTACATCATTCTTAGGACATTGTCCTAATTTCAAAAATGATAAAAGTAAAAAGCTAAAATAATCAAAGTTTCCCAGGGCAAAAAAACAGTTTGGAAAGATGAAAAAGAATTCTGTGGGATGTTTATGGTTTGAAGTGAAAAGCAGAATTGCCAGCAGGAGATAACTGTTTGAACTGACAGTTCAAGGAGGGGCCTAATCCTAATCCCAGCCACATAGAACCACCTGCACACTCCCACAGGGCACTCTGACTCAGAGCTGCACTTGGTTCCCACAGAATCTGTAGAGTCAAGTGTTCTGTAATTCTAGATTGAGAATTTACTTACTTTATTAAAAGAAAAAATACTCTTATTTGCCCTAGCTGGTTTGTATAGAGGAGAGAGTCCTAGGTTCGATTTTGGTCAAGGGCACGCACCTTGGTTGCAGGCTCCTCCCCAGCCCAGGCCTGGTCGGGGCTTGTACAGGAGGCAACCAATGGCTGTATTTCTCTCACAGCAATATTTCTCTCTGTCTTTCCCTCTCTCTTCCACTCTCCCTAAAAATCAGTGGGAAAAAATCCTCCAGTGAGGATTAAAAAAAAAAGTACCGTTATTCCATTAGAAATTTTTAGAATGTTTGTATTTCTGAGTCATATTTTTAGTAATATTTGTTAAAATTCTAAGATAGGTATTCAGTCATGACTAAGAAATATTTTACATTAACAATATAATGATTAATAGTTTTAATAGTACCAAAATCCTTATAAAATATGTATTTATTTTAGGAAGTGGTAGAATTTTTTTCAAGGAAATTTGAAATACCACTAGCTAACTCATTTTTTAAAAAATAGCTTTCCTGTTCAGCATATAAATAGCACCTCTTTCTGCACTGATAGGGAATCCAAGGTAGACTCCCAGGAGTCAGAGCAAGTTGTAGAATAACGTGTCTCATTTCCAGCACTTTTCATAACGAATGCTCCTGGAGAGCACCCAAAAAACTAACAGCAAAACAACAGGGTGGCCTGAGGAGAGGTTGGAAAAACTTACTTTTTCCCTTTTAAACATTTTTAATTTTGTACCAGGTGTATTCTGTGTATATACTACCCATTCAAAAAATTGTTTGCCCATTCTAAATTCAGTTCCATTTCAGAAAAATTGATAATCTTAAAATGTGCCATTATTTACCCTCCTTTAAGTGGGCAAATTTACAGTTTAGGTGGTTTTTCTCTGGACTCCTAGACCAGGGGATTGACATAGATTATTTTTTAAGCCAGTTGGTCTGTTATGCCACAATACACAGTCAGTCCTTAGGGTGAGAACAATTTTGAAAATATTACCCAATAATTAGTGAATTGCTCTAGCACCAGTTCCTTTTCTGAGCCTAATAAGAGTGGCATTTGACATCAAAGTCTCTTCCGTGGTTGAACAAGCATTTTCCTCCCGGTGACTGTATAAGTATATATTCATGGTCTCTTAATAAATTACTGAGACACTGTGGAATATTTATTCATATCTCCTGAGATCCTTATCAACACAGACAGATCTGAATCATAGACTCTTCTAAGATGTTAGGATCATTATGACTGTTATCATTTTTACTACCTACAGTTTCCCCTTCAGCACTCAAAACTGTCTGAGCAGGTTTCATCATGCTACACATTTCCAAAAATAAGCAGAGCTCTCATCATTCTATTTGGTTCAAAGAATAACTGTTGACTCTGAGAAGAGAAGTACTCTTGGAGTGAGTGTGACTCTGAGTTTCTTGACCCCTGAGCCGATCATTCCTCATGTCCTTTCTTCAGGATAATCCCTACACTGGAATGAAGAAACCGTGGGGTTTTGGCTTGGGGAACAGACTCCCTTTAAAAGTGTGTATGGGAGCACATCCTCCAGTTAGAGCCATGAACCCCAAATAGAGAATTTTCAAATAAAGGCATATGGAAAGGAACAAGAAGATAGGATTGAAAAATAAAGAATTAATAGTCACAAGTAATCTCCAATTGCCTACCCCACAAAAAAATTTTACCAACAAAGCTAAGTGAAGTTATCTTCAATGCCATCTCTTCTTCGGACAGGAAATAATCTTGGCAAGCGATGGATAGCCGAAGAACAGGCTGGATGAGGAAAAGGGGGAAAAGCTAAGAGTTTAGAAAACCCAGAAACCTATGTCCTTTGTAATTAAGAGTGTCCACAGAGTGGCCCCCCATCGCTAAATCTGTTTGACTTACCTTTAAACCCTGGTGAACAATCATTGATATGAATATTTTTGTGTGTGTTGAGCAGATTCCTAGGGGTCAAGTTCAAATCTGTAACTTTCAAGGATTCGGTTTTTAAGGCCTGCACTTTTGAGGATGTGACTTCAGTCAACACCTACTTCAAGAACTGCACATTTATTGACACTATTTTTGACCACACAGGTAGGTGTGCTACTTAGTTCTACTGAGGCCTCTTCAGAGGGCCTAGCGCTGGGCAGAAATGGGACACGCATGTCACAGTGTGGGCAGAACCTTAAGGGGGAAATGGAGATTGAGGTATAAATTAACAGATTCCCTAAATCAGGTTGGATCAAAGTTACGTGTGTATTATTTGTTTTTGTCAGATGTAATGCAAAAGGGACATGCAGAAGTTCAAAGTTAAAAAATGAATGGTTTGGTGCATAATTTTCAAAGCAAAGAATTAACCTGTAGTTTATTTGTTTTGATAATCTTGGCTTCTAAATCCGGTGTTTCTTTAAGTCAGCATGTCTGAACTACAGTCAGCAGAGAAGAGCAAACATATGGCTGATTCATACATATTTTGAAGCAAATTGTTTTTGGTAATTGTTGTATGGAAGCTATTAGCCTTATGATAGTCCTTCTATAACATGATAATTAGAACAAGCTAACATCATAAAGGAGTAAACAAGTAACAAAATTAGCAGCAGCTAATCAAAAGAAATCAGAGGGTAACTGGATTCTTTAACTTAGCTGATTTCTTTTTTCAACAAAGGTATTACTTCATTCTGCAGTTGTGCCTCAGTACCAGGGGGATTGGTTCCAGGACCCCTGTGGATACCAATATCCATGAGTGCTCAAGCCCTGTATATAAAACTAGAGGCCCAGTGCACGAATTCGTGCATGGGTGGGATCTCTCAGACTGGCTGGCGATCAGGGCTGATTGGGGCTGGCCAGCCGTGGGAGGGACAGTGGGAGGTTGGCAGGCCATGGGAGGTTGGCTGTGGGAGCAACTGACCACCAGGGGGCAGCTCTTGCATTGAGTGTCTACCCCCTAGTGGTCAGTGTGTGTCATAGTGACTGGTTGACCAGTGTTTGGTCGTTCGGTTGCTTGGGCTTTTATATATATAGATACTGTAGTATTTGCATAACCTCTGCACATCCTCTGTACACTTTACTCATCTCTAGATTACTCATAGTATCTAATACAGTGTAAATACTATATAAATAGTTGTTATATTGTATTGTTAGGGAATGACTATAAGAAAAAACATCTGTACATGTTTAGTACAGATGGATCCATCATGGGCCTTACAGTACAGTACACATCAGCAAGAACATTCCTTTTTTTTTCTTTTTCCCAATCCACAAAGGTGGAATCCATGTACACGGAGGGCCAACCATACTTTGTAATATAAAGTCCGAGACCTAGCACTTTGTCCAGGCAAAGACAATGAAAGTCAAACCAGCCCAGGCCTTGAAGCTCTCAAGAAGATTAGAGTATCACACGATTCCTTTCTTATCCTGGTGTATAACTCTTAAGAGCTTGATGAATTATCTTTCTTTATGTCCACAGATTTCGAGGAGTATAAATTCATTGACAGTGAATTTCAAAACTGCTCCTTTTTTCACAATAAAACGGGATGCCAGATTACCTTTGATGATGACTACAGTGCCTACTGGATTTATTTTGTCAACTTCCTGGGAACATTGGCGGTGTTACCAGGGAACATCGTGTCTGCTCTCCTGATGGACAGAATTGGGCGCTTGACAATGCTGGGTAAGTGCTTCGTTTCCTGTAAAATAAAGGAGCTGCCCTGCCATCTAGAGGGAGCCCACTTCCCACGTACCCTCTGCCCCCTTAGGGATCTGCATCCCACCGAGGTGAGAGAAATCCCTTAAGACCTTTCATTAAGACAACATCTTAGTGAAAATTCCATCAATTAGATTTCATTTGAGCAGCTTCCATGAGTTTACAGCCTAGAAAACTAATTATGTGTGACTAATGTATATCTTCCCACTTAAGTAGCTAAATAATTGATGATGTGCATTTCATGCTTGCTGTGTTCAGAAGGCAGTTCGAGGGGCCACCCTTTCATCCAGGTGAGCAAACCTGCACCTGAGCCTTGCCAAACCCAGTCTGCAGCTTCCCCCTGGGATCTGTGTCACTGTGACACCTTGAAGACTCAAGGGTCTTTGTTCTACCAAGATGGGGGGAAACATCCCAGCCTTTTGTCTGCTTCATTGACAGGTGGCTCTATGGTGCTTTCTGGGATTAGCTGTTTCTTTCTTTGGTTTGGCACCAGCGAATCCATGATGATAGGTATGCTGTGTCTGTACAACGGATTGACCATCTCGGCCTGGAACTCTCTGGATGTAGTCACTGTGGAACTGTACCCCACAGACCGGAGGTAAGTTGAAATGGGTGTCTGGGAAGAGGTGCTCTGAGCCCCACAGGACCACTGAAAGTCATAGAAAATAAGCCAAATTTTCATGTTTCCAAGAAAGTAAAACTCCAAGAATATCTGGCATATGAAGTTGCAGGTTTCACTTGTATATGTTAAAAGGAAAATGTTGGGGAATATAGTTGCTCGCGGGAGTTAATAGGACAGTTATTACTGGCAATTTGGCCTCTCGGTTCTTGACTTTGTGCAGGAAAAACTTCACAACACAAGTCCAGCTGATTTGGAGAGTACGTTTATTAAAGGTGGAGACAGTGAAACAAAGGAAGGGCTTAAAATAGAAGAGACACGATCATAGCAACAGGAGTGAGCCTAGGCGGAGCTGCCTTGGCCCTTTGGAAATGTGAGGAATAGTGGAGCCTATGTGTGGCCGTGTTGGCCCTTTAGAAAGAAAGTCACAGAGGCAGAAGAAGTGAGCCCGCTGGGTTGTGTGGGCTCAGGAAACAAATGACTGAGGCAAAAGAAGGGCCTTTGGAGAAGGAAAGCAAAGATACACCCCTATGGAAAGAGGAGGTAGGCGGAGGCAAGAAAGTTCAAGAGAGAGAGAGAGAGAGAGAGAGAGAGAGAGAGAGAGAGAGAGAGGGAGAGAGAGCGCACTCGTGCATGCTCGGTCCTTTGTCTTAAGGGTTTTTATCTGTTTTCTATAAGCAGGAATGTTGGGGGAGGTCCCAGGGAAGGATCTCAATAGAATGTTCATCAGCTTTCCAGGTGTGTCCTTTCAGGGTTGTGACTGGTCGGTGCTAAGGCAGGGGGTCATTAGTCAGTGCAGCCGGTCCTGATGTCAGCCATAGCATGGCTTCATCTGGTTTTGCTACTTTTCTAGGCCTGGAGCTGAAATACAACTGAGGCCTAGATGTTATCTCTAATTTGACCAAAACTCTGTCTCTGGGGTCAACAGACCCGAGGCTTTGTTCCATAGATTACTTGGCGCTGATCAGAACCTCGTTGTTCTGAGGGCTTAATGCTTAGGGGAGTGGTAAGGCGAGAGAGAAGGAGGCAGAGAGTCAGGGTGCTGGATGAGGCCAGTTTGAATCAGCCATCTGTCTCAGTTTCTCCATTCCACTCACCAAGGAATTTTCCTGGCTTCTGACTATCCTGCCTCACAATGAAGCCAGTGAGGGAATGTAACTGTGCCCATGACTTAGTTTGCTGACTAATAGTGCGAGGAAGCTGTAATGGGGTGGTGAGGAATAGGATCAAATATCCTGTTTGGAGCCACTAACTCAGTCCTGAGAGGGTCCTTATGTTTGAAGTGTCTGCATGAGCTCTACAGTTAGGAACCCCAAAGACGTCTCTAGAGTTATCTCTTGACCTTCCTGGTCTGTTGGAGGAAAAGCCCAACACATTTCCAGTTACCAAAAGAGATTGCTATTAGAAGAAAATGATGCATCTTGTCCCAAAATGGAGACACATAGACTTTGTACCTCATATCAGAGAAAGGGCTAGAAGGGATTTGGGGTAGGGTTTCAGCAGCTGAATAGTTAAAAGAATAGAAGTCCTGTTTTGCCATTTGACATGTGTGAAGACAAATGCTCTTGCCTTCTTTTATTCCGTGTGTGCTTTGTCACCACGGAAGCCTTCTCTGCAGGGTAGAGTCAGTATTGTCTGGACTTTGAAATGGAGGAGGGTTTTCTTGGGCTGAGCAGAGACATTTAGGATATCAATTTTCATCTGTTGTCGGAAAGGTGAAGTGTCAGCTAAGATAAAAACAGAAATTGCTGTTGATGTTAGCTCAGGTCTTCCAAGACACAGAGGTCAAGATGGGACTAAACATGCACAGAGTTGATTAGGGGAAGCGCCCGTGTGAGAAAAAATGGGAGAAGTGAAGTCTGGGACCCTACAATGCAAGCCTGGGCCCCAGCAAAGGAGCAAGGATGGGTGGTTGGGTGGAAACATCCCAGACCAGCAATCTAAGGAAGGTCTGGCACGGCTGCTGCGGGGGAAGAGGGCTGACAGTGTCAGTTTCAGAGGAGGGACCCAGGAACCTGACTGTGACAGTGATCCTGTCATGTTCAGTTACTGGAACAGCAAGCTGTGGTGATGAATTTCAGAGCACAGCAGCCAGACAGTGACCTGGAGGTCTGCGAGGTGCATTCTCATGGCTGCTGGCTGACATTCTCCAGCACTTACGCAGATGTTATCAGACAACATGCAGGTCTCACTTCCTTCCAAGGTTCAGAGATAACGTGTCCTCCAGAGCAGCATTGCCAAGGCCCAGGTGATTTAGCTGGTACCACCCACTCTGTTTCCGGCTAGAACCTTCTCTTCTGTCTCTGCCATGTTGCTGTGGGTCAGGTTAGGAGGCCTCTGCTGACCCCAATAGTTTTGTGTGGAAATATCATATAGTCTTTATGTGAAGACAGAGTAGAAGGTGTCTTGACAAGAATTCTGGTGAGAGGCTGTAATTTTCACAGAACTCCAGCTCTGCCAGCTCCTTGCCCAGTTTCTGGAATCTGTCCTCAATGATCAGAACAGAACACTGATGCCGGGCCCCCAGCTAAAAAGGAATCTCTTGCACCATTTAACAGCCAACTCCTATCAGGAACCCAGTCAGGAGAATGTTATTTGGGAAACATAGTTTAAGGTATAGTCTAACCGCTACAAAAGTTGTAACACTTGAAAGCCACATTTGTCAACCACATTAGAGATTTTACCTTTAATGTTATACCTCTGACTTTTACTAGGGGTCACACTTGCGTTTCCTGTGAAAACGCCATGAGGACAGGACAGTGCCCATGGCAATGCACCTTTTCCTCTTTGCAGAGTCCTGCCCACAGCCCACCCCCCAACCTCTGGCAACCACAATCTGTTCTCTGTGTGTGAGCACGGTTTTGTGTTGTTTTTTCAATTCCACACACAAATGTGATCATATAGTATGTGTCTTTCTCTGTCTGACTTACAGTAGTTTACCTATTTGTTGCCATTCTGTATCCTCTTTCACTTTTGCCATCCATAGACTTCCAGGTCTTTCAGCTCTCAGCTCCCCTTCCCCATACTGCACGGCCTGTTAGAGAATCTCTTCCTCTTCTTCCCTACCTTCTCCATCAACAGTGTGGAGGAGACCAGAATTCGGGGGCAGGTGCTGCCAGGAAATAGCTGGGTAACTTTAGGTTAGTCCTGTCACTTTTCTGGGGCTTGGCCTCCCCATCTGAGAAATGGAGGGTGAGTCAGGCACTCTACTGAGTCTTTAAATGGCCTCATTTAGCCTGATTTACCCTTACTCCAGCCCTACAAGGGTAAGTAGTTTTATTCCATTTTCAGGTTACAAGACAGGGCTCATAACTTGGCCTGGATCACGTAGCCTCAAACTCAGATGGGTAACTCTGTGGTGCTGCTTCTGATACAGACAAATCTATCCCCTCCTGGTAGGTCCAGGGTGAAGGTCTAGAGATAAGTTTCTAGGAAGCCCACCTGGCAGTTGGGATAGACAGCCATGTTCATGAACCTTGGCCTTAAATGAACTGCAAGTTGCCTCCCAATGGTCACTTTCATTCCATCATTACTTACCTTGGCCCAGGCCCTCACTTCCAAGCTAGGTTTACCAGATAAATGATAAGACACAAAGGCTTTCATTATCACCTGTCCATGAATATTTGCATTTCAACAGGAATGAACACTGGGAAGACCTGTGATGGCAGTGGGGATGGGAGGTGAATGGAGGGCTGCTTTGGGCCCGGAGGCTCCTCCCAGCAAATAGGTCAGGGCTTCCCCACTTACGTGTGAGTGAGGAGGGCCCTGCTGGCAGTGGTGTCGGATGCCATCCTCCCCGGTAAAGGAGGACACACACAGGCTGCACACATACCACATGGCTCTACACACTTAGGTGAGACAAACGTCCCCTTTCTCTGAGGATCAGAAAACAATTCAGCCTTTTCTGACTTAAGAATATAAAATTAGATTATTTTCCTCTGAAAAAGCAAGATGATAGTCTGGCAACAATAAACAAATATGGCCCAACTAGTGCCCATTAAAATGTCCAGTACAGAAATCTACTTCCAATCTATGTTTTAAAATATATTTTTATTGATTTCAGAGAGGAAGGGAGAGGGAGAGAGAGACAGAAACGTCAACGGTGAGGGGGAATCATCGATAGAGCCCACAACTCGGGTATGTGCCCCGACCAGGAATCGAACCGCGACCTCCTGGTTCATAGGTCAGTGCTCAACCACTGAGCATCATCAACCGAGCTACTCCAACCTATTTTACAGATATTGGGAAATTCCTTAGTTCATTTCACAAATGTCATATGCATCCCTGTGCCAGTCCCAAAGGAGTTGTGCTGAGTGAATGTGAAGACGGCACGGCCCCGTTCCAAAGATGTGGCCAGGGCCTAGCTGAGGCTAACTCCGGTCAGGCCACCCTGCCATTGACACAAGCCGGCTCTAAGGGGAGCAAGAATGGGGCCTGGCCCAGCAGGGAAGGTCTCCAGGGCTGCCCCAGTCCAACCTACAGCTACTGAATAAGGGTTGAAAGAGAAGGAAAGATTCAGGATGGGTGAGACACTGTCTGTTGTGCAAATGAGCTGATAAAGCAGGACACACACACACACATGCACGCTCACACACACACACACACACACACACACACACACTCACACACACAGAAGAGGTTTAAGAGCAGGAGCAAAGAGGGAGGGAGAAGAAGAAGGAGGCTGGTAAGGCCTTTGTACTGGATTCCTCTCCTGCGGCCACAGCACCACATCATAAACATTTCCCTGGCTGTGCGACACCGCCTGACCTTCCCTAACAAACGCGTCCCGACCAAGGAGGGCTTATATGTGAAGGTGTTTGCTGCGGCATCGTTTATGTCCCCCCAAGTTTGGAAAGCTCCTAATTATCCATGAGTGTGGTCACAGAAATAATGGTTATATGCGAAATCACTTCATTTTAAACAAAACATAAATGGCAGGGGCCAAATGGTTATATTACTGATTGGAAAAGGCAGAATGCAAAATTCTATAGTTTCTGTGATTTATAAAAATATGGCTGATTGGAAGCACACTAAAGGGAATTCAGAAATGGAAACCATTTGTTGGAGGGGTGGAGCGGATGTTTAGCTTTTATAATTTCCTGTAGTATGTACCAGTAAATCCAAGTCAATTCAAAAATGCAGATGTCTCTGGGACACTGCAGGGCTCTCAGCCCTGGGCACCCCACGTTGAGAACAGCTGCCTGAGGAAGTGGGAGACTTGTCTGGAGACTGCAGGGAGGCAGGCCATCTGGCACCTGAGAAGCCGTGGGAGGGGATGTCTAAGGCAGACCTGAGTGGGGTACCACACAGGTAAGTCAGGAAGATGTGAGGATATTTTGAGGCAGAGAACACCTCTGCCCACATTCCATCCTTCACTTGGTAAGCTCCTCCTCTTCCTTCAGTCCAATTCTCTTCTCATCCATCCCCTCTGAGAGGCCTTCCCTCACCTGCCGCACCCCAGCCTGGGATCACTTCCCATCCTCTGGGCCCCCATCATCCTCTGGGTATATTTATCACTGCACTTAGTAGGTTGTGTTATCATGAGGCTGTGTTATCATGATGTCTTCACATCTGTCTAGTGCCAGTGGACACTTCATCTTGGGATCCCTGGTGCCTAGTGCCTTACTGAAACATAAAAGATGCTAATGAGTGGTTGTTGAATGAGAAATACATAGAAGGATATGTAAATTAGGAGTTCAAGAAGGACAAATTTTGCTTATTAGACAAATATTTAAGAGGTTCTAGTGTTCTTATCATTATCGTTCGACAGCTTAGATGGGTTCAGTGTTAAAATAACTTTGAATGTTATTTAGTGTTATTTTAACTTTTTGAGCTCTGGCTAGTGTTGCTAAGTGGTTAGAGCATCGGCCTGAGACCTGAAGGATGGTGGGTTCGATTCCCAGTCAAGGGCACAAACCTGGGCATGTGCAGAAGGCAACTAATAATATATCTCTCTCACATCGATGTTACTCTCTCTCTCTCTTTCTCTCTCTCTCCCTCTCTCTGCCTCCCCCTCTCTCTCTCTCTTTATCTCTCTCTCTCTCCTTCTCCCCCTCCCTCCCTCACTTCCATTCTCTCTGAAAATCAATGGAAAATTTCCTTGGGTGAGGATTAACAAAAACACACACACATAAATAACATTTTTAGGTTGATCCAAGACCCAGTCATCATTTGTAATATTGTTTCTGTGAGAGAAATGAAAGTTATTCTGTGTTTCAAATAGCCTGCTTCCAGATGAGCCTTTAGATCATGATGTATTCCTGATTTAAGGACTGCCTGTACTTTCCAAAATGCCCCATGCTGAGGCACTTCCACCAATGATTGGACTGAGTTGTCCAGGGAACGTTCCTTTCCAAAGTTTAGACTAGAAAAAGAGAATGCTCACATTTTACCTCTAACGGGAAAGTTCCAAGAGCTCAGTCTGGATCTCCACCATTTCAGTCCTTTACAGAATGTAGCATTTTATTTCCCCCTAACAATACCGTCAGTCGATGGGGCAGATATTTCAGCCAACGTTCAAAACATGGCTGACACTCACTGCCTGAGTGCTACCGTTAGTCAGCGTCCCTGTCTGCTCCCCAGGAGCCTCACAAGACCCCAGCTGATCCTGACCTGAAGTCAGAAAAGCAAAAATAAAGAGGCTGGATGGGAGGGCAAAACTACCTCATTTTATTCAGAATGGAGTCTCCTTTTCTCCGTCACCAATTAGTACATGAAATTATATAAATGAAATAGAACTTGCTAATTGGGAAGGCCCTAAAGAAGGAGCCACACTCCAGCTGCAGGGAGAGGAAGCTCTGGTGGCCACATCCCACATCAGCGGAGCAAAAGCCAGCTGCCTGCACCAGCACCGGATTCTCAGGCAGAGGGAATTAATGGTGCAGGGAGAAGGGCCGCCTTCAGGGAACCAGGAACAAACAGGGCTGCTACCATCACAGGGTACTGTTTGGGGGAAATTTTCCGTTTAAAAGATTTAAATAAATAGGCTGAGCCATAACTGAAAACAAAGGATCTGGCTGAAGAGATGGGGGAACAAGGGTTAGAGCTTATAGAAAAATAATAGATCATTTCATTCTTTCCTTCGGTGCTTGTTGCTTAAGAAGAGGTATGGGGCATTTGGGGGCTGACCAAGAATGCGGGAGCTTGCCCGGCTGCTAAGTTAGCAAGCTGGGGCCCTGCAAGTTCTGAGCTCCCTACCCTCAAAGGCCTTTAGGATAACATGGTGACTTGTGTTTTGAGTGTCTGAAGAAATTAATGCCCTTCCTTGAAGTAAGAACAAGGGGATGAATAAACTAGAAGCTTCTTTGCTTTATAAACAGATAACCCCCAAGGGACAGCCACTTTGAGAATGATTTTTCTAAGACAGCTGTGCCTCCGATGCATAGAAAATCACACCCTCCAGTATTTGAAGAAATAATTTACTTATTCATGGAAAGGACAGTCAGGTTTTCTTGAATGTCACCATTGATTTAAGGAGGTGATATGCTTTGCACCCATATCTGAAGAACCGCCTCTGCTTGGTAAATGAAAAAGGAGTTTCTTGGGAAGGAAGGATTCGATCATGGTGTTTTAGATGCTTCAGATACCAGGTGCTCCTGATGGGTCTCTCTTAGTCCTGCACGGAAATCTCAGAAGCCATCCTTCCCTCCGTCACAGCTTCCGTGATTCAAGGAGATAGCCGTCTGTATTTCACACCCTGTTCTGAGTTATACCAGGGGTTTACAGCTTGGGGGAAATGCGGTTACTTTAACACAGATGTAAATTCCACGTGGGTCATCCCACAGGCTGTGTTGAGAGACTTACTCATACAGAAGAATGTTTTTCTTCCTTATCAGCAACATCCTTACTATACTTACCACCCAATTTTTTCCAGAACAATACAGCTTATCTTACTACCGCAAAACATACTTGGTCATTTATGAAATGAAAATATAGTTGAAAAAATGAAAGTAGTCCATTGAAAAGGCTACATACTGTATGATTCCAATTATATGACATTTTGGAAAAGGCAAAACTATGGAGACAGTAAAAAGATCCGCAGTTGCCAGGGGCTAGGGGGATGGAGGGATGCATGGGGGAGCACAGAGGACTTTTCCAGCAGTGAGACTATTATTCTGTATGATGCAACAATGGTGGGTACATGCCATTATACATTTATCAAAGCCTATAGGATACACAACATCAAGAGTGAACTCTAATGTATGGCTCACCAATTATAACAAATGCACCATACTAATAGGGAAAACCGGAGTGGGGGGGGATAAGGGGGTTCCTTGGTACTCTCTTTACTTTTCACTCAGTTTTTCATAAAACTAAAACTGCTAAAAAAATGTGTTATTATTATTATTATTATTTAGAATAGTGCCTGGCACATAGCACTATTGAATACATACATACAATTTCCCTTATGGGGAGTCAAAAGTCCCAGTTAATGGGATTTAAAAAGTCTATTTATTTCTTAAAACTTCAGCCTCATGGCATCATCTCCATGGGCATGGAGGAGGTGGTGAATGATGTTATTATGCTCTGGAGGCCAACATACAGCCTCCAGCAATTTCATTTGAAAAAAAATTATCAGTATATTGAATCTTCTTATATTTCTAGTGGTGGTTGTTACTAGTCTCTTTCTTTAAAAACAAGCCAAAAAGAAAAAGAATATCAAATCAGCTTACCTCTTCTCAAGAAGTTCCTGTTCTCTCAATTAAAGATTCCATTACACACCTTCCTTACTCTTTCTAGTGCTGCTGCCCTAGCTTAGGTCTGTCTGTTCTAATAGCGAAGTCATTGGCCCTGCACTCACTCACAGGCTGTTTTTTCCCTGTGGTGTGGGAAGGAGGGTGGTTGGATAACCTCAATCAATAACCACACATCGAAGAAAATACCTCGAGGAAAAGCACAAGTAGTGATGAGGACTTGTTATGGCTGGCCAGAGGAAAACCTACTCTTACAAATTCACACGTCAATCGAAGAAAGCTGTATACTAAATGCTGCATTTTGCAGCATATAAAATGCATTTCCCTCTGGTGGGGAAAAAAAATGTATCTAACAATTACCCTGCATTCAATGTGCCCTTAGCACGTGTGTACCCAGTGACAGACACAAAGCTGAACTGGCATAAAGCTGGGGAAATTCATATTACCTCATATGTCAGTGGTATCGGTGCTCTCATGAACAAAACTGAGCCTCCTCCCAGAAGACGACAGTAAAATCACACTCAACACACATAAAGAAGTACAGATATTATTTTCCAAAGACGGCCTTAAGGAATGGGATGTGTCTTAGTGACATACCACCTGTGCCTCTGAAATGCCAGCAGAGTGAGCAAGATCTCCAGGCCCACAGTCTCATTCTCCTCTGTCATTCTTCTTGGGCTTGATTTCCCACCTGGAAGTCTGATGAAGATGTGAGAACTGTGTCACCAGCTCACGGATGGACCGCCCCCTCAGTGTTCAGCTTCCGCCAGCCACCAAAAACAATTGGGAAGAGAGCATTCACCTCCAGGGTACCAGAAAGATGGAGCATGCAATCCAGTCACTCCTGGTTTTCTCTGAAAATAGGCTTCAGTTATTTAAAACCTCACACATTAATTAACTAAGCCAGGAAAATAAATAGGTAATAAAAAAATTCAAAAAATGCATCGTCATACATTTTCATTTAAATCTGAGAGTAGAAACTTTTCTGACGCCCTGAAATGTTTTCTTGGTAAATTGGAACTGATGGGCAGAATAAGAATCAGTGGAGAGAAGGTCAGTAGAGGGCTGAAGGAATAGTACCAACAGCTGGGGTTCTCCATCTCCAGATGTGCTGACAGGCATTTAGTTATTTTCTCTAATGATACACCAAACACGGAGGTCATTGGAAAGTACCTCATGGGACGTTTGTGTCTAAAGTTGGAATCTTGGAAGTCACTTTCTCAACCTTGTCCGTGTCTCCTTCCTTTGCAGGGCAACGGGCTTTGGCTTCTTGAACGCTCTCTGCAAAGCTGCCGCCGTCCTTGGAAACTTAATATTCGGCTCCCTGGTTAGCATCACCAAAGCGATCCCCATCCTGCTGGCCTCCACTGTGCTCGTGTGTGGAGGACTGGTGGGGTTTCGCCTGCCTGACACACAAACCCAGGTCCTGATGTAACGGGAAACAAGCCATCCGCCTGCGTTTCTTTCTCCTGCCCTGTGTCAACACTCCTGACCGACTCAACACTTCAGATTTTTCAGATATAAAAGGTGGTCAAATGTCAGAACGCTAACTCTTGCTGCGACTAAAATGTAGATGCATACCGTCTTGCCCCTTAAATGTGATTTTGCAGAGGGTTTGGGTTTTGTTTTGTTTTTCATGCATTGTTATCTGTCCTAACGGTGATGCTACTGCCTCCCCAAAATGTAGTGGAAGCATTTTTTTAAATGTCCTGGTCAGCCGGGCCTCTCTGAGGTTCTGCTCGTTGGAGGCCTGGGAGCTAAGAAGAGGACTGTTCTGCTCTGAGAAATAGATCCTGCTCCCAGTTCAACTTTCACAGGAAGTATAAGTTGGCGTATTATTGCAATTGTGCTGAGGAGAGGGATTCTTTTTTTCTCACTCTCTCTCTCTCTCTCTTTTTTTTTTTCAAACAGAGTGACATTTCCTGTTTACTTAGAAAAGGACACCCAGCAATTCTAGCTGTAACAGCAGAGCCTTTCAAAGAAAACCATGTGGTACCAACAGGGTTGGGTGGAGCTCTTTCAGGAGCGACAATTAAGGTGGCTCTACTAACAAGAAAAATAAAGGCTCTGCAGTTAGCAGCAACAGTCTGACTGAGCTGCAAAAGCGAGATTTCTGCCAGAAAGCCCAATTAATTGCTGAACATGTGAGGAAATAGTGTCTGTGATTGTGGCATGTGGTTCAGAACGTTAGAAAATGAGAGAGAGATCTTTGGCCTCCATTCACCTCTCCTCCCCCTGCCCCAGCCCCAGATACCATTGATCTTGCCAGAAAACAGATTCAGGAAAAGAAAGCCTCTTTCTAAAAATTGGGTCTCCCTACCTGCTTCTGCTGTTATCCAAGCTGTCTCTAGTCTAGAGATTGTCAGGCATCTGCGTGTTGTAAATTTTAAATCGGGGAGACATTCGCACCTAAAGCCATTTGGAAATGCAAGGTGATACCTTAAGGGACAGTAGCCCCAGTGTTTGACATTGGACTTCATAGCTGACATCCCTAAAGCAGGTCCTGTCTTCTGTCTCCCTCTGGGCTGGGGCACTAGTCAGGGTGTTCTGTGTGGGATCACAGCCTGCCATGCCCAAGGGGCCCTCTGGCAGGCACAGCAGCCTCTCCTGGGGGTGTTTGGCTGCTCATTTTATCTGTGCAGTCTGCCTGGGCCTGGAAGAGAGAGGTCAGCAGGATATTCCCACAGGGGCTGTCAGCTAGTGACCTTCTCACCCATCAGGCCTGCCCCTCCTCCAAGCTCATGCTTTTTACTCATCTTCTTTGAAATCTGAAGCCTTCTTGTAGACATGCAGCAGTGACCAGAAGCCAGGAATAAATCCCATATTAAAACAATATTCCCTTTTTTTAACTCTGTCTTTCTTGTGAGAGGGTTACCTCTTACTTATTATAGGCGTTTCCAGCAGGCCTCAGCCCTGGGGCCTCGCTAAGGAGAGCCTTTGTTTCCAATAGTCATTACATTCAAAGCTGTCTTAACCCCAGAGGCCCCTCTGCCTCCCTCTCCCTCCCTAATAATCCTGGTAGAGCTCCAGACTGTGGAGTTCAGACTCCCTGAAAAGCTTCTTTCATTAACATAAGCCATTAATCGACTCCCCCTTGAAGTAATTCTGGTCTTGGGGGGGGGGGGGCGCCTGGGGTTGGGGCTGGCAGGAAGAGGGTGGTTCCCTGGGGACCCAGTTTAGGGCCAGAACATCAGGAAAACTCAAACCAAAAACTGCTCAGGTGGCAGGCAGAAGGAAAATCAATAAAGACTAGATGAGATCTATTAGACCCATAGCAACAAAGCCGGGAAAGAAACAGGACGTGTCCTCACATCTGCCTGTTGTAATATTGCCGGAGAACAAAGACTGCAGTCACAAACCAAGAGGGGACCCTGTGTGTTCTTCTTCTTCCGTATGGACTTGTTTCTCCACCTCTCTACCCCTTGATTTCTCTTCTTAGAAAAGACATATCTGGGCACCGGAGCAGGAGTTTTTTTTGCATTTTGGTTTTTTTTTTAGTTTCATGTAGCCTGTGCGGTAATAACAGCAAAAGAAGGACGTGTGTCTCCATTGACTCATTCAAAAGAAAAGCGAAAGTGTGCATGGATGTCGTACTCTTGTCTTCTGTGATCCCTAACTTTGCTTGCTGGACTGCCTTTCCTTTTAGACAGGTCTCCCATGCCCACTGCAGCTCTGAATGCATAAACCGTCTCCCAAGCTGCGGAGCTCGGTTTACAGGGAATTTTATTGGAACGCTGGGTTGGGTCAGAATAAGGTAAACCAGCAGAACCCCACTGGCCATGAGACTGGCCATCATACATCCCCTTCCGAAGGGCCTTTCTTGGCCTTCTTGTCACCTAATCCAAGCCTCCCAGGTGGCCCAAGAGGGATCTATTCTAATCTCTGGACAGTCAGTGGTCACAAACCTTCTTGGTCACCACCTTTCCCACCTTTTGTGCAGTTTTCTCTGCCTCCCGTTGTTCCCACCACCTGGATTTTCTAGGAGAGCTCAGGTTCTTCCCCAGGTATGTGGTGTGGCCTGTCTGGCTTGTTCTGGGGTTAGCTAGATTAAGATAGAGCCATGCGATTAAACAGGAACTCTCCGTTCTATCAATGTAGGAGACTGCTGGCAAATAGGCACACACCCAGCACCTCATTTCAGCTACAATAGAAGGAAAAGGAGAGTGTGTGCGAAAGCAAAGGCCAGGAAACAGCCCCACTTGCTCCTCTTTTTCTAACTCCTTTTCTATCTAAAATTTCCTCATAGCTGTTTGGAACCAATCCAGAATGTGCCTGAACCCTATTATTATTGCTGGGTCCTCGCAGTCGGAAAGAAAACCCAGCTGCTCCAAACTGTAAATCCTGTACCATGTTACAGTCCCAGCTCCCATGCAGTCCTGTGCCTTGGAAGCCAAACCCAGCAGCCAGGGGTCATCTTGGGCCCAGAGTGCCGGCCCTGGGAGATAAGATAGATGGGCCCTAGCCCACGTTCCACCACTAACCAACAGTGAGACCCAGATCTTGCTGGGAGAATGTTAGTCATCGAACAGCCCTACTCCTCACTTTCCCTATCTATAGATTAAAGGATTGGGACTATTTCAGGATCCTGGAGAATCTTCATGAAAAGGGGGATTACCTACCTTTCGATGCTAAACTCATCTTTATAAACACCAAGTAGGTTCAGTTTTGAAACTAAAACATTGGGAAATAGGCATGTATACAAGAGCTCGAGAAGTTGTTTGGTAAGCCCCTGTGGATGGGCCAGAGGACATAGGTCTCATGTTGTTGGTGCTTCCAGCCTCGTAGGATCTGGAGCATTATCTCCATTTAATGCTGGTTCACACTTATCTTTGCCCAGGAAAGGACCCACCCTGTCGGCAGATGACTCTCCAATCATACTACTATCGCAGAGGCTGTATCCTGTAGTTATCTCTTCCCACTTTTCACTTTATTCTTGAAACTTGGTCTTAAGTAGATCTAGGCCTTCAGAAACAGAGTTATTAAGTGATTTCACCCAAGTTGGCAAATGTACCTCCATTTACAAATCTCACCAAATCGGAATTCAGGTTTATGCCCAAAATGACTGAGCTGCTTTTCTGGATGTCTTGAGATATCAAGGGAGAGGTGGGAAAAGAATCGTAGTGACAAAGGGCAAGTCCAAGGTATCATAGAGCAGGTTCCAGTGAAGGAGTAGGGCACCCCTGAGACTTTCTGAACCCTGGGATCCTTTCAAAAACAGCTCATGGGAATACCTTCTGAGTCCCTCGGCCAAAATAGAATATGATAGTCTCTTGGTTTTTTTCTATTCAATATCAAAATGGCCTTTACCTAGTTCTTCACTAAAACACCTCGCCTGTTTGTGCACTAAAAGCTCTGAAACCAGGGATGTCTGAATTTGGCCTTTACCTGGTATACCGAAAGACAGCTGGTTGGTTGTTTAGGTGCTTATTGGCTATATAATTGGTTTTCCTTTGACCTCTATATCATGTTGAACTTAGTCCAGCTACCAAACTCACGGAAACACCAGTCACGTTGCGACAACAAAAAGCAATCTACACAATGGGACACTCTAAAATGAACTGTGTATTTCTTACAGTGTTTGTTCCTGCCAAGCAAAGTATGTTTTGAGTAAAGCTTCCCTTGCAATCTGTGTAATGTAGACAAAAGAAAATTGTCAGTGTCTCCTAGGTATTTTGTGCGTCCCTTCACTGTGTCCAGGTGTGGAGTGACAGCTCTCCAGGTAATGTCCTTTTGCTCTAAGTTTTGACAGTGTCTCACCTTCGGTCTTTCTCAGACCATGTCTAGATGTAGTTTAGTAATCCCAGGATTTTGAGTTACAGGGTTACCGTTCACGGGTCTGCTTAGGCCCGTGTGTTAGGCTAGCAGGGCTGAGGCAGAGGGGAGAGCTGGGCAGAGCATTCACGGGCCTCGTGTGATCTCGTGTGATTATTCGATGAATATTTATTGAGCACCTCCCGTGTGCGTGGTTGAGGCACTGTGCTTCACCGCAGGAAGCTTTCGGGAAGCCTCATACTGACCCCACTCCATGCTGGAACCCCCTCCTATAAACACAAAGTGTTGTTTTCCAAATTTAAAAGAAGTCATTGCCTACGGTGGATAGTGCAGGGAGTCCTTGGAAAGTGGAAATACCTCCGAGAGGAGGAGGAAGTCCTCAATGTCTGGACTTTGTTGAAGGCACTACTGACTAGTACTGGAAAAATGAAGCCATGCGTGTGCTATTTCTTTAAATGTCTCGGCAGGAAACTGTCCTAAGGTATTATCCCAGGAAAGGAATCAGCAGCAAAAGATAGCCCCATCTGCATAATGATGTTCATTTTTAAAGTCCCAGTGTCTTCCAGGACATTCTTCTCATGGCCTGAAACTGGAGGGGGGCGGGCAGTCTGTTCCCACAGGGCAATGCTGGAGTTTTCTCCCGAGCAGAGTCAGCAAAGCCCTCAGCTGCTGCGGGTCCCCTGCCCTCAGCTTCCAGGATGTTTCCTTTCTGATTCTGAGGACTTGTGACTGAGTCAAGTGTCTTTGCAGATATCCCAGAGCAGCTTTCTTCCCCCCCCCCCCACCCCCACCTCCCGCCCCGCCCCAACCTTCCACAGATAAGCCACCCAGAAAACAAGTTCTGACCGTCAATGGCAGGAGATTTTCAGATTTCAGTTTAAACCCAGTGCATGGTTGTGGCAAAGGGTCTTGAAGCTGCAAAGGACTGTTGGGGCTCTGAGGGCTCCGATTCCTTTTTAACCCACTAGCACTGCTGTCCTCTTCACCTGCCCCAGGCAGTGCACACTCAGCTTCCTTTCTTTCCCCTCTGTTCTTCCTTCTCCTTCCCTCCTCTTGTCACCTCTGAGTCTGGCAGTGTACAAGGCAAGGCCAAGCTTTACTGGGGCTGAAGAATGTGCTGATCAATCCTTCGTGTGGTGGAGGCCAGAGAATAGAACACATCAAGAACGTGAGTGGGAGCAGGGATATGAGCTCTAGACTCTTGGCCTTGACTCAGCTCCCGGTACTAGGGCAGATTTCTCACTGCTTCTCAACTCCTGCAGGCGATAGCTAGATGGGCACCACTGGCATGAAACCTCAGAGAGGCCCATCCTTCAGAATTCATCGAGCTGTGGAAGATGGACCCACCTCTCTATGCCCACAGAGGGTCTTACTTGGTGCAAAAGGCTGGGTGCTTTTCATTCCAATTTAAATGCTGATATTGCAGAGGTTGCCCCTTCTCTGCCTGCCCTACTACCACAGTCATGCTCGCCTTAGGGTCAAGAGGGCCCAGAACTAGAAGGAGAAGAAAGCAGCCTCAGCCCTCTGTTCAGACGCAGACAGCGTTTAACACCTAGAAGCGGCCCACCCTAGAAGCAGGGGTGCAGGGTCCCAAGCAGCTCTCAGGTGCCTGGAGAGTGACTGGCCAAGCCTGCTCAGACCCAGGCCACACCGAACGAAGTGAGCCCCAGGGGTTTGTGTGTCAGCATTGCCCATAAGATGAGGGAAGGAAAGGCGTAGCAAGCTCAACCTCCTGTCAGCACACAAAGTTTCTTTCTGCATTTGTATTGACTCAGAAGACGACCTACAGTGCAGAGAATCCACCGCTTTCTATGGGAATTGTGCCTTCAGGGAGAACACACAGAAAATGGGCTATTTTATTATGTGCAAACAAACATAAACTTGTTTGACGGTACAGAGTATCTTCCCTCTCACACCCAAGTAGGCGTTCAAGAAGGAAACTCCTTCCTTGCCTTTGACATTCGCCAGGCCTGTCTCGATAGAACAGGACAGATTAATGGCTTACTCTCATTTCCACCACTGTTGTTATACATTTATTGAACTGCATTCTATGTCCTAAATCAAATGGAAGAAAAAAAACAAATGCTCTTTCTTGCTATGTGCTTTCACAGCATCCAAAATGTGGCCGTGTGTCCTCACCCTGACCGACCCAAAACATACTGAACAGATTATGTGTCCTTCACGGATGTCTAGATCCTGTAAATAAATTCCTGGGAGAGCCTTGCCTTTCAGGTGAACCCCCATTTCCACAGGCTGAACCTACAATCCTCTCTCCTCGCACTGAGATCTTGGCAATGGTCCTGTCCTTGGTTTTGGTGTTTGGGCGTCTTGTTTTGTCTTGTCTTGGGTCTTTTCTGCGTTTACTGCTCTGTAAGACCTCCTGCTATGAATGTCCCAGTTGCCCTAATTGTACTCTTTCTATATATGTGCTGCATGTGTGAACCCCAATAAATTCTGTTTCGGGTTTCTGGAGTCTTCATGTTAAGTGCAGCTGGTCTTGTTGTGAACTCATCATTCTGGTATGCTCCTCTGTGTCTGGTTCCTGATTGCCAAAACGTTTGACCAAGTGTGTTTTGACGAACGTCCCGAGACAGCCACGTGTATCCTTGTGTAAGGGCATGCTCCGTGGGGGCTGACTCGCGTACAGCATAAATCCATCCAATGTGGAAGTGTGTATACATTTATATGCCAGATACTTAACATTCATGTAGCAGCTGCAAAGATATGTAATGTACATCCAATTAATAAAAGAGCAATTTTTTTTTGCTCCATTATATTCAAATAAAGATTGCCGTGTGACTGGCTTCCCTTCCAAGCATGAACTGACCCTTTAAGAAAAAAAAAGAGTACTTTTTAAAATGGACATGGTGAAAACCCGTTTCCCTTGATTTCGGCTGACTTGAATTGTTTCTGTGGGCCGGTGTCATGGGTATTGATGTATTGTTGATTTTACAGGAACACGTTCTGATTGTCAGCCAGGACCACTGGGAAGAAAATGTTTGTGGGGGAGTTTGTGGCAAAGCAGATGCTTGTGTTCTTTTGCCCCAGAGCAGGCATAGCAAACAGATTGAAACCAGCATATGGTCTCCAGTTGATTGGTAGTGGCTGCTTGGAACGTGAGCTTGAGAAGAATGATGAGGAAAAGTGCTGTTTTGTAGCATTGGCATCGGAGGCAGAAACATGGACCGTGTGCCACGGTTTTGCTGAATACTTCCGACTTCATTTAAAAGGAGACCCAGCTTCAGATCTCTTTACTAATAAAGGGAATCGTTATGCACATAACAAAGAAAATAGGACAATTCCAAGGTTGGCTATGATGTGGCTTGGCAACATTATCTAAGACCCTGGTTCTTTCTGTCTTTTAGATCTGCCATCCCTAGCTCACTGCCTTTTGTCTCCTCGTGGACTGAAGATGGTTTCAGCAATTCTAAGCATCATTTTGTCACACAAATATCTTAAGGGCCAGAAGAGGTACCATCCCCTCTTTATGACCCCTTTTTATGATTAAAGGGATCATTCTCAGAATCCTCCAGCAGATTCCCCCTCTGTCTCATTGGATGGATTTGTATCATTGGCCTACTCCTAAACCAGTCACTAGCAAGGGGAATATAATTCCCACCACTGGCTTCAACTAATCAAGATTCCCCTCCCCCCAGAGAACTTGAAAGGACCTCACCCTTCACTGAAGCACATGGCTTCTGACTATGTGAACAAAATTGGGCTTTAGCGAGCAAGGAAGAAGGAAGGTAGCTACTGAGTAGGCTAGCAACCGTGGACTCCAGAACTGAGCCACTTCATGCTGTGGCCACATGCTGCTATTTATATTTAAACTTAAAATAACTAAAATTAAATTCAGTCCCTAGGTCACACTTAGCCACATTTCAAGTGCTCAATTACCACGAGATTTGTGACTGCCATACAACATTCTATCATCAACGACAATTCTCCTGGAAAACACTATCCTGGCCTGGCTGGCATGGCTCAGTGGTTGAGCATCGACCTATGAACCAGGAGGTCACGGCTCCATTCCCAGTCAGGATGCACACCCAGGTTGCAGGCTCAATCCCCAGTGTGGGGCATGCTGGAGGCAGCTGATCAATGATTCTCTCTCATCATTGATGTTTCTTTCTCTCTCTCTCCCTCTCCCTTCCTCTCTGAAATCAATATTTTTAAAGTTTAAAAATTAAAAAAGAAAACACTACACGGGACGTTGTGCATTCACACCCCTCTGCAGGCTGTCCCTTCTGCTGGGGTGCTCCCACTTCCTCTAGCTTCTCTCCTCCTCCTCCCCCCACACCCAGGCCAGAGCCCTTATTTTTGCTACAGCAGCTCTGTTTCCCCCTATTCCTCCAGCGGAAATGCCCATCACCCCACCAGTCTTCCCCCTTCCCCAGGCCCCAGCCCACCAGATCCAGGACCTATTTAGTATTCAGGAAAAATTACCAGATGCCTCCCTTTTCTGTCTCCCCTGTTGCACGATGAGGTCTTACATGAAGGGGAAAGAAGTCTCCACAGGCAAACACTCCCAGGCATGTCAGGGATGGCTGCAGGCATGGAACTCACCAGATGCTGGGTGTGCCTGGCAAGGATCACTGTGAGGGCGGAAGGAAGCATCCACAGGCCTGGCCTGGACCTGTGGCTGCAAAATCCCAAATGTGAAATTTCTAATGGTCGGTGTGTTAAAACAAGGCAACAGAGGTCCTGAGGGAACAGCTCTTTCTCCTGATTGATGTCCTGTGCAATGAAGTCACTAACATCTATGTTAGTTTGCTAGGGCTGCTCTAAAAGAGCACCACGGACTGCTACAGGCTGCCACCGCAGAAATTAGTTTTCATACAATTCTGGAGGCTCAAAGTCCAAGATCAAGGTGTAGGCGGGGTTGTCTTCTGTCTCTCTCCTTGGCTTTAGATGGCTGTCTTCTCACTGTGTGGTCACATGACTTCTCTTGGTACAAGTCTGTGTCCTAATCTCCTCTTCTTATGAGGACACTAGTCATGTTGGATTAGGACCCGTTCTAATAACCTCTAGTAACTTAATTATCTTTTTATTTTTTACTATATTTTATTGATTTTTTTACAGAGAGGAAGGGAGAGGGATAGTTAGAAACATCGATGAGAGAGAAACATCGATGAGCTGCCTCCTGCACATCTCCCCATTGGGATGTGCCTGCAACCAAGGTACATGCTCTTGACCGGAATCGAACCTGGGACCCTTCAGTCCACAGGCCGATGCTCTATCCACTGAGCCAAACCAGCCAGGGCTTAATGATCTTTTTAAAGACCCTGTCACCAAATGCAGTTACATTCTGAGGTACTGGGGTTAGGAGTTCAGCATATGAAATTGAGGGGGTGCAAAATGCTACATTTGTAATTGTGTAGAGTGTGTTGTGTGTATATATGCTTTGCACAGAATGTGGTTGAATATGCTTGTGGTCACATGGAAGAATAGCACAGGCTGTTTGTGTTGTCAGCATAAGAACATCCAAACCTGTAGAAAATTTTTATAAAGGTTTATTAGAGCCAAACAGATACCAGGTCTGGAAGTAAGATTTCATCAGACTGAGAAAAATGCTTCTGAGAAATGTCATTTGCAGTTTTTTTTATACATTTGGAATGAAGGAGGGAATGTAGGAAAGATTACATGAAGGTAGGAGAAAGCAAGGCAGGGACATCTCTGATTGAATTACAGGAGAGTTAACAAGATTTTATGCTCTCTTGAGGATGGTTACACTTTCAAGGGATCTGAAAAGAAGGCATTTCAAAGGTGTATTAACATAGACGCACAGAAACAATGGACAGGGCTTGCATAAAGCAAAGATAACATCTCACTAGGGAAGTTAGAGGCCTGAGGCATGACTGCTTACCATGACCTGCCCAGGAATTTATGATCAGATCACCCTGTGCAGCTACTTGCAGTTAGATTTATTTCAGAGCCCCCTTTTCATCTACAGTGTGTGTTCATTCTTGTGTGAGAAATAACTCAAGGGCCCTGCACTCATGAGCCAGAAACAGATAACTGGGGACAGCCCAGGGCAGCCTAGCAAGGTTATGAGGTCCTTCAGGGCTGTTCTCACACTGGTGGTTCTGCCTCCTTCAGCCTCTATGTATTAAATTCCAAACGAGACCTTGCTCTCTAATCAACAATTTTATTTTATCCTGGAGTTGATGAGTGCACTGTTGCCTACCCTGCACCACAGCCTCTGAGCAAAGCAGCCCTTCTGTGGCCTGTCCCTGGTGAAGCTTCCTCTGGCCCGGGACCAGCTGTGCCCTGGCTGGATGCGAGCTGGAGGAGGCACATTCCTGGAGCTTGGGTAGACAGTGTCAGCCTGTCACTACCGCCCCTCTTTGTTGAGTGGGGAGAACAGATGCATCGTCATCTCCTGCAGTTTGCTGTCCAGACACCAGGGGGAGAAGTGAAAGCCACAAAGGAGACAAGTTCCTGCCGCAAGGCAGGTTCCAGCCCTGCAGCTGCAGGGGCTCCCTGGGGCCAGAATGAGTGAGGCGGTGTGGTCTGGGATCAGGGAGCACACAGTCAGCGCCAACCCTGGCTCAAGTGCACCAGCGGTCACCTGCCTGCAGTCCTGATTCTGGGTCCAGTGGCCCAAAGCCCAGAGGAGGCAGAACAGACCAGAAATGCACCAAATGCCCTTTGGACTGAGATGTCCAAGGAAATCGCAGCGAATTCCGTTTTGGATGGGCCTATAAGGAAAGCTACTGCACATTACAAAAGGATAAACGGCTCCTGAGTTGCCCCCACCTCTCTCTTGGGCTTTGAAAACATGGGACATATCCAACCGCCGGCTCAACCTTCGCTGCGATGTTGCACCCTCTTCAGCCTCCATGAGAGGACTCGGCAGCCTCCCCGCCACTGTAGAGCCCACCTGTAGCACTTCTGAAAGTGCAGGGAGCTCGGGCTTTCCAGGTCTCTGTCCACACGGAGGACAGTGGACCTTCCAGTGCAGGGGCAGAATATATCCGCTGCCGAGAGTATGACTTGGGACAGAGTCAGTTCCAGGTTTGGGATGGGAGGGACCCTCTTTAAGAAAAATGATACAAAAGCATTTCTTTAGAATGAGAAAAGAAGCTACCACAACTTATGAACTTTTAAAAACTGGCAAACATCTCAGGCCATAACAAAATCCAGAAAAATACTAGTTTTTATTGAAGAACTGCCTGACACACCTGTATAATTTTCCCCTACATCATCCTCTTTGATTGCCTCTTCCTGTGTCAACGGTTTTGTGATGTCAGTGCCATAGAATAGGAATATAAAATCAGTTTTCAACTACTAAGCTGCTGTGTTTTTGACAGCTTCTTGTTTCTTCACTTCTCACTTACTTCCGGTGCTGAAGTCACAGACCACATTCATCCTTGCAGCCCAATCTCTGGTTCTACATTTGAGACACAGGCCAGGCGAGTGGGCAAAGTGGGCAGCATGAGGGTTCCGTGGGGCCCCCAGCCAGCAGTAACTTCACCATCACAGGAGTGATTGCAAGCCACAGAAATATATATCCCGACAAACCCAAACTGAATAGATCCCCAACTCCAATTCTTCTTAGCCAGGACCCCAAGTGCCCAGCTCCCCCCAACACCAGGCGAACTGCGAGAAAAGGAAGATGGAGGGGAAAGAACCAACAGTTTTAACGGACTAAGGAAACAATCTTCACTTGCAGGTGTGGTGTTTATTTTTTTTGTTGGGGGGGTGTGGCACATTTTTAAAGAACATTTGATCAGTGCCTTGGACCCTCTTAAGCTTCATTAGTTTCCTGGTAACACTCCTCTGAGTCCTGGAGTCACACAGATGTGAGTTGGAACCCTGACTCTGCCACTTAGCAGCTGCGAGGGCAGAGATGAAGCTAAAAGTAGTCTTTCTGAGTTCATTTCCACAACCATAGATTAGAAAAGATGACAGTTTGTAGTTCACTGAGGTTTGTGAGGAAATGTAACGAAAAGGCTGAGCAAAGTGCCATGAGTCCTAAGTAAGCGGTAGCCACTGTGATGCGTGCGCATGGTTGGCTCGAAGCTGCTTCTTCACACTGGGATGTAGAGATGCACTCAGATGGGAGCCAGAGCCCGTCGTCAGGCTCAGGTGGGGTGGAGTCCTAGCATTTCTAACTCTCGCAAGACTTGTGACAGGACCGTGTAACTTGAGCTTCTATTGTCGTCAGCATGCATAGCAGGGACCTTGGCCTGTGGTGACCCTGGCAGCAACTCCAAGTGACTCACCCACCAGCCCCAAACCCAGCTGCAGTTCCACTTCCCACAAAGGCAGCCTCATAGTGCCCTGCCAGATGCCCAGGTGCCCAGCTCCACAGCCAGGAAGAGGAGGAGGAGAAACAGTGGCACACAGAGGATGCCGGGACCTTGCTGACTCCAGCCACCCATGAGTACACGGTGTAGGGTTTGGCCAACCTGGAACTGCCCATCAGGAGCTGCCTCTTTTCCTGTTACCTGGGCTCTGTCATTTATCCTGCCAGATCGGAGACGCTCCACAGAATGGTAGTTCAAGTCTCCCCCAGGTGCAGCTGTGGGGAATATACCCAGAGGAGTCTTGCTTCTTTGAGACTAAGAAAAAAACCAAAGAGCAACTGTTCCCAGTGGGCACGCTTTCAGAACAGTGATGAAGGAAATGAATAATTTATAAGGAGAACAAGGGCCATGTTAAGTGATCCCTGAGCACAGGAAGACACCATGGGAAGCCAATGGAGATATGTGTCTGGAGCCCAACCTTGTGCCAGGCCCCATGCTGGACACTTTGGAAATAATAAAGGGGCTAGGAGCTTGGTCTCTAGATTCAGCCAGATATTACTAGTGCTTCTGCACTAGCAAGCTGTATGGTCCAAGGCAAGTTCATTAACTTCTCTGAGCCTCAATCCCCCATCTGTAATATAAGGATACCTATATCCCACTTTTAAAGGATTGAATGAGGTAATACAAATGCTTAGCACACTCTCTTAATGGTGTCTTCTGATGCACAGAAGTTCCTGATCTTAAAATAGTCTAATTATCAACCTTTCCATTTTAGGTTAGTGCTTTGAGGAAACACTGTTATAAAGAAATCTTTGTCTACTCCAAGGTCATGGAGACATTCTCCTCACCTAGCTGCTTTATTGTTTTTCATTTCACATTTAGATCTACATTCAGCTGGAATTCTTTTTTGTGTGTCTTCAGTATCCATTAAAAGACACCATTAAAGGAGTGAAAGGGCAAGTCACAGAGTTGGAGAATATATTCGCAACTTGGATAACCAACAAAGGACTTTTATATAGAATAGATGGACTACTATGAATCAATTGCAAAAAAAAAAAAAGTCAGATAACCCAATAGCAAAGGAGTAAAGACTTAAATGGAAACTTCACAAAAAATGTCCAGAACAACATGGCCATTAAACATAGGAAAACAATTTCATGAGTCATCAGGGAAACGCAAATAAAACCATATTATGATATCGCCAAGTATTGGCCTGGAGCGCTCATCAAGGAACTCCCACTGCTGGTGGGAAGGTTGATTGGTGTGACCACTTTGGAAAAGTGTTTGGAAATATCTGCTAAAGCTGAAGGCATGCATATCTTATGGTACGGAATTCCTCTCCTTTGTAAATGCCCAACAGAAATGTTTGCATATGTGTACCAATGACATGTACAAGAATGTTTGTAGTCAAATCTGGGACATGCCAGAGCAATACTGCCTTCCCCAGATCTCCCTGTACTCACCCATTGATTACCACACCATTGATTATGCTCTCTCCCAGTCCACTTTCTGGCATTCATACATCCTTCTGAACTCCCCATGAACATTCTGATTGCTCCCTATTTGCCAGCATTTTTATGATTTCTTCTAAAATAGATTTCACCCCTAGTTTTCTAAATAAGTATGATTTTAATACCAAGGTCACTATAGATAATTCAGAAAATGTAACTTGCACTTAATCTTTTCCAAAACGTCCTTATAATACAATGGTTGAGCCCCATATATAAGACTTAGTGCTTTATATACAGTATTTTTATTAATTTATTAAAAATGATTGTATAATTTATTATATTTATATTTTAAAGTAGTTTAATTTATTTCATTAACAATAAGTTATTTGTGCCCTAGCCAGTTTGGCTCAGTGGATAGAGCGTCGGCCTGCAGACCTAAGGGTCCTGGGTTTGATTCTGGTCAAGGGCATGTACCTCAGTTGCAGACTCCTCCTGGCCCAGTCTCTAGTCGGAGCTTGCGCAGGAGGCAACTGATCAATGTGTTTCTCTCACTTCATAATTTCTCTCTGTCTTTCCCTCTCTCCCACACTCTCTTTAAAAATCAGCGGAGCCCTAATCAGTTTGGCTCAGTGGATAGAGCGTCGGCCTGCGGACTCAAGGGTCCCAGGTTCAATTCCGGTCAAGGGCCATGTACCTTGGCTGCGGGCACATCCCCAGTGGGGAGTGTGCAGGAGCAGCTGATCAATGTTTCTCTCCCATCGATGTTTCTAACTCTCTATCTCTCTCCGTTCCTCTCTGTAAAAAATCAATAAAATATATTTTAAAAAAAATAAAGATCAATGGAAAAATATCCTTGAGTGAGGATTAACAATAAATAAATAAATAACTATTATTTGTAACTCATTATAATTTACTAGAGGCCTGATGCAGGAAATTGGTGCAAGACTAGGCCTTCTTCCCCTGGCTGCTGGCACCAGCTTCCCTCTGGCACCCAGGACCCGGGCTTCCTCGCAGCCCTGGCTTCTTCTGGAAGGTCCTGGGGAAGGACATCCAGTCTAATTAGCATATTACACTTTCATTATTATAGATTGTATTTTAAATAATTTATAATAAATTACTTTGTAATACTATTTTATAGCCTAATAGGTATATCATTATCCTCATTTTTCAGATGAGGAAACTGAGACTCAGGGAAGTTAAGTAACTTGGCCAAGGACACACAGCTAGTAAATAACCAGCAAAATTCCAACGTAGGTCGCTTTGACTTTAGAGCCTACAACCTTAAGGACTAAGCTCTCTATAGTATGTGCATATTTAGGACTGGCCTAGCATCCATGATACTCATCCAATAGTCTCAGTTTTGTCTCTTAGGCATCAAGCTCTAAAAGGAGAAGGCAGAGCGTCAGCATTGTGGCTTATCAGAGTCCATTCACTGAAAGGTAAGCGTGTTTTCCATGTGTCTGTTCCCACACTGGGCACAGGACAAGCAAAGGTGTTTTAGGAAACCAGACAGTCCCTGCTCTCTAGCTTCACCTAGAAGAGTCTCCAGATAGGCAGTAAGCATTAGGTTAGAATTATTCAACAGCTTTTCTTAAACAGCTGTCCTGTGCCTGGCACTGGCCTGGCTGCCGGGGACATACAGGGTAGACATACAGGGCAGAACCAGTTCCTCTTCTCCTGGCCTACAGTCCAGCTGGGGAAGACAGACAAGGAAACAGGCAAGGATCATATGATATGGATTATTACGGCAGACATCCGGGGCCTATGGGAGCTTCCGGAAGGAGAACCAGGCCCTGACAGGAGGGCTTGAGGAAGGCTTGCCATCCTGGCCTGGCCTTACGTTGAAGGAAGGCCTAGAGACTGCTGAGCTGTTGTGACTTGTCCAGGCTGCCAGCGTGACTTCCAAAGTGCTCTTTTATCTACCAGCCAACCCAGAGATAATAGCTAAAAATTATAGCGTACTTAATGCACGCCAGGCACTGCTTTCATGCTTCACACTTATCTTCTTTAGTCCTCACAGCAAACCCATCTGTTTACCTGAAACCTGCAGCGCCCACCCAATCACATAGCTGGAAAAGGGAAGAGCCCATTGGCCCCAGGCAGAAGGCCCCCGCATTGCACCCCTCTACCACACTAAACTGCCTCTCCTCCTAGAAACCCCCAAACACCAGGTGCTTAACATCACTGCTCAGAACTGTTACCGCCCCAATGCTCATGTTTTATACACAATAGGCACAGGGATGTAGCCAGAGGTGTGTTGGTAAATATTTAACACCCATCTCTCCAGATGTGTAGTGTTTGCAGGTTTCCTTGGTGTAAATACTCCCACCACGGTTGATTTCAAGCTACCAGTGTGATGTCTCTGAGCGTGGGTTTGGAAGTAGAGGCTCAATCTCATCCTTACACATAAAGTATTTCTATCATACAGATTCAGCAGATGTCAATAACCTCAAAAGCATAGATCATGGGAAACGCAGTAAGATAATTAGGAAGTGATATGTTCTCAGTAGTTATGACCTTTGTCTTTAATATAACTTATTTAATTTTATGTTTATGTAATTTAACTTTTAACAAGGACTGTGTGCTTAACAACAGCTGGCAAAATTTGTGAAAATTTAGCAATAGGCTTTTGCATGCCTGTACAACACACGTCAGCATTCCACTGGTTATAGCCACAGGTTCTCTGTTTGCCTTGATTCTAAGCTCTAATTACCTGCCTCTGCCTCCTTTGCAGCCTTCAGCTACCACCAGAGGGACAAAGGAGAAGGGAGAAGGGAGAGATGTCAGCAAGTGCTAGGCACCTGGTGCCGTGGTGGCCGTCACTGAGGCAAGGGCTTTACTGATCGTACTTACTTCGCCCTCCCACCAACCTCACAGGAAAGAGAGGAATAAATATCTTCATTTCATTTCACTTTTTGCCATGGTATCCCCAGTGCCACAACCAAGTGCATACATCTCACTGGCACATGGCATGCTGGGAGACACTGCCAAGACTGCGCATGCTGTCCCCTGCCCTTCCTCCTTGCTTGCTTTCTCGGGTCAGGCTTCTCCAGAAAGACACTCTGGGAGACAGATTCACGTGTAGGAAGTGTTGGTGAGTGCTCTTCATGATAACACCATGAAGGTACTCTTAGTAATAATAGCATTCTTGAAAGTGCCCTCAGTGGTAACACCCATGAAGGGGTGAGGAAAGCAGGGTTGACTGTGATGTTGCTCTATGGCACATCACTGTGAAATAGAACTGCATTCACAGGTGTCTCTATGTCTAAAAATAGTGAGCAGTAATGGGGAAGAAAGAGCATGGGTGCTGGAGCCACAGTTTCCGGATCCATTTCCTGGCTCTGCCACTTCTAGCTGGATGACCTTAGGCAAGTCGCTTAACTGCCCTGTGCCTCAGTTGTTTCCTCAAAAGAAGAATAGTAACTACCTTTTAGGATTGTTGAGTTAATATAAAGCACTTAGAACAATGCCAGGCACATAGTAAGCTTCCAATAAATGCAAGAAATTATTACCAAAGACATAGCATATTTTCAGCACCTCAGTTTAAATGGTCAGAAAATGGCTGACTAGGAAAAAGATCCTTGGCATTCATGGCTCTCAGCAAAAGCACAGAGAAAGGGATAGGTTTTCAGCCTTCACTTCAATCACTGCCTTTTTTTCATCGTCACACAATGAAGCGTCGTGTCAGACCTTCCTCAGCAATAGCTTCAGGTAGCCAGTTGAAGACTTTCTTTAGCATGTGCTCCTAACACAGCATTTCCTTGCCTGCCCAACAGGAATCAGCTCCCAGTTGAGAATGGCATCACTTCCCATTGACGTTCAGATGCTGAACACCAGTTTTGTGGAATGAAGGAAGAACATGCGTTATCTTCTTTGTCTTGAGCTAGTCTGTGAGCCTTTTAAAATGACGTAAGAATTAAACCACCACAAATCTTCATGTCCCGAGTGACCACATCCCCCTGTCCTACTCTCCATGCATGTAGTTCTCCTTTCTCAGGGCCCCGCAGCTGCAAGAGAAAAACATGGAGAACTTTCCCGCCTATCCACCATCGCTTACCTGACTACTAGCCTTCATTCTCCAGAAGACGCCAAGGGAAGGACAGAGAGCAAGGAGAGTAGGGATGTGGGAAGAGATGGAATCCCCCAAGGAGGGGAAGTGAAACCGGCTCCCCTCCTTCCCCAGAGCAACCCTTTTCCTGGGGCCTGAGATGCTCCTGCTAAGGTTCTAAGTAAGCCAGCAGCCAAGTTCTGCGGCCTCGTTCTCCTGTGTGAACTCATTCATTCACACTCTGGGCCGTGGAGGTCCAGAGCCCCTGAATTGCTGATTATTGCAAGTCTGTTTTATGTAATTCATTAAAGAAACACCAAGGAACTGCTATGCACCAGAAGTCGTTATAGAGACCGGTAGAAAATAAAACAGATGTTCCCATCCTCAAGGAGCCTACATGATAATGGGAAAGACAGACAAGGAAACAAATGAACAAGACTCTGTAGGATGGTATTCAGAACTCATACACAGAACACAAACAGGGTGATGGCCCTCTATCACTATAGCAGCTACTTTAGGTTGAATGGCCAGGGAAGTCCTCAATGACCATTGACAAGACTATGTCTCAAAGCTCAGTCTGGACTAGATAGTGTTTGCTTTGGAATCTATAAGCCAGGCACCCCCTCTTCCCACAAGAAGACAACAGCAAAATTAGGTAGGGCTGCATCAGGAAGGGTGTGGGAAGTGTCACAGCAAAGGGAACTTTCGGCTCTTCTGCACCCTGCCATGCCACAGCTGAAACTGCAGCTTACGGTCCAGCTGCTCCACTCGAGCTGCCGTTAGTTTCTGTCCCAGTCAGTGAATCTGTCTGTAGTGCAGACACTAAAACCATGACAAAAGCATCTTGCTGTTCCATAGCTCCAGGTGGGTGCAAGCCAGACCATGCCCCTATGGACCCCACTTGCATATTTCTCACGATTGCACGGTGAGCTCAGTGCCTGCAGAACGGCTCTATCCCACTCAGCGGTGTCATGATGGTACTTCACAGGTGGTAAACCTCAACTTTAAAAAAAATCTGACATGTCAAGAACCATATGATTTCACTCATATGTGGGATACAAAACTGAAAAGCAAACAATGAGCAAACAAGAAATAAACAAAAACTCCTAGACAGGGACCACAGTATGGTGGTTACCAGAGAGGAAGGGGATGGGGGTGGATAGTAAAGGATAAAGAGAGTCAACTACGTGGTTACAGAGGAGATTTGACTTTGGGTGATAAACACACAATGTATCATAGAATGGTACACTTGAAACCTGTATAATTTTATTAACCAGTGTCACCCCGATAAATTCAATAAAAACATTTTGAAGGATCTGACATGTAAGCCAAGTTCAGAAAAAAATTAAAAATCCATTATGAATGTAAGCAGCTCCACCCAAAAAGAGAGCTGAGTGAACACATTCTTTTGTATCCCTTCAGATTCTCTTTTGGTCTTTGTTAAGGTGCAGAGATACCTTTTCTACAATTTTGATCAGCATAAATACACAGGTCTGTATCCTTTAACTTTTTCATGTAATACATTTTTCCTCAATAATATTGTCTTCATAGGTCATTTTAACAGTTTTGTTTTTGTTTTTCATTTTAACAGTTTTTAAGAATCTAAGCACATTGAAATTATTTTCTTTCCATTTTGAGGATTAACATTGTCTAAGATTTTTCACAGGCATTGTACAAAGCTATAAGACCCTGCTAAAACCATTTTGGTAGACTTGTTGGTTGTCTCTCCCCCCTCCCCCACCCCCACCCCCTACCCCCGCTTTTGCCTTGTAGAAATATTCCACTGAGTGAAGTGACCATGCCAATGCGTGTGAACAGCTTTATAGCTCTTGTTAAATTTACTAGACTTCTCAGGAAAGACGGAGCCAGTTTATGGCACCAGTCAGTAGTGGGTGTATGCCTTTTCTCAGATCTGCTTCTAAGCTGGCTATATCAATAGGAAGAGATAAAGTCGTTGCAAACAATTTGGAGGAATCCTTTGTCTCATAAAATATTCTCAAAGCCTTCCTTTAACCCCACTAGTAGGTATAAAACCGTAACCTTCACCCTGCTACTCTACCAACAGGCCACTTTATGCACCTGCCTCGGTCCTTTGTCTTGATTTCCTCTGAAATGCTCTTTCCAGATAATTGCATGGCTTGCTTCCTTACATGAGTCTCTGCGCAGGTAAAATTCTAACCAAGAGGCCTTTCCTCTTCCTCCTACCCAATATGCCACTCCACCCCACCTGTCACCCACCTGACACTCTCTTTCTTCCACACTCACATTGCCTCATCGCCACCTGACATTATAGGTACCATTTTTTCTTTTATGGATATCATCTGTGTCCCTCCACTAGAATGTACATTTCATGAGAACAAGTACTTTGTCTCTTTTATTTGCTTCTCTATTCCCAGGGCCTCAGACTTAGTAAAGGTTCACTGACTAGGAATGAGTGAGTGAGTGTCAGTTGTCTGAGGGCGTCCACCATTAGTTGCCTGGCATTCTGAAAAGAAAGTGCTGGAAACCTGTGCTCAGCTCACTGGTGCATCTTAAAAGTCTGCAGGTTGTGGGATCTTAACTCTCGTGAGATTTGAGTCCTCTCACCCCAAAAATGTACACTCACAAAAGTTAGTGTGTGATTTTGGGGGGGGTTGGACCTGCAGAAGCTCTTGGTGGGCCCAGAAATCTCAACTTTAGAACTGCTGCTCCAGTGACTACACTGTAACCCAGAAATCATAAATGGGTGTCCCTGGAAATGAAACCTGTTTCAGTTTGGCCTATACAAGATTGACTGGCAGGGGGGCTTTCAAAGTTTTGAGTTGTCCCCAAATAAGAAAATCTGAATGTTTCCCATAAGAAAAAACAAATCCATATTTCATTCTCTTGAAAATTCAGAAGACCTGGCAGCACTTAGCCCACATTCCTAACTGAAGATAAGCAACGGCAGCCCCACCTGGAAGGGGCCTGCCCTCTTCAGGTTACCCCAGTCCCTACTGCTCCCTGTGGCTTCTCTGGATTAGAAGTTGAGTGTTGGTGACTATTGCTCAGTGGGTTCACACTGTTGTTTTTCTTAAACCTGAGTGAAGAGTGAAGCAGTGGACTTCTGCCTCTCTTTTTCTTAAGCCAGGTCCGCTTCACTTATCTGTTACATGCCTGGCCACTTTAGGAATTTGACTTAAGACCCCTTATCTAACTCTATTATAAATCATACAGTTGAGGAAGCTAGGACCCCAAAAGGTTAAAAGACTTGCCCAAGATTACATGGGGACTGACTTGAACTAAGGTCTCCTAATTCAATGCTCTTTCTACCACACTGCCTTCCTAGCTGAATAAAAAGCAAAAAAACTTAGAATGTCATAGAGGCCATGGCCACCTGAAAATCTGTCAGAACTGAGCCAGCTTTCAAAGTCACCTCTGTCTACCTGCCAAGTGCTCAGAGACATCCAGGCCATGCTTGACCTAGTGAATGAAAAAAAAAGTGAAATGAATTGGTTTTCAAATGATAGTTTTATCTAGAGGAACATAAGATTCATTGAAAAGTCACTTTTCATTGAGAGTTGAAGGTATAGTTTTATTTCTGACCATTTTTATTTTCAATGGGATTGATTCTATCATATATTATACACAGCTCTAGTTCACCATGTGAAGTGGGTGCATAGCAAACTGAGTAGGGATCAACCATTCGGTTCTCTGGAGGACACAAATGTGCTTCGTGACCCTAATATGCTCATTTGACTGTAAATACTGCAGGTCCCTTTAAATTCCCCACAGCTCAAGTTTCAAGACATCAAAACTCATGATTTGTCCTGATTCCAAGAGATAAGAAGCAGGTGACTGGGCCACTGGTGCTGGGAACTGCTGCAGAGGTGACTGTGTTTCTCGTCTGATCATTGACGCTAACCAGGCTAGACATGGGCCATAGTTCCCTTATGAAAATCCATCCCCTCTGTCTTTATCTAAGCATTGCCTCTCCTTGGGAAATTGTTCTCATCCTGACCAGTGGCAATGTTGTGCCCAGAGTATTAAAGGAGAGCCACTTGACCTTTGCAGGAAAGTCATCATCATTATTATAACATAATTTTAAAAAGCCATTTCCTCCTGAATATTTACATCATCTAACCCCTGAAGACACTAACTGCCACTTCTAGGGGCCCCTGTTTCTATGCTGCTGCTGCTTCTTCTTTCTTTCTTTTCTTTTTTTTTTTTTTTTAGCAATAGATTCCCTGTTTTTCACTAGATACATAGCCATAGAATAAATACCACATTTCCCAACTTCCCTTGTAGACAGAAGTAACCATATGTCTAAGTTCTAGCCAAGGGGATGAAAGTGGAAGGATCATGTGTAACTTCCAGAAAGGTCAGGCTGCCTGGACTGTGGGCATCATAGCTGGATCTCAAGCAGTCATCTCAGACCAGGGGGTGTAAGCCAACCTGGGGATGGCAGAGCAAGAGGCTAGAAGGAGCTTGACTTCCTAATGATGATGGAGTTTTCTGTCACTTTTAGCTGAGTCCAATGCTAATTAAAGCCTCTAAAAATATTCAAGAAGACTGAGAAACATTTTTTGAGAAGTATGCTTAGCTGGGAAGCCAGAGCCTACCTAAAACTTTCTTACTAGAGAAGAAGAAGAAATGGATTTAAGGGGAGAATTAGTACGTTTCCACACCTTCTAAAGGATTTCCTGCCTCCTACCTGACCCATTCCAATGTGTTCTCTGTATTTTTCTAAAACACAAGTCTGATCATTACACAAGTCTGTTTAAAGTTCCTAAATGGTACTTGATGGCCTTCAGGATAAAGTGTAAGTCCTTTGCTAAAAGCACAAGCTCCTCCATGGCTGGCCTCTGCCTACCTCCTCAGTATTATTTTCTGCTTCCCCCTACATATAGCTGCTAGAGTTAGCAAATAAAAATATACACACTAGTTAAATTTGCAGATACTTATTCTCAAAAGTTATTTATTATTTATCTGAAACTCTAATTAACTGTGTGTCCTGTATTTTTATTTGTCAACCCTACCCAACATTCACGGTTATGTTAGCTGTAGTTGAAAATGTTTGTGTTTTCCTAAACAGGTAGTGCATCTCAGCCCTATGTTGTTCCCTTGGCCTAAAAAGTCTTTCCTCTATTCCTTTATCAGCTTAATTCCATTTGTCCTTCAAACTCGGGTCAAGGGTAATCTTTTCTAAGAAATGTCTTTGATCACCACCAGGCAGTGCCTGAAATCTGATTCAGCTGCCCCACCTCCAAGTTCTTAAATGACCAGGGCACACCTCTAGAATAGCACCTGTTGGTCTGTTTTATCACCATTAATGCCCTTGTCTGGTTCCGCCCCCTCCATGGCAAACCTCATGAGAACAATGTCAACTTTAAAATTGTATACCCCACACACAGAAGGTACTGTGTAACATGTATTTCAATGAACGAGCAAGGCAGCAGAGTAGAGCACAAATTATCATGGAATTGGGAGAATGACTGGGTTTAAATGCTGATTCTGTCTTCTACCAGCTGTAAACTGAGGTCAGTTTAGTACGTGTGTTCTACGGACAGTTGATATTTTGCCTGCACATGGTGGATACTAAGCAGTATAAGTATCCTTCTTCCCTCCATCTGACTGTTATTAGAGGGCACAGAGCTGGTGCTCATGTGAAATAGCAAGGCTTCATTCCCAGATAACCATCCCGATGACCTTTCTCTCAGCAGTGAGGAATGCGGATAAGACACCAAAGCCAGGCACAGGAGCTCCTGCATCTCAATGACTAAAGGATCGAACACTCACTAGAATCTTTCAAACACAGCTTTCTTTTCTCACTATTGAACACCTGGGGTTTGTTTAACCACTGAGTTCTTTTTTCCATGGTACTATTCAACTTTTAAAAATTGAAATATAATTGACTTATGACATTATATTTAGCGTCAGGTATACAACATGAATAGATATATGTATATATTGTGAAATAACCATCACAGTAAATCTACTTAACATCTGCCACCACACAGTTTCAAATTTTTTACTTGTGATGAGAACTTTTAATAGCTACTTTCTTAGCAACTTTCAACTATGCAAATAGTATTAGCTGTGGTTGCCATGCTGTACATTACACCTCCATTCTTTCTTTACTTTATAATTGACCCCCTTCATCCACTTTGCCCGCCTCCCACCCCCTGCCTCTGTTAACACCAATCTGTTCTATCTATGAGTTCAGTTTTTGTTTGTTATGATTTCACATATTATTAAGATTTACCTTTCTCTGTCTGACTTTTTGGCTTAGCACAATGTCTTCAAGGTCCATCCGTGTTGTTGAAAATAGCAAGATGTCCTTCTTTTTATGGCTGAATAATACTTGTGTGTGCATATGCATGTGTGTGTGTACGTGTGTGCGCAAGTGTGTGCGCGTGCATGTACATTTTCTTTATCCATTCATCCATCAGTGGACACTCAGGTTGCTTTCATGTCTTGGCTATTGCAAATAATACTGCAATGAACATGGGGATGTGCCGATATATATATTTTTTTGAGTTAATGTTTTCTGTGGATAAATACCAGGAAGTAGAATAGCCAGTTCTATTTAAAATTTTTTGAGGAACCTACATACTGTTCTCCTAATGGCTATACCAATTTACATCCCCACCAACAGTGCACAAGTGTTCTCTTTTTTCCACTTCCTTACCAACCCTTATTTCTTGCCTTTTTTTGTAATAGCCATCCTAACAGGTATGAGCTGATACCTCACTGTGGTTTTGTTTTGCATTTCCCTGACAATTAATGATGTTGAGCACCTTCCCATGTACCTGTTAGCCAACTGTATGTCTTCTTGGGAAAAATATCTATTCACATCCTCTGCCCATTTTTAATCACATTGTTTGTTTTTGCTATTGAGTTGTACGAATTATTTTCAATACTTAAAATTTTTTTAAACTGCTGGGAAATGGGCAAAGCCAGAAAAACTGATTCTAAGGCTGTGGCTTAAACAACTGGTATAAAAGTAAAAAATTAGCTATTTCACCAACGTAACATAGCCCACTTTATGGAGTCTGGCTCTTCAATGGTAAGAAGCAGAATCCAGTAGGTGAGTGAGGTTTGTTGTAGGGCTACATAGAGGGATAGGAAGGCAGGGTGCTCGACCCCACGGCCAAGCCTCAGAGAGATGGAACTGTGCTTTGGGCACTGAAAGACCCGCAGCAATAGGCTTTGGGGGCCTCCTACGTTGGCAGGGTTTCACCATTGCATTGTCTGGGAACTCAGCCTGATTCTCCTGCTCCTGTTGCTGTTGACTGTCTTTAATGCCTCATATTCAAATGCCCCAAGAAAGACATTTTTTTAAATATATTTTTATTGATTTCAGAGAGGAAGCGAGAGGGAGAAAGAGATAGAAACATCCATGAGAGAGCATCATTGATTGCCTGCCTCCTGCATGCCCCAACTGGGGATCAAGCCCACAACCTGGGCATGTGCCCTTGACCAGAATCAAACCCAGGACCCTTCACTTCAGTCCACAGGCCGAGGTTCTAGCCACTGAGCCCCACCAGCTAGGGCTGTACTTCTTCTTTCTTAATAACTAACAATTATTTGTTTAAGGCCTGTCTTTCCTATTGAATGAAGCTCAATGAGGGCAGGAACTTTTCTTGTCACTGTTTTTTCCTCAAATTGTCTAGCTCCAATTTATTCAGGGAAACATAATTATTCATAGAATGAATGACCTTTGGTTATCATGCTCTCTGCACAGAATGTTTTTCGTTTAAGAAACCTGTGTGCACCCCAGCAATCTCAATGTCAAGCAGAACCAAAATAAAATGGTCCTGAGTTGCAACGCTCTAGAAAAATTGATCTTCTATCTGGACAGGTGTGAAGCTTTCCAGGTCCATCCTTGGGAAATGACTCAGGACAGTAAATGGCTGGCAGGCAGGCTGGGAGGGGCCAGGCCCTGGGGTGGATCAAGTAACAAGCTAGTGGGAAGCCGGGGGTGCTGGTCCTCTGCCTGCACAACATCCACCTCTGACTTTCCACCTCACCCCCACGGGCCCCACAGGAGCCGCTCCAGGCCACACCGGAATAGCAAACATGGGGTTTTGTTTGCTGACTTGACTAAGCAACAAGGCTTCGCTCTGACCTTTTCCCCACACAGTACTAAAGGGAAAGGGTGCATTTAAAGTGGAATTGCACCAGCTTCCCGTAAGTATTGCCACACTTAAAAGCTGAGCATCGCTGCCTGGAATGGGTGAGGATGTCTATCCCAGCACCACCCTTGGCATTGCCCCCAGCGCAGCTGCCTTCCCCACGAGGAGCGAGGCCCAGCCCAGGCCAGTCCCTGGGAGCCTCTGCAGGGCAAGGGGCCAGGCTGGCTCTTGTCTTCTGTTGTCCAGCACCTTTGTTGAAGGGGCCAGAGAGCCCTCAGTTATCTTAGCTGATGGCAAGCTAAGATGTGCAAAGAACTACGGGCACAGGACTCAGCCACACAGCAAGGCTTCCTGGCCACCCAAACCATCAATGGAGAGCAAAGAGCAGCTCTGCTAGCCCCACAGCTCCTCTTGTATTTCACCTGCAGGCCCGGTCATCCTCTGAGACTGTCAGACTGGAGTTTCTCCTCCATTCCGACAGACAACTCAGTTCTTCTCTATCTCCACTCCCATTACTCCTTTCCCTGCTGACTATTCTCTCTGCTCCCTTCCTCCCAGCCTCCAGCTTCTGCTGCCTTTTCACTGTGGCCCCTTTCTTTAATCCATCCTCCTCCCCCCTCACTGTGTCTCACCACCTCCCCAACAGTGGGTCCCGTGTGTGCAGCCTGTGACCACAACAAAGGTCTCATGTCAGACCCCCTTGTAGGCCATTGCCCAAGCAATGGGAGGCTGCCACTGGGTTAGGTTAGGGGCCAATTCCTAGCTTAATCCATTGCAACTGGATCCATCCGTGTAGAGTCACGTGGTATAAGCCTCACATGCAGGGCTCTGTCCTCGCAGGGAGAATACCGCAGCGAAATGAAAACACGAGCCTCTGCCTTCCTGAACGGCGAGTTCTACTGGAGGCTGAGAGGGCTGACAAGAAGCACGTGAAAAGGAAAACACAGGACAGACGATTGCTGTGATGGAGCAAAGCCAAGCCAGATGGGTGCACAGAGAGTGCCTGGAGCAGGGGTGTGTGTCATGTCAGACAAGGTGGTCTGGAGAGGACGAATGAGACAGTGACGTTCGTGTCATTAGGGACATCATGAAGGGGAGAGGCTCAGAAGGAACCATGCGGGGCTCTGGCCTGGTAGACATGACAGTGCTTCTGGACACATGGCCTGGACACATGGTCAGCACCGAGAATCATAAGAAGCCCTGCCCTCCGGGCCTCACCGAGAAAAGAGAGATGCCTCCATAAGGAACACCGTGCAGTGTGTGATGCTTGATCAAGTCCTAGAAGGACCAGAGCCCAAGAGGCGTTTCAGAAGGGAAGCAGAGTGCAGGCACCCACTCTCTGTCTGCACTGGGTCCCTGCTGCCCCATCCTTACAAGCAAGGACGCTGTGGGCACCCCTAGGGCGCGATCGGATTCAGTGAGCTTTGGGTGCGTCCCAGTCCCCGGGGCTTGTTAAAGCAGCCGGCGGGCCCAGCCTCGGCAGCTCTGACCCTATGTCTGGGCTGGGGCCGACGGTAGCATTTCTCACATGTTCCCAGGTGGTGCTGCCGCTGGCCCACAAGCCACGCAGTGGGAGGCGCTGCTCTCCTGGCGCTCTCATGGCTCCCAGCGCCTCCTCTTCTTCCCTGGCTCTGCCCTCTCTGCAATGGCTGCTTCCTCTACCGTTTTCCCTTCAACGTCCAGCCGCGAGCCAGTTCCTCCAGAAACCTGCCCTGACTCTCCAAGGCCGAGTCCTCGGTGCCCGCCCTGAGAATCCCCCTTCCACGGTCACTGCATCTACTACTGAGCTCAACCTGACTCTCTGGTTGGGAGCCCTTGAGGGCGGTTTCTCCAGTTCCTACTCCCTGGTATGTGTTCCTCAGCCCTCACCTTCTCCCAGCTGTGTGTGAGGGAGGCCCTTCTGCGGGAGAGTTCCCACCTGCTCCTCCCTGGGCTCTCCTCACCATCCCAACCCCACTTCACCCTGAGCTCCCTGGCTCCTCTGAACATTCTGGTTCCAGCAGGTTCGGGCCCACTGTTTTACCGACAGCTGGCCATCAAACAAATTGAAATTCTTTCTCTGACAAAGCAATGTGCAGTTTGACGTTTTTAAAAGGTCTGTTGTACTAAGAGGCTCAAATAAGCAAAACCAAGCCCCAGAATGGCAATGCACACAGGGGTGGGTCAGAGGGCCAGGAGGCCCAGCGCTTGGATCCGCCTCCGCCACCAGCTGAGTGGCCTTGGGCAAGTCACTCTGTTCCTTCCTGCGTCAAGGGAGGGAACTGGATACGTGATCTCTAAGGTGCTTTCCAGCTCTCAGATTCCAAGATTACAGAATTCAAGCGCATCTAGAAGCTAAGCTAGGATACTCAGACTTCTAGCATGAGACTGCCAGGTCTGATGGGCAATTTTCTCTTCCTGTGAGCTGTTTTCTAGTTTTATCTCTGCATGTGGAATCAGAGGCAACTCCTTAAAGACTCCAGGTGAGTCAGTGATCGAGGTAGCTGCAGAAGGAAATGCCGGAACTAAACTGTAACACACAGAAAAAGGTGTATAGACAAGGGTTTCAATCAGCATCACTACTGTGTGGCTTTCAGCAAATTATTTAACTTCTCTGAGCCTCAGTTTTTTCATCTGTAAAATGGGAGCAAAAAAAAAAAAAACCCAGCATCTACCTTATAAAACTACTATGAGAATTAACAGAAAAAACTTACCAGCAAATACCTAGAACAGCACAGAAGTTCAGCAAGTGTTAGCTCTGCTCCCTCTGGACCCTTTCAGTCCAGCTCTGCTGCCAGGATGGCCCCTAAATGAGGAAGGCATTTTTAACTCTGAACCCTAAAGTCCTTCTGAGGAGCTTCCGGTCACTCCTATGGCGTTGCTTGTCATTCATTCATTCAACCTATGTTCATTGAGCTTTTACTGAGTGGCAGATATGACAAAAAGAGTAAGTACAGATAGTTAAGACACAGTCCCTGTCCTCAAGGAACAAGAGCTATGCTTTAGTTAGGGATAGAGACAAACCAACAACTATAATATGGTGGGATAAATGTTACCAGGGCTAAGCAGTGGGTCTAAGCACATAGGGGAGGTCAGAGGATACTTCCTGGGCCAAGTTGATTTCATAAGGGTGAGAAGTATTGGCCTAGCTACGTAGTGACAGGGAAGAGAATTCTGGGAGGGGGAAAAATGAATCTGGAGAGGGGACCAGGATCATATTATCAAACATCTATGTCCTACAATATGGAGTTTAGTCTTTAACGTAAGAGCAATGCAGAGGCACTACAAGGTTTTCAGCAGGGGAGTGGCAGGATCAGCTTTGTATTTATAAAGACCACTCTTGCTGCTGTGCAGAGAACTGATGAATGGGGAGGCTGGCAAAACCAGAAGAATGGAGAGTAGTCCGGAGAGCTGATCCAAAATGATGCAACTGAAAATGGTGACAGTGAGGAATTTGAGAGACGTATACGGGATACTATCTACAAAACTCAGCAATGAATTGAATGACAAAGTGATAGACAGAGGAATCAAGAATGATGCGGTTTCTGGCCTTGTCACACAAATGAGTACTGGTATCGTTAACTGAGATGAAGAAGACAGGAGAGAAGGGGCAGACTTTTGTGGGGGTGAGGAGAGGCTGAGGGGTGAAGTCAGTTTTAGGAGAGACAGGGCATGTAAGGCTGGAGGAAAGAATTGTTAAAGGTGAGGGATACCTGACCCTACTCACATATTGCAGAGAAAGAACCAATAGAGGAAAAGGGGGGCCAGTAACCCGTGGCATGAAGGCTCCGGAAGAGAGTAAAGGGCATGTGACCCAAAGCAGGTGGGAGATGACAGTGTGAGGCCATCTCGCCTCTTGGGATGGCAGGAAGGAGGCAGCCACAGGCGTGCAGACACCTCAGGTCTTTCTTGCTCCAAAGTCATGCTCTTCCCCTCACCCACTGCCTCTGATCCATGTGGTTGGTCCTCATGGAGTCCCGCAGCCAGTTGGTAAGTTAGTTCTTCCATTTAGTGAGACCACCTGGAACAAAGAGGGGGCCTTGGATAAGTACAAGTGCTTCGGTTTCTCATCTGTGAAATGGAGACAGACAACTCAAAGGGTGGGTTGTAAGGACTCGGTGAAGCCATGTCTGAACCTGTGAACGTGCTCAGAACAGTGCCCAGCACACAGGACGCTGTCCTCGCTGGTAGCTGGTCTCTTCCCAGGCCCCGGGTGTGCGGTGTGCGCTGAGGAACTGGTTCACCTGGGGACCTCGTTCACCTGGGGACCTCCGGGGGCGCCTCCTCCTCAGAGCAGGCTTCCTGTTTGCCAGCCCCTTTCAAAGCCGGAACTCCTTTTTCAGCTGCCCATTAATGTCCTATCTCCAATTGTCTGTTCATTTGCACATTCACTTCCACAATACATGGCACCCATGGGTGGCCTCTTTGAACTTGAATCCTATTATTCCCAAATACATTCTTATTTTGGTGTCGCAGTTTTTTATCGCTATCATCCTGGGTTTGAAGGGCTAAATGCAGTGGCTTCTGACAGATAAAAGGACTCTGCTTTGCCCCAGTGAACTCTCAAACGCTTGGGTGCCTCAGCTTCTCCTTTACACACGTTTATCTCGTATTCATGCCCTGCAGTGCAGCCTGACTTCAATATCATGAGTATTCGTGGAGTGAACAGTTGCTGGTTCTCCCCAAGCATGGAGCGCTCTTTACTTACGTTCATGTTCATGTTTCTGAACGGACAGTACTGAGCTTAGCTCTCAGGCTTTCCCTCCGCAGAGAGTCCAGTCACTCTGTCTTGTGCCTGTGTTGTTTGTTCTGGGCCAGCAGTCCTGTCACCACTGTTGCCCCCAGTGCCCAGTGGGAGGCCCAGGGAGGTGGGCATCAGGATGGAGGGCGTCCTGGAAGCTCTGGGCCTTCAATCCCATCACGACTGTCAGGACCCAGTGGGAAGCAGAAAGCAGAAGAATGTTCCAATGGGGTGGGAAGAGCCATCCTCATTTACTAGTAGTGTTTAGACTCTAAAGGTAATAACTTTTCAATTACTTATTCTCTAAGAGCCCATTTTCAGGGGAGCCACGATGACCCTGGATCCTTGGTGAGTGATGAAGTGGAAAGGGTATGACTGCTCAGCCCTCTGGCAAGTGAGGCAACCAGGTAATGCTGTTCTTGGCTTAAAGCACCCCTGTGGTCTCCCACCTCCTGCCTGCAGTGTCAGACTGTCCCTGGCCTTGTGCCTCCCGCCACACCTGCCCGAGGCTTCTGCATTCTCTGTGGCCGCTGCCTGGGCAACTTTCCCTTCTTGGGGAAAGTGTGTGTGAGACAGAACTTCCTACTGGTTCTGTTTCCCTGGAGGACCCCCAAATAATACATGTACTTTGCAGGATTTTGTAGGATGCATTATTACTAATAATTGCTGTTATTTATTGAGTGCCACCCACCTTGTTAAGGGTTTACCATGCATTTCCTCATTTAATCCTCACCATGACTTTATGAGCCGGAACTGTTGTCCCCTGGGTAGAGTGAGAAAGCAGATACTTAGACTGATATCACTCACAGTTAGTAAAGGTGCAACCACAACTTGAATTTGAACCACCTCCTCATTCCCTCTCCACTGAGTGCCTAACTAAGGGATGCTTTTCTTGCCCAATAAATGTTTTGTTCCACCCCCACCCTAAATAACTGAAGCATGTTCATTCACTTAATTCGGGTATTTGATTTTTAACCAGAGTTTTGGTTTTTAATTTTTCCATCATCTGGTTCAATGTTGCCCAGGAGCTTCCAGGTGAGGGATTGGGGAGGAGGGTGTGTGCAATCCTCGGACCGCCTCACATAGATCCCCACCCCCACCCCACCCCAGACTCAAGTCTGCCTGCCTGGCAGGAACGCCCCAGGCAAGCCTGGTCTGCAAGGCCACAGGCAGCCCTGGGACTAGGCCAGCAGAGCTCCCTGGACATCAGACTCACTTGGTTCCCTCAAGGGAGCCTTGTTGCTGCAGAATTTCTAGGTCCCTAGTTTCATGGAGGAGCAAACAGGCTTGATGGTTGAGTTCATGAAGGAGAGAGATGTGTGTGTGGCCAATTACCCCAACTTGGACTGTTCCATTTTGAATCTGTCCACTTGCATCTCTTTTTCCTGATAAGCTCACACACTAAAGCAAGCCGCCCGAATGGCCTGCTTCCAGCGAAGCAGAAGGTGGGGGAGAGCTGGGGCCTGCATGGTGCTGCGGCTGTGGGGCATGTGCCAGAGAAAAGCCGCTCAGCATTCACCACGCCTTTAACCCCACCTGCCCTGGCGTCGCCTGGGGTGGGGCCCTGGGCCTGCTCCGGGGAGCAGGAGCCCTCGGTGAGAGGCCACAGTCCTTCTGTAATGGTGCTCCTGACTCCTGTGCACTGCATGTTTCCCCAGAAACTCCCCTGCGCCCATGAACAAACTCTTCTTTTAAGTTAAAAAGAGAAAGATGGAGTAGAGGTGTTGTTGTTTCTAATTAAAAAGGCTTTTGGGGACAGGTAAATATGCAATTTCCTTGTATGCAAATTAGAATGAGTTGTACAAAAGCAGGTTCCACTTAGCACTTGGCTAAGAGCTTTGTCTCCATTGTCTCCTTTGACATTCCCCCAGTTCTATGAAGCAGTACTGCTGGACAGAGGATGGCCCAATGGCTTGAGAGATGCAGGGACTTGCCCAGGGTCACACGGCTATACACAGCATAACTGCTACTGTAGGTTTGCACCGGCAAAGGAGCCTCAGCATTATCTTGGCAAATATGAGGAGGGCTTGTGACTCTGATCATCATCAGCTTCTACTGGGAAATGTGCCTAAAGAAATGCTAGAAACTGTGAAAGCTGTCTGTTTGCTTTATCTGAAGACACTCACTCACTCACTCACTCACCCACTCATTCACTCAGTCACCAAACACGGGCACTTACACTGCATGGGGTCTAGATGCTAGAAATAAGACCTGGTTCCTGTCTGACTAAATAATGGGCTGCCATCGTATGGAACGTCAAACACTGTAAATGCCGAACTCAACAAAACCTTCCCTGATGGATCTCACTTCTTCTTTGTCCTAAAAATTCATAACACTGGTTTTTGCTTTAAACATGTCTTTATTCTATGGGCTCCTGACTTTGGTTGGCAAATGTTTATTTTGTTAGTAATCCTTTCCATGCCTCCTGAACCCGTATAGAATGCAAACTTCCTGAGAGTAGAGGTTCTGTACTTAACAGCCACTCAGTAAACATGCTGTGGTGTCATGCAAATCCTTTCTGAAACCTAATATCTTCCCTCATAGAATCAAAACGTCCACCCTTCAGATCATCAGTTTCATTTCTGAGCATTGAGTTGCATGCTCTTATTTTTCCTATCACTTTTTTCCCCCTCTGGAATCTAAAGAATGGTAATATATAAGATGACTTGAAATTAAACTCGTTACGTTTTCTGTTCCTGTAAACCCAAGGAAATTAGGAATGTTTTTCAGAGATACATTAGCTTTAAGAATTTGTTTCCAAACTCTATATGTGTCCTCTCTCTCCACACCCCCACCCCTTCTTTCTCTTGCAGTCTCTCAGGTCACAGTGTGATTTTTCCAAATTCATACCGTTCCTTCTGGGCTGTGAACAAAATCTAGGGGACTGAGGGAGATCATTGCCCCCCACCTATTATTCCTTAGGGTTCCCAGGCCCTGGCTATGGGAATCCAAGATTCATTAAGTACTTTCTAAAGCTAGAGGTTTGGAGAAGGAGAAGGGAAAGCTGTAGGAACTACTAGTAAACCAGCTGCCAGTTTGATGATCATAGTACAGAGCCAATAGAGGGCCAGCCTTGGGGCAGGAAAGGCCGAGGTGAAATTGTAAGAAAAAGAGCTCCCTTCCTCCCTGGCCGAGGGAGCCATGCCCACTGGCCGCCCTCCAGCCCGGTGTGACCTTGGAGCTGGAGCTGCACAGCGAGGGAGGAGCCAGCTGGTGCCTGGTACCTGGCCAGGAGGCCGAGCACCCCAGTGGCATCACCGGTGGCTCTGTTGGGCCCCTTACATATTTGATTCCTGGTCAGACTGGCCTGGCCTCAGAAAGAGGCCCTGTGAGCAGCTCCTTTGAGGGAACCTGTGGAGGCGGGAGGGGCGGGGAGCCCTTCGCTCCTGTCCCAGGATGGCTCTCAGGAGAGGTGCAACGGCTTCATCATCTTCCACCTAATTATAGGGCTCAGTTCTTGGGTTGGCCCCACTCTCAAGAAGGGACAGCACACCCCCGGGCTGGCACAACAGGCAGCTCACCTATACCAAAGCCTCTCTCCACCTACCCTGCTACCTGGTATAAAATTCATACCCCCACACTCTTTCCCTCCAGACAACCCCTATGAGGAGGAAGTGGACTCTGAGAAGGTAGGTCTCAGCCTGGAGTGTCTGGTGTGTGGATCCACCTGGAAGGCAGGAGGGCGTTGGGAAACAGAGGACTCCGCAGGGATAAGTCTCACTGCGCAGGTGGGTTAGAAGAACCTGCAGCACCAGGTGTTCCCTACGCATTGAGGCAGGTAAAGGTCGTGGAGGAGAAAGTTTGCGAGGCAGGAACAGGCAGGGCATGTTGCCCAGGGCAGGAGGGCCTGCGGGCTCTGGCTGAACTGGGAGCTTGTGTCCCATGTAAAGAGTCAGCCACTGATCCCTCCCAGCCTCTTGGTGCTGCATGGGGACATGGGCCCCGCCTGCCAGGTTTTTGCTGTCTGGTTTTTGAGATTTTTTGTTTTGTTTTGTTTGTTTTAAGGAGAAGAACGGAACCAATCAGTTTTTTTTTTTTTTAACATGTTGACAACTAATTTAATTATTTTAAACACTGTGTGGCTCTACAGAGTGTAGGCGAAGTGAAATAGCTATGGGCCCCATTTGGTTACTAGGGAACACTGAAGAAAGAGTTCACTCAAGGCCATATCTACTTCCAGGGGCGCGGAAACACCACCCTTCCCAGCTCTAACACATAACATACAATTATTTAACCTGCAGGAGGCCCTTCTCAATCAATCAAGCCAGGAGCCTAGTGCAATATTGTCAGCCTCCTTATACCTCAGATCCATATCTTGACCCTGAAAACAGTTCAATCCATTCTTTTTTCTTTTTCCTCTTTTAGCTAAAACAAAACAAAACAAAACAAAAAACTCCACAAACAAAAAACACCTAAAACTGCAAATCTTTCCCCAGAAAGTTTCTCTGGAGAGGCAGCACTTAATTGTAGAGACCTTTGCTTCCAGGTCATTAGCCAGGAATGTTCCAGGTGGATCCCCAAGCCAACATGTTTTGAACTTGGACAAAAGCCCTGAATGACCTTGGGCAAGGTACTCAGCCTATCTGATTTCCTTCTTCTGCTGGCTGAGGAAAGCTATTGCAGTCGGGGCGAAGCACAAAACCAAGAGCTCTGATGGCTCATCTTTCAGACCCTTTGGGCCTCAGTGTCCCGCCTACAAAAATGTTCCTGGAACAGGTCTAAGGCCCTTGGGGGCCCAGGGTCTCTACCAGTCCTCTGCTCAGAGCATGCCCCTCTGTGGAACTCAGGCATGCCCCCTGGCAAAAGTGTGAAATGGGTGATGTTTGAATTCTTTGAGCTATAGCCCACCTCCTGTCACCTGACGCCCCTAGCTGAACTCTCCACCCCCCAGGGACACTTTATTCAACAGCCTGGTTATTTTACTAAATGACATAGCAAGGTATATGTATACATACACATAAAGAAAGTATTGTGTACATGTGAATATCACTTGTACCAAAAACTACGTAGTGAATTTGTGCCCCCCATTTTTTCAAGGTTCAGAAGGTACCAATGCCTGCTTTTAGAGATCACATCCAGGGCTTTCATGCTGAATGCCATTAAGTGTTTGGAACTATCTCCTCATCCTGACTTGGAAGCAAGTTTATTTATTCAGCATAAAAGGAAGTGTTTGAACTCACAGAGTGTGATTCTCTGCAACTTTTCAAAGCAGCAAGACTGGACAGACAACTTTTAGGACAATAAGACATATTTCTCTGTTCCGAGTACCACCTTGCTATTTAAAGGGCCACAGTTTTGCCACCCTGAAGCTGCCTTTGGGGATATTGATTTTAAGCTGTTTATTAAGAAATGAAAGACTCAGAAAGAACCTTTGACCCCCTCCCCTTTCCTGCCCAAGAGGTTCAGGTAGAAAACCCTGCTTCGGGAAGGCAACCTGAGGCTGTGCCTAAGCCTACTTTGAATTAAGTGTGGTAAACAGGAAGGCCTCGGGAAACAGCCCGTCTGTTAAATGCCTACCCCCGTGTGCTTCGGAGCTGCCCAAGAATGAGCCCGCCATGTGCGTTCCTCTCTTCCTCAACTCCCAGTAAATCACCCAGTCTCATTTCTAAAATTTTCTCCTTTGTCCCCAAATGCCACACATACCCAATGTTGCCTCGCTGTCTTTGGAGTTTTCATGCTTGTGTGAATTCCCTGTGCACACGTATAAAAATTTGAATTTTCTCCTGTTAATCTGTTTCTGTTAATTTGATTATTAGCCCAACTAGAAGAATTTAGAAGGTGGGAGAAAAGTATTCATTTTGTTTAACCCATACACTATCTTAACTAGACAATTGTAGCTATATAGGAGATCAACATTAAAAAGGACATGAATTTCAGTGAATATAGATGATATATATTTAAATGATAAAAATGAGCCTTCCCCTCCCCCTCCCCCCATAGTCCCTTCTATTGCCTTTTCATTCAGTTTTGAACCACTCTTTCATGAAACTAAACATGTAAACAATGTTTTGTGGATTTCACAATATTGCCTCGGTGAATGGAGCCCTTTTCCCATCCCACCCTTATGACTTGCTTGGGTTATACAGACCCAGCTGGCATTTTGTAATGACAGATCTGCACACACAAAAAAGAATTTAGGGCAAGAACAACATGGAACTGGAAGGTACTATAGGACATGCATTGTACATGGTTTATGTTCCTTTCTTTCTACCTCTCCTCAACATTTACAGGCGACCCCCCTCGCCCCGCCCCCGCTAAAGAAGGTGTCAGAGAAATTGCTGAATCTGCAGAAGAACTGAACAAAGGGAAGTCCAGCAAATGCTTTAGTCCATGATGCATGAGAATTAGAATCAAACAACAGGCAGGTGGGAAGGCTGTCTGCAAGCTGAACCCCGGTTACTCCAGCTCTGGGCAGAGGCCGCAGCAAGCTTCCTGCTCCTCACCTGCGTTCCATTGCTGTGCTGGAGCTTCTTTCACAGGAACGCTTTTCAGGGCACAGGTTCACCGTCTTCCCAGCTCACCCCTCTCTAAGAAGTGAGTGATTGTCTTAAAGCCCCTCCGGGCTTCTTTTCTCCCAAGAAGGTACTCATTGATCACTTCCCTCTGGATTCTCCCCTAATACTTACAGCCTTGCTTTATTCGCTTAGAAGCTGCTCATGGAGGGAGGACATGGCAGCGTGAATGCCACTCAAGCTCTCTTCTAAGCCAGTGAATGGAAACCGGCACCACGCTACCTCAGACAGTGTTTTGTGGTTGCTCAAAGCCTCCCATGACCCCTAGAATTTTTGTTTTGAGAACCGCTAGCAGGGTCTCCTAAGACCATCGGAAAACACAGACATTTACATTACGATTCATTAACAGTAGCAAAATTACAATTATGAAGTAGCAACGAAAATAATTTTATGGTTGGGTGTCACTGCAACATGAGGAACTGTATTAAAGGGTCACGGCATTAGGAAGGTTGAGAACCACTGCAGCTGGATCCATTCTCACCAAGTGGTTCTGTCCACAATGGGCAGCTCCTGGAAAAGACAAATCCATACTTTTGCTTTGTTTCATAGGACTGTTTCTAGAAATTGAACTGGTCGACTGGTTGGAGTGAAGGACCTTGCATTGAAAGCATGTAAGTGACTTTCCAAGAGACTCCAGTGTCTTCCCTTCTCAGACATGCCACTCTCTCCCTCTCTGAACTCCATGCTAATATTACACCTATATAACCCTGCTATGCCGCTGCTCTGTTCTTTTCTGGGTGGGAGATACTGTGATGTAGGTACTTGTTCATTTACATATAGGCCATTTGCCAACGTTTAGCTCCCTGATGTAACCAGATGCTGTTTGCACGTATCTACAAATTAGTGTAGAATATGGAATTTTATAGAACTTCTCCTTCACAATGGGGCTTGTTACAATCAAAGACCCAGGGAGAGGCAAGAAATTGATTTTAGGACCCCAGTTTGAGGCAGGCGAGTGATGGAGGATGTACCACAAAATTAATTTTGGAGAGAATTGAGATTGAAGTTAATAATTCATTGGTATAACAAATATTCATTGGGTATATAGTGCTGAATGAAACTGGAAAGTGGTTAAACTAGAAGAGCAGACAATTAAGAACTTCAAGTCATGGAGACCCAAGAACTCTTTGAGGAAGAAATAAAAATTATCTGAAAATTTATCTGGAAATTTAAGATTCTCCTCCTCCCCTCCCCCAAAATATGTGTGTGGGGGGAGAGGGGAGGAGGAGAATCTTAGGTATATCCTTGGAATTGCCTGCCATGTAATCTTGAAAAGAAATTAGTTATGAATGGGCCACATTTTCAAAATTTTGATCAAATGTTTTATGGCTTATTTGAAAAGGACTTCCCATTTAATGGACCAAATCTTTCTATAGCATTTCCAGCTAAATGCTTTCTTTTTTTTTTTTTTTTTTTTATAAAAAGCACCACATACAATTTCAAGGAAGCATTATTTTAAGGCTCAAGTTTATACCAGTTAACAAATTTTCTGAGAAGATATAAACTCCAGACATTCAAAAGAGTTTAATGTAACCACATTTTAAAGGACACTTAAAGTTAACATTATAGTTTGCAAAAGATAAATTCCTAATTCTGTCCTATTTTGTTTAACTTTACCTCCTGGGATGTTTTCAATTATGTCAAGAGATTGTAGAATCCACTCTCAAAGTAAAAATAATTTAAATTTATTTAAAAATAATTTAAATAAACATTTGTAGACAACATGTAGCACTTGGAATGGGAAAAGGGGCTGAGGGTTTTGTGAACTCTAGCAATAAACACTAAGGGTTTAAAATGACTGAACATTAAGCAGTGTTTTTCTGGTGATTGTCATGCCTCCCCTCCCCCGCTCAACCTTGTGACTGATCAGTGGAAGGTCCCTGTCATATACTTCAACAACACCATCCTTACTCTATACGTCTTTGCTCATAGTAAATTCTCACAAAAATATAGAGCATAATAACTCGGATACTCCAACATGCTTAGAATACAGAAATTTTAGGAAATGCAAAGAAGCTGCTATGGACTGACTGTGTCGTTCCCCGCCCGTCCCCCCCCCAACCCCACTCTCCCTCCGCCCCAACACACACACTACCCCCCCACCAAAAAACATTTTTATATTTTGAAGCCCAAAACCCCAATGGGATGGAATTTGGAGGCAGGGCCTTTGGGAGGAAATTGGGGTCAATTTAGGTTCTGAGAATGGGGCTCTCATGATGGGATTATTGCTTTTATAAAATCCTGGCTGGTGTGGCTCAGTTCATTGAGCTTTGTCCCGTGTCTCAGGTTATTGGTTTGATTTCAGGTCAGAGCACACGCCCAAGTTGTAGGCTCGATCCCCAGTAGGGATCGTGCAGGAGGCAGCTGATGGATGTTTGTCTTTCGCATGCATGTTTCTCTCTCTTCCTCTCTTTCTAAATTCAATAAAAACATATTAAATTTTTTTTAAACAAACAAATAAAAATAAACAGAAGACAGGAGATTCTGTCTTCTGCCCTGTGTGCATGCAAGCAGCAAAGAAAGGCCGTGTGAGGACCTAATGAGGTGGCAAACAGGGAAGAGGACCTCCTCAGGAACTCCATCAGCTGGAACCAGGACCTTGGACTTCCCAGCCTCCAGAATTGTTAGAAACAAGTGTCTGTTGTTTAAGCTACTCTGTCTGGTCTATGATATTTTGTTATAGCAACCAGAGCTGACTGAGACAGAGGCCCTCACAAATGAGCTGTTTTTACTGACTGGGCTTAGAAATTGTAGAGAACAAATGATTATCTTTATATGTAGTAGGCAGTCCCTATTTGTTAATGTCATTACTTGCCCGGACCCAAGTAGATCTCTACTATGATTGTCAAATCTTTATCGATCACCTACTTATTCTGGGCAAAGGTCAAATTCCAACTGTATGAAAGCTCTCAATTTTTAAACTCAAAGTCTCTAAGAAGAAAATCCTAGCTTGGAAGATCAGCAGGCTTTCAACAGCTGTAACTCCCCACACTGCTGTCTTGGACCCTCTGGGTTACTTCTTTTGCTTACTACTTGGGGAGTATACATGAAATCTTGGTACAGTACTCCAAGTGCTAACTTTTTTAAAATAATAGGACAATATAAATTAGCATTTGCTAAAGTCTCAAAGGAGGGCACCAATAAAGGTATTTGATACAGAATTTCAGAGGAGGAAATAGTCAAGTTAAATTGCAAAAAGGAAAAAAACAACACAAAAATAACCATCCAACAGCCCAGGTAAGAGCTTGAACCAAAGTAGTAGTGGCGATGATGAGAGTGTAAAAAATAATATAAACATAGCAACCCAAGTGGAGTCAGAGCTGCCATCCCAGAGGAACTGCCTTGTACATCTTACTCCTCAAACCTTTGGAATGTTCAAACTGGACAAAATAAATTTAGACTGGGCCTAAAGCAGCATTGTTTGCGAAGCTAGCAGGAAAATAAACATTATGACTATCTACTGAAGATAATTCTTTAGAATTAGCATCACTATGTTAGCTTATTTGCACCTACAGAAATTTCTTGCTTAGCTTCATACCCCTAGAAATTCCTTCTATTCCTGTCATTGTTCTCCTTCCCTTTCTCATAAATACCTCCAGCCTTCACCTCCTATTCAGAACACTACTTGGGTCTATACCTGAATAAGTGCTTCCCAAACTGCTATTTTTTTTTTTTTTAATCTCAAACTCTTGTTCCTTCTCACTTTGGCCTTTTATTTTTAGGTTAACAAGAGCAAAGAAGAAAGAAGAGACATTAACAAACATCAGAGATATTCAAAGACCCACCGAGTCTTAATGACTGAGTGGACGCTAAGGAATGGTCCTAGGAATCCATAAAGGTTGAGGTTTTGAATCTAAGAGACTGAACGGTATGTACCAACAGGGTATGGCAATTGGAGGAAAGAGCCATTGGTAGATCGGGGGGTGATGTGGAAGTGGACGAGTCTGACTTTTTACCTGTTGAGTTTGAGGTGACAGTCAAGTTTATAGTATATCAAAAGGCCGGCATTGGTGAAACCTGCTTTCCACGCTGTGGTGTTCCTTGGTTCACTATAGCCTTTTACACTTGGGCTGAGCAGATCCAGATGTGAAGTTAACTCTTGAATAACTGAGCACCTGAACTTTAACAGCTGGTTAGCTACAGAAAGGAAAAAAAAATAAAAAGGAGAGGCTTTAAAATAAAAATGGGTCCCCACCAAAATGTTTAAGCAGGACGTTGTGAAAGTGTGGCAATTTCTGCTTAGAGAATAGACCAGTCCTGTGGTCAACTTCTACCTATTCCCTAAGTGAAGAGCTAGGAGAGCTAGATGTCACTAGCAAATCCCCAAATGGAGAAGCCATTTACCAGGAAGTGTGTCCTAGCAGTTCCTGAGGGAGCAGCTGAGTTTTGGAGCAGAAGCCACAATCCCTTTATCATATAATAAGTACTTTCCTAGAAAGATGTGCATGTTTGCATATCTAAATTGCTACCCTATTATTTCAATGAGGCTTTGTTTTGATATAATAGATTTGCCTTAATCAAGAAAATTAAATGAATCTGAACTAAAAACTGGAAACCAACAACCTAAGACATTACTTCTATTTTGACTATTTCTTTAAACAAAAATCTTTGAGCCCTGGATGGGTGGCTTAGTTGTTTGGAGAGTCATCCCGTGCACCAAAGGGTGCACCAAAGGGTGCACCAAAGGGTGCGGGTTCAATTCGCAGTCAGGGCACATACCTGGATTGCGGTTCAGTCCACAGTTGGGGTGCATATGGGAGGCAATTGATCAATGTTTCTCTCTCTCTCTCTCCCTTCCTCTCTCTCTAAAAGTCAATAGAAACATATCCTTGGGTGATGATTAGTATCTTCCTATCTATATTTGAAAAGCATTCCAAACACAGAGAAAGTTAGGATAAAATATCAAATATTTATATATGTACCACTTGATGCAACAAATGCCATATTTGCTTCAGTTTTTAAAGGGAAATTAAATGTTATAGATATATTTGATGTTCCTTGTCTACCTTCTCAGGTTCCATTCCCTTCCCTTGTTTCTCAGGGGTTATTGCTATTCTGAAATTGGTATGTTTTTCCTGTGCATGTTTACTGCATACATATGTCCCAATATGTATTCTGTAATATTATTTTACTAGAGGCCCGATGCACGAAATTCATGCAAGAGTAGGCCTTCCTTCCCCCAGCTTCCGGCACTGGCTTCCCTCTGGCACCCGGCACCTGGGCTTCCCTCGCAGTCCTGCTTTGTCAGGAAGGTTGTCTGGAAGGACATCCGGTCTAATTAGCATATTATGCTTTTATTATTATAGATATATTTATAATTGCACATAAACCAACATCACATTATATTTACCATTCTCTATGTTATTTATATATTTTACAGTGTGCTTACCCATTCTGCCACTAAAGGACATTTAAATTGTTTCCAGTTTTTCCCTGGAATATCTGAATTCTTTCTTAGCCAAAACTCAAGGACCTGGGTCTAACATCTGGTGCCATTCACATTTGTACAAGTTTTCCTTTGTGTTGGTGCTTTCCTAGAGGGTCTTAGTAGATGTGGAATTGCTGGGTTTCAGGAAATGTACATCTATCTTTACCTTAACTATTCCTCAAAATGATTGCTCAAAGTACTCACCTCCTGGCGTTGTGTAAGAGCTCCTGACAGTCTTCACTTGTTGAACATTTAAATTTTTGTCAACATAGGGGTGTTTTTACTTTTGTTATCCGATAGTGAAGCTTCTTTCAAAATATCCAAGCTTTCCTGGGTCAGTTAGAAGTTTGTTTGCCTCTCATTAACTAAGACAGAGTGTTCCAGAAGGGCAATATATGAGTCAGGCAGAGAAAATTAAGCTAGGACTAAGAGCTCCTGCCAAAGACAGATCAATCTGAGATTTAGATAAAGCATACTTGAAGTTAAAATCAATGGGAAAGAATGAATGATTTTAAAAAATTGATTTGCAACAGGTTTACAGGTGTGTGGTAGAGCTCTTTATTGAGCACCTTTCAGATCTTATCACATCAATACCTATGTGACCAACAAGAAACTTCCAGGAGTTACCAGTGAAACTATCATCAGAGCTAGTGCCTGGACACAAACTGGACCTGCCCCTAAAGCTTGGTGATGGAAAATAGATGGTGATAACCTGGGGCATTTGTAGTGGATCCTTTAGCATTCACCTGGGAGAAGAGAACATATATTTGATAGAAGATGAACATATAGAAATTTGTAGGTCAGTTTATTAATCTAAAGAATAGGAGATTGGCTTCTGTGCTGGGGAAAAAGTTGGGACTCAGATAAACAACTATTCCTAGTATAGTATCAGGTATATTTAGTATTTAGTAAATTCATAACTGTAACAAACTAGTTGAGCAGCTACTACATTCCAGGCATTGCAGCAAGTCCTAGGCATACAGCAGTGAAGAATTAGACCAAATCTCAACTGTCAAAAAACTCACATTCTAGCCCAAGCTGGCGCAGGTCAGTGGTTAGAGTGTCGGCCTGAGCACCCAGGGTCACAGGTTTTGATTCCTGGTCAAGGACATGTGCCTGGGTTGCAGGTTTATACCACATTTGGGAGGCAACCAATCGGTGTGTCTCTCTCACATCAGTGTTTCTCACTCTCCCTTCCCCTCCCCTCCTCCTTTCCATTCTTTCTCAAAATCAATGGAAAAAAAATACCCTCGGGTGAGGATTTAAAAAAAAATTTTTTTTTTAAAAACCTCACATTCTGCCGAAACCGGTTTCGCTCAGTGGATAGAGCATCGGCCTGCGGACTGAAGGGTCCCAGGTTCGATTCCGGTCAAGGGCATGTACCTGGGTTGCAGGCACATCCCCAGTGGGGGGCGTGCAGGCGGCAGCTGATCGATGTTTCTAACTCTCTATCTCTCTCCCTTCCTCTCTGTAAAAAAACAATAAAATATATTTAAAATAAAATAATAAAATAAATAAATAAAAAACCTCACATTCTAGAAGGAGGTGACAAACAATAAATAAATAATCCACCATCTGGTGTGTCAGGTGATAAATGCAACTGAGAACAGGCAGGGTAAAAAGGGGTAAAATGGGAATGGGCCACCCAGCCAATGCTGCTTGCTCCTGCTCATTTCCAGGCAACCTTGGGGATTGTCTTCCGAGTCACTGAAGTCCTAACATTCTTAAGCTGTGAAACAGGAAAAATAATAATGGAATTGTGCATGGTTTTACTTATTTGTGTGCTAAAATGCAACTTTAAACAGTCTTTCCAAACTTGTTTAGAACTTTAAAGCAGAGAAAAAGGCAAGATTGCTGGAATGCTTGCCGATTTAACATTGACAAAATATTTGAAAGTTGTCCAAAATTATAGGCTTTCGTGAAATGAAAAAGGACTTCATTGGGAAATTATAAATACACACACACACACACACACACACACACACACATCTATGTACAGTAGAAAAAGCAATGGGCAGAGACCCTCAGGAGGCTCGGAAGGTAGTTCAGGCTCTATTCTTCCATAGCCGTGGAAATCATGCAGTCTCTGTACCTCTCTGTTTTCGTGTCCATCAAATGATGTTAAGAGACCATCAGTTCTACTTTTTGTCTCCCCAGACACTGCTACTCCCGCTTTTGTTTTTGAGAACCGAAACACTGGTGTGTATATTTCTGTTGTGATTCTTTAAAATATATTTTATTGATTTTTTACAGAGAGGAAGGGAGAGGAATAGAGAGTTAGAAACATCAGTGAGAGAGAAACATCGATCAGCTGCCTCCTGCACACTCCCTACGGGAGATGTGCCCGCAACCAAGGTACATGCCCTTGACTGGAATGGAACCTGGGACCCTTCAGTCCACAGGCCAACGCTCTATCCACTGAGCCAAACCGGTTAGGGCTGTGATTCTTCTTTTTTAAACCTCACCAGAGAATTTTTTTTTATTGGTTTTAGAGGGAGAGGAAGGGAAAGAGAGAGAAAAACATGGATGTGTGAGAGAAACATTGATTGGTTGCCCCCCATATGTGTTCCAACTGGGGACTGAACCCACAACCTTGGTGTATGGGACGATGCCTCAGCCAACTGAGTTACTGGGCCAGGGCCTGTATTTTTTTTTTTTTTTAATTTATGTTGGACTGTAACAACTTCCTTTTTAAATATAGAAGTCTCCTTTGCAATAAAGTGCAGTCCTGCTCCTGCTCAGTGTTTCTCTGATCTGAGACAGGGAAAGAAAATCTTGACAATCCAAGGCTCCCAGGACTTTGAAAAAACCCCGATTCATTTCTTCCCTGTTGTTTTTCATGCCTCACTTCTGGTGATGCTTTGAAAGCACATTGGTTACTATTCTGGTAAATATGTTAAAATGATCAATAACATGATATTACTGGAAAGTCACCAAGTCATTTCAAAAGTAAATGGAATGTTAAAGTTGCATGCCAAGATTTTTACTCAAGCATACCTTTTTAATCCTGTTTGAACCTCTTGATATAAATAATCTGTTATTGTTATAAAAACAAAGCTGCATTTTTTCAAACACCTTCATGCTTATGTCAACTTATCAAAAGGAGAGAGATGGGCCTTAGAAAACAATCATTTTTTAAACAATATTTTTAAAAAATGTTTTACCATATCTAGTAGTTTTCCAATGTCATCTTTTATTTTACATTAAAGAAAAATCTTCTTGCTTTATCAAAAAAAAAAAAACATTTTTTCACGAGATGGCCTCAGTTTTTGTTTTTAATATGATTGCAAGCCCAGTGAGATGGCAAAATAAGCTGGCGCATTGCCTCGGATCAACCTCCAATGTCAAATCTTAAGATTAGATAGCCCAGAATTCTGCAGATGAATTTCTTTTTTGAGATTCTGTGGAGAAGTGATCTGTGAATAGTACTGTTGCCCAGTGAATGCAGACTGGATTGCGAAAGATTAATTTCAGCCCTTGCAAAAAGATGGGGAACATTTGCTTTTACTTACAATTTCTTCTTAGTGTTAACTTCCCCATAGAAAGATTAGTCATGATAGAGTCTTGAAATCTGCCTAAAGCCTTCAGAGAAGAGCTGGCCAACTAGAACATGAACTCAGAACTACCCTCCTGCAGATCACATATATATGCTTCAACCTTCACTTTCTACTATGAACAGATACTCTATTTATTACCATCTGTGATATCTATCTGTGTTGATGACACCAACTTCTTTGTATTAAAACTCCCCTTCATCACTATCACTGGTGTCAGCCTCACTGAAGCTCCCCTTTACTTTTCTCTTCTACCTCTGCCACAGCCCCTTCACCAGGTCTGAACCTCCCAGATGCCTCATTCTAATCCGTCTTATAACCTCCTGCAGACTCACCTTCCCTGAACTCCCTTGCATCATGCAGTATTCATGCCCCAAACCTTTAAGAATTCTCAACTGATCCTATAATAATGTCCAGTCTTCTTAGCCTGACATTCAGTGCCCTTCATGCTCTGATACTAGTTTCAAAGCTTCTATACTCACCCACTCTCATGCCCCACCCCTCTGTCCCTTGTCCCTGCCTATCTTCCAGGAGTGGACATTCTCCATCCAACTCATCCATTTTTCAAGGTCCACCTCAAGCCACACTTTCAAATACTATTACCTTCCTTGACCATTCTAATTCACAGTGATTTTTCACCACCTCTAAAAAACATAGACTACCCATTGATTTGGCCCTAAATCACACACTCATACCGAAAATTGGTATGTGCAAGTACAGGTTTGTTAGTACTTAACACATGGAATCAAATCATAGAGGTGGAATTTACATAAGATATCATTCAAGTCAATTCAGCATCTCCTGAAATATAGGAAATTTTCCCCCTCTGGGTGAACACTGGCTGACAAGATGATGTGCCTCAAAATGTGGCCTTTTCACCTTTGATTTATTCTTAAAATGAGTGGCAACTGCTTTTTAAGGAAGAAAAACCCCACTCATCCCATTCCAACCAAGTGAGACTCTAATGCCTGGGAGGTGGGGGGGGGGGGTGCAGAGGAAGGGGTGGTAGTGAGAATCCTCCTGCTCTCCATCTGATTGAGATTTCCCCAAGTCCAACCGAAATCCCTTGTGACTATTTTTTAACAACTACTCTAAGCATGGTGTCAGCATCATCTGACAGCTTGTTAGAAATGTAAATTCATGGTCCCCAAACCAACTGAACTGGAAACTCTGAGGGTGGGGCCCAAGAATCTGAGTTTCAAGTTAGAGAAGGGCTACACCTCCCATAAGAAATGGAAAACAGGTGGCCACTTTCTGTATCTTTGCATACTTAAGAATGGGGCCACTATGTCACCTTTTCTTCAACTAAATCCCTTATAACTCTACCTCGATTATTTTGCAATCCAGCTGGTCACCCACACATTGCACATTTGACAAGCAGCTGAGGGCACAGGTATAGAAGAATCCCCCACTCCTCCAGATCTTATCACTCTGAGGCACAAAGAGAAAAACAGCCCCAGGTGACCGCATGAAAAAACCCCTTTTAAAACGGGCCACATGTGGCTTAATTTCCTTAAAAGCCTAGCCGGAAAAGGTTTTTGTGTGTGCGACCCCAACTGGGATGGGCGGTAGTTTTTTTTTTACCGCGCGGGAGAGAGGCAGGGCGGGCCGAAGGTGAAAACAGGGTGACTTGCAGTTGTGTTTTGAGTGGTTGCTTGAGTATCTCGCCCCTCCAGCAAGCACTCTCAGTTTCTTGTCATGAAAGGGGAACCCTGTATTTTGTAGACAAGGAGGCAGAGAAGCAACTTTCAAAGGGGGGGGGGGGAAAAGACAAGAGATCAACGCTCCATGCCCCCAGAGGAAAAGGAACCGCGCTGTTTGTCCCGTTAACAGCAACACGCTGGGCGACTGGGGCTGCCTGTGCCTTCTGCGGTTTTTCTTGCTCTGGGCCGCGTAGGTTCACCTCCACCCTCCCAACGCTCCAGAAGTGAAACATCAGGCGGGCGGCTGCAGTCCCGGGCCGCCAGCTTTGCCCGGGCCCCAGCTGCAGGGGATCCCGGCCCGGCGAACCGCTCAGCCACTTTCTCCCGGGCCGGGGAGGGGCGGGTCCACGCGGCTCGGGCGCTGTGCCCCACACGCGGTAGGGGTCGCTGCGCCGCGGCGCGCTCCCTGCGCGTTGGATAACGGGGCCCGGCTGGAGGAGAAAGGAAACCTGCCGAGGGAGGCGGCGGCAGCCGAGAAGGAGCGAGGAAGGAGAGTTCACTTTGGCTCCGGTGTCAGCGCGCGGCGGCTGCACGGGCGCCGACGAGGGAAGAGCGAGGGAGCCCGTCGCCCATCCCGGGACGGCTCGGGGAGGGCAGCGAGAAGCCGGATACGAGCGCGCCTGCAGGGCGCGGAGCCGGCGAGCCTGGCGAGCGAGGGAAGCCGCGGGGGGCGCGCCCGGGGCGGGCCCCCGGAGCAGCGCAGGATGCCCCACGAGGAACTGCCGTCCTTGCAGAGACCCCGCTATGGCTGTAAGTGCGCCGGGCGTGCGGGTTTCCACCGGCGGGGAACCCTCTCCTTGAGAAACGCGTTGGAAAAGCCAAGGGAGCCGGGTGCGCGCCGCGGAGAGAGCGGGAGGGCGGCGGCCGTGTGGCTGCAAAGTTGGGAGGTGGAGTTGCAAAGGGTAGTAAGCGACGTCCTCCCACTCTTCCCACAAATTTCTGATCCCCAGCTGGCAACACCTACCCTCTACCCGCAACCCCCCCGGGGCGCGCCGGCAGCGTTGGGTCTGCGCGCTGGGACAGACCAGGTTGGGGGCCTATGGGTATCAGGTGAGGAGCCCGCGGGGCTCCAGGCCGCTGCCGACTTGGGCCAGGGGGTGGCGTAAGGGACTAGATTCGGCCGACTCTGAAGGAAAGGAAAGTTTGTTTCCTGTGGCTACAGGTGGGCGCCCGCGCGCTGCGTGAGCGTGGCAAACGCGGCTTTTCTGGAAGGGCAGGCATTTCCTCCTGTCGCGCTCCCTCGGACTTCACCTGAGCCGAAAGAGCCAGTATGGGCCCCACAGATGTGAATCCTTTCGAGCTGCTGCCGAAGGGAACACCTCCGGCGCCAGCCTCTCCTCGCTCCCCTCTAACCCTGCCAGGACAGTGCCGCACGCGGGAGGGCTGCCGCGGAGAGAGGAGCCCGCGTGACTAGAACGAGATGGTGTCAGTTACCCCAGGGAATGCCCTCTGAAAGAGGTTGCTTTAGAGGCTGGTCGGGCGTGGATGGAGCCAGATTAGCACCAACCACGTGGCTTCGTGTGCAGAGTTCAGAGTCTTTACTAAACCTGTGCCAGGAAGTATTTCTTCTAAAACAAACAGAAAGTTGACTCGCTCACTCTCTCTCTCCAGGGTTGGTCCTATTAGTGAGGCTTGGCCAAGGACCACAGGTTAATCTTTTGCGGAGGCTGGCCTTGGTGGCAAAGGTACCAGGTTTTGGTTAAGGTGGTGTTATAGGGTTGTTTTTTGTGGTTTGGCTGGTTGGGAGGCCTACAGACCTGCCCAAGAAAAAAGGGGGAGTAGTCAACTTGTGTAAGTTCCTGCTTCCCTCCCTCCCCACCAGTCTTGGAATGGAGTGTCAGAGATGGCAAGTTCATTGCTGGTGTCAGGCAGTGAGGAGGAGGCCTGAGGAGTCAGCTGAAGCCTCTGTGCTGTAGGAAATGCATTCAGCAGTTCTCTGCAGCCTTAGTTTTCACTTCGGTAAACCACACAGACAACAGAGCTCCTTGGGTACAAGGAGGCATGCTGGGCTCATCCAAGTTGGTGAAAGCCCTTTATATATGTGACAAGCTCCCAGAACACGTAGTAGCACAAGCATGTCAAACTCAAAGGCTAACACAGGCCAAATAAACAAGGTTTAAGTTTATGTGGGCCACAAAGAAACAAAAGCTTCAATTTTCATGGAAACGTAGGTTTGTTTCGATAGAGACATGCTGTATACAAAGGGCTGAAATAAATAATTGTTAACATAAAATAATAGAACATTTTAATAAAATTAATATTTTTTTCTTGAACGTTAACTTACCAGACACTGAATAACTGCACAAATTAATAGGTGTACACAAATCTATTTTTCTTGTTCTCCGAAAGCGAAATATTTCCTGTTGCGCACACCAAGCAAGTCAGTACAAGACTATGACATGGCAATCGGCTGCTAAAACATTCGCTGCTAGTATTAGTGAAGAGAAATGGTGCCGTGCGCGTAAGGCGAGTAAGGGAAATGAATGCAACATGATTATAGTAATCAGTCATTAGTGAACGTTGTAGTTCATTGTTAATAACTAGTGACCCGGTGCATGAAATTCGTGCACATTAAAAGGGGATTAATTAGAGGAAATAATTTCACATCGCTATTTGCCCTTTCTCTATAATAGAAGTGTCAGAGATGAAAGAAAATTAGTAAAATGTATATGAAAACCTTCCTCCTGTCAGAGTCTGGGCTCACCATGGGACCCAGAGTTAAGTCCCCGCCACCCACATGCACCTCAGAATCCCGTGAGACCCAGACCTGGCTGACCCCCCACCATTGGGCTAGATCCAGACCAGGCCAGTCCCACCCTTGTTTAGCCCTGCTGGTGCAGGGGGCATAGCCTCAGGTCCCCTGGCCTGGCGCCAGGATGGGGAGCGTGGCCTGAGGTCCCCCAGCCCAGACCAGGGTGGGGGGCGTGCCTTGAGGTCCTCTGTCAAGCCCTGCTGGGTGGGGGTCATGGCCTGAGATTCCCCATCAAGCCCTGTCAGGCAGTGGGGCGCAGCCTCAAGTCCTCCGGCACAGCACTGGGAGGGGAGTACAGCCTCAGGTCCCCCGTAAAGCCCCATCAGCGGGGGAGGGGGGGTAGCCTCAGGTCCCCGGTCAAGTCCCTCTGGGCGGGGGCATGGCCTGAGTTCCCCTGACCTAGCACTGTGGGTGCACCTTCAGGTCCCCCGTCAAGCCCTGCTGGGTGGGGGGTGCAGCCTGAGGTCCCCTGTCAAGCCCCACCTGGAGGGGGACATGGCCTGAGATCCCCCGTCCTGGCACTGGGGCGGGCGGAGCAACCTGAGGTCCCCTAGCCCAGCACCAGGACGGGAAGCACACCTTGAGGTCCCCTGTCAAGCCCCGCTGGGTGGGGGGCATGGCCTGAGGTCCCCCGTCAAGCCCTGCCAGGAGGGGGGCACAGCCTGAGGTCCCCCGTCAAGCCCTGCCAGGAGGGGGGCACAGCCTCAGGTCCCCTGTCAAGCCCCGCTGGGCAGGCGGTGTGGCCTGAGTTCCCCCAATGCAGCACTGGGGATGCACCTTGAGGTCCCCTGTCAAGCCCTGGTGGGTGGGGAGCAGGGCCTGAGGTCCCCTGTCAAGCCCTGCTGGGTGGGGGATGTGGCCTGAGGTCCCCTGTCAAGCTCCATGGGGGCGGGGGAGGGCGTAGTCTCAGGTCCCTGCTGATTGCTCGTTATGGCTCCTTATGGGAACTTGGCCTCAGCTGTGGGTGCAGCCATCTTTGTGACGGAGTGATGGTCAATTAGCATATTCCCTCTTTATTAGATAGGATTATGTACAACAGGATATTGTAAAAATCAAATTAAGACAAATGTATACAACACGATTATAGTAATCAGTCATTAGTCAACATTGTAGTTCGTTATTCATAATTATGTATAACAGGATATTGTAAAAATTAAGTTAAGACATTTTTATTAAAACATTTCTTACATACTGTTCTATTGGCTGGGCCTCAAAAATATTCATTGTGGGCTGTATGTGGCCCGCAGGCCGTGAGTTTGACATGCTTGTAGTAGCATCACTGTGCCAAATTATAAGGTGACCACAAAGTCTGGAAACTGGGTGAATATGTCACATTTTAAACCATGGTCTGTTCCGTGTGCGGTCCTTCACTAGTTCATTGTGATGTGAAAAGTTGCAGTGAGTGGAGTGTGTTAATGCAGCTTTCCATCTGTCTCTGCATGCGCATCTGACGTGTTGCTTCATTTTCATTAATTACACCACTCAGTCGAGGAAGTTCAGATCCCAAGAGCATGAAGAGTACTCCACCTGGCCACTGTCAGGAATCGTCGTCCAGCTTTTCTCCCCGTTCTGGTCTCATGTGCCCCCTTGTCGGAATCACTCCTGTTGACCTTCCCCAGGTCATGAAGAGCTGGCATGCTTTGGTCACTTAATGTAGTAGTAAGTGGAAAATATTTGCCAGTTCCCAGACTTTCAGACCACCCTGAAATGTTAAGGCTCTAATGCAATAGCCTGTTATGTCCTAAAATGGACATTTCTCTGATTTTGATACCAGTTGTGTGAATGGCATATGTTTGTAATCTATTTTTAAAATATCTGGTGGCATATATGTTAGTGTTAAGTGCTACCTAACTGACTATTTGTGCAAAAGGGGATGATATGATGTATTAGTATATATCATTTCTGGTTGTTGTTGGCTTTCTGGGCTTCTGTCAACACCAGGATAATGCAGGCTTGTCCTTGCTGTGTTGCATGATAGGGCTTCACTTTTTATTTTTTGTGGGTTTGATAAGTACAGGTTCAATAAAACCTCAAACTATAATAAACAGACTTTATCCCAGACATTTAAAAATAAGCAAAGTCCCAATACATTCCGTATTCATTGTTATCATTTCAGTTCCATGTTGTACATTTTGAGTAAAAGGAACTTGAGACAGGGCTTTAAAAACAGCATTTTGGTAGTTTGAATTAAGTTGTTAGAGTTGTTTCAGGTCTGGTCTTCTGTTTGCCATCTCTCCTTCTCCCCTTGAAATGGCTTTTAATTGAGTAATTCTTGTACAGGGTAAATAAGCTCAGCTCAGACTGTTACAGAATCTTTCCTCTCTGCCAGGCTGAGTGTCTGTAAAACACTGTGGAGTAAGCTGTACTTGAGAGATTTCTCAATGAGTTCTCCAGGAAGGCACCCTTCTCAGGTTTCTTTCTTCCCTTCTTTTTCTCTGACATGAGAGATTGCTGAAATCTTCCTGATTACACATTGGTGTGGTGAGTTAAAACGAAAGAGACCACTTTCTGTTTAATCCCTGCTACTTTCATGTTGGCCACATCCCCCTGCAACCTGTGAAGCTGTTTTGTGTGATGTTACTACAGAACAAAATTAAAACATCAGCTTTTCACTAGTTGCAGTTCTGCAAGAAAGAACTGAAAAAAAAAATAAATAAAAAGGGAAAAGGTGGAAACTGCTCTACTAATTTAGACAAAAGTAGAAGAGTATATATTATAACAAGAACCTTTTTTTACACTCAAAACCAAATTTAAATGACACTTTAGGTATATGTTCAGAAATATTGTAAAGAATTATGTATTTTCAAAGTAATTCTGAAAATACATTTCTACCATGATCTCTCAAAAGTTTTGTTCCAGTTAAAATTGAGAGTTAAAAAGGCCAGTAAGAGCAAAAGAGGGGCTTTGGGACCAGATTTGTCACTGATAATTCAATCAACATTAAAGTGCCTACTGTGGGTCTGTAATCAACGTTCATGTAGTAGGAGCTGTGGTTATCTACCCTTTGCATTCCTTTCCTCTCATGAGAAACATTGTAAAATTAATAGTGATCAAGGTTTCACTGTTGGTTTCTTTTAAAACAAGCAACATAAACCCTGTGTGTGTGTGAGTGAGTGTGTGAGTGAGTGAGTGTGTGTGTGTTGCAGAGGAAGGTTCTGGCTGATGCTGTGAGCTTTTGGATAATGCTCTTGTCTGAACGGTGGGATTTCTAAATCACCTGGTAACTGGAATATTGGAGTGGGCAAGGTAAGTAAACTTCTTACCTCTTTCCCAGCATCAGCCGGAGATGAAGAAATTTCAGTTCTGAACTAGTTAAACTTGGGTGTGTAAAACAAGGTTGAATGCATCTGTGTTTAAGGCAGCATGGCTCTGACATTCTGTCGGTGCTTTCATTTGAACTGCAGAAGGCTTGAGATGTGTGCAGTGTCCCTGTGACGATGTCTTTGGGAGACAAAAAGTCAAGTCACTCCTTCATATGCTAATGTTTCGGTTGAGCATTGCACAAGGAGCTTTAAGGTCAACAGTTAAAGTGTTGTTTTAGTATGCTTTTAACTTTAATTACACATGTTGTTAGCCAAATGACTTGTTTGGGAGAGTTTAAGCTTGTAATAGAGTTTGTTTTAGAATTTAGTGTTACTTAGGATGTTAGCTAACCCCTTTGCAGTTACCCCTCACCTTTCTACTCCGAAAGCTTTTAACAGCTCATTTTATTTCAAAGGTTAATATCCACACAAATCTGGGCACCAAATCTCTGATAATCAAAAGAGAAACAAAGGACACTCAACTTCTGATCTGGTAGTCAGATAAGTCCTACAGGGTCAGTAGGCTGTTCAGCCTGGGTATGGAATTAAGGTATGTGAACATATTCAGAGCTGGCTGCTTTTCCTGTGCTATTGTTATCAGCTGCTCATTACCTTTGAGAGGGCCACTGGCTTCCCCATTTCACAAAGAAGCTGAAATCCAGGATGTTGTCTCCAGGCCACACATTAGCAGGTTACAGTGGGAACCTGAAAGCCAGTGCTTGTCAGAACCTGAAGCTCATGGGCCAGTTCACCTCCCTTGAATGGATTGTAGGTGTTTCACCCCTGTTTCTTTTTAAGGGGTTTGCCATGATTTCATCAAACTTCAGAAACCTGTAGCCATTTGGATAGGATGAGCTTAAAAGGTGATGCATGGTATTCTCTAAAGTTGATCTCCTCAACCCACCTGCCCCAAGGAAAAGCATCGAATACATGGGCTTTTTACAGAGTACATTCAGGCTTCATTAAAGGATTGCATATATATGTAGAGACTTCCCATCTCACGGTGAGGCACTGAAATAAAAGAGAGGCTTTTCCATAACATAATGGCATGCCCCAATGACTATAAATGTGATAATTTGTAAAACACACTTTATTACATCCACTGGCCATGCCTTTAAGTCTGAGGTTGATGAGAAATCAGGCCGAAGCTTGCAGTGAGCTGACTGACGGATACTTTTTCACCTTCCTGTTCCATTTTTGTTTTCTCTCTTGAAAAGCATGATGGTGTTGATGAAATGGCAAAAGCTTTGGAGTTGAGTAGACGTGGGTTTGAATTCAGACCTGGCCATTGACTGCCCTTGTAGCCCTGAGGGTTTCTCCTGTAGTTTGGAAGGTGTTTTATATTCCTATAACAGTGGCTGTTGTGGGTTCCTGGCACATGTGTGAAAACAAATTGCAGTCATTCAATTAATTGAGCACCTAATATGTACAACATACTATAGATAAAGGAAAAATGACTAAGATGGTTACAGCTTAGAAGAAAACCTGGAAGGTAAAGAATAGCACTTATACTTCTACTAGAGGCCCGGTGAGTTTGAACATGACCTTGAAGGAAGGTCAGAGGAAAACTGAAAGACATTTCAGTGTGTTTGTTGTGTGGGTAGTTTGGTGGGGTTGAAGCTTAGGGTGTATGGATGATGCTGTGGAAGAGAGTTGTAGCTGGAATGGGTTTATCATGGAATCCTTTATATGTAGGCAACTAAGGACAAGTAGAGTTGTCTTGGGGAGCGTAGGTTGAGCCAATCTCTCACTGAAGCAAAGGGATCTTTTTTCTTTTTAAACTTTTCATTAGACTTCCATTGATGAGTGGTCCAGTGAAGTGGGGAGTGGTAGAAAGGTTAGGTGTGGTTGGAGTGCATAGTGCTGGGAGCTGCGGGAGGGTCGGTGAGGCTTGGGATGGGTGCCTTTGCTGCCCTCTCCTCTCTCTCTGAGGCTCAGAGGCCCCTTAACCACGCTTCCAGGTTTGGGAATTCTTTTGGATGGGCTGGTTTGTCAGGTAGTTTTGCTCAGGATAGACCAGAAGTTACTGAATAGTGATTGTGTTTTTGTAATTGATGCCATTCAACGATACAAAGAGAGGTAGGCATGGACTCTTGCTGGACCCTAACAGACTCCAGCCAGGAGACAGACAGCTAACTCTAAACTATCCCAGAAGGTAAATTCTCTGAGAGCAGGTAAGAAAAAAAGGGGAGACAAGGATCTTGATGAGGATCCTTGTGCAAGGGGGAAAAGATGCCTCTGTGTGATTACCTCTTCACTGTGCTTGCAGGTTTTTGTCAAGTAAGTGTAAACACACAGCACGTGCCTGCATGCTTATTTACTGAATTCACTGTGTTTTTGATTTGAGCACACACATGGACCACATCCAAACCCAGGCATTGATTTCTATACAGCTTTGTGTTTGTTTTATAGGATATAATTTGGTATGGCTTTAAGGTTGCTTTTCTCCTTTCTGTGAAACAAATGTGATTTGGAAGATCAAGTCCAACATCCCCACTGACTAAGGGATTAAGTGAGGTCAGCTCCCCAAGAATGGAGGTGGAGGTGGAGGTGGTGCTTTTAGGAGCCACTGGGAAGGCTGAGTGAGCTGGAGAGACTTTTTGTATAAAAGGGAGGCCCCACGCCTGGCAATTCTGGGCTCTGATTCTTGCAGGAGTGTCTGGACAGTAAGGGTTGTATGATGCCCTCTTCCTCCATTTTTTTTTTCCTCCAGGACAACTTAAAATAAGTGTTTCACTCATTCACTTATTCACAGTTTTTGGAACAGTTGGATGTTAGCAGAAATACTATTTGATAGGCACCCAGGTCATCCCCACATTGCAGGGAAACTACAGATTGTTTCTTTCACTATTGGTTAAAGATAGGATATCCCTATGATATTCTTGTGTGGGATCCTCCTAAGATGACTTAGTTATTCTCCTTTTCCATTACTACTAAATCTCTTGATGGAAGACATTTCATATCATTTTAAAAAATTAAGGTAGATTGGTTCCTGGTAATTTTGTCTCAATTCTCATATTTTATTGCCAAAATGAATTCAAACTTAAGCAATGTCAATTAATGCATTTTCCTTAGTCATCTCCATATAAAAAAAGACTTGATTTGAATGTGATTGAATCAAATACTTAAGTAATGTCTATGCTCAGTAAGCAGCTGGTAGCCTGGTACCCTGGCACCTAGAAGAGGCTTAATACTTTTTTAAATATTTGCTGTTATTACAGGTTTTCCTTAAAATGTTTAGACTGTACTGTTTGTGCAAATGAGGAACATGCTTCTATTATCTGTCAAATTAAAGATAATCTAAATAGCTTTCAAGTGCCAGGCAAATATTTAGTGTTGAGTTTAGGTTTACTTTCACTCTCTGCGAGTTCTTTTGATGTCTCTGTGCCTCCATTTTTTTTTTTTTAACCTGTAAAATGCAGGTGGGAAAGTGTTAAATGACGTAGTGCCTGAAAACATTAAGATGTGCGAATTGCCTGTTACAAAACCAATCACAGGGATGTAAACACAGCACAGGGAATATAGTCAATAATTTGTAATAACTATGTATGGTGTCAGATGGGTACTCTACTCACTGGGGTGATCACTTCATAAGTTGTATAAATGTTTTCAGTGCACTATGTTATACACTGAAACTAATATAATATTATAGGTCAGCTGTAATTGAAAAAAAATTATCTTCTTTTTTAAGAAAGAAACATTACTTTTCAGAATGTGCCTCCATAGAGTCAGCACTTAAACAATGAGGGTGATGATATCAATACCACCCTTACCACCATAGCCTCTTACTGTCTCCCCATTTCCTTGTCCCTTTCTCACTTTAACAGAAAGGATTTAAAATCTTGGCTCCATACTCTCTTGAAAGCATATATTCATGGGAAAATTCTTTACCTATATGGAAATGGAGCCCATCTCAATTTTGGTGGAGATCAAATTTGTTATTGTTAACATACTTAAAAAAACCCCACCCCAATGTATATGTTACTATTTCCAAACGAAGTTGTATGGGGGTTGAGTTTCTACACTGCTTTTTTGGTCATTTTTGAAATGATTGTGGTAGGTTGTGGGTTCAATCCCAGGGCTGGGTGTGTGCCTGAGGCAATCGATGTTTCTCTCTCACGTTGATGTTTCTCTCTCTCTGCATCCCTCTCCCTTCCTTTCTCTCTAGAATCAATGAAACCATATCCTCTGGTGAAGATTTTTTTAAAAAGAAATGGTTGTGGTAGTTGTCACTACCACAGCGAGGAATTGTCACTCTGCAGTTACTAGCCATTCTGTTGCCTCTTTCATGGTTAACATTGCTCATTGCTGCTGCTGCTGCTGGTTGGAAAGCCCAAGGTTTCTTCTTCTTCTTCTTCTTTTTTTACATTTTAATTTCTTTATTGATTAAGGTATTCCATATGTGTCCTCATCCCCCAATTACCCCCCTCCCACCTCTCCCACTCATGCCCTCACCCCCCTGGTGTCTGTGTCCATTGGTTAGGCTTAATGCATGCATGCAAGTCCTTTGGTTGATATCTCCCTCTTACCCCCACCCTCCCCTGCCTTCCCTCTGAGGTTTGACGGTCTGTTCGATGCTTTCCTGTCTCTGAATCTGTTTTTGTTCGTCAGTTTATGTTCTTCATTATATTCCACAAATGAGTGAGACCATGTGATATTTATCTTTCTCTGACTGGCTTATTTCGCTTAGCATAATGCTCTCCAGTTCCATCCATGCTGGTAAGAATTCTTTCTTATTTAGAGCAGTGCAGTATTCCATTGTGTAGATGTACCACAGTTTTTTAATCCACTCATCTGCTGGTGGGCACTTAGGCTGTTTCCAAATCTTAGCTATGGTGAATTGTGCTGCTATGAACATAGGGGTGCATAATGCTATCAAAATGGGAAGGAGCTACTTGAATAAGTGTTCATCTTTGTGCCTGGTTCAGATTGTAGAACTTGACTTGGCTACCAGGATCAGCCAACTTTCTGGTCAACCTGGTGTTTGGAGGGAGGTGGGGAAGAAGAGGGGGAAGTACATAGTTCATCAGACACCCCTTAGAGTTTACTGCCTCTAGAAAGTTAGTGAAGTTTTAGGTCCAAGGCTCACATGAAGCTCAACTTACAAGAATAACTGGAACGTTGGAACCATTAGAAATAGAAAAACTGGGCTGCTTTTCACTTGCTCACTTTGATTACTCATTCATTCTGCCTCCTTCCCCTTTCTGCCAGTTGTTTGTTTGTTTAATTCTGGCAAGTTTCATATAAATGTTTCCTATTGACCTGTCTACTCACTTCCCCAAAAAGATTATTGGGATCAGCCAGACTTGGCTGGTTCCTACCTGGGTTCTTGGGTACACTCGTCACTTTGGAGTTCTCTGCCTCAGCTCTGGGCTGACCAAGTAGGCTTCACAGGGTTGTGTTAGGGGGCCTTGCAAGATGTCAGTCATACAGAGTGTCCCTTCACCCACCCCCTAAGCTTTGTTCCCCCCACATATGGCCCATTGTCTTCCCAGAATCTTGCTCCTATTAGGAAGTTTGTCTGAGAAATGGTCAAATGAAGACATGTTCTCACTTTCATTCTATATCTGAGTTTTATTTTCCAAGAAAAGAAAATACTCATTAAAAATAGATAATATTAGATAGATATAGTTCTCTCTCCATGAGAAGCAGGGCCACATGAGTCCTTTCCGTGCGTAGGCATGGACTGTGTGACGCTCTCAGAGCTTTCTTCCTCAGTTCTGCAATACCATAATATTTGCTGTTGTCAGTTTGAATTTGCCAGCAGTTCGGAGGATTGTACTTGCATGTTCCTCATTGACTCTGGCTGTACCTTTCACATTCAATTAGGTGAACTCTGAGAAAGAAATGGAACTTTTAATGGGCTTCCATGTAGCAGTTTGAAATCTCTGAAAATGTTTGATCTGTACAGTAGGACAAACAACATTTAGCAACCAAACAGGGAAGGTACACTTAACCTGTACACCCGTGAATATCTCTGGAAGGTTATGCAAACATCTCCTTAAAGGTTGCCTTTGTGTGGGGGACTTAGGGCAAGGGTGGGAATACTATTTGAAAATTGTTTTTTCCATGTGTTACCTTTCAATAAAAACAAAGCCAATGTGTTTTGAAAATACTACATTGTCTTCCCTGAGAAAAGCATGAATAAAATAGAACAGCAATATAATCCCTGAGGGTGGGGACTGTGTCTTTTAGTCACTGCTCTATCCCCAGTGTCCGGTACATACGTCAGTCAACACGTTTGCAGTGATTCTTTCTAGATCAGCGATTTTCAACCTTTTTCATCTCATGGCTATTGTTGTGTAGGCTGTTGTTATTTGACAATCTAAGGGAAAAGAGGTCAGTACCCCTGACTAAATAGCCAGGCATTGCATGTTTCAAACATTCTTGTGTGCCCTGGCCATGGCCAGTGTGACTCAATTGGTTGGAGTGTTAACCTGTTGAGGGTTTGGTTTCTGGTCAGGGCACATGCCCAGATTGTGGATTCCATCCCCAACTGGGGTATGTTCAAGAGGCAACAGATAGATATTTCCCTCTCACATCGGAGTTTCTCTCTCCATTCCTCTCTTTCTAAAAAATAGATAAATAAATAAGTAAAATTGTAAGAATTCTATAAAAAATTCTTGCGGCGCACCAAGTTGAAAATTGCTGTTCAAGATCATGGGTGAATGAAACACTTTTTTTTTTTCTTCTCTAAATTTCCTGCTATAAAAATGTGTCTATAGTTAGAAAATTTACAACAGTTACCCTTTGCTGCTCAAGATACAAAGTTCTCATTAGCTATAAACTGTGCCTTGGGAAAATTAATGTCTGAAAACAGGTCTGTTTTTATTGGAAGGAGATGTAAGTTTCCAGGTGTATATATGTGTGTGTATGCATGTATGTGTGCATTTGTGTGTGTACAAGTGCAAAGGTATGCATGAGAGAGAGATGGAGAGACAGCGATGGAAAGACTGAAGTGTTGAAGGTCCGGGACTCTAGCTGTTACGCTGTATAGAGACAATGAGAGGTTGGATTAAAACAAGGAATCAACAAAGTGAAGTTAGCAATGGTGACATATTCAAAAAGCCCAATTGGGCAGTAGCTACTCATGGTTTTTAAAATTTGTGGAGGGAAAGGCTGTAGGAAGCTGATCTGTAGAAGGCATAAGGAATCAAGAATAGTGTCCACATAGAATAAAGATTGCTGATATAAAAGGAGGGGATTATTCTCTGGACTCAAAGGAGAACCTCAAGAGCCTGGAAGGACATAGAACACCCATGACTTCTCTTTCATGCACCAGGAGGTGCAGGGTGCTGTGTGCATGATGGGACTTACATGGGGTGTGCAGACCCAGTGCCTTCAGGGGTGGTATGATTGGAGCCTTATATAAACACTAGAGGCCCGTTGCACGATATTTGTGTAAGAATAGGCCTTCTTTCCCCTGGCTTCACTCCCAGCTGCCTGGGAGCCGGCAAGTCCCCGCTCCCAGCCCGCCTGGGAGCGAGTATGTCCCCTCTCCCTGACAGCCCGGAACCAGCAAGTCCTCGCTTCTGTCCGGAGCACGGCTCCAGTAGTTCCCTCCGCTACCCTGCTTCCCCTCATAGCAGGCGTCAGGCCCCTCCTGGCTGCTTCATGCCTGCATATGCAAATTAACCTCCATCTTTGTTGGGTTAATTTGCATACTCATTCTGATTGGCTGTGGGCGTTGCAGCGTGATGGTTAATTTGCATGTTTCTCTTTTATAAGGTAAGATTTGTTAGGTAAGATGATAAGGAGCTTTGGAGTGTCCCTCCACTGGAGATGGCCTTTGCTATCTTAGTCCCTCAAATTGGTGGGAAAATATTTGTGAATAGTGAACAGTCAAAACCAGATCCCTCTATGGGCTTCTTGGCTTCTTGGAAGCTGCCATTGTCCCCTGCCATTATGTTGTAAAACTCAGGTAGCGGTGATGAAGTATTGTCACCTTAGGATGATGAGAGACATGAAACACCATGATGGCAAGATCAGCATCTAGTATCGAAAGTCTTAGATTGAGGTGTCACTTTGTGACATTGGGTATGACTTTTCTGAGCTCCCGTCTACATCTGAAAAAATGAGTTTATTTGTATCTCAAAAGGGCTGCGAGGTATGAAAGATAGATTTGAAAACTGGTCAGATATGTTTGTGTGATGGTGGTGGGGGGGGGTAATTTTGCCACTTATTTGAATAACCATTTGATGTAGTCTTAATAGTGTTGGAAAGGGTTTATCACTTAATCATCTATCTCAAAGCAGTGCCACTTTAGATTTTGTGACATATGCTGTTTGGAATGGGACTTCTTTTCCCCTCCTCCAACTTTAAAGGCAAGTTCTTGGCTTTTGGTGGTAACCATTTGTTTGATATATCCATTTTCTAAATCCTAATATATAATCTTTGGCCAGGTCCTTCCTTGTCCGTTGGAGCATTTCTTTTACTAGGAGTATAAATATTGAGACACAGGTGAGTAATAGGACCCTGAAAATTGAAAAGACTTTTCAAGAGTTACATCTTTGAGACTCATGCTAGGAGAATGTTTCATGCAGGGAGACGTCTTTGTGACACAGGAAATCTGCTTTTTTAACAACTTGGCGATGAAGCCTGGAAAGGTATTTCTGTCTCCTACTCTGCTGATAGAGCTCATTTCTTTGTAAAGTTGAGGCGTTGTGGTTTATTGTTAAATAAAAGAGGGGTGGAAGGCAGGGCAGTTGGGTCATCTGGGGCCTGAGAAGATTTCCCAGTGCTGCTGGGGGTCAGCAGAGGGCCAGCTTCCCAGGTTAACACGTCTTTGACTGCTGTCCACACCATCATCATGTCACATCTTGGCTCAGAGCTCTTCTAGCTTAGTTGCCAACCTGGCTGCCCATTAGAATCTCCAGAGGAACTTAACCAATAAATCGCTGATTTCCTAGGTCTCATCCCCCAGATGTGCGGTGTATTTATTTTGGGATAGGGTTCTGGCATAGGTATTTATTGTTTTGTGTTTCTATTAAATTTTTTTGAACCCTCAACAAAGAGCAATACAGTGAGCATCCATTCATTTCACTTAGCTTCACCAACTGTCAGCATCTTGTCACACCATTCCACATGCAGACATTGACAACTCACCCCTAAACACTTCAGCACGTGCCTCACGTGCCGACAAGGACATTCCCCTTCACAACCACATCCTCAGTACCCCGGGTTCAGTTCACCATCCAACATAAATTCCACACCAAGATTTTCCCCATCTGTACTTGGTTTGGATCCAGGGTCCAGTCAAGTTTCTCACATTGCCTTTGGCTGTAATTTCCCTTTGGTCTTCCCCCGGCTGGAGCAGTGCTCCTGCGTCCCTCTCCATTCAGTGACATTGACTGTCCTAAGGAGCCCAGGCCTGCCTCCTGGTATGAGTGCCTCCTGAGTGACATTGCTTCCTTTGGCTGCATCACATCCAGACCACCATGACCATCCTCCCACTACTGGCGATGAATAAATGCTTTAAAAAATTCCCCTAGGATGCCCGGCTGGTGTGGCTCATCCGTTGAGCCTCGACCCAGGAACCACGAGGTCACTGGTTCGATTCCTGGTCAGGGCACACGCCTGGGTTACAGGCTCGATCCCCAGTAGGGAGTGTGCAGGAGGCAGCGATGGATGATGTTCCTCTCTCATTGATGTTTCTATCTCCCTATCCCTCTCCCTTCCTCCTTCTCTAAAAATCAATAAAAACATATTTTAAAAAATTCTCTAGGAGATTCTAATATACAGCCAAGGTTTGTAATCCATTGAATTAGTCAAAATCCCTCACTCTGTATATGTGTGTTTATTGTAAAATCTGCATTAAATTTAATACTTTAACTGTACAGTTCTGTGGCATTAAGCACACTCACAGTGTTGTGTAGCCATCGCCACTTTTCCATCTTTATAGCTCACTAAACAGTAACTCCTCATCCCCTCTCCCCCAGCCCCTGGCAACCACCCTTCTACTTTCTGTTTCTATGCTTTTGGCCACTGTAGATATCTTACATAAGTGAAATCATACAACGTTTGTCTTTTAGTGACTGGTTTATTTCACTCAGTACCATGTCCTCAAAGTTTACCCAAGCTGCAGGATGTGTCGAAATTTCCTTCCTTTTCAAGGCGGAACCATGACCCATTGCATATATATATACCACATTTTATTTATCCATTCATCCCTCAGTGGACACTTGGATTGCTTCTATCTTTTGTCTATTGTGAATAACACTGCTGTGAACATTGGCATACAGGTATATATTTGAGTTCCAGCTTTCACTTCTTTTGGGTATATACCCAGAAATGGGATTTGCTGGTTCATATGGCAATTATATGTTTAATTTATGAACAATGGCCACACCCATCTTGTGTGGGTTTTTTGTGTGTTTTTTTTAAACCAGTGAAGATGACAACTCTAATTCATTCTTATACACAGAGCACTCTAGGGCTAGATAGGTGGAGGTGGCCAGAGGCCAGCATCCTCACTGGTCATGGGGCCTGGCTGGATGATGAATGGGCCCAGGTGTCACAGCATAGGGTTTGGGGGGCAACAGACATGGGCATTAGGACACACGCACATCTTATATTTCAATCGAGTGAATTGAGGCAGCCTCAGAAGGGTGAAATATCTTTGGGTTCAAGAATAATGCAGAATGCAGGCCTCCTGGCTCCTGTTCACATGACCTCCCCAGGGGGCATGTGTGGATCCATTCTTCAAAAGGGACAATGGTAAAGGGTATAAAAATCTAACGGTGGCAAGATTTACTTCTTTGTGACCTCAGGTGGTATGTAGCACAAGGGTTAGCATGTAGTATTTCATTTACATTATGTACAACTTTTTTATTTACTTACTTTTGCATATGTACAACTTTTTAAAGAGTTTAGTTTTGAGTTAGTAATTTAAATAGTATTAGAACATAGGCAATACGTTGCTTTTGGTCTCTCTATAAACAGTGCTAATGGAGGTAACATGTTGCCCCTCCGGGGTGTATAGGATTTAAAAAATAGAATATTGTTTTAGTTGTAAACCTGACTCCTCCGTTTACTAGCTGTGTGACCTTCGGCAAAGTCTTATCTTCTCTGGTTGTCAGCTGTAAAATGGAGTTACTAATAGTAATCAGAATCCAATGAATTAATCTATATAAAGTCCTTGGTGCCTGGTACAGAGAAGCTGCTCATTCAGTGCAAGGTCTTAATATATTTCCCATCAATTTCAAAGATATTACTTAGATAATCCCAATTATCCTCAGAAGTGTTATTTGAAATGCAGGTACTTTCAAATGAGTTATTACGGTTTTGCTGGGCTTGGCACTTCTATTTGGCTGTCTTGCGACCAACTGGCAGCATGAAAGATGGCAAAAGCATGAAAGTCAGCCCTCTAGAACGTCTGTGGACTGAAAGTAAGGGAAAGGAGGAACTATTTCCCGTGGGTGAGTGTTGGTCATTATATATACTGCGTCATCCGGGTCCAGATTAAGAAAGCGTGGAGGATCTCAGCTTCATTGTGCCCGGCCTCGGTAGACCCAGACTAGGCAGCCTGCTGTTTTGGAAAGCTGGTCATTCTTCCACTCTGGCTGGAAATGAGCTGAGAATTATAACAGTCTAACTCCATGTAACCAAGTTGTTGTCTCTTAATGATTAGTTTGGAAATGTGCTAAGTATTGTTTATGGAGTTTTAACAAGAGAAAATGTTGGCTCTGCAGAACAGCCTAGGAAGTATTGAAACCTGGACAGTCCTACCTCAGTGGAAGATCCTGATCTGGGAGAGACATCCCGTTGTGCTTCATGCCTGGGAGGACGGGACAGGACCCCGACAGGTGGCTGTTGTGTACACAGTTCTAAAAGGAGGGGGACTGGTTGCTACCTTTCTGTTAGTTTAACTTCTAGTGCTGATAATAACGAATACATGTAGTGCTTATATGTGCCATGTATATATTCTAAGCACTTTACACGAATCACCTGATTTAATCCTCGTACTAACCCTTGAGGTTGGTAACATTGTCCCCATTTTATAGGTGAGGAAACTGCAGTACAGAGATGTAAAGTAACTTGCCCAAGATCCCACAGCCAGTGAGCAGCAGATCTGAAGCCAGGCAGTGTGACTCCAGGTTTTGTGCCTGCCATACCTGTTGAGTACAAGTAAAAAGTCAGTTTTGGGTCCTTGGTACTCTGGGTAAAGCATTTAGCCATTGTATTAGTTTCCTTTTTGTAGCAAATTAACACAAGCTGTGTGGCTTTAATACAATAGAAATGTATTCTCTCATCATTCTGGAGACTAGAAGTCCAAAATCCAGGTGTCAGCCGGCCGTGTCCCTCTGACGGCTCTGCTGGAGGCTCCTCCTTCCCCTCTTCCTGGCTTCTGGTGTTACTGGTAATCCTCAGCATCCTTGGCTTTTAGATGCATCACTCCAATCTCTTCCTCCATGGTTCCATGGCGTTCTCCTTAGATGTATGGTTTTTCTTCTTATAAAGACACCAGTCATTGGATTAAGGTCCACCCTAATGCAGTGCGACCTCATTTAATTTATTGCATCTGTAAAGACCCCATTTCCAAATAAGTTCACATGCTGTGCTTCTGGGCACACATGAATTTGGGGGGATACTATTCAACTCAGTATAGCCATTACATTTGGGCAAAGGAAGAATTTTAGACATCCTGATTTTTTAGCCCCAATGATGTTGGGCTGATCACGAATGGTGATGTGTATAGCCATTGGTGGGTTAGCGGGCTTGACCGGTGCCTGCCATTAAGTCAGGGGCTTGGAATTGCCAAGGCTGAGACATCATCATGAAAGCAGATGAAAGGAGGGAGAGTGCAGACAGCAAATATCAAAGAAAGGATTTGGAAGCATCAGAAGGCAGATGCACTGTGGGCACAAACCAAGCGAGAGAGATTGACAGAAAGAGAAAGAGAACAGTAATAGCATCACTGTGCAGGAGCAAGCCCCTCATAATGATATTGAGACCCTCTCAGTAACCTCACGGCTATTCAGCGCATTCTGAATAAGAGAACTGGGTACTCTGTGGTCCTTTTTTAGAGCAGTTTCTATCAATTCACTTTGCAGTGCCTGTAGTTTAGCCAACAGTTAAGCAGAAAATAGGCTCATTTAGAATCCTTTGATCAGGCTAGATGGCTGAGACATACATTGTTTCCAACATAATTTCTATGGCAACAAGACTTTTTGATATAAATCCATAACTCAAGTTTGTGACTATCCACTTGCTGTTTTTATGCTTTGGCTGATGGAAAGCACAGAACTAAATTTGGGGCACATATATATATATATATATATATATATATATATATATATATTTTATGAAGGGCTTACCCATTGTTTTGCTATGTTTATATCCCTTCTGCCTTCATCTTCTCTACTTTTATTTTTCCCTTTACCCTACTTCTTTCTTTATATTTATACATTTTAAATAATATATCTGTCTGTGTTTACCTGCTTAAACACTTTTAGGAAGGAAGTGAGATATGTGTAAAGTTCGTTCAACAGAGGAGCACTTTGGACTGATCTCACTGCCCTCTGAGAGTGGTCCTTCCAAGGCGGCGGAGATGGCACCGTGTTGCAAAGCTGGGCTCCGTTGCTTACTACCAGTGAGCGCTGGTTTCCGCTCCTATGAAATGAAGTAAGGGAGTAGTGGTACCCATCTGATGGCATCATTAGGACAAAATGGGACAGCAAATGTAAAGCACTGATCACAGCACCTAGCGTATAGTGAGTGTCAGTGGGCGGGGAAAGAAGTGTTCCAGAAGAGCCCGTGGGAGCTGAGGCGCAGGGTTGAGAATGCACGTGGGTGGGGCTGGTTAGAGGAGAGGAGGGCAGAGTGCGTGGAGGACCGTGGCTGCTGCGAGGGCAGGGATTTTGAGACACTGAGGAGGCCCTGACCACGCCTGCCTGCCTTGCCGCTTCTCCCCTTTTATATATTTGCTTGTTCCATCTCACTGTGCAGCCCAGTTAAGGCAGGAGCCTGCCCTCTTCCCTGATTCCAGCAGAATCGACGAGGAGGTTTGGGACTGGTGACCAAGACTATTTTGGGAGATGGATTCTTCATTAAAATTTTATTGCCTTAATATTTCTTTTCCCCATCCTATTTATTTACTACCTTATGTTACACATAAACTTTTGAAGTCTGAATAGCAGACAGCTGTTCATGTTACCATCAGAGAACCACAGACAGCTTAAAATAAACCGATTGGTTTCTAATGATGTGGAGAAACGTTTATATAATAAAGTGGAAAGCAGGATACCCCGTGGGGAACTTAGAACTTAAATCCTGTGGGGGAAGGACTGGAAAGACATGCATCAAATTGTTAGCAGTTGTTTTAGAGAGAACCATGTTTCCTGTTCTGCAGTCGTCATTTTTCCTGAAGAGCCCTGTAATCATGTGTAAATCGGGGGGGGGGGGGGGCGGGCGCGACTCACCCGCACTAGTTTTCCTGCTGATTGTGAGATGTCAAGTCTTGCCCCATCTGGACTTGGTTGACTTGGGCTGATAGTCTCAGGTAGAAATTGCTGGTGTCATAAATAATTGCCAGTGACTCATCTTGCCGGCCCTGCTCTTCTGCTACCCTTCCTCTGAGCTCCGCAAAACGTCATAGGCCTCACAGGTCAGTGTGTGTGCCACATGGAAATGGGTGTTTTTCTTATGTGCTGGTGTTAGAAGTTGGAGGATGGACTGAGTTTGAATTGGAACTTGTATAACTAACTTCATGGGTCAGGTTAAGAGCAGGTTTTCCCATGGTCTGTGCCAATAATCTCTCTCTTGACCTCCTCAAGTCCCAAGATTAGTGTGTGTGCTTGGTTCTGGGTTTCCCTTCATGGGTGAGTAGAATTCCCGTCAGCTGGCACATCACCAGCAAGAGCCAAACAAGACATAATTGCTCATGAGCTTAACTTTCACGTCTGCGGCTGACTGCTGGGCAGAAGTACGTCAGGCCTGGAGTTTTGTTCTCCTTGGGAATAGCATGTCCCAGAAGACAGCCTGCAGTGTAATCTGTTGTCCAGACCTAGACACCTTGTGGAAGAAGGGGGGCCTCTATTCACTATGTCAAAGCAACAGGTGTCAGCGGGGCCATTTCTGGACAAACTGGGATGTACGGTCTCCCTGCCCATCGGGATGCGTCTCTCTCTCTTCTGTGAAATGAGCTTCACTTTCCTAGACAGAACTTTACAGCAACGTATTGGAGGCGAGGGGAAGCCAGAATGTTGGAGAGGATACTGGGGTACTGGGGAAAAGGGGAAGCAGGGTGCCTTTTCAGGAAAGATGAGCTAAAAATAGAGCACTGCCATTCAACAGTTGCTTGGCGCTTCGAGCACTGGGGTTTGTGCTTTGTTCCTTTCTCTGCATTCCTGTGAGTCCGGCTCCTTTTCCTCTGTGTTATAAAGGAAGCAGGCTGCGTGCTGAGTCGGCAGGCCAGGGCGCAGCCCCTTTAACACGCCTCTGAGGGAGCTGGACCAGAGGATCAGTGAGGCCCCCACCCAGCCCATGATTTTATAATAGGGAACCTAAGGCCTGCACTGCATGAGAAATGAGGAGGGGCCGAGCGGGCCCTTCCTACTGAAAGGACAGGGCCCTGGCTCCTCTGTCCCTGGCTGTCACTCAGTGACAGGCGCCTTTATGAGCCAAGTGTAGGAAACCATTGAGCAAGGGGGTGCGGCTTTTTTACTGGAGGTGGGGGGTGTCTTGGTAGGGGGAGCAGTAGGTAATAGGGGACACTGAGAGGGAAGAGCAGATGACACTATGGTTAAGTCTGAAGGTCCAGGTTTCTCAGCCTCAGCACAAGTCACATTGTAGACTGGACAATTCTTGTTGCCGGGGTGGGGGGCGGGGGCGGGCTGTGTGTTGTAGGATGTTTGGTAGCATCCCCGATGCACTGGTTGCCAGTAGTACCCCCCTCAGTCGTGACAACCCAGAATGTCTCTAGCGTTGCCAAACATCCCCAGTTGAGAATCATTACTATGGCAAAGAAACTGAATTGTTTTCTGGATATTTCTTTATGTGTTTTTGGGTTGTGTTCTGGCCAAGCTCCCACCGTCAGCTTTTATAATACCATTTACTGGACCAATTAGTGTTTGTGATGGTGGGAGGTGATTTAAAATAGAATAGCCTCACTTTCATGCTCTTGGCTTTGGCTCTGAAATAAAGTGAGCGGAGCTCTGCCCCCTCCCCTTTCAAGAGTGCATGAATAATGAGGCCTTTCTGCGGGGCATGCGATTAGGCTGTTTCCCACCACTTAAAACTATTTTCTCATAATTTCTACCGTGACTAGTAATGGGGTTGATACTGACAGCACCATTACATTGTAAATGAGGGTTCTCCAGGGCAGCGCTTCTCACACTTTGATGTGCTGTACGTGGTCTGAGGATCCAGGTTGGGCTGCAGGTTCAGGAGCTGAGCTGGGCCCGAGACTGTGTGCCTAGGTGGTGCCCGTGCTGCTGGTTTGGAAACCACATGTCCAGCAGTGAGGCTTTGAGAAGGACCCACTCTTGGAGTTAAAGAAAGCTTGGCAATATGTCCAGGAGGAGGATGGAACACCCTGAGTTGTGGGGGGGGGGCAGCATACGGCGCTTGGCAATCTGTTGTGGGGGGGCTGCCCACAGACCTGTGTGTGGGCAGGATGTGAGCTGGAGCCTTCCAGGCTGTCAGGCAGCAGAAGGACCGATGCTTGCAGCCGCTCACCTGGCGCTGTGAGCAGTTTAGCAGGACGGCCTGAGACAGATGGCTGCACCCCCTGAGTGGGCATCGAAGGGGCAAACCGACTCCAGAAAGGCAGCAGATTGGACCATTTTAGACTCTGAGCTGTTTGCTTGCTCCCTGGGTTCTGTTTGAGCAGAGAGCGTTGCACAGGAGAACCAGCCCCTCAGAAGGGCTTTGGCACAGCTTTGTAGTCACTCAGCTCGGCAGGGATGATAGGCAGCCAGGCACTCGCTCTCTTAGCCTGGGACACTCTCCCAGGTATTGGGCAGCATGGGGAGCAGTGGCTACTCCTCTGGTTGCCCTGTGTGTCTGGAGGACTGCTGGTCCCAGGGAAGGGAGTGGGGGGTGATCCTGGGCACTGTGGGAAGTATGGAAAGCAGCTCAGACTGGGGATGCAAAGGAAGGTGCAGAGCCCAGGCCTCCCACTGTTCTGTGCCAGGTGTCAGGTCTGCATGTTCATCTGCCAGGATAGCCTTGTCTTTACATTGCTTATTAAACTGACTTAAGAAAAATGTAAAATAATCTTTCATCTCAATTTCCCAATATAATCATTGTGAGCATTTAAGGCATATTTCTTTCTTGTTTATATTCCCTCCCATATGTCCTTTTATTTGTTTTTTGTCTGTCTGTATTAAAATTAGTTAATATTCCTATCATGTTGATGAGGATGTTAAAGTAAATTTTCACTATTAATAACTTTTCAAAATTAGAAGAGTGCCCATCTGTGAAAGTCTCTGTGGGAGAATTGAAACAAATGAAATGCCTACACTCTCTATCCAGAAGTGAGATCCTGACTAAATGGTAAACCCCAAGTTCACTGGAGATTTGCATTTGAATACCTTTGCTCCAGCGGAATGAAAAGGATCTCTCTCTCTCTCTCTCTCTCTCTCTCTCTCTCTCTCTCTCTCTCTCTCTCTCACACACACACACACACACACACACACACAGTTCTATTTGTTAGGTTTTTCACACAGTTTTAGTTCTCTCACAGCATCCCTCTATAAGAAAAAGTAGATTAGATATCCCCAGTTTATAGGTAAGGCCAGGAGAGTTTATAATGGTTTAAAGAAAGATTAATTTGAGGTCCTAGTCCAGACCTCAAAGTGTTTAGACAGTAATAAGATTTGGGATGAGAGAAATGTCACCTGCTTGAGCTAGGCATGCAGACCCGTGTACCACTGATTCTCTTATATAGTGCTCTATAGCAAATCACCCAAAACATAGTGAATAAAACCACCACCATCTTCTTATGCTTACTGATTCTTTGAGCTGGGAATTGAGGCAGGGAAGAGTGGGAATGGCTTGTCTTTTCTCCATGTACTGGACCAATTAATGTGCTAGAAAGACCCAAACTTCTGGGTGAGCTGGAATTATCTGGAAACTTCTTCATTCATATGCCCGGTACCTGGGCTGGAGTGACTTGAAAGGTTGGACTCAGCGGGGCTGTTTACCAGAGCACCCTCAGGTAGTCTGTCCACGTGGCCTCCTAGCATGCGGCTGGCTGCCAAGAGACCCAGCAAAAACTGCATGGACTTCTAGAACCCAGCCTCAGAAGTCAGGTAGAGTCCCTTCTGCCACTCGGTATTGGTTGAAGCTCTTGTGTGTCTGCCCACATTCATGGGGACGGGGCATAGATCCCACCTCTTTTTATTTATCCATTTTTAGAGAGAGAAGAAGGGAGGGGGAGAGGCAGAGAAAGAGAGCGAGGAGGGAGAAGAGGTAAACATTGATTTGTTGTGCCACATACTTATGTATTCGTTGGTTGATACTTGTACGTGCCATGCCTGGGGATCGAACATGCAACCTTGGAGTATCAAGATGGTGCTCTCTAACCAACAGAGCTACCTGGCCAGAGTAGATCCCACCTCTTAATAGATGGAATCAAAGAATTTGTAACCACTTAAAAAAGTCACATCCACTACTTAGTCCACACTATACTATAGCACTGATTCAATAGAAAATTAGTGTGAGTAGAATATCCAGAATGAGTTCATTATAAATGGGGAAATAAAAGATGAGCTCTGTATATTGTAAAGAATTAATGAACCCTGGCTTGTTTGGCTCAGTGGATAGAGCGTCGGCCAGCGGACTGAAGGGTCCCGGGTTTGATTTTGGTCAAGGGCACATGCCTGGGTTGCGGGCTCAATCCCCAGTAGGGGGCATGCAGGAGGCAGCCAATCAATGATTCTCTCTCATCATTGATGTTTCTGTCGGTCTCTCCCTCTCCCTTCCTCTCTGAAATCAATTAAAAGATATATAAAAAATAGAATTAATGAAAAAAACTAAGGTGAAGTTAACTTAAGTGCCTGACAGTTGGGTAGTGGTTTTAACAAATTGAAATATGTATATTACAAAAAAACAAAAAGAAATACTATGCAGCCTTTAAAAGGAATGGCATAGCTCTATATGTAGTGACATGTATTAAGTGACAATATTATTTACAGAAAAAACATGTATTCAAAAATTCATTAATATTTTAATATAACAAGCATATATGTAAAAATGTAGGAAACAATTTAAAAGGAATCACATCAAACTATTAGTGGTGGGGAAAAGAGTAGGACTTGGTTGGGTGTTAGGTGTGAAGAAGAATTCACTTGTTACTCTGTAATTCTATGCAGTTTAAATTTTTTAATGAATTAAGTATTCCTAAATTGCTCTTATGAGTTGCTGTGTGAGATTTTTACTTTTATAATATGTTAAAGTTGATTGGGTAAACATGTAAAAGTTGGGATGTTATTATACCTTACCTTCCTTGTATTTTATTATATGACAGTTATGGTAGTACTGGTTTAATATTTGAACAAGTAGGCACTAGTCTGCTTAGCATGCACTGTAGTCGGCAGAGAGATGTAAGAAAACCAGTCTATTTGTTGATTTGTTGGTTTTGTTTCTCTTCTCGCTAATTCACCTAGAAGTCTCGCTGGTGGCAGCACGATTCCTGAAATGCGTGGTGATTCCAAGTGACCTTTGTTAATGGCTTTCATATTTACGAAGAGTGGGCATACTCATGTTGGGTTGAGACATTTAAGCTTGTATTATCTCCCAAATGGAATTAACTGTATTCATATAATCAAGTTGGGGAAATTCTGCAGCATTAGAAAAGGTTTATGGCTTTAATAAGATTTAACCCAGTCCATTTCTGAGCTAGTATTCTGGGGTGGGTTTTTTTGAGCATCACCCACCCCTTGAGCTAATAGAACAGTGTGGAAGCATGAATGGAGATCTGGATCTGTGTGTTTAAATATATAAGCCCCTTGCTTATTTCCTGTGCTGTATAGCAAACTAATCATTTTTCAAACAGTGACATTATTTCAATTATATCCTAATGAGAGGTAGTGAGAGTGACTTACCCAGTGTCAGTGACTGAGCCGTGTCCTGGCTGGGCAGTGCTATAGATAATACTTCCTGCCCACATGGCATTTGCCTTGGAGTGGAATAGACATCAAATAAGAGATTATGAGAGGGCTGGCTCACAACTTCGTAAAACGCCATGCAGGATGTCCTCTGCTTGCCCCTTCCATTCCATCCTGCTCTGTCCCGGGAGGCAGGCTGTTAAAGGTATGGGCTCCTTGCTCTGGCTTTTGGGAGATAAGTCAAGATATTTATTTCCCTTGCCCCATTCTCCCCCAGACTGGGGATTGGAGATGGTGTGGGTTCCTCTGTTGACAGTCACAGCTCCTCTCTGGTGGCTCTCGCCTGCTAAATTCTTGCAGCAAATACTCCCTCTTCTTGTCCTTCAGATCTGGGGAGTTGAGGGGTCTCTGCTACTGTAGCTCCTGGGTACCCCACAATCCTTGCTCATTTCCCTGAACTGGTTTTATGCCCATATAAATAGTGCTTTACTTAAACCCTTTTCAGTTATCCAGTTTGAATACCAGTTCTGTCCTGCCTGTACCCTAATTAGATAACATCTCATTTTGCTAATAGAGAAGTTGAAGCTTAAGAGATCAGTGAACATCAGAACTGGGATTAGAATCCAGGCTATTTTATGTCAAGCCTCACACGAGGATATTTTTCCATTGATTTTTAGGGAGACTAGAAGAGAGAGGGAAAGACAGAGGGAAACATCAATGTGAGAGAAACACATGACTGGTTGCCTCCTGCATGAGTCCCAACCAGGGCCCTTGACCAGAATTGAATCGGGACCTTTCGATCCGTAGGCTGATGCTCTATCACTGAGCCAAACCGGCTAGAGCTCAAACGTAATTCTTAAATCCAGTGCTTTACCATTTGCCTATAGTGACTTGGGGTAGGTTCTCATTGTCATCCTCAAATTGAGGAGAAGGAAAAGTTTCTTACCTGTTAGGTGTAACTATGAAGTTAGGAAGCTGGACAACAAACTAGGTCTTATACATTTAAATAAGCAATATCCTTCAAGTCAGTTTGCACTGTTTAGAGTTTTGCTACTTTCTTTTGGAATTGCCATCAGAATCATTTTATCAGCCAGGAAGGAAAAAATCATCCAAAGTATGAGACCTTCATTTTGCCACCTTATTTTCTAGGCGAGGCTTAAGTCGACTGCTTGGTTGTTTCCAAACATCTGATCCATCTCTGAAGACCAAGTTTCAGGATATTTGAAAGAAATGCATAATTGAGTTGAATTCCAAAAGAGGCATCTAAGAATGTGCTCAGTCATGGCAGCCAAGTTGGAATGAACATAGAGCTTCTCAGATGGCTATTTTGAAGGATAGAATACTTACTTCTCTGTGCAGTCTCTTGACTTATAAATACCAGAACGTAATCATGTTACCTGAGTCTCATCTCAACTGCATCCAGACTCTGTATTCATTTCCTTGACCTGCGGAGGAACTCTGGGCTAACTGGGATGACAGTGAGGACTGCCCATTATTGCTTTATAAGCAGAGCTATCTTTGAGGCAACATAGTGTAATGGTGAAGAACTGGGTCCTTGAGCCAGACCACTGGTTCCAATCCAGGCTCCACAAATGACCACTCCTCATTTGATAGGTAGAAATTATAATACCCGTCTCACACAGTTTTCGTGAGGATTAAAGTAATTAGGTAAAGGACTTAGGATGACTCTCACAGCTGTATGTGCTCAACAATGGCTAGCATGTTTTGGTGTGTGTTTTTTTTTAAATCACTGTTCATCATCATCACTCATCTTCACAGTCTGAGACGCCCATTGATTTTTCCTCCTCCTGTATAATCACATCCCTCTGGTCTCATCTATCACATTTCAGCAAACTCCTTTTTTTCCTAGATAGAATACAGAAATTAACTCTCTAATGTACCTACTTTTGCAGAGGTGTGTCTCAGTTATGGGCTCTGAGAAAAAGAACCAAAGAAGCAGGGATTAAGAGCCTGGTGGGAAAGAGCTTTTAGGGAAGAGAAGGTACCACTCTAAGAATGCTGCTTCTTACAAAGCCAGTGGTTATGATCTGGTGAGCCTCAGCCACCTGTTTGGGCTGGTTTCTAGTCTGCTTCTGCTGCTAGTTTGACAGGTACCCTTTCGGTCACTACCTTTTGTGCCTCTGTGTCTTCAACTTGCAACGTGTTAATCCTGTTACTTCCCTACCTTCTGTAACTTGGTGGACCATACTGTTGCAGACAAGCATCCCTCTTACATCAGACCTGTAAAACATACCAAAATGAAAGAAATTTTGCTTTTCTTAAGGAAGCATTTCCATGTGCTGCAAAGAGCGTTCAGAGCCCGATGAGCAGGCGTCGCAGCAGGACAGCACGTGTGAAATGAAGCCAGGCCTGTGAGAAGCAGGAATCTGGTACTCCGCTCTCTCTGCATCAACTCCAGGGACCATAAAGAGCTACTCACAGCATGGGGAGTCGGAGAAAAACACCTACTGGCTAGGGGGCCATGGGAAAAAAGAAAGGAACTGGGAAAAACTAAAACAAAACGAAATAAAACCTGGGACCCAAAGCCTGCATCAGCTGGAAGTGAGGTGGTTGACCTCTTCTCTGTATGATCTGAGCCCCTCCAGCTGAGACATTAACACAAAGTTGTCTAAAGCCAGTTGAAAAGGTTAAGGGAGCCATAAAAAGGGATTCGGGTATAAGGCACTCATTGATTATTTCTCAAATTTTCTGTAGGGGATGTTGTAATTCTCTTCTTCCCACCCTCCAATTAAAATAAAACCCTATGGTATATTTATTACAAGAAATCTTTCTTAACTCCCAATAGTCTGATCTCATTTCCTTGAATGAAAATGGTACCAAGGTAAACTGGGTTATAACATGTATAGTCTGTCATTATTAGACCTATGGATTGACTTCACCCACTAAGTAGCTCTAGTGATGAATAGGGAAGCTGTGTGTGGAAGGGGGGGGGGGGTTGGGGGGTGCAGGGCTGGGGGGAGGGGAAGGAATGTGAGTCCTTTCCCACAAACTAAACTGACCGCAGGCCTGTGAGGAACCGTGGTGGAGCCACAGGGCAGATATGAAAACACACCTGGCCACTTAAGTTCCCTTCACGTGGGACGGAGAGTTTAACGTTGAGCGTGTGTAAACATCTCACCTTGCCCGAGTCACTAAGTTGGAGCCCCAATTCCTTCTCTTTTCCCTTAAGTTGAAAACTGACTAACAATGTAACACCAGAGTAAATGCCGAATTCATTCTGCGTGAATCTGAAGAGATATACAATAGGAGTTTAAATAACCACGTTCTAGCTGAAAACATTGCTGAAAGGAGCTGTTCAATGGGACGGCCATAACTTATGGTGAGAAAACATGTACAGGTTCGTCGTTTCCAGAGTTTTAAATCATCTCATTGTAAAACATTTTAGTATAATAATTACCTGACATATAACATGGATGGAAGCAAAGGTTATAGTAGATGTACACGTTCAACTTTGTCCTGCTTAACTGATACAAGAGGACAGGGCCATATATGGAAATCCTGGGTTCTAGAACCTACACACCTGAGTCTGGCCTCCCTGGCTCTCTGAGCCGTGTTCTCCTCCTCCGTAAACTAGGATTGTCTGTCCAGCAGATCAGGAGTTACCTGTCAGGCTGCTAGCACGAAGCCTTGTAAGTTAACGAATGGCAGCTGCCGCGGGATGTGGCATTTTATGTCTGAAATACACCCAGGCTTTTATCATAGAGCATGTCTTCAGCTGTAGACTTCATGGCTGAAGTTTTAGTACATAGATGGGCAAACTCTAGACTCGTTTTGCATATCATTTTAACCCTTTCTTGGCTTTTTTTGTTCTATTCCAAAGTCCCTTGGATGCATTTTTTCTTACATGTCAATTTTTCAAATAGGTGTGGGATTGATTATAAAATCTACAAACTTATATAAAGAAACAAGAAGGGAGGCTCTTATAGATGGTTTTCCTATTGTGGAAAGAATAATGGGGTTAGAAAATTCTTAATAGATGCTAACATTAGTGGATGAAAGTTTTATGAATACACACATACACACACACTAGAGGCCATGAAATTTGTGCATGGGGGTGGTCTCCTCAGCCCAGCCTGCACCCTCTCCATTCCGGGACCCCACAGGGGATGTCCAACTGCTGGTTTAGGCCCGATACTGAGTCGGACATCCCTCTCACAATCCAGGACTGCTGGCTTCTAACTGCTCACCTGCCTGCCTGCCTGATTGCCCCTAATGGCCTCTGCCTGCCTGCCTCATAACCCCTAACTGCCCCCCCTGCCAGCCTGATCACCCCTAACTGCCTCTGCCTGCCAGCCTGATTGCCCCTAACTGGCCCCCCCCACACTGGCCTGGTCACCCACAACTGCCCCCCCGCCTGCCAGCCTGGTTGCTCCTCACTGTCCCCCTCTGCCAGCCTGGTTGCCCCTCACTGCCCCCCTCTGTTGGCCTGGTAGCTCCTCACTGCCCCCCCTGCCAGACTGATTCCCCCTCACTATCCCCCTCTGCTGGCCTGGTAGCCCCTCACTGCCCCCCCTGCCAGCCTGATTGCCCCTAACTGCCCACCCCCACTGGCCTGCTCGCCCCCAACTGCCCCCAACCCTGCCAGCCTGGTTGCCCCTCACTGCCCCCCCACCCCGCCGGCCTGGTCGCCCCACTCAGCCTGCTATTCGATCATTTGGTCACCCCTCACTGCCCCCCACCACCAGCCTGGTCGCCCCACGCAGCCTGCTCTTTGGTTGTGGCATGAGGGTGTCCTGACCAATTTGCATACTACCCTTTTATTTATATCTCTATCTCTATCTCTATATATTACCCACATACTAGAGGCCCAGTGCATGAAATTCGTGCACTGATAAGGGTCCCTAGCAGCTGCCGGCTGCTGTCTGTTGGCCTCCCTCCCTTCCCCCAGCAGGCCACCCCCGGTCGAACTCGTCGAGGGGACAATTTGCATACTACGCTTTTATTATGTAAGATAATATTCTCAAAGTGTCTCCCTGCAAATTACTTTCTATTACAAAGAGAAAAACAGTAAATGTGGAGTGGAGAAACCTGGCACACATCCCCTTAAACAAGTGATTAAAGTTAACGTTACATAATGTCACATGTTGATACAAACCAAATTCACATGCCTCCTGATTGGAGTTTTGGGTGGTTTTAAGTGCCCAAAGTGCATAAACAGCATAGAATCATGGGGAAAGATCAGACCAATCTAAACTGGTGGACATGCTACATAATTAATGGTCTGTAATCTTCAAAACCATAAGCTCAACAAAGACAAGGGCTGATAACAGTTTGAGATTAAAGGAGGCTAGAAAGACAGCAGCAAAATGCATGGGACAGAAAGAAAGCTGTAAAGGACAAGTGGTGAGACTTGAATATGGACTGTGAATTGGATAATTGTGTTGATTAATATTAAATTTCCTGATTTGGATAATTGTTCTGAGGTCATGCCATAGAATGCTCTTGTTCTTAAGGAAAGCACACAATAAAATGAAATATACTGGGAGAGGAGCAGGGGAGGGACATTGCAGCCTTGAGCTAGAGGGGCTGACATTTGTCATTATGTTCTTAGCTATTGGTCTGCTTGCCCTTGTCCCAGCATGACCTTGGGAGAGGCATGGAGAAGGCTAACAGTAGGGACAGACATTTCCTTTGAGCAGAGGTGGAATGCTATATAGAATGAGAATGTCTCATGATTACCTTTAGAATGGATGAGAAAGAATTGTAAAGAACTGATGAGGACCCTACGATCAGTGTTTGAGACCGGAATGTGATAATTCTTGGCCTCTCTGTGGAGTATTTTATTCAGAGTTTTATTATTTTTTTTAACAACCTCCCAAGTGAATGGAATTATGAGAATAGCATTTTACCTTTTTGAACATATTTTTCTGTAATGAAGCTAATCTTAAGCCGTTAAATACTGTTAACTGGGAGACAGATTGAAAAGTGTTCCCGTTTAGGAGATGAGGAAGTAAGACTCAGAGAGGATGAGTGAGTGACTTGCTCTCGGTGGTGCCTGCCAGACTAGACATTCATCCCATGGCTTTCTGGGATTGGCTTCCTTCATAGACCATTAGTTCTATGTATGTATTTTTTTTGCTAGAAAATTAAGAAAATATAAAAAAGCAAACATACCTTCTCTGGTATAGGTTAACAGTACTTCCTATCTCAAAAAGAGAATTAAACCAGAGAGATGCCATTTTTAACTGGAAACTCCTTGGTTCTATGAAATTGTTTAGCAAGGCTAAATTTGATTCAAGACCTACGTGCTGAGCCCTCTGGATATTCCCAAATTCACCACAGTAAGGCGTGGGTAGTCTGGTGTCTTAGGACCTTCCCCAGGTGTGTGAACCACAGGAGGTGTTACTCTGTTTCAGTATGAATTGAATGGCGAGACCCTCAGGCCTGCAGTCTCACTTGCTGGAAGCAGCTGCCCAGTGTGGTGACGGGCAAGGTGATGGAGCTGGAGCGCCAGCCTGTGCATCTTGGCTGTGCCGCTTGCCGGCTGTGAACTCTGGGCGAGGATAATGATGAAGACCACAATAAAAATAATAGAATCTGCTTCATAGGGTTAATATTTGGAATTAAATGAGTTGATACTTGTAACAAAGTTAGGACAGCATCTGGCATATAGAAAGTGCTATGAAAGCATTTTATGAAATTGTGGTAAACTATACATAATTTTACTATTTTAACCATTTTTAAGTGTACAGTTCCATGGAATTAAGTACATTCATGTTGATGTTCAGTCACTACCATCCATCTCCAGAACTTTTCATCTTCTCAAACTAACACTTTGTACCCATTAAACACTTAACTCCCTATTTATACCTCCTGGCAGCACCTGGCAACTGCCATTCTATAACACGTTTCCATGAATTTGAAATACTATTCCAGCCTGAATACCTCATGTTAGTGGAGTCATACAATATTTGTCCTTTCGTGACTGGCTTATTTCACTTAGCATAGTGTCCTCAAGCTTCATTCATGTTGGAGCATGTGTCAGAAGTTCCTTCCTTTTTAAGGCTGAATAATAATCCATTGTATGTATTGTCAACTAATGGTCATTGGCATCAATAGGAGCCCCCAATTTGGGGTGCTGTGACAAAGGAAACTTTATTCCGTGCAAACAGCTGAATTGTGATACAGCAGTGCTGTGAGAATAGCACAGCTGTGGAACAGCTTACAGCCTGGCTGGGAGGCAGCTCCGGGACAAGGCAACCCTGGGGCCAGGGCCCTCTCCAGCTATACATCTCTGCTGTGCTCTGGTCTCTCCGCCTGCTCTGCACTGGTCTGCTGTGCTCCTGGGAGACATCTTTGGTGCTTCATTCAGCTCCAGCCAGGGAAATAAAGTCTTTATTCTTTGGTGAAAAGGGCAAGTGTACTCTCCAAGCCAGAGGAGGTATAGACAGAAATCCTTGCCCTGGTCCCTCCTCATGCAAATGAGCATTCCAAATCCTCACACTTTGAATGGTTCAAAAGGCACTGTCCTGATTGGTCAGAATGGAGATGCTCTGATTGGTCATTGAAGAGGGATGGGATTATAACTGCACAGCTCCACTTGGATGGGGAAAGCCCCAGTCCTATTAATTGAAGTGCTATTCTATGAATTCCTTTGTAAGGACTGGCTCAGGTGGTAGGAACACAGTGCAGGCAGGCAGTTCAGAGTCTGAGGCAGACAGTTTAGTGCAGGCTTTTCTCCAAATTATGGTTTGTGTGAGAGGCTCCTATCTAGAAACGGCTACTAGGCTCTGCGTTTAAATATATTAGTAAGCCCTGTTAGCCTCTAGGAGTTCTTCTTGGCACGTGTCTTCTTTCATGGTGTATACCACATTTTATCTGTTTACCTGTTGATGGGCACTTGGGTTAATTCCACCGTCTGGCTATTGGAAATAATGCTTCTGTGAACATGGGTGTACAAATATCTGTTCAAGTCCCTGTTTTTGCTTCTTTTGGATCTATTCCCAGAGTGGAATTGTTGCATCATGGTAATTTTGTGTTTAATTTTTTTGAAGAATCACCATACTGTTTTCCACAGGGTTGCACTACTTTACATTTCTACCAGCAATGCACATGGGTTCCAGTTTTTTCACATTCTCATTGACACTTGCTATTTTTATGTCTTTTTTTTTTTTTTAGTATAAGCATTTCTATATGTAGAAATATTAGATTTTTTTAAACAACCAATAGTCTAATATTTTAGTTGTTGCCTTAGTTTTTTAAACAAGAGAGGCATGAATAAAATATTTTTATTAGGTAAGATTTGGGAAATCTGGCTAATCAGATACTGGTTCAAATGTTTACCAGCAACACTTGTACCGGAACCCTTATTTTGTGTTTCCTGCCAACCGCCCACCCCTTGCAGTATATGTACTGCAGCTCTATTTTTAAGGAGAAAGACAATGCATAACAAATCAGCTCATGCCAAGAACTTACTGAGAAACAAAGCCCTTGGGGGGTTATGTGCTGTATTCTGTAGAAGGTAGGTTTACGCAGTTTTATCTACCAGATTGGACCAAACCCACCTTCCAAGAGTTTTGTGCAACCTGAGTGAAGAACAGACTTGGAGCATCCGGTGTAAAACCAGCCCATCCCTGAAAAAAGATGCGGAAACAACAGATGGGAAGAGAAAGTTTGGTTCCTCTTTGACTCCCATTTTTCCCTCTTGGCATGCTTCCCTACTGTGTCAGTGGGTGCTGTGGGCACCACTGCATTGAAAGGAGTATGTCCATTCCTGGTTCCAGGGAGCCCTGTGGGCCACAGCGAGGGGTGCTGCAATGGGGCATAGCCAGACCCTCCAGGGCAGCTGGGATAAGTGAGTGGAGTGCTTCTAATGAGATGCTTCCCAGAATGACACCCCCCCCCCCCCAAGCTGGTTCTCTAAGCTGCCTGCACATGTGCAGCCAACGGTGAGCTAAGCTGACGTCCGTGCCCGATACCTCCGCACCACTAAATCGGTCACTGGTGGTGTGTGGACTGTGCAGCCTGCAGGGTGCCCATGGACATCTGCTTGGAATGCGGATTCTACTAAGTCTGGAGGTGGGAACTCCTTGTATTTTAAATACTGAAACACAGTTACTTGTGGAGAAGAATGCAAACTGGATGATCTTTTCTCAAGTATGAGACTGAAATGAGACAATTCATGTTTATTGGGCATTGAGCTGTGCTCCTAGATACTTCTCTTCACGCCCAGTTCTTTCTATGTGTTTATTCTCTTCTGCGTTATTTTTCTATGGAAAGGCTCACTGATGCACGGCTTGGGAAGCCTGGAGCTATGTCGAATTCTAAGAGGGCCTAGAAAGGCTGGTTTGCATCTTTTTTTTTAAAAAAAAGTTATTGATTCATGAGACAGAGAGAGAGAGAGAGAGGCATCAATTTGTTATTTTACTTATATGATTGTATATGCTCTGTTTCCTCCCGACATGATATTAAGAGGGAGGGAAGGCGGGATTATGGGAGGGTCTGGAGTGGCCCAAGACCATTCCTCAGGCATCCACCTGAGCAACACAGTTGGTGTGCTGCTCAAGGCTCTCCGCTGAGTGGAAGCATCAGATGGCAGTGGATGGAGCACTGGGAGAGGGGATGGGGAGTCAAAGATGGTGAGGAGCAGATTGCGGGCTATTTCTTTAATCTTCATCCCCATTTCCCAGGATGCAACTCTGCAGATGTTCCAAGGGAAAGCAAATCCTTGATGACCCGAATACTGGTGACCTGGAAAAAGGAGGAACTTGGTCTGGTTATTTAGATTAATAGTTATTGCAGTAATTGACGTCACTGATTTAACAACTCATGCCCAGTGAACTCTACATGTTCTACAGCAATTATGTGTGTTGTTAGATGTAGCAGGTTAACTTTGTTGAATGAGCTTTTAGCAATAAAAGGAACTCTGCCCAGCTTCTTGATTATGAGCTATATCATCTGGTCTATGCACTGTCATCAAACAACCTGTAGTCTTGTCAACTGCACTGCTCAGAAACAGCTGTGAAATGCCCTGGGCAGCCTGTCTGTTCTTCTCAAGAGGTTTAGAGACCTTTGGAAAGGTGGGGAGGGGAGGAGTGGACACTTTGTGGGCTGAGGGTGGGGACAGGAGACAAAGCACAAAAATGCATCTTGATGTGAGTGTAGTTTCCACATTCTTGTCTTTACTTCTCTAGGTGTGTTGCCCAACTTCCTCTCACCTTCAACCCCCACTTCAAACTCTTTTTTTTTTTAAAATATTTTGTTGATTTTTTACAGAGAGGAAGGTAGAGGGATAGAGAGTTAGAAACATAGATGAGAGAGAAACATCGATCAGCTGCCTCTTGCACACCCCTACTGAGGATGTGCCCGCAACCAAGGTACATGCCCTTGACCGAAATTGAACCTGGGACCCTTGAGTCCACAGGCCAATGCTCTATCCACTGAGCCAAACCGGTTAGGGCTCACTTCAAACTCTTAATCTAGAAAACTGGCTCTGATTAATCCAATCATGGAATAATCTTTCTTTCCCTTGGTTTTTCTGTTCTTTGTCCTATAATTAGTTTGTCTTAAAGGGGTTTTCTAACCTTTCTCCAGTGTTGAATATGTGTTCTGTTAGATGGTAAACTATTAGGGGCACAGAGTCCTTTCTCCCACCCATCTCATCCTTTCTCTCTACCCCTGACCTGCACTGCAACTAGCCATTAGTAGACTCTACCACATACCAAAAGAAACACATTCTGTTGTTGTATTTATTGGTTTTAATTATACGGAACTTGGAAGCATTTTAGGACTCTGCATCTCCATAATTCTCTGCCAGCATTTTGCACCTAGTGGATCAATAATAAGAATAAATTTCTTTCCTCACTTGGCTTTATAACCGTGGACACTTCCGCTGCACAAATGCTAGCAGGGCTCTCAAGGCTGGAGTAGAAACAAAGACTTCATTCTTAAGTTATATTCAAATCCTCTAAGGAACTAGTGGCTGATGCACACATTGGCTACTTCCTCTGACCTGCAGGAGACATGCGGGCCGGGGATTTACCTACAGAACCATGGGCCAGTCCCAGCCAGAAAGAAACGCCTGAGGGAGATCAATGACTCATTTGAATCTGAAGCAGAAGAAAATGAACTATATTTAAGGTGGTTGCTGTCCTGGCTGTTGTCTAAAGTTTGAGCTTTGGACTAAAGAAAACCTTGGCATCTTTCATTGTGTTTACAAGAACATCCATTTTTCTAAACTCAGGACAGTGTACTTTCTAAGGGCAGTGGCACTTCATGTTAGAACAAAAAGCACACAACAAACAAAAGCCAAAATGTTTCTGGCTTTGCTGCCCAATGGGATAAATTCTTTTGCACAAGGGAGCTCTTCCCAGGGTATTCTATACACTTTGCAAGCAATTTACACAAACATGGTTTGTGTACATTCGCCTCAGCCTGCAGGCTTGATGTTAGCTTCACCCACTCTTGCCAACTCAACTCCCTTCCCACATTAGCCATTCCATTTCTTCCTGTGGCTCCCTGTACTGTTGACATAAAAGAATAAAAATGTGTTTGCTCTAATATAATAGGGGACCTCTAAAAGTTCAGTAAAAACTGAACAAACACCAAGAGTTGGTTTTAAATACAAACTAGGTCTGTACTCTAGTTCTGGGACCTTGAGCAAAGCACTTACCCCGTTTTAATCTTAGTCAAGTGGTCATAATAATACTTGTCCATTTATCTGATGCGGCCGTTGTAGTCATATGAGATCACTTACATAGTAGCACTTTATAAATGTATATATGATTTGTATGAAACAGGAGAGCCCGGCAGTTTTGGTTCAAGTCCTGCTGCTTGATGTTGGCACCATATGAGGTGTTTTATGGTTCCTTACAAGTCCCAATACTCACAGAACCTAAATGTGTGAGCTGAAGCCTGTCCTACTTAAAACCAGAGAAGCTTTTTTGCTCATGAGAATTGACCTATACTGCTTTAGTCCAAAGTCAAGTTGAATTGTATTCTTGATCCATGACTCTGTTGTCATCATTTCTCCATTTGCATAGCATGATCCACTTGAGAGCTGAGTTTTTGGCATATTTTAAAAATTGACTGCCCCGAATCATGTGTTAATTCACACGCACTAACAAAGAGCATATGCTTGCATTAATAGTGTCATTCTGTTCTACATCACAGCCTTTTAATTGAGTCTGTTATATTAGTTAAACTTCTCTTCTAATATAAGTTTAGTTTTAAGTCAGCTCCCAGGTATATCCCTAGAGCAGTGGGTTGCTTCCATGTTTTTTTTTTTCCTCTTTAATTATATACAAACTTATCTTTCTGGAAATTGGCATATTGGGGTGACTTCCTGGTGCTGAGCCATGTGCAGTTGCCACCTCCGCCATCTGAAGTCACAAAATGAGTTGGCTGCAGTTTGTTGACTTCCCTTTTCTTCCCCCGTATCATGCTCTTCATCATCCTGTTCACACTGTTGCCAAGTCTGCCTTGCAAAGCATCACCGTGTTTTTCTCTCTTCTCCCTAATTCAGACTTGTAAGGTTTCATGTCATACAGGCTTGTTGCACCTTCTCTTCTTTCTCCAATTCAGGTTCCTTACATTCATTCCATCTCACTTATGTCTTATCCTACCTGTTCTCTCTGATCAACTTATCATACCAAGCTCTTTACACTGTTAAGGACTTTCAACAGAATATCATGACATTAATCATATTCCTCTCTGCTGTCTTTGAACTGTTATTACACTTTGTAAATCTTGAATGACTGATCCCTTTCTTATAAGTTCAAATGTATCAATTAGCTGCACGAAAGGCCTTTTTTTGCAATGGATATGGCATTAAGGCATACTCCTTATTATCCTTACTAATAAAAGCCTAAGTGGTTGTCACACCGTGATGCCCTCATGCCATCACAAAGTCGCTGCGCACACAGGGCGAGTGCGCAGGTGGGCGGGGCTGGGCTTCATGCTGCGTGCACCACAAGGAGCCTTCCTGGGAGTCCCGCCTCCATGAAGCAAAGCCTGCTTGGGGGTCCTGGGGGTCCCACCTCCTCTTGGGGAGGCCTGCCTGGGGGTCCCGACTCCACATGGCGAGGCCTGCCTTGGGGTCCCGCCTCCACATGGAGAGGCTGGCCTTGGGGTCCTGGGGTCCTGCCTACGGCTCCACGGCACAGAGGTGGGACCCCTGGCTCTGGCCTACCTCTTTAGGGGAATCCATCGAGGAGCCCTGGACGGGTGGGCAGGACCTACCTCTTTGGGGTGATCGATCGCAGGGCTCCCGCACTGTGACAGGGCACAGGCCAGGCTGGGGGACGATTTGTGCACCAGACCTCTAGTTTATATATATGTAAGTGTTAGTTACAGAAAAGTAAAATTAAAATATTTTTCTGTAACTGAACATTAAAACAAATTTAATCTTTTGTTACTTCTGACATACACATACTATGATATAGAGTATTTAGAAAATGGATGATAATCAAAAAAGTTAAGGAATAAAACCTCAGAGTCCTCCTTTTGGAAACAAATGCTTTAATATTTTGGTCTTTTCTTTAAGGCTTCCCTCCTCCTGAATTATAATGCTTATAATAACATACCCTTATATAATTATAATTAAGAATATATATACACACACACGTGCAATGTATGTATAAGTGTGTGGAATTAAAATTGTGCTTTTCTCAGTTTATTTAACTTCAAATACACTCAGTTTGCAAGTTATATGGAAGATAGGTGCTAAAGTCTCTAAAACTGAATGTAATCAATTTTAGCTGATTACCTGTTATCTTTATTATATATAAACTAGAGGCCCAGTGCACGATATTCATGCATGGGGTGTGTGTCCCTCAGCCCAGCCTGCACCCTCTCCAATCTGGGACCCCTCGAGGGATGTCCTACCAGGATCGGGCCTAAACGGGCAGTCGGACATCCCTCTCACAATCCAGGACTGCTGGCTCCCAACTGCTTGCCTGCCTGCATTCCTGATTGCCCCTAACCACTTCTGCCTGCCAGCCTAATCACCCCCTAACCACTCCCCTGCCAGCCTGATTGATGCCTAACTGCTCCTCTGCCATCCTGTTTAACCCTAACTGCCTTCCCCTATAGGCCTGGTCACCCCTAACTGCCTTCCCCTGCAGGCCTGATCACCCCTAACTGCCCTCCCCTGCAGGCCTGGTCACCCCTAACTGCCTTCCCCTGCAGGCCTGGATCTCCCCCAACTATCTTTCCCTGCAGGCCTGGTTGCCCCCAACTTCCCTCCTCTGTCAGCCTGGTCACCCCTATCTGCCTTCCCCTGCAGGCTTGATTGCCCCCAACTGCTCTCCCTTGCAGGCCTGGTTCCTCGCAACTGCCCTCCCCTGCTGGCCTGGTCAATCCTAACTGCCCTCCCTTGCAGGCTTGATCGCCCCCAACTGCCCTCCCTTGCAGGCCTGGTCCCTCCCAACTGCCCTCCCCTGCTGGCCATCTTGTGGTGGCCATCTTGTGTCCACATGGGGGCAGCCATCTTGTGTGTTGGAGTGATGGTCAACTTGCATATTACTCTTTTATTAGATAGAATAGAGGCCTGGTGCACGGGTGGGGGCAAGCTGGTTTGCCCTGAAGGGTGTACCGGATCAGGGTGGGGGTCCCCTTGGGGCATGGGGCGGCCTGGAGGAGAGGCCTGTGGTGGTTTGCAGGCTGGCCACGCCCCCCTGTGACCCAAGCGGAGGCCCTGGTATTTGGGATTTATTTATTTTCTATAATTGAAACTTTATAGCCTTGAGCGGAGCCAAGACTCCTGCTTGCTCAGTGGCCACAGCCATTTTTGTTGGGATTTATTTATCTTCTATAATTGAAACTTTGTAGCCTTGAATGGAGGCCAAGGCAGGACAGGGTGTGTGAAAAGCTTGGCTTCCTCCATCACCAGGGAAACCCAAGCCTCCTGTTCGCTCCATGGCCGCAGCCATTTTTGTTTGGATTTATTTATGTTCTATAATTGAAACTTTGTAGCCTTGAGTGGAGGCCTGGGCTGGCCAGGGTGTGCAGAAAGCTTGGCTTCCTCCATTGCCAGGGGCAACCCAAACCTCCTGTTCACAGCCATCTTGGTTGGGTTAATTTGCATACTCCTGATTGGCTGATGGGCATGGCTTGTGAGTGTCACAGAGTGATGGTTAATTTGCATATTACTCTTTTATTAGATAGGATTTCATATTTTATAACATTTAACAGTTGAATTAATTTAACTATTAAGTAATTTATAATATATAAGATTTTAAAATATGATTTTGAAAAATACTCATACAACAAATTCCTGGAGTAGGTAGCATTATTCCCATTTTACAGATGAGGAAACTGAATGTCTAGTTAACTCATCCATGACTATGACGCTAATTATAGTCACTGCCCTTTCCACTCAGCCAACTCCTTTTATATCATGTGTTTTTGTCAGTTTAGGCAGAAATTCACCTTTTGGGGGGAAAGAAGAGGACAACACAGATAACAAAGGTTAAATTTTCTTAAATGAGTTCTCAGCATTTATTGATCATATCACTTTGTTTATGATGTACCATGTAAGTAGCATCATCTTTCTGTGGATTAGTGAGACATCAGTAATAACTTTAATGGTGCCCTCAGAAGAGCCAAATGGATGCTGGCTCGATTATCCATTTACATGCAGGGAGGCCGTGGTGCTTCAGAAAGATCAGAACCTTGAAATCAGGGTTGTTTCCTATTCCAACTCTGTCATTTAACTGTCTTTATGATCTTAGAATTACTAAACCTAAGTTAGGTAACCTCTCTAAGACTGTTTCCCATCAGAAAAATGGAGACTGAAATTCCCATCTTAAAGGGATTGCAGGTTGTATATAGAATATCTGACACATAGTGAGTGCTTATTAAATGTAAATCCCTTCTGTCTGCTATTTTTCATGCACGCATCACACGGAGCTTACATTGACTAGAGAAATATGACATAAGTTGTATGAAACATATGCAGAAGAGTCCTATTCATAACCAAGAAGTTGTTTTGTTTTCTTGCACTTACCTTTGAACTATTTGTGATTTATTGTGTGTGTGTGTTTTTTTTCTCTTAATAGTCAAGGAAAAATTAGGCCAACTATTGTCTTTTATGGCTCCCAGTTTTGTAGATACAATTTCTGATATTCTGGCTTATTTGGGGTAGTTTTTGAGAGAATAGGGACAGTGTTAGCCCTGACTTACTGTTCCTTGGGAATAACCCTGGGGACTGTCATTATATAAATACACCTGCTAAGTCTGTTTAACAGTTGTAAAATATCATCATTCCCATGAGGGCTTAAAGTTTAGATAAACGTCCGTGTCTTTAAAATATTCATTATCTGTAGGGAACAGTGAGAATCATTTAGGACTGGTTCTAAATAATTTGAAGTCTTTTGCACTGAGCATTTTAAGCAGTAAAAGTTCACACCTAAGTAGAGGTTATTTGAATTCCTTTTCCTTTTAAAAATAGTAGGAGCTCATCTAGACTAAAGATATTACAATCGCATTCTGTAGTTTTAACTGTTAGAGTTAAAAATCTTAAAACTGGTCTTGGAAACTTGATACTCCATTCTTCCTTATTGAGGTATGTGTAGGATGATGGAGTGTATAGGATCAGGCAATGAGCAAATGGAATTTTCCCATGCCTACTTAGTAGCAAAAGAGATGAGTTTTATCCCTGAAGTCTTTTCTAAAATTATCATTGTCTAAGAAATCCAAAATCTAGGAATCATTGCCTTTAATTCTTCTCCCAAATTGAGCAAAGTCTTAGATAGACCCCTTCCTCCCATCCTAGTCTGCACTCTGGTCCACCTCTATATATGGGCCTTAACATCCTATGGTCTGCTCTAAGTTTCTAGAAAAAAATAAATACACACACATACAGTTTTTGCTATGATTAAGACTTTCTCAAACTCATAACCTTGGCCTCCAGTTTGACAATAGGTCATGAATGAAGGAAGGTGAGGCTAATGTGTGTGGTTGGAAGGACAGTGGGGCATCCTATCTAATAATACAGTAATATGCAAATTAACCATCACTCTGCTGCATCCACAAGCCACTCCCACCAGCCAATCAGGAGCGAGTATGCAAATTAACCCAACCAAGATGGCTGTGGCCACGGAGAGAGCAGGAGGGAGGCTTGAGTTTCCCCAGAGATGGAGGAAGCCAAGCTTCCTGCACAGTCTGGCCTGCTTTGGCCTCCACCTAAGGCTACAAAGTTTCAATTATAGAAGATAAATAAATCCCAACAGAAATGGCTGCCACCAGGGAGCGAGCAGAAGGCTTGGCTCCGCTCCAGGCTACAACGTTTCAGTTGTAGAAGATAAATAAATCCCAGATCTCAGGGCCTCCGCTTGGGTCGCCGGGGGGCATGGCCAGCCTGCAAACTACCACAGGCCCCTCGCCTAGGCCGCCCCACGCCCCAAGGGGACCCCCACCCTGATCCAGGACACCCTTCAGGGCAAACCAGCTGGCCCCCTCCCATGCACTAGACCTCTATCCTATCTAATAATCCTATTTAATAAAAGAGTAATATGCAAGTTGACCATCACTCCAACACACAAGATGGCTGCCCCCATGTGGACACAAGATGGCCACCACAAGATGGCCAGCAGGGGAGGGCAGTTGGGAGGGACCAGGCCTGCAAGGGAGGGCAGTTGGGGGCCATCAGGCTAGCAGGGGAGGGCAGATAGGGGTGACCAGGCTGGCAGAGGAGAGAAGTTGGGGGCAAACAGGCTGGCAGGGGAGCAGTTAGACATCAATCAGGCTGGCAGGGGAGTGGTTAGCAGGTGATCAGACTGGCAGGCAGAAGTGGTTAGGGGCAATCAGGAAGGCAGGCAGGCAAGCAGTTGGGAGCCAGCAATCCTGGATTGTGAGAGGGATGTCCGACTGCCCGTTTAGGCCCGATCCCACCAGGCCTAAATAATATGACAGTTATATATTCTTGTTCAAATATATGTTAGACATTCTTGTTCAAATTTGCACAGTAAACCAAAATTTGTTTTATTCTCATGTGTGTGATTTAGCAATGAGATTCTGTTCTGAAAAGGTGTCCTGATTTTTTTTTTTTACCAACTTGGTAGAAACAGGTGGCATCTTAGGTGCTCAAGCATGATCACGTGATCACATTAAGAGAGTTGACCAGCAGCCCCTTATATCCGTGTATAACCTGAAAATCCTCTGAAGTGTGTATTGATTTACAACTTTGGAGAATTATTAGAAATGTGTGATGCGGGAGAAGTTCCAGGAAAGGGGTGAAGGTCGGGCTGTAAATAAAGTTCACCTTCCCCTAGGACCAGGACTGTATGGTTGCGTTACTGTCAGGGCATTGGGCTTGGTAGGACTAAACCTGTGAGAGACACACATCTCTACCTTTCAAGCTGAGCTCACCACTGAGCAGCCTTTACTGAGCACCTGCTATTACCTGGCGCTTGTTAAGGATGTAGCGATGGATGAGATGTGAGCCCCTGTACTAAAAGTCTCATAATTTTGGTGACTTGGTGAAGCCTCCCGTGTTTTTAACATGTGAAGGAGCCATCTGTCATTTCAGATTTTTTTTCAGTGCCTGTGAATATGTATCTGGTTGCTAAAAACTTTCAGGTTTGCCTATTTTTCAAAAGAAATTCAGTTTAGAGAAGTTTGAGCATGTGATTCTTTAAAGTTTAAGATTAAGTGCCTTTGAGATGCTTGAGGAGGCTAGTGTAGAGCCAGAATATATTATAGGGCAAGTTTACTGAGTGTATCAGCTTATTGGAAATTTTGAACTTTGGATTCTCTTATTTTTATATTCCAGTCCCATCTCCTGCCCCTGTTTTAGGGTCTTGGAATCAGTTTTTTCCTTATAGTGCCTTCGTTGGGATATACACCATCTCCAGTAGCCATTTTTTAAGTACTGAGAGGAAAGATTTTCATTTAGATGTTTTTTTCCCAGGTAAAAGCTATTCCCAACTCTCAAATGGTTCAATACACGTTTGAATTGAATTACATACCCGAGGATAATTCAGGGAAATTAGTAGTGATTCATATCATATTCCTAATTTGCTTTTCCTTAAAGGGATATGCCTTAAATAATACTGTTTCATGAAACAGAGATTCCCAACCCTAGTTTTTGTGATTCTTGCCAACTCTCCCTCCACTATATCCCTACCTACCTAAGCCTCCTGTAATTATGCCAAACTTTTCATTGTTTATAATTTTAAAAACTTCATGAGGGACCTGGTGTGTCATATCTATCACGTCGTGTCCAGGCCCTAGAACAGATTAGCAAAAGCAGCCACTGAAATATTTTTTGAACAAAAAGTGAATTTTAATACAAAGGCTGTGGTGGCCTTGGTTTCTCTGTGTGTGAAGGGAACTAATAGAATAGCTGAAATTAAATAACCATGCCAACTCCTTAATGAATGAGGTAGGTCTTGGGCTATTTTTACACTGGATTTTGTGGGTGTTCTTTGGGAGATGGACTTCTTAATGTTCCTTCGGTCTCTAACTTATATAATTCTATTTCAATACCTTCTCTACCAACTCACTCTCATTCTGCTTCTTAAACTTTGTGTAGTCCCTATATTGTGATTTCCGTGTTAAGTTATTGTGCCCTGGCTGGTTTGGCTTAGTGGATAGAGTGTCCCAGGTTTGATTCCTTTCAAGGGCACACACGCGGGTTTTTGGCTCTATCCCTAGTAGGGAGCATGCTTGAAGCAGCCCATCAATGATTCTCTCTCATCATTGATGTTTCCAGCTCTCTCTCCCTCTTCCTTCCTCTCTGAAATCAATAAAAATACATTAAAAAAAGAAAGTTATTGCTTTAAAATACCATCTTTTAGACAACATTAGCTAACATTACCAATGGCATTTTGTGAGTTGATAATACTTCAGGAAGTTGTGTTCTTTGCAATGCCCTCATGTTTCTTAGGATTCAAAGCAGCCAATAGACATCAAATTTGAGAGGAAATTGCTGCTAATTGAGTTGCTTTAGAATAAAAACAATTCTGAAGGCACTTAAATGATCTGACCTTAAGTTTGGCCTTAAGGAGCTCAGCCCCCGGCTCACTCAGATCTGGCAGTAGCATGGCACTGGGCAAAGCTGGGGCAGCCATGTGGAGGGACTTTCATCCCAGCCCTGGCTCTGCCGTTGACCCAGCAAATGACCACAGGCAGTCCCTTTCCCTTGCATGACCCCAGTTTTCCCGTTTGTAAGAAAGAGATAATGCCTATCTCTCAGGGTGATTATGAGAACTACACAATCACATGGAATAGTGCTTTATAGATGGTAAACTCATGCTTAAGTGAATTCCTTTGTCAGCTTCATGATGGCTCTTTAAATGGCAGGGTTGTTAATCCATGCCTGTGGCTCTTATCAGAAGTTACTACTTAGTAACTCTTGAGTAATGCAGAAATATTTGCAGGCAACCTCTGTGGCTCAGAAGGAGCTGTTTTTGCTATGGTTAAGACTTCCTCAAACTCATAACCTTGGCCTCCACTTTGACAATAGGTCATGAATGAAGGAAGGTGAGGCTAATGTGTGTGGTTGGAAGGACAGTGGGACGGGTATGTGATCCAGTGGACCAGGTCAGAAGGGAAGGAAGCGGGGGAGGGGGGGTAAAAGAAAGCCCCATGAGGGCAAACATGTTTTGTTTGTTGGTTCACTGGCCTATCCCTCGTGCTGTCACTCATGCCTGGTCCATAGAATCTATGAATTAAACATTACTTAAGTGAGATCTGTGTAATGGTACTATATATGCTCCATCAGTGACCACACCCTTATTTTATTCAGTGTAAATAGGCAATTAAAACTTCCCCACATAGATATTTTAGAGCCCTTTTATTAATCCTTTATAATAAGGCATTGTTTGGTCATTAAATATTTTTATGGAGAATGTAGCCTGTGCTGGACACCAAGGAGACACAAATTTGCTTTCTAGGAGTTCACTATTAAACAAGGCAATGAAGGAGGTGCCAGGAGGGAGGGAGAGGGCATTGTGAGCAGGAACAATGAGGACAGACTTTGGGAAGGAAGTGGCCCTTGAGTTGAGTCTTAAACATTGGTAGAATTCTATCAGCTGTATGGTCAGTATGTTGCAATTTAAGGTTTTGGGGATGTTTTAATTAAAGCATTAAGTCAAATCTTCTCATCGGACAGGGTGATGTCAGAGTTTGAGAGCCCCCTCAGTGCTCTCCTGGGTTAGTAGAATCTTGCCTAGGGTTGTGGAATCTTACAGTCAAGAGCAGAGGCCTAGGTACCGAGTGCTGTTACGGCTTCTGCCTCCTAAGGTGGGTTGGTTAAGGCTGGAAGGAGCAGCAGCTAAGAGGGAAGATGGCTGTGAGACTACCTCTGTTTGCCCACACTTAGTAGTTAGGGAGAATAGACTGAGCACACAGACTTTGTATTATTTTCAAACTTCGATATGTTAGAAGGTACTATAAAATGCAAATACCCTGTTAAAAATGGGAGACAGATTTAGACTGAAATTAAAATGAGAAACTAGAAGTCCTGGTGTGTCTTGGGGATTAACCATTAGGAACAGCGGAGATGGAGATTAGGTGATGATATGTGTCCATGCAAGGTGAGATATCTTCTGAGAAAACACAGGAAGAGAAAAATCATAATTTGCAAAGTATACCCATTAGAGGGTGATGGTTAACTCATAGTGAGGATTCACTGGAACATATTTTTCAGCAAATATTTGTGTGTGAGGAACCATGATTGATGTGAGAGAGATGTCAAGGTGAATCAGAAAGAATCCTTTCCTCTAAGGATTCCCCACTTTGGACAGGCAGTCCTGACAGAGTGACAGTGGGGGCTTTTGTGATGAGTGATGTAATAAAAATACGAACCAAAGTGCTCAGGAGAGTGGTTGGCTTTTGACTTTGAGATCCTCAAAGATGGCTGAGAAGATGTCAAAGATGTCATGCATAGAAGGTGGGACAGTGGCTTCCCAGGCAGAGACACAGTGGAGAGCAAGAGCACTCAAATCTGAAAGGTTGTGGTGTGGCCCTGAAACATGGCAGTGCTTGGAAGGGGTGGCTGAAATGTCAGCTTTGTGTAGGGGTGGAGAGGGAAAGTGTTCTAGAACTTTGTTCTGTAGGAAATGGGGATCCATTGAAGGATTGAGACAGAGTAGCATCAGTTGGACTATGTATTAGATGTTTCTGGTGGCCCTGGGGAGAAATGGGTAGAGGACAGGGTGTGGCTGGAAGGCTACCTGAGGGTTGTTGAAAGAGTTCAGGGGCGGGGAGCTGGAATCTTGCAGGGGGAGGGGCAGAGAAGGGTTGTTTGAGAGCTTTTGTACTTTTCCTAAACCTGAGCGGTCTCTTCTAAAATTAAATCAGATTCAGTTTATTAAGAAAAAGAAGTTGCTTTTGACAAATACAAATCTTTGTATGGTATCATTGGTCTGGGAGGCGGCGGTCTCCCTGTTTAAAGGAATGGAGCCACAATGGGCAATTAGAAGTGGTAGGAAGGAGGACTGGGGACAAGGATGGCAATATGTGTAGAAATTCCTGCTCTTGTGGGCTGGCTCTGGTTATATACCACTGATTCTTTTCCTCCTTATCCATAAACAGAGGCTTTCACTGATTTCTTTTCCTCCTTATCCATAAACAGAGGCTTTCCCCAAAGTTCTTCCATGCATTTTTATTTTTTTCATCCCATCCAAGTATTTCTAGCCCTGATGTTTCTGCCTTCCACCTGAGCAAATGATCTCTCAAACCTGTCGGCTCAACTGGAGGGTGGGATGAATTATCTGCCTATAGAATCATGAGACTTAACTGAGAAACTGCATAGAAAACATTTTGCCTAAGGCCTTGAAACAAAGTAAATGCTCAACAAATAAGTGTCTACTATATACTTGAGTTCTGTGAGGATTTGGTATTATTTTTAGTTCTTACGTGTTTAGCATTGTACTTGCTCCAGTTAGAGTTCAGCATTTGATCTAAATTTCTTTTGACTGCCAAAATTATATTTTGGACTCCTCATCATTAGGTCATAGAATTTGTCTTTCTTAGGAATGGATGGGTGACCCTCGCATTCTTCTCTCTTCTGCTTGGGACTAGGAGTCCATTTATGAAACTGGGTGACTGGAGCTAGCAGCTAGGGAACAAAAAAGCAAACACTGACATTCCTGCCCCATGTGACCATCCTGCTATACACACACACTGTCTTCATCAGATGAGTAATCTAACAAACAAGGAACCAAATTCATTTCATAGCCATCAGAGTTAAAGTTGAGGGTTGAAGAGAAAAAAGGGGTCCTGTTTATGAGAAAGGAGTGTTGCCATGTAAAGAGACCATGGGGCTTGCTGATGTGGCCATTGCCTGCTGTGGGTGCTGTTGAGCTTGTGGCCAGAGGAAATGCAGTCAGGAAATGGGGAGGCTGCCTTCTCTACAGAAAAGCAAAGCTAGATCATGGGCATTTATAAACTAGGCTTGTGTTAGAATAAAGAGGGTGGACTTGAAGATTCTCTTCACTTGCTGTATCCATTGCTTTTTTCTTCTGGATAGCTGTTGACCAGGAAGGTTAGTCTCAGAAAGGCTGAGAAATAAGTGAGGGAGAAATTGTAGAGACTTTGGCATCTGTAAAATAGGATTTGGGTTGGCTGAGAAGCCTTAATTCCTTCTAGGAGTGGGAAAACACAGGTCTTTGTAGATCCTTTGTTCAATAACTGAATTTTCAGGATGGTCCCAGCTGAGCCACTGGACCAATTCCATAAGCTTGTGAATGGAAGTTGTTTTAAGTTGACCATGGTCTAATTGATTTGAGGTTGTCTAACTCCTATGGCATCATGTTTGTGAAATCTGATAGCTGTTCTCATTCTGTTATTTAGTAATGTCAACCTGTACTTTAGTATTGCTTTTTGTGTGTGTGTGTTAGAGATAATATAATATTGTAAAATTCAAAGCAAATTTGGCATTGCAGTAACCCTGTGTCTCAATGTTCAATGTTGAACTGCATGTGAGTTGTCTAGTTGATTGTCTCAGGTGTTTAGCTGGTGGACGCTGTCCTGACAGTAATGCGATGTTATCCTCTGTTCTCAGCTATTGTGGATGATGAAAGGCTCTCTGCAGAGGAGATGGATGAGAGGCGGCGGCAGAACATCGCTTATGAATATTTATGCCACCTAGAGGAAGCCAAAAGGTGAGATCCAGACTTGGGCTATTTGTGTACCTTCTCTTGGAGATAAACTTTGGGGTGCTATACTTTTAATAACTCATCTGCACTCTTGTTGGTCGGAGCGTATCGGGAGAAGAGCTACCTATTTTTTTGTAAATGATCAAGCGGAATTGAGAAATAGGTACTACCACAGCCACGGCCAAGGCATCAGGGAAATAACTGTTCCTTTTCCTTCTTCAGAGCCTCCCAGGAAATCTTTGGGCACATTGCAGATTATTTCAAATTTCTCATCTCACTCGCTTGGATGTGGGGGGAGCAGCAAAGACTTAAATCAACTCCCTTTTCCCCAGAGCTTCCTCAGATCTTTCCCCCACCTTTACCCCAATGATTATAAATGCCCAATAGGACAATAGCATTTTGGACTAAAGTCCATTGGTCACTAAGCTAGAGGGTGGGTTTATGACAGCAATCTCCTTTTTAATTCATGGGTGTGTGACTACTTAGGAAATGTTCTCTAAACTCACATTGACTCTTAGACTTCTTAGATTATAAGTAAATGTTGGGTTCTCCAAGGAGAAAGTGCAGATTAAGAAGGTATTTGCACTTCGGCTTCTGTGCCAGAGGAATCAGAACTTTGTCCTTTGCATACTGCAGTGCTCATAGGCCATGAGATAGATTCTGGTTAATGGTTTGGTCTGTATTGGAGCAACATTATTGTTCCACAGACAAATGGCATATTCCAGCTCTCTTATCTATAGAGAAAATAAACATTTAGTTAATGGTCATTGGTGTTAATTACCTCTGAAACCTCTGATCACTAATAAATAGCTATCTACAGAGCTAGAAGAATGAGGTTTTTTGGTCAGTGTTGTGTAGACCATTTAGTAACCCATGTGCTAATTTGGCTTCAGAATTGTTTAAAAGAGCACTTCCCAGGGTTGCTTCATATTTTAACAGTGTCTTGTAACTCTAAGCTCTAAAGACTAAGTTTTAAAGGTTATTTAACATGTCTTTGAAATCTACAGTTAGGTTGCAGGTCACTGAAGACTCATTATTAGTCTAAGATGATTAAAAACATGCTTTTAGTCAAGTTGCTAAAAAAGATGAGAGTGATTCATAGACATTCAAAAATCAACATGCTTTCAATGAAAAAGTTTAGGAGAGTTAGAAGAGACTTCCTCCTGACACACACTTTGCAGTCTAAGTTTTTGTCTCCTGTTTTTGGTGAGTGGGAAGCAGTGTCACACAGAAAAGATATGTGATTGGGAGTCAGCCGACTGAATTTCCCGGTCCCAGCTTCAACACTTGTGAGTTGTGTGACCTTGGGTGAGTCATCTGTTCTGTGGAACTTCAGTTTTGTCTCTTCTGTAATGGGATGATAAAAACGTTACCATCATCTGACCTACTTATTTCATGGATTTTTTCCCCCCTAAAAATCAACTAAAATCCAGAAGATGTAAGTGTTCTGTAAACTATAGTGCCAGTCAGGTGTATAGTTATAACATGAGCACAGTTTGCTCCTGAATGTATCAGAGTGGTATCATTATAGCTTGAAAGCTTGTCATATTCTTTAGTGTTATTAAAATTATGTAGTTGAATTTTGTTTTAGAAAAGTCGATGTAACAATTAGCCCAGGTTCTTTGAAGAAAGTTTCCTTAAAAATAGTTTAATTGAAAGAAAAGATTATGTACAGTTTTTCCTCTTAGTTTTTATAAATTTATTTTATAAGGAGGTTTTGAAAAATATGTACTTATGAATCTTTTATGGAGATCTGAACACTTTTTGTGACTTTCAGGAAAGCTGGTTTTTGGGCATAGGGTATGTTAAAATTGTGTGGCTTTTAATAGATGTATTAATATGTGTGCTATAATTTCAGAAAGCATAGTATACAGAATTCTGACAATGTTTATGCCTTAGAATTTTGTCATAATGAATTTATTATAGTACATGCTTATGTCTGTGTTCATATGACTGACTATAGTTGGCGTAGAATATTGAGTTTGTGCTAAATGGTACACTTAGAATATGTAAGTTTAGCCAGGAATTCTTTCTTGTTTCTTATTTCAGTTTAACTGACTTACATGTACTTTAACTAGAAATGTGTTGGTTCTGTCTTTGTGCCTCTTTTCTTTCTTCCCAGAAGTGAGAACTGGAAGGATTTCTAGTTTATATGTATTAAAAATTCATAATTATAATAGTTTACATATCTTTAACTTTGATTTTATTAATTTCAAGATTCTGTGATAATATCCTTCCTTTGGGGATTATATTGCTACTAACATTAAAGAAATAAAAAGGACAAATACTGTGAATAATTATATGCCAGCAAATTACAAAACCTAGGTGAAATGGACAAATTCCTGGAAACACACAAACTACCAAAACTGACTCAAGAAATAAAAAACGTGAATATACTTATAACAAGTAAAAAGAATAAGTTAGTAATAATAATAAATTTCCCACTCTTACAAAAAATGTAAGAGAGGAGACTTCCCAACTTATTCTATTGAGACCAGATGCCAATATCTTTATCTAGTTTTGGTATCTGATACTAAAATCAAATAAACATACCTCAGGAAAACTATAGACCAATATTCCTTATCAAAATTTTTCATTAAAACACTAGCAAACCAAGTCCAGCAGCATATAAAAAGGATTATATACCACCAAGTGGGATTTATCCCAGGAATGCAAGCTTAGTTGAACCCCAAATGCAATTAGAACAATTCATTGGGGAAAAAAGTATTTTCATATACAAAAATTGTCTTAAAATGGGTTGTTAATGTAAATGTGAGAACCACAACTATACATTTCTTATAAGAAAACATAGGAGTAAATCTTTATGACCTTGGGTTAGGCAATGGTATCTGAGACTTAACACCAGAAGCATGAGCACAAAAAAGAAAAATAAATTAGACATTATAAAAAATAAACCTTTCGATTTAAAGGATACTATCAAGACAGTGAAAAAAGGCTTAACCATCAGTCATTAGAAAAATGCAAATCAAAACTACAATGAGATACCACTTCAAACTAGGATAGCTATAATAAAAAGGTTGATAATAACAAATGTTTTCAAGGATGGAAAGAAATTGGAACTTTCATACATTGCTGGTTGGATTGTAAAGTGGTGCAGTAAACAGTCTAGCAGCTCCTCAAAAAATTAAATATTGAGTTACTAAATGATCCAGCAATTCCATCACCAGGTATATACCCAAGGAAATTGAAAATCTCTGTCTATGTCCATATAAAAACCTGCACAAAATGTTCACTGAAACATTATTCATAAGAGCAAAATTGGAAACAACTCAAATGTCCATCTACTGATGAATAGATGAACAAAATGTGGTATATCCATACAATGAAACATTATTCAGCTATAAAAAATGATATTAGCAAATCAAATCTGGTAATGTATAAGAACTATATAAATAACAAGTGAGATTTATCCCAAGTATGCAAGTCTAGTTCAACATTTGAAAATCAATTAATGTGATCCATCGCATCAACAGGTTAAATAAGAAAAATAACATAATTATATCAGTAGATGCGTAAACACCATTTGGAAAAAAAAGTCAACACCTATTTATGAGAAAAAATATTTAGTAAACTAGAAATGAAGGGGAACATCTTCAACTGGAGAAAGGCTGTTTTACAACAAACCTACAGCTTACATCATATTTAATGATGAGAAACTCAAAACTTTCCCACTAAGATTGGGTACAAGGCAAAGATGCTTCCTCTCACCACTCCTTTCCAGCATTATACTGGAAGATTTAGCTAATGCAATAAAATAAGAAAAGGGAACAAAAAGTATACTTACTGGAAAAGAAGATAAACTCTTTTTGTTCACAGGTGACATGATTATGTGTCTCTCACCTCGATGTTTCTCTCTCTTACCCCTCCCTTCTACTCTCTCTCTCTAAAAAAAAAAATCAATGGGAAAAATATCCTTGGGTGAGGATTAAAAAAAATCCCAGCAAGTTATTTTGTAGATATTGATAAGCTGTTTTAAAAGTTTACATGGAGAAGCAAAAGAACCAGAATAGTCAACACAATATTGAAGGAGAACAGGGTTGGAAGACCCAACTTCAAACTTATTATAAAGCTTCAGTAATCAAGATAATGCGGCACTGTTGGAAGAATAGACAAATAGATCAATGGAACAGAATACAGAGCCCAGAAATAGACCCCGGTACATATAGTAAATTGATTTTTTTTTTAAAGGAGCAAAGCAATATAGTGGAACAAAGATGGTCTTTTCAACAAACAGTGCAGGAACAACTGGACATCTACATGTGAAAAATGAATCTAGACACTAACCTTAATACCTTCACAAAAATTAACTCCAATAGATCAGACATATGTATAAGATACAAAACTATGAAACTCCTTAAAGGTAACAAAAAAAAGAAAACCTAGAACTTAACTATGGCAGAGGCTTTTAAGATATAGCACCAATGGCATGATTCATGAGAGAAAGAATTGATAAGTCGGGCTTCATTAAAATTAAAAATTTCTTTTCTACAAAAGATAAATGTCAAGAGAATGAAAAAAGCTATAGACTGGGAGAAAGGACTGTTACCCAAAATATATAAGAACTCTTAAAACTCATCAATAAGAAAATAACCAGATTAAAAAATGGGCCAAAGATTTTACCAGACACTCATCAAAGAAGACATACAGATGGCAAATAAGCATAGGAAAGAGTGCTCCATGGTCTATGTCATCAGGGAAATGCAAAATAAAGCAACAATGAGATATCACTAAACACTTGTAAGAATAGCCATAATCTAGAGCACTGACAACACCACCTGCTAGCAAGGATGTGGAGCTACAAGAGCTTTCATTCATTGCTTGTGGAAATGCAAAATGGTACATCCACTTTGGAAGACAGTGTGACAGTGTCTTACAAAGCTAAACATACTCTGACTATATGGTCCAGCAATTGTACTGTTTCCCTTTACCCAACAGAGTGAAGGCTGTGTCCACACAAAAAGTTGTACATGGATGTTTATAGAAGCTTTTTTCATAATAGCCACAACTTTAAAGCAACCAACATGTCCTTCAATAGGTGAATGGATAAATAAACTATGGTACATCCAGAGAGTGAAATACTGTTGATCACTAAAAAAGATGTGAGCTATCAAGCCATGCAAAAAGAAAAGACAAAGAGGAGCCTTAAGTGCATATTATGAAGTGAGAGAATCCCATCTTGAAAAGGCCACATACTGTATGATTCCAGTTATATGACATTCTTGAAAGTGGCAAAACTATGGACACAATACATCAGTGATTGTGGGAAGGAAGTTGAATAGATAGAATCTAGAGGTTTATTAGGGCAGTGAAAATACTCTGTATGATACCACAACAGGTAAATATTATTATATATTTGTCCAAACCCATATAATGCATAACACCAAGATGAGCTATAGTGTAAACTGTGGTCTTTGGGGGATTGGGATGTGTTCATGTAGGTTCATCAGTTATAACAAATGTTCCACTCTGGTAGGGGTATTGATAATGGGAGATACTATGCTTGTGTGGGGGCTGGGACATATGGGAAATCCACTTAAATATATTTATGGATTTCAGAGAGGAAGGGAAAGGGAGAGAGAGAGATAGAAACATCAATGATGAGAGAGAATCATTGATTGGGTGCCTCCTGCATACCCCCTACTGGGGATCGAGCCCAAAACCCGGGCATGTGCCCCTAGTTGGAATGGAACCTGGGACCCTTCAGTCTGCAGGCCAATGCTCTATCCACTGAGCCAAACCGGCTAGGGCGGGAAATCCATTTATATGAAATGTCCAGAATAGGCAAATATTTAGATACAAAAAATAGATAGTTGTTGCCTAAGGCTAGGGGATAGGTGGATTGGGGAGTAATTGGTAATGGGTATGAGTTTCTTGTTGCAGGGACAAGAAGGTTTTAAAAATGACTGTAGGATGGTTTCATGATTCCATTAAGTGTACTAAAAACTACTGAATTACATACTTTAAAAGGATGAATTGTGTGGTATATAAATTATATCTCATTAAAGCTGTCATTAAAGTTCCTTTGATCAGACTGACTTGGAGAGGAAAATAGTAAAGCTGTGAAATAAGATTAAGAAGTATGGAGCAGATAAAATGCATATAGAAGGTACTCCTAAGACACGTGAGGTATCTAAACACTGTTCATTTTACAGATTTTCTTGGAGCATCCATTGTAGGGTCATCTTGGGAGCTGGAGATCAAGCAGTTAATAATGTTATGCTCAGAAAAGCTCACTATTTGAATAAAGTTTTTACTCAAGAGTTTCAGATTCTTTCCTTTACCTTCGTTTGTTCTGTTAATCTCTCCGTATGTGCATGTGTGAGCATCTCCCTATTTCTAGCCCAACTTCGTCCTAATATCTCTCAGATGTTCACCTCTCTATCACACTACCAAATTACTGAAGGCTTTTAACATCTCTTGCTAGATTACTGCAGTGGTCTCTAATTGGCTTCCATATTTCTCCGGGCCCCTTCAGTCTTTTATCTGTATCATAGTCAGATGAATCTTTTCAAAACCTATGGCCAATTATTTCTCAACTAGTGACCTGGTGCATGAAATTCATGCACATTAAAAGGGGATTAATTAGAGGAAATAATTTAATATTGCTATTTGCCCTTTCTCTATAATAGAAGTGTCAGAGATGAAAGAAAATTAGTAAAATGTATATGAAAACCTTCCTCCTGTGAGTCTGGGGCACACCATGGGACCCAGAGTCAAGTCCCTGCCCACCCACATGCACCTCAAAATCGTGTGAGAACCAGACCCGGCTGCCACCCTCCCCCCAACCCCCCACCCCCATTGAGCTAGATCCAGACCCGGCCAGTCCCACCCTTGTCAAGCCCTGCCTGGCAGGTGGTGTATCCTCAGGTCCCCAGGCCCGACGGGAAGTGTGGCCTGAGGTCCCCCAGCCCAGACCAGAGCGGGGGGTGTGCCTTGAGGTCCTCCATCAAGCCCCACCAGGTGGGGGACACGGCCTGAGATCCCTTGTCAAGCCCCACCAGGTGGAGGGGCGCAGCCTCAGGTCCCCCGGCCCAGCACCAGGAGGGGGGACACAGCCTCAGGTCCCCCGTCAAGCCCTGCTGGGCAGGGGTGCAGTCTGAGTTCCCCCAACCCAGCACTGGGGTCCACCTTGAGGTTCCCCATCAAGCCCCACTGGGTGGGGGCACAGCCTGAGGTCCCCTGTCAAGCCCAGCCAGGCAGGGGGATGCAGCCTCAGGTCCCCTGGCCCGGTGCCAGGGCAGGGGGGGGCACAGCCTGAGGTCCCCTGTCAAGCCCTGCTGGGTGTGAGGTGCGGTCTGAGGTCCCCTGGCCTGGTGCCGGGGTGGGAGGGCATGGCCTGAAGTCCCCTGTCAAGCCCCACCTGGTGGGGGGGTGCAGCCTGAGGTCCCCTGGCCTGTCACTGGAGTGGGGGGAGCAGCCTGAGGTCCCCTAGCCCAGCACCAGGACGGAAAGCGCACCTTGAGGTCCCCCGTCAAGCCCCGCCGGGCGGGCGGCATGGCCTCAGGTCCCCTGGCCTGGCACTGGGGTGGGGGGGTGTGGCCTCAGGTCCCCCAGCCTGATGCCAGGGTGGGGGGTGCGGCCTGAGGTCCCCTGTCAAGCCCCACAGGGGCAGGGGAGGGCATAGCCTCAGGTCCCAGCTGATTGCTCCTTAAGGCTCCTTATGGGAACTTGGCCTCAGCTGTGGGTACAGCCATCTTTGTGATGGGAGTGATGGTCAATTAGCATATTCCCTCTTTATTAGATAAGATACTCTAAGCAGAGGTCCTCAAACTATGGCCCACGGGCCACATGCAGCCCACCGAGGATATTTATCCGGCCCGCTGGGTGCCGCTGCCTGTCCTGCTTAGCAGCCGACTCGTCTTGGGCCCGCAGTGCAGTGCGCATAGGAATTTGTTCATAGTTTTTTTTTTAAACTATAGCCCGGCCCTCCAAAGGTCTGAGGGACAGTGAACTGGCCCCCTGTTTAAAAAGTTTGAGGACCCCTGCTCTAAGGATAAAGACCAAGCTCATTTATAGGCTCTACATAATCCAGTCCTCACAGCCTCTCCAGTTTCATGTCGTGCCCTGTTCTCTGTTCTGTATTCCAGCCACACTGACCCCCTTTCATTTCCATGTTCCCTCCCACACAGGACCTTTTCCTATTCTTTATCTAATCAGACTCTGCTCAGTGTTCAGATCGCAGCTCACTTTTTCAGTGAGCCCTTTTCTCCCTGACATCCCCATCTAGGTCAAGTATACACCTATTACATAAGGTCTCATGACATCAGATCCTTCACGTATTTGAATGAATTACTTAATGCTCAGCCTTGGATTATCATTTGTTACTAATAAGGATTTATTGTACTTCATTTCTCACGTTTTGGTTCTCCTAGAGGTAGCAAGTAGGATATTGATTAGATTCATGGTAGACAGGATTCTGGGTGATTTGACTAGACTATCAGCCTAAAGGTAAAATTTAACCATTGTCTCAATGGAAAATTTTATATTGCAGTTAGGTGATACAAGTCTTTCTTGCCTTATATGTAATGGGTTATGAAGCTAAGAATCCTAGGTAATTTAATATCACAGTGAATTAGAATATATCCAGAGAATGGCATAGAATATTTCCCAGTGAATGAATGAATGAAAAGAGGACAAGGTAACCTGTGTATTAATATGATTTATGGCTGAAATTATTGCTCATAGTTTATAAAATTATGAAGCCTGTGCATATAGATTTGTTAAGTATCAAAGTACTAATATTAAGGGCAAGGAAGGACAGATGAAAAAGGCATACTTTTATGGCCAAAAAAGAGAGGAAATTGTTTTGTAAAGTGACTCTGCACCCCAGGGTTGTGTTCTTCCACCGGCTGAAAGGTTTAGATGATGTCATGAAGAGCTAATCATAATTGCGTTGGGAGGCAGAGCATGTCTGGCATATGTATTAGTTATCCTTGACTGTGTAACAAATTACTCTAAAACTTAGGGGCTTAAAACAACAAACATTTATATCATGATTTTGGAGGGTCAGGAATCTGGGCTTCGCCGTGGGTGCTCTGGCTCTCAGTCTCACACAAGCTTCAGGCAAGGCAGATGCTCAGCTCACGAATGGAGTTGGCAGGATTCCGTTCCTGTGGGCGTTTGGACTGAGGACTTCATTTCTCGCTGCTGTTGGCCAGAGGCTTCCCTCAGTTCCTTGACATATGGATCTCTCTGTAGGGCAGCTCCCAACATGGTGGCGGCTTCTGTCTGAGGGAGCCAACGAGACCACGAAAGGGCAAGTGAGATGGAGGCCAGAGTCTTTCTGTAACCTGTTCTCCAAAGTGGCATTCCAGAGTCTGGTGAATTTTACTCATTAGAATCCAATTACTAAATCCAGCCTATGCTCAAGGGGCAATTATATAAGGGCATGAATTCAAGAAGGCTGGGCCACCTGGAGGCCACCTTAGAAGTTGCCTCTTACATGGTGTGTACATATCCTTTTGAAATTGACCCAGGAAAGGGTATTTTGGGGGGTGTCGGGGGTGGGGGTGGAAATCCTTTTTGTTACTGTCAGAAACCAAATCAGGTCTAAATGATTATGGTACTAAGGTTATATTTATGCTGTGATATTTTTAATTGTGAGCTTTTTAAGCTAAGCTTTTTGTTCCTCTACCATTTTAAATAACACTAAGTGGACTTGTAAGTTTTCTTCTTGGATAGGCCCTGAAAGCTAAGTTGATAGTTTCTTTGCTGTGGTGATTTTGCTGAAATGAGGTTGTGTAGACAAGTCTGCTGCTACTCATATGGGCTTTGAAAGTTTCTCTGGGATGCCAGAAATGCCACTGTTTAAATTATAGGAGTTAATTTTCTAAAGGAATTAGTACTGCTGAGTAGATTTCACGTTAGTTCTGCAAAATATATTTGAATAATGAAAATTAATCTATTTTATGAACTTCCTTTGTTTAGACTTTTAGGACAACTGTGCAATTTTAAGGTAGAGAGTTCTCTTTGGGAAAACTCTGAATTGAGGAAGGAAATCCAACTGCAGCTATTATGAAGGTCAGGGGATGCAAGAGGGATCTTGGCAAGAAATGGAGAGGGAATTCGTAAATCACAATTGAGCGAATAGTTATGAATGAGGCTGCTATTGTGTTTCCCAAGGAAAGTTCCTGAAATATGATATTCCTTTTTTTTTTTTAAGGAAAGAGAAAATGCATACAAATCTTTTGCTGTGCTTACTTTTTCTGTTCTACCTCTGAAAATAAACAAAGCAAAAAAGCCTTCCCTTGCTGATGGGCTTGTTTAGAAATATTATCTTCAAAGGGCTTTTTATGTGAGCCAAGCTGCTCTTTGTATTAGTGAGCCTGGGACAGTTTTGTATGCGCTCTATAAAGGAAACAAAACACGGGTGTGATTCCTTTTGTTTCAGTGCTTACAACTCAGATAACAAAAGGAGACCTCATTGACTAGATCAGACCCCAAGCTCTGGCCTTACCTGGTAGTTAGGTGCTGCATCACAGCGTTTTCATCAGTGACAGACCACATGTACAATGGTGGTCCCATTAAGTCTGTACCCAGTGGAGCTGAAAATTCCTGTTGCTGCGCCTTGGAAATGTCTTAAGAGTAGCGGATTACTGTGTCTAGCAGTAGTAATGCTATGGCTAAAAATGCCGGGGGCACTCACCTGTGTGGTTTCCACAGACATCTCCCCTTTCTAAACCAGTGTTAACACTGGACCGACCCTTGTGGTGTTTATTATGATTGCAACATGCCCTTTAGTGATAGCCATTAGGAAGTTCTGAAGAAAAAAGAAAAAAGAGTTTACTACTTACCCTAGAGCAGGGGTCCTCAGACTTTTTAAACAGGGGGCCAGTTCACTGTCCCTCAGACCGTTGGAGGGCCGGACTATAGTTTAAAAAAAACAAACTATGAACAAATTCCTATGCGCACTGTGGGCCCGGGATGAGTCGGCTGCTAAGCAGGACAGGCAGCGGCACCCGGCGGACCAGGTAAATGTCCTCAGCGGGCCGCATGTGGCCCGCAGGCCGTAGTTTGAGGACCCCTGCCCTAGAGCTTACAAGGTACTGCAGGGGGCACATGTCAAGGTCAAGGGCAAAGAAATATATAGTGCAGGAGCCTGGGGTTCTGATTTTATTGGGATTGGGGGTAGGAGATGGCTGGGGATTCCTGGGCTCTTATTGGTGAATTTAAAACAGAAGAGTGGGAATTTACAGCATGGGAAAGGGAAAAACCTAGTAGCTCAAATGGTCAGTTATCAAAATCAACCAAGATCTTTAAAACGAAGGTGCCTCAGTGGGGTGCAGGGGTGCCGCCTGCCTCTTTATCTAGTGTGTGGCTGGCAATATATTCATTCTAGATAGTCTTCCTTGAAGTGGATGCCTTGACAATCAAGACTAAAATCAGGCACTTGCATTACAAAACGAAAAGCCATCTGTCAGGGCTGGTGTAAACAACCCCCTCACTGCCAGCCTAAGCGAAGTACAGCACATCCAATGACAGCCCCAGGCTCTGCCTTCTAGGTTTGTGTCAGGGTGCTCCTGGTGTTCCCAACAATGAAAGTTGCCCACAGCCGAGTGAATTTCTCAGGACATAGCCCCATCGTTAAGTGGGTGTGTGACTGTAGTGAATTCGAGAATTGGATTTGAAAGAGGTGTTTCAAATGTTTCAGCAAGTGGGACCCATTGAATGTGGATTGACTGAACACTGAGTATTTGTGATTACTTTAAGAAAAAGAATCTTATGACTGGGAAATTCTTTAGAGAATCCACTGGATTTCCTCTATGCACTGGGACTTCCCTGTCCTTATTTCCAAGTTTGCTGGCCAGGGCTGTGCTCATAAGCAGTGCTGATAGAAACTTGGAATTTGGAGGAAAATATCTTTCTTAGTAATCAATTAATTAAGTAAGACATGTCATTGCTCTATTAATGAAATTTTAAGGGAATTCTTAACTGCATTTTCTAAGCATAGTTTGGCTGTTTCTAAGGTAACTGCATTTTTCTCCTTGCTCCCTTACAGCTACTGACCTCACCTCTGCTGTCCAAGGAAATAAGATGAAGTGTGGGGTTGTTCTGTGCAGTGGCTGGCAGGCTGGTGGCATAGGGGGCAAGGCTGGGTTGAGAGCAGGGGTCCTTCTCAGGGTTTGGCTCCTGGGTGAGCTTGCCCTGGGAGAACCATATGCCAGAGAGGTCTAGGACCTTTTTGGCAGGCCAGGGCCTGTCACACCACAGGGGACATCGCACCAGAAGGGACAGGGAGTAACCTTCATGGAGAATGGGGTCATCAGGTGTAGCCTGGGAGAGGATGAGATGTGGTCTTAATGGGTGTCTCCATGGCACCCAAGGAGATATGGTACCAGCTAGCCAGGCTGTGGTGCTTGCAGCTGGGGCCTCGCAGGAAATGTTGGTACTGAGGTCCAGCTGGGTGTGACCAGGAATTATGCCATGGAGCCTGGAGTAAAGGGTCAGATATTATGGATGTAAAGGGAGAAGTCACAGCATTTGGCAAGGGATTAGATATGGAGAACAGACATTGGGAGGTCAGATGCTGTGGGACAGATCCAGGCACTGCTTATCTGACTCAGTGGGACACATTGTGTGGTCTCCATCAGCTGAGCCTGCATTGGGAGACTTTTTGATCTTAGTTTCACATATTTTGTATCCTAGCCTTGGGTATGTGTTGGACAGGTACCAATCAGCTGTGATCTGACAGATAAAAGCTTAACTTCTCAGAATGCTGGTATTTTTAAATAATTGATATTAAGCATCTCCAGCCAAAGAGTTCATATTTGTTTCTCAGTCTCTTTGAAGTGGGAGAGCTGAGAGAGGTTTAGAATTTTCCATGATTTCAAATGTATTTTATTACAAAGGTTATCACATGATTGATTGTCCATTCACCAGCCATGGTACCCAAACACTCAAAACAGGGTTCTCCCCATTTTATAGATGGAGAAACCAAATCCTGGAAAAACTTAGGTAATTTATCCAAGGTCACAGCCAGTAGGTGACTTAATCCAACCCTGGTCTGCCTGACTTCGAAGCCTGTGTGCTTCAAAACTGACTCTTCTTGATGTGTTTTGGTTATGTCTATATTGTAAATTCAAAACTCTGATTTTGGTGGTCTTGGTTTTCAGATTCTATATGGACTAACTTTGTCATGGCTCACTAAGTTTTGGGGAATTAGCACAACATTACTATCCATTGTCACTTTTTGGTTTTCTTTTCCTTTTTCCTGCCCCCATCGTTTCCTGTTGCTTGCTTGTTTGTTTGTGTTTTGTCACTATAACTGGTAGTTCTGGGAAGAATTTACCTTGTGTTCTCCTCCTTTCCTTCTGTCTCTTTCTTTCTCTGTCTTTTTTCCTATTAGTCTTTTAACAATTTTAGTAGGAATTGGCCCTTCTTAGTGATGTAGACTTTATTCTCTCTTCACCCAAGATACTTTTGGTGCTTCTTCTTGGTTAGCTCTGATTTCTACAATCAATTTATCTGTTGTCTTTTTGATTCTACCACTATTATGACTGGTTTGGGAGAATACTTTGCTTTTTTGTTGAGACATCAAAAGGTATGAATAGCAAACACCGCACAGGTTTCTCTTCCTTCCTATATGAACCTCACCACCAGATGCTGCTCCATGCTGAGATGCTGAAAAGTCATAAAAAAAAAAAAAGTGTCATTTTTCAGGGCATAGAGGGACTGGAAGGGGAGGACTGGCAGGGGGAAAACATTTGTACAAGTTTTGTCACAGAATGGTATTTTTTCTTCCATTTGTAGAATGGAGAATGTTCTTCCATTGCCCTTTTGGTCTGAGTACTTACTTTCCCATTTTGTGTATGGGTACACGAAAGCTCAGAGAAGTTCATCAACTCATAATCCATGGAGTTAGTAGTAGATTTGGGATTAGAAGTAAGGTCTCCTGACTGACAATTGCTCTTTCCTCTTGTGATTCTCTCTAAGTCATGTTGATTAGAAAAAGTATTAGTAAGAAGATCAATGGTGAAAATATGAAAAAATAAAAACATGAAACTTACGTTGTTTGATAAATTCAATTTAAGTTTGCTTTTAGGTAAATATTGAATTCATAGCATGGAGGGAGTTAGCCATTGTCATATATCTCCTATTTTTTGGCCAAGTAGCTTGAATCTGTTTAAGTGCTAGGACAGGAATTCAAGAATGAACAGTCCTAGTCATTTTCTTACTCTCCTCATTCAGTCTTGTTTGACTTAAATGTTTAGGTTTTGTTTTGTTTGCTTCAATAATTGTGATATACGTGTTTCTGCCTCCGATATTTCACAGGGCAAAAGTTGAGGCAGCTACGTCATCCGAGTGAGAGAGTGACTTTGGACAATGATTCTCAAATTCATTCACCACCTGCATGAGGGTCACAGGGGTATTTGTGCAAATGCAGGCTTCTCATGTTTACTCCAGTCCCTGCAAATCCATCTCTGTGAAGTGGGCTCTGGGGTCTGCATTGCAACAAATCTCTCGGGTAAACATCAATGCACACTGAAGTTCAAGCATTACGTTCTCAATAGGGAAGGAACAGCATCTATGACTGATGCTGTCTCAGCAGCTCCAGCGTTTCCACGCCAGCTCATATGAAAAGAACATGTGAGGGGGAGAGGAGGGTACTGAGGATTGTCTTATACTGAAGAGAGGAGGATTGGAGGATGGAGGAATGAAACAGCTGCTGTAGCGGAAATGATAGTGCATCAGCCAGGGTTGGATAGAAAGCCTGAACAAGTTTTTTGTTTGTTTTCATTTTTACTTATTTATTGATTTACTTAATTTTTGAGTATAGTTGTATACAATCTTATAATGGTTTTATTACTTTCAGTTGTACAATATATCAATTCAGCATTTTTATACCTGACAATGTGATCACCCCAGTTGTTCTAGTAATCACCTGTCACAGTGTAAACTTACCACAATATTGTTTACTGTATATCCCTTCCCTTTTCACCCATGCCTCTACCCCCAAGCCTGAGCAATTTTGAAGATTTTTCCTTGTGGAACCAATCAGCATGCTCATGTGAATTTTTCCAAAAAGATGAAAAAGGTGAATGGGGTAACTAACTAGGCTCAGCAGTTGGCTCTTAGCTCTGACAAAGTCATGGAAACAAGGACTCTGGGGTGTTAATGTGAGCATCGCTCACGTGGGGCGGCCTTGAGGTCCCATCTGGATAAGGAGGCTTGTGAAGCCAGATGAATAAGATAGAGTGGGGCAATGGATGGGGAATCAGGAACCACCAATGGGGAGGAGGAAGGGCAGGACCAATAAGAATAAGGAAGTAGAGAAGTGGGTAAATAGAGAGCTACAGTCAGAGATTTGGAAACTTAGATCTCCAAGGTGGAGTATTTCTGGGAAGTGATAAGGTCCAAGGTGTGGTGGGGCTTGAAGTAGTAAAGCCTTCAGATAGAGGAGGAATTCTTTAAGCAACACCTTAGGTGTTCCCAAGGTCATCCCCATTCTTGAAGCCTCCAAGCAGGGGTCAGTATGGGAGGAGCACAGGGACTGTGGCAAGAAAAGAGTTCTGGAGGTCAGGAAAAGAGTGACAAGGTTTGAGTGAGATAGAAGTGAAGTGGGGGAGAGGACTTGGAACAGAGGTGATAGGACATGGCCTGGAAGAAAGAAAGGCCAACTAGAATGGTTATGACCCTACCTTCTTTGGGGTGTGAGTAAGGAAATTTGGGGAACGACCACCCCTGGCTTATGAGAGGAAAAGCCAGATTTCCACTAAGACAAGTAGGTGGAGAAAGTATAAACAAGAAGGTGAGAATATAGAAGAATTACATTTTTACAACAGGTCAAGAGTTTCAGAGGCTCATCAGAAGGAATTGGTAGATTTGGAGTGTGTCTAAAGAGGGGTGATATGAATTACTGTATCCAAGAGTGTTTATGGGTCAGCACTTCTATCAGAATTAGTAGGAGACTGAAACCACTGTAAAAACAAGCTTAGATTTATTTAACTATGGTAGGGTGCCCATTAGAGATCTTCTGTTACTAATTTATTACTAATTCACTAACTGTCCCATACACTTTAAGCCCATGTGACCCAGAATAGAAGTTTTATATCATGTTCCCGGCTATCTATGTGAGGAAGTGTGTGTGTGTGTCTAACTAAACAACAGAGATTCACAAAGCAGCACTTCAAGTTACCAATGCAGCACGCTCTGTCAATTACTGCTCTGTTCTAATTTATTTTCTCAGAAAATGCTGGTTGTGATCCATGCTGTTGATTTCATGAAGCACGCAGGGTTCAGCCTGCGGCTGGACAAATGTGCTGACACTGTCGTGAGCCTGCCTTGGTAATATACTAGGTGCTGTGTCCTGGTCATCTCTTGGTTGAAGAAAATTAATTTTCTGTCTCTAGAGCAGTGGTTCTCAACCTTTCTAATGCCGCAACCCTTTAATACAGTTCCTCATGTTGTGGTGACCCCCAACCATAAAATTATTTTCATTGCTACTTCATAACTGTAACTTTGATACTGTTAATGAATCGTAATGTAAATATCTGTGTTTTTCGATGGTCTTAGGTGACCCTGCTAGCGGTTCTCAACCTGGTCTTAGGCGAACCTGCTAGCGGTTCTCAACCTGTGGGTCGTGACCCACAGATTGGGAACCGCTGCTGTAGAGCCTAATACCATCAGAAAACACAGTTGTAGAGGAGGAATGGTGATATCAGCCACTTCATCCTCTGCCTCTGATCTCTTGCTTTGTCTATGAAGTTAAGTAACCAGAAAGGATGCTGATAAAGTGGTGATCAGAAAGTCACCTCTGGTCAGTAGTCCTTTCTGTGGGCAGCTTTTGTGCTTTTTCTCTTACTTAATAAAGGACTTAATGATGGACTGTGACAAAATTGGCTGTCTTATTTTTAGAATCAATAGAGTTCAATTAAGACCTGTCCACAATGCTTAATTTTAGAAGGGTGGAGCTGAAGGGAGGAGGAGGAGGTGGGTAGTACAAACATAGAGAAGATGGAAATGGGCCTGATTTCGACATTGTAATACCCGGGACTAAAAACAGTGTCTCTACCGTTACGAAGGCCCGGAAGGATGCTCTCTTTCTACCCGGGCAAGCATCTTCTAAATTTCATTCACAGGAAGATTCATTGTGTACAGCTGCAGAAACAAGAGAAAATGCAGTCTTCTGGTTATCAGAGACATTACATAATAAAATGAGCAGGCTCAGTGTTTTCATTTGGCCTGGACTCGAAGTTAGGTGTGGAGGTAACATGCTGATTTTGTTCTTAGTGTGTGAACCTCAGTTGATCCACACTTCCCCCCCCCCCCCCGCCCCCCACTCTGTTAGTACCTGAGTGACCTTGAGCAGAGCACAATCTCTATATCTCAGCCTCCGAATTTGTGAGCTGGGACCAGGAATGCCTTTCACACCTACATCATAGCCTGATGATGTGAAAAGCAGGCTGAGAGTCGAGCACTCTATTGGTGTAAATTATCAAGAGTTGAAACATGGAACAAAATGCCTCTTCAACGCCATTGTTTATTACAAAAACATTTTCAGTAGGTAGAAACAGCTGTGAGCCAGGCACCCCGGCTTAATTAGCGTCAAAGAATGTGTGCCTTCAGCAGCCTTTTATTGACACTGTTTTGCGCATTACTTCCGTGTGGCATAAACAGAGGTGGAGTAGGTTTACTCGGGGAAGAATGAGTACACTCGAACAAGCTGGGCTGGGCTCTTCTTTCTGTAAACAGTATTTTCAATTCCAAATGCAGGCCCCTCTTCTATAGCATAAGGAGAGTAGGAAACGGCTCTGTAAACCTGGACACACATGTTGGTTAGTTATGCCCTTTTACAGTAGGGCATCCATCGAGGAAATACTTTGATCACTGTTGGCAGAGCAAATCCAGGTTTTAAATATAATTCTTACTGAGAAGTTCATCATCTCCTTCAGGAAGGAAAATGCGGTTAGAGAGTGTTGACCCTTTGACCTGCCACCGTGGGCAGGGCTGAAAGTTGGTCACTGGCTGTTAGAGGTGACTTGGGCTGCAGGTAAATTGGACTCCCTTGAGTCAGGTGCATAAAGCTGCAGGTTTTCTCCTGCCAGCTGGAGCACTGAAGCAGGACAGCACCTTTTCTGAAATCAGCTTCATTTAGGCTCACCTCAGTACCCCCCTCCCCACACCTCCCCTCCACTGCCCCTTAGGTCGAGTGTAGATGAATGTCTGCTCTTCCCAAGACCAGTCTTAAAATTGTGTCTCCTTGCCCTAATCCTGATGCCTCTTCTCCCCCCACCCCCAGGTCCCTATGTCACCCTATGTCAGTCAAGCAGAATTGGGGGGGGTTGGGAAATGACTCCAAATAACAACTTTTTAGCCCTCAGAGGGCTGCCAGGAGGAGCTACAGGATGGGCAAGGGTCAAGGGAATAATAATAACAACAGCTTTTCCATCCTCCTGTGAGTCCTTCTGGAATTAGGAGTTATGACTGTTGCATTGGGGTAACGGGGCTGCCGTGTGGGTAGAGGGGCGAAGGCTGCCTGACGAAAGGCTGTCGGCACTGCAAGGTTTTTGAGGGCTGAGACTGTCTCATTGATGACAGCTTCTTCTCCTATTGTTCTACAGGACATGTTTTCCAGCAGGTTCTTGTCAGAGGTGTGGCGGTTCAAATGACTTCCATCTTGGGCCCAGATGTGCCATCGATGGGCCTTGGCTTTGAAACCTAAGTTGAAGTTCAGCCCCAAAGAAAGGGCAAAGTCAAACTTCAAAGCATCCAAAATAGAGGATGTGATTTCATGTGCTATAAAGGCTATGGGGGCTGCTTCACCCAGGTGCTAATTTTGACGTTGGTGTATATGAATAATCTAATCCAGCTGCTGTTACAGATGTGGGCAGGACAGGTTGTGACAGGTGGCTCTGGAAAGCCCCTCAGGTAGTGTGGAATGTCTGGAGCTCTGACTGGTCTCTCTCCACCTGCTTGATGCTCTTCTTCCCGCTCTGAGCACCACACGCGCATTCCTTTCTGGGGTGTTTCTCCATCTCATTGGTAGGCATGAAATATGGAGGGCGTTTTCTGCTCATGAAGCAGTGGCTAAGTGCATCAGGCTTAATAAAAAAGAAAAAAAGTTTTCATCTCTTTAGCACTCTAAGGTGGGATGCTAGTGGGCAAAGAGGCAAGAAAACTAAAGTAATTTTTAGAACCTAGGCCAGAATCCAGTTCTTCAGATGATAATGCTTCCTGTGTAAGTATTTTTTGTGGACTATTTTGAGCCCTTTTGATATATAAAGATTTATCACACAGCATGCATGCATATACTCATGTACAACCAAACGCTAGCTGAAATAGCTTTGAAATGTTTTTATATTAGTTGTAGGTCCTGATTCCCTATGGTGTAAGGAAAGAATTTTCAATTGCTGCATTTTAATTGCAATAGTGAATAAACAACTCTTAGAATCCTTGTGTGTGTGTGAGTGAAAACTCCTAGTATTAACATTTGCAGTGTTTAGTTCTTAAAATCCTAAGTGTGGGGTCCTAGTGACTGGGGTTTTCATAGTCAGGTGTCTGTGTGGTCATAGGAGAAATGGCCAGAGTTGGGTGTCAGAGCAGCTCTGGGCAGACCCCTGAGCACCATTCTGCCTTCAGCCAGGCGCTCCTTCTCCAGTGCCCCAGGGTGGCTCCATTCAGGGAGTGGATGTGTGCCATCAGGCAAGTCATATTCTCTGTGGCTTCTGGATTCAGAATTGGCGGTATGATCTATTCCAATTGTTTTTTAGATCTTGAGTCTCAATTTTGATTTTCTCATAGCCAAGTAGTAGAATTGTCAATGACTTTCTGAAAATATATGTACACTTTTTCTGGTTTATAACATTTTTGTGAAAACTTGGTCCTGTGCCCTGGCCATTGTGGCTCAGTTGGTTGAGTATCTTTCCATGTACCAAAAAGTCACCGGTTCGATTCTTGGTCAGGGCACATCCTTGGGTTGCAGGCTCAATTCTCAGCAGGGGGCCTGCAGGAAGCAATTGATCTATGTCTCCCTCCATCCCACCTAACCGCCCTCCCTCCCTCTCTCCTTTTCCTTTTCTCTCTCTCTCAAATCAATAAAACATATTAAATAAAAAAGAAAAACATGGTCCTTAATGTTTAGAATTATCTTTTTCTCCCCTTAAAAATCCAGCCAAGGCCAAGTTTGTAGGAGTTGCTATGGTAACTTTGGAGAATTTTAGAGTGGATACTAATTCAAAGACAAAGATGCTTGAATAGTAGATTGCATTTAAATATAGAGGCAGAATTAGCTTTGGTATAAAAATATTCAGCTGAATCTCCATGGAAAGTTGACAAGGACAAAAAATACAAAAGGTTTATAGTTTGAGCAGCTTAACATAGGAATTTTTAGCCATCTTTTAAGTAAAATAAATCTCATTTGGTTACAAGTTCATCCTATGCAGAAACAGTATCAGTTAGATTCTGCTCAGGTCTACAAAACATGGATTTAAAATTCTGCCCAATTTATCTTCTCCCTCCAATATGATTTTACCCATAGAAGATTAGCTTACAATGTGAGTTGCATTTTAGGATTATGTTAATATACTGCTTTATGTTAAAATAAACTCACATTTCCCCCTGAAACATACATTTCATCAATTCCGTGGTCTGTGACACAGTTATCAGCACCTTAGATGCTTCTTTCTGTTTGTCTTTGACTAAGTATTGCTGAACACCTATCAATTGAGTGCGTGGAAGTTTCTTAAATGAATATTTTGCCAATTATCTGAAATCTTATTGATCTTGGCAGCACAGAGAAATGTTCCAATTAAGTGATTAAACAAAACACACAGTTGGGGGGTGGGAATGGCCGGGAGGGGTCAATGGGAGATAAAGGAGACATATGTAATACTTTAGTTAATAAAGAATTAAAAAAAAAACCCATACCAATGCACAAGACTACTGAATACAAACTATAATTTAAAAAATTTTTTAAATTAAAAACACTATTTAAATTAATGGTCTTGAGATAGGAGATTTTCCTGGATTACCTGAGTAGTCCTCCCTGCAGTCACAGGTATTCTGGTAAGAGAAGGCAGCCATGCCCAGAGGAAGGGACTTGAGTGATGTCACAATAATCTTAGTTAGTCTTAGTTCTCCACTTCTCAGAAATTAAATTTCCTGACTTTCAGCTCTCAGAAATTCAGGGGTGTTCATTCTGTATGAGGGCTGGGAATGGGAATACCTGGGTTGGGGTTGGGGACACACTGCCAGACACTGTGTGTATGTTCTCCACTCTGTCCTGGTGAGGAAGCTATGTGGAGTGGCCCCTTGGAGAGCCGAAAACCCAAAGCTGAACCAAAGCAATGATTTAGAAAACACACAGGAACACTCAAACACATGGAATGTGCCCCGTGATTTCACAATTCAAACTGATGGAACCATATTGGGAAGCCCTACATGGGGAGGGGAGAAGGCTGTAGCAGGCCCAAGAAGAAAGGAGGTCAGAGCTCTGTTGAGGTGCAAACATGTAGGAGTCTGGTCTCACATTTGGGGGTCACCTTTTTCTAGGCACCTGACCTTGAATAATTCCCAAACCTCTTTGGTTTCCTTGAATGATTACCAAACCTCTTCGTTTTCCTAACAGAAGTCCATTTTGGGGACTGCGGTGAGGACTAGAAGTAACAAGGGGTATAAAAACTGCTGTAGCAGTTTGCACATGGTTTCTTTAGGGACTTGATGTCCAGTGTTTGTCAGTTCCTAATCCCCCTTTAAATTCTTGTAAGTATGAGTTGAAAGGAAGGAGAAATTCCTGCTAGTGGCAATTATTTTACTCTTCGACATCAAACTATCCACAGCATTTGTGTCTTGTATCTATTAATCCCAGCTAAGTTCAAACCTTTATTCTTTTAGGGACTGAGTATTCTCTCTTTAAAGAATTACCAGTTGAAATTGCATTTAAATATAGAAGGGGAAAACAATATATAGTGAATTCCTATCTTTTAAGATTGGTGTGGGTAGTAGGGTAGGATCTAAGGGCTTCTCTGGTTCTGGATGACAAATAAAATTATTCTGGTCTGCAAACATCCCAATTTAGGAAAAGGGAAGAGAAACTGAGATTCAGTAATTCATGTTTCTGGGATCTATCCTGTTTGTGTAAAACACATTTTGGGGAGCAGTTTAAAGTTTTATTTCAGTAAGGGTGGCGTGAAGGTACAAGGTACATGTTGCCTCAGAGGAAGAGGCAGTCGGTCTGCTCTTTCCCTATAATGCCAGGTGAATCCATCAGCCTGTACTGTATTAGGAGGATTAGCCATCTGTTAGTTTCAAAGCAAGAGGTAAAAGTCTCTGCTTCCAGATTCTCTTGGTGTGTGGGTTTGGGCAGGACCGACAGGAGTTAACAAATATCACATACCTTGAAAGGCAAGCTCCCAGCTACGTTTCATGTTCATTTGTCACCTCCAGTCCCACAGCAGTCCTGTGACGTAGGTGTTATTGCTGACTTCAGTTAGGAAGCCAATGAGAACAGGTTCAGTAATCATTCAAGGTCACATGATGGGGAAAGAGTGACCTCCAGATGTGAGGCCAGGCTTCCGAGCTCTTCTGTCGTCTATGCTCCTTTCCAGCTGAGGCCTGATTCAGCTTCATTCCTCCCTCCCTCGTTGCCTCTTGCTGGCAGACTTGCAGGAAACCCCCATTTTCACAGTCTGACCTGTGAACAAGCTGTTCTGGAGATGGAATGCCTGGTGGGAGCAGAAAGGGCCCCTCATTTCTAACACCACACATGGTCCTTGCAGGGAGTGGCACCCGTTCTGTGTTTTCTGGTTTAAACGATATAGTTTTGTCTTATAACCTTCACTCCTTGCTTTTCTGCCACTTCTCAGGTCAAGAAGTCACTTCGTAGGAAAACATCTTTTGCCAGTTAAGATGTCCTTTCATCTTTCTCTCCGACCTCTTCTACATACACTGTTTGAAAATAATACTCAATCTTGATAAAATTCAGTTGATTCCATTAGAGGTTGAATTAAGCGATTGTTTTCATGAGGCTTACTTGACTCCTATTCCTCCTGTCCCTTATCATCCCCACTCCCTTTCACACACATCCACACCCCACATACACATACTGCACACACACACCACCTATGGTCAAGATAACTTGCTTTAAAATAAGATTGTGTTCACCGGGCTGCAGGGAACTTTCTTAGTTCTTCACATACTGTGTGAAGAGAGCTCTGTGGGCAGCCCACCCTGGTGTTTCCAGTGTATGCCTTAGTTTGGGAAGAACAGTTCACTCCAAGCAGTATTTTTCATTGAAATGTAAATTGCCTATACCCATTCTCATTCTTGCAGAATTCCCAGGGAGAAACAGGTTTTGTGTTACAAGCCTTGAAGAGAAAAAGTTTTCTCCTCTAGTCTCTTTTTTAAAATGCATAACAAGATCGAAGGCGATTCATTTAGGCAGCTCTCATCCACTGTAGAGGTTTGCATATCTAACAATAGAAGATATTCACAGGATTTTACTGTTATGGGATTGTTAGTAATTTAAGGAAGGAAAGGTGACTTTGTACCAGGATTTAATTCCTGAATTAACAAGCCACCGTCACCCTAGAATGCCAGTTTTCTTTTCAGTTCCTTTACCCACCTGTAAACCACATTAAGGCATTTATCAAATAGTGGTTTAAATCTAAAAATAAAACAAATGCCGCAGGACTTAATGTCCTGTGTTTGGAGTGCTTTTAGAGAGCATTAGGACTTGTAAACAGTGAGGTGGGCATGGAGGGAACGAAAGATTTAATAATAATGGCATAAGACCTCAAAGTACACCTCAAGTGGCCAAAAATGTGGCCGAAAGCATAATAGAGGCTGTTTAGAGAAAAGCTATTTGGTTATCATCGTAATAGCCAGCAGGCGCTGGGTATGTTATAGGTCCTTTTAAAAGTTTCCTACTGAATACTACTTTATTCCTATTCAAACATGACCATTCCATTTTTAAAATACTATGGAATCTGTGACGCAGAATATATTTTAGATGCACAGATTACATTAAAAGGCTCGGGACCAAAGGACTGAACAGCCTTGAGCATTTTTCTTTAAATACACAAGCTTAAAAGTACATTCTTTAGCATCCCTGGATGAAAAGCCCAGGAAAATGAATATGACATTTAGAATACATAGCATTTGACATTTGTATCCCTTATTTTTTAAGACCTGGGGCTTATTAGCTGGAAACTTTCAATGGCATTATCACGTATTATGTGCTAGTGAGTGTGGGGTGGTTAATATGTGCTTTGAAATGGCCTCACTTCCTCTACTTCTGCCAAGTTTGCTTTCTCTCTTGTGTGTTATCCTTGCTGTGTTTTATATGATGCGTGTATGCACATGAGGAAACCATTCATGTTATTGCTAGTTTCCCCAGTGGTCAGCACTGACTCTTTTTGTGTGTTATAATTATTTGCTAAACCTTGGAAAGTCTCATTAGGTGGACGAGAATGGGAGAGACTGGGAAGATGCATTTTTTCCCCTCATAATTCTTTTATGGAAAAAAAGGAAACAATCTAATGTGATAAGAATTTCTGTGAATTGTTCTAAATTGAGTTGGTTACAGTGTTATAGTTCCACTAGAGGCCCAGTGCATGAAACTTGTGCACTGGAGGGGGAGTCCCTCAGCCCGGTCTGTGCCCTCTTATAGTCCAGGAGCTCTTGGGGGGATGTCCGGGGAGCAGGCCTAAGCCATCAGTCAGGCAACCTTAGCACTGCCGCAGAGGCGGGAGAGGCTCCCACTACCGCTGCTGCACTCCCCAGCTGTGAGCCCAGCTTCTGGCTGAGTGGCACTCCCCCTGCGCTGAGCGTCTGACCCCTGGTGGTCAGTGTGTGTCATAGCGACCAGTCATTCCGCCATTCGGTTGCTTTGCATATTAGCCTTTTATTATAAAGGATAGGGCTTTCTAGTCGCTTTGCGTATTAGCCTTTTATTATATAGGATAGGGCTTTTTATTTGTTTGTGAAGATTGTTCAAGATCCTATCTTATAAATGTTTCTTACATTTCTGTAACTTAGTTCTTTGTATCCTGACATGTACTTGAGCCTTGATGGTCCTCAATGAATATCTGGTTCCCATTGGTTATTCCATCCCCCTCTCTTACTCTCCCACATGCTTCCAAGCTTATGGCAGAGTGAGCTCCTTGTGGTTCCCTATCTATTTTGTATGTCTCTGCTTTGAATATCCCTTCTCTTCTTGTGTAGCTAACTCTGACCTGGCACTGAGGACGTTTGAGTTGGGCCTCCACCTCCAGAAGTTCACTCTGGTTTTCACTTTTCACCTCCCATAGCTTCCCATACACTGTGCCTGCTTTGCTTCCTCTTAGATTCCAATAATACCTGATAGAGCTTTCCTATCCCTTCTGCACTGGGCAGTTGCTGTTCACCTGCCAACCTTGCCCATTTCCATGATCCCTCAAACACCCACATAGCAAAGTCTACAGTCAGACACAGCCTTGTTCATTAACTTGAAATAACCTTACAAGAGCAGGTTGTCAGTAAATACCACCAATTGTGTGAATTGTTGAGCCTGTGAAAAGGGATTCAGAGACATCTGAGCTGCATTTGGCCCCAACAGTTCTCACTTGGATTGGGGAATAAGGCAGGGTGGGAGCAGTCATCTTGGTGGCAGAGGCAAGAGAGACACAGTAGGCCCTCTCCCCCTTATCCATCGGTGATACCTTTCAAGACCCCCTGTGGATGCCTGAAATTGAGGATAGTACTAAACTTTATATATACTATTTTTTTCCTATGCATATATACCTATGATAAAGTTTAATTTATAAATTAGGCAGTTCCATGGATAGATTTGTTTTTATCTAGCAACATCAGCATATGATTTTTTCTGTTCTTAAGTCAAGTACTTCCACCTTTTTACTGAAAAGAAGCACTCTACGGCTTCTCTTTGGCATATCTGAATTGCCAGCATCACTACTCTTATACTTTGGAGCCATTGTTAAGTAAAAGGAGGATTACTTGAACATAGGCACCATGATACCAAGACAGTTGATATGCTAACTGAGATGGCTAACTAAGTGACTAACGGGCCAGGAGTCTGTACAGCATGGAGTCACTGGGTACAGGGATGATCCATGGCTTGGGTGGAATGGAGCAGATGGTGTGAGATCTCATCATGATACTGACAATAGCATGTGATTTAAAATTTGATAACTGTTTATTTCTGAAAATTTCCATTTAAAAGTGTTGGACTTTAGTTGACTACGGGGAACTGAAACCATGGAAAGAGAAGTCGTGGAGAAAGGGACAAAGTATTTGGGCAGAAGGTTGGAACAGAGATTTCCTGGGGGAGCAAAGGTGGCAAGATATTGGAGAAGCTGTTCTGCAAAGCCTTCTCCACTGGGCTAAGACTTCTGGGTGTTACCCTGAGATGCAGAAGAGAGTTTGAAGGTTTCAGAGCAGCAAAGTGATGGAAGCAGAGTTTTAGTGATAAGAGGGGTTCCTCTCATCACTAATCCTGTGGGGGGTGGGCAGGAAACGAGGTTCTTGAATGGTCTAAACAGGAAGCATCCCAATAAAAAAAAAATTGAGTCCACTATTCACTCAGTCAATAAAACTGAGTCCTGTGTTTCAGGCAATAGGGATTCAAAGGTGCGTAAAGGAGGGTCCCTTCACAACAAAGGGCCGTGAAAACAAAGCCACCTCAGTTATGTCAGTACTGAGAAAATTGCAACCTAAAGGAAAAATGCATGGCTAGTGACAGGTCTTAGTTAACTGATATGAGCCGTGGCAAGGTTGCAGGATGCCAAGATCACAAATTGCAGATTTGGCCTTTGTTCACAATGAAAGGAATAGTAGCGTCTGTTAACTACCATAGTAGCTTCTGCCAGGAGTCTTCCTGATGCTATCAGCTTCGGTCCCTTTTAACTGGTCTTCCTGCTTCTTCTCTTGTGCCCCACCGTACTCTGTTCTCAACACGCAGCTGGCATGATTCTTTTCAATCACAAGTCAGATAATGTTACTTCATCTCACCCAGGGTAAAAGCCAGGGTCCTCCCAGTGGTCCACAGGGCACCCCCCACCCCCCCCCCACCCCCATCACCTCTCTGGTCTCATCTTCTCCTGCACTGCTCACGTCACTCTGGACACACTGGCCTCCTTGCTGTCCTCAGACCTGCATAGGATGCTTGCCCTTGAGCCCCACCCCTGCATATCTCTAAGTCCAACTTCTCACCTTCTCAAAGTCTGCTCAACTGTCACACACCCCCTATTTAAAGTTGCAACCTGTCCCCAAACTCTAACCTTGGCCCTCCTATCCCTCTGACACTACTCTACCAATTTTGTCCATGAAACTGCCTTCAAACATGATGCATCATTCATTATTATTATTACTAACTAGAGGCCCGGTGCACGAAATTCTTGCACAGGGGGAGGGGGTGTCACTCAGCCCGGCCTGCACCCTCTCCAATCTGGGACCCCTTGAAGGATGTCCTACTGCTGGTTTACAGGGATCAGGCCTAAACCGGCAGTTGGACATCCCTCTCGCAATCCAGGACTGCTGGCTTCTAACCACTCACCTGCCTGCCTGCCTAATTGCCCCTAACCACTCTGCCTGCTGGCCTGCTCGCCCCCAACTGCCCCCTGCTGCCATCCTCGCCCCCAACTGCCCTCCGCTGCCAGCGTGCTCACCCCCAAATGCCCCCCTGCCAGCCTGCTCACCCCCAACTACCCCCCCCATGCCAGTGTGCTCACCCCCAACTGCCTCCCCTTCTGGCCTGCTCGCTCCCACCTTCCCTCCACACTGGCCTGCTCACCCCCAACTGTCCCCCTGCTGGCCTGTTCACTCCAAACTGACACCCCCCCCCCCCCCGCTGTTCTGATCATCTCCAACTGACCCCCACTGATGGGGTGAGGGACTGAGGGCTGTTTTCAGGCTGGCCACACCCCCTTCAGGGTGGGGGTCCCCACTGGGGTGCCTGGCCAGTCTGGGTGAGGGACTGATGGCTGTTTGTAGGCTGGCCAAGTCCCCCAGCGGGGACCATCACCCCATGGGAGTGTGGCCAGCCTGGGTGAGGAGCTGAGGGCTATTTTCTGGCTGGCCACGCCCCCCGGTGATCCAGGCTCCCAGCCCCTACTTTTTTTCTTTTCTTTCTTTTTTTTCTGTGCCTCCTTGAGCAGAGGCCAGGCCCAGCTGGAAGCAGGTATCTGGGATTTATTTATCTTCTATAATTGAAACTTTGTAGCCGGGGCCAGCCAGGGTGGGCAGGAAGCTTCTTCCTCCATTGCCAGGGGTAACCCAAGTCTCCTGCTTGCTCCAGCTCTGTGGCCACCGCCATCTTGGTTGGGCTAATTTGCATACTTGCTCCTGATTAGCTGGTGGGTGTAGCAGAGTGATGGTCAATTTGCATGTTTCTCTTTTATTATTGTAGATGGCCCAGTGCATGAAATTCATGCACATTAAAAGGGAATTAATTAGAGGAAATATTTTAATAATGCTATTTGCCCTTTCTCTATAATAGAAGTGTCAGAGATGAAAGAAAATTAGTAAAATTTATATGAAAATCTTCCTCCTGTCAGAGTCTGGGGCATGCTGCGTGACCCAGAGTCAAGTCCCCGCCCACCCACGTGCCCCTCAAAATTGCGCATGACCCAGACCGGGCCGGCCCCACCCCCATTGGGTGATATCCAGACCCAGCCAGCCCACCCCTGCGAAGCCCCACTGGGCGGGGCATGAAGCCTCAGGTCCCTGAGCCCAGCGCTAGGTAGGGGGCGCAGCCTCAGGTTCCCTGTCAAGCCCCGCTGGGCGGGGGGTACAGCTTCAGATCCCCCAGTGCATGCCAGGCAGGGGGTGCAGCCTCAGGTTCCCCGGCGCACCCTCAGGTCCCCAGGCCTGGTGCCAGGGTGGGGGGGGCGCGGCCTGAGGTCCCTTGGCCCAGCACCAGGGCAGGGGGGTGCCCCCTCAGGTCCCCCAGCCCAGCACCAGGGGCGCGCCTTGAGGTCCCTTGTCATGTCCCGCCTGGCTGGGGGCGTGGCCTGAGGTCAGTTGTCAAACCCCGCTGGGCAGGGGGTGTGGCCTGAGATCCCTGGCCCCGTGCTGGGGCAGGGGGCGTGGCCTCAGGTACCCTGGCCTGGGGTGAAGGGAGCGACCTGAGGTACCCCGGCCCAGCACCGAGATGGGGGGTGCGCCTTGAGGTCCCCCGTCAAGCCCCACTGGGCGGGGGGGTGTGGCCTGAGGTCCCCCGCCCTGGCCTGGCTCCATGCAGCCTCAGGTCCCTGCTGATTGCTCCTTAAGGCTCATTATGGGAACTTGGCCTCCCCTATGGGTGCAGCCATCTTGTGTTATGGAAACCCTGCCTCCACTGTGGATGCAGTCATCTTGTGTTATGGGAACCCTGCCTCCACTGTGGGTGCCGCCATCTTTGTGACGGTGTGATGGTCAATTTGTATATTCCCTCTTTATTAGATAGGATTATTATTATTATTTCTTGTCAGAGCCCTCCACTTGCCAACACTCCCCCTCAATATGTAGGCTCTCTAAAGGCAATAATCTTCATCTACTTTGTTCACTGATGTATCACAAATACTTAAGTACAGTGCCTGGTACAAAATAGGAGCTCAGGCCTGGCTGGTGTGGCTCAGAGGTTGAGCATTGACCCAGGAACCAAGAGATCACTTGTTTGATTCCCGGTCAGGGAACATGCCTGGGTTGCGAGCTCCATCCCCAGTGGGGGTGTGCAGGAGGCAGCTGATCGATGATGTTCCTCTCTCATTAATGTTTCTATCTCTCCCTCTCCCTTCCTCTCTCTCTAAAAATCAATTAAAACAACAACCACCACACACACACAAAAACCACCCCAAAGCAAAATAGGAGCTCAGTAAGTATTTGATTTATGAATTGTGATTTAGCTGCTATTAATGACACTGGTTAACTTTTTTTCCCTTCTAAAAAATGGGTTTTGGCAAATGATAGTTGATCCTGCCATGTCTAAATCCCCTGTATTTTACCCAGGTTTTGTTGGTTTTCTTCAAATGAACTATTTTCCCTCTGAGATTTTTAGAGCAAAGTTTTATGAAATATGTACAATAATTAGAGAAGAAAATTTGAAGGCAGCTTTTCAAATAAAAGAAACTTGGCAAAAGGGCCCAACCACATTATATCATAGAGGATTTATGATCTGCAAGTCTGCAATGGACTTTACTGTAAAAATCTGCCAATGCTAGAAAATAGTCCTCTGCTTCTCTGGGTTTTTCTCTGAACTCCTCTTAGTTACTCCTGACAGCAGTGATGAGTTCTCCACCATAACAGTCTCGGGCAGTGGTCGGCAAACTCATTAGTCAAAAGAGCCAAATATCAACAGTACAACGATTGAAATTTCTTTTGAGAGCCAAATTTTTTAAACTTAAACTTCCTCTAACGCCACTTCAAAATAGACTCGCCCAAGCCATGGTATTTTGTGGAAGAGCCACACTCAAGGGGCCAAAGAGCCACATCTGGCTCGCGAGCCGCAGTTTGCTGACCACTGGTCTTGGGGAATCTTTCAGTTACACCTGCAATTATATATGCTCCTTACCATTTCATTACTGCTTAATTCTGGAATGAAACACAGACACACACCCTGCCCCAAACCCCCAAGTAAATAACAACATAGAATATAAGGTGGAGAAAGGATAATTGCAAAAAAGGACAAGAGTTTGAAGGTTTGTATGGGGTTTTATTGGTCACCTGACCTGTTTTTCTCCCATGCACACAAACATTGACACACTCACTTCCCTTCATCAAAAAAAGCTGTTGAAGCATCCCGAGGCTTCACACCTGCTTGCTGTGAGGCTTAGATTGTGAGTTTGAGTGTGTGACATGGGTGAGCATTGAAGATCTTCCGTTGGCGTTCCCATCAGCATCTACTTGGACAACAAATTTGAAGTGTTGTGCAAGCTTATTAAATTAAAGCTTGTCCAATGCCGTAACGCCAGGAAGGGGAAAGGTTTGTAGACTTTCTGAGTATCTCCAAGATGGCTCTTACAGCTCAGATGGTCTCTCTGCTGAGATTGTGAGAAGCTTGAGGGGAGGAGCTCTGTTATTTTCACCTCTGTTTCTCAGCACCTAGTGCGGTATCTGACACATAGAAGGAACTATTTTAGCAATTGTGTGATCTAATAGTGGTCTTACACATGGCAGAGAAGATGAGTAGTTCCCAAAATTTGAACATTGTCCAAGGGCGGTTGACACATTTCTAGTCCTTATGTTATTCTTTAGTTCTGCATCTTAATATTTAGTAGGTTGCTTTTAAAGAAAATTTTCATAAAAAATTTCTGAGCATTAATTATGAAAAAAAGATTAGAGGGGAAAATGAGTTTATGTAACTCATGTAAGACAAAGATGAATCTCCTTAACATATAAAGAGCCTCTTTCAAATAAATCAATAAGGAAACATTCCTTATTGTGGAGCTTTTTTTGGCCTACTTTATTTTTTAAAATATATTTTATTGATTTTTTACAGAGAGGAAGGGAGAGGGATAGAGAGTTAAAAACATTGAGAAACATCAATCAGCTGCCTCCTGGACACCCCCTACTGAGGATGTGATTGCAACCAAGGTACATGCCCTTGACCGGAATCGATCCTGGGACCCTTCAGTCTGCAGGCTGATGCTCTATCCATTGAGCCAAAACAGTTAGGGCTTAGCCTACTTTAATAGATAATTCAGCCCTAGCCGGTTTGACTCAGTGGATAGAGTATCAGCCTGTGGACTGGAAGGGTCCCTGGTTCGATTCTGGTCAAGGGCACGTGCCTGGGTTGTGGGTTTGATGCCCGGTAGGGGGCCTGCAAGAGACAGCCGATCAATGATTCTCTCTCATAATTGATGTTTCTATCTCTCTCACCCTCTCCCTTCCTCTCTTAAATAAATAAAAATATTTTAAAAGGATAATTCACATTTAAAAAATAAGCATCTGAAACATGTTCAACTCTTTAATCAAAGAAAGGCAAATTCTAAAAGCATCCAATTTTACCTACCAAATTGACAAGAATTAAAATCTGATTGCCACTGTTAGGGTTAAGAGAACAGGTATGCATACCTCTCATATGGGAGTATAAGTAAATATGTAATCTTTTGGGAGGATGATTTGGCAACAGATATTTTTATGACACAGCAAATTCTTCCACAAGGGTATTTATTGTCACACTATTTACAAAAGTGAGAAGTTGTAAGCAGCCTGCATGTCTAGCAATAAATGATTGGTTAATTAAGTGTTCTAAATACAAATGATGGATTTTGGACATTAAAAATAAATTTTTGAAGTCTAATGATATTATGTAACTGAAACTGAATCATACAAGATAATATCTAAAGTTTATGTTGTATTCATTTAAAAATATATACATTTTCTTGATGTTAGTTTTATTCATGCTCGAACAAACATTTTAGGTTTTTTTTCTGATACTTTTCAAAATTTCTTGAATTTTTATAATTACTTGCATAATCAGGGATATGGGAGTGAGAGCAAGTCTTCACTATGTGTGTTATGCTGTTGAGTTGGCTCTGGTTCCTGGCAATCCTGTGAATGAGTGATGTCCACAATGTCTTTTCCTTAAGAGCCCTGCTCAGCATCTGCAGGCTCATGCTTCTTTTATATGGTCAATCCATCTCATAATTAGTCTTCCTCTTTTCCTGTTACCTTCTATTTTCCCCAGCATTATTGTCTTTTCCAAAGAACCCCGCCTTCTCCTGACGTGCCCAAAGTAAGACAGCTTTTTTTTTTTAGTCATTTTTGCCTGCAGCAATGCTTCAGGCTTCATTTGCTCTAGGACTCACTTGTCTTTCTGGCGGTCCCTGGTATCTATAGAGCCCTCCTCCAACACCATATTCCAAACGAATCAATTTTTTTCCTATTAGTCTTTTTCGTTGTCCAACTTCCGCACCTGTACATAGCAATTGGGAATATGGGGGTGTGGATGACCATGGTCTCCAATGATGCATCTTTGCTCTTTACTTAATGGAATACACATCACTATAATACTGTAATGATTACTTTTTTCCCCAAGGGTCCTTCCCCAGTGGTTAAACACGGAAAAGTAGTTGGATAAAATGCCCCAAATGTTAACTGTACTGTTCTACAGCTAATTCAAAGAGAGAAACAAGTAGAGGCATCATGGAGTAGCAGGAGTAAGGATTTCTCAATTAGATGATCCTGGGTTGGGACCATGGCTGTAGCTGTGAAACCTTGGGCCTTGGACCTGTAGCTTTCCCATCTATGAAATGGGTATATTAACCATCTCTATCTTCACAGGACTGTTGTGGGCAATAATGAGGTAGTGTGTATGAAGCACTTAGCACAGAGTGTGACTCCCTGAATAGGTGGCACTTACGAGGCAAAACTTCTCAAGAGGGGTATAGCATTCCTTTAAGACAGTGGTCGGCAAACTGCGGCTCTTTGGCCCCTTGAGTTTTTAGCAAAGGCCAGCTTAGGAGTACCCTAATTAAATTAATAACAATGTACCTACCTATATAGTTTAAGTTTAAAAAATTTGGCTCTCAAAAGAAATTTCAATTGTTATACTGTTGATATTTGGCTCTGTTGACTAACGAGTTTGCCGACCACTGCTTTAAGAGAACCAAACTCGGAAATCATGAATTAGGAAGTGATCGCTCACTTTACAGAGAATCATTATTGTAGTGGTGTAATCATTTTCTATTACTTAAACTTAGCAGCTTAAAACAACACACATTTATCATTTGATGGTTTTTGTGGGTCAGTATCCAGCCACAGCCTAATGAGGTCCCTTACTTGGGGTCTCTTGAGGCTGCCCTCAGATCGTGCCTGGGGCTAGGTTCTCATCCAGAGGGTCAACTCGGGAGCCACCTACTTCCCTGCTCATGTGGTTGTTGGCATCGTTCAGTTTCATGGGGTTGTAGGACTGGCAGCAGTTCGCTTCTTCAAAGCCAGTAAGTGGGCAGAAAGAGAAAGACAAGTACAAGTGGGCTAGCAAGACAGAGTCTTCTAAAACACAGCACAATCATGAGGTGACTGTTACCTTTGCAAACCACAGGCCCTGCTTGCACCCAAGGAGAGGATGGAGAGGTGTGAACCCCGTGATGGGGGGTCATGTCAGAGGGGTCTGTTTGCTACAAGTGGTATTCACAATCACAAGTTTCAAACACAGTAGAAGCCAGTGCACTGTTTTAGGAAATTATTGGGTTGGGGAACATTTTGGCTTATATCTGAATGACACTGATTGGAAAGCAAGATGAAGCCACACTGTGCTGGTTTAATATGAACCATTTAAGGCCAGTAGTTCCGCCTTCTGCAGTGTGGAGCTTGAGGACATAACTCTCTTCCTTGAAAACTGTGGTTATCTGAGATCTTCCGACCCAGGAAGTGTTTTGGGATCTCAAGAGTTACTATTTTGTAAGTAATGGGTAAGTGAAATATCCCTTCAAAGGTGATTTTTTTCATCTTCTCTAAAATGTGGGAGCATTTTCATTGTTTGTGAAGTCTTTATAGTAAGTATTGACTTCAATGAAAACAAACATTGCTTGTCTCACCCAGATCCATTGTTAAGTTGGAAACTTTCATTTGTTCTCTAGATGAAAAAAAAAAAAGCCGTTTGTTTTGTTTGTTTTTAACTTGGCATTTCTCAAGTAAGAAGTATGGCACTGGGTGTTCTCTGCTGGGCTCTCCCTCCTCACACCAGTGATATTACGACTCTCCTCTGGATAGGGAAATGTTGATGAATCATGCTAAGAATTTTATGGGTATCATAAAAGCCCAAATGAGATTGCTGTTTGAGACAAGTACACTGAAATGCAAAACAATAATGTTTTAGAGGTACACTTGTAATCCCGAAGACAAGGAAGGATGAGTGATCACACCCTTAAACCCAAGGTTAAGAGGCTCTGAGGAGTATAGGAACTTTTTTCCTGTTGGGAACAGATGTGTTAGCTACCACGTTATGGTGCTTCCATGGTTGCAGGTTGGGGGTGCTGGTGATTCAGCTCTGGAATATTTTATAATTTCCACTCTCATCATCTCCTAAAGTCGAGCTGATAGACCAATCTCAATAAGGCAGTGTTAAGTCATCTTACACAGTGAAACTCCTGTACGTGGAAAAACCAAACCTCTCAGCTCTGAGCAGAGAGCCTCTGATTGTGCATGGTGTACCTATTTGATTTCAAAACGGAGAGATGCTTCAGCTTTCTCTTGGGCCAATTGTTTGCCAGAACATGAGGTTGGATAAACAAATATCTACTCATTTCCATTTTTCTTAATGCCACATGTTTGGATAATACTTAACTTATGGGAGCATTTTTGTCTCTCTTTTTTTAAAAAAACTTGATTTTGAGAGAGAGAGGACAGAAGAGAGGGAAAGAGAGAATCATTGATGTGAGAAGGAAATACCTATCGGCTACTTCCTGCAGGCCCCCTGCTGGGAATTGAAACCTCAACCTTTTGGTGCCTGAAACAAAGCCCAATCAACTGAGCAACACTGGCCAGGGCAATGTCTCTTCTCAATAGGATGAATTCATCCAAAGTTTGGAGGAGATGAGGAAACTGAGGCTCAACCACTTGATTTGCTGAGGACCATGTCATACTTTTGTAGCAGAGACAGAAATAGAGCCATAGACGACTCCTTGTTCCAAACCTCAGACACCTTTTTAATAAATTGTGCTGGATCTCCTTTTCTTTTCCTCATTCGAAAATGAAGCATCTCTAAGAGGAGAGATTCCTCCACATTCCTGTGTATAGTTTTTCCAAGCATGGCATCATCACACACATACACACATCTCACCAGCATTTGATGAAAGGCTACATTTTCAAGGTAAGATAGTAGTATCAAGGTGTACAAACAAGGTAGTCTGCTTGCTAATCCAACTTAACTCTTGGATAAGTTCCTTAAACTTTCTAAGGTACCTGTAAAATGGGAGTAAGAAGAGGTGTCTCACAGAATTGTTACTGAGAGGGTAAGCTCACAGTAAAAACCCAAATATTAATTTCCTTAAAAACAAAACAAAAAAACAAAACATCCCTAGCTGGCATGGCTCAGTGGATATAGAGTGTCGGCCTGTGGACTGAAGTGTCCTGGGTTCGATTCTGGTCAGGGGCACATGCCTAGGTTGCAGGCTCAAACCCCAGTAGGGGGTGTGCAGGAGGCAGCCGATCAATGATTCTCATCATTGTTGTTTCTATCTCTCTCTCCCTCTCTGAAATCAATTAAAAAATTATATTGAAAAATAAATAAAAGTAAAAAATAAAACAACAGAGGCACTTGTTTCATTTGCTTCTGTGGCATGCACCCCACTCTGAGTGTGGGCATCTCCTAATTAATGAGTGGCAAATGCAGAGGCTGGTTAGAGAGTAGTGCCTTCTTCCCATAGCAGTACGGTATCTCTAGCTAAGGACTTGTCATTGTGGCATTGTCATAACATAATTCTTTTCCTTATTACAGAAAGCTTAGAAAATATAGAAATGCATAAAAAATACGTTTTATTTACAACCTTACCTTATAGAAATAATAAAACATTTCGGTGTCTTTGCTCCTTCTTTTTCTAACTTTAAATATTTTAGCATGAGAAATATATCATGCTTATAAAAGTATATAGAACATATATGCATAACTTAAGGAGTACTACATATTTAGGCAACTGTCATGCGACTGAAGACCTAGAACATTGCTAGTATCTGTGAGCCCCTGTGTGCCTGGCTCTCCATGTATTTCATTTTCCAAAATCAAATTGTTTTACGTATGTAATTTCATACTGTGTTCTTTTTCTTTTTCCCCCCGTTTGCCCACCTTTTTTTCTCTCCTTTTTTTTTAATTTAAATTCTTTATTGTTTAAAGTATTACATGAGTCTCCTCTTCCCCCCATTGACCTCTCCCTGACCGCCTCCACGCCCCCCCACCACCACATGTCCTCACCGCTCCCCCATCTGTATCCATTGGTTATACTCTATGCATGCATACAAGCCCTTTGGTTGATCTCTAACCCCCTCACCCCTGCCTTCCCTCATAAGTTGGACAGTCTGTTCAATGCTTCTCTGTCTCTGGATCTATTTTTTTTTTATCAGTTTATGTTGTTCATTATATTCCACAAATGAGTGAGATCATGTGATACTTATCTTTCTCTGACTGGCTTATTTCACTTAGCATAATGTTCTCCAGTTCCATTCATGCTGTTGTAAATGGTAAGAATTCCTTCTTTTTTACCGCAGTGTAGTATTCCATTGTGTAGATTACCACAGTTTTTTAATCCACTCATCTGCTGATGGGCACTTAGGCTGTGTCCACATCTTAGCTATTGTTAATTGTGCTGCTATGTACATAAGGGTGCATATATCCTTTCTGATTGGTGTTTCTGATTTCTTGGGATATATTCCAGAAGTGGGATCACTGAGTCAAATGGAAGTTTCATTTTTAATTTTTTGAGGAAACTCCATACTGTTTTCCACAGTGGCTGCGCCAGTCTGCATTCTTTTTCTTACTTTATCATAATCATTTTCCCTACATTGTCATCATTTTAAGTTGCTTTCTTATCTTTGGAGCTTAATTAATCACAGACTGTGGACTAGCCTATCCTAATGATAATTGCTACTGGTAACCTAATGTATGCCAGATACTATGCCTTGAATATTTGTCTAATTTAAAGTTACAGCAAGCTTACTAGTAGATTCATCTTCAGGAAGCTTAAATTGCCAAGGTGATATAATAAGCAACAGGACTGAGATTGGAGGCCAGGTCAGTTTGTTTCCAGATCCCTTGCCATTTCTACCCACAGCAGGTTGCTTTCTGAGCTATATATTAAAAGCACAACACACACTGGCCATTATTTCTGGCAAATTCTAAGCAAGAATAACATGCACGACAAGGCTCTAGTTTTTAGATGGTGCTGGTGCCACAAAAAATGCAAATAAGAATTGTGGGGGGAAATTAGGATAATTTCTTGATAATGAGAAGAGTATTACATGTAAAAGATCTGCTTTTATTTGAAGGGTCTATCTGGTTGGGTTGTCTGGTCCTCCCCAGTCCCCACCTCCAAAAGCGGGGGAGTGGAGCCTGAGCTTTTGTGTTCCCAGTAGCCCCTGCTGCGTTTTCTACAGTTGTGCATCTGTGATTGTGGTGCGACCTGGGAAGCAGCTGCTCTCCTTCGCTTTGCCCTTGGAGACACTGCCCTGTCGTCTAGAAGAATGAAACGGTTGCTATGGTTGCTGCGACGGCGACAGTGTTGAGCTCTAAGTTGACTGGAGTCTGTGTGGAAAGAGCGGGACTCCATTTGGCACAGATGCAGTTGCTCGTTATATTCTGCAGGTAGTGTCACCGTGGCATCCTTGGTTATATTCCATGGACTCTACGATGTGTATAGGAATAGAATGTGAATAAAAGGCTGTTTGTTTAGGTAAAAAAAAAGCATCTTTCCTGTAACAACTTTTAGTTCTTGGGTAATTCCACATAGCTCTTATTAAATTTAGTGAGGCAGCGTGGGTCAACTCTTCAAAGTTCATTTACATAAGCCTCACCTTCAGCTTTGCGACAGTTTCTTTCTGAGGTATGGATGGTGAATAGCACATTATTAGGCTTTTTTTCAAATGGCCATTAAATGCCAACAGCTACCACCTCTTGCTGAGGACAAGAAGTGGAGAGGAGGGAGGCAGTCACCACTTGTATGTATGTTTGGATTCTTACACTGTGGGAGTCCAACCTAAGGAATGCTGTAATCAGTTTTAGCTCAGTTAATCATGCTTGAATTAAAATAGGTGTTTCAAAACTTTGTGGGAATAATGCAACATAAAAATAGTTTGTGTCCTGAAATATGTCATGTCTGAAGTATAAAATAGTTTATTTTATTTTTAAAGGTTGAACTTCGGAAATCTTATGAGAGTTCACTCAAATATAATCAACCTAATGTGAAATTCAGATTGACTTTATTTTTAATTCTATTGATAAAGTTTTATTTCCTTATTTAATTAAAATTTTAAATTTGTTTTATTGTGGTAGAGATTGAAATTTTTAAGCTATTCACAAAAAAGCCAATATTTTATTTTATTAGTATCATCATTATTATCATTATTTTTATCTACAAATACTCCTTTATTCTACCTTAGAGGACAATTTTTTTTAAAGATTTATTGAGAGTTGTTAACTCACACACACACACACACACACACACACACATAAAACTGAGATAAAATGTAACAGTCAACTTATTAAATATTTATTCAAAATACTGTATAGATAGAACGTTCTAATGGGCTGTAATTTTTATTACAAACACTCCAGAGCATTTTACCATATCTGGTATTTGATGTGTACAATTGTTTTTATGTCTTTTCCTACTTACGAGGCTGAAAAATCCTGATGAACATGGCTAACTTTGATGTTTTTGTAAATCCAATAAAATCTAGAACAGTGTCTTGTATATACTGGCACCTGGAAAGAAGAAGATGATAAACGAGGGCTCTAAAATAAGTATTCATTTAAATGCTTGTTTTGCAATGAATGTTAATGTGAGGTCATATTTTGCTGTTCCAAAGGTTGTTGTAATCACCTCTTGTTTCCTGCCTTTTTAAATTACTGCTTTTCAAAGTACCCAATAACACAAACTGTTACGATCAGGGACAAGATAAGGAACTTGCACAAAGATGTAAATTAATCACTTTCTCAAAACACACGCGCACACGCGCACGCGCACACACACACACACTTCCACTAGAGAAACATCAGCTAGAACAAACAGTGTGATGAATCATAGGTGTTCCAGCACAAGTTCCTTAACCCATTGTTGACCAGCAACAGTTTGCAGATGGGACAGGTCCATGGACCAAGCTTGGAGTACCATTGCCCTAGACCAGTGGTGGGCAAGCTCATTAGTCAACAGACCCAAATATCAACAGTACAACGATTGAAATTTCTTTTGAGAGCCAAATTTTTTAAACTTAAACTTCTTCTAACGCCTCTTCTTCAAAATAGACTTGCCCAGGCCATGGTATTTTGTGGAAGAGCCACACTCAAGGGGCAAAAGAGCTGCATGTGGCTCGAGAGCCGCAGTTTGCCGACCACGGCTGGACTATAAACTCCTTTTTTTGTTTATTAAATTTATTGGGGTGACATTGGTTAATAAGATTATGTAGGTTTCAGGTATACATTTCTGTAATACATGATCTATGTATTGCTTTGTGTGCCTACCACTCAAAGCCAAACCATCTTCCATCACCATATATTTGGTCCCCTTTATCCTTTACTACCCCACCACCTCCTTCCCTCTGGTAATCATCATACTGTTGTCTGTGAATTTCAGTTTTCTATCCCACATGTGAGTGAAATCATATGGTTCTCAGCTTTTTCTGACTGACTGATTTCACTTAGCATAATATTCTGAGGGTCCCATGTTGTTGCAAATAGCAGTATAATTCATCTTTTCTTATGGCTGAGTAGTATTCCATTGTGCATATGTACCACATATTCTATTATATGGCTTTAAAGGGTCAGAGAGACCTTTTATGCCAGGCCTTCCTATGTTGGTGTGGGGTGTTGGTAAGAAAGGAAGTCTTACCATTGCTTTTCTCTCAAGCTAGGTATTTTCATGTGGGACAGGCGTTCTCCAATTAGTTGGTGCTGTTTGGAGATGTCTGCCTAGAATCTTGCATTTCATAAGACTTTATCCAATTGCTAGGTTCCTCCGAAAGGCTCTGCTAAAGCTGCCACATCCCTAAATGATCAGAGCTGGCACTGACTTCAGCAGTGGCCTTGAATTTTAGAGTATCATGTGCTGACAGAGGAGCATGCCTCACCAAAACAATATCAGGACCATGTTCAGGCATCAGGCCTATGAGTGTGTTCCTCCCACCCAATCCTCCCCACACTTGCCTTTCATCTGACTTCCACTTGACAGCTCTTATCCTGGTGAAGGGACTGGCAAAATGGTTGGGTGCAGCTCAGCTGAGTGCCTTCAAAGTGAGAGAGGGCAAGGGAACTCGTTGCTGTGTCTCTCCACTGCTCTTTCACCTGTCTGATTCATGCTATTACGACTATTCTCCTGCCACTCTCACCACATGTGTGCTACGCTGTGCAATCAACAGTTAAGTGGCAATTCCTCAAGACTCAGTCCCTGGCTTGCTCCTCTCCTCAGTCTGTTGTCCCTGCGCTGCAGATGGATATAGGTGAGATTTCCTGGTGACTCCCAAATGTGCATCTTCAGCTCAGGCCACTTCTCTGAGCCCAAGTTCTGTGTGTGTCATTGCAAATTCAACACTCTCCACATTTGTGTCCTATTTCATACTTTAAATGTTCGACCTAAACTCATGACTTTGTAACACGCCCTTCTCCCTTCTAAAACCCTTCCCCCAACAACAAAATCACAGACTTGGTCTCCTCTGCGTCTTCTTCATGTGAAAAGCACCATTATCCACTTAGTTTCACAGCCTGGGAGTTCACCACTTTCTCTCCCTCACCCTCTATACTTGAGTGCCCACATCATACCAGTTCTGACTCTTAAATCTCTCTCCTTAATATTGCTTTAAAGGTCCAGCATGATCTGGTCGTGCCTCATTCACCATCGCCAGCCATGGTCACCATCTGCCTAAGCCAGCCATATATGATCACCTCTTTGTCTCTTAGGTGGACCGTCCCACATTAAAGCCCTAACCACAGATCCCAGTTGCTAAAGTGCTCTCTTCCTGGCTACTGCCCACCATCCTTCTGATTTCATGTTAAGGCTCGTGTCCTTAGAGGAGCCTTCCCATGATGTTCAGATGAGGTCATTCTCCATGTCTAAGCTCTTAAGGGCTACATGGCTCCCTCAAAAGAGTGTTGGTCCCATAAGAATAGGACCATGTCTTTGCTTACAGCCCAAGGCATGCTCTTGGCAATTATTTGTCTAGTGAATGAATGACAAATAATTACCAGACACTGTGCCAAGCAGTTTACATATATTATCTCACTTAATCCTCAAAACAGTGCTCAGATTGTTTAAGGAGCCTGCCACTCCGAAGCAAGGCACAGTGGGGGAGTCACCCAACTTCCAAGTCTAGTAGAGGGCCTGCTACATAGAAAGTGCTCAATTAATGTTTAACTAAACAATAAGGTTCTACACATTTTGTATAGTCAAGGCCTCATTATATAACTAATGATGGTTCCTATTAAAAGTGTGGGGGTTGCTGAGAAGAGGGGCAGTGACAGGGAAATGTTGACAAGAGATAGGAAAAAAGCTGGGTCCCAGCAAAGGCTATTTCTGCTCCTATCACTGGCTTTGTCGAGGAAGAAATGTTTGCTACTATGTAGTTTTATTAACAGCTAGAGGCCCAGTGCATGAAATTAACGCATGGGGGTGGGGGGAGTCCCTCAACCTGGCCTGCACCCTCTCGCAATCCAGGACTCCTCAGGGGACATCTGACTGCTGGTTTAGGCCTGATCCCTGCAGTCAGACATCTAGCAGTTGGACATCCGTCTTGCAATCTGGAACTACTCACTCCTAACCGCTCACCTGCCTGCTCGCCCCTAACCACACACCTGCCTGCCTGCTCACTCCTTACCGCTTGGCTTGCCACTGTGGGAGCTCACTGGCCACCAGGGGGCAGCTCCTGCCTTGAGCATTTTCCCCCTGGTGGGTCAGTGCATGTCATAGCTACCGTCATTCTGGTCGTTCCATCATAATGGTTCCTTAGGCTTTTATATATATAGATAAATTTGTGGTGATAGAAAGAGAAAGGCACAGGGCTTCTTCTCATAAGGGAGAGTCATGGAGGGTATGAAGAGATTTGCCTTTTATGGGTGCAAATTTTCTTAAGGTAGTTTCTTTTTTTAAAAAAAAAAAATTCTCTTAAACTATAAGCTTGGGGAACTATAGAATTGGATCAGCAGATTTTGCTGCCAAACCTCTTAAGTGACATTCCAAGTTTTCCCTCCACTGCTTCCTGAGATGGTCTGCCCTCCAGAGCCACACAGATTTATTCTTGATCTCCGGGGCTTGTAGCTTTTAATCAAACTGCTTTCAGCTCCTTTTCTCCCTACCATTTTAGTTGTTTTTCGACCCCATTTATTAGTATTTACTGAAAAATATTTATTGAGCACCCAGTATGTTCCAAGAAAGTTTTCCAGTGTAGTATTGGTAATGGCAATAAAGAAATGTCTTCCTTAAATGAATGTACAGAGATGGTTGGCCCATGTTCCTTTTACAGAAATCCTTAGGGCCAGAGCATATTACTAGTACATGTCAGATTATCTCCAGGGGGCTTTGTAGATGGAGTCTTCTCATTCTCATCCTCATTATCTGTCCAAGTTAGAAAGACAAACTATTTGAAGAAAGAAATTTTAGAAGAACTTGACCATTAGCCAAAAGATAGAATTACAGGAGAGAGTCCTGAATCCTATCCCAATATAGTTGCTGGATATGCAAGCACAGAGAGAGTAAGACAGATTTGAGATGTGTAATTCACACTTTGGGCAAGGCTTCTGTATCCTAAGCAACACGGTACTTCATATGTTCCCGATCCCTCCTCCATGTGGAGCTGACTCATGCTAACCTTTCTGCTTTAGTAGCTAACTTTCCATTCCATGAAAATGAAACCTTTTAATTGCTTTCTTTATTGGTAACCTTTAAGAGATAACTTGGGCTTCTTGGTGTCAGTCTCTAAAGAAACCAAACTCTAAGATGTGATATCATCTGTTGAATTAGGCAAGGAAAAGCTAATTAGAACTGCAGTACGACTGGAGTGGTTCTCAAATGTTACCTAGCCTTCAATGAGGATGTGGGTATTCATTACCAGACTCATCAAGAATCTGTATCGTAATTTTCATTAAAAATATTTTCCTAACAATGGCAGTATTTTGCCTCTTAACAAATATTTGCTATGTATAGGAGTTTAATAAAATGTTACCTTTGAACTGTCATAGCCTTGGCTAGTTTTTTTTCTTCTTGTTGTGTTTTAATATTTTTATTGATTTCAGTGAGGAAGGGAGAGGGAGAAAGAGATAGAAATATCAATGATGAGAGAGAAACATTGATTGGCTGCCTCCTGCATGCCCCCAACTGGGGATCAAGCCTGAAATCCGGGCATGTACCCTGACTGGATCTTCCTGGTTCATAGGTCAATGTTCAACCACTGAACCACACTGGCCAGGCTTCTTTATTGGTAGAAAACTTAAGTGATCATGAAATAATTAATAGTTACTACTACTGAGTGCTTCCTCTGTACCAGGCACTGTTGAATATTTTGAGCATATTATCTTGGTTAGTTAGTCCTTAGAGCACTCCTTTAAGGAACATGGTATTGTTCCTGAAATACATTTTTTTTAAAAACCTCTGAATTTTCAGAGATTAACTTACTCAGGGTCAGGGCAGGAAGGGGAATATTTGGACTTGAACCAGTTCTATCTGCCATCAAAGCATTACTCTTTATAGGATGATCGTCTGGAACAGTGGTAAAATCTTGCATATTAAAACGCTTGAATAGGTTTGTGAAGATGTTTAAAGTTGCTAAAATTTCTTATGAAAACATATTTCTGACACTGAGGTTCACTAACTTCTCATCTTTCAAATAAGCCACAGAAGTATTGATCTGACATAATGAAAGAGTTAGTGGAAGCTGTTGGGCCAGCTGGCACCTAAAAAAGCTAAGCCCAAAAAGGCTGCATATGACATTCTGGAAAAGGCAAAACTATGGAGACAGTCGAGGGAGCAGTGGTTGCCAGGGACTCAGGGGAGGGACAGAGGAATGAATAGGTGGAACACATATTTTCAGGGCAGTGAAACTATTCTGTGTGATACTAATAATAGTAGATACATGACATTATACATATGTCAAAACAAAACCCATACAATATACAACAGCAAGAGTGAACCCTAATGTAAACAGTGGACTTCAGTTAATAATAAGGTCTCAAGGTTGGCTCATCAGTTGTAACAAATGTACCACCCTAATCTAAGATGTTAACAATAGAAGAAACTGGGGAGTGTGTGGGGGGTATTTATGGGAAATATCTGTACCTTTTCCTTAATTTTTCTGTAAACCTAAAACTGCTCCAAAAAGTAATTCTCCAGCCTTTCCCTCAAATTTCAGGATTTCCTTCACTTTTAAAATTACTGACCCTAGGTCCTAAAGCATCAGTCACATTTAAAATTTCACTGTCCTTCACCCACACCTGATCTTTTGCTCTCTCTGTATGTGACCTTTTCCATATTTACTTTCCTTTTCCAGCTGCCAGTGTGCAAGCTGCTGGCATTCGTTCTACCCACTCCCAGCCTCTCCTACATGTTGCCATCCGATTGCTCTTCCTGAAATGGGGCCTCGATTATATCACTCCCCTGGCCAAAAACCTTTGTCTGCGCCCCTCTCCCACCTCAGTTTCTTTGCCATCTGCATCAGGTGGCCTGTGCTCCATGAACTTTTGTTAGAAGCAATTGTTCCTTGAAATCAGAAGTGACCTCTATTGGCACATTGTTTATCACTTTGTTGACATTTGTTCTAATGGTCTTGTAGTAACACTGTGTTGCGCTGTACTGGTCTATCCTCTCCCCACCCAATTGGTCTATGTTATTTGATGGCGGAGACTGTATTTTCCCTCCACCATTGTTTTTGAGTCACTGGAGTGCCTTGAATACAGTAGCAGACCCTCCAAGAATGCACTCAGCAGAATTCAATGTGTCTGTGTTCCCAGTCTCTTTATCTAGCGCTCTGCTGTTAGGTGAAGTGAAAGAGAAACCCCCTACCCATGTGACAGGCATTGTGAGACACAGCACAAAAGCTGAGATGTTCCTGACATTAGAGTGTTATAATTTATTGGTGTTTGTTTGCTGGCACATTTATTTGCTGTGGCCACTACTTTGGCTGCCCTACTGTGTCTTGAATTAAGAGTTTAGATCGGCTTTAACAGTTTTAACCAAGATATTTTGAGCCAGACAAACATCTATCCACATGCCTATCCGAAAGAAATCCTTATTGCATTATAAATGAGTGCCTTTGCTATCTTTCCTGTTAGAAGATTGGAAATGACATATAAGTGATGCTGTTGCATTGATAACTGTTTACATTCTTTGAAGATTGAGGAATCTTGTGACTATTTTGTCGAGTAATTCTTCTGAAAAAAAAATTTTATGCCTTAATTCCAGTAAAAGATGTTCAACAGAATGAAAATGAATGGCATGTATCTCCTAGGTCTTTATCTGAAGTAAAAGGTGTGATGAGAGAAATACTAAGTAGCTCAATTATTGCCTCCAACATTACAGAATTCAGCTTGGAAAATAGTTGCCTGGAAAGATTATAGTTTGAGGGCAGTGGTAAAAAGTATGCATCTATAGGACCCAATTTGTCTCTCATTTGCTTTCAAAATTGTTTAAGCAAAGCACATTTCACCAAGTTGAGTTTCAACTTGAGAGATGTCCAGATGTTAAATGGCAGGACTCCAGATACTGATTGTGCTGTGCTTTCAGAAAAATAGTCATCTTTTTGTTTTGTTTGGTTTTGTTTCTTTAAAAATAAAGGTCAAGAGAGATATCAGCAGGAAAATTAGAACAGAAGTAGATTTATAGATGTGAATGTTCTCATTGAGGAACAGGGGGGTAATCTTTTAAAAAGGAATAGTTAAGATTTCAGTTGACTATAAACTCAATATAAAGCAATAATGCAATTTAGCTGCCAAAGAAGTTACTAAAACATTAGGTTGTTTTAATATTTTATTGTTTTGAGGAAAGATAAGCATCCTATTATCTTTATATTTCAGGGGCTACATATTTTTAGGCTTTTATATTTGTTTGACTTACAAAAATCAGAACGCTGTAATAAGACTTAGGTCAACTCATAATATTTGTCTCATGAAATTGGATGGCTCTCATCAAATTTCAGGATTATGTTTGAATTAAAATTATTTGTAAATTCTCCAGGATGATAGATACGTTATTAATTGGTCAAAAAGCCCAAAATGTAATGGGAATTATGGAAAAGGTGTTGGGGTTGGGGAGGGAGAAGATGTGAGATGGAAAGTTGTCCACAGCATTCTTAGTACTTTACAATAGAGCAGAAAATAGCTATAGACGATGTCAAGTGACTGTTTGATACCTGTAATTAGATCTCAGAACATTTACAAATTATTTCCTTTGCAAGTGGCAGTGCTCTATAGAGAAGAAAGTGATGTGGTCGCTTTTGGTTGTCTGGTTGCTTTTCCCAAGAAAAGTTGTTGTCTTACCTTGAAATTTTATTTCCATGGCCAGTTAAAAAATACCCACTTCTGTTCTGACTTTCCAGCTGCTATCTCTCTTGACCTTTATTTTTAAAGAACAAGATCCTTCCATTTGTAAAGGCTTGTTTAAAAAACAACATACAGAAGGGAGGGTAGTGGGCCCCCCTCTGTGTGAATGGAATTCCTAAGAAGCTGACTGAGAGGGAACACTTGTTAAGAGAGCCAGTGAAGAAAATGGCAGCCACAGACCAAGTAAGTCATGGTGAGCAATAGTAATTTTGGTGCTCTCTTTAATCTATCTACCAAGCAAGACAAAGTAAGTGTTTTCCCCTAAGGCAGGTGAACACTTAAAGTATAAAGGAAATACATTAGGGATCTTATAGGCCTTCAGTCCAGAACACCTTATATCTCTCTAGATGCATACACAAATATGCACCCTCCAGGGAGGTGAATACACACTCATATACTCCTTTTGAACCTACTCACTGTTATCTCAGATTTTGTTCCCTCGAACTGGAGTCACCTCTTCACTAAATAATTAGAAGATACAATGTGCAAATACAAATAACAGTGATGTTTTTACTGGGATTTATATTCTAATCTGCTATAGTTCTGGGGCAATTTAAAATATTAGATATATAAGAAAGACAACTTAAAGTTTGTTTTTCATTTCTTTATACATTACTGGAGGAGTTGGGGGTTGGGGAAAAGGTTGGGTAGCAATAATTAGAAGTTAGATCTCTCACTTACAGAACTGTGTGGTCACTGAATTGTTTCCTGAACTGGAAAATGAGCTGTTATTGGGTTAAATGAAAACCTATCTGAAGCCCCTAGTTGATAGTAGGAGCTCACTAAAATGGTAGTAGCACACATTAAGTGGAAGAAAGGATGTCAATAGGGATAATTTGGATTTCACCTTTGACATACATTCACACATGGTGGTTCTGCCTGCTGATGCTTAGTAGTCATTGGACAGATGTTATTTGCCCAAAGTCACCTTGAATTTATCAGCTATCTACTAAAAACTATTGATGGAGTTGGTGGAACCACAGAAAAAATTCATTTAGAATATTTTCATCTGATTCTCAATTTTTAAGAAAATAACAAACGTTATTTGAGAGAGCTTTAAAATTTTACATTTGCATTTAGTTTACCAACACGTCATTTGGGTCCAGTGTTAATTTTTGTAAATTAAAATGATTGAATTTCAAGGTTTTGGTTTATATGTGTTGAAAATTTTGTAAGTCAGGAAATTCCTGTTAGAAATATAGCATTTTAAAACTAAATCTACTCACACATAGAGGCTATAAAACAATGACTCTACTATCCCAAGAAACCAATTTTTATCATATTTTAAATTTGCATACACTAAAATTTTTCCTGTAAAGTTCTACAAATTTTAACAATTGTATATATTGGTGTAAATGCCACCACAATAATGTTACAGAACAATTAATCACCCCAACAATCTCCCATGTGTTTCTCCTTTCTAATCAAATCCTCTCCTTACTCTAGCCCTTGGCAACCAGCTCCTTGATCTGTAGTTTTGCCTTTTCCAGGATATCATATGAATGGAATCATAAAGTACTAACCTTTGGAGATTGGCTTCTTTTGCTGGGTATACTGCATTTGAAAGTCGTTCCTGTTGTATATAACAATAGTTCATTCCTTTTTATTCTATTGTAGGGAGCCAGTGCAATTTGCTTGGGAGACTTTTGGGATGGGTGATTACAAATAGAGCTGTTATACACAATTATGTAAAGAGTTTCGTGTGAATGTAGGTTTTTATATCTCTAGAATTTTTATCTAGGGATGGAAATGCTGAGTCATATGGAAAGTATATAGTTAACTTTATAAGAAGCTGCCAGATAATTTTCCAGAATAGTTGTACCAGTTTGCATTTCTGCCTGCACTGTATGAGAATTCTAGCTGTTCTGTATCTTCTTCCTCAGCACTTGATATTGTCAATTTTTTGTTGTTTTTGTTATGCTTTTTGTTTTAGGCATTGTAATAGTGTGTGGTAGTATATCAGTGTGATTTCTTATTTTGCATTTCCTAATGGCTATTCTTATAATGTACTTATTTGGAAAAGTATCTGCTCAAACATTTTGCCCATTTCTAAAATTAAACTTCTTACTGTTGAGTCGAAGCATTGTCCTGTACACACCAAAGGGTGTCGGGGTTCAATTGCCAGTCAGGGCATATACCCAAGTTGTGGGTTTGATCCTGGTCAGGTCATGTGCAGGAGGCAGCCAATCAATGTCTCTCTCTTACATCAATGCTTTTCTCTCACTTTCTCTCTCTCTCTCTCTCCCCCCCCCTTCTCTCTAAAAGCAACTTAAAAAATGTTTTTAAAAATCAGATTTAATTTTCCTTTATTGCATTAGGAACACCAGGAAACTCAATCATTTGTCCAGATTTCCATCTTATTTAGTGCTGGACCCAGGATGTCCCCCTTGATAGAGCAGTGACTATGTGTATCAATTCCACTGATCAAGCCAACTTCTCATAAGTTACAACAGAGGAGAGTGTGTCCTCTTGTCACCGTTTCCTATTTCTCTCCTCTTTTTTAAGTTAAAGTTTCTGTCTTTGGGGAAAGCAGGCAAAATCTAATTTGTAATGGAGAATCAGTTGTCCATTAAACAATAGAAAACTGAGTCATAAAATCTGTCTTCATAAAACTCCTCCATACTTTTGGAAAATGACTCATTTTTAGGCAGCGTCTGCCATAGAAAGTTGCCAGAAAGTGATGTAACTTGGATAAGCTTGATGCTTTGTACAAGTTTCAAGGCCCCTGTAGAGAAAGCATTAAGAACCAGAGACCATTGTACACATGTCTGTGTGCCAGGTTATCAGTCCATCAGCACAAGTCAGTGTAGCACTTGGAATGTTCTAGTTCAGCTTTTTTCAAACCTTAGCTGACTTCAGAATCACCGGGAGAGCTTATTAAAACACAGGTTGCAGTGTCCCGGCCCCAGAGTTTTCAATCCAGTGGGTCTTGGATGGGCCCAGGTTTTTACATTTCTAACAAGTTCCAGGACTTGTTAAGGCTGCTGGTTTGGACACAACTCTGAGATCCATTCCTTTGGTTTATCTGTCTGAGTCACTAAAAGGAATTGATAATTTTAAAAATGCAGCCAATGGCATGGATTGATTCTCAGTCATCTTGGGTTATTGAATGGAGACAGGAGCTTCTGCACTCAGGAGCCCTGTCTATTGCAAAGGGGAAGCGAGGTAAGAAAAGCTATGTCATGTTGTCTGCCCTCTCCTTTTGTCAAACCAGAATGTGTGAGATCCCTGGAAACTTAACAGATTATTATTTTAAGATTGGATCGCAGGTGATCTTGCCTTTACAAGCTATAAGATGTTTGAATTTATTTCTTTCATTTAGTCAAAGAATTTCATGCTAAAAGTTGTAGGTTTGAATGTAGACTTAACTTGGATGCAGGGAGAAGAATTCAGTAGTATTCAAAAGGAATTTGCAAGATGATTCAGCACTGAATGAAAAGTTGACTCCATTGTGTCTTGATAGAACTAAGACAGGGTGGTAGAGTGGAAAGATTGATCATTAACCAGGGAAATCTGTGTTCTTAGGTTCCTTAGACATCAGTGGAGTGGGCTTGGGTAAGTCATTTATTTGAGCCTTAGTTTGGTCAGGAAATAAGAATTTTTGGAATAATTGATCTTAAAAGTTCCTTTCTGGACTTGAGATTTTATGTTTTTAATGTTTTTATTTACTTCCAACTAAGTAAATGATGCCTTTTTCCCTCTTCACCACCATCCATACCCATTCTAAATTGAATGCCTTTCCGATAACTGTATAATACCCTGATATCAGAAGGAGAGAAAATGTAATTAGCAAACTCACAAATTTCCTTTCAGTGCTATTTTTAAAAAGAAGAGATATTTCAACCACACTGTGTCCTGTTCATTAAAGATCTTGCCATATCAATTTCTTGCTACCTGTGTTGAAATAGGGATTTGCGCATCTTCCTAAAAAGCACACACTTAATTTTGTTTGCATATGTCTAGCAGACATGGCACAGCTGAGTAACAGATGAAAATGTAGCTTGTTGCAAGTATAATATGGGGGTGAGGGTGTTTCTAATCACTTTCTGTGCAATCAGCTATGCAGGAATAGCTCAGTTTTCATCATCTAGCTCTGAACAGAATGGGAGAATCAGCAGCAGTCTATTCTGGAACCTACTTTTCTAAAGTACTTGGAAAAGAAAAAAATTTTATCTAGTAATTAATGAAGAGTTCCTGATTAATAATCGCATTTCTTTTAACTGGCTTAAATCAAGATGATTAGGAAAGAACAAAGGTGGAGTGAAGATTCAAGATTTCAAAGACTGTGACATCCTGATTCAGGTGGTTATTCACACCTTGCACTTTATTTATCTACTTTTTGAGGCAGACACAATTAGATCCCAAGAGCCCTTTACCCAATGATCTCTTACCTATAGATTTAAGAGATCGTATACTGAAGCAGGAACCTGCACACTGTAAGATCTCTTTAGGAATCTATGAGTCTGAGGCATCTGCTCTGAGATGGGTCACTGTGAGGAGGCCCCCCTGTAAGGGATCAGACAGCCCACTCTCAGGTTCACCTTGAAGCCCAGCAGAATTCTGGTCTTGATCATGTAGGGAATCAAACAGCCGTTGGAGCTGAATGAAATTCAGTGCCTTGTCTAAAAACCTGACTCCCCACCTGTATCTGACTGTGGTTTTATTATCTATGTTACCTGTCCTAAACATTTGACTTTTCAAAGCTCATGACAGCTGGACTAAGTGATGTACCTGGTAAAGCTATTTGACAGTCTTTTAATAACAAAGCTAGAGACCCTGCGAGGGCCTTCCGTTGCTGCTGTTCTCCAAAGGCACCTTGCATTTGAGAATTAGCTGATGCTAAGCCAGTGACGCGCAAACTGAACCTCCGTGATTATGAAACAACAGAGTTAAAGGCAGTATTGACAGTCAAGCTTTGTCTGGCCTAATAGAGGCCACCATTTCTTACTTCGCCTTTAACATGGAACCACAAGAATTTCTTTGTAAAAAAAATCAGAAAACATAGGACTGAACAAGCCAGAGGAAGAAATGATATCATGGCCCAGTTGAATCTACTACAAGATATTTTTATATTGAAGAAATTCTTTAACCTTGTAACTGCAGCATTCACATTCTTGAGTGTATTGAATGAAAGATTCATTTGATAAAGAAAGTTAACATAAATGTCCTCATTAAAGATTTAGAGAACATTTTTAATGTAAGACTCACTCTTAAAAATCTGAAATATGTGGGTTTTTCCCTCACTAACCTACACGTCAGTGGTAACATCAGGACGATGACATCCCTGCAGCTGTACTGTAACCTATCACAAATGAGTGCCTTGTGCCAGTGTATTCAGCAAGGAAGCTCTCCTTTTTTCTGTATTTTCTTTGAGGAAGCCCACGCCTGTCCATTATGCAAGTGTGTCTGGTATGTTGTTTAAGTACACCCCCATGAGACTGCCCTTCAGTCTGGATTGGGGAGAGCTGTGTCTTTGCATTTTCAAATATAAGAGAGAGAGATGTTACCTGATACTCAGAGAGTCTTGGCTGCAGTTGGGCAGCCGTCTCTGGATTAGTTTACTGTTGTTTTATAATGCTACTTTTTTGTTTTAACCAATTGTGCCATTGTTTGCTGATGGAAATTGTTTCATGCTGGCAGAAAATTGTTAGGCAGTTCCAATAAATGGAAGTACCCATGTTATTCTTTGCATCAGCAAAATGATAAGTTGTTGGGGTTTTTTTAAATTCCCATCTCCCACCCTGCTCCCCTTTGGCAACCATCAGTTTGTTCTCTATATCTGTGGTCTGTTACTGTTTTGTTTCGTTGATTCATTTAGGTTTTTTTTTAGATTACGCATGTAAATTAGATCATACAGTATTTTTCTTTCCCTGTCTGACTTATTTCACTTAGCAAAATCCTTCTAGGTCCATTCATGTTGTCACAAATGGCAAGATTTCATTCTTTTTGAGAGTTGTGTAATATTCTGTTGCACATATATACATCACATCTTATTTACCTAGTCATCTATTGATAGACATCTAGGTTACTTCCATGTCTTGGCTGTTACTAGGAATGCTGCAGTGAACATAAGGGTACATGTATCTTTTCGAATTAGTGTTTGGTAATTACTAGTAAGTTTTTGACCATCATGTTTAAAGCTAATTTGAGACTAAAAATCTAGAGGCATGCAAATTTATAAATAGAAGTGCTACTTAACAACAAATAGTGCATTTGTTGCTTTAACTGTTGAATCTTCAAGGATTGCTACTTTTTAAAAAATTTTATGTGAGAAACTATTTTTTCAATAGTATTTTTACTGATTTCAGAGAGGAAGGGAGAGGGAGAGAGAGATAGAAACATCAATGATGAGGGAGAATCATTGATTGGCTGTCTCTCTCATGCCCCCCAATGGGGATCGAGTCCACAACCCAGGCATGTGCCCTGACTGGGAATCGAACCATTACCTCCAGATTCATAGGTCAAATTGCTGATTCAATCCTTTGCTTCATCTGATCTACTGTTGAGTTCCTCTAATGTATTTTTCATTTCAGTTATTGTATTTTTCATTTCTGCCTGGTCCTTTATATGTTTTCTAACTCCGTTTTTATGTTTCTATCTCTTTGTTAAAGTTCTCACTGAGTTTATCTACTTATCCCCTATGTTCAGTGAGCATCCTTATAACTAGTGTTTTGAACTCTGCATCTGGTAGATTGTTTAGTTCTTTTTCTGGAGTTTTATTCTGCTTTTTTTTTTATTATTATTTGGGACAAACTTCTTTGTCTCCTCATTTTGTTGCCTCCCTATGTTTGTTTCGATGTATTAGGTAGAGCTGTTACATCTCGTGGTCTTGGTAGAATGCCTTATGTAGTAGGTGTCCTGTAAGGTCCAGTGGCACAATCTTCCCGGTCACCTGAGTTAGGTGCTCCAGATGTGTTTTTTATGTGGGTTGTGTATGCTCTCTGTTGTAGTTGAACTTTGATTGCTGTTGGCATGTCAATGGGGGGGATTGACCTGCCAACAGGTCTGATTGGCTGGAAGGATTGACTGTGACTGCAGTGGAGGACCTATTGTGCAGGGGCTGACCCCCTGGAGCAGGATTCACTTTAGTGGGCCTCTGGTGCCTGCCAAGTCCACCCTTTTGGTAAGTTGTTTGTGGAGGTGCTCTGGTGTGATCTGAAGCTGGCCACCTGGTGTGTTGGTTCTGGGGCCTCTTGGGAAATGGTGCAAGCCCAGGTCAGTCACTGTCTATGCCCAGCTCTGTCTACCTGGTATGAGCTACAGGGTGGTCTGCTGATGGTTGCCACTTGTGCTGGGCTTGGAGGCACCTGGGAGATGCTAAGCTGTGAACCAAGGCCAGCTGCCACTACTGCCAGTTTTGGGGCCACTTAGAAAGAGGTACAGGAAATGCTGAGAACAGATGCTCTTGTTTGGGATTTGTGAACCTTTGAGATATTTTAGTAAAGTCTGCAGCCCAAGCCAAGATAGGCCATTTGTGTGAAAAAAACTGTTGTAAGCGGCTTGGGTGGCCTACAAATTCAGTGGAGTGGGATTTCAGGGAATCACCAGGGCAAGGCAAATTGTGTTAGTCAGGTTGATGGAGACTCAGACTTGACGCCTGCCTGCCAACTCTGTGGGAATATGGTTCATCAAAGTAGCAAAATGACAGAGAACCTCCCCTCCAGCGCTGAAGCCAGACGATGCAGTTCTTCCCCATCTGTCTCTGGCACTTTTCAAGCTGCTTCCCCAGTGCTGGAAGTCGGACTGAGTGAACTTGTCAGCAAGCAAATCCATGTGCAGGCCCTTTGAAAGGAACACCTGGGACTGCAGCAGCCCTCCGCCTCCCTCACCCACAATCTCCACTGGTTTTCACAGCCAGAAGTTATGGGGACTTTTCTTCCCAGCACTGGAACCCTGGCCTTGGGATCCGGGTGTGGGTCTGGGACCTCTCACTTCTCAAGGGGATCTCCACAGCCAAGATAGCTCTCCTAATTTTTAACTGCCACAAGTGGGTGTGGGGCTTGCCTGTTCCATGTTACCACCCTTCCTATCAGTCTTGAAGTGGTTTTTATTTAGCTAGTCTTCATGCAGTTCTCAATGATGGTTGTCCTGTAGTTTGATTGTAATTTTGATGTGGTTTAGGATGAGGTGAGCACAGCGTTCACCTACTCTGCCATCTTGACCAGAAGATCCAAAGCCTTTACTTGCAAAGAAATAGCCTCTTACTGATTATAAAGATTTTCACAGTAAGTAGGAGTGGCATTGTCACCCAGTCCATTTGGGCATGAGCTTTTTCACTAGTCCGGGTCTGCTGATGACTTATTTGCCTGCAGGGTGTGGACATATTTTGGCTGCTTCTAGAAGGGTCAGGGACACGAGCTTCTCAGATGACACCTTCTATACCTGCAGTCATACCTTCTACACCTGTAGAGTGGTTCAGAGTCCGGTTACTCTCTTAGTTTCCAGTTCAACCTGTGAATTGCAGTCTAGTGTTATTACTGGATTTAGGGGAATCTCAGAAGGGTGGATACCCTGGTTTTCTGTGCATAGTGTTTAAAGCAGATGTACCAATAGTGCACGAGGGTTTGTTCTTTTCTTCTGGCTGGTCACGTGAGTAGGTCTGTGGACAGTCCTGGGCAATCCTTTCTTCTCTCTTGGCTTTTAAAGGCCCGATACTGTAGGGTTTGATCCTTCCCTTTGGCAGGGGTGTAAAAATCTGTGAGGCAATGGAGTTTCAGAGTTTCGGTGTCCCCTGGGTAATACTAACACCCCATTTAATGTCTCCTTTTCATCAAAACCAGATTTGTGTCTCACTTATTTCCCAGTGTCTGGCCAAGATAGTGATCTTTATGAAAACAAACTGGCAGTGACTCAAGCCAGATAATACAGGAGCCCTCCGCCTCGGCAGCGGGAAGCTGTTCAGGGGAACAGATGAAGGCAGTGTCTAAACATCTTGAAGAAGGTGTGCGCTTGCTAGTTTAGGGGTGCTTCCTGTCTCCCAAGGACTGTTTGCATCAGGAGAGCTGGTGGGGACCTGAAGGCCTTCCCAGCCCTGCCAGGGACCCTCCCACAGCCCTACACTTCTGACCACACTTGATGCCACATCGGATGACACTTCTGATATAGAAGCAGATGTGGGATGTAAAGAGCAAAAGTAAACTCTTACCTGGTGTGATTAGAAAAACAAGTATTGACAGAAGAACGTCCAAACCTGTGAAGAACTTCTATGAGAGTTTGAGCCTAAACTGACGACATGTGCCAGGGAGCAAGATCTCAAATGCTCTGGAGAATGACAGCTTTGCAGTTTCTTTTATGCATTTGAAATTAATGAGGAAACGTAAAGAAGAATACATGGAGGTGGGAGAAAGTAAGGTGGCAATTGGATTACAGGATGGTTAACAAAATTATGTGTTCTTTTTTTTAAAAGATGTGTTAACTTAGATGCACAGAAACAATGGGCAGGACTTGGTTAAGGCCAAGATAAACCTTTTACTAAAAAAGTTACATGCTTTGGACGTGACTACCCTTATGACCTGCCCATTTAAGAATTTATGATCAGATCACCCCATGAGGTTAATTTCCATATAGCCCCCTTTTTATCCACAGAAGGTGTTGTACTTTCTAGAGAATTGCTAAATATACTATGTATAGATTACTAATATTCTATGTGTAATAATTTAACCATCAAGCGTGATGACTGTAATTGTCATATTAATCTCTGAAGGTATAAACAGGACTTTAGGAGATTCCTGTGCATGCGCCATCATTGTGATTATTTATTGTTACTAACCGGTTTCCTGGCTGTGTGTGAATGGTAAGCATTCAGTGCAAGGGAAGGGAAGAAATCACTTACCTGCATTCACCAGAGCTCAGGTCCTGGATGTTGGCAATTTTTTCTCTCTCCTTTTTCTTTACTATAAACTTCAGTGTATCTAAACTCATGGCTTATCATGTATTAACTTGCTGACTCACCTCCTTGTCTTATGGTTTTCTTTCTTCTGATTCAACTTGTGCAATCAGAAGAAAGATCGTATATTCTGCAAGTGTTACCTTCTTCATGTCTTCCTCTTCGGAGTCTTCCCTTTGCATCCCTCTCCAGTCCCAACTCTCTGGCCATCAAGCCCTCAGGGGATGTTCTTTTCTTAGTCAGGAGTCAGTTCTCTGATCATCAGTGTGGATCTTTGGGCTCCTCATGGTGGCTTGTTTATTGTCAGATACCCCTTGTTCCTTTATGTCTTCGCATTTGTGGGATTTTCTCTCAGCCAAATTCTGTTCATTCTTCCAGGCTCAGCTCTGACTTTTTTCTGACATTCTGGAGCTGTTATATCTTGGCCCACACTGCCCACATCATCCTTGTGCTTTTCTCTCACTGTGTCTCACACACATTTTGGTCATTTGGTAGTTTATGTTTGTTTTTATTTTTAATTTACTTTTTTATGGGTTTTGTTGTTTGTTTGTTTTTGGTAGTTATGGTTTTATATTGGTCTTTTGTTGTTTCATATATAACTTGTTTATCCAGCAAGTTAATGTTCTTCAATAGAGTAGACTCTGCTCTGTTTATTTTATATATATTACAGTTGCTAGCAAGTCACATGCACACAATGAGTGTTCAATAAATACTTAGAGGAAGCAGGTAAAATGTGCCATGAGTTAGATATTTTACAGGAGGAGATGGAGCCTTTGTGTGGTCACCAGCATTGTGTCTGTTTTACAAAACCAGAATCTCTGTTTTCTCCTATTTTATTCATAGTTAATCCCGGCTGAGGGAACTGATTCACAAAAACAGGTCAAGTTAGTGATTGCCTATTTGTTAACAATGAGAAGTCTAACTTCTGGTCAACTGGAAGGTCTGTGTCAGCTGCTCAGTGCAAATTGTCCTTTGGCAGAGTTTCCAGAAGGTTGCTCAAGGGCCATGGACAGCCAAGATGACTCATTTGAAGCAGCTCCGAAATCCTCGTGTGTGATCTCTAGACTCCAGGACACAGTGCCAGTTCTTGCTCTTCAGTTTCCTATCTTCCTTAAGTAGTAGATGACTCTGCTTTTTATGAATTAAAGGACTGATCTCTGGACTTGGGAATAAAACCTGTTCAATGATGTTCTAAAGGCCAGCTTTGATTTGCTTGAGAAGCAAAGGGAAAGCCATTTAGATAGGAGCAAAAGCACAATCGCAAGGCTTTCAAACAGAATTGCCCGAGATATAATTGGGCATGTGACTAGATGAGTTTCGTGGATCCAATAAATAGTATTAGTGAGCTGAGAGAATGGTTTTTCTGAGTACAAGCATACCTCATTTTTGTACTTTGATTTATTGTGCTGCACAGTATTGCGTTTTTTACAAATTGAAGACAAGACCTTTCACCAGCAAAAAGGTTAGGACTCACTTTATTGCGGTGGTCTGGAACCAGACCCACGGTATCTATCTCTGAAGTATGCCTGTACACCTATGCAAGGGATGGGACAGTTTTGAAGGGGCAGGTGGGAGTGCTGAGTGATGCTGAGGGAAGATCGGAACTTTGAAAAGTATGATTGAGGTCTGGTTAGTTTCTTTATTTTGTTTTTCCTAAAGCTGATTTGTGTGTAATTTACATGTGAATAAGGGATGCTATTAATAAGTTATCTTCAAACTAAATTAACTCAATAATTTTGTATGGGACTTAAGAATATATGGAATGATAAACATCTCATGATCTCACTCATATGTGGGATATAATGATCAACATAATTTGATGAACAAGAATAGATCCAGAGACAAGTGGGAGAGGGGGTTAGAGAGCAACCAAAGGACTTGTATGCATGCATATTAGCATAACCAATCGACACAGATGGTGGGGGCTTGCCCAGGGTGGGAATGGCTGGCGGGGGGGGGGGGGATCAATTGGGGGGAAAGGAGACATATGTAAAACTTCAGACAATAAAAAAATATATATATATAATTTTCGAGAGAAAAACAAGGAGTAAACGGAATGATACACAGTAGTCCCCTCTTCCCCATCCTCAGTTTCACTTTCCACAGTTTCAGTTACTTATCAACCATGGTCTAAAAATATTAAATGGAAAATTCCAGGATAAACAATAATTTTAAATTGCACGTGATTCTGAGTAGGATGATGAAATCTCACATTTTCCCGTTCTTACCTGCCTGGGACATGAATCATCCTTTTGTCCAGCTATCCACACGCTCCTCGCCTATTAATCACTTAGTAGGCATCTTGGTTACAGATTAGCTGTCAAGATGTCGCAGTGCCTGTGTTCAGGTAACCCTAATTTTACTTAATACTGATGCAAAAGTCAAGAGTAGTGATGCTGGCAATTCAGATATGCCAAAGAGAAGCTGTGATGTGCTTCCTTTAATTGAAAAGTATGTATGTATGGGAAAAAACATAGTATATATAGGGTACTATAGTATCCACAACTTCAGGCATCCCTGGGGGTCTTAGAACATATCCCCTACAGATAAGGGGGGCTACTGTATACAGGCATAAAAGTGATTATTTTAAAGAATGGCTTAATGTGAATCCTAATGAGATTTCTTATACTCTAACGTGGTAAAAGCTGTGAGGATGTGGGGCATAATTCCTGGGCTACTTTGTTGTATTGTACTTTTACCACTGATGAGTATTTTTACAATCTTAGAGCTACATATTTATTAAGAGCTTCTTTGTCCCATGGATAGTGTCAAGGGTAGTTTTGAAGTGGTTTGAGCTCAGGAAGTCTGGTTGAATAAACACTGATTGATGGCCTGATGTAGGCGTTTATCATCTCTGAGCAACTGATAACCACTCACATAATAAGCTGAATGGCAGCTTCTTGCAGCTGTCAGTAATGATGTTCATGTAGTGCCACTGGGAGTAAAGAGGGTTCAGTTGGTCTGGAACCCAGGTTGGCTCATTCTACTACTATAAAGGGTCAGATGGCTTTTGAGGTCCATGGGGTCTCTATTGCAGCTACTTTGCCTATGTAGCAGGAAAGCAGCCGTAGACAATACAAAAACAAATTCATGTGGTGGAGTTCCAATATGACTTTATTTGTGGACTTGCCATTTTTTCATGAAATGCTGTGTTTTCAAAGTTTTCCAACTACTTGAAAATATAAAGAACTAGAGGCCTCGCACACGAAATCGTGCAGGTGGGGTCCCTAGGCCTAGCCTGCGATCCAGGCCTTCCTCTGCCCATTTGTCACTCCCCAGGCTGAATGCCGCCTCTGCTGCCAGGACGGGTAGGTCACGGGCAGGTCGCAGGCATACCCCATAGCTTCCGTCAGTGCCGCAAGCCCCAGCAGCAGTGGCACAGCGGTGGCGCCCATGTGAGTGGCCCCAAGTGGGCAGCACATTCCATCAGCAGCCAGCCCAACACGTGTGCATGGAGGTGAAGTCATGGGCGCTCACTTTCCTGCTGGCCTGAGCCCCCAAGCAGCCACGCATGTGGAGGTGAAGTCGCAGGTGCCCACTTTCCCACTGGCCTGAGCCCCCTAGCAGCCAGGGATGAGCTAGGGATCCCAACAGTCTGACAGCCAGGCCAGTCCTCCTGCCACCCACCCCAGTTCCCCCATTCACCATAGCTGATCCATCGGAGCCCGTGGGCCAGGGGGAAAGACCAAAAGGTCAGCCGCTCTGCCCGCTCGCCAGTCCCCAGTCCCACTCTGCTGCCACCCACCCACTTCCCTGTGGTTCTCCATTCACCTGCAGGCAGGTTTCAGGGTTTGGGGGTGGTGGGGGAGGGGAGGGGAGGGACCGAGAGGTGGTCAGTGCACCTCATGGCAACTGGTCGAGTGGTTGTTCCGGTCGTTATGCTTATGGTCCCTGGCCTTTTATTATATAGGATATCCTTGATTCACAGGCTGTAATGCACCAATTCCTGGTTATAACATAGAAGTAGGATGGATTTACGGGCAAAATGGTACAAGATACAGGCTGCTATACCTTTGCAATAGTGTGAAAGGGAATGTCCCTTAGCAACTGTTAAGTTTTTACACTGTTCAATTTCAAAACCCATTATTTTCTTAGCTTTTTTTTTTACTCAAACTAATTATTAGCTCTTCTAAGATAGTTGGTCTATAACCAAAATACTGTTTTTGTCCCTGGATTTTAGAAGCTGTGGTTAATTACTAGGTTTCCTCCTGTTTTAAAATGAATTGTGTACGTACACAAATGTGTGTGCATATGTGTACACACACACACACACACACACACACACACACACCCACACCCCGAGGGCTCTTTACCTTAACTTCAAGTTCTCCTAATCTTTTTTATTCACCACTCAATGGTTCTTCGTTCTCCAGGTTTCAGTTTATTTCTGGATGTCTTAGTTCTCTTTTGATAAAGTCCTGTTTCTTCCTACTCTCTCTGATAGAGGAAACCACAGAAGGACTTCTTAAAATTAAGAAAACAATGTACCTTCAGCTGTGAATCTTGTCTACTTTGAGGAGAACCAGTCTGAGGTCCATGGTTGACATCCAAGCCCTAGAGGCAGGATTTACTACCATGAGAGCATGTTGTAGGGAAAGCCAAACATTGTCAGATGGACATTATAAAACTGTCCCAAGATGTGCTCATCTCCTGATTATGAGAACCTTTGCTGCTCTGTATGAGTAGATTAAGACTGACAGATAGAATCTGTTCCTGGGAACATTATCACCGCCACCATCATTGTCATCCTTTTCCTCCCTCTCCCCCTCCCTCTCCTCCTCCCCCCTCCTCCTCCTCTTCCTCCTCCTCTTCTCCTTCTTCTTTTTAATGCATTTAATTATTCAAGGAAAACATGAATGTGTTCTTGTCTTTTAAAATAATATGGATGAATTGAATTACTATTTAACACTGGCCACCCTAATACTCTTCCCCTTTACAGAGGTAATCATTCTTATAACTTCTTGTCTTTCTCATTATTTTGTGTGTGTTTATGTACATAAGTGTCCATGAAGTGTATTTCTTAATATAAACTAGTTGTACCATATAGATTGTAATGAAAGTTGTGTTCTTTTTAGTTAATTCATCTTGGAAAACACAGGTTGGCCTCATTCTTTTGCCATGCTTTCCTGAGGATGGGGTGGGATGATGGCAGAGGGGACAGGGAAATCTCTGCAACTGATACTATGGTTAAGACGGCCTTTGTTCTCTAGACCTGGTGGAGTGTTAAAGCTGACTCTCTCCCGGGGTGCTCTTCAAAGGCCCTCATCCCTTGCTCCCTCTCACCCCTGGGAGCCCAGTGGTCCACCTCCAGTTCTGCCTGCTGAGGTCATGTTGCCCCCTCCAATCAGCACTAGAAGCCTAGACATAAGACAAGCCTTGCAGTGGCTCATTCTTGCCTGCGGACCACCCCCAGCCCATGGAGACATCTCCTACACTTTGCTCCCACAGATGCTGCAAAGATGAGCCAGTCCCAATGCAGCCACAACTAACCTCCACTCCCTGGTCCCCAGGGCAGCTCGCCACCCTGCCTCTGTGTTCTGGATTCCCCGGGTAGGAGTCAGACTCCTGCTCCCAAGGACTCCTGTGAAACTCCCCAACTGGTCTTACCAAAAACCGTCCTGTGAGGCAAGAAGGTGATATTCCTACCCATCACCCAAAGAGGAGAGGGGGCTGCATGGGGGTCTCACAGCAGCTCTTTCCAAAAAAATCCCTCCTCAGATCTTTCTCACAACTCACTGTGGGAGAGAGACACAAATCTGGGTTTTTATCTCCCTTTGGCAGGTTCCCCCCAGTGGACTGTTTTATAACTCACTTTGATACCTGATATGGCTAGTGTTATAACAAGACTGGTATAGCCAGAACTTCCAGGGTAGTAGCATCCTGAATACAGGAGAGGGCAGGTTTTTCTCTTCACTAGAGACCATCAGAATTGTTAGACTGTAGGGGTTGTCATAGACAGAAAACTGTCGAATTGTTCACCAGCAGATCTGGTACATACACTTGCAACACTTTATAAAATTGATCTTTAAACGTGTTGCCAATCTATTAAAGAAAAAGTCTTACTACTTTGATTGTTTTTCTTTACTAGGCAGCTCTGCATATGTTTGAAGCATTTTTATTCTTTTCTTTGAATTGCCTCTTAATATCCTTTGCTCAATTTTTTTTAAATGTCTTTTCTTTATTGATTTATAGTGGGTTTTTTTTTTTTCTTCAGAATATTAATCTTTTGTTCTGTGGCAAATACTTTCTCTAAGCCTGGCCTTGTCTTTTAACTTTGGGCAATTGGACTACATCAAAGGCATCATAAATAATTTCCCTCTGCAGGACTGTTTTGTTGCGTCTGCCTTAAGAAGGCCTTCTTTCTCCAAGGTTATAAACATAGTCCCCTATATATTTTTCTAAAGCTTTCATAATTGACACTTTTAAATGTTTAGAGCCTTAATCCATCTGGAATATGTTTGTGAACAGTAGGATTCTTACTTAATTTCTTCCCAAGTAGAGAGCCCGTTCTCTCAACACTCCTTTGTGAAAAGCCAGCAGCAGGTTCTGTGGCCACTGGCAGAAAATTAATCAGAGTTCGTTAAGGGGATGGGTGGGGAGAAAGACAGATCCTTGGTAAGCATCCTAAATGTCAAGATGAGGTGACCACTCAGTGCAGAGGATGCTGCTGATCTGGAAGAGCTCCTGGTGGCAGTGGACACGGCAGATCCCTGACGAGCACTGCCGGAGCATTTCAATAGAGGCAAAACCAAGACCTGCGAGTGTCTGTACATTGAGAGCTCATGAGCAAACAGTTGCAGGTAACTTGTTCATAATTGTCATTTATTTCCAAGCAAAAACATGTTTTACCTAAACATTCTCTATATCCGTGGTTGGCAAACTGCGGCTCGCGAGCCACATGCAGCTCTTTGGCCCCTTGAGTGTGGCTCTTCCACAAAATACCACGGCCTAGGCGAGTCTATTTTGAAGAAGTGGCATTAGAAGAAGTTTAAGTTTAAAAAATTTGGCTCTCAAAAGAAATTTCAACCTTTGAACTGTTGATATTTGGCTCTGTTGTTGACTAATGAGTTTGCCGACCACTGCTCTATATGAACATCTTATAGTTCATTGTCCTCACCATTGGGAACACAGCCCAAAGCAGGCTGTGAGTGAAAAATGTGTATTAAGAAGTGTAAGCCTTTTAATCCCCTCTGTGCTGCTTTCATGGTATTAAAGCCAACAATGATTGTTGGTTTGAATCCAGGATTTTTGCCTATTTTCTTTAAATCCTTGGACATGCATAGATTGAAATATTTGTTCCTAGAGCAGAGAGGACAGTGAGTGCAAAGGCTCTGAGAGGGATGGTGAGTGGCACATTCTAGAAACTGAGGGAGAGCCCAGGAGGCAGGGACACAGGAGGCCCGGAAGGGGTGAGGCCAAGCAGCAGGCAGGCCGGAGCTCAGGGCCTGTGGCCAGGCGAAGGCTTTGGGCCTGTGGATGCCACTGAAGGATTTTAAGCAGAATGACAACATCAGTTTTGTTTGAGACAAAACTTTGATTGTATGAAGACAGATTGTCAGTGGGCAAAAGTGGATCCCAAAAAGAAGTTTGGAAACCTTCTGCAGTGATCCAAGGGGAGGATGCTCTGTTACCTTGATTTGAAACTATAAAAATATCGGCATCTATGTTGTGAAATAAAATCCCCGTAAGTTACAACTCTGGTATAAAATAAAACTTTTCTTAAAAAAAACAAAACTCCATGCCAGCAGCCCCGCGTCAGGAAATAAAACCCCAGCGGACTTCCCGTTTGGTGTGCTTTGCCCATGATTTCCAGCTTGCCAAAGCACCCTTCTGTGCAGAAGTAAGTTTGCCTTACTGATCAAAAAACAACAAAAACACAAAAACCCTCAATGCCATTTTTTCTTTTACAAATTTCATCTGCAACTGTTGATCAGATTATGTGAATTTTATACTTTGTTTTGTTAATATGGTGTATTGCATTGATTGATTTGAGTATATTGAACCATCCTTGTGCCCCTGTAATGACCCCCACTGGATCATGATGTATTATTTTTTTAATGTATTATTGTATTCGATTTGCTAATATTTTGTTTAGAATTTTTGCATCTGTATTCATCAGATCAGCTGTCTCCTGCATACCCCCTACTGGGGATTGAGCCCACACCTGAGCACATGCCCTGACCGGGAATAGAACTATGACCTCCTGGTTCATGGGTCGATGGTCAACCACTGAGCCACACTGGCTGGGGCTTCTTTTTCTAGTTCTTTAAGATGTGAGGTTAGGTTGTTTACTTTCATTTCTTGAGAGAGGCCTGTAATGATATAACTTCCCTTTTATTACTGTTTTTGCTGCATCTCAGAAGTTTTGCTATGTCTCTATGTGTCTTTTGATCTCACCTTTTATTTCTTCTCTGATCCAGTCATTTTTCAGTAGTATGTTGTTTAATCTCTACATATTTGTGGCTTTCTTTACTTCCTTTTTGCAGTTGATTTCTAATTTCAAAGCATTGTGGTGAGAGAATTTGTTTGGTGTAATTTCAATTTTCTTGAATTTGTTGAGGCGAATTTTATGATCCCACATATGGTCTATACTTGAGGATGTACCATGTGCATTAGAGAAGAATGTATAATCTGATATTTGGGATGAAAGGCTTTATAAATGTCGATTATGTTCATTTGGTCTAATGTGTCATTTAAGGTTGATATTTTTTTTTATTGATTTTCTGTTTGGATGATCTATCTAGAGCTATCAATGGAGTGTTAAGTTTCCCCAACTATAATTGTGTTTTTGTCTGTTTCTCCCTTTAGTTCTGTTAGTGGTTGCTTAATATACATTGATGCTCCCTGATTGGGTGCATATACATTGAGTAGCCAGATTATTATGATCTCTGAACACATAATAATCTGGCCACTCAGTGTATATCGTATATAATAAAAGGCTAATATGCAAATTGTCCCCTCGACCAGGAGTTTGATCAGCAGGCAGGCCGGCCAACCGCCCATGTCCCCTCCCCCTGGCCAGGCTGGGCAGACCCCACCCATGCACAAATTCATGCACCGGGCTTCTAATACACACACACACACACACACACACACACACACACACACACACACACACACACACACACACACACACACTGAGTGGCCAGATTATTATGCGCTCAGAGATCATCATAATCTGGCCACTCAGTATATATTAAGAAGTATTGCTCTAGCTGGTTTGCCTCAGTGGATAGAGTGTCAGCCGTGTACTGAAGGGTCCTAGGTTCGATTCTGGTCAAGGTCATATACCTGGGTTGCAGGTTCTATTCCCAGCCCTGGTCAAGGTGCCTGCAGGAGGCAACCAATCCATGTGTCTCTCTCACATCAATGTTTCTCTCTCTCTGTCTCTTCTACTCTCTCTAAAAATCAATGGAAAAATATCCTTGTATGAGGATTAACAACAACAACAACAAAAGAAGTGTTAGGTCTTTTTGATGTACTAGTAGTGTTCCCTTTACCATTATAAAATGCCCACTAAAGGGTAAAGGGGACCAAATATATGGTGACAGAAGATTATTTGACTTTGCATGGTAGGCACAATGCACTGGACTAGATCATGTATTTTGGAGATGTATACCTGAAACCTGTATGATCCTATTAACCAATGTCACTTCAATAAATTTAGTTTTAAAAAAGAAAGAGAAAAAAATAAATCAGGTCTGTGCAGGACCGTTTACAAAATTTGCAGGGCCTACTGCAAAATGAAAATGTGGGACCTCTTAAGAATTTCAAGATAGCAACAGCGGAGCATTAAACCAAGTATGGGTCCATGTGACTGCGTAGCTCACCCTGGGTCTCTGTGATAGAATGGCTTGAGTCATTCTAAAAGGAGTGTAGCTCTGCCCTGCCTATTCCAGAAAAGGTCGGTGACCCCTCTGATGTGGGCAGGGAGGCAAAGACTGAAGCAAGCTCACACTATTCTTTAGCTCAAAGCCCTTATTAACCTAACCAGTGGTGATTGATAAATTACAGAGATGCTCGGAAGTCAAATAGAAAACAAGTATTATGAGTAGGTGAGATAAATAAGGATGAAGGGGGAAATGAAGAGAGAATCTTTGTTTTATTATTTCTTGTTGTTATTGGCTGTGGTTGATGAAAACATAACTAAGAGAAGGGAATACTATTAACTTTAAATTTGTTCCTTAGAACTATTCTTTACCAATATGCACTCATTTAACTGCCTTTCTAAGAGCAGATTCTTGAAGACTTTTGGGAGGACACTGGTTTAGGCAAAAAGTTTTCTGTCAAATTCTGTGCTTTTTTTTTTTTTTTTTTTTCTTAAGGGATTGGTCATCTCAATATTAAATGTTAGGACCTGTCTTTTATTTTGTACCTCTAGAAAATGGCTCCAAATGGAGGTATAAAATGTTTAAAGGTCTTTAACTCTGAAAATTGAAAGCATAGAGTGTGTGTGTGTGTGTGTGTGTGTGTGTGTGTGTGTGTGTGTTTACCTGCTAATATCATAGTGACTGTGGAGTTTGACAGTTTGAGAGATTCTGAAATTGGACACTGTCATTTTTACTTGTAGTAAGTTTATTTGCTGAGCTCTGTACTGGAGATATCTTGAGGGCAAAGTTGGAGAGCACCTTTTATTTATTTATTTATTTTTAATAAATCTTTATTGTTCAGATTATTACAGGTGTTCCTCTTTTATTTTTCCCCATAGCTCCCCTCCACCTGATTTCCCACCGCACCCCATGCCCTTACCCCCTGCCACTGTCTTCATCCATAGGAGTAAGATTTTTGTCCAATCTCTTCCCGCACCCCTCCCACCTGCTTCCCCTGAGAATTGTCAGTCCACTCCCTTTCTATGTCCCCAATTCTATTATATTCACCAGTCCATTCTGTTCTTCAGATTTTTCATTCACTTGATTTTTAGATTCACTTGTTGGTAGGTATGTATTTGATGTCATTTTCTTGTTCATAATTTTTACCTTTACCTTTTTCTTCTTCTTCCTCTTCTTAAAGGATACCCTTCAGCATTTTGTGTAATGCTGGTTTGGTGGTGATGAACTCCTTTAGCTTTTTCTTGTCTGTGAAGCTCTTTATCTGACCTTCAACTCTGAATGATAGCTTTGCTGGGTAGAGTAATCTTGGTTGTAGGTTCTTGCTGTTCATCACTTTGAATATTTCTTGCCACTCCCTTCTGGCCTGCATAGTTTCTGTTGAGAAATCAGCTGACAGTCGTATGGGTACTCCCTTGTAGGTAATTAACTGTTTTTCTCTTGCTGCTTTTAATATTCTCTCTTTGTCTTTTGCCCTTGCCATTTTAATTATGATGTGTCTTGGTGTGGTCCTCTTTGGATTCCTCTTGTATGGGGTTCTGTGCGCTTCCTGAACTTGTAAGTCTATTTCTTTCACCAGGTAGGGAAAGTTTTCTGTCATTATTTCTTCTAATAGGTTTTCAATATTTTGCTCTCTCCCTTCTTCTGGCACCCCAAAAATTCGGATGTTGGTTCACTTAAAGTTGTCCCAGAGGCTCCTTACATTATCTTCATATTTTTGGATTCTTTTTCTTTTTATATTTCTGGTTGGATGTTTTTTGTTTCCACATATTTCAGATCTTTGGTTTGATTCTTGGGGTATGTTGATCTACAGTTGAGTTTCTGCATATTCTTTATTTCAGACAGTGTATGCTTCATTTCTGACTGATCCTTTTCCATTTTTTGGCATTCTCATTAAGCTCCTTGAAGGTCTCATCAAGTTTCTCAGCGGTTTTAAGAAGATTCTTGAGTAACCTTATAAATGTGGTTCTGAACTCTATGTCATCCAATAGTTTGCTTTCCTCCGTTTCTTTCATTCGTGACATGTTTCTTTGTCTCCACATTTTGGCTGCTTCCCTGTGTTGATGGAGTAGCTTTGTGTGGTAGGTGATCTATAGGGGGCAGTAGCTCAGCCTCCTCAATCACATGAGGTGGATGCTCTTGGTACACCCCTTTGTGGGCTGAGTGCAAAGTCTTGGTGTAGTTAAGCCTTAATTGCCGTTGGTACACTGGGAGGAATTGACCTCCAGGCCAATTAGCTGTGAGCACTCCCTGTGTCTATAATGGAAGAACTGCTGCGCTGAAGACACGCTTATGGGGCAGGACTTGTTTCAGTGGGGCTTTGGTGCTCAGTGAGTCTGCCTCTTGAATGTGTCACATATGGATATGAGGAGTTGAAATCTGGTGTCTCACACTGACCACTAGGTACACTGGCTTCTGGATCTCCAATGGGGTGCAGGTCAGCTACTGTCTGAGGCCACTCAGCAGGAGCTACAGTGAGAGCTGCAGTTTTCTCCTCTTTGCTTGGGGTTTGGAGGTTTTGGAGCTGTCTGACCCAGGCTGCAAGTTTGCTAGGTTAAGCTGCGATAGGGCAGGTCTTTCTTATGCTAACTGAGCTGCTTGGAGCTTGGGTGGGTTTGTAGGTTGTGCAGGGCAGGGCCTCAGGGTGTCACTAGGTTAGGGCGTGGCAAACAGCAATGGCTGCTAGTTAGCCGGCTCTGAGTCCCCAACGGCATCCGCGAGTCCGTTGCCCTAGTGCAGTAAACAATTATTCCTTGTGCGCAGCTCTGCAAGCAAGCCACCCTCACTGGCATACAGTCCAGCTTCTCTCCGTAGGAGTTTGGGTCCCCTGCGTCTCCCCAGAGACTGGATTTCAGAGTAATCGGGGGCTTGTCTCCGTTCGGGTTGAAAAAAGCAACGCACCCAGTCGCCCGCAGCCAGCCCAGATCACACGGCTCCGTACCTCAGCTTTTCAGCGCTCGTGCACGTCTCAATGCTCTTTTCTCTTTCCTTCTAGTTGTAGAACTTCCACTCAGCCAGCTTTCCCATGGTTCTGGGTGATAGACGTTTTGTCTTTTAGTTGCAGTTTAAATTGTTGTGGGAGGCAGCAGTTTAGGTGTTTACCTACGCCGCCATCTTGGGTTCTCTCTCTGGAGAGCACCTTTTAAAGCAGCGGTCACCAACTGGTGGTCTGTGGACCACTGGTGGTCGTGAGGTCCGAAAGGTTGGCTACCGATGTTTTAAAGGGTTAGCTTACCTTTCTAGGAAAAGGTCCTGTGCTTACTAAACCAAATCTCTTTCATTTTCCAGTGACTCAGAGCTCCGATATTTGCATAATAATTCAACCAGCAAGGGACTGGCTGTGGAGATAATTTGGTTAAGATAAGTCTTCTGGTTAAAACGTTTGACAGGTTAATAAAGGACTTTCCTGAGCAGAGTCCTGTGCAGTGGCCTTCAGGAACTTTTGACTACCTCCCATGCTACCTATGGAGCTGGGTGGGATGGTGGGCTGAAAGTTTTTTTTTTTCCAGAGAGACCCACAGGCCAGTTCTGGACAGTTGACATTAAACACTGCAAAATTCCAAAGTACAGACGGCTTGGCAAGTTTGAGTTCTGTTCAGAACTAGTGCATTCTGTTCAGAACTAGGGTGTTTTTTTTTTCTTTTTTTCAATAGTGCTTTTGTCTTCCTGCTGAAGGTCACACTGCTGTTGTCCAGAACTGGTGTTGTCCCTTCATGAGAGTTGTTAGGGAAGAGGGGGGACATATTATTGACTTAGTTTTTGTATTTATAATAGCTTATCACAACATCAGGTTTCACAGATTTGAACATGTAAATAAAATGGTGTGCGTTTTTAAACTGCTGGTGAGCAGCCATCACTTCTGAAATTGTTTTGGACATGTGAGCTCTCCTTTGGGCTCATTTCAGCCCCCACCCCACCTTCGCTCCTCGGCGTAGTGGGATGGACCCAGCATGGATTTGGTTCCGATTCGGGCTTCATTGGAATCTCATTTGGACCATTAATGTAACTTAGATGAAGTAATCTGTAACATGGAGGTTCTACCACTACCTACCAGAACTGTCAAGTAAAGAAACCAGTGTATTGCCTGCTACAGAGTGGGGGTTCCATCCATGTGAATTTACCTGACGCAGCAGCTAGGAGAAGGGATGAAGTTCCAGCGCAGACCTCTGCCCTTCACTTCCCAGGAGCATGAGGGTTGGCAGAGGCCTTAAGCTGAAGCCAGTTCCTTGGAGAGTGACAGGAGGGGCCTACACCTGACCCTGGCCTGCCTCAAGCTGGCGTACAACTTTGCTGTTCTATTTTCCAACTGCATAGTTTACTTAGGGGCGTTTGTATCTTCTGTGTACTTAGCCCTGCTGTTAGTGTGGCTGGTTTCTTGAGGAGCGTCATTCAGTTCACTGGGGGTAACAGCATGAAGTGACTTGAATTTTTTCCAGGCACTGCTTACAATTGTGCTCTGTCAAATCCCCCGTTCCAGCCGCTGGACATTGGGTATGTTCTAGAATTCCTTTCCAAAACTCCTAATCTCATATCCAAGTCAAGCACTTCCCCTGTGTGTCTCTGGGCTCCAGCTCCTCCCAGTGTGACAGGAAATAGCACAGTTCCAGGAGTTACTGAATTTGGCAAGTCGTAGTCAGTGGTGAGAAGGTACGTCCATCTGGTTTACTCTGATGTGGGTGATCACTTCACAGAGTTTGTGGTTCTCCCGGGGCTGTGTTAGCTCCTTCATAGGGCGCGCTGTCTCCCTTTGGCATTGCTAGGTGTTCATTCCCCGTTCACACTCCCGACTCCTCCTTGGAGTAGAGAGTGTCCTGCTGCCTGGCCCAGCAGCTGCCTGGCAATCCTAGGGCTCCTGCCCCATTAACCTCAATACTCCTTCAAAAGGTACTACTTAAGTACTGGGGTCCCTTCACACTCTGTCCAGGGTTGTAAAGACCTGGCATGGTGCAGGAGTACTCCCATCTTTTTTTCCAGGGGTACTGCACCTGGTCACTTTCAGGTCTGCTTGCAGAGGGCTCCTCCAGCGGGCTTCCCACCTTCCAAATCTCTAGCTCAGAAATGGTGTCAGCATCTGTGTTTATGAGTGTCCGGCCAGTCCAGCTGATGGATGCCACCTTCTCTCAGCTCCCTAATGTGCTCCATCCTGCTACAGGGTCAGCCCAGGGTGGCCTGTGGGGTTTGCAGCTCAGCCAGCAGCCAGATGAGGAACAGGATGCCCCCCTCCACTTCTTGCAGGTAGCTTAGTCTCTCCTCGAGATTCTCTTAGAAACCCTCCCATGCTCTTCATTTGTTGGGGAAGCAGGCAGTAACTTGCATAGACACTCACCCTTCCTGGCTGCAGTCAGGTAGTTGGACTGATCCTGTGATCTCTTGGTAGAAGTTGGGGTGGTGTCAGCCTTACGTGTTTATGGCTTTCTAAGAAGGGTTCTTGGCCCCATTGTCCTCATTGTTGGGTCTTGGCTATAATTCTAAGAATAAAAAAAAAATCCATTCAAAACTATGTTTTCTTTATATTAATAATATTCTTTTTCTTTAAATCCTTACCTTGCACTACCTCGTATGTTGTTTTTCCCATGTATCCTTTCCTGCAGAACAAGAGGGCAGGGCCAGGTGAATGCTTATTGGTACTTCTGTAGGATTTGAGTTGTGGCTTAAATATATCTCACTTTAGGAAGGTGGGGCTTCCTGGACAGTGCTGAATGTTTGTGTCCCCTAAGAATTCACATGCTGAAATCCTAATGCCTGATGTGATAGTATTAGGAGGTGGATTTGGAAGATAATTAATTCACCAGGATGGAGCCCTCATGAGTGGGGTTAGTGTCCTTAGAGAAGAGACCCCAGAGAGATCACTAGCCCCTTCCACCATATGAGGACATAGCAAGAAGGTGCCAGCTATGAAGCAGCAAGAGTGCTCACTCCTGACCAGCCATATTTTTGGACTCAACAGCCTCCAGAACAATGAGATATCATTTTAGTTAGCTATAGGCATAGGAAGCTCAAGGTCCTCTAAGTTTTCTTCAATCTTCATCTACTAACTCCTTGCCAGCAACGTGGAAATATAAAGGTGTGTTCTGCTGGACAGAGGGTTTGAATTGCTGCTGTTTCTTCATACTCACCTGAGAAAGGGATGATGAAAATAAACCGAGGGTCTCACTTTAGCTAGTAGAGTTGATTAGGTGTGAGTGAGCTACTTCATTGTACATTTTCTTCAACATACAAGAGAGGAAAGAGAAACCACTGAAGGTGTGTGAGTGAAATGGTGAGACTCATTTGGGAAAAATTAGTCTGGCAGCAGTCTGTAAACTGGATCATGTGGGAGGGGTACTAGATCAGAGGCAAAAGTTCACACCAGAGGTCAAAGAGCCTCAGTGGGGTAAGTGGCAATGGGAGTGGACAGGGGGAATGAAGGGGAACAGAAGCAGAGTTGATAGAAGCCAATAGCTGATTGGAATAACATTGTAATTTCGATCTGGGAATGAGAACAGAGGGTACCATGAACAGAAACAGGGAGTTAGAAGGGAAGACCGCTGTGAGGGGAGGGAAGGTCAGGGCCACTACTAGTCTGTAGGGCCTTTGTGAGAAGGGGAAGGCATCCCCTCCTCAAGATACAAGGCCTGGCCAGTGGAGCACAGGCTGGTCTCCTGGGCCTGGATGCTGTCTCTGTGCCACCTGTACAGCCATGCACCATGGCCCTGTGGGGGATTTCTATCAGGCAACAAGATTCCTATAGTCACAACAGCCCATCTGGGCCATAGCCAGGCTGTACTAGCTAAGGGGTTGGGGTGGGAGCTGGAGGTCCGTGTCCCTGAATTGGTTCCTGAGAAAACCAGCAAGTAGTAAGGCACCTCCTTTTGATTATCTTCTCCATCTATATCCATATTATTCTTTTCCTTTTTGTTTTGTGTTCTATATGACAGAAATTTACTATTTTACTCATTTTTAATATACAGTTTATTGGCATTAAATACATTTACAATATTATACCACTATCCATCTCCAGAGCATTTTTTCTTACAAAACTGAAACTACACCCATTATTAAACACTAAATGCCTCATTCCTGTCCCCCCAGCCGCTGGCAATCACCCTTCTACTTTCTGTTTCTATGAACTTGACTATTCTAGGGACCTCCTATAAGTGGAAGCATACAGTTTGTCCTTTCAGTCTGGTTTATTTCACTTAGCATAATGACTTCAAGGTTCATCCCTATGGCATATATAAGAATTTTATTTTTAAGGCTGAATAGTAATCTGTTGTATAGATAATACCATGTTTTGTTTTTCTGTTTATCTTGAGTTGTTTCGGTCTGGCTATTGTGAATAATGCTGCTATGAACATCGGTATACAATTATCTGAGTCCCTGCTTTAAATTCTTTTGGGTATTTAACCAAAAGTGAAATTGTTGGATCATATGTAATTTTATGTTTAACTTTTGGGGAACCACCGAACTGTTTTCCACAGTGGCTGCACTGTTTTACATTCCTAGCAGTAATACCTGAGGATTTCGATTTATCTGTATCTTCCCCAACATTTGTTATTTTCTGTGTCTGTTGTTTTTTAAACAGCCACTCTAAAAGCAGTAATGTCTTTTTTTTTTTCCCCTTCCTATTTTATGCAGCTTCTTCTAATGTATTTGTTATCATAAATTTAGTAGTTATGTAAATATAGTGCCTTGCTTTTTTTAAAAAACTCTATTTTTTTTTAATGTGCTGAAAAAGACAGCTGCTAACCCTATAAATTCATGGCCAGCCTTTTACCCATCTGAAAACATATTCACGAGGCATATTTTCACTTCCCTTTCAAATGTTATAAAAGTTTAAGATGTGTTTCATTCAACATGCAGAGTGTTTAACTATTTTTAAATTAGTTCTGAGCATTAAAAATCACTAGTGCTCATAAAAATACCTGGATTTCTCACTTCTAAGGGAATGGTGAAGGCAGGACCCCAATGGTCCATGTTCCCACAAGACGGCAGTGGGGCTGGAGCCGGACAGCTTAGCCCTTTGCCAGCGTCTGCTTCGCCCCTGCAAGCATCTGTTTGCAAGCCCTGCTAGAGTTAGTCTGGATTTATTCCAATTCATATTAATAATTTAGGTATTTAGAAGTGACTAATACTTCTGCTCTACCTAGCTACTTAATACCCTCACTGACATTTTCTCTGCCGATAAAAATCTGAAATCTCCTTGTTATCTATCCTTGCATGCCTCAGGCTCCTTGGGGACAGGTCTTGCCAACAGATTGGTCTCTACCTGTTAAAAGTCCCTTTAAATTTGGATTTCCCCTTAGCTGGAACATTTTAAACTCCAGTTTTTCTAGGTGCAGAAGGCACCCTCGCTCTCTTCCAGCTCCGCCATAGGCTGGCTCAGTGGCGCTCCGTGTGTTGCCACCCAGTTCCGAGTCCTGCTTGTTTTTCCCGGCCACCAGGGATCGTATCAGAACATCTGCTTTTCACATATGCTCGCTTTATGTTTATGGAAGGGACTGTGTGCCCATCCATTTCATATTCTGGGTATGTGCTAGAATTAAGCTCTGTTTCTGTGGTCTGGAAATACAGTTAGCGACGTCTGTAGATAGGTAGATTGCAGAGATGATAATTGGTCGGCTTCAGATCCTGTGTCTTGCAGATAGGCAGTCCTGGAAGGTGTTAGGTGAGGCCCTGGCAGCCCTGAAATGGAGGCCTGTGAAACCCAAGCCAGCCCAGCACGCCCTCGCTCTATGATTTGTTATTGCACAGAGCTGGCTGCGCTGTCGGTCAAGCCACATTTCCTGAAACCTAAGAACACCGGGTGTAAGAGTGTTCTCTTATAGCAGCTCCTGTTCCCTAAAACCTCCGTGTGACTCTCCCTGCGGTTGGCAGCCTGTCTCTCTCTGTGTGGTCGCTAATGACTTCACCGAAGGTGAAACATTTACGTGATGGCGATGGTGGTCATAGAGGACGGGAGGGTGCACATGGGTGCTTTAGGCAGCTCGTCTCCTGCCGCACCGCCCCTCCAGCAGGTTCCATCTCCGAAGCTGTCCTGGTGGTTTGTCCAGGCAGCCGAGCTGGAAACCTTGCTGTCAGTCACTAAGTCCGGATGATTTGTGCTTCCTGTCAGAGGGGGAGACCGTGGGAGAGGGGGGGTCTCAGCGGTGTGTTTTTTGTCTCCTGCTTTCCAGCCGGTTTCTTTTTGTGTCCATCACTCTTTTCCTGTCTTCTCTTTCCTAACCGGACATAATATTAAGCTCCAGAGTTTGAATTCTGATGTTCTTATTACATAGAAGTTTAGTTTCTGGCTTCTCCTTGCCCTTCCCCCTAAAGGCCCCACTAGTCCGTTGCTTTTTCCCCACGGTGGGTGGGACAAGATTGCTTTTTATTCCTGTGGTCTTTCACTTCCCCCCTCTGTGAGGGTTTGTCACAGGAAAAAGGTTTTCTCTATTTCCGATGTCTATTTCAGTATAGAACAATGATGAAGTTGTTAGACAAGTGAAATGGTACTTAATTATCTGTCTGGAAATTCTTCATCTCAGAGTCTCTCTGAGAGAGAAATCACTGTGGTTGGCACTGAGGGTCCCCAATTCCCAAACATGCTATAGGGTGGCTCCCTCCCACAGGCACCGATTTCCAGCGGATCTGGTGGGCCCCTCTTCTCTTCTTCTTGCTTCAGTGGCCACTCCACCCCTGGTAGCTGCTGTTCTGACCCAAGAGTTAGCAGATGGGTAAGAAAAGGACTTTAGTTTTAAAAGGCCTCAACTTGCCTTCTTTGGTGAGGTGTAAGGACTCTGGAGCACCCAGGGGTTCCTGTGTTCAGATAGATCACAGGACATCTGTGCTTCTCAGAGCTAGGAAACATGGAGACCCAAGTGTGGGGCCATTTGGCAGAGGCAGCAGTCCCCAGCTGCCTTTGATGCTGGGAAGATATTCTGAGTGGCGGGACTCTAATTAATTATTAACCTACATATAAAACCAGGGAAGCCCAGGCCAGCACAGCTGCAGATACTGCCCCCTGGTGGGATGCTTCTGGTTGAGCTGGGAGAAAGGTATCTAGCCAGGGGAACCCGGCATACAGCTTTGAGAGAAGGGCTCCTTGGATTCCTACTGGTTCTGGTATAATGGGAACATTTTACTTTGTAAGCTTATTTTGTAATATTATGTGTACAGAGTGGGTGGTTGCTTAATTAAGTGTTTAAAATTTGTATTTGGTCATATATGCACATGGTACAAAATTTAAAAGAAGAGTACACAGTGGAAATTGTCTTCTTTCTACCCACTCCTCCTCCCCAGAGATAACCACTTTTGCAGATTTCTTTTGTAGCTTCCAAAGGATAATTTCTGAATAGTTATATTTCTGTAGCTATATATATAACTATATACACAAATATATACACATATTACTACACAATTACTGTTTAATTGTGTGACACAGTGGTGTACACGATTGGCAGCATGATGAAATATCTTTCAGAAGGGATCATTTCCTGCAGTGTTTTCATCTTGTTTTAAAACAGAGGAAAAGTAGAACCTGGGACTAAACAGAAGTGGTTCTTCTATGAAGCAACTACTGTTTGGGAGCATGGCATATATGATGGAGAGGAAATATCTGGCTGTCTGAAATGGTAGCAGTTGACTTCAAAATCTTAAAACCACTAATTGCCCTACTTGTACAAAGGTTGAGTGCAACGGTTGAGCCAATCACACTCCCAGGGTATGACACACGGTCTCACTAGTCACATGGTGGTTACTGGTTTGAGCTGGATCCCCTAAAAGTTACCTCCTTTTTTATCCTTAGTTCACTCCCTCCCATAGACAACCATTCAGATATGTATAAAGTGTTTCACTTAGGTTTGTATGTATTCTTGCAGTGTAGCTCATCTTGTTAGTATTTTCAATTTATGCAAATGGTATGGCTCTCTCATTCTGTACCTTAGCTTTTCCCCAGGCTCTGCATGTTCCGTCTTTGGTGTTAGGTGTGCAGCTAATCTAGTTTGTTGCTACCTATACTTGTTTGGCGGAACTGAGATTTTTGAAAATAGTTGAAGCATTTCAGTAACCTTTACTCCAGTTTTTCCTTTATCTTAATTTTTGTTATCACAAACAACACTTCAAAACAAATTTAGGAAACCATAGCATTCCAGCAACCTAATATATCAATTTTCCTAACTTTTTCATATGTGGGCATGCCTGACATAGCTGTAACAAAAAGTCCGTGTGTTATTGTGTTACTCACTTTATTACATCACAATTCCTCCATTTTGCTAAGTTGTTGTTATAAATGTTAATAGTTGCATATTTCATCTATATTATGCACCCAGCTTCACAATCTTTTCTGTGAAACAACTTGAAGTTGTTCATTTTTAATATCACTGTGATTTAATACCCTCGTGCAGGTAGTTTTTTTGTATTTGTTGTATGTGTTGTCCTCATATTATTTAGCCAGAATAGATGTGCATTAGGGGATTATGGAGTTAAACAGAGAAATTATTCAATGGCTTATGATACAAGTTGCCCCTCACTATATTCCCAGAAACGAATGTAAGTGTCTTTCACTTAAAACAGCCTTCTTTTATTTTTAGAGTGTTATACTTAGAGCTGTTGCCATAGGAATCGATTTATCAATTGTCAGTGGTCAGCAGAGAAACAAGGAACTCCTGTTTGTTGTCCCCAGAACAAGTGGCAGAGTGTACCATCTGCTACCTATATTGAGCATCCTTTCTAGTCCGCATCCCTCCTGACATGCGTGCAGCGCTGGTTTAATCACCTGTCCTTCCACTCACTGTGGTCTGGGTTGGCAGGAGCCGGTTGGTATGCAGCCCTGCTCTGGTCTGACCCGGGTCATGTGTGAACTGTGAACTGTAAATATGGACACACATATGGAAAAGAATGGTGCTTTGGGCTGCTTCTACTATCTGCTCATCATCCATTTCCACTGAAAGGCTATTAAAACATGGCTTGCTACTTGTAAAGATTGTGTGCCAGTGGAGAGGAGGAGGAGTGGGAGTGGAGAGTGGGAGGTATTTGCGAGAACATATGTTGGGTTCTTTTCATTTTCCTCTTAGTGACAATGATTGATGGCATCTAGTGAGTCCTTGTTTGTCACTTTCTCGGTACAGCTGGTAGTGGGGGTGGGGAACCAATAAGGACTGGGCAAAAGATAGAGGTGGAGAGGCAGGGGCTCTTGATATGGTACTGAAATGACATTTCTCAAACAGTTAAACTTTCAATAGTGTCTTCTGCTGTTACTTCACTGCTACCTGCTGAAAGCTCTTTTGATCTTTTAGACTCTAGAAAAATCAGTCTTCCTATCTCTTTCCAATTCCCCATCTCCAGGAAAGGATTGCCTTTCAGCACAAGATGCCTGTAGCTTAAGGGGTGGGAAAGAAGGAAGGAAATCCATACTGGATACAACATGTGCCAGGTTGGGTTTCTTATATTTTGAAATATGCCCTGGCTTTAGCTATGGCATTCTCTAGGTGTTCTAGAATGTTCATTATTTAACTCTTCCATATTGAATGTCGAGTTAGGGGTAGGAAGGAGTTGTGGCAAATTAGTAACTTTACAATGGTCTTATTAAGCTTGCTGCATTCATTTTCTTGCCTCTGTTGGGCAAATAAGTGTGTAAAAGTGCAAGAACAGTGATTATTTTGTGGTTAGATCATGTGCACAAACCCAGGAAGGAGAATTGCTTCATCAAGCCCTTGTTATTTAGGTCAGAATTTATGCAGAAGCCTCAGATGAGGGTTGATTTGCCAGGAAACTGCTGCCAACGACTTTCGGTTCATTCTGCTTTACTTTTTTTCTGCACCCCAGCTCGTGGTTACCTTGTAAAACAGAAAGTGCTTTGCACCACAATTGAACATTATTGTCTTGTCCCCCCCCCTCTACCCACCACCTCCTTAGCAAGTTCTAGGGAAGCCAGGTAGACAGAGCCCACTTTTTCAGTTCGGTTCTCCAAGGCACTTTGGCCTGCGGGCTGTCCTGCACAGTGTCCTATGCCCACAGTCTCCACCCAGAGGACTTTGGACCTTGCACGTTCATGTCAGTGTGACCGTGACCATGCTGCTGTGGAGCCTTACTCTTTAAACTGATGCTCTCCTGCCCAATTCATTTTCTTCCTATTTGTGAACCGTTGTTTCTTGAACACCTGCAACCAGGTGACTCCACACATGGTGTTCAATCTCAGGACATCTCGGTGGGGTAGCTGTGGTGTACCCAATTTTCCAAAAGGGTGAGGTTGCGGCCCAGGTGTATGGTTACATGCCACTGTCATCACAACTAAAAAGTTGCAGAACCAAGTTTGAAGCCAGGTTTTTTGGGAACCCGGAGGCCAGTGCTCAGCTGCACCCCAGACAGCTCTGAAAGGGACAGCAGCCCCTTCAGCCAGTCCCAGAGAGGATGTTGGCCTCATCCTGTATTAAGGCACAGGTACCGCTCCCTTGGGGAAAGCAGAATCTATGAAGATCAGCCTGGCTTATTGTACTTTGGGAAGGGGCTTCACTGTGAGTTTCTGCTTAGGAAGTGAACATTCCTAGGAAGTGAGCTTATGCCCTATTCATCACATTCATCTTGAAGAATTTGTCCTAGCAGAATGGCATGTGGAGGACAGGTGGGCTGTGAGGTGACAACCTGCACTGAAATCTCAGCTTACCTGCTGGTCCTGTATGTCACTAATTTCTATTATTGAAAATAATGTGTGCTTACCATAAACAATTAAGATACAGGACCAGATGAAGAGTTTCACCAATACAGTGAAGAACTTCACCAGGAAAACCACTATTAACATTTTTGCTACATGTTTTTCAGTCTGTATACATTAATTTAAATACATATAATTTTAAAAATAAAATTATCTTCTATAATTTTGTATTCCATTCTTTCCTCTTAATTTACCACAAGTATATTTTCCATCTTCTTTGAGTATTCTATGAAAATAGCTCAAGTGACTGTATGACATTCTATCCAGTAGATAAACGTGATTTTCTTAAACACTTAGATGGTTTCCAGTTTTTCTGTTACACAAATATCTTCGCCATGGCTGTGTTTCTTAAGCTATATTCACAGAGTAAACTATCTGGCTTGTATTTTGTGTTTCCTAGTGTGTTCTTTCAAGGATCAGTAGAGTATTGTGGTTAATGGACAGAGTTAAGAGTGCTATTTGGGTTCGAATCATGCTTTTTTTTTTTCACTTATATATGAGCTTGGACAAGATATTTCATCTTTCTTGGTATCTGACTCCTTATTTTTCTAAAGGAAGATGCTAACTCATAGGGTTATGAGAAGAGTAAACAGAACTTTATATAATACCATGCCCTAAACTTAATAGATGTACAGTAATTTTTTTTACTGTTACATCATCAGATTGTTTTCCAGAAAGTTTGTATCAACAATTTATAACTGTTCAAATATAAACAGGGGATGCTGTGTAGCTGAGAACTACAGGCACATATATAATACACCAGTAGAGGGCACAAAATGGAGGATTCTCATCCTCACCCTGATCCTTGGATACTCTAAGACTGTTTTCCTATGTAAACATTTCTCTTCAGACGTGTAAATTTCTTTAATCATCACTTAGGTGTTGACTATCCTGTATACGCTTAGCTTTTGTGTTTTTTTTTTCCAGTATATGAATGTTGTATCAGAAAAAAGTTTAAGTGTTATTAAAGTACTATTAAATATCTAACACTTAAACCAAGTCATCTAAGATATCAATCAAAAACCATGATATGGAACACATTAAATATTGTCTCTCCTTTTTTTTCTCTCTCTCACAATGAAATGTTGAAGTTTAAGACCAGCTTTTGCTTAACATTAAAAATAAGTACATGTTTGTGGTTTTTTTTAATTGTTTTATTCTATAGGTTCATTGCTTTATGCAATGTCTGCCTATCTATAAATTTTAGCACATGCAAATGTCTTCTTTTGTGTTTTGTGTATGTTAAGCCAGTTGTCTCTCCAGGCATGTTGTAATAGTATAATACATCCCAGGTATTTGATTCGTGGGGCCAAACCTTATTAGAAGTACAGTAAGTATCTAATTGGCTCCTGGAGTTAGGAATAATTATGAATAGAGCATGTATTTGAGCAACAGTATAGTCTGTGAAATAATTTTCAATGTTTTTCAAAATTTATTTCAAAATTTTCAAGAATTAATTAGACCTATTACTAGTTGGGCTACAAAGTTTGCAGGCTTTCTTATATTTCAAGTGCCTCCAGCCATTCAGCTTATTTCTCTTCTTCCCTCATCTCATGGCTAAGGATGCTTTAAATATCCATCTTTAAAAAGTTTCTCACCCAAAAAGATTCTTTAAAAAATGTGTTCCTTTAAAGAGAAGGGAACCATATGAGTGATATCAGGGGGCCAGCTCTCTGCTGGGTTCTGCACAGGTATTGGGTCATTTAGTCATGAGAAGCACTTTGAACTGGTAGCACCCTAACATCGATGAGAATCTGATACTTGCTGCTCAGTAAACTTAGGGGTGCTGCCTGGTGAACCACTCACAACAGTGTCTGGAAAGTACTATATGCTCAAAAGTATTAGCTGGAATAACTGGTTAATATGTCATGGTTACCCATCTGGTGACAGACTAGGCCAGGTCCAAACTTGGAGACATGCTAATCAGCATGGTTGCTGGGTTCTTAGTGCCGGGCACAGTGCTAAACATTTTACACAGATTCTCATTTACTCCTTCCAACAGCCCTCTAAGGGTGCATACTTGAAATACTCTTATTTTGCAGAGGAATCACTAGTATTGTGCTAGAACTACAATTTGAATCCACAAAGAGTAACCCCAGATGCTCTGGTTTCAGTCACCAAATTGTATTGCCTCTATCAGTTGCCTGCCATTTGATTATATGAAATGTTACCAACCAAGTGTTCTGGAGGAATGAAATTCTGTGGTCAAAAAATTTGGGGAAACATTGGGTTAAGAGAAATTAAACTTGGTTCCCTACTTCAGGAATTCCCTGAGCTTTTAGGGTGATAATACAACTTATGAGTCCTCAAGAGAGGATAAAGAAGGTAGCATTTTCTAAACTTATTTGGCCTCCTTCTCCCCACCCTTCCCCAGGACACTGTTAGCATCTCACTGAGCCAGCATTCTGTGAACATAGGCTGGGAAATTCTTGCCAAACTCAACATATTCTGCTCTGTCATCGCCTCCTAAAGAGAAATAAGTCCTCAGAAGTCTGCTCCATTCCTGTTAGATCTTGGAGTCATATATTGATTCTTTTTGTGGTATTATGTGTCTGTATTTTAAATAAAATAATTAGCATCATTTTAATATTTCATGCCATTTTCTTATACTGAACCAAATAAGTTTTGTATGAGAGAAGGATGAGGACCTGAGGATGTCCACTCAGTAGAACAATGTGTGTTCCCCTGCATCTGTGTTCCCCTGAGCCAAGGGGATGCAGCAGCCTCTTGGGAATGAAAAATGTTTACCATGAGAACTTAATGTAGTCCTCCTGACATTTTACTGTCTATTGACACAAAAGGTGACCAATTACACTATCTGTATAAAAATATCTGGTCTTTTTTTTTTTATTATTCTTTTGTAAAATATTTCATATGCTGATTTTCAAAACATTTAGGGAGATGAATTGACTTGTAACACTTGAAAGTTCATGGAACGGGGCACTGCATTAAAACAGGGTTTTGTGCAGAAAAAAAACACACTTTCTGGGTTTTGGCCAACAGTTTTACTTTCGGGACATTTATTCCATACGGCGCTGTATGATAGAGACCAAGATTTATAGTTGGTGATTTCCTGAATAACAACTAAGATAGCAAATGCCTCCGTGAAACAACTTTCATATGCTCTGCAAGGCACAAAGTAGCATAATAGAATGGATCGTTTGTCTTGGGATTTTCATGAGTTTGGTTTTGTTATCTCTTGTGAGACAAAATGACATTAATTATTTTTCTTTTTGGCCTAAAGCTAAAATTGGAAAAACTTCACCTTTCTCTCCCCTTCATCCTTCTCCCAGCATCCTCGCCCTCCTCCTTCTCCCAGTCTCACTTGGATCAGACCTTGTACTTTTACACATAGAGCTACTTATGGAAACTAACTCACTCAAAAAAAAAAAAAAAAATGGGGTGGTGATTGAAGACAGACTGCTTGAATGGTAAAAAGGAAATTTCTTTTACCTCCATTTTGTTTTTCTGTGCCTGGAAAGTGATCCAAATTTTCCCTGCAGAGAGAAGAGAAAACATGCAATACTAATAGGAAAGTAGCCCCAGGACCGGAGAAGGAAGGTGTTCTGCAGTGACCTTCAAGATGCTCATATGAAATGACTTTGACTTTTGTTTGGGGTGAGACAGTCACATATCGGTGCTGTGGTTCAGTAGGAGAAGAATAGGGAAGAAGCAGTAAATGTAAGGTCAACAGGAGGATACACACAGCCAATTCTGGTTTTCATTCCTGTGGATTTTGGGGTCAAATCTGAAGATAGGCTTTTGATGACATATGAAGTCTTTCCAGCTTGATTTTATGTATTCATACCTTCATGTACTATCATGCATAAATCATAGACATATAGATCATTGGGATAAAATTGAGAGTCTAGAAATATCTTTTCACATTTGCTGTCCATTGATTTTCAACAAGGGTACCAAGACAATTCAGTGGGATGAAGTATTTTTAACAAGTGGTGCTGTGCTGGGACAACTGGATATCCACATGCAAAAGAGTGAATTTGGACTCTTACCTCTCACCATATACAAAAAATAACTCAAAATGGATATAAGGCTTAAATATAACAGTTAACATGCTAAAGTTCTTAGAAGAAAGCATAGGTAAATATCTGTGAACTTTAGTTATGCAATGATTTCTAATTTGGACACCACAAGTACAAACAACAAAAGAAGAGATAAGTGGGACTTTGTCAAATTAAAACTTTTTTGTGCCTCAAAAGATAGTATCAAGAAAGTGATAAGCCAACACACATAATGGAGAAATATTTTCAAATCATATATCTGATAAGGGGCTTTACATAGAATATATAAAAACCTCTTATAATCAATTGTAAAAATATAACCCAACTAAAATGTGAGCAATGGGTTTGAATAGACATTTCTCTATAGAAGATATTCAAAAGGACCATAGCACATAAAAAGATACTCAGTATCATTAGCCATTAGAAAAATGAAAATCAAAACATCTACTAGAATAGCTATAATTTAAAAAGACAGCTAATTATTGGCAAGGTGGTAGGGAGATTAGAATCCTCATACACTACTGGTGGGAATATAAAATATTGCAGCTGCTCTGGGAAATAGTCTGGATATTCCTAAAAAGGTTAAACATCCTACTTCTAGGTGTATACCCAAGAGAAATGGAAACATATATCCATGCAAAAACTTCTATACTAATGTTTAAGCAATATTATACTAGCCAAAAAGTGGGGGGAAACCCATATATTGATAAAATAACCGATGAATAAATAAAATGGAATATCCCCATGTAGTGGAATATTATTCAGCAATAGAAAGAAATGCAGTACTAATACATCCTATACCTTTGATGGACCTTGAAAACATTATGTTAAGTAAAAGAAGCTTAGTCACAAAAGGCCACTTATTGTGTGATTCCATTTATATAAAATATCCAAAAGGCAATTCATAGAAAGAAAGATTTAGAGGATCGGGAATCTGTGGGTGGATGGGATGTGACTGCTAATGAGTACTGGGTTTCCTTTTGGAGTGACAAAAGTGTTCTAAAACTGGGAATGGTGATGGTCTCACAGCCCTGTGACTGTGCTAAGAAATCATTGCATTGTACAGCTTAAGTGGGTGAGTGTGTGGTGTGTGGAGTATCTCTCTTTAAAATTGTTAATAAACAAAACCATGTTACATAACTACAGTGTCATTGAATTCCATTGTAATTTTAGACTCAAGGAATGAACTAAATGCCCAGGGTTTCAAGTGACCCGTCCCAGTACATTAAGCTGGGGACCACAGAGCCAGACTTCCTGAACATCAGGCCAGGTGTCTCTACACGGAGACTGATGTAGGAAGTTTGACCCCAACCAACCATAGAAACCACACTTAGAGTTTTTATTGATTTGTGTTAACAGATGAGCTACCAAGGTTGACGTTGGTAGGAGTTTAATTCCTTCTCACGTAGCCTTATTGAGAAGACTGCGATCCTGTCTTGGTTTGCAGGGGTTCTTGAAGAGGTGACTATATCTGGATCAGCTCTAAGCTTCCCATATCTAACTTCTGCTTGCAACAGCACCCACAGAGTCAGTGCAGGCATTTACTGTGGAAGGGTAGATGGCAAAGAAGTGACGAGGAGGAACTTCTAAAAAAAGAAAAAGAAACCCCAGGCAATTTACTCAACTCTGAGAGTGACTACTAGTATACTACCCTCTGACCTTATATTAGAAGAGTGTCGTCTCCAAACCATGGAACTCATACTGCTGCTCCAGGAGTAGACTGGAGTGTTTATCACTTCTGTTTTACGTGGGGCTGTAGGACTGGACTGGAAGATTCGTTCTTCTGTTTCTTGAGTTTTGAGAAGTTAAAAGTTGAAATACGAGCCCGGCCAGTATGGCTGGTTGAGTGTTGACCCATGAACCAGGAGATCACTGGTTCGATTCCTGGTCAGGGCATATGCCTGGGTTGCAGGCTCCATCCCCAGTAGAGGGCATACAGGAGGCAGCCGATAGATGATTCTTTCTCACCACTCATGTTTCTATCTCTCTCTCCCTCCCACTTCCTCTCTCTGAAATCAATACCAACATCTATATATTTAAGTTAAAAATAGGAGGAGCAGAAGCCCCTGGCAGGTTTTTTTGTTTTTGTTTTTTTTTTTAATATTTGTCAATTACTAGGTGTGTGGCCTTGGGCTTTTCTGAGCCTCAGATTATCTGCAAATGATGACCCTAGCAACACTTTTTCCTTTTGGGGTGGTCTTGAGGATTAATCCCCATAAAATGTTAAATCCCAGTCCTAGCACAAAATAAGTACTTAATAAATACTAGTTATCATTGATGATAGTAACATCATGTTTTGACTTTCAGGGCAGTGAAAAGGTATCTCCATTGGTGCCTAAAGTTGCAAAAAAAAAAAAAAATGCTGCATTTATAAATCCTTGGCCACATCCTAAAAGATTTTAACTGTGTTGCTTGGAACATTTTTCTTAAGCAGGTAGAATCCTTCATTTAATAACAACTTATTAGGTACCTGCTATATGTAAGCATGTTGGCAGGCACAAGGGATTATAAAGAAAAAAGATGTGTTTTGCCTTGGAGCAGTTCGTACTGTCATAAGCATCAGCATGGCTATATTCTAAACTAGAATATAGTTTACAACATTCGTGTACAACATTCGTGCGGGGTGGGGAGAGGGATGCTGTCAGCCCGGCCTGTGCCCTTTCCCAGTCCGAGAGCCCTTGGGGGATGTCCGTCAGTTGGACATCCTTAGCACTGCTGCAGAGGTGGGAGAGGCTCCCGCCACTGCTGCTGTGCTTGCCAGCTGTGAGCCCTGCTTCTGGCTGAGCAGTGCTCGCACTGACACCAGGAGGCAGCGCCTGCATTGAGCGTCTGCCCCCTGGTGGTCAGTGTGCATCATAGCGATCGTCATTCTGCTGTTCAGTCGATTTGCATATTACCCTTTTATTATATAGGATAGGCTGTAGCTAACCTACGTTTTTGGTGTCATTGATATTTAAAGCCAACTGCACATGTATTCTAATATAAACAAAAATAAATGTGATTGTCTTTTTTTTAACAAGTCCACATCTAAAACATCATACTTCAGAGTTGTTGGTATTTTAGCTTTTAATAACTTATTTCCCCCGACTGCTGCTACCAAGTGTCCATTTACCTGTCCCCCTCTCCTCATACTTGTACCCCAATTACAGGATTGTTATAAAGCAGTTATGTATTGCTGTGTAAACAATTTCCTAAAATTTTTAAGATAATTGTTTGAAAATACATTGTGTTTTATTGAGAAATAGCATAGTTAATGCTATAATTTGTAGTTGAGTTAGATTAGAAACTCGGACTAGTGTAGTGGCTTTTAACTTGGCCAGATTTTTATTAAAAAGGCAACATTATTGATTTCTTAATTGTTTTTGAAATTTTCAAGTCTCTGGCACTCTTACTTCAGTTTATTTGAAACAAGGCTGATGTAAACCAAACAACCCTTATTTACCTTCTGTCTGATACGTGAAAGCCAAGTTCGTCATCTCCTGTTACCTGTTCTGCCTTTCCAGCCTCACAGTCCCGCTAGAATGTTAGAGCTGGGGCACCAGCCCAGCCTTCTTAGTCTCCCCCGCGTTAGCAGAGGCAAGAATTGAGGCCCAGAGCTGTTAGGGAATGCTCGGGGTCTGAGCCCTGGTGCAGAGAGCCCCCTCACACCAGGCCCCTTCCCTGGCTGGTAATATTTCTCTTCCTTCTGCCCCCTTTTCTGAGCTGTCACCAAGTCCTGTTACTATTTCCTTCAAGTGTTCCTTGGTTTCCTTCCTTCCCGTTTCTTCCTGTCTAATCTTGTCCCTCAGTTTCTCGCAATGGGGAAAGCCTGACAGGGCGCTTTGTCTCTGTGACATCCAGCGTACAAGATTAATTTTCTCTAATTACCCCTGTCAGCATGTCACCCCTCTGTTCCCAAGCTGCAGGAGCTCTGCTTCCTGTTGCAGCGAATATCAACATTTCTCTTGTGGTGCTCCCTCCTCTGAGCCCAACTTCCCTGGATGTGCCCAGCCTCACTTCCTTTCTCCTCTTGAACCCCAAAGGCCCCAAGTCCTCTCTGGATTCTCTCCATGAGGCAGCCATGTGTCCTTTATGCCTTTACTCTGTCCTGCTCCCTGGCTCTACTGTTCTTCCTGCCTTTCCAAATACTCATTTTTCTAGACCGAATCGAGATCCCACCACCTTTGTGATGTTTTCCCTACTACTCCTGTGATAACCCCACACACAGTGTTCCCCAACTTTTTCCTCTTGGGCACCAGCCCGTAGCATTGGGCATCATAGCCCCTTGTATATGATTCTCGGGTTTCTCCTTGCAATATTTGATGCTTTTTGAAGGTAAGGCTTATGTTTGTGTTTTTCTCATGTATTCCATGTTTTACAGTGTCCAATAAGTGGTTAGTAAATACTCCTTGCTAATCAGGGGTTCTTTGAGCTTTTAAAAGATGCTGTCCCGAGCTATAGGCAGTTCAGACATTGTACAGGGCCTGCTGCTTGGATCCGGATCAGTTGTTAATATTGCAGAGCAGTGCTCCTGTGTCCGCCAAGCGTTGATAGGATTGGCCGCTGTTGTGTTAATGATCCCCTGGGGAACTGGCTATATGGTATGGTGCTCACACTAGGAGTTTGTGATTTGTTGGTGGATCGGTTGCAGGGCCCCACCCCCCACCCTCCACCCCCACTGAGAGCCTGTACAGCTGCCTCTTGGATAGTATAGTAGGGAATGTAGTTCCTTGAGCATGGACAGGAATGGCATTATCCTCAGAACTGGCAGATTCTCGGCACCCCCGTGTGAAATGGGAACGGGCCTGGCTCCCTCCCACTGTGTGCCCTTGCGCCAGTAATGACCTTGGTGCTCTCTTCTCTACAATACTGGCTCAGTGTCCTAAGATTTAATCTGAAATATTTTTTCCAGAGCCCAGTAAATACTGTACCTTTCCGTAAAGGTTAGGTAGTAAGTTCCTGGTATCAGAAAAAGGAATGTGTATTTTTTTAAAGAAGACCATGTCTGCTTTCTGAATTTTAATGTTCCTTTCTATGCCTTCCTACCTGTCCTGATAGACATTTCTGGACTGAGGCAATTTGCAGGTTTTACAGCACCTTGAATTATGCTCTCCTGAAGGCCTAACCCTTCTAAGAATCTTGCCCACGTAAGGCCCATTAGCTGGAATTTTTTTTTTTTTTCGGTAATGTCAGCAGGATTAATTCCACCCATACAAAATGGTACAAATGAGAATTAGTAAAAACTCAGACGAAAGTGAAGTTGACAAGCTCTGGCATGGCTGTGAGCTCAGAGCCGCTGGGCTTGGACCCCTTGTTCACCTTGTGCTCTGAGTCCCTGCCCCGCCCAGGAAGTCCTCTCTTTCCCTCTGTGACACCTACAGCTGTTCCCGATCCTGCTCCCTTTGTTACTGCCTCCATCACACACCGTGAGACGTTGCATCTCTTCACTTTGGAAAGTCACCCAGCTGGAGTCACTTTAACGTTGTGTTGTTTTTTAATCCCTGTAGGTGGATGGAAGTCTGTTTAGTTGAAGAATTGCCACCAACCACTGAGCTGGAAGAAGGGCTCCGGAACGGAGTTTACCTGGCCAAGTTAGCCAAGTTCTTTGCCCCCAAAATGGTATCGGAGAAAAAGATCTATGATGTGGAACAAACACGCTATAAGGTAACTGAGATCTAATTGGTTTTGGCTTCCAGCTAAAAGTGAAAGTCCAGTATTTCATTTCCTTTCCCTTCTTTTAGTGTTTCTACAAGGATTTTGAGGGAGGCGGACGTCCTTGGCCTTTGAAGCCTGTTAATAATCATTCCTGAGGCAGCAGCAATTTTAAAAGCAAAGCGTTTCTATTTCTGGACTGAGGCTGAGAGACCTCTGATTTGTCAGGCTCCCCCCATCATTTCTTCACGGAGGTCATTTTTATTAGCGCCAGTAAAGGTGAAAGTGGGGGCACTCTATCCCTCCTTTGTTTCACTACCACACAGCTTTATTACTCCCCTTATTCTCATCAAGGAATAAAGTACCCAGCTGGGACTTGAACTTGTGGCCTCAAAGAGTTAGGGCCAGTGTGAGGAAATGAGTAGTAATGTTAAATACTCAGGTAGGAATTCCTTTCCATTTGGCATTTAAAACAAAATAAGACTAGTCTTTTTGTATGCAGCTAGTTTTCAGAATTATTTCATAGCTAATTAGAGACAGCGTGTGGGAGAGAAAACAAAACCAAAATAAACACCAATCTTGTATCAATAAAAAAATCCTGATATTTTAGAGAACATGTCTAAGTATTTACAGATAAAGTCATATATCTAGGATTTGCTTCAAAATAATTGGAAGGAACTTGGATAGATGATTCAAGACTGGCCATGAGTTCATAATTGTTAAGGTTGGATGATGGGTGCACAGGGATTCATTACACTATTCTGTCTACATTTTTATGCTTGAAATTTTCCATTGTAGAGTGAAGGAGGAAAAAGTAAACGCTGCCCTTCATGAGATGTGTCTTCAAAAGGCATGAAGTTTCTCCTGGAATATGTGGTCTCTTGTCCACATTAGATCAGGGTTTCTGAACCGACTTTGAAATTTGATTCTTTATTGCCTTAATAAGTTCTTTCAGTATTCTCTATTTGAAGGTTTTCGAGTATCCTTAAATGTTATTTCTCTTACAGTTGCAAGGACAACATTAAATATAGTTGAAAATGGAATGAGTTCTCATTTATTGCATGATTCACAGTACCCTTCAGTTGTTATTGAGATAAAATTTATTTTTAAATATGTATATTGAATTCAGAACAAATGTTTGAATAACCATGTAGACTAACAGTAGACAAGACGAATTGACAGATCTTTTTGGACAAGTCTGTTTTCATGATCTAGTCTAGTCTAAAAGGTAACTGAGCAAAAGTTTCTGTATTGAATAATGTTATGAATAAGTGTGTGCATTTCTTAAAAATAAAGTTTTAGTTTATTAAGGCAGGTGTCTCACTCCAGAGTTTTCAGCCCCTTATAGCCTTTCACAAGATTTTAATGAAATAATGACTTAGCCAGCCAAAATTAAAGTTGTTTTTTTAATTTTGAAAAATATTTTTAGACGTTCATAAAAGCACAGAAAAAATTATTCTTATAACCCCATCACAAAATAAATTAATATTTGTCCACATTTTAGAGCATGATTTTTCTTTTTTTCCCTTGCTTCTGCAATGGTTATTACTAAGATCCAGGCCTATTAGTACTAACAGCCATGTAGATTTGATGACAGAATTAAGGTGTAGTTGGTCTGGTCTCTGGTCCTCCCTGAAAGGGGACCATGGATATTTTGTTTTGATGTTATGGATGGTGAGAATCAGGGAAGAAAGACAGACAGATCTTCAGTGGGAGCGAGCCTCAGAGCAGGGAGTAGGCTAGTTTTTCCTCCTCCTGTCACATCAAATACCGTGAGTATAGGTGTCTCTTTCCAGTTCAGTTGTGGATACCTTCCTGGCATGTTAAACAGGTCCTGCTAGCCTTAGAGATCCTACTATTTGAATAAGTAGCTACTTACCTTTGGGATGGAGATGAGAAATATTTCCAATCTTTTGTTACAAAAGGAAATACCTGTGGAGCCTAGGCCAGTGAATCATCCCTAAGTTAAACATGGTGAGAGAGGAAAGTGCTGGGTTTTGCCATCCTCCACCCCACCAGGCCCCTGGAAGGCTGGGGTGCCCAGAAGAAAAAGTAGGAGAGGGGCGGGAGGAAAGGAAGAAGCAGAAAGAGGGGGTGGATGCCAGCTGTGATGTGGGAGAAAGCACAGGGACAGATGGAAACTACTCCTCTGTTAAGTCGCAAGAGAAAAGAGGTGTTTCTCCTTTTCCTTTCATTAAGTTCCTGAAGGTGCCTAATGTCCCTGAATGGAAATGTTTCATGATTTGCCATGCAATCATAAAATTTTATTTTAAGCCCATTTCATTTCTCTTACAAAAATGAAAGGAGGCAAATATTAGTGAAGAGGAGACTTAATTAACTTCCTGCTCTTGTGTTCTTCAGGACTAAAGCCCTTCATGTGCTCCTTTCCCAAACACTAAATCACGGGACTGTGGCAAAGATGTTGAAACCCCAGGGAGCGCTCAGTAATCCAGGCCCAGTCCTTGATGTGCCATCTGGAAACCATGAGTTCAGTGAGCGTGGGCTCTCCCTGCAGGATCTGCCTCGACTGCAGCTATAAAATATGACCCGCCTGTCAGACAGTGTGTCCCTAAGCACGAGCTTCGTCCCGAGCTCTAAATTCTTCAGTTTGGGCACTGGCGCCTTCGAGTGAAGCTGATGAGCGCTTTCATGCGGTGCTGCCTCTTTGCCAGCTTATATGCAATGTTGGCTCCTTTTCATTTAGGGTTAGAAAGATGTCCTAGGTCTTAGCGTTAAACCTCCAATGATGAGTATTCTTTCTCTGGGCACCTGCACCCCTCCCTCCAGGTCTGGTTATGTGACCATGCCAAGTTCACAGTGGCGCCTGGCACTGTTCCTCTTGATGATATACTATAATATATATCATGGTATACTATAATTGATTGTCTTGTCACCAAGGCAAAGACCACATGTCATCTCTGCCATATCCTTGGCGAATGGTGCAGGATCTGGCCATGGTCATTGCTAGAGAAACAGGTGTTGGCTGAAGAAATGAATGACAGTCCTTTCAAGGAACCAAAGGACTCCATTTCTTTTCTTGTCTTCTATGTTTTGTTCGAAACTTAATCAAGGTGCTTCAAGTTTGACAACCTTTCTTTAAGTGTGATGCGCTCACCTCCTGCAGAACTTCCCGATGGTTATGTATAAAAAGTGGAACCTGGACCCCAACCCAGGCTTCTGAGTCAGGCAGAATCTCTTGAGTAGAGACCCAGGAAGCACTCTTAATAATCACTCCATGTAGTTCTGTTCTTATGTACTACTAAGGTTCACTGTTCTAATGATAGATAAGATGGATATAATAAATTTTAATAAAGTTATAGGGAAAGATTATAAAGTTGTACTAAGATTTCTAACTAGACGCATCCATCCATGCAATACATATCAACACCTACTATGTGCTAGGCACTCAAGACAGAGTGGTGAGCAAGGCGGACATGGTTTCATGGTGCTACAGTTGGACAGACAGACTGCAAGTGAATATACATTGTGAATTGTGGTAAGTGAATGAAGAAAGAAATTGACAGCAACATACAGAAGATGAGAAGCCATTTACTCAGGCTGGAAGAAAGAAGAAAATCATCATGGGCAGAGTTCGGGGTAGGGAATGATCGACTCCTCAAGGAATAATAGAGCTTTGCCAAATTGAGTGGCTAAGAGGCTGCAGTGAAGGACCGTGATGAGAAATGGGCCAGGAGGGAAGCAGAGACAGATCAGGAAGTCACACGTGGAGGATCTATGATTTCATCCTGAGTATAGGGATTGGGGGTGGGAGGAAGCCTTTGAAATGTGAAACGGGCATCACAGTGCAGTGTGCTTTGGAAAGATCTGTCTGCTGCTCTGTGTGGTTCAGAATAAATTGGAGGGAGGATGAGGGTGGAGGCAGAGTGTCTAAGGGGTTATTCAATCCAGGTGACAGTGGCCTGCATAGCCAAGAAGTCAATAGATTTAAGAGGGAAAACAAAGGGTGAATCCTGGCAAGAGATTGGAAGTGGGAGGAGGGCAGTGAAGAGAAGACAGCTGGGTAGACAATTGGAGACAACCAAAAAGAGAGAGTGTTGCATTCTAAAGGGGATGGGGTGCTGAAGAAGCCAGAGGTTTCTGTGGTGAAGGCTTGAAAGATGAGTGTTCCGAAGCAGACTAGGATGGCGAGGGGAAGAGAAGGAGGAAGAAGGCATTCCTTGTAGAGGACTCAGCCTGACAAGGCTCAAAGACAAAAAAAAAAAGTGTTGTTCCAATATGCACAGATCATTGTAGACTTATTATAAATGACTAGAGGCCTGGTGCACAAAATTCATGCACGGGGCGGGGTGGGGAGGGTGCAGGTGTCCCTCAGCCCAGCCTGCACCCTCTCCAGTCTGGGATCCCTCTCACAATCCAGGACTGCTGGCTCCCAACTCCTCGCCTGCCTGCCTTCCTGATTGCCCCTAACCACTTCTGCCTGCCAGCCTGATCACCCCCTAACCACTCCCCTGCCAGCCTGATTGATGCCTAACTGCTCCCCTGCCAGCCTGTTTGCCCTTAACTGCCCTCCCCTGTAGGCCTGGTCACCCCTAACTTTCCTCTCCCCGCAGGCCTGGTCCCCCCCAACTGCTCTCCCCTGCAGGCCTGGTCCCCCCCAACTGCCCTTCCCTCCTCTGCCAGCCTGGTCCCTCCCAACTGCCCTCCCCTGCTGGCCTGATTGCCCACAACTGCCCTCCCCTGTAGGCCTGATCCCTCCCAACTGTCCTCCCCTGCTGACCATCTTGTGTCCACATGGGGCATCCATCTTTGACCACATGGGGGCAGCCATCTTGTGTGTTGGAGTGATGGTCAATTTGCATATTACTCTTTTATTAGATAGAATAGAGGCCTGGTGCACAGCTGGTTTGCCTGAAGGGTGTCCCGGATCAGGGTGGGGGTTCCCTCGGGGCATGGGGCGGCCTGGATGAGGGGCCTGTGGTGGTTTGCAGGCCGGCCATGCCTCCTGGCGACCCAAGCGGAGACCCTGGTATCTGGGATTTATTTATCTTCTATAATTGAAACTTTGTAGCCTCGAGTGGAGGCCTAGGCAGGCCAGGGCTGCAGAAGCTTGGCTTCCTCCATCGCTGGGGGCATCTCGAGCCTCCTGCTCTCTCCAACTCCATGGCTGCTGCCATTTTTGTTGGGATTTATTTATCTTCTAGTGGCCCAGTGCACGAAATTCGTGCACATTAAAAGGGGATTAGTTAGAGGAAATAATTTCACATCGCTATTTGCCCTTTCTCTATAATAGAAGTGTCAGAGATGAAAGAAAATTAGTAAAATGTATATGAAAACCTTCTTCCTATCAGAGTCTGGAGCACACCTCGGGACCCAGAGTCAAGTTCCCGCCCACCCACATGCACCTCAAAATTGCGTGAGACCCAGACCCTGCTGGCCCCTGGCCCCATTGGGCTAGATCCAGACCTGGCCAGTCCCACTCTTGTCAAGCCCCACTGGGCAGGGGACATAGCCTCAGGGCCCCTGGCCTGGCACCAGGATGGGGGGCGTGGCTTGAGGTCCCCCAGACCAGGGCGGGGGGCATGCCTTGAGGTCCCCCATCAAGCCCCACCGGGTGGGGGGCATGGCCTGAGGTCCCCCGGCCTGGTGCCAAGGCGGGAGGTGCGGCCTGAGGTCCCCTGTCAAGCTCTGCTGGGTGGGGGATGCGGCCTGAGGTCCTTTGTCAAGCCCTCCAGGGGCAGGGGAGGGCGTAGACTCAGGTCCCTGCTGATTGCTCATTAAGGCTCCTATGGGAACTTGGCTTCAGCTGTGGGTGCAGCCATCTTTGTGATGGAGTGGTGGTCAATTAGCATATTCCCTCTTTATTAGATAGGATAATTGAAACTTTGTAGCCTTGAGTGGAGGCCTGGGCTGGCCAGGGTGTGCGGAAAGCTTGGCTTTCTCCATTGCCAGGGAAACCCAATCCTCCTGCTTGCTCCGTGGCTGCAGCCATCTTGGTTGGGTTAATTTACATACCCGCTCCTGATTGGCTTGTGGGTGTGGCCAATTTGCATATTACTCTTTTATTAGATAGTATTGGTGAATATTTGGTGAGCCTTCTATAGGGAAAGGATATGCACCATGGTTATATATACAATAATATGAGTTGTGAATCAAATGTTTGAGTTGGGCCTCACCACTAAGTTTGCCTCAGTTTCCTCACTTGTAAAGTGAGAAGAACAATCATAGTATCAACCTTTGTGGAGATACTGTGAGGAACAAATGTAATAGTCCATGCAAAGCATTTGGCACAGTGCCTGATAGCAGTACGCACACTCTGAATCTTTGAGGTGGTGGTTCTGAGGCTCTGTGTGCAGTTAATTGAACAGAATATTTGGATTTGGAGTCAGGAGTCTTGCAAGCTAGGCTTGGCCCTGAGCTTAACAGTCAATTTGAATGTGTCAACTTGAATGTGTCTTAAATACTTGGGCCCTCAGTTTGCTCATCTACAAATGAGCAAATTAGAATAATGACTGGTTTCTAAGCTACCTCATAGTTCTAAAATGCTTTGATTCTATGTAAGAAGTTACCATCCAAAAAAGACTTACACAATTTCTTATCTACTCAGTTTAAGCAAGAATGACCTTGCCCTTCCGCCAAGGATATAATCCCCAAATGAAATCTCTACTAATTATGTAATGAATATTTATGACTACAGATGTAATACAACCTATTATTTTTTAAATATTTTTTTAAAAAAAGAATAACCTTGCTTGCTGGTGTTGTAGTAGCTCAGCAGTGGAAAATCAGCATATACTTCTAGTCCAATACCTGAAAAAAATTAGGTGGGTGGACAATAACAACCATTGGCTAAATATAACCACAGACATGCCACCTAGTCTAGTATTCATATGTAGGATGTGTGTGGGAGGAAAGGGGGAAGGAATGATAAGCTAAAAATGGTTACAATGGACTGAGATAATTTGGAGCCTGTTTAGGAGACCATTTTTGTTCTAATTAAAATAAATCTAGTAGATTAAAGATGTTTGATACAGTTTGTCCTCTGAAGCTTATTTCTTAAATATGCAACCGTAGATCAAAGTCCTCAGGTATTTAAAGTGGTTGAAGGAAAACTCTAACCACTGTGACTACCTGAGACTAATATAATATTGAATGTCAGCTACAATGGGAAAAAGTTTTAAATAAGGTAAAATAGGTGAAGGATTTGAAATCTGTCCTTTTATTTACTGTAGGAATATAACCAAGATAACGTTTGTTTCAGTGCCTCTTATATGAAGGGCTAAACTTTTTTCTGATCTTAAAAGTGAATGAGAGTTTCAAGCCCAGTCTTATAGTGTAGTAACTAACATTCATTGCATTCTTAAGTGCACTTTGCAACAAAGTGCTCTATGAACATTCTCATTTAATCTCTCCAACTCAAAGAAGCAATCCTACTTTTATTTTATGGCTGAGGAACCAAGGTTCAAAGAAATATATAACTTTCCTGAGGTTACCTCACTAATAAAACCACTAAATGGATAGAATATGCTTGTTACATGGTTTGAAATTATTGAAGCCTGCCAACCAAAGACTCTCCAGAAACACACCTGGGATCAAACAAAATTAGTTTTATTTCACTCATTGTAGTAAGAAAAAAATGCATACCCATGGAGTCCAGCGGGGGAGAAAGGAGGGGCTTAGTGTGGCTCTGGGCTTGTGCTGGGTGGTCTAATAAGGACTTAGGGAAGCAAGGACTGTCCCCTTGTCTTTGAGTGTCCTCAGGAAGCGGATCAATTTGGTGGCTTGGTAATTTTTATCTAGGACGTGAGAAGACTGAATAGAGACTAGACCAGTGGTTCTCAACCTTTCTAATGCCGCAACCCTTTAATACAGTTCCTCATGTTGTGGTGACCCCAACCATAAAATTATTTTCGTTGCTACTTCATCACTATAATTTTGCTACTGTTATGAACCGTAATGTAAATATCTGTGTTTTCAGATGGTCTTAGGCGACCCACAGTAGAGCCTAAGACCATCGGAAAACACAGATATTTGTGGTGCCAAAGGGCCTTTTCTCTGTCTTGACGTGATGGTGGATTGTTTCCAAATTGCTCTTCCATGGCCACAGAGTGACCATGTCTAAGAATTGTCTGTGTTCTGCCAAAGTTGTTTATGCTGCGTTACCCTCAGATGCTGCAGCCTGGCTGGTAACTGTCTGGCTGCTCTTGCTCTCTTTCTTTCTCCTCTTCCTTTCCTCTCACCACCCCCCTTATTATTTCATAGCAACTAGCTAATTTCTTCCCTCTGCAGAATAATCCAACTACCATTGGGAACCTGTGCTCTCTGGGGGTTTAGCATAGGGAAGGTTTTCAGATCTGTGGAGACGTTATCTTGAATCCTAGACCAGCCACTTCACTGCCTTTTCACTTTGGGCAAATCACTTATTCTTCTTCTTCTTTTTTTACCTACCTTTCTTCATCTCTAAAGTATAGGAATGATAATCACCTTGCTGGGTGTTTTGAAAATTAGAGATAATTTACATAAAATGAATTTACCTAGTCACTTTAGTGACTATTTGAACTATTTGACACATATAGTTCAATCTCAGTAGATAGTGACCAGTATTTAATAGGCATAAATACTTATCACATGTTAATTTGCTTATATTTCTTCATTTCTAACAGCAACAAATATACTTTTTTGTTAAATAAGCTATTAAATTGTAGGTCACAGAAGATAGAAAAAAACCAGACATTCTGAATATAATTATTGTATGTTAGTCATATGATGACACTATATTCTCTTTACTTTTTTGTTTTCAAATAGATAACGTTGTGCTATTCATTTAACTAATTAAAAATACCAGACCATTTTAAGCTCTCAATGGTTCATTACCTGATACAATTTCATGAGATAGAGGCAAGTATGCTGTATTTATAGAATATGCCAAAAAAATGGTTGGCCGAATAGGACTGTAAATAACAACAGAAGATATAGAAAGGCTATTGTTATTACATGGGTAGAAAAGGTCTTGGAAAACATTTCCACTGAACATTTACTTACTGCACAAGGCCAAGATTAGGGTTAAATTACAGAAGGAATAGAAACTAAAATTAGCTCCATGTTGTGGTGGGTTTTTAATCTTTGTATATTTCTACATTTTCCACAGAATATTACATCAATGATCAGGAAAAAAAATGATTTGGCAGAACCAGAAACCACACACACACCATTCTACTTAGTCTTCTAAAACCCTGTCTGTTTTCCCTGGAGTTACTAGGCTTCCAGCTGTCATTGCCAAATCTTAACACCGTATATGTGTGTATATGCACACACATGTGTACATGTTTCATAAAATATCCTTAGGCATGTGCTAGACATTAAATGGTCTTTGAGATACTACTTCAGAGGTACCTCAAATGTGTGACTAATGGAAACTAGTAGAATGGTCTGTTACAGATGGTCGGGGTGTTGCTGAATAGTGTAGTCTCCTTTACTGTGTCTTTAGTTGTTTTATGTGGGTTCTAATAACTTTATTCTAGGAGAAATACAATTGAAAAACATTCTACTAATGACAAAATTATGACAAATGACTCACTTTCTGTGTGTTTCCTTCCTCACCATTAGAAGTCTGGCCTTCATTTTCGACACACAGATAATACTGTCCAGTGGTTGAGAGCCATGGAATCTATTGGTCTGCCGAAGGTAAGCCTTCAGATACTGAAACCTAAACTGGGAAGCCAAAAGAGGGAGTGTACAAATTTCTTGTTATAAAAAATGATTAGCAGACTGGGTATGTTAATGCAATAGATTGCCTTATTGCCGCAGGAAAGGCCTATACAAAGTAATAAATGGTAAGAACTCGGAATGAAGTATGTGTGCAGGTCAAGAGCAGCCATGCACAAGTGAATACAAATTAAACAAGGTCAGAACAAACTTTAACTGGTAGATAGTTGATTTACACTAGCCACCTCCCTTTTTTGTTTGCTATTTACACTTATGATTCCTAATCTCATTGCATCACTACAATTATTACAAATTTATTTTTATAAATTATTGCTACAAATCATTGTATCACTATACATTTTAACAGCTAGGGGGTTATAGCTCTTACTCCTGAAATAGATCTTCTAAATAAAACTCATTCAGCAAATATTCAGAGCTTGTTAAATTCAAAGGGCAGGCAGACAGACAGGCAAGTAGAGGAAATGAGGAAATAATTACATTTGATAGAAATTGTAGAGCTATTTCTTAAACATCTTATTTTGAAATAATTATAGAATCACAGGAAGTTGCAAAAATAGTACATCTGCGTGTACTGTTCATTCAGCTTCCTCCAGCAGTGACATCTCATAACTGTAGTAAATCATAAATTGGCATTGGTGTATCAATGTTAACTAGACTACAGACTTTATTCAGTTTTCACCATTTTATGTGCATTCATGTGTATGTATGTGGGGGGTTCCATTCAGTCCATGAACAGGTTTGTGTGACCATCACCACAGTCAAGGTACAGAGCCCACAGAGGAGTGCCCTTTATATTGTGTCCCTCTCCCAGCACTGTCCCCAGACGTACAGTAGATTACCTGTAGCATTTTCCTTTTTTTATTAAGCATAATGCCCTCTCTGCTCTTCAGATCCATCAAGTGTTTTTTTGTATTTTTTAAAATACATTTGTATTGATTTCAGAGAGGAAGGGAAAGGGAGAGAGAGATAGAAACATTAATGATGAGAATCACTGATCAATTGCCTCCTGCACATCCCATACTGGGGATCAAGCCCATAACTGGGCACATGCCCTGACCAGGAATCTAATCGTGACCTCCTGGTTCATAGGTCAACGCTCAACCACTAAGCCATACCGGCTGGGCCATCAGGTTTTTGTATGTATCGGTAGCTCATTCCTTTTGTATTGCTTAGTATGGACAGCTATTTCAAAGAAACTAATTAGGAGTGGTGTAGCTTGAAGGCAAATCAGTAGGCTACTGAATAATTAAGACCTGTGTTGTTGTTATTATTAATCCAGGTTTGCAATTTTAAAACACAACAAAAACAAACAAAAAAACCCCAAAAGATTTCTTAATGTAAATTATGCTTGGCTATTTTTAACATATTTTTGGCTGATATCTGTGTTAGTTCAGCTTATTTCATCTCAAAATAGTCAATAGGGATTTATTTTATTCTGCCATTTTTATCCCTTTCCCTTCTCCTAAAATGCCCAGAACATCAAATGCCATTCCCTTCTGGGCACTAGTCATAATACAGAATTCATATTTCTAGATTGTGATTTAGCAAGTACTAACTAGGGATTGGGTGTAAACAGGTTAATAAAGAAAGAAATTCCAATAGGATTTTTTTCTATGTAAGGCAACATACTTTAGATTAGAGTAATATTTCATCATGTTTGATAGATTTGATATAAACCTTTTCCAATTGTGTATATGTAGGGCCAAGCTTCCCTTGATTTTAAATCGAGCAAGTAATCCACATAGCAGATTCTATTTTTATTTTAGAAGATTCTGTTTTTAACACTGATTTTTATTGTGAAGTCATTGATTCATTACATTGCAAGATGAGAAACCAACAGCGTACTGAATGGACTGATGTATTTGCTATTCAATCTTCATTTATTAGAATTAAGTGCTTACTCTGTGCTCAGCATCATACCAGGTGCTGGGGACGCAGTGCTGAATAAAACATTGTGAACCATAAATTGATTCCATCTCCTTGCTTTATAATGATTTTCCAGGAGAAATTTAAGTAGAAAAGTAATTGTTTAAAAAAATGGGAGGGGCCCGTTGTTGTCCTCTGCTTATATATAGAACTTTTTTTTTAAATATATTTTATTGATTTTTTACAGAAAGGAAGGGAGAGAGATAGAGAGTTAGAAACATCGATGAGAGAGAAACATCATCAGCTGCCTCCTGCACGCCCCCCACTGGGGATGTGCCCACAACCTAGGTACATGCCCTTGACCGGAATCAAACCTGGGACATTTCAGTCCGCAGGCTGACGCTCTATCCACTGAGCCAAACTGGTTTCAGCTTGTATATAGAACTTTAAACCTGGTCACATTCTCCTGAATTGAGAGTCCTCTTCTCATTGGCAATTTAATAGCAAATGTGTTAAAAGATAGTTAGAAAGACCTTTGAAATTGCCCAGGCTACAGGCATTTCTTTTAAGTGCTCAGTGACTATACATTTGTATCTCAAGAAACTTTGCTTTCTTTCTTTTCTCAGCTTTTTCCAGTGTCCAACAGAACATGTCACTTGAGTATCAAATACCACCTATGGTACATGACTTAGTTTTTATTTCAAATTTTATAAATGTTTACTGAAAGCAAGTAATACCAATATGCTTATCTTAATCTTAGAAGCTTCAAGCCTAATATTCATTTTGTAGTGCTTAGGAACAGGTATGTTTGGTGCTCCATTCTAAAATGTTTCTTATTAGGCTTTTAATTTCCAGCTTAAGATTATTGTAAACAGCCCAGCCGGTATGGCCCAGAGGATTGAGCATTGTCTCATGCGTCAAGAGGTCACCTGTGCATGCCTGGGCTGCAGGCTCATCCCTGGGGGATAGAGGGGGGGGGGGGTGGAAGGGGAAGCATGCAGGTGGCAGCCAATCAATGTTTCTTTCTCATTGATGTTTCTCTCTCATCGATGTTTCTATCTATCTCCCTTTTCCTTCCCCTCTCTTTAAAAATCAATTTTAAAAAACATTTTAAAAAAGAATAGTGTAAGTAGGTTTTTAAAGCCTTAATGTTCCAACCTTTCAATGTAGTAACTTTATATTTAGATGTTTATCCAAAAGAGCTAAGTAGGTGTTCAGAAAATGCAGGGATATTCGCTGCAGTGACTTATAATAGGGGGGAAATTGGGGACAAAAAAATGTGCAACCATGGGAAACTGGTTAAATAACAGTTACAATATGAAAGAATCATGCATCCATTAGAAATAATATTCTTACAGAATAAAAAAGGGGTCATGTTCTATTAAGTGTTTTAAACAGGTTATGATATGTGCAATTTTATTTTGAAAGGCATCCATGCAAACATAAAAATATCAGAGACATATACAGAAAAAGGACTGGAAGAAAGTATCCCCAAATGCTAATAGTGACAGTCTCGAGGTGGGATTATAGGTATTTTTCCTCCATATTTTACCTATTTTTCAGAGTGTAGTCAATGAAATGTATTACTTTTAAGCAGAGAGAAAAAAAACCCATGCATGTATATGCATGTTTATAGAACTGGGTAGCTACGTTCTTAACAATGTAATAAAATGCTGAAGAAAAACATCCTTTTCAAACGAGAGGACCTCTGGGCAGTCAGTCACAGGAGTGACTCCATTATAGAAAGCAGAGTTCAGACGGGCTCAAGCCTTGTGAAATGAAACTGCCACGTAACTAGCCATGTGGACACAGCCTTCTTGAAGTGGCCGGCTGGGAACCTCCCACTCCTATCACCCCTATGCACACTCTTTTGAACCACTAGGTGGCGCGCTGTCAGGCAGGGGATCAGATGGAGTGATTGGTTCTCCTGTAGAACAAGATGGAACAGTAACTAAGAGTTTCTTTTGCGTTTAAATAAATACAGAACAGCAAGGACAAAGTAGGATCGTTTGGGAGAAGTACAATAATTTTGTGAAAAGTAAAACATAATAAAAACATTGTTTCTTTTGTTTTCCAGATATTTTATCCAGAAACAACAGATGTCTATGACCGGAAAAACATACCAAGAATGATCTATTGTATTCACGCACTGAGGTGGGAAAAAATACAACTAAAAGTCTAGAAAGTAAATTTAAATAAAACTAAAATTTAATTTTAAAAGAGATCTTAAATTATTTTAATGACTCAAGACTTTTATTAGATTGGGTTATTTTAAATTTGCTGGTACAAAATTAAAATAATTGTCATGTAAAAACAATCTTTGAACTTGAAAAATATTTTGGTGATTTTTTTAATCTACATCAAAATAGAAAACTATAAAATTAAAGTGAAAGACATATAAATATAATAAGAAAATTTAAGTAGAAACTTATAGGAAATCTCATAGAGTGCTACAATATTCTTCAGATATGATGAAGTTTATATAGCAAAAATATATGAAATGAGCAGCTATAATGGTCATAATTTTGGTTTTGACACTCTTAAAATTATTAGCTTGGTTAAATTCTTATCACAGATTAATAAAATTCCATATGATTTGTGTTTGCTTTTTTCAATACCTCTCGTAAGGTACAGAAGACACTTAGTAGTTGATTTAAATTAGTCAAAGAAAGATACATTCATTGTTTTTTTGTGTCCATCTTTGTCTTTTGTTATCTTTGTTATCTTGAAATCTATTTTGTCAGCTATAAGTATGGCTACACCTGCTTTTCTGTGAATATTATTTGCTTGGAGAATATTTTATACTCTTTTACTTTAAATCTACCTTTGTCTTTGCAGCTTAGATGTGCCTCTTATAGGTAGCATGTGGTTGGGTTTTGTTCTTTGCTCCACTCTGCTACTCTGTGCCATTTTATTGGTAAATTCAGACCATTTACATTTAGGGTAATTATTGATATATGAGGATTTCCTATGGCCATTTCATCTTTTGTTTTCTGGTAGCTCTGCCTCCATTGGTTCTTTTCCTTTGTGTTTCTAGCTATTGTTTTTGTTTGGTGGTTTTCCATACTTCTTTCCTCTGTTTCCTCTTTTTTTAAGATATGTATCCTGGTTTGGGGATTTTTGTATGTGGTTACCATTAGGTTTATAAAAAATAAACTTGCATATATAGCATAGCTATTTTTCTTTTGAGTGCATCTGGTCTTCATCTTCCTTTGCCAGTTCAGACCTTTACCCCCTCCCTTTTTATGTTTTGTTGTCACAAATTATTCCTGTTTATGCTGTAAGTTTTGGTGATCTTACTCATAGTGTTGTGACCTTATATTCTTTGTTTCAGATATAATAACTCCCTTGAGTATTTCCTGCAATGAAGGTTTTCTGGTGATAAAATCCCTCAGCTTCTGTATGTTTGGGAATGTATTTATTTCTCCTTTATATTTAAAGGATAATTTTGCTGGATATATTATTCATGGCTGTTAATTTCTCTCTTTCAGAACTTTGAATAATTGGTTCCATTCTCTTCTGGCTTGTAGAATTTCTGCTGAGAATCAGATGATAATCTGATGGGTTTTCCTTCTTAGGTCACTATTTCTTTTCGCTGGCTACTTTGAAAATTTTTTCTTTGTCATTAATTTTTGACAGCTTTAATTACAAGCGCCTTGGAGATAGTCTCTTTGGATTGAGGTAACTAGGTGTTCTGTTTGTTTTTTGGACTTGAGGATTTAGTTCTTGCCAAAGGTTTGGGAAGTTCTCATTCACTATGTGCTTAAATAGACTCTCCGTTCCATGCTCCTGCTCCTCCTCCTCCAGAATCCCTATAATTCTAATATTGCTTTTTCTGATGGAGTCAGATAACTCTCAGAGAGCTCTTCCATTTTTTCTTTATGCTCAGGTCTCTCTCTCTTCTCTCTGCATTATTTCAGATTCCTATCTTCAGTATCACTCATTCTTTCCTCCATCTGGTTGACTCTGTTTTCTGTGCTCAGTAGTTTACTCTTAATCTCCTTAATTGCATGCTTCATTTCCAGGATTTCTAATTGTTTCTTTTTTGAAGTTTCAATCTCTTTGGTATTCATTTTGTTCTTTGATCTGTTTTCTGAGTGTATTGAATTACTTGTCTGTATTATCTTGCATCTTGTTGAGTATTTTCAGAACTACAATCTTGAAATCTCTGTCATTTTTATCACATATGTTCCAGCGTGCTTTCTGGAGATTTTTCATTTTCTTTCTGGTCATCCCTGTTACTATGGTTATTCATGTTATTTGCTGTCCTCCTTTGCTTATGCATTTATTTCTGAAGAGGTCTTTCTACTCATTTCCAGTAGATGGTGCTGAATCACAAGATTTTTTTACCTCTGTGATCTTCCAGTCTTTAATCTTTGGAGCTTCTGTAAGATAATACAGCCATGCTGCTTTGGGGTGGGGTTTCTTTTGCCCTCACCATAATGGCATCCCACCCCAAGCACCCTGGGGATCAGTCACAGAGGGAACAGCTATTCTACTGCAGCAGCTCTTGGTTTACAGATAATATGCTCCTGGACCCAACTTCAAGGGCAACGGAGATGAGTTTTGGGAGTCCAAGTGGAGGCAGGGGCTCTGTGGTTTCGTTTCTTTCTCTGAAACACCACCACCTGGATCAACAGTGGAGAGCTGCATGGCAGAGCCCTGTGCTCTGTCAAGCATCTGCTGACTTAGACACTGTTCTCTCCCTTGCCACTTGCCCTGCTGGGCTGCCCCACCCCTGCAGCTCTCTGTTCCTCCTGGCCAAAGGAAGTGCCTGTGACAGCGGCTTTCTCCCCTCTTCCAGCTAAGCCATCATTTCTGTGACATCACTCTTCCCCATTCATTGTTTAAAAGCAACTGTTTGAGAAGTTAATTTTTGAAAATGTTGACATTTCTGCTAGGTCACAGATCACTTTTTTATCTGAATGGCCTGGAAGAAATGTGATTTTTACGTGGTAGCAAAAATGATTTTAAAAACCCATTTTGTGACTGTTGTCTTGTGTGTACACAGGTAATGGCTGGAAGGCTTCATGTCTAATTAAGTTTTAAATTTCTTTTAGAGCATCTGCTTTATGTTTATATCACTAGAAGTCATTTTCCTGGCAGAATCTTCTGCCTAGAGGTTTATATTAACTTCTTCCTGGCTCTTTCCTCTCCAAAGGAAAAGGTTTCTATAATAATTCATTGCAATTCTGGCCTACTAGAGAAGAATTTTAATTATGTCATATAATTTGACTCTTCCCCGATCAGTACTTATGAGATTTCTTTGGAAGATGGCAATTGCTAGAAATATAGACCAAATATAGGTGCCTTTTCTATGATTTCTTTTCCTAATAGTTTAGAACTGGGGGGAAAACACTTCTGTGCCTGCTTCCTCATAGGTGGCCAGTGTATCATTATGCCAGCAAGTTTTCTAAAAGTTTTTTTTTTTTTGCAAAAGTGCTTATTTTGAGGAATATTTTCAAATGTGTTGGCCAACATTTTTTGTCACATATTTTTCAGCACTTAGTATGATCACTTATCACTATGGTTAGTACTGTTTTAGTGACCTGCTAAGCCAGCCACCTTTGGTTAATGTCATTATCATATCCACACATCATTCTGCTAATGTCCTAGCATGCTCCTGGGGTGTCTTGTAAAAGCTTAAACTGATATCCTGAAGTGGACACCTGGGGCATTACTGTTAAGCAGCTTGTAAAGAAATGGTGTCCTAAGTTCCTTTCTGGTGTTGTCAGTGTTCGACAGAAGTTATATAGAACTGCGCTGTGGTTGGCAGTGTGTTTGCCATCATTTTAACGATGGCTTGAACAGTTTGGTAAACAAAGACCAAAGAGCAGCTTCTTGCTTATCATTGCCAGCGGTCTGCTAATGTTGGTGTAATATGTTCTAAGACCGTTTTTCTCAGTTATTCAGTTACTGATCATAGGATTTTCTGTTACCGTTACTTATCCTGGGGCAGATGCCTGCTGAGCCTGTCATTCACCAGATCTGACCTTACATAGACTCTTTTAAGGCAGTATTTACTTGATAAACAGCATTCCCTGGAAGAATCTCCTTTACTTTTCTCAGCTCTAAACTTAATTTCTGGCTGCTTCTTGGGATGGCATGCAGAAGTCTAAATTGTATCTGAATTGTTTTTAATCAGACCTTTTTCCTATGATGTTTGAGAATGCAGTCAGTTACTCAAATGAGGCTGATATTCTGCTCTGTTGGTCAAGACACACTTGAAGGCTGGGCAGCAGAGCCTTTTAGTACGTACAGTGGACTTGCCCTTGCTGCATAATTAGAAGCAATGCTGGGAATGAACATTTATGTCTTCAGCTTTTATATTCTGGTTACAGATAATAGCAATATTGCTGGTATAAAGCATTGTTATCTGATAAAAAATTAAACAGGTCAGAAGTTCTGATTATAGATCAGGAGCCAGACAGGTACCCAGGCACTGCCTTCCTCTTACCCCAGCCTGTGGGCCTTACTTGATCTACAAAGTTAGCTCTTGGCCCTGCAAATGTGTCTCCGTCCCTGTCTTTTGGATTAGGACTAACTGCTCATCATGACCCCCTAGCTTCCTGTTTGTATCTGCCTGCCCTTTACCTTTTTACTTTACTTCTGACCCCAGGCTCCTTGCCTGCCACTCATTTGTACCCTTTGTCAGTTCAGCTGGGTGCCCTGAGTCCTGATACCAGTGAATGTTAGCACAGCAGCCTCAGAGGAAATCCTCAGTCTTTGCCTGCTGGTGGGTGTTTCTCAGCATCTGGAAGGGTTCAGGAATATGGAGAAGGTGCTGCAGCGTAAATTAATAAAGAGACTAGAAATATAATAAATTTGTAATCCATGGGGGAGCCAGAGGAGGGCTTAGCTTCAGTAACCAAGTTCTCTGAATCTCTGGGCCCTTTGCTCTTATTAACACAAATTGTCCTAAGGCCAGGCAGGTATACATATCAAAGGTTAAGGTGTGATATACAGAGGCATTGTTAGTTTTGGGGGAACTGCCTTCGGCTGTTCAAGTGTTTGGCCAGCAGGAGGCAATAACATATAGATAAAATGCCTTCAGCTGTCTGGCAGCAAGCAATCATTTATGTAAATTCAGGTTTGGGGAAATGCCTTTGGCCATTCCAGTAGGCAGTAATATGTATCTTCAGCCCTGCTGAAGCCTCAAGGTTCCATCAACCTTTTGATGAAACTTCTTGCATTTATGACATGCTGGAATTAGCTTCTGGCATTTCCTTATTAGAGATCTCAGGGATGGGTGGCCTCATTCTTTTTTCAAAGAAATGCTTTTTTATTTTCTTATTTAAAATATGCTAATTGGGGAAATAGTAGAAAATTTTTAAAGAATACTAAAGGAAAAGCCAAAGTACTCACTGTTTCAACACCAATTGAAAACCGCTGTGTGTGATGAGGTATCTTTGGACTTAAAATGTTTATATGGCGTGTTTTCCTTTTGTGGCTTCATTTGGAATGTTTTAAAGTCTGTGCAGTGAAAAGGAGCCAGTTCAAGAAGTGAGAGCCTTGCTAAGGAGTTAACACTATGGATTTTTAACTGTCTGGAGGCTGTTTATACCTGTAGAAGAACACATTTGCATGTTGTTTATTTATCAGTATGTCAGTAAACTGTTAAATGTTGAAACACTAGTTGTAAAATTTAATTCCTTTAAACAATTAAATATAGTAGACCTGATTTTTTGAACACTTCAAATACCTGAAAGTACAGGTGAACTGCCCAGATACGTTATTACAGACTCACCACACTTCAACCTATTCTAAAAGACCCACTCTATAACTTTCACTCATTTCATACACTAACTTTGACGCGTCCGAGGATTATAACATTTTGATACCTACCAAGAGTTGACATGCTCTTACAGGCTCCAGACACAAAGAATACCCCTATGAACTTGCCCCGATTACAGAGCATGGTGCCAGTTTGAGTTCCCAGGTGAGTCAGAGCCTGGCTGCAGTCATCGGGCTGAACTTGTGAAATCAATCAGACCTTTTTTCCTTTACTTTTCAGTATATGGCTTCCAGGTAGGTACTTTTTTCTAATCTGGTCCCTGCACCCACCCCTTGTCTCCCAGAAATGATTTACTTCCATGCCTTGTTTGGCCAGTGTTACATAACCCATTGTCCTGTCATAATGATGCATTGACCTGATCTGTTAACGTTATTAAAAGCTTATGTATGCCTTTGGAATATTTTCTCGAAATTAGGGGGCCTTTCTAGAGGTTTCTCCCTGTGGAGGTGAGGGATTGACTCTACCTGATGCAGTTTGGGTCATTTGGCTGATTCAGGTCATATTTCTGGATCCTTTCTCTGCTTGACCATCAGTGCCAAACCCTCTTTCCACCTGGCTGTTTTTGTCACCACCTGTGCTCCTCAGTCCTTATTTGGGACACGTCCTGGTTTTCTAGGACTATGTGGCTTAGCGTTCCTGGTACTTTTTTCTTTTTGTAGCATATATGGAGTGTATACAGTATAGAAACAAGTATATATCTGTGCTCTGTAGACAGAAAAAAGCGACCAAATTTTAATAACATTTTCTAACTTGTTCAAATCAACATAAGTGATCTCGTGTGTCTTATTTTATCTACTACAAGTTACTTCTTGTATACTTTATACCGTTCTCTTTAGATTGGTTTTGAACTGGCCTTTCATAGACTTCACCAAGTTGCATGTTTTCTTTTCTGATGGACCAGCCTGATCCAGTCTGGTCACCCTTTGTCCTTGGAGCACTGACCCTGACACTCCTTGCAATATCCTTGCTTTGTGCTCACAGCAGGCTGTTCCTGTCCTTTCCTGATTATTCCTGCTTTATGACATGGAATCAACTACCCTCCAAGGAATCCTTTGCAAGTCGGGTATCCAAAATGATTTTTCTGGTTTGATAGATTAAGGTTCTGGGTTCTGCTCTTTTCATTGCGTAAAGTTCATTTAACCATTAAGAGTCTACTCCACTGACGACGATAAGCTGAAGAGGTGTGTCTCCCCTCTGTGTAAGAACACTGCTCCTGCTGCAGACTTGGGAGCTGCTGTCCCCGCAGTCATGTTTTCAAATGCAGCGACGATGCCCAAATGGCACATTCAGGGCTTGCGTATCTGAAAATGGCTGTGGCAGACCCACTTCTGGTTGGCCAGGTCCTAAATACCTGACTGCTCTGTGAAGAAGGGCTCCTCCATCCACTCTCACAGTGCCAAGTGGCTGCCTTGATTAGCAGGTTGCCTTTGAACTCGTTCCTCAGGCAAATGTTATTGTATAACTTCCCTGCCTTATACTCCCTTCCCTTAAAACCCTTTCCTAATAAGAAACTGATGGTTATCATTTGCCAGATTGATTGTATCTCTGGTAGGAAACATATTTGCATGTATAAATAAGCTTCCTAAAGATAGTTCCTTAACCCAAAGGATAGACAGTAACCCTATGCTCTCAGGAGAGATATCTACAGGCCACAGTGTTTGGGATTAGGGTAAGGAGGGCAGGTGCACCTTCCATATTTTTCAAGCCATTTCTTGTTCATACTTCTCTTCACACTTTGAACCCTCTCCTCCCGTTCTATCTTGCATTAGTATAGTGGCTAGCTTTCTGTCCTGCTAAATGCCAAGCTCGGTGAGGCTGTGGACCATGTCTCTGCCCAACACAGCACATACACCACTGACTCCCACTGAAACCTCTGCATCTGTATCTTTTTTTTAAAATAAATCTTTATTGTTCAGATTATTACAGGTGTTCCTCTTTTTGTTTTCCCCCTATAGCTCCCCTCCACCTGATTCCCCACCCCACCCCATGCCCTAACCCCCTGCCACTGTCTTCATCCCTAGGAGTAAGATTTTCGTCCAGTCTCTTCCCGCACCACTCACACCCGCTTCCCCCTGAGAATTGTCAGTCCACTCCCTTTCTATGTCCCTGATTCTATTATATTCACCAGTCCATTCTGTTCTTTAGATTTATTTACTTGATTTTTAGATTCCCTTGTTGGTAGGTATGTATTTGATGTCATTTTGTTGTTCATAATTTTTATCTTTACCTTTTTCTTCTTCTTCCTCTTCTTAAAGAATACCCTTCAGCATTTCATGTAATCCTGGTTTGGTGGCGATGAACTCCTTTAGCTTTTTCTTGTCTGTGAAGCTCTTTATCTGACCTTCAACTCTGAATGATAGCTTTGCTGGGTAGAGTAATCTTGGTTGTAGGTTCTTGCTGTTCATCACTTTGAATATTTCTTGCCACTCCCTTCTGGCCTGCATAGTTTCTGCTGAGAAATCAGCTGACAGTCGTATGGGTACTCCCTTGTAGGTAACTAACTGTTTTTCTCTTGCTGCTTTCAAGATTCTCTCTTTGTCCTTTGCCCTTGGCATTTTAATTATGATGTGTCTTGGTGTGGTCCTCTTTGGATTCCTTTTGTTTGTGGTTCTGTGCGCTTCCTGGACTTGTAAGTCTATTTCTTTCACCAGGTAGGGAAAGTTTTCTGTCATTATTTCTTCTAATAGGTTTTCAGTATTTTGCTCTCTCCCTTCTTCTGGCACCCCAAAAATTCGGATGTTGGTACGCTTGAAGTTGTCCCAGAGGCTCCTTACACTATCTTCATATTTTTGGATTCTTTTTTCTTTTTGTTTTTCTGGTTGGGTGTTTTTTGTTTCCACATATTTCAGATCTTTGGTTTGATTCTTGGGGTATGTTGATCTACAGTTGAGTTTCTGTATATTCTTTATTTTAGACAGTGTATGCTTCATTTCTGACTGGTCCTTTTCCATTTTTTTGGCATTCTCATTAAGGTCCTTGAAGGTCTCACTAAGCTCCTCAGAAGTGTCATCAAGTTTCTCGGCGGTTTTTAGAAGATTCTTGAGTAACCTTATAAATGTGGTTCTGAGCTCTATGTCGTCCAGTAGTTTGCTTTCCTCCGTTTCTTTCATTCGTGACATGTTTCTTTGTCTTCACATTTTGGCTGCTTCCCTGTGTTGATGGAGTGGCTTTGTGTGGTAGGTGACCTATAGGGGGCAGTAGCTCAGCCTCCCCAATCACCTGCTGTGGATGCTCTTGGTACACCCCTTTGTGGGCTGAGTGCAAAGTCTTGTTGTAGTTAAGCCTTAATTGCTGTTGGTACGCTGGGAGGAATTGACCTCCAGGCCAATCGGCTGTGAGGACTCGCTCTGTCTATAAGAACTGCTGTGCTAGAGACACGCTTATGGGGCAGGACTTGTTTCAGTGGGGCTTTGGTGCTCACGGAGTCTGCCTCTTGAATGTGTCACTTATGGATGTGAGGAGTTGAAATCTGGTTTCTCACACTGACCACTAGGTATACTGGCTTCTGGATCTCCAATGGGGTGCAGGTCAGCTATTGTCTGAGTCCACCCAGCAGGAGCTACAGTGAGAGCTACAGTTTTCTCCTCTTTGCTTGGGGTTTGGAGGTTTTGGAGCTGTCTGATCCGGGTTGCAAGTTTGTTAGGTTAAGCTGCGATAGGGCAGGCCTTTCTTATGCTAAAACTGCTGCTTGGAGCTTGGGTGGGTTTGTAGGTTGTATGGGGCGGGGTCTCAGGGTGTCACTAGGCTAGGGCGTGGCAAACAACAATGGCTGCTAGTTAGCCGGCTCTGTGTCTCCGACTGCGTCCAGTCCAGTGCCCCAGCGCAGATAAACAATTATTCCTGTGCGCAGCTCTGCAAGCAGGCCCCCCTCACTTTCCAACCCGGTGGCAGACAATCCAGCTTCTCCCCGTAGGAGTTTGGGTCCCCCGCGTCTCCCCAGAAACTGTATTTCAGAGTAATCGGGGGCTTGTCTCCCCTTTGGGTTGAAAAAAGCAACGCCTGCCGCCAGCCCAGATCCCGCGCCTCCATACCTCAGCTTTTTAGCGCTTGTGCACGTCTCAGTGCTCTTTTCTCTTTCCTTCTAGTTGTAGAACTTCCACTCAGCCAGCTTTCCCATGGTTCTGGGTGATAGACGTTTTGTCTTTTAGTTGCAGTTTTGAAATTGTTGTGCGAGGCAACAGTTTAGGTGTTTACCTACGCCACCATCTTGGATTCCTCTCTGCATCTGTATCTTTAATTTTCCGGTTGGTTTAGCTGATTTCCCAATGATGAGACTGCCTCGGGATTTCTTTGATTTTTTATTTTTATTTTTTACTGAACATTGGATTTTGACATGATACTGGCAGTGATGTATGTGACTAAGATAGGAGAATAATTTGGCTCAGTAGATAAAGCCATTTCAAACATGGAGTCAGTGAAGGGAAATAGTCAGAGGTTCTTAGTGTTGAGAGTAGAAAGACCACTGTGGTGAGTTAGTAGGTGTATAGGAAGGACATTTCTTTAACAGGGGATAATAGTAATAATAATAAAGAAAAAGGCCAATGCTTACTGAGCTTTTAATTATATGCCTGGCCTTGTTCAAGGTGCTTTACAGGTGTAATCTCATTTAATCCTTCTCACGTACCTATGAGGTACATACTGTTATTAATCCCATTTTATAACCCAGACAACTGAAGCACAGAGAGGCTACCCATGGTCACACAGCTAGTAACTGGCAGAGTCGAGACTGCAAACCAGGCTGTGACACCAGAACCTGCACTGTTGCTGACTCAGCTAGTTATTGGTTTCAGAAGGGAATCAAGTGTTTCCTACTGCAAAGAAAATGAAAACAGCAGTGGCATCAGACTGGAACTTCAGAAAGGGCCTCTAAACTGTTATATTTAGGACTAGAGGCCCAGTGCATGATATCCGTGCACTAGTGTGGGGGCTGGTTGCCCCACGCAGCCTGTTCAGTAGACCATTCGGTTGTTTTGGTTACAATGGTCACTTAGGCTTTTAGATAGATAGATAGATAGATAGATAGGATAGTTTTTAATGAAGATTCACTTGTGGAACTTAGAACTGGGAGGACCTTGGGAGGTTATTTTAGTCCAGATCCTTCACTTCCTAAATGAGGGGCTGAAAGCTTGGGCTCTGTGATTTGCTGAGAATCACACATCTAGATATTGCCGGTCTTGGGGCCAGGATCCCAGGCTTCTGATCCCAGTCCTGTGCTCTTTCAAGTCAGCCATGAGGCTTTCATTTACAAACATCTCACATATTATAGCATAAAATGAAGTGCACATGACGTAATCCAGAAAAGCTGAAATAAATTCAGCTCTTGCCTTTTAAGTTTGCATTTCATTATTATAAACCTTTTAATGTATACATTGAAGTACTAGATAAAAACCCTAGTAGAACTTTTAAAAAAGCTTTCCTGCTTCCTGGATATAAACTGATACTATTTGTACCAAAAGGAGCACATGGGCCCGTGAGGCTTAGCTACCTTGGGAGCACTCCTCTGTTGCTGCCTCGCTCAGTACACAAGTGCACTGTACCTGGTCGTAGGATAGGAGAACCGCTATTTCATACCAAGTGTTTTCTTATATGTGGGAAGGGATGCTGACATTAATGCCAAAGCTTGCTTTGGAATGCTCTCAACCTTTTGTGTTGGCTGTTAGGCACTAAAGGTACTTAATAAGTTCAGGGTTAAAGAGCTACAAGAAGTTGATGCTTTTATATTGGATGGTTTGTGTGTGTGTATAAGATTAAGACTGAATTTCCTATATGCTTCAGGTAATGAATGGCTCATTTGAATGTGAATGCTTGGGAAGGGGCCAGCTGCTATTGCTGATTCTTTGCAGCCTGAGAACAGTAGCTAAGTACAAGTTTCCTAGTAAACTTTGCCCCTTTGAGTAATCTGCTTGAAAACACCTCCCATACAGAGATTTGGTATAAAACCTCCACACTGTGAAAAGCAGTCTTTTTAAAGAATAGTTTAAAGCTCAACATTAGAGACAGTGTTGAAAACTGAAGCCAAATACATGCATTAACATTTTTAATAAATTTCTTTGGTGAAAGTATGTATATGCAAATGAGATTTCTACCTAATCCATCCTAGTTTAAGAAAATCTGATTTTAAACAAATTTAAAAGCAAAGATTCTTCCATCTGAAAGTGGTAATTTCTCAGCACCACCTAGTGGTAATTTTTAATTAAACAGAATATTTGCTGATTGTGAGATTTATATTAGTATTACAGTATTCAATGGAGAAGTAGAAAGTATAACTGGAAATAGTCCTAATACCTTTATTACCACAGGAGAAAATGAACAATTTTGTTTAGTAAATTGTTTAGTTCATTTTACCAACCTATGTTTTGTGGGAGTCTAAATACCTCATGGCAGAGAAAAATATTTTTTATATATAGTAGATATTCCATAGCTAGTATTAAATGAATGTCTGGTTAAACAAAGGAGATAATGTGAAAACAGTCATGTCAAGATCATTGAACATAGTTTTATTATTCCCTTTCCAAACTGATATGAAATTACTAAAGTGGTAATTAAAAAAGTAATACTTTGCCATTAGAAAGATTGCCATCCACTTGACTCCCTATGAAGGCAAACAGATAGGGTTGGATTAATAGAGAAGCAAAGAATGAGAAGACCACAGCCCCCAGAAACCACTGAGGACCCAGCAGAGCTAGCAGCGGGTGTGGGGCTTGCTCCGAGCAGAGACAACAGGAAAAGGAGAGCCTCAAAGCCAGCACAATTGAGCTTAGACCACAGCAGCAAGTGTAGATGCGGATGGCAGAGTCACATACCCGTACCCAAGAGAGCTGGTGATGCCAGGAAGGCACAGGGATCCTCAGTCTTAGAAGGCAAGATGCTGGGCACCCTCCTGGCATCAGCCCCATGATCTCCCTAAGGGTGGCTTTTGTTGTGAGGACCTGTGATCAGCAGTGACAAATAGCAAATCTGAAAGTCCAAGATGAGCCCAAATCAGGAAATGTCAGACATTTGAGGGAAACCAACACTACGAAAGAGGCATTAGATTCAATGAACAGAATCAACACCCAAGGAACAAATAAAAATATTAAAATATGTGCAATAACCCTGGCTGGAGTGGCTCAGTTGGTTGCCAGTTCGATTCCCAGTCAGGGCATATACCTGGACTGTGGGTTTGATCCCTAGTCGGGACATGTACAGAGGACAACCAATAGATGTTTCTCTCTTACATTGATGTTTCTATCTCTCTCTCCCGTCCTCTCTCTAAGCATGTCCTCAGGTAAGGATAAAAAATAAGCAAATGAATAAATAAATGGTTAAAAATAATAAAATAAAATATGTGCAATTAGTGATTTGTTCAGTTTATACATTTGATTAATATTGAGCACTAATATACAACAAAACCAAAGGTACAGCTAAGAAAGGAAAAGTGGGCAGATGAAATGAGAAAAAAATTAATAGAATGTATAGTTAGCTAAATTTTTGGTACATAATATGAAAATAAAAGCATGCATCTAAAATTCTAGATGATCTCAACATTACATAGGTGGGGGAGTAGAACTGGAAATATATTAAAGGATAATAGATATTTATTAGCTTAGTCTTTTGTGTGAGAATATAAGTTTAACATCTGTTAAAACTTTGGCAGAATGTTAATGTAAGTAATACAATATGTAACACATTATTTGAGGCCCTGGCTGGGTAGCTCAGTTGGTTAGAGCATTATCCTGATAGGCCAAGGTTGTGGGTTCAATCCTGGGTCAGGGCACATACAAGACTCAACCAATGGATGTATGAATGGGTGGAACCAACAAATCTATGTTTTTCTTTCTGTATTTGTCTCTCTCTCAGATCAATATAGTTTTTCAATAACACATTACAGTAGGTCCTTGGGTTACGTTGGAGATCCATTCCTATGGTGCGATATAACATGGTTTTCGCTGTACGTCAGAACCCACCTACATAAGCACCTACGTCACTCACATGGGGCACCTACACAGCAGTAATGAAGTGAAACAGTAAAAAAAAATTTAAAAGAAAGATAACAATTCCTGACCTTGTAGTAAATAAATAATAAAAAACATAAAGCACATATGTACGTACATCGAAATGGTGGAACTTTTTTTTTTTTGTAAATAAATGGGAGATGGCGAAGTAACCACAAAACAATGTATGTTGAGTCAGACGTAACCTGAAGACTGTCTGTACTTGAAATAATTTGTGTTAAAAGACATTTTATAAATGTCTCCTACTTAAATTTTACTGTCATATTTTCAACATTTTTCCCATTGAATGATTGTTATAGTTTTATTTGTAGATGAGTTCAGGTATATTTTGAAATCCTATAAAATAAGAGGCTAATATGCAAATCAACCAAATGACAGAACAACCAGTCGCTATGATGCACAATGACCACCAGGGGGCAGATGCTCAATGCAGGAGCTGCCCCCTGGTGGTCAGTGAACGCCCATGGGGAGTGCCGCTCAGCCAGAAGCTGGTCTCACGGCTAGCGAGTGCAGCAGCGGTGGCGGGAGCCTCTCCTGCCTCTGCGGCAGCACTAAGGATGTCTGACTGCCGCGGGAAGCGGGCGTAAGCCAGCAGTTGGACATCCCCGAGGGCTCCCAGACTGTGAGAGGGCACAGGTTAGGCTGAGGGACCCCCTCCCCCAAGTGTATGAATTTCATGTACTGAGCCTCTAGTGTAGTTATAAAAAGGGAAGAAGAAGAATCAGATACTATGAAAGAAATTGTAGTGATACAATAATACATTTTTTATTGTTTATGGATCTATTTTCATAAGGTCTATATGGCTTGATTTTATTTTCTTAGAATTCTTTTGCAGCTTTACCATACCTACCTGTTTAAGTCTGTTGATTTTTTTTTATTTCCTATTACTAGAAAGGAACAAATGAAGAGGTTGACCTTTCATTTGTCCCACATGATATGAATTCCCTTTTAACTGGAATATTTTCCCCATGTAATAATGAGTTGAGAAGTTCATAAATTATTACGGTTTTGAAACTTTCAGCATACCAGTTTTAATTATAGTGACTTGTTTAGCATCAACCGTGGGTAGTAAAGTCTTTAGAGGCTGTGCAAATAGCTTCATATCCCTGATAATCTCTAAAGATCTAGAATTTAAACTAAGGAATATATCCTGTCTTTCTGACTTTGAATTATGAATACATAATGCCTATTTTACATTGAAGAATGTTCAGAGTCTAATATGTTTTTCCTCTGTGGATAAGATACGAATATTATGTTGGAATTTAATATTCACATTACCATATGGTTAAAATGCCATTTGTTCTTTGTATTTTGATTGTGGTTTTGAAGGAAAAGTGGGGAAACCAGGGAAAAGTAAATACCCCAAAAACAACCCTGAAAATTCATTAATTGGTATTTCCTGAAGAAATTGACATGGCCAAAACATATGTGCATGAAAAAATGTTTACACTCACACCTAATAAAAGGAAATGGAGACTTAAATAACAGTTTATTACTTGTGTTTCTTATTCTGCCTATACGTGGATGATAGTCAGTTGACCCTATGGAAGTGCCATGTCTTTGGCATTTAAACTGGGGTTCTGGTTCCACTCCTACCAGGGATTTTGTGACCTCGGGGCTCAGTTTCCTCATCTATAAAAATGAATGGATTAGATGAGATAATCTCTTAGGTCTTTCTCAACTAAAAAAGCCTTTCGGACTTCAGCAGTTTCTAACTAAGATTTATAATAATAAAGTTTCTGATAATTTTATGTTTTCTCTTTCAGTTTATACCTGTTCAAACTAGGAATAGCACCACAGATCCAGGATTTGTTGGGCAAAGTGGACTTCACAGGTACTACTGTGTGTCTTCATAATTTTTTACCCTGTCTAAGGAAATGGACCCATACTTTTTTTTTTCATTGTGACACTATTGACTTTCTTTTCTCCTCTTTGTGGGGCAAGGGGAGAAGCATTGTTTTGTACTCAACCAGGTTCCTTTTCCCCACATTCGGGAAATGAGAAGCTAAGGCTGGCTTCATCCTAAGGTTCTTATGTAGAAACAGCCCTACCTTCTTGATAAAGACATTTCTTTCTTTTTTAAAAAAATGCACCTTTTTTTATTTATTTAATCAGAAGAGTAAGCTCCACATATCTGAGAAGGGGTCCCTAGGATGAAAACATTTCTTGATAGGAATATACTCGTTCCTGCCTCCATCTCTGTTGGCTCGCTCTAATTTGTTGTTGTTCTTTTTCAGAGGAGGAAATCAGTAATATGAGAAAAGAACTGGAGAAATATGGAATACAGATGCCATCTTTCAGCAAAATAGGGGGCATTCTGGCTAACGAACTGTCTGTGGATGAAGCTGCACGTAAGACTTCAAAATCTGGACCTGCCATTGGCATCAGACTAACCTATACTTTGTTGGTTTTGGTTACAAGAAACAGAATTTTTAGACGATACTTTAAACCCCTCCGAAAGCTTTTATTATTTGATGTTTAACTTAGCATATCAGAATATAGGTAATAAATTGATTTGGGACTTTAAACAGCCACTTGTGCAATGTGGGTAAAGAGGTTCTGGAGATGTCTTCATTCTTCAAAATACTTACTTTCTTTATCCTTAGATTTTAGTGGTAGGGTGCAGTGCTGCACTGTCTTTTAGAGTTGCAGGTTACGTTGCAGGCATCTCTTGGAATCAGCCTGCTACTGTAAAAGTGTCCGTGTCACCCTTCGAACCCCCAGGTGGCTGTCATAGCACTTGGTTCACTTCGTTCACTCAGTGCAGGCTGAATAAATGAACGGGGATTAGGCAACAGAGGCTGAGGCAGGACCGGAGACAGGGGCAGGTGGAGAGGTTTTCAGAGGGATGCTCTGTGACGTGTCTGAGGCCTCTTTTTTGGTATGTTTACTGGGAGCCAAAGAAGAAAGAAAACCAACTGAAGTGTATGCAGTGTCAGTGCAACTGTCCATGTTATCTTTTGCTGGTAAAAATCTTTGTTTTTTTTCTCTTCTCAGTGCATGCTGCTGTTATAGCCATTAATGAAGCTATTGAAAAAGGAATAGCAGAACAGACCATTGTAACACTAAGAAACCCAAATGCAGTTTTAACTTTAGTGGATGAGAACCTTGCACAAGAATATCAGAAGGAACTCTGGGCAGCCAAAAAGGGAAAGGAAGAAAATGCAAAACTGAAGGTATTTAATTAGAGTCTCCGTAATAAATACGGTTATGAGTAGCTAGTTTGAAAAAAGGGGATATTTTTTCATTCAACTGGCTGTGGTCTCTGTAGCCACAGGCAACTGGTTTGGGAGAAGTGTAAGGGTGAAAGAAGATCTTGCACTATGGAAGGAAATTGGGTTTCCTTTGGTGATGAATATTGTTAAGCTGCAAGGTTTTTAAGGCTGTGCCATAAACGTACTACTTCTCTGAAAGGTGTGAAAGTAGCAGCTAACGCTCTTTCCTCGTTAGCACCACCTGCAGACCTTGTATTGGCTGAGTTACCTGTAGGTTTATTAGTAGAGGTTAATAATTCAGTGTGGTGAAGTTTAGAGAGGATGTTTTGAGTCCACTCTCTTTATATTTTCCCAATAATCACCCTCATGCTGGAGGAAGAGGTTTTCCTCCTCAAAGGCGGCCTAGCCTGCTCCTGTTCCTAACTCCGCACCCCACTTCCTGCCTGGCTTGTGTTACTGAAGACTGGGTCTGCACTCAGCATCCACTTGCTCCCAGCTCTCCTCTCCTTAGGCTCTTGCCATGTCAGCTTCAGCTCCATTACCAAAACTGTGGTGGTGGTTCTCTGCATCAAAGAGTGTCTCTTCCTCCACCCTCTAAGTGTGGGGATTGACATTGACATTAAGTCACTCCTGTCTCTGTTCTCCCTCAAGTAAGCTCATCCGCTTGTTGAAGAAATCGCTCTCAGCTTCCTAACAGGCTCTGTGGTGCCGCTCCGGATAACTTCATCTCGGTCTCACCGGCCTTGCCGTTCACCACATCAGAAGGACGTTCATCTCTATCCTGCCCTTCTCCACAGGTGCCCCTTGCTGACTCCCTTTGGAAGGACTTCCACACTGCTTCGGAATGCTTTCTGTGTCCCCTGTGCCCTATCCATCACTGCATTCTGTTGCCTTTTCTTGCCAGGCTTACATCTATCCACCTGCCTGTAGTCTCGTCACTCTTGCCTCAGCCCTGCCCCACCTGACCTGGCCTCAGGACTCTGCAGCACCTTCCTCAGGGGTCTCTGTGCCGTCTGTCACTCTCCAAGCCAACCCTTCTCAAAGCTGGAGGTTGCCGAGTTAATCTTTAGCTAGACATCTGTTGTCATTTCACTGGAAACCTCCCCGATTCCCTACTGCCTACTGGGTTAAGTACAGATCCTTATCTTTTAAAGGCCTCCAGGATGTGGACTGTACCTCACTATGGTTTCGGCTGGCCCTGGACACACACACACACACCCCCCCCATGCTGTATGCAGCCCAACGTGCGAGGCTTCCCCACTTTTTTCACCAAATCCTGCTGACTACATCCTGCTCCCCATTCTGCCTTTAACATGACTGTCCCTCCAGCACTTCCTCATTTGCTGTCTCTTTTTTAAGTTTTCTTTCCTACTGAGCGTGTACCTCTCCTATAGAATTTATTCCATTGTACTATGCATATTCATTATTTGTGCTCTTGCCTTTATTAGACTGAATCAAATGAAATTGCTTATATTTAACTGGTTTTGATATCCAAAAAAGGCAATATCGAGGGGTCCAACACTGTGTTTACATTAGAAGATTGTGCCTTTGCAGAAACTCGCAGGGTCTGTTCATCTTTGTAGTCTTTGCTGGGCATTTCTAACCATAGTGCCCTGCACAAAGCAGGCACTCATAAATGCTTCTGTTGTGTTCAAATGGATGTTAGTGAATGGTTTTTACCGCTCCTTGCATTTCTGTTTTTGAATATCGAGCATTGGAAACCTTTAGCCTCAGGAATCAGTGAAAACTTTGTTTTGCAGAATAACTGTATTTCAGAAGAAGAAAGAGATGCATATGAAGAACTGCTGACACAAGCAGAAATCCAAGGCAATATCAATAAAGTCAACAGTAAGTAATGGATTCTACAAAGAAATGGATACTTCTATAAGATATGAATATACCTTGTCAGAGTCTCAGCAAAACTCTCAATTTGTACCCTTGTAAAACTGCCCTTACGTTATGAAAAATCTGCTGAATGTCAATGTTGCTCTTAATTAAGGTGTGTCATCTGACAGTTTCCTATGGAGCATTTTTTTTGGTGATCTGGTCCCCAGTCCATGCAGAGTAGCTCCAGGTGTTTCATCGTAGGTACAGTGTATGTCATATTTTGAACCTATCCCTGATTGGTATAATACTGTGGTTATTTAGTAAAATAGTATCACTTAAAGACTGTCATTCCTTGCCCATGGTTGTGATGGCATTCGATTGGAACTATAAAAGTATTATTGACAGCTCTACTCTATCACTTCCCAATTATTAGTCTACAGTTTGTAAAAATTCTTTTCTTATAGCTTGTGTAGCTTTTGTGCAAGTGAGTGAACTTGACAGACCAATGAAATTGCACAGTGACAGGTTTACATCCATGTCCCTGAGACTCTGTGGAGTTGTACAGTTTGTTCTTCTTGTTACTCGGTTCAGTTGTATGACTATAAAGAACAGAAAACACGGGTAACAAGCATATGCAAGTTTAGATACATTAATCTCTTTATTAGTATTTTCCTCTTTCTAATCAAATTGATTTTTACTTGAAGCAGTAAGGAATTGTATTTGACATTTATTTCCCGTAGGTTAACCTCAATAATCCATATATATTACAAAAATGAATACATGAAAGACCATTTAGCCCACTTAATAAATCATGTGAAATGTCTGCCAAATTTAAGTTTGGGGTATTTACTAATCACAACTGTCCTAAACCTTTTCCTTGATTTAACATCCTCTATGAGCTTTGGAGGTTCTTTATCGCTCTTAACACCTTCAAAACAATGCAGACATACCTGTAGACGTAACCCAGGAGTTTGCTCCTAAGTTGCTGGTAGAGACATCAAACAATACTTAAAGAGGCCCAGAGAACCCTGATGTAAGTATATAGGCGTTAACAACTGAGTAGGTTTGAGAAGTTATCTCACACATACACTGCTAAGAGCTCTAGAGTAACCTTTTTTAAGGGAATCCCTTAACTGTTTGGGATGTGTATTTCTATTCTTATTAAATACTAGTGGCCTGGTGCATGAAATTCGTGCACATTAAAAAGGGATTAGTTAGAGGAAATAATTTAATATTGCTATTTGCCCTTTCTCTATAATAGAAGTGTCAGAGATGAAAGAAAACTAGTAAAATGTATATGAACACCTTCTTCCTGTCAGAATCTGGGGCATACCATGGGACCCAGCGTCAAATCCCCGCCCACCCACATGCGCCTCAAAATCATGTGAGACCCAGACCCAGCCGACCCCCGCCCCCACAGAGCTAGATCCAGACCTGGCCAGTCCCACCTTTGTCAAGCCCTGCCGGCCAGGGGACATAGCCTCAGGTACCCTGGCCCGGTGCCAGGATGGGGGGTGTGGCTTGAGGTCCCCCAGCACAGACCGGGGCGGGGGGCATGCCTTGAGGTCCCCCTGCCAGGTGGGAGACCTGGGGGGGGGCGCAGCCTCAGGTCCCCTGGCCCGGTGCTGGGGCAGGAGGTATGGCCTGAGGTCCCCCGTCAAGCCCCGCTGGGCGGGGGGTGTGGTCTGAGGTCCCCTGGCCTGGTGCCAGGGTGGGGGGCATGGTCTGAAGTCCCCTGTCAAGCCCCACCTGGTGGGGGGCACAGGCTGAGGTCCCCCGGCCTGGCGCTGGGGCAGGGGGAGCAGCCTGAGGTCCCCTAATCCAGCACCAGGACGGGAAACGCACCATGAGGTCCCCCGTCAAGCCCCGCCGGGGCGGGGGGTGTGGCCTGAGGTCCCCCAGCCTGATGCTAGGGGAAGGGATGCAGCCTGAGATCCCCTGTGAACCCCTGCCAGGTGTAGTCTCGGGTCCCTGCTGATTGCTCGTTAAGGCTCCTTATGGGAACTTGGCTTCAGCTGTGGGTGCAGCCATCTTTATGACAAAGTGATGGTCAATTAGCATATTCCCTCTTTATTAGATAGGATTGAGCATGTTGGTGATGATACATGAAGCACAATTTTAAGTTTCTCTTTCTGCTCTGTTTAAAAGCTGAGAATGTCATTATGCTTGACATAAGTGAATTACAGGAAGAAATTAATATTGCCAGACATCTGAGGTCCATAAGCTTAGTTCCCATAAATGTTCACCATCCTTTATTTTGAAATGTTTATATCCGCTAACATCGATTTATTTTTCATGTTAAATAAAATGCCTTATGTAAATGTTTTAATACTTTACTCCATGACAAATTTATACTTATTTTCCCCCATTTTTAAATAAAAGGCCTGAGATGAGTTATACTGATGTATAACCAGCTGAAATTACAAAGGACATTGCAATGTTTGGTGGTTTTAAAGGTGCAGAACATAGTTATTCTGAAGTTCTTTTATCTCTTTCCATCTGAAAATGTATAGTCCAGTAGAACTAAAAGTAGTCTTGGAAAAAACCTCAAAAGCATGTTTTAGTCCATGACATGACAATGAGACAATTATATGCTTTAAAATATGTATGTTTATAGCTACCTGACAAGCTTTTCCCCAACCATTGAGGTTATTATATTAAAATGTTAAGGTGTCCACATTTATAGCAGCCATAGTTATGGCATAGTGACAGCTTTGATGGTAATGCCACCAGCCCTGTCGTCAGCTTTGTTTGAACTACTATTATTTAACTTTTGGGTTTGGCACGTGCATTCCATTCATTCCATGACCTATTCTCTTAAGGTCAGAGCTGGAAATTTTGTTAAATGCACAGTGTAAAAGAGTGGTTAAGCTTACTATATTTTCTTTTTAGAAGAAATTATGCATTAAGAGCGTTTTAAGGATGTGATTTTTCTGGTAATATTTTACCCTCCAGTTGTGTACATTCATCTAATAGAGTTTTCAAAGGTGATGCAGGATCCCATCCAAAGCAATCAGAGTCACAGTGAAAAGGTCTCGGATAACTTTAACAGAACAGCAGAAATCACAACCAACCACTGGCCTTCCTTTCTGGAATTCTTTCATTTGTCATAGTAATTTAAGAATAGAAACAAGTGTTTGGGTTCTTAGGATCCTTTAGATAAGGGAATGTTTTCTGGGAGTGTGGCATGAAAGATGGCATTTGTTGTAAGTATTTCCTGCTTTTCAATGATGTACTTTAGTTGAAAGGTTATTAGGGATAGCTCCTTGAAATGTAGTTAGAGAAGATAAATGGGTATCTGTTAGAGTTAGAATAATCTTAGTCGTGTATTAGGAAGACTAACCCTTGAAAAGCTCTAGAAATGTATGGGTCTGTATTTTTTCTACTACCCCGAAGCCTTCTTTACAGGGCAAAATCCTGCCTGTTCTGTCTGGTTTGCTGTTGCCTGGTGGCAGAGTTCACTACTCATTCAGCAATTCCGTTTCTGTTTTCTGAAAACGATGCTGAATCTACTGTTTCAAGCACCCTCAGTTTGGTCACTAAAATTCAGGTCTTGTAATCTGAACATTGCAGCTGGTAGGGACATCACAAAACTTACAGTTCAGGCAGATCATGTCCACCAAGGCATTTCTGTGATCAGCGCCTTTTTATTTAGGTTAACTGATACTAGCATAGACTTATTCAACCATATAGATTTTGATTGTAATATTTAAAAAAAACCTGAATTATTTTTTCTTAGGAATTACAATTCAGCTTGACCAGAATGGCTCAGCTGGTTGAGTGTCATCTTGTGCACCGAAAGGTTATTGGTTCAATTCCTGGTCAGGGCACATACCTGGGTTACAGGTTGAGGCATGTACAGAAGGCAACTGACCGATGTTTCTCTCTCTCTCTCTCTCTCTCTCTCTCTCTCTCTCTCTCTCTCTCTCTCTCTCTTCCCCTCCCTCCCTCTTTTCCTCTCTCTAAGCCTTGGGTGAGGCTTTAAAAATAAAGAACCATAATTCATAGAACATGCAGTTGAGGGAGAAGAGGCTGTTCTGAGAACTAATACCATCAGTCTAAAGCAGCAGTGTGTACAAGTGCTGACTCGGTTTTCCATGGTTCTTACTCAGAGGAAGCAGTAGGGCAAGGCTTCCCATAGTTTCAGTCTCCCCAGGGAGGCTGAACACATAAAGAGCATTAAAGAGCAATGCCTGCAGGATCAATGTGGCCCAGCTCCAAATACTGTGTGGATTCCCAAGGTACAAAATCCTCAGGGACTAGAACCATGTGAAGGCTTCATGGAAGAGGTGCACCCACAAAGGAAGAATTTTGTAAGGAAGTCTTGTTAGGCAGGAATGCCCTCTAACTCCAGCTCCATCCGTGCTGACGTTCTCTTAGGTCCTACCTCCAAGAATTGGACCAACTTCCAGTCACTCAGCTACCGTTTCCAAGGTTTTGCTTGTCCTCCAACTGCAGCTTCTCCGAGTTCATGGACAGTTACTCCTTAGGTTCTAATCATTAGACGGCTGGGCTGGATGGGCCAGGCCACAGTGGGAAAGTGGGCATTCTAACACATGTGACTCCCACCCTCAGGGCTGGCTGCAGTGGACCACATCAATGCTGTCATCCAGGAAGGTGACCCCGAGAGCACGCTGCTCGCCCTGGAGAGACCGGAGGCCCAGCTGCCTGCTGTTTATCCCTTTGCAGCTGCGATGTATCAGAACGAACTTTTCAACCTTCAGAAACAGAACGCCATGGTGAGTCCGAGGAGACTGCAGTTATGGAGATGTTCACTCTGAGTCCAAGCCATGAGGAAGGCTGTTTAGGAAGTGGACAGGGGTGTCGTCTTTAACTTGTTCCAGTCTCCGTCTTGTAGGCCTCCCTGTACCAATTTCATGGCTGCCTTCTCCTTTAACCTGCTTTTCATCCACGTCACGAATCTAAGACCGTAGTTAGGAAGTGCACACAGAGCTCTACACAAATACACATTGAAAACGGGTGTTTCTTACTCGCTGTGATTTTTTTAAAGTTGTTTGGATCATTTTTAAACTATACTGCATTTAAAAATTTTTTTTATTTATCTTTATTGTTGAAGGTATTACAGATGTCCCCTTAGATTCGCTGTCGTTGTTGTTGTTTTTCCCATTGACCCCCTCTACCCTGCACCTGCCCCTCCCAGGCCTTCACCACATTACTGTCTGTGTCCATGGGCTGTGCATATCTATAATAATAAAAGCATAATATGCAAATCGACCAAACGACCAAACAGCAAAACAACTATTCGGACAACCTTCCGGATGACCTTCCGGATGACCACACTATGACACGCACTGGTACCAGGCCAGCTAAGGCGGGTGCGATGCGATTGGTCGGGGGTCCGGGGGCCTCGTGATCGCTCCACAGAGAGAGGCCCAGGCTACCCTCTGCCTGGTGATGGATTGGAGCCCCAGCCAGGTGGGCAGGGCCTCCCTGTGCGGGGTAATGGATCTGGGGGCCCCACGATCAATCACCCCACAGAGGGAGGCCCAGGCCAGCCAAAAGATAGCACCCCATGCCTGTCGCCTGCAGAGGGAGGTGACTGGTGGCGGGGGACGGGGGGCAGCGCCTCACAGATGGCAAGCAGTGGCATTGGCAGGGTTGGGGCCAGCTGCCAGCAGCCGGGGGAAGGAAAGCCCCAATAGGCCCTGATCACTGGCCAGGCCTAGGGACCCTACCTAAGGGGTCCCAGATTGCGAGAGGGCCCAGGCTTGGCTGAGGGACAACCCCCCACCCCCTGTGCATGAATTTCGTGCACCGGGCCTCTAGTATGCATATAAGTGCCCTGGTTTATCAATCCCTACATCTCCCCCTTGCCTTCCCTATGAATTTCATCAATTTGTTCCATGCTTCTATGTCTCTGAAATGTTATTTTTTTAAGTAGAAAAATAAGCTCAAAATTAGCATTTCTAGAAATCTACGATCAGAACATTAGCACCATGGCTTTAATTTTTGTAAATTTATGCTCCTTATTATGTGAATAGTATTAAACAGTAATTTCACATAAAGTTAGAGTAATTAAGAGCATGTGTACTACAAATTCAGCCAAACAATGAAACAGAATGAGAAGTACTGGAACAGAGCCAAGAATTTAATATATGAGAGAGCTAGTATTTTAAAAGGTGGGGAAAGGAATGAAACCCTTAACAAATATCTCACTATTTGGAAAAGAAAACATTACCTCACTACACATATCAGAATAAATTTTCAATATAAAAGGTTAAATGTAAAAATAAAAGTTATTTTACGTTAAAATTCTAAGGAAACATAAAAGGACATTGGCTCTTAAAAGTTAGAAACAGTACTGACCTGCCAAAAAAAATGTGGATGGGGAGCAAAAGCATAAAAAGGCAATTCACAAAATATCTAATATTCATAATGACAAACACAAAAAAGAAATGTTCAAACTCAACCAGAAGTAACTAAATGTAAATTAAATCAAAATACAATTATTTTTAGAAATCAGATTGGTAGAGAGTGGTGACATGTAACCTAATGTAGGCACAGATTTGGGGCAGCAGGCACCTCTTACACAGCTGATAGGAGCATGAGTGGTGTGGCCTTTCTGCAGGGTGATCTGAATGGTGTGTATCGAAGGCTCTTACCCATTTTCCTGACAATTACATTTCTAGGAAAAGAATGTGAATCAAAAGTTTGTAGCCTTGAGGCTGTTTCAAAGCATTGACATGTTTAATATTAAGTGGTAAAATTAGATTAAAATATATAGCATTATCTTATTTTTTTTTGTAATTAGAAAAATAGTAAGTTTGTTTCAAAACACTTCTGTAGCCCTGGCTGGTGTTGCTCAATGGTTAGAATGTTGGCCTGTGCACTGAAGGGTCAAGAGTTCAATTCCTGGTCAAGGGCACGTATCTGGGTTGCAGGTTTGATCCCCGGCCCCAGTCAGGGTATGTGCGGGAGACAACCAATTGGCTCTCATATCAATGTTTATCTCTCTCTCTCTCTCTCTCTCTCTCTCTCTCTCTCTCTCTCTCTCTCTCTCTCTCCCCCCCCCACATCTCTTCCCTCCCTCCCTTTCCCTCTCTCTTAAAAATATAAAATCAATAGAAAAAATATCCTCGCGTGAGGATTAACAAAACAACAAAAACACCTTTGTAAATGTTTGCATGAATTAAAAATAAATAGAAGAGCATATACTAAAGGACTGGGGTGGTAGGACTTGTTTTCTTATTCTTGCTTATTAAGACTTCCTATGTTTTCTAAATAGAAAGATTCTATTTTTTTAATATAAATTTTTTAAAATATATTTTTTGTTGACTTCCAAGAGAGGAAGGGTAAGAGAGAGAGAAAACATCAGTGATGAGAGAGAATCATTGATCAGCTGCCTCCTGCACGCCCCCTACTGGGATCAAGCCTAAAACCTAGGCGTGACCGCAACCTGGGCATGTGCCCCGACCAGAATCGAACCATGACCTCCTGGTTCATAGGTCGATGTTCAACCACTGAGCCACACCAGCTGGGCAAAGATGCTATTTTATAATAAAAGGAAAATAGGTTATTTCCTCAAATTGCATTAATATTTCCTCCTACTTCTCTAGCTTTGAAGCCCAAGGCTACTGGAACTCTACCACAGTCATTCATCCCCATTTGGTCAATAGTCAACTAATGACTATTTCTTTATCTTTCCTTATCATTTTTGTTGTGTACCACTTTAGATTTTTGTGGATAGTTCACTTGAAAGGGTAAAAGAGGTGAATCTCAAATGATTCCATTCTACCCTTTACTTATAATCTTGTACTTTCCCTATGTGTTAAACCTGTAGTTAATATCAGGTATTTGGATAAAATTTAGTTACATGTTCCCTATAATAACATCTTCCCATTTGCTTTGGAAGGGAAAATCATTTTGCTGCAAGGTTTCTGTGGATATTCAGAAATACTATCTAATAAAAGAGAAACGCAAATTGACCATACCTCTGCTATGCCCACAAGCCACGCCCACCAGCCAATCAGGAGCGAGTGTGCAAATTAACCCAACCAAGATGGTGGTGGCCACAGAGCTGGAGTGAACAGGAGGCTTGGGTTGCCCCCAGTGATGGGAGAAGCTAAGCTTCCCGCAGGCCCTGGCCTCGGCTCAAGGATACAAAGTTTCAGTTGTAGAATATAAATAAATCCCAGATACCTCCTTCCAGCCTGACCTAGCCTCCGCTCAAGGAGGCACTGGAAAAAAATAAAAATAAAAAAGGAGGGGCTGGGAACTTGGGTCACTGGGGGCTGTGGCCAGCCTGCAAACAGCCATCAACCCCACAGCCAGGCTGGCCAGGCATCCCAGTGGGACCCCCACCCTGATCCGGGACACCCTTCAGGGCAAACCAGCCAGCCCCCACCTGTGCACCAGGCCTCTATCTATACTAATAAAAGGGTAATATACTAATTAGACTGGGAGACCTTCCAGGAGACCTTCTTGACATTCTTCTGGACAGACCTATGGTGGTGGGGCCGAAATAGAGGCAGTTAGAGGCCAAGAGGGAAGGGCAGTTGTGGGTGATCAGGCCAGGATGGGACGGCAGTTGGGGGTGATCAGGCTGGCAGAGGGGGGGGGGCACTTGGGGACAAGCAGACTGGCAGTGGGGGGCAGTTGAGGGCGAGCAGGCCGGCAGGCAGAGTGGTTAGGGGCAATCAGGCAGGCAGGCAGGAAGGTGAGCGGTTAAGAGCCAGCAGTCCCAGATTGCAAGAGGGTTGTCTGACTGCCGGTTTAGGCCTGATCCCTGTAAACCAGCAGTAGGACATCCTTCGAGGGGTCCCAGATTGGAGAGGGTGCAGGCTGGGCTGAGGAACACCCCCCCCCCCACCCCTGTGCATGAATTTTATGCACGAGGCCACTAGTCTATAATATAAATATTACATACATATAATATCCTAGATGTAAAGATATATATCAGATTTTTTTATTAATTCATTTTCATGCTTCCTTTGTATTCCTTCAATATATGGAAGAAATAACCTTTAGGAAGTTAGGCCAAATTAGTATAAAAATGGTTAAATAGAAGAGAAATTTGAAGAGGAAAAGTGTTCTGAAATCTAAGATGTACTTTTTAAATAAGCCAAATTCAGATTTATAAATCTGGAGAGTCTTATATATTTTGCCAAAAGATAAACTTCACATTTATTTAAACATCTAGACCTTATAGTACATTTTAAAATTTTTACCTAATTATAAATATGTGACTAACTTTTTGAAACTAGAATCAATATTCTTACCATAAATATTTTTATTTAGTTTTCTGGGGCTATAACTTTTAGGTGAAATTGTATCCTCTTTTCCTTACCCTGAATTCAAACTGAAAATCATTAGTTATCCTAAAATCTTACCTCACACTCTCCGACAGTGACAACATTATCTAATGCTTGGCTTAATTACTTGATGAGGCTGAGCCTGTGAGCAGCCAATAGAGCTGGGAGTAGGAATCAGCTATGGAAATGCAGATGTTTTCGGAATCCTAAATGTTGGTTGTAATGAACTCAGTTGCCAAAAACACCCAAGAAAATCCCAGAAGCCAATTTACTTATTCTTTAAAGTTAATGAAGAATAGGTGACCAATGAGCTCTTTTTCTCCTGGGTTGTCAAATCTTTGACTTTTCATCATTTTTTGAAATGTGCATTCTGAACCGCCATGACATCCACAAGCTGTGTGAACTTCCTGCCATGTGTTTCCCAACAGAACTACTTGGCCCACGAGGAGCTCTTGATCGCAGTGGAAATGCTGTCTGCTGTTGCTTTACTAAACCAGGCCTTGGACAGCAAGGACCTTGTATCTGTGCAGAATCAACTTAGAAGCCCAGCAATAGGCTTCAACAATCTGAACGAGACGTATGTTGAACGGTAAGGTGTTTCCCAAAACACTTCTCAATGCAGAAATGTATGTTTGGCAGATATCACAAATAAAGGATTTGTTACTTATTGAGGAAATCCATACACCCATGCTCATTTTCTTGAAAGTTAGTTAACTACTTTGTTTTAAGAGTGTAATATTATAGTCCATCTGTACAGTATTCCTTTTAGTGACGCAGAGGTCTAAAAATGATCATCCTATGGCAATTGCTGACTGACTTTGTCATGACCAAAGATTATTTGATAGGCTAAAAATGCAAGAAATGTTGCAAACATACCTTCCCCATACCTTCCTTTGGGCTTCTTTGGGAGATGACAATATGTAGAAAAGTGGGAAGGAACCTTAATAATCATCTGGTTCCATTCTCTGTATGTTACTGATGAGGAAACTGAATCTGGAATCAACCCAAAATTTGGCAATTGGACCCCAAACCTCATTTTTCTGGTGGTTAAACCAAAGGAATGCTGAGACCACAGTGGACCATGGCAGTGGGGAACAATCTCAGTTTAGTATTTTTCATTTCATGTTCCTTAAATATGGCACTAGATAATACAATCGATAGTATTATAAAACACTAGAGCAAATCCAGAGAGAAAATTAAGGGGCTGGAATAAGGAGCCCAATGAAAGATTCAGGCAGACAAAAGCCCAAGTAAAAAACGGAGTGATTTTCCATCCTTGTGACCACCAGGGGGAGATGTCTGCTTAGACCTTGACAAAATTCTTCAGCTGTTGTTTCTGTAACTGCTCAAATAGAAAGGTTGAGTAATTAATTCTCCTGAGTCAATATAGTAGTACAGAAAAAAAAAAGTTTTTTTTTAACTTGGTGTTTGACCACTTGTCTATGTAGAGAATGGCCCCAAATTAGGAAGACACTGGATTTTCCTTGTTTTTAGTCTTTTTGGAGAAACTAATGCTCTTACACTGCCTAAATTTGGCCACCTGGTTCATTATGCCTCAGAGTCTCTTTCCAAGATAATTTATTTCTACTATTTCTACTGTTTATGTTAATCACACCACCCTCTCCTCCAAGCTTAGAAACCTCAAGTTCAACTTGAGTTTTCCCCTGCCCTCTGCCAGGCAGCCTCCTGCTGTAAACAACCCACTCACTTCTCTCCCTATCAGTATCCAATCTGTGTGCAATACCTCTGCAAAGTGTCTCCATTTCCCAGCGACCACCTCATTTTCACTTTTGCTTCTATATATAATAACCTCCAGCTAGGTATTCCTAGATCTTTTCTGTCCTCATTCTTACCTAACCAGGCTTTGCTCTGCTCTCTCTTACTAGTCTATGTCCATGAATATTTCCATGCTTCTCCCCACCCCCGCTAATGTCATATCATATCTCTTGAGAATTAGCATCATGTGGAGAGGAACACAATCTTGGAACCAAAAAATATAATTTTGATTCTTCCTAGTGAAAAACTTCCTTGGCTTTTTTGTTGTCTTATCCACTAGACTGGAAGCTCCTTGAAGTATAAAGGCTGCATCTTGTTCATTTTAATATCCCTGTGATGCCTGCAACATATTTTATATATAGTATGTGCTTAATAAACATTTGCTGAACTAAGTTGGAATTTTAATCTCAAAACTTCCCAAGTCTGTTAGAAATATAATGTGACTAGTTGGCTCATGGAAGATGGTGAAGAGAGCTCTGAAGAGAGGTGGGGGGAAAGACATGGACTTTTGGGTAAACCACAGAGCACTTCCCAGAGTTCATGCCTTTGATACTCAGATGGAAAAGCCTGCGGAGCTATGTCTTACCCCTAAAATCTGTTCCCTTTGACTAGTGTTGGTTCATTGCTAAAGAAATGATGGGTGATTGCGGTTTTTTTTTCTGTGTTTATCCTCGTTTTATTCCCACTGGACTATCATTTAGATATGAAGCATGTGAAATACCTACAAGGATTCTGCACTCTTTTTTTAGAAGGGATGCTCACCAGTGGGAGTTGCCATTGATCCATATTTTTATTATGGTCAGTATTATATGTTACTAGTGACACAGAGTATCTTCGTAGGCTTATAATTCTTGGTAAGGGGAAAATCTTACACATGACAGTTAACTAGTTTCAGGCCTGCACCTGGTGATGTCTCATTCGGCGACAGATAATGAATCATCACCACTACTTCCTATTTTGAATGATGTTTTTCTCTCTCGGGCTACTCCGTGGAAGACACCTCAGTGTCATCTAGAGCCGTGGTCACTAACCAGTGGTCCACGGACTACTGGTGGTCCATGAGGTCCAAAAGGTTGGCAACCGCTGATCTAGAGGCATGCAAAACTTTAAGAAAATTTGTCACAACAAGAAAACAGTTTTAGGCTTAATGCAGTGTTAATTCTTTAACCTCTGTTAGGAAATCTGCAGGTGCTATTCAGAAGTCAAGCTGCATAGTAAATCAATAGGCACATAGAGGATTGGTCTTATTTCCCTGGAGTAATGCAAAAGCCAACTAAACTATTGAGTGCCTTTACTTTGGGCTAGACTGGCTCACATTAGCTTATGGATCTAACACTGGTTCTGTAAATTTTAAATAGGAAAATTGATTATTGAGAAATGAAAGTTCCTTAGTAATATTTCAAGATGGGTATCTTTTCCTGTAAAATTTCTCCAGATAAGAAAAATAACTGGAGCGATTGGCCAAACTCTTATTTTCCAGAGGGCTCTGCTGAGTGAGGAGGGTCAGGGGCCAGGACTGAGGTGTGAGAGTGCTGTGGCAGGGAGGGGACATGAGGGTTTTGAGTAGCTGCTCTGAAGCCTTAGGAGCAATGGATGGGTGAGGAGGAACTTTAAGATATTCTGGTTCAACTCATGCACCACCACTTCAAGAAAACATACAGTGAAGTTGTGTGTCATTTAGCAAGGTTTTCTGGAACTACATGTGCATTTTATTTGATTCCTCAATAGGCATGTTAGATCTCAGGGTGACCCAGCTATGTTAGGGTTGCAGTAGAAAGGACTCTTACAGCTCACATTGTGGGAAGAACAAGAGTAATAAAAAGAACCTTGATGGAAGGGTTGAGGGCCATGGTCATTCAGAGCCAAGGTGTGCAAAAGGGAGAAAATTAGTAATTAGACAAAAAGCAAAATCACAGGCTTGAGGATATCTAAATTATTTTTGTTTTGTTTTGCTTGAGTTAGGTACGAAGCTGGATTTTGAGGAACTTTCATTAAACAGCATTTGTACTTAAAGTATTTCTAAGAAAAGAACACCATGAGTATACGTGAGCTTGTTGTATGTTGACAAGGCTGCACTCCACAGTTTTAGTTGTCTTTCTACTCTTTGTCTCATCTCATAACAAACACTTTTGGCCCCTCGCGTCAAATTTAAGAGGCATAACTTGAACAAAGAATGAATGTCTCTTTGTTATTAGTGTCATGATCGTTCTCTCTTCCACAGTTATGCAGATGAACTACTCTCCTTCAAACTGGATGTTTTGTCCCAAGGGCAAAAGAACTTAAGCTGGAATGAAATTCAGAATTGTATTGATATGGTTAATATTCAAATTCAAGAAGAAAATGACAGTAAGTATGGAATACTTTTTTTCTCTAGTATAGTGGGAGGATAAGGTGTCCCGATAACTTCTCTAGATTAGGGCTACAAATTTTGCTCATGGAACCCTATGAAAGCACACTCCTCTAGCATGTATGTATGTATTTATATGTAAATTGTATGCTTGTACTACTGTAACCAACATATTATAACATTACAAAAATACATAAAAAGACATGAAAGGACAGGTTAAAAATACATATAAGTGGGGTGTGAAGAGAGCAGACCGCCTGAAGAATGGCTCCTCTGTGTATAACACATCCAACAGCAACTTGGGCTTACTCCTCACGGGTGGCAGGATGCTATGACCTTCCTGTGACATGATGCCCTATACATGAAAAGAAAAAACAACTACCATACATGGAGGTCCTAATAACTTTTATTTATTGGTACTTCAGAGTTGACTACTCTAATAACTCAGTTTTTTAGGCACTCAGCTTTATTTTGACTTTTCATTTGGACATTTTCCTGAAATATGACACATGTTCCTGTCCTAGGAAGAAATTGGAACATAATCTAACTTTCACCTTATAATCAGAAGTCATGGTGATTCGTTATGTTTCTAGAAATTATGAACTATGAGCATGAAAGTGGGCAATCCCAAGAGGATATGCCCTGAAACATACTTTCTTGAGTGTCAGCTGCTTCCTTATCATTTGCCTTTTGCATCTAAAAACAGTGAGGAATGAGGAGCTGTGTAACTTTAGCAATCAGTTAATTCACTAATTTCTGTAGCATGCATGACCAAATTCAAGCTTTAAGCAGTTTTTTCCATCATAAAAACCAACAGCCCTGGCTGATGTGGCTCAGTTGATTGAACATTGTCCTGTGCACCAAAAGGTTGCTGCTTCGATTCCCCATCCGGGCACATGCCCCAGTTTGGGCTTTGATCCCTGTAGCAGGTGTGCAGGAAGCAGCCAATCCATGGTTCACTCTCACATGGATGTTTCTCTCTCTCCCTCTCCATTCCTCTACGAAATTAATAAAAATATTTTTTTAAAACAAACAAAACAAAACCCTGGTGTTTGTGTCCTGTTACAAAGCTCAGTGCCCCAGCCCTCTGCCTTTCACCTTCCTCCTTGATCCCCAGCTACAGCACTTGGAGTCTCCTGCAGCAATGGTTTGAGTGCTTTGTCTAATGCACTCATTTGGGTAGGATGGACTCTCTTTGGGTAGGCAGAATAAAGAATCATGTCTCATCTTTGTTTTCTAGCTTTTTCAAATTGTTTTTTTCACTCTTAGAAAAAATTTATTGAATTCATTAGGGTGACTGGCTAATAATATAAAGGTTTCAAGTGTATAATTCTATAATACATTATCTGCATATTGTATTATATGTTCACTACCCAACTCAAGGCTCCTCCCCTTACCATTTATCCCCCTTTTACTCTTCTACTTCCCCTCCCCGCTTTCCCTCTGGCAATCACCACATTGTTGTCTGTGTCTATGAGGTGTTTGGGGTTTTTTTTGTTTGTTTGTTTTTTTTGCTTATTCCCTTCATCTTTTCACCCAGTCCCCTAACCCCTTCCCCTCTGACAGCTGTCAGTCAGTTCTCTGTATCTATGAGTCTGTTTCTGTTTTGTTTATTTATTTTTGTTTATTAAATTCCACATATAAGTGAGATCATATGGTATTTGTCTTTCTCTGACCTATTTCACTTAATGTAATACTCTCCAGGTCCATCCATGCTGTCATAAAAGGTAAGATTTCCTTCTTTTTTACAGCTGAATCGTATTCCATAACTTTTCCCCAATTCTTTCTGACAATACCTGAAGTCCAGTTCTGCTTTGGTGATTGTGGTGTGTGTTGCTTATGCAAGGGAAGGTGTGTGAGTTCTCAGTGCTGAACAATTGTAGTTTTACTCTCATTCTTGACTTTGATTTTACAAAGGGGAGGGAATGCCATTTTTGTCCCAGAATATCTTAAGAGCCTTTGCTTTTATCAGGAAAAGGGGAAAAAAGTAACGTGTATAACTTCAAAAGAGAGAGGTCTTCTGTAGGTGGTTATCATTTTTAAAGAAAAATCCCTTTGGATTGGTATGGCATTTATCTAGTTAAAGTGGGACACTGTCATTCTCCACAAGATATGTCACATGGCCACTCTCATATTTCTTTTAAACATCTTGTCATGAAGGGCACATATACCAGCAGAGTTATTTCAGATATTCTATATCATATTTCCTTCCTAGGATTTGGAGAGTTTAATACAGAACATTTAAATTCTTTCTTTTTATTTTTTAATAAATCTTTATTCAGATTATTACAATTGTTTCTCCTTTCTTCCCCCATAGCTCTCCTCCACCCAGTTCCCACCCTACCTTCTGCCCTTACCTCCCCCACACTGTCCTCATCCATAGGTGTACGATTTTTGTCCAGTCTCTTCCTGCACCGCCCCCCCTAATCTCCTTTCCCCCTGAGAATTATCAGTCCACTCTATTTCTATGCCCCTGATTCTATTATATTCACCAGTTTATTCTGTTCCTCAGGTTTTTAATTCACTTGATTTTTAGGTTCACTTGTTGATAGATATGTATTTGTTGTTCATAATTTTTATCTTTACTTTTTTCTTCTTCCTCTTCTTAAAGAATACCTTTCAACATTTCATATAATCCTGGTTTGGTGGTGATGAACTCCTTTAGCTTTTTCTTATCTATGAAGCTCTTTATCTGCCCTTCAATTCTGAATGATAGCTTTGCTGGGTAGAGTAATCTTGGTTGTAGGTTCTTGCTATTCATCACTTTGTAGATTTCTTGCCACTCCCATCTGGCCTTGGCCTGCATAGTTTCTGTTGAGAAATCAGCTGACAGTTGTATGGGTGCTCCCTTGTAGGTAACTAACTGTTTTTCTCTTGCTGCTTTTAATATTCTCTCTTTGTCTTTTGCCCTTGGCATTTTAATTATGATGTGTCTTGGTGTAGTTCTCTTTGGATTCCTTTTGTTTGGGGTTCTGTGCGCTTCCTGGACTTATAAGTCTATTTCTTTCACCAGGTGGGGGAAGTTTTCAGTCATTATTTCTTCAAATAGGTTTTCAGTATTTTGCTCTCTCTCTTCTTCTGGCACCCCCATAATTCTGATGTTGGTACCCTTGAAGTTGTCCCAGAGGCTTCTTACACTATCTTCAACTTTTTGGATTTTTTTTTGCTTTTTTGCTTTTTCGGTTGAGTGTTTTTTGCTTCTTTGTATTTCAATTCTTTGACTTGATTCTTGCGTTCCTCTAGTCTGTTGTTGGGTCTCTGTATAATATTTTTTATTTCAGTCAGTGTATGTTTAATTTCTAGTTGGTCCTTTTTCATATCTTCGAGGGTCTTGTTATATTTATCGGCCTTTTTTAGGCTATTCTTGAAAAGCCTTATAACCGTGGTTTTGAATTCTATATCCAGTCATTTGTTTTCCTCCATTTCTTTCATTTGTGATCTGTTTCTTTGTCGCTGCATTTTCATTGCTTCCCTGAGTTGGTAGGGTGGCTTTGTGTGCTAGGTTTCCTATATGGCCCAGTGGGTCGGCCTCCCAGTTACCTGAGGTGGACACTCTTGGTGCACCCCTTTGTGGACTGTGTGTACAGCCTTGTTGTAGTTAAGTCTTGATTGTTGTTGGTATCACTGGGAGGAATTGACCTCCAGGCCTGTTGGCTGTGAGGATCAGCTGTGTCTACGCTGGGAGAAGTTCGGTGCTGGAGACAGCCTTATAGGATTAGACTTGCCAAATTGCAAAAGCCTCTGTGTTCAGCTTGGATGGGGTGGAGTCTCAGGGAAGAGCAGACAGTCTTGGCTTCCTGTCAGCCCTGCCCTTGTGTGTGCACGTGGGCCTCCAGATCTCTGCCTTCCCCGGCTCCCGAGCCTCCGCCCAAGAGTCCAGATTCCCCCTGCAAGAGCGTGGGTTCCCAGGGGCTCGTCTGGAACTGGGGTTCAGTGCAGTCAGAACTGGGGTTCAGTGCAGTCAGGAGCTTCCGACTCCCTTCTGCTAGGGAAAGCCTGTGGCAACCTCCTCAGTCTTTGTGCGCACTGGCGTGTGTGCCTCCAGACCCCCTCCCCCAGGTCTCCGAGTCTCCGAGTGCCTTTCTCTCTACCTGACAGTCCAGACTCCCCCTGTATGAGCATGGGTCCATGGGGTTTTGCCCGGAATTGGGGTTCAGTGCAGTTGGGGGCTTCCTTCCCCCTCCCGCCAGAGAAAGTCAGCTAGGCTCTCAGCCGCCCTTCCTCTCTGTGCGCACAAAGACCCTTTGCCGTACCTCAACCCTTTGCTGTTCCTCCAATTCTCCGTGAGCTTTTCTCTTTCCTTCTAGTTGTAGAATTTCCACTCAGCCAGCTTTCCTGTGGTTCTGGATGGTGTCCGTTTTGTGTTTTAGTTGTAGTTTTGAAGTTGTTGTGCGAGGCAGCTGTTTAGGTGCTTAGCTATGCCGCCATCTTGGTTTCTCTTCATGCTTTTCTTTTTCTAATTTCCTTCTTTTGGCTTGTTCTGTTATTCTGCCAAAATGAGGTATTTTTAAAGTTCTTTTAAGTATTGAGCTTGATAGCATATATTTAGGTGGTTGCTTAAAAAGCTAAATTTTAAAAACATACCATTATGTATTCCATGGCAGGAATTATACAGTATAATAATTAAATCATCTGAAAATGCTGAGAATTTTTCATGGACATCTTGAAAGTGCTTTACTCTCCCCAGCCCACCCCTGCCACGTGCTCTCAGGTCTCATCCTCTGACTGATTTGTGATATGGATAAGGGATGCAGCTAATGGGAAATGATAAATGTAGAAGGTGAATTTAATGGAGAAGCTGCTAAATGCATTTTCTTAGACTTGGATTCTCTCTTGGTTTCTCACTGGAAAGTTCACTGTTGCCAGTAGAGCCCCAGAGGAGCATTCGTGTAGCCTAGACAAGGAAGTTTTCTTCCTTGAATTGCTTTTTACGTTTGGTAGGTACCATTCTTTGTAGGGTACCTCCTCTGCTGTCTTAAATACACAGTCTCTAAGAGAATTTCTGCCCACTCCCTCATTCTGCCCGCATTCTCATGCGAGAATGTTACTATAGTCTCACACGATGACTTAAGGAGGTGGGCCATGAACTGAGGCTCAGCAATCTTTGTTAAAATGGGATTTCCCCTTGACTTATAAACAGAGGAAGTGATACAGATGCACCAGGGGGCTCTGAGTAGGTCTTTCAGCTCCTATGAGGTCATTTACTATGACCTCAGCAGCTTGAGTCTTAGAAACATTCCAAACAAAACTTAAGCAGGTGATTTCAATCAAGTGAACTGGAATGCATGCAGGTGAGCAGCCAATGGGAACACACATTTCTTATACTGTGATTCCGATTCATTTTGGATAGGGTGTTTAAAACTATTTAGAACAGTCTACCGAAGGTAGGTGTCTAGAGAATGAAATGAATTAGTCTGTGCTCTCCAGTTTATAACTACAACAGGGTAAATGATAATACCTTGCCCTGGCCAGGTGGCTCAGTTGGTTGGAGTGTTGTCCCATACACCAAAAGGTTGTGGGTTTGATCTCTAGTCGGACAAATACAGAAGGCAACCTACTGGTCTGCCTGGCTCGCTCTCTCTCTCTCTCTCTCTCTCTCTCTCTCTCTCTCTCTCTCTTCCCCTCCCCTTCTTCCCTCCTTCACTCCCTCTCTGAAATATATAAAGAACATATCCTCAGGTGAGGATTATTTTTAAATGACAATACCTTGTAGGTAGATAGTACTTAGACTTTCCTGAGTTCTTCCAACGTTTTGAAATAATATAACTTGAATGTTAGGAAAGTACTTTTACTTTTTTTCAAATATATTTAAGTATGTACTATAATCAGGAATAATTTCTAATCATTTTAGATTGTCCCTTCCATCCTCCAGATAATTATTTCCATCCTTAGCAAAGTGGTATTTATGGAGTCATCTATTTGGGAGATACTTAGCTGAGTATTTTACTTTAATTTCAAATATCTCAAGATGCAGATAAATTAATAGTACTTATTCTGTTTCATAGCACATTTTTAAAGTGAATTGTGATTGTTTTGGATGAAAGATAACTGACAAAATAAGAAGTAAGAAGTTTGGCTTTAAGAATATTTATTTTCTAAGCTTGCTGCTTGTTTATGTTTAAGTTTTATAGTAGTTCTTGTCCATCAGCACTGAGCTGGGAAGCAAAAGCCCCCTGTTAGTATATATGTATGTGTGTACAATGTTTATATACATGTATTCACGTATATACACATATTTGTACATACACTATAGTTTTTTTATGAATGGTTGATAGTTTATTTTTAATAATAAGGCAGTATTGAGAAGTGACCTCTAAATGGATCCCTTTTGCTAGTTTCAAAAACTCTCCAGATTCCATAGCTTGGTTTCTGTGCTTTCCATTCCTGGACCTTATAGTCTATGTCCTTAGATCCTATGCTCTGGTAGAGATGGTGGAAGGTTAAACTGATGGAATGCTTATTCTTCCCTTGGTACCTCCAAGACTTAGGGCTCCAGGTGTGATCTTACCAGGTGGTATTACTGAAACAGTGGCATTCAGTAGCCATACTTGAACCTTAACCATATCCCCAAACATGCATGACTATGGAACTTTCCTATACTTCCAAGAAAGTATGGGTATCTTAACTGAAATTAAATAAAATTTCAAATTATGTTTTTCACTTATGCTAACCACATTTTAATGGCTTAGCAGTTAAATGTGGGTAATGGCTACTATATTGGAAAGCCCAGATACAGAACATTTCCATCGTCACAGAACATGCCATTGAGCATCATTGGGACTATATTGACCTGGAAATTCACTCTACTAACACTGTAGGGAATTGTTTGCTTTTGGAACTCTCTGTTTTGGCATTTCTTAGAGTGGTAAAGTAGAATAATCCAAAGAATAGAATATATATCCAAATGTTTTTGCATTTCAGTTTTTTTTCCTGTATATCTCTACATTAAATTCTTCCAGCACACTGGTATTATATGATTCCATCATCCGCTATCTAAGTGAGGGGGTTGCCTTAGAAATTAGCATCCCTGCTGCTACTTGTGTGTAAAGCTAACCCCCTTTTTATAGCAGCTTCATTGAGACATAATTCACATACCATAACATTTATCCTTTTACTGTTTTTATGGTTGTTTTATGTATTTAAAAGTTGTATAACAGTTATAAGACTCTGTTCAGCTAGTCTTCAGATGGTTATTCAGGTTGATTTTTCTGTACTTTAGCTGCATTCTGATATGGTGCTGGGAAGAGGCGAGTGTGAACTTCCACCTACTTCCACCTACTTCACCACCATCTTGCTGTCTCACCACTGTCTAAATTCATAACATTTCCTCACCCCAAAAAGAAGCTTCCTCCCCTCCTCCCACTCTCTAATCTACTAATCTACTTTGTTTCTCTGGACTTTCCTGTTCTTGACATCTCATATAAATAAAATCATGTAATATGTGGCCTTTTGTGACTTTTTTTTTTTTTTTCACTTAGCCTGATGTTTTCAAGGTTCATCTATGTTGTATCACATTTCAGTATACTTCATATTCCTTCCTAGATTAAATAATATTTCGTTCTATGGGTAGACATTTTGTTTATTCATTCATCAGTTAATGGATATTTGTGTTGTTTCTACTTTTAACTACTATGACGACTACTTCTGTAAATATTCATGTATAAGCTTTTGTGTGAACATATGGTTTCCGTTCCCTTGAGTACATACCAAGAAGTGGAACTGCTGGATTATATGGTGGTGGTCTGTGTTTAATATGTTAAGGAATTGCCTGTTTCCCAAGGTGACTATCATTTTCCATTTCCACCAGCAATGTATATTCCAGTTTCACCACATCCTCACACCACCTGTTATGGTTTGTGGGTATGAAGTGGTATCTCACTGGGATTGGGTTTTGCTTTTTCCTAATAACTAATGATATTGAGCATCTTTTCATGTGCTTATTAGCCATTTGTATACCATTTTTAAAGAAATGTCTATTCAAGTCCTTTACCCATTTTAAATTGGGTTTTCTTTTTTACTTTTGAATAGTAAGAGTTACTTGTATATTGGCATACTTGTGTAGAAGGTATACAAGTCCTTAATCAGATACAGGACTTGTAAGTATTTTCTCCCATTCTGTAGGTTGTTTTCATTTTCTTTGATGGTGTCCTTTAAAGCACAAAAGTTTTAAGTTTTGTAACATACCATGCATTTAAATTTTTCTTTTGTTGTTTGTGGTTTTGGTGTCATAGCTAAGAAGTAGTGCCTAATTCAAGGCCACAGAGATTTATTACTGTTTTCTTCCAAGAGTGTTATTGTTCACTAGAGGCCCGGTGCACAAAATTCATGCATGGTGCGGGGTGTTACTCAGCCCGGCCTGTACCCTCTCACAATCCAGGACTGCTGGCTCCTAACTACTCACCTGCCTGCCTGCCTTATTGCCCCTGCCTGCCTTATTGCCGCCTGCCTGCCTGATCACCCCTAACCCCTCTGCCTGCCTGCCTGCCTGTCACCCCTAACCACCTTCGGGCCCCTGCCACGGTGGCTTTGTCAGGAAGGATGTCTGGAAGGTTGTTCAGCTGTCCGGTCTAATTAGGATATTATGCTTTTATTATAGATGCTTTTACTTCTAGATCTGTGATCCATTTGAGTTATTTTTTGTGCATAGCGTAATATAGGAAATTTAATTTCGTTCTAATTCATGTGGTTATCCAGTGGGCCCTGGGCCATTTGTTATAAAACTGTTATTTACCTGTTGAATTGTCTTGGCATCCTTGTCAAAAATCAACTGACCATAACTGTAAGGGTTTATTTCTGAATTTTAAATTCTATTCCATTGATCTGTATATCTATCCTTACCCTCGTACAGTGGTCAGCAAACCACGGCTCGCGAGCCACGGTTTGCCGCTCTGTTGACTAATGATTTGCCGACCACTGCCCTAGTATAATGCAGTATTAACTGTAGCTTTAATAGTAAATTTCAAAATTGGGAAGAGTCCTTCAACTTGGTTCTTTTTCTTGCTTTCTTTTTCCTTTTTTAAAAATTTTTTTATAGTTTAGGTGCATTAATCTTTTTATATATTTTTTAAATTGATTTCAGAGAGGAAGGGAGGGGAGAGAGGGATAGAAATATCATTGATGAGAGAGAAGCACTGATCAGCAGTCTCCTGCATACCCCACCCTGGGGATGGAGCCCGCAACCCTGTCATGTGCCTTTGACCAGAATTGAACCTGGGACGCTTCAGTCCGCAGGCCAAGACTCTATCCACTGAGTCAAACCAGCTAGGGAAACTTTGTTCTTTTTTCAACATTGCATTTTTTTATTCTTGGTCTGTTGCATTCCCATATGAGTTTAGAATCAGCTTGGCAGTGTCTGTTAAAAATAATAGGCAGCTAGTATTTTATTAGGTGTTGCATTGAAACTGTAAATCCATTTGAGGAGTATTTCCATCTGAACAATATTAAGTCTTTAGAGCCATGAGCATGAGATGATTTTTCCATTTATTTAAGTCATCTTTAATACTTTTCAATGCTCTTTCATACCTTATGCTTCTTTTATTAAATTTATTCTTACTTATTCTTTTTGTAATCTATTTATAATTAGAATCTATTATATATGCATTTTTCCCTTACTGTCATTTCAGATTGCACATTGCAAATATATAGGGATACATTAGATTTTTGTACACTGATCTTATCTCTCGCAGCCTTAGCTGTACTTGTTTATTAGCTCTTATATTTTTTGTGTGTCTGTATTCCCCGCCCCCCAACTTCATCTTTATAATTGCTGATTCTAGAGAACTTATAAAGTACTGTGGTTTAAAAGGAAAACTTTCTTCATTTTCCAGGAGTTGTGGCTGTGGGGTGTATCAATGAAGCTATTGATGAAGGAGATCCTTTAAAGACACTAGAAAGTCTGCAGTTACCTACAGCTAATATTAGAGATGTGGACCCCGGCCATGCCCAGCACTACCAGGATGTTCTGTACCACGCCAAATCACAGAAACTGACGGTAAGTCTCAGTAAGTTCATTTCCTTCCCAGTTACAGACTAGATAAGGGAAAAGGTGGAAGGGAGGATTTTTTTTTACCCATCTTTTCCTAAAGCTCTTGTTTTAGCAATTGCCTATGAATCAAAATGGAAGTAATAGCGCTGTCATTTTCCTGGCGTCAAACATTAGGAGGAAGCCAGCTCCAGAACTGATGACTGCTTCCACTCTTTTCCTAAAAACTCAGTTGTGAGTGAGCTTTTGTTCAGAGTCCAAGTTCTCAGATATTTTCTGAGCACATGCTGTGTGCATAGTGCAGTATATAGCATCTGGTATGGGAAAGGGGATCCAAGGAACACGTGACACCATCTGAATGTTCTCTGTCTTTATCCTCAATGCTGAAAAATGGATTGAGGCAGTGGGCATGCTCTGATAGAAGAGTTAAATAATAGTCAATATAGGCATGTGGCAGAGCGTCAAAATGAGAAGTGCACAGGGTGACTCAGAGATGGTTGGGATTGTTGCGGATCAGAATCCTAAGAGCAAGTTGCAGTGGAGAGAGAATAGAAGCTGTGCCTGAAAGGTAAGGAAGAGTTGGTTAGGTGGGTGGAAAGCAGGATGATTTAGGGAGGAACCAGCATGGTTTGTTCTGGACATAGGACACTGACCTGGCCAGAGTCCCCATAAAGAGCAGACGGTTTATCTGACTGTGAAGCTTGTACTGATGTTATAAGGAGTCAGACAGATACTGGCCGCCATTAGAAGGGTACTGGGCTGAGGGGTGAGCCTTGTATGACCTGTCACCTGAGAGTGGGAGTGATGCTGCCTGGGTGCTAGCCACTCATACCTTTCATGTCCCCCTGTATTAGCCAACCCAAAGGAGGTGAGCATCTCCTCTGTATGAGACTTTGGAACCAGGAACTGCCTTATGTGAGATGGGAAATACACCCTTGGTTAGAGCAAACATTTATTCATCACCTGATATTTGCTGGGCATGATATTAGATATTAGATACTTTGTGCATATTCTCACATAATCCTCATAACAGCTCTCTGAACTATCATTATCATCATCTTATAGATAATGAAGCTAAGTGTTACCCCAAAAAAGTCATTATTTCTGGAACTATGCCCCAGTCTGTGTGACTCAGAAACATAATTAAGGCAGACGGTAAAGGGTATTTATTGCAGCATTGTTTGTAATAGCAAAAGACCAAAAAAAAACTAAAATGTCCATCAGGAGGGGCTGGTTAAATTGCAGTGTATCCATACAGTGAAATACACAGAAAAGAATGATGGTTCTATATTGGACAATATTTAATATGTGTGTTAAGTGTTCGTATGCTTCCACATACATACACACCCATATACACTGAGTGGCCAGATTATTATGATCTCTGAACGCATAATAATCTGGCCACTCAGTGTATATCCTATATAATAAAAGGCTAATATGCAAATTGTCCCCTCGACCAGGAGTTCGACCAGCAGGCAGGCCGGCCAACCGCCCATGTCCCCTTCCGCTGGCCATGCTGGCCAGAACCCACCCATGCACGAATTCATGCACCGGGCCTCTAATATACATATATATACACATATATACACACATATATACATATACACACACATCTATATACACATGTATATATGTATACATATGTATACACACACACTGAGTGGCCAGATTATTATGCATTCAGAGATCATAATAATCTGGCCACTCAGTGTATATGTGGGCTTATATGTGTGTAGAATATTTCTGAAAGAAGACACCATCTGGAAGGTGAACCAGATAGAAAGTTTGATACTTCTTTTTTCTCTGTTCTTATACTATTTGGACTTTTAAGTTTTTTCAGAATGCATGTATTACTCAGTGTTTCTAAACTTTCAAAATACAAGGTAAACAACTCACAAAGGGCCAATTCCCTCAGTAACTTAGTCTAGTTTCTAGAACAGGACTGCTCCAATTCAGGTGTTCCCTTCAAAGTAACTAACTTTGTCTCAAAGCATTAGAAATATTTTGGCATCATGTAGTCTCCAGCAGCATACAGAAATGGTTGCTTCTGGAAGAGCATTGAGTGACTAGCGAAGAGGAAGAAACATTTCCTGATCTTTTAAATTTTGTACTGTGTATTTCCTGTGCAAAATAAATCTTTAATAAATAAAAATTCACTGAAAGTAGAAAAAAATGAAACAGTCTAACCCCTGTTCACTCCTCATTAAAGGTGACGAAAACTGTTCCCTAGGGTGGGGGCCTTCTGTGCTGTTTGCCCTCGGATTGGCACGGCGGCAGCAGGGCTTACCCCTACCCACGCTGTGCAGGTGCCCTTACGCGAATCTTCATTTGAGCCTCCCAGCAACTGTGGGGGATGGGGGTTCTCCTACCTGATGTGAATGACCTGAGGCCTGGGTTGAATGCCAGGCCAGGGAGTGAGAGAATGAGACGCAGATCCAAGCCTTGTGTTCCCACATCTCAGGGGAGGAGAGTAGACCCTGTCAACTAGGAAGAGTGAGCTGCCACCTGCTACTGCCACTGATGTAGCTGTGGCCCTGGCACAGGGCACACTTAGCAGCATTTTAAGATAAAATTTGTTTGCTTTGGACACAAGGCACTATTCAAATGTTGGTTTTGCCAAAAATTAACTAGGGATTTTAGTCAAGTCACCAAAATTCTCTATGCTTCAGTCTACACATGTAGTACCTGTCTTATAGGGTTATAAGGTTAATGCCCTGCCCGCAGCCACTTGGGGGTTTGTCCTGGAGGTGACCCTGACTCCACAAACGTTTCATAGTGTTTCATAGGCAGGCGGTGGAGGTCCCCCCCAGAGGATTCCCTTGTGAAGGTTCCGAATCAGGGCAGAACCACATAGCACCCCTCCAGAGCACCCCAAAGCCTTCCCTGAGTGATTGTGGGGTGCCAGCTCTCGTTTGGGCATCCTTCCTCAGTGTGAAGGCAGTGGCTTTAATAGTGTGATTAGAGCATTAAATATGAGCATAGGGAGCTAGGTTCTAGCTCGGGTATTAAAGTACTCTGGCCAATAAAATTAGGGGCTTGAACTGTATTGGAACAGCTAACAGACTTAAAACAATTCTACGCAATGAATCTGATTTGGTTACATTCCTTTTTTTATCAACATTTTTCTTTCTCTGCCCATCAATTTTAAAACTCTTTTCTCAGCCTGATCTCTTTCCCTGGGGGGAGGGTGGAAATCTGGTTCTGTTTATTTGGTAGGGTGTCCGCATTTCTTTCTTTTCTTTTTTAAAAAAATATATTTTTTTATTGATTTCAGAGAGGAAGGGAGAGGGAGATAGAGATAGAAGCTTCAATGATGAGAGAGAATCATGGCTCGGTTGCCTCCTGCACACCCCCTACTGAGGACCGAGTCTGCAACCCGGACATGTGCCCTTGGCTGGAATCGAACCCAGGACCCTTTAGTCTGCAGGCCAACACTCTTATCTATTGAACCAAGCCAGCTAGAGCTGCATTTCTTTTTAACCTCTGTTATTTTGATAGCTAGTAGTTTACAGTTGTGTTTTACGGTGGTATTTCTGTGCCTTGCCTTCCCAAGGTCTAAACATGGGAAATAATAGAAGGAAATATATTACTTGTATTGTCAGTATAAAATAAAGCTTGTAAAATATATAGTGTTAAAGGTCTCAATGATAATATCTTCAAAGAATAGATGCTGAGTTTTATCAAAGATAAAGGGCAGTGGTGTAAGTTGGTGAGGATTACTTGGCCATATAAAATATCCTTATATGGTAAATATTACTTGGGCCTTGGTAATAGTATTTCAAGTATAATGTTGTGTAGGCAGCAAATTCTTTTTGTCTCTTGGGGAAAGTCTGGGTAAAGGGCATACACTTAGCAGAGAACACACTTTGTTCACCAGGGGCAGTGAATTTTGAGCTATTTTTAAATTGAAGGCTTTGCTTGAGAACATATGAATTGTATCCCCACCAAAAGTTCTGTTTTGCTGCTACATGTAGTTTATTGCATAAAAATTAAGTGTGCTTTTTTAATAAGTGAATATTGTTTCATGTTCTCCATAGATAAAACTGTATTGCAGTTGGTGACTTTATTTGCAAAAACTAGTTCCATACATTTACCTTTTTGTCATCTTGAAACTTACTTTAGATTTGTTTTTCTTGCTTGCTTTAGTATTTACCTGAGTTTTGTTCTTCACACAACCGCACACATGCTGTGAAGGGTTTTTATGGGCATGTGTGGGTGTTTTTTAACTTAAGTCCAATGAAACAGGAAACTCTGCGCATTAAAAATTATGTATTTAAATTTTTTTATTGTTTTGATGGTCACTACAAGTATATTGGTCAATGCACATTCTTACAGACTTGAAAATTCATGTCAGCAATCTTTTATGCCCTTAACTACTGATATCCTACCTTCTGTCTAATCCCTAAACTAAGAGAAATATAGTCATTTACCTATAGGAAGATGCTGGGCGTTTATAACAAAATGTCCTTTTTCCCATTAAAAACTATGTTTAAGCCACAAAAACAATGGAGGCATTTTAAACTTGTATATGATTTTGAGTATATTCGTAGCTTAGCTTCCTAATTTTTTTTATATGCCCAAACTAAAAATGGTGTTATCCCTTGTCATACAGAATACCTTGCTTTCTCTGTTGGAATGTAATGGACTTTCATGCTGCTAAGGTGCTTTGGGATTTTATTCTTTCATTCATTCAGCCACATGACAATGTACTTGTAAAGCATGGAGCTGGGCCCCACAGACCCTGAAAAAACTTGAGCCTGGGTTGCCATAAAAAGCACAAAGAAGGAACAGAACAAGCTCCTTCTCTACTATACTAATACATGGTGCTTAAGTGTTTATGGAATTAATATTTGTATGTAAATGAACTTTACATAAGTACCATAATAAAAAGACAATAAAATGCTTTGAAAGTTCAGATTAGAAAAAAGAACTTCTAGCTTGAGAATCAGGGAAGAATGATCCTTTGAGGGCTTTAACAGATGGAAAGAATTAAGGCAAACATGTTAGAAATAGCTTTCCAGTTAAAGACAGAGGCAAAAAGAGGAGAAATCACATCACAGCAAAGCAAGAAGCTTGGCTAGTGTCTACATCACAGGCAAGGTTTATTGGGAAGTAAAATTAGAAAGTTAGCCTTGAATGCCAAGCTAAAGATTAATCATTTATTCTAAAACAGTGGGGAGTCCATGGAGGTTTTAAGCTGTGTGTGTGTGTGTGTGTGTGTGTGTGTGTGTGTGTGTGTGTGTGTGTGTTGGTTAAACAATCATATTTTACATGGTGTTCCCCCTGATATTTCCAGTACCCCAAATGGCACCATACATAGTTATTGCAATATTATTGTCTATATTTCCTATGCTGTTCTTTACATCCCTACGGCCATTCTGTAACTGTCAACTTGTAGTTCTTAGTCCCTTCGCCTCTTTCTCCCAGTGCCCCAATGCCCCCTTGCTTCTGGCAACCACCAGTTCTCTCTGTGTATCTATGAGTCCCTTTCAATTTTGTTTGCTTATGTTGTTCTTTAGATTCCATATATAAGTGAAGTCATATGATATTTGTCTTCCTCTGGCTTATTTCTCTGAACATGATACCCTCTAGGCCCATGCTGGCACAAATGGTATGATTTCATTATTTTATATGGCCAAGTAATATTCCATTGTATATATGTACCACAACTTTTTAAATCTAATTATCTATTGAGGGGCACTTGGGTAGATTTCATAGCTTGGTTATCATAAATAATGCTGCAGTGAGCTTGGGGTGGGGGGAGGGCTGAGTGAAGTATTCAAACTGATATTTGAGGAAGGAAAATCTGGCAGTGGCCTGATGAAGTGGAGGATAGGCTGGCTGGGAAGAGAATGGTTGGAAGGCAAAGATGGGACTAAGATAATGGATCCTAGTAAGAGATATTACAAAGGTAGAATCAGCTAATGAGGCAGCCCCCAGCATGAAAGTGGAAGAAGGCAGAAGAATAAAAAATGATGCCAGGTACCAAAATCTGAGATATTAGCTTCTCTCCATGCTTTTATCATTGTCCCTTGTCCCATTGTCCATAGCCCCATTCTCCTTCAATTCATCTAGAGTAGAAAGCTCATAGAAGTAGGGAAGATGGAGCGATAAAGAGCTTAAAGTGCCAGTAAGGTAAATGTATCCACTGCCATAAAGAGAGTGGTGCTATCTTTTCTCTTGCATTGATGTTCTTAAAATACTGATAGTGTTGTTTTTGAAGCACTGTCTCTTAGGAGCTTCAAAAGGGAGCTAGAGAATGGAGCTCCTTGCACTTATGCACATGTGGTCCCAAGCATGTGTGTTTTCACAGATAGCTTCCATTGTTCTCTGAGGTGATTTCACTATTGTAAGATAAGCTGTGGACTGATCTGTGATTTTTGACATGAGAAAATAAAGGAATGGATCCAAGCAACTATTCAGACTACCAAGGCACAAAGCTATGAGATAGATAAAGTATAAGCCGTCGCTGTTGTAGTAGTAGTTGGCATGGTGAATAATAAGTATAATATTGCTGGGAGCAAAGCAAATGGTAAAAATCACAAGAATGAGGAGACTCGTCTTAACATACCACAGCCACCTATGATCATATGCATTAAGCGTCCGAATGATGACTGTGTAGCAGTAGATAATGACCACAAATGGAATTAAGAATCCAAAGAATGCCAAGGAGATGAAGTAGTAGAGTTGGAAGAGAGATGAAGACTCGCATGCGTTGTGGACATCATGGCAGGTGGTGATGTCCCTGTGGACAAGATAATACTCTTGCTTCAGAATGAAAAATGGCAGCATGTACAAGAAAACTGTTGCCCACACCAATCCACATGTTACCAAGGCATAGGTGCGCTTGGGCAGCCTCCGATAAGTAAAAGGATGGACAATGGCTAGATAGCGGCTGATGCTGATGCAGGCGAGGATCAGAATGGAGCAGTACATGTTGCCATAAAAGATGACTGTGGTGGCCCGGCACATGACCTCTCCAAATACCCAGTTGTTTCCATTGAGATGGTAAGCTATTTTAAAGGGCAGTGTGGCACAGAAAAGAAAGTCTGCAATGGCCAGGTTGATATAGAAGGTGGTCGTACAGATGGATCTGGTCCTGAAGAAGAGCATCCACAAGGTCACAGCATTGGCTGGCACACCCACTGCGAACACCAGGATGTAGATGGCAGGTATCAGTTTGGTACTTAAGGAACTGCTCAGATACCCCATGGTAGCATTATTCACATGGAGATTTGAAACACTTTCTTCAGGGCACTTTATTTTTACATTTGTGCTTCCTGTCCAGCCTTCAATGGCAGAAAGGGGGAACTCTTCAAAAACATTTGTGGGAGCTCCACGAAAGGTCCTAATAGAAAATGTTGGCTTTGCCAAGTCATCTGCATCATTTTCCATACCTATAATTAAAAAAAAGTATTAACTTAATGATATTTTGCTGAGTCATATCTATGGTTCAGAAGACATAAAATACAATGTGTATAGGGTCATTTGTATTTTTTATTTAAACATATTTTTATTGATTTCAGAGAGAGGGGGAGAGATAGAGACAGAAACATCAATGATGAGAGAGAATCATTGATTAGCTGCCTCCTACATGCCCCAAAAGGGGATGAAGCCCGCAACCCGGGCATGTGTCCTGACGGGGAATTGAACTATGACCTCCTGATTCATAGGTCGACACTCAAACACTGAGCCAGGCGGGTCATTTTTATTTTTAAAAAATCACTGTAGATCAGGCAATCAAAGGTATATCATATGCCTAGCACCATGCTAGCCAATGCAGGAGCAAAAAGTAGATGTAAGGAATTTATAATATTCTTAGAGGAAACAAAATAGCACATCAGACCACTGTAGACCAATGTCATATAATTATAAACTGTATAAGCATGTACACAGTAGTTGATAGTTGTTTGAGTAAAATGTCAATGAAAAGATGAATGTAAACAAAGATAAGCAAGGTTCATAAAGAGATGGAATTTAATAGAGGCATAAGCTTCTGTAGATTATGAGTGGGCAGAGGCATAGAATGGGCTGTCATGGAATCTAGGAATGTCAGATAAGTTAATTCAGTAAATGTTTATTGCCTATTTTACTGCATAAAGTTTTAAATAAACTCTCTCCCTGTCTTCAACTCTCAGATAAGTGAGAAAAGTTACACAGAAATGTAACTTATACTAGTAAAGTTCATCTGAGAGAGGAAGTTGAAAGATTAGGTTACAGCCACATCTCTGAAGGGCCCCTAAACTGTCCTAAGGAATCGTGTGCCCATTGATAGATGCTGGAATTGTACACATAAAAAAATTATGAACAGAGGGATGACCGTGTAGTAGACAGCATAGTGGCACCCCCAAAATTCCACCTGCTGATGCCTGGAGACTATGAATGTGTTGCCTCACATGGCAAAAGGGACTGCAGGTGTGATTAAGGATCTTGAGATGGGGAAGTATCCTGGATTGTCCAGGTGGCCCAATGTAATCATAAGAGTCCTTAAAATAAGGAGGCAAGAGGGTCAAAGTCAGAGAGCTATTTGAAGACGCTATGCTTCTGGCTTTGAAGATGGAAAGAATCATGAACCAAGGAATGCAAGCAGCTTCTAGAAAAAGGCAAGAAAACAGATTCTCTTCTAGAGCCTCCAGAATGAACACCTTGACTTTAGGACATGTGACCTCCAGAAATATAAGATGATAAATGTTTTACTTAAACCACTGATTTGTGATGATTTGTTATAGAAGCAATTGGAAACTAACATAACCGTGATTTGACTTGTGTTTGAGATGACCTTGTTGACAGTGTAGAGAAGAACTGAAAGTGAATAGATAAGAAATTGGAAGCAAGGGGCGCAGTGTCAGAGTCTAGTGCGCTCATTTAACCTCAAGGTGGGGAGTTACAGGACTAGAGCAATGGCAGTGGAGAGGTGAAGATGAACACGTGAGACTGTGATGGAGACTCAGTGGGACGTGGCATCTAACTGGGCATGGAGGCGGTCGGGGAGAGGCAGGAGGCAAAGATGACTTGGAGGAGGAGGATGCTCCAAGGACGGGGGACAGCACAAAGAGCAGCGAAGATCTCGGTGTTGAGTGTGAGTTGCTGCTAGGATATTAGAGTGTGAACCGTTCCAGGACAGGTAGAAAGCCTTAGGTGTGGAGTCCTAAATTTCAAGAATCCAAATGATAGGTATGGATTTTTTAGTCTGCATAGAGGCTGTGGTTTAATTTAGTAGGAGTGGCTGAACAGCCTAATGAGAGATGTGAGAAGAGAAGAAAAAACATCCAAATGTCAGATTTTTAAGGGGACAGGAGACAAAGGAAGAAAAATCAGAAGATTTTTGTTGAAATCGGTGTGATGATCTGAGAAGTTGGAAATGGGGGGGAAAAGCATAAAAACACGACCACATACTATAAATATTTGGCGTTACGTGTCCTGTTGATATTACTAATCCTAATTCTTGAAAGTGCAGTTTCAAAAACAAAGTAAACCTCAGTACTCAGACCTGTTTATCATTATATAATGTTTCCATAAATTAATCTTTGACGTGTATAGAAAGTAGATTCTCTCAAATTTGTTACCTGAGGCAAACTTCTATGCTGAATTTAAACTTCCTACTTGCCAATTTTAAATGCTGTTTCTCTGCCAGTTCCTTTTCACGTGACCTCTGAATTCCTATGTGTTGAATACTTGAGGTTAGTGTTCAGTAACCTGGTTCTCATTCAAAGCCATTTCTCTTCCTGTTTTCACCTCTACCATTCGCCCCAGGTGAAATGGAAGCCTCCTTCACAACCCTGAGATTGCACAAACTGAATTAATCCAATGTGTCACAAAAAGGGAGAATTTTACCTGAACAAACAGGGGCAGGGAGGTGCTAGGTGCTATTTAGGGGAGAGTAGATTTTTAAAAAAGAAAAGAAAAAACAACTGGGAAGCGGCAGTGGTTTGTGCCTGTTTAGAGGTGAACTGTGAGGCAGGTTGAGGCACGTGGTGTGACACTTGAGTTTAGCCACACAAATCCTTTTGCTCAGCTTGCATTTCGGGAAATTTTTGTACCTGACATCCCCCAAATAGAATGTACCTTTCCAGATAAGCATGAAGCGTACATGGTGGCTGAAGAATATGTTGTGCGAGTTGTTTCCCTTCAGGATCTGATAAGAGAGCTTTTGAAACCAAGTGTTTGTCAGTTTTCAGAAAATTCCTGTGATTGAGCAAGACATCATGCCAAAAAACATGCTAAACACTGACTCTGAAAGTCTGGGTTCCATTTTCCATGAGAATTTCAGCTGATCTGATTTAGCTTGAACAGGTCTTATGTGGTTTTCCTTAAGAACAGTACTCACTGTAAAAACAAATTTTAATTGACGTTAGAGAGAAAGAGGGAGAGAGATTGATCTGTTTATTCCACTTGTTGATGCATTCATTGGTTGACTCTTGCACGTGCCCTGACTGGGGATCGAACCCACAACCTTGACATACTGGGAGGACATTCTAACCAACTGAGCTACTCAGCCAAGGCCAAATTTTATTTTTTTAATTTGCAGAATTCTTTATATAGGTTTCCACTTAACAAAATGGTTCTAAAATGTTTGCCAACCCGGGAAAAGGCCTGAAAGAGGCACTGGTCCAAAGGGAGTGGACTTGAGCCACGTCTCGTTTCTCCCCCACCTGACTGAAGAAAGTAAACTCACTGCCTTTTACTTTGTCACATTTGAATTCTTCCCCCCTTTTCACTTCCTCCAAATCCCACCAGCTTCTTGAAGGAACCTCCACAAGCCTCTGTTCTTTTAGGATCCGCTGCATTTTGATTCATCCACTCCCAGAAATAGTATTCACTGAATCCTATTCGTAAATCCCACATGTGCTACCATCTGCTGATTCTCTTAGGGCTCTCCTACAACCACCTCAGTGATTCCGGCTGTGAGTTTTAGCAACATTCCTTACTAGAGGTCTGGAGTTTTTATTTAATTTTGGGTTTCCCCCCTCTCGTTGTTGTTTCTCTGCCCAGCTCTCTCTCGCTCCTAACAATGTTGACTATATTGTGACCTAATGGTAAGAGTTGTAGATGCAGATCTATCCCGAGCTGGTGTTGAATAAAATAGAAAAAACATTAAGAGTTGAGTAATAGTATTTGGGAGATTTCATTTCTAAAATTTAAAAATCATATATGAGGGCAGGGAAAACTATAACTCTCTGGTACCACTGAGAGTAAAAAATGGTATCTTATTAAGAAATAATAATTTATTAGCCTTTTGATTATTGAAAGCAGACCACTTGATCTCTGAGAATATTCTTTTTTCCCCCTTTATACCTCACCAGAAAGTATACAATAGGGTTTTTTTAAAAAGTCTCTTTAAAAAGTGCTATCTTTGCTGAATCAGAGGAAATGCTTAGAAAATCAAAAACCTGTCACAAAGGAAATTCACTATTGAATTAATTGTAGAGACCAGGACCTCCACCCAACCCCATAAGAAAAGGGCTTACCGCTTTGACAGAATGTGGGTGACAGAAGCATGGCTCCAGCAGCTGCAAAGATGAGAGCTTTCATTTTGACCCCCTGCGTCCTGTTTCCCAAATGTTACCAAAGGTATAAAATTAGGGAGCACGGTTTCACCCCAGTTCCATGTGGAAACAGCAAAGGGAAGCCGTGCTCTGTGAGCTGTGCTTCTGTGCTCCGCAGGCAGAAAACTTGCCAGGCCCAGGACCTCTTCAGGGAAGGGGTGTGACAGCACTCAGGTTTCAGTGTGTATGACTCAGAGGGAGCCTTGGAGCACATGACACTTAACTCTTACCCATCCCTCGTAGTCCATTCTGAACGGGGGCTGTAAATTCCTCCCACATGCTTATGTGTGTTGAAAGAATGCAGAGAGTGCACAGTCCTTGACAGAAGTAAGCTGAAAATACAGGCTGACCAGCAGTTAATGCTCACGCTATCCCATATCTCATTTTATCCATTTTATCCATTTTAAAAATGGGCTTCCACTTAAAAATGCGATTTCTACTTAATAATTAGCTTTCAGAAATGACCCTTTATCCTCCCATCTATTTCAAATCTTAATTCTGAATCTCATTATATAATTACAAATTAAATACACTGTGGAAAGCAAATATTTTTTATGAAGTTAAAATTGATGAAGTACCAATTACTCTGAAAATTCTTCATCAATGTCACAATGACCCGAATGTGTCATCAGTGGTTGACCAGAACTTTTGCCATAGCTCATCATATTCTGAGCCATTCAGGAGGGTGAGGTAATGTGTGTGTGTGTGTGTGTGTGTGTGTGTGTGTGTGTGTGTGTGTGGTGGGGAGGTCAAAGTAAGGGGGTAAAACCACACTATTTGATTAAACGCAAATCATAATACATTGAGATGCAGAGGACTCCCTTTATTCCATGGGTGTTGGTGAGCAGGTCTACAATAGGCTTAAATTGTCATGAAATATACATAATATAAAATTTACCATCTTAACCATTATTTAAGTGTTATCACATTAAATTTAACACCACTCAGTAGTGTTACATATACTGGTAGTCACATTGTTGTGTAACACAAAAGCTTTCATGAGTAGTTACATTCTGGAGGATATGATTTAATATTTAGAAAAAATACTGCCTAATAACAATTTTCCTATAATTAACAAAATTTAAGGTCAAATGCTAAGCCAGGCAACTCATCAGCCTATCTATATATATAAAAGGCTAATATACAAAGTGTTCCTCGGGAGTTCTACTGGGAGACCAGGAGTTCAATCACTCACTGTGACGTGTTCTGACCACCAGGGAGTGGTGCGGAATGAAGGAAGGCCCTGGCTGGCAGGCAGAAGGCCCCAAATGGCCCCGATTGCCAGCCAGGCCTAGGGACCCTACCCGTGCATGAATTTCGTGCACCGGGCCTCTAGTTACCTATAAAATGCAGCAAGAATCAGAAAAATGCAAATTTCACATGAAACTTAAAGGCTTGAGGGATAAGCTAAAAAGGAATTGATCTGTGCAAACTTTTCACACCTTGATTAAATTTCACCCCACCAAGTTTTGCAATCAAAAGTAAGTCTTTAAGCTTGGCTGGTGCAGCTCAGTGGTTGAGTATTGACCCATGAATAAGGAGGTCACAGTTTGATTTCCATGCCCAGATTGTGGGCTCGATCCCTAGTTGGGGGCATGCAGGAGGCAGTCAATCAATGATTCTCTGTCATCATTGATGTTTCTCTCCCTCTCTCTCCCTCTCCCTTCCTCTCTCTGAAATCAATTTTTTAAAAAAAATTTTAAGTCAGTCTTTAATACTTCAACAACATAACATATGGTAACACACACTGAGATAGAATGCTATTTTATTGTAGAAATAATAACCAAAAGACCACAAAATGTTGAGGAGAGAGTACTTTTTTGTTTAAAATTTTCTTGGAATCACCGAGGTTCAGGAATGTATGACTTGATTTGCAGAATACCTAGTTTCTGTTCACTTAATACATTTGTAACTCATATGCTGAACCTGGCTGTTAAGCTGGAGCTGGAGCTGTGGCCATCCTGTAAATATAATAATTCCAGTCTTCTACAGAACAATTAAAAAGGGGATGTTCCATTGGTAGGATTTGGTTTTCACTCTTGGTTTTGCATTTAACTCTAGCAACCTTTATTTCAAGAAGACATGATTTAAACTGTTGACTTGAATTCATTTGATTTGTAAAGTCTCTCTTCTGTTTAGCTTTTAAAACCAATACCAATAGCTTTGAAGTGGGATTATGACTTCCTTTTCATCTGGGTAAAATTTTGTATGGTTTATCTGTTATACTGATAAGTTATGAAAGAATTTGGTAAATACCCACACACAAAAAAACTAAGACATACATCAATGAACTTGTATGGAGTTTTGTTTTTAGGCTGTACCTTATAGGTTCCCTTTGGTCTTAGAAACAGAAAAAAAAAATAGTTCTTTTTCCCCTGTTTCTGTATTCCTCCTCTAGTCTTCAACTTCCCATCTTACTTCCTGTTTGAATCTTCCCCGTTCATTCTGCCAAGAAATGGGAAATCTTACTAACAGCTGACAGTTCCCATATAGCAGATCTAGCTAGAGAGTATTGGGGAAGCAGGTGCCAGGCCTTCCTCACCGGTCTCCATTAGCCCAGATGTTGCAAGATTGAAATAAAAGATTGTGTTTCTTTTTTCAGAACCCCTTCCACCTACATTATCTCATGTTAGTGTCTGAGAGAGGCAGGGTTGAAGCCTGCCAGAGGAGCTGGTGAATGTTATTTCTCCTCCCTGCTTCTCGCCATCTTGAGTCCTAATTGATGAAGCTGGTACTCCATGGCTCCAATGAGCTACCTTCTCTTCATCACAGTCTTGCTTCAGGATTTAGTACATGATGCTTATTTCTACACATAGGCAGCGGTTCCCTTTTTTTTTTTCAATGGAATATCTCATCCTTCCCCACAATATTTAATTTCTGATAAAATTTTACTTGCAATCTTAGACAAGTTTATAGAAAGTACAGTTGCTATCTGGAAGTCCCAGTTAATAAGATGCCAGCACTAAATTTGTAGCAAGAGCATAAGAATCAACCTCCAAATTAAAAAATACTAAAGGTAATTCAATACCTTTTATTGCTGCTATCACTTCCTTTCTGAGGCTATTCTTTACCTGGTCTTTTCTTCCCCTGTACCTCGACCCCCCTACTTACTATTAATCCCATCTAGGCTATTTCTAGATTGTGTTTCTACAGCTAATGCCTTCATCACATTGTATTATAATTATTTTTTTATGTATCTGTCTCTTCTACTAAACCGTCAGCTCCTTGAGGGCAACCACTGTTTCTATTTGATTTTTTAATGTTTGTTTTATTTTTGGCTCTGTATCTGATAAATGGTGGCATAGTGTTTCCCTCAAATTTAAAGTATCCCATGGCACTCTGGGCTGCCTTGGGAACCACAGTTACTGAGTAGAGCGGAGAGTTTTTGGCAAGGGTGGCCAGAGAAGTCTTTTTTTGTGGGCGTGGCAGTTGGATTAAGGCCCGAATGATAAGAAAGAATTATAGCCAGTTTGCTGGGGTAGAATGTTGGGATCTGAAAGAGGCTGGTGTGAAGGTCTGGAATAGAGGGTAGAGGAGCGTGAGGTGAAGCCCATTCATTAAATCCCCACAGTCCGTGGGAAGGGAGTTTTGTTTCCTCCCAACTTCAGGAGAAAGCCTTTGGAGGAGTTTAAGCCAAGGAGTGTTGTAATGAGCTGTCCATTTTGAAGAGATTATCTGGTTCTCTGTAGAAGACCTCTGTGGTAAACTTGAAAGCAGCAAAGCAAATAGGAGACCAGTGCAGCTGCTCAGTTTTGAGATGCTGGTGGGCTGAACTGGAGGGGAGACAGGGGAAGGGAGAAGTGGTTGTGTTGGGGTCTACTTCATTAGTAGCTTGTAGAGTGTATTGGAAGAACTTGGTAGTTGCTAAATAAGAGCTTATGGAAATTATATAAATGGGTTCCCTAAAAGCAGTTATTCTGTTTCGTCATCATTCACTATTTTTTTCTTTTATTCTATGACAATATTCCCAGGACCCTGCTTCTAAAATTCTTTGGCTGGATGAGATACAGGACGCAGTCTGTGAGGCCAACAGGGACAAGGACGAAGCAAAACAATGTAAGCCCTCGCCTCCTTTGGCTGGCCCATCTTGCCTTTCTTGAATCTGGTTATACTTCTGAATTTTTATTTTTATTCATAATTTTTTTAATGCAATAGTTTTAATTTCTGAAAAGGTTGGACTTCTACCAATTTGAGTTCTTGAATACATATGTATACAACAATAGGATTCATTGGTTGCACTATTTTCAATGACTAGGTGCTCTTTCCAGCAAAATCTGAAAATGTAACCATACAAAACCCAGGAAACAAAAAATTAAGTTTTCAAATTTATAGTTCAGTCAAGTCCTTTTTTATCTTAATCTTAAAAAACTAGCCCATTTTTGCTCAATAAATGTTCGTCCTCCCTTCCATGCCTTTCATTGTATTAGTCTGCATTTTCCAGAGAAAGAACTACATAAATATTTTAGTCTGGAAAAAGACAACCACAAAGATAGATGATAGATAGATAGATAGATAGATAGATAGATAGATAGATAGATAGATAGCTCGCTCTGTTTCTCTAGAAAGTGTATTGTATGTATACATCTATCTATACTGCACATACGTATATGGAGAGAAAAAGGGAGATTTCTTTTTAGGATTTGGCTCATGCAATTATGGAGAGGCCAGGAGAAGCTGGGTGGCAGCACTTAATCACTAAAAGACAAATGGATGCAATTTATAATGAACAGCAGAGTGAACACAGTAATCAGAACAGTCTAACTCACAGAGACCTGTGGAATTGGCTAATTAAACATGGTGCTCCTAGAAATGAAATAGACAGTCTACTAAATTCTTACTTGTATAAGCTGAAGAAAAGTTCTAGGTCAAATGAATAGAAGTATAACTTGGATTATAAAAACAGGAAGTCATGGCCCCTTAATTGGTTCATAGACCCAGAACTCCCTGAGGAAAGGGAAGGCAGGGTCCCCTTGAGAAAGAACTCTGCTACACTAACACATTTTTATCCTGTTCATCATTCTCCCAGGCTTTCCCCAAAGAGATCTATGGCCTTTTATCATGTGATTGTGCTGGGGGAAAGAACATAATCAAACTTTTCAGGGATTACTGAATCCTGAAGTGACATTAATTCCAGGAGACCTAAAATGTCATTGTGATCAGAGTAGTGGCTTATGGACGCCAGCTGTTCAATGAGTTTCCCATCAGGTCATCTCTCAGAGCCCAGTGGGTCCTCAAACCCATCCTGGGATTTCTTCCCCAAGTCCAGATGCATAATTGGAATGGACATATTCAGCAACTGGCAGAATCCCCACATTGGCTCAAATGAGAACAATTTTTTTTATGCTATGCCTCTGTTTCCTAGAGGAATAGTATGAAAATTCACAGGGCAATCTAAAATAGCTTCAAGATCGATATACTAACACTCGACATATATGAACAACCTACATAAAATAAGATTCCTAAAAGGCTAGTTCATTGAGCTGTCCATTCATGATATAGTTGAATCTACTGTATACTGAGCTATCAGGTAGATTACTATTGAGATGCCTTACTCTTGCTCCAGAGATAGGCTTTTATTTTGTTATTTTTAAATATATTTTATTGATTTTTTAGAGAGGAAGGGACAGGGATAGAGAGTTAGAAACATCGATTCAGCTGCCTCCTGCACACTCCCTACTGGGGATGTGTCCGCAACCAAGGTACATGCCCTTGACCGGAATTGAACCTGGGACCCTTGAGTCCGCAGGCTGATGCTCTATCCACTGAACCAAACCGGTTAGGGCCAGAGATAGGCTTTTAAATTTTGGAAGCATCTGTGAGGAACATCTGGTTTTTATTTCCTTAGCCAGGAAAAATATGTGTATTTCTCCAACCTGAACTTTTATAGCCTTAGGATCTTTGAAGTCTTTTTGTTCTAGCACTGTAATTGTTAAGAAAAAGAAAACAAAATTGAGATGTGTACATAAGTGATTTAAATATAAAGCTGAAAGCAATGTAGTTTGAAGAAAGACTTTCAAGAAATTGGATTATAATACAGTTACTCAAGTAGCCTAGAATTTTTCTCTTTTATTCCTTTTATTCTGTGTTCTTCTTACATTTGGCCTGCAAATGATTCTTTTTTTTACATGGGACTCATGGTTCTTTTTATTGACTATGAAAGTAAGAGGTTTGCTCAGATGTATGATTTTGTACTCTGCACTTGCACATTTAAAATCCTACCTTCTACCTCGGTCCCGTCCCTCAGAGGAGTTGATATAGTTTCTTCTGTTTTGTATGACAACAAAGATTTGATCTGAAGATAAAACCGCTGTATATTCTGACACTGAGATGAGAATTTTCCAGTTTCTTAACAGGGATTTAATCTTACTTTTAAAAGCATTTTTCAGCCTTTGTATGAAGACTTGAAACAGATTCTGGTTACATATTATAAGCATCAATTCTACTCCCAGATAATTTGATCTAAGAAAATGTGTTGGTTCATATACTTCACCAAGGGCAAGATCTAAAAGGGCAGAGGAACTCAAGCCTCCTTCATTTTGGCCCAGTGTTCATTTTCACTGGAGCATTTTGCTTTCTTAAAGTAGGTTTCTCTACTTTTGACTACCTTTTCCATTATTGCACCCTAAGGAATCTTTCTAGACATTGGTTTCTCTAATTGGACTTCACCATGAAATTTTTTTTCTCACCATGAAATTGTAATACCACAGATGTATATATGTTTATATGCTATATGTAGATCTGTGCTTTATACATAAAAATACTTTTTTACCTTCTTCCCCCAAGAACCAATATTTGTCCTACTCGGGGTTATATCACATCTCTTTTGAGAATGCATGCCTTAGAGAAAGCCTGCTGGTATATGGCATAAGATATAAAGCAAACATGTTTTTGGATTTCTTACATGATTCGTGGGAGGTTTCTTAATTGTTTCTTAGTAGAAATATGCCTGACGTAATGGAGATCCTTTACCTGACATCTCAGCTATCTGGAATTTAACCACAACCCACAGATTAAGCCAAGAGCCAATCAGAATAGATATCAGGGAGCCTGTGTCCTGAAACTGGTTTACTCTACTCATTGGGGACCTCTTGGACACACACTTAGAGCCTGTTTATTCTTATCTCAGGCAGAATGCCAATATGCTTGGTTGTTTCTCTTCCCAACTCCAAGCACATCAGAAGCCATGAATTAATTACCAAGCAGTTAAGTGTTGGGGCTGCCCCCTGCAGGCACGCAGCAGCGAGAAGTGATAGCTGACAGTGACAATAAGGGAGAAACTGAAAAGCATGCAAATTTGAGGCCATTTAGTGCAGGAGCAAAGAAGCCCAAGTACCTCTGTAGTCCTTGAAAGTATCCCTCACTGTATTTTAGAACCATACAATTGTAATGACATGAGGGACGCTTCTGGCAGCTCTCAACAAACATTAAGCACTTCTGTGTACCAGGGACTATGGGTAAAATGATGAGCCATGTAGAGACTGTTCTGTGAGGGTTTTCTCCAGGGCTTTAGATTTTCATGGAAAATGGTTCTGTTAAGATGAAAAGTAAGCTTCAATTAGCTGGAAAGTTAACCTGTGGACCTACTCCTTGAACATAAATACTCAGTAATAAAGCGTGTTACTATATTCAAGAAATGTATGGCTTTAATACCCATCTTTCAAGGAAAACAGCATTTTACTGGGTTGGATGACGCTATCAGATGTAATTCATGTAACAGTTCTTTGACATTTACTTGTTCCTTCTGCTGCTCTCAGACCACAAACTTCTCAGACACTAGTACTGCATTTTTCTCATCCTACAAAGACTTGCTGGAGAAGCGGAGAGGGGCCCAGCTCCCCATCCCTGTTAACTCCAGCCCAGGAACGTATTGCTATACCTTTTGTTCAGTGACAGTTGGAGTCTGCCATGGAAGTTCTTAATTTTTTCCATGCTCCTCCAGATTTGCATGACTCTGACTCCAGGCTGCTACAAGTCAAACTCTGTTTTTCTTGCCCTGTCAGCCTGTTTAGTTCTAGGCACATGTGAACATAATTTGATAACAACAATATACCATTTAGCATTTGTATGGGAGAGCTTGATGTGTGTGTGTGTGTTTTAAAAAATAAAAGAAAATATATCTCTTCTCTTTTCATCAAGATTATTTTTCATCTAAAAAGTATTTTAAACTAGTTTCTTCCATTTTTTTGTTCTACATGTCTAACTCACTACATTTACAGGTTGTGAAAATAATAGTCCATTTGGTTCAGCCAGAATATTTTTTTCAATCTTTATTGTTGAAAGTATTGCAGATGTCCCCTTTGTTTGTTTGTTTGTTTGTTTTCCCATTGATCCCCTCCACTCCACACCTGCCCCTCCCAAGCCTCCACCACTCTAATGTCTGTGTTCATGGGTTATACATATATGCACATAAGTTACCTGGTTAATTACTTCCCACCCTACCTTCCCTCTGAAATTCATCAGTCTGTTCCATGCTTCTATGTCTCTGAATCTATTTTGTTCATCAGTTTATTTTGTTCATTAGATTCTATATATGAGTGAGGGCATGTGATTCTTACCTTTCTCTGACTGGCTTATTTGGCTTAGCATACAGAATACTCTTATCTGGAACTAAAGTGGATAATGAAGAATCTACCATGTTGCTCTGGCCAGATAGGTCGATAACTATCCAGCCAGAGCAACATGGTAAATTCTTGGTGCCAATACACCAAGGTTGTGGGTTTGGTCAGGGCACATATAAGAAGCAACCAATGAATTCATCAGTAAGTGGAACAACAAATCAATGTTTCTGTCTCCCTTCTTCTCTCTCTCTCCATTTCTCTCTATATATTATATATAATCAATACATTTAAAAACTTTTTAGAATTCACCATGCTTTCTTCAGGCAACCCAGAGTTCAGTGTGGTTTTATTTAAGGAAGAGGCAGAAATTTGAAATGTGATAAAATGCTTTATAGGTCTAAATTGGTTTCAGAATTAAGTTTCTGGATTCCATTGCATATATTCACTACCTGTGCCCGTTGCCTGTCTAAAACATTTCTTTTTTTTTTTTTTTTGGTTGCTAATGACAATCTTGAAAGTATACTTGCACTATACAGAAGAAAATCAGAATTTCCAAAGCTTACATAGAATTTTACTTGCTCTGAAAGAAATAAATGTCTTCATAAAGCTACTTCTCAAATACCAGTTAATGACATGTGTCCCATTGGTGTGCATTAACCCAATTTCAAAGATTATCACAGTGAACAAAATGAAAGCCTTGCAACCACACATGAGTAACCAGGAAATGCTGTGATTTTTCATAAACCATGCTCCTATGGGATCTTTATTTTTTTTAATCTTCACTTAGGACATGTTCATTGATTTTCAGAGAGAAGGGAAGGGAGAGAGAGAAATAATTGATGTGAGGGAGAAACATTGATCAGTTGCCTCTCACACGGGGATCAAACTATCAACCCAAGTATGTGCCCTGGCGGGGAATCGAACCATGACCTCCTGGTTCATAGGTCGACGCTCAAACACTGAGCCACGCCGGCCAGGCTGGGATCTTACAGCCTAAACTGGTGGGTGAATTGGTGACAGTCTCTTGGGCATATGTGGTACATACTCTCAAAGGGTAATAAGGTTTGATACCAGTGTATTCCTAAAAAAGTTGAGTTATAGCTTTACATGCCTGCAGGGTAAATATAAGATAAACTTTAACAGAAACACTTTATTATTATTATCCAGGGGTTACACTGGTCGTTGATGTTAATCAGTGTTTGGAGAAAGAAAGGAAAAGTGATATTTTGTCTGTTTTGAAGTCTTCTGTTGGTAACACAAATGATGTCATCTCCGAATGTGCCGACAACTACTATGATGCCCTTAAGAAGGCAAAAAGGCAAAAATCTGGGAGCGGTAAGCGTTTTTGTCATTTAGCACAAGCTGAATGTCATTTTGATTATGATTGTTTCTGTGGTATTGTGTTTTCTTAATTTTAAGACAAATACTGCTTTCAAATTGACATTTCTAAAATGATTTTTATCATCTATGGCAAAGGGAATTGTTTAGATTTTTCTTTTCCTTTTTGTGTTTTAGAAAGCTGCGATTAACTTGGTGGCTATACATGGTGGCATTATAGACTTGAGAAAATACAGTATTTAAGGAGACTTTATATAGGTCTTGCTTGTTGATTGATTCCTCCAGTGGTAAAAACTGATGTTTTGCACTGATGTTTCTCTCTATCCTTTTTTACACAAATGATACGTGATTATACAATATTTAGTAGAGGTAAAGAGTAATTTTGAAAATATGGAATAAAGTGCAGTGAATTGGTCTCTGAAGGATTAGATCAATAACCTTGGCAGATATTTATGCCTGTTCAAGCCAATGGCAGATCATGAAATGTTAGCTCTGGAAAGTATTGTTGAGAGCATGAGTTTCCAGATTTAGGAATTCATTGACAAACTCAAGGAGATAAATTTTGGAGACTTAATCTGTCATTTATTTAGTAGCTTTTTACTGAGCACCTTCTATATCCAGGATCCAGGTAACTCCTGGCTATAGCTGGTATTTATTTGCACCACAGCATATATGTCAGGGACATAGTACTTTTCACCTTTAGGAAACCACTGTGGAACTTGAGGGGAAAACATGTTTTTAGTTCAACTGAAAGTCTGTTCAGTGGTACCCTATGTACTAACTTTACTATTTTAAGGTTCAAAACTGAAGACTTGAATTTTATATTTTTCTATCAAATGTTTTCTCTTTTTTTAATTAATTTAAAAATTTTTTTCCTTATTGTTGAAAGTATTACAGATATCCTCCATTTTCTATCCATTGACCCCCTTCACCCCGCACCCACCACAGGCCTACCACACTATTGTCTGTGTCCATGGGTTATTCTTATACGCATATAAGTTCTTTGCTTAATCTTTTCCCGCACCACCCCCCCTTCCCTTTGAGATTCATTGGTCTTTTGCATGCTTTTATGTCTCTGGATCTATTCTGTTCATCGGTTTATTTTTGTTCACTAGTTGTACTTACTTTTAAAGTTTGATGTTTTTCCAGTTGGAGGTTAGACCCTCCAATTCAGCAAATTTCCTGTTAATGAGATGTGAAGAGGGCTATTGGCTACTCTCTCGTGGCATCTTGTCACTTTTGAGCCCCTCTCTTCTGTTCACATCTCTGCATCAGGAGTTACCATGGTGTCCCCTGCCTTATCCTTCAGGGGAAAGAACTGCACAACATTGTTAATTCAGGGGTTGAGTTCCTAGAAATGACCCATCATAATTTCAAATCCATCCTGGCCCCTAGTTTATCCTCTCTCCCTTAAACTTGCCTCTTCCTCTTCCTCTTCCTTTTCCTATTGCTGTGTTTTGGTGAATGGAGTCAGAATATCCCAAGATACCCAGTTCAAAAACCTCGGATTCCTTTTTTTTCCAAAAAAATTTTTTTAAGTTCTGGGGACTTTGTTAGGGATTGTATTAAACCTGTAGATCAGTTTGAGGAGTATTACCATCTTAACAATATTAAGTCTTCTGATCCATGTACATGCAATGTCTCTTCATTAGGTCTTTAATTCTTTCAACAGTGTTTTATAGTTTTCAGTGTTGTATAAGGCTTGCATTTCTTTTGTTAAATTTATTCCTATACAGTACTCCTACTTTTGCCCATCCCTATATATTTAATTATGTTGATGCTATTATAAATATTTTTCTTAATTTCATTTGGGAGTTGCTTATTACTACTGTATAGAAATACAATGATTTTTATTGCGATATAATTTACATACTATAAAATTCACTGTTTTAAGGTGTGTACTGCAGAGGCTTTTACATTCATAAACTTGTATAGCCAGCACCACTAGTTAATTCCAAAACATTTTCATTACAGCAAACAAACCCCCCCACCCATGTTTATTAGCCATTGATCCCCACCCCTCAGCCCCAGACAACCACTAGTCTACTTTTTGTCTCTATGGTTTTGCTTGTTCTGGACATTTTATGTAAATTGAATCATACTGTGTCTGGTTTCTTTCACTTAGCATACTGTTCTCAAAATTTATCCATGTTGTAAAATATATCAGTTCTTCACTCCTTTTTGTGGCTGATAATATTCCATTGTATAGGATATGCAACATTTTGTTTATCCATTCATCAATTAATGGAATTTGGATTTTTCACCCCCACTTTTGACTATTCTGAAGAATGCTTCTGTGAACATTTGTGTACAGACTTTTGCATGGACACATTTTCATACAGTTTATTTTTGTATTTTTATCTTACACAACCTTGCTGAACTCATTTATTCTAATAGTTTTTTAGTGGATTCCTTGGCCACCACCTGTCTGTAAATCAAGTTTTACTGGAACCCAGCCACACCCATTTCTTTATGTATTGTCTATGGCAGCTCTTATGCTGCAGTGGCAGGGTTGACTAGTATCAGAGACCTAGAACCCACAAAGCTGAAAGTATTTACTCTCTGGCCCTGTATAGGAAAAGTTTTCCACCTCCTGTTCTAGAAGGACGAGGAGGCACTTTCTAGGCAATTGAAGACTGACTTTCCACACCAGATAAACTATGAACATTGTTTGGGTCGGGGGTGATCAGGGTGATTCTTACCTCTTTCACCTCTGGTTCTAGGATATGTGTTCTTTCCCAAACTGAAGTGCCCACTCCTAATTGGATCACCGAGCCTTATAGCTCAGTTTAGCTCTTACATAGAAGTATAATTTTATCTAGAAGGCATCTAGAAAGTATGCTTCCTTTTAGATTGCTACCACCTCTTAACTAACTGGAATCTTTTTTTTTATGGTTTTCTCCAAGGTTCATAATTAGTCTTTTCTCTTAGTATTCCATTGTGTAGGTTTTTTTATTTTTTTTTAATCCACTCATCTGCTGATGGGCACTTAGGCTGTTTCTAAATCTTAGCTATTATAAATTAGCTGTGTTTGTTTTTGCCAGTGTCGCTTCCTTCTTTTCTTCTCAATGAGAGAGTTGCCTTGAAAAGCATTTGTGGATCTGACAGCTATTGGTAATTGAAAAAAATAATTACTTGTCATCATCCTAATTTGACTGTATAATATATTTTTGAGGACACCAGTACTTCTAAACAGACAACAGCTGTCTGACTGTCCATTTGAAAAGAGACACATCTCTCTTCCTGAGCATTGAAAAATAGAACAGTTTAGGGCCACTTAAAGCCAAATTAAGAAGCAACACATAATAAAGGGCTTTAACGTTACCTCTGCTTAGTCTAATGTTCACTTGGCAGCAGTTGGTTTAGCTTGGTCTAGGTCAGAGCTTTTTTATTTTTATTGTTTTTAGCTCTCTGGTCTGGGACAGGAAACATAACTGTTCATTAAAATAAGCAGATTTCTAAATAGAGAGGGTAGCCCATGGATTAAGTGGAGATATCCTTCTTGACCAATTTAAGCAATGACTGCCATAGCTTTTTTCCTAGTACACCCCTACCCCCAAATTAAGTTCTTCCAACATTTTTTCCCTCATTTTGTGTGTTGTACAGAGCAAAGTGAGTCAGAGGAACCAGAATTTTCCTTCTCCCTGCTTAGTGACTTTGCATATGTCATTGTGTACCTTGGATGAGTTGTCCGCAAAGATGAGTCACTGCTGCTTTGGTTTAATGCAGATCACTGGCCCTCTGTAAATAATGGGGTACAGTCCTTGCAGGGCACTTCTCATAAAAGTTGTGGGAGGCTTTCTAAGCCAAGAGGAATCTTACTCATGGGCTTCCTCTGTCCACTGTGGTGCTGTTCACATTTACCTGAGACATGCATTCCTTGTTTGCTTATCATTCTTGTTGGCCATTCGTGACTCCCACCATCCTCATGAAAAGCTTGGGGTCCAAATCTGGCATTAGACATCAGTCTTTCCTTCTTTGGCTTAGCAGAGAGCTGCTACTAAGTACACAGCATTCGTCGATTTTAGTGAGTCATTTCTAATGATTTTAACTTAGAGTATCTGAAAGCGTCTTCATTAGATTATATTACACATTGAAGAAACAACATTAAAATGCTGAAGGTGTTCCTCTCTTGAATGTAACGCACTTTTTTCTTTAGTGTCTACTGAAGGTCCATGGCTCAAACTTACCCTGCAGGAGAAATATGATTACTACTACAATGTCGATTCACAAGAGAGTTCCTGGGTCACTCCTAAATCTTGCTTGTGTAAAGAATCATGGCTCATGGAAAAAGAAATTAAGGTAGGATGTTATTGTTTGATGTAAAACTACTGTATAAAGATAAGTGTGATTGTTTTTCTATTTTTTAATCATGGACATGGTGGGAGGAACTAATTGATTTATTTGAAGGCTGGATGTGGAGCAAAGTCTTGGTGAACTACAGGTGGAAGTGGCTGCGTGATTAATAACTTCAAGAATTTTTTTCCCATGTTGGCATAACAACATCAGGCAGAGCAGGGGGAGAAAGCATTCCTGGCTTATAATAAATCAATCTTCAGATGTTCCTTGACACAAAAGTTCAATTAGGGATAATTCCTTGGTTGTCTGTATTCAAATGTCATTTCTTTCCCCTCTCAGCCTACAACACAGCTATGTAAGATCCTTTAAAAAGTGAGTGATGATTCCTGGAGGGAAATACTTTTGAAGGAATGTTCACCAAGATTACTTTGGACTTGAGAACAAAAGCTGGACTGGAAAGATGTGAAAATTGCTGTTTGATCCAGGCATTGTAGTATATTTAAAGAGAAAAATACTGAGAATAATTGAGTTCCATTTTGAAAACATAAGTAGATCTCACAAATGTAGAGCTTAATAGACTTGTTCAAAGTCACAGCACCAAAGATATAGCAGTACTATGGACAGAATCACCAGTACTGTATTTACTAAAAATCAGAGAAAGAACTGTGGCCTAGGACTGACAAGGCCACCAGAAATCCTGACTGACAAGAAGATAGTGAAGAACATAGTTTATTAACTGAATTCAAATGTTCAAAGTTCCCCACAATTTACAGGAAAATGGCATTATGGCAATGAATTACCAGTGCTACTTCGTTGGGGGGAAAAAAAAGAAATTGTGGGCAATATTTAAAATTCATATGCTGTAATTGAGAAGATGTGTCAAACTGAAGAAGCAGCATCGAAGGGTTAAAATTCAAAGCTGAAAACTGGACATGTGGCATCCAGAGACTCCCCGGGCTTACCTTTGTGAAATTGAGCATCAGTCTGTTAGGATTATGAAAAAATGAGGGCCTACACCATACGTTTTATGTCTTCTAAACAATCTAGAATTACTAACTTTAATCAATCAGTGTGCATATGTATCTTCCCTTAAAGGTATTTATGCATCTTTTATATGATTCCACTTTCAATTATTTTAAATTAAGCGCCCATTGATTTCAGTCACACTGAATAAGGCAGCAGCCATAGAAGTGAGTCCTGTCTTTGCTTGTGTCTCTCAGAGAACATAAAAGTACAGCCATTCACAGGCCACATAAAGGCTTCGCGTCATCCCCCTCCTTCCTTTTTCCTCGTTCAGCTAGGTTTCTCCTGTCCGCTTATAATGGGGCTTGTCTTCCCCTGCCTTTCCTTCTGACCTCCAGTCTTTTCCCCCAAATTTGAGATTTCCTCAAGTCATTGCAAGGGTCTGCCTTCTCCTTCCTGGTCGAGAAAGGCAGCAGAGAAGCCTACGGGCCTCGTGGGCACTGCAGTCCTTTTCTTGGCAGCTGGAGGGAGAGATGAGAGGTGCCTATGCTTACTGTACTCTTCTTTATCCCTTTTATACTCTATGGAGCTCAGGCCTCACACCTAGCAAGGGCCAGCATCGTCGGTACATCTCCACCTCCAAATCCTGCGATCATTCAACCACGTTCTCATACCAACTCAACACAACGTTTAGAGGATTCCAAAATCATGTTGCTAGAAAGAAGCTAAGCCAGCTCATCCCTCAGCTCTGGCCAGAGCTGTTTGTAAACCAAGCCAGAAAGAGCTATCCATATCATTTTCTGAAACATAAAATTTCCTGAAGCTGTTCTGTATGCTTCTTTCACCTGATGTGTGAGGTGTAACCATAAGAAATGTCTCTTGCCAGGACATTGTTGAGGAAGTCACAACAGGTTACATTCGTGAGAAGATGTGGTCTGCGCCCGAAGATTTCCTCCTTCGCTTTCAAGACACACGCTCAGGACCCCTCCTTAGGCAAGAGTATGAAGCTAGGAAATCATTTTTGTATGAACAAGAAAAGCATGTGGTCAAAATACAGGTATGTGACTCACCTGCCACTAGTTACAGCAAACTGTTCTATCCCCTGAGAAATGTTTTCTTTGATAATAGGACAATTGACTGCCAGCATTCTAATAAACAAATCTGACTTCAGATTTTTTTTCCTTAATGCCCCCAAGGCTGCTTTCTTAAGGCTCCAGGATGGGAAGGATGTCGAATGATTTCTCACCTGTGGTTTTCGAGAGAGTATTCGGGGGCACTGTGGATCCCACAAGTCCACCTGCCAGCAACCTAGTCAGAGCCAGAGGAAACCTCAGATCAGATTTGAAATCCTGTTTCTCTTAACAGCTGGATCTCCTTGTGTCACCTGCTTTCTGACTCCGTTTCCTGATAAATTGGTTTTTTAGTGTTTAGTGGATGTTGAGTGGCATCTAAAAAAACACACAGAACTAATGAAATAGATTTAGCATCTCCACGAGTGCCCTCTCCCTTATATAATCTGTCATTCTTCCTTTGGGTCTGCAGGAAAATCCTGTTTGTTGTGAATTGTTCTTACCCTTGCATGACTTGTCAGGACTTTCTGGTTGGCCAGAGAGGACCTTGCAGATGTCGATGTTTCTCCTCTGTATTCCCCCGCACCTTCTGCCAGCCACCGTGGTGGCTTCCAAAAGGCTATGTGTTTCTCCTTTTTGTTGCATCCAAAGTGATACTGTTATTGATGGGCAGAGTTTGATGAATGTTTGCTTTGGCCAGTAACTATGACATTTCCTAACTTGAAAGTTTTTCAGTTGAAGAGCTTCTTTTTTGTGACCATTGGTGTACTTATCTGCTTCCTCCACCTAACTATAATATCGTTCAGGACAGAAGATGAGTTTTTAAAACTTGTATTCTAGTGTCTTGCATATGATAGGTGCTCGAATGTGTGAATTTGTCAGAGCATAAGATATTAGAAGGCAGAAATGATTAATTTTTTAAAAGCAATTTCTCCTATAAACCTGATACTTTTATTTCTCAATACGTTTTCCAGTTTTTTCTTCTTTAAACAAATGGTAGGCAACACACATAGGATGTGAACAAAAGCATAAAAAGAGAATCAACTACACTGATGCTAAGGCTCTACTTTCATACAAAATTCAGAGTGTCAGCTGATGTGACACAATTTGGACCAGCCCTAAGCTCTCCAGTCTTGGGGCATGAAGCAGTGTTGCAGTTGGAAGATATTCTGAAGAGCCTGGCCTATAAAATCCATCTGGTATTAGGGCTCAGGGCTAAAGTCATGTGAGGGCTGGGGAAGTACAGAAACCTTTTCCCTCCACCTCAGCTGAGGCAGCAGGATTGAAGAAGCCATTGAACTATGCCCTTTCTTCACTCCTCTGACCGTTTTCTAACAAGGAAGGGATGAGGTCTGAAGGCAAGCTATAGACTGGAGAGGAATATGTAGTCAACAGAAACCTGCTAACCCACAAAACCCAAGGACCATGAACCACAGGGGATCATGCTAATCTCATCTTGCCAAAGTGGCTGATTGACCCTGAATTAGGGGAAATGATCTGAATGAGATCTAAAGACTTCCCTCCACAGAACAGCTCAACATTCCTAGCTGGCTGAATCAGCCCCAGACGCAGTAGTTAACAAATTCAGAGAGAAAGCTCCCAGGCTGAGCAAAGGACACTCCAGCTCCACCACCCTCCCACCTCAGGCTCCTCCCAAGAAACTGAATAGTGGTACAGAGAACACATGTCATCAGTAGCTGATCTTTCTCTCCAGTGCTTATGGAACAAGTAAGAAGGTTTCCAAGTAAACATGGAAAGTCAAGAAGAATCTATATAGCCATTTTTGGTTTTTTTCTTCTTTTGTTTTTTTAAGTAATGGACATTTTTGTCTCATTCTGATTTTAAAGGGAATGGCTCTTTCATTTCACCATTAAGCATAATATTAGGATTTTTGTGAGATAATATTTTTGTGAAGATTAAGTTAAGGTTAAGAGTATCCATTTATTTTTAGTTTAATTTCTTTTTAAATTGAAAAAGGGATATGAATTGTATCAAAAGTGTTTTACACCTATTGAAATTATTTGTTTATTATTTTAATTGATTAGTTCATGGCTAGGCTTTTTATTTATAAGTCTTTGTGCAAACACAGCTTTGTATATGTGTTTTAAAACACATTCCTACTTGCATTAGATGTGTGTATATAAAAGTACATATAATTTATATAATACTTTACTAATGTTTTATTTTAAGATTTTTGTTTCCATATTCATTGGTAAGATTGCTTATGATTCTACTCTCTTGTGTCTTCTTTTTGTCTTTGTCATGCTTACAAGAGGTTTGTCAATTTTATAGGTCTTTAAAAAAAAACTAGATCTTTGTTTCATTGACATTCCTTATTTAGCTGATTTCAATGTCATTGATTTCTGCTATTGTTTTTATTCTATTTTCCATCTATTTGCTTTCGGTTTATTTTACTCTGTTTTTCTAGTTCTTGAGGTGGAACCTGAGATTAGTGATTTAAAATTTCCCCCTGTTGTAATGTATGCATTATTGCTCTGGCTTTTTTTTCTGTTTTCTTTTTCTTGCTTTCCTGTGGATTACTAAATTTATATTTTTAAATTCCATTCTAATTTAGCTATAATGTTATTGAGTGTATTTTTTGTATAGCTTTTTAAAAATACATTTTTATTATTTTAGAGAGAGAGGAAGGGAGAAGGATAGAAAGAAACATCCAATCAGCTGCCTCCTACATGTCCTCTACTGGGAATCAACCCATGCATGTGCCCTGACTGAGAATTAAACCTGAGACCCCCATTGTGCAGGTCGACATTCTAACCACTTAGCCACGATTTCCAGGGCATGGCAGATTTTTCTTTTTAACTATTGTTTAAAGTATTACAAATAGTAGTACATATGTCTCATGGCAGATTTTTTTTATAGCAACCTAAATGCACCAGGAGAGAGAATCACAACATATATTTCAAGTGCTGAAAGGAAAGAGCTATCACAAGAGAATGTTTTATCCAGAAAAAATATCTTTTAGGAATGAAGGGAAAATCAGGGTGTTCTCAGATGAAGGAAAACTAAAAGAACTTGTTACCAGCATACCTGCTCTATAAGAATGGCTAAGAAAGTTCTTTAAACAAGGAAATGATAAGCAATGAAATTTTGAAACACCAGAAAATAAAAAAAGAACAACCAAAAGAGTAAATATATGGGAAATATATTTTCCTTTTCTTATTAAATTGTTTAAATTATGTTAAACAGTTAAAGCAGAAATTATAGCACTGTCAAATACGATTCTAAATATCTGGAGGAAATATTTTTTAAATATATATATTTTTTAAATATATTTTATTGATTTTTTACAGAGAGGAAGGGACAGGGCTAGAGGGTTAGAAACATTGATGAGAGAGAAACATCAATCAGCTGCCTCCTACACACCCCCTACTGGGGATGTGCCCGCAACCAAGGTACATGCCCTTGACCAGAATCAAACCTAGGACCCTTGAGTCCCAGGCCGACACTCTATCCACTGAGCCAAACCAGTTAGGGCTTAAATATATTTTTATTGGTTTCAGCGAGGAAGGGAGAGGGAGGGAGAGATAGAAACATCAATGATGAGAGAGAATCATTGATCGATCGGCTGCCTCCTGCACACCGCCCACTGGGGATCAAGCCCACAACCTGGGCATGTGCCCTGACCAGGAATCAAACAGTAGCCTCCTGGTTCATAGGTCGATGCTCAACCACTGAGCCACACTCGGCCAGGCTGGAGGAAATATTTAAGACAATTGTATTATAAATGGGAGGGGAAAGTAAATGTATGTGAAGTCAGATAAGCTTTCCACACTTTGTCAGAGGTCAAGACATAAATAAAAATGAGGCAGCAGTTTTCATCCATCAGTTTGGATATCATCAATCTTTTTTTTTCCTTACACCTGTTCAGTGAGACCTTTGAGAAAGAAGTCCCTATCATCCAGTCTTTGTAGGGCAACCTGACAGTCACTATCAGTTTTAAGCCATCAACTGTTGGCACAGTAATCCTCTATGTATTAATCTCTTGATGGAAATGTTTATAAAAATGCACAATAGTGTGTGTACTAGGTTATTTACTGCAAAAAATGATAACTTAGTGCCTACCAACAGAGGGATTATTAAGTCATAGAAAAACTATACTACTGAGAACTATGTGGACATTAAAAAATAATGGGGAGGATCTTTGTTTTTATATGAAATAATATAAATGCAAATTCCATAGAAATGACACATATATATAATTTAGAGGGAAAATAAAGCAAATCTTGGCATAAGATTGGATCCCATGTTGTCAGAAATAAAGGAAACATAAACATATATACATACTTATATGTTTATAGTTTTTTGTACAACAATAGAGTGTATATGTTTGCATATATGCTTTACCTATTTCAAAGGGTACATAACAATTGGAAATTCCTTTAGAAAATAGCCATGTCGAAGTAAGGCGAGGTACATAGGCACGTTTTACTTCATGCCCTTTCTCTGTGTTTGTTGTTTATCCTAATAGATCTTCTAGGCATTGAGTACAGATTGTTTGCATAGAAATATGTACTGTTGCTTTATGTTTTCCTTTTTGTCAAAATGTCGTATCATAGTGTGTATTGTGAGGTACAATTTCCTCTTTGCCTTAGTATCTGTTGGAGATTTTGCTATTCCTCACGATACAGAACATTTTCACAGTCAATATATAAGACTCTCCCTCATTCTTCTTAACTGTCATGTAACATCCCTGAGGATGAGTGCAATCACAGTGTATCTAATTGTTCCTCTATTTGTAAACATTGTGCTTTATTCGTATATCTCTTTTAACAAACAGAGCAACAAAAATTCTTATATTTAGTCTACACAGGTACTTGTATTTCCTTAGGCTAGATAAATTGAAAATTAGAAACACTAGATAGAGGCTAAATAACTTTATATTGCTCAATTTGCTCCAAAAAGGCTCTACACTCTTGTGCTTTTCCTAACTCCCCTCTTCCACCTACGCTTTTGTGTTCACTGCTTGGCAAATAGAGAAGGTGATAACTTTCCCAAAATTATTCTGACTGTAGTCCAAGGCTTTCTCAAGCTTAGTACCATCCAACATTTTTTGTAAATTCTCCCACATTTTCGTAGAATTTTGTTCTGTGGTTCCTCCTTTCAGTCCAATGCCAGCTGCCTTTTGTCTTCCAGGATCCCTCTTAGTTTTTGATCCATATGCCTACTCATTTTCTAGCACTATAGTAGATGTCCTGAAAAGCATATTTATAAGATGTTACCATTGAGGGGAACTGGGTGAAGGGACTCACATAAGACATAGAATTCAATGTATGCTTTTTGCAGCTTCCTGTGAGTCTATAATTATTTCAGAATTAGGTTTTTTTTAAAAGGCACACGTGTCATTTCTAGGGATTTGCATTGAGAGGGGAAGTCTGGAGCTGGTGCTTAGTTAATCATTTTTATTCTGTCCTGACTGTTTTGAATTATTACAAAAAAGTATATTATTTTTAAATGATAATAAATTCCACATCTGTTTTTGAAGAATGAGATAGGTTGATATATGCAAAAATAAAAAGAAATTTATAAAAATAGTATAATGTTTCTATTTGTCCTTTTAATAAGAAACTTGTATTTCATTTCTAACTTGAAAAATCAGAGAATTGGAATGAGTGACAAGGATATGCATCAATAAAAGGATATTCATAAATGAACTGGAATAAACTTGGATTTGAGCAGCTGTGGATTTGATCCTTCTACAGACCTCAGTTTGTGTCCAGCTTTTTAAAAAGTTTCCTATAAAAACTCTCTTTAATGCTGATAACCTAGTAAAGCTCTGTTGCTGGAGCACCATTACACTTGATGCAGGAATAGATGAAATAATGCATGTCTCCTCTCAGCCCTCCTGTTTTCAGGGACACAGAGTCTCAAGTTAGGAGAGCATCGTCCTGTCCAGTCTGGGCCACCATGGTCCACATGTTGCATTCAGATATTTATTAGTCATTATTTTGAAGCATCTATATTGTTACCAAAAAATACCAGCACCCAGTTAATCTGTTTGTATGTTTTGGGGTAACTGCAATTTATTACTACTTCTTGTCACCCAGGGCCTTGGTAAAATTAAGCTTTTGGATGGGAAACTGGGCTTTTCAAGCTTGGGACAAGCCTCAACTGTGAGCTGCTGCTCTCTGCTCAGTTAAATGTCCACCCCCAGAGATAGTGTTCAGATGAGATTCGGGGGGGAAGGGTCCCGACAGCATTTTAACTCGGTGTCTTGAGAAATCCTCTGTTCTTGCGCTCTCTGAAGTAAACTGGAAAAGTGTTGCACATGATTAATTCGGTAGCTCACTCTTTTCCACAGGCTTTTTGGAGGGGACATAAACAACGGGTGTCATATGTCAGCAGGCGGCAAACATTCGCAGATCATATTCCCTCTATTGTGAAGGTAAACATCCTTTCCTACCTTACCAAGTACTTGACTTAAACGTTTCCCTTCTGTCTAGTTTTGCTTGTGGAAGACAGACTATGGAAGGAGTAGGTATGAGCCTTAAAGTCAGAAGCAAGTCCTGAGATTGAGTCCCATCTCCATTACTCACTTAGCTGATCATCTACAAGCAAGTCCATTAAACACCATAGCAGGCTCCGGTCCTTTATGTGGTTATGAGAGTCAGATGTGCAAATGCTTTGTAACCAGGAAATGCTCTTTCTCCAGAAAGTCCAAATAGATTATTTAAAGTCTGGCAGAAACCCAACTTTATTTTATGTTCCTCTTACCATATTTGCTAATAATATTTAGAATGCTCAAACTTAACAATACAAAACCTTCATGGGAAGGCAAATGCAAAAGTTAGGATCTGAATTTGGGTGGTGAGCCATTCCCAACCAGCTTTGCACCAGGGTGATTGCTCTGACCTCGGAGAAGGAAACAGCACTGTGGTGATCACTTCTCAGAGCTGGAGACCAGGGGACCATGCAGAAGTGAACTGATAGACAACTTGGGAATCCTGATGCAAGTCAGAATCGGGGGCTGGAGAGAGAATGGAATCAGATGAGATTCGTTTAAAAGATTTTTTAAACTGTGCAGACCCAGAATGACATTTTCTAGATCCATGGTGCTTCAGCTCCTTCATGCCCTGTGCTCTCCATGGAACATAGGCCTGCTCGCTCAGAAATCTCTTCTTCACAGTTGGTCCCTCATGAGAACACGTTAAATGTGTGTTTTTTTTGTAAAGACCTCAAGTATATTGGATATATTTCAGGAGTGTTGGAAGAAGCCCTGGACTTAGTTTCATTTGATTCCCTGACCCACTGCAACTTTCAGCAACATGCTTTTCATTGATGGGGATTAAAACAAAATAGCACAAGGCTACCTTGTCTTCCGTACCTCAAAGTGTAAAATGTTTCCAGCCCTTAAGAGCAGAAGCAGTGAAAAAAGTAGGAGATGAAGATCAGGCTTTAGGTGTTCATTATTTGGCAGGCTGCCAATTTTCACTTTTTTATCAAATATAAATATTATTTTTTAGAAAGACTGCATTAAAAGATATTAACGTTCTTTGATTTCTCTGTTTAACGTATTTTTAGATTCAGTCCTGGTTCCGGATGACCATAGCCCGGAGGAATTACCTTTCTCGGCTGCAGTATTTCAGAGATCATGTAAGAGATGCATGTGCATTTTTATCCTGGCTGAGCATGAACTAAACGAAGCTTTGTTTCATGTTAGCCTTGAATGATTTTTATTAAATGGTGGGGATGAATACTAGGACAAAAAAATAGGTCTTAGAACACAGTGTGCTAATATTTGGAGACATAACAGTTTTTATTCAGAACTCATGTTCAGAGTGAGCCTTCAACCACCAGGACTGGTTAGGAAAAACAGAAGAGAGCAAACTGATGTGAGCTAGTTGCGCGAAGACAGTGGTCAGCAAACTGCGGCTCGTGAGCCACATGTGGCTCTTTGGCCCTTTGAGTGTGGCTCTTCCACAAAATACCACGGCCTGGGCGAGTCTATTTTGAAGAAGTGGCATTAGAAGAAGTTTAAGTTTAAAATATTTGGCTCTCAAAAGAAATTTCAATCGTACTGTTGATATTTGGCTCTGTTGACTAATGAGTTTGCCAACCACTGCACTAAGAGAAAAGACCCTAATGGAATCTTTTCCAACATTACTAGTACAGTTTTCTAACTGGTCACTGATTAAATTAGAGAGAAGCCCAGAGGAGGAATTCTTTCAGGATCTTTAAGAACCATGTGAACATGGATTGGATCATCTAGGTTTGGTGGTAAAATTCTTTTCCCTTTTTAGAGCTCTTTAGACAGGCCCGTACAATCTTGTTTATACTTTTAGCTAACTTTATCTGACCCTTCATTCAAAAAAAGTGGAAAAACAAACATTGAATCCACCACATCAAAATACCATCATTTCTAAATAGTGTCCATTCTTAAATACCATCCGTTCTTAAATAGTTCTGAATCCTAAAATAGTGGAGTAGATGGGACTCTGGAAGGCCATGACTGGTCTCATTCTTTTGCAGAAAAATGAAATCGTGAAAATACAGTCACTAATGAGAGCAAGCAAGGCTAGAGATGACTACAAAACATTGGGTAAGTGGGAGTATCCAGAAACAAAGTATGGATCCCTTTTAAGCCAGGGGAGGACAAATTATTTCCAACTTAGTCACTTCAGAGACTGCTCCAAGGACAGAGATGCCCATTGTGTCCAGAGGATTTGGGTCACCTTCAGTCCCAGACTCTGAACTGGTACACAAGGGAACATGGGATGACCTGTTTCCTGTTATAAGTGGAAGGGGTAAGTGGAGTGGATGTAATTTCTTCTACAAAAAGAATGGAGTTGGCATAAATGCTGATATTTTTATACTAAATTTGAGCTGGAATCCAGAATATAATGCAAAAGAGTTAGCCAGAAGATAAGCTTATATTTCAGCTGTTTAATTTATTTGCTGGCCTATGATCTTTCCCTCCTCACTATAAGAGTAAAACATACTCCTATAAGAAATTTTTGAAATCATATGAAAAGGAAAAAGACATGTACTCATCCTCCTGTAACTTTGTTCTGGACTTTTCACAGTAGGTATGGTTTTTTAAATAGTTTTTCTTATCTATATATATAAAAGGCTATTATGCTAAGTGTCCCTCCCACCATCCGACCAGTTGCTATGACTCATACTGACCACCAGGGGGAAGACACTCAACGCAGGAGCTACCGAGCTGCAGTGACTTGGCAGCGGCAGTTCTTGGATAATGCACCCTGAAACCAGAGAGGAGGGAGCCCGATTCCTTGCGGGGCCTCGCGATTGCACCTTTGGCTGGAAGTTATGTTGTTGCTAGGGCACTGTTGACCCCAAATCTGGTTTACTGCATACTTGTATTTGGGTTCCCCACCCTATACAACAGCAACTTTGAAGAGCTCCCTCTCGCACTCCAGGACCCCTCGGGGGATCTTGGAGAGCTGGTTTCAGCCCAATCCCTGCAGGCCAGGCCGAGGGACCCCACCTGCCAGAGGGACCCCGGTCACTCTGTAGAAGCCCTTCGAGCCACAGTGCCACCCCAGGTGCGGCCGGCCCGGGCGGAACCACAGGAGTTTGGCTCCAGTGTGTGTCTGGCCCATGTTGCCCAGTCCCCCCTGCCGGCCACCTTCTAATTAATTTCCTTTCAATGTCCATGAGTCCGTGCACCAGGTCACTAGTCCTATCTAATAAAGAGGTAATATGCAAATTGACCATCACTCCAACACACAAGATGGCCACCCCCATGTGGACACAGATGGCTGCCACAAGATGGCTGGCAGGGGAGGGCAGTTGTGGGCAATCAGGCCACAGGGGAGGGCAGTTGGGAGGGACCAGGCCTGAAAGGGAGGGCAGTTGGGGACAATCAAGGGAGGACAGTTGGGGGGGACCCAGGCCTGCAGGGTAGGGCAGTTGGGGGGGAACCAGGCCTGCAGGAGAGGGCAGTTGGGGGAGACCAGGCTGGCAAGGGAGGGAAGTTAGGGGTGACCAGGCCAGCAGAGGAGGGCAGTTAGGGGCAATCGGGCCAGCAGGGGAGCAGTTAGGCATCGATCAGGCTGGCAGGGAAGTGGTTAGGGGGTGATCAGGCTGGCAGGCAGAAGCAGTTAGGGGCAATTAGGCAGGCAGGCAGGTGAGCGGTTGGGAGCCAGCAGTCCTAGATTGGGATTGGGCCTAAACGGGCAGTCAGACATCCCTCGAGGGGTCCCAGATTGGAGAGGGTCCAGGCTGGGCTGAGGAACACACACCCCCCATGCACGAATTTCATGCACCGGGCCTCTAGTAATTGTATAAGTCATTTGTAGAAGTCTGAAAAAGCAAAATAAAATAAAATATCACCCAGGAGTAGCAATCACATTTTGTGCTATCTCTTTACAGTTCCAACTCTACATATGTGTCTCATTGATTTTTAAATAGTGAACATTATTCTTTACATGCTGAATTTTCAACATTCTAATTATCAAAAGAACATGTGATAAATTAAGAACATGTCCTAGATTAAGTCAAAAAGAGCTTGCTAATAAATTTATGAGTACCGTCCACATTTTTAAATATTTCACTTAGGCCCCACCAGCGTGGCTCAGTGGTTGAGCATCAACCTGTGAACCAGGAGGGCATGACTCGATTCCTGGTCAGGGCACATGCCCGGGTTGCAGGTTCATTCCCCAGTGTGGGGCATGCAGGAGGCAGCTGATCAATGATTTTCTCTCTCATCATTGATGTTTCTATCTCTCTCTCCCTCTCCCTTCCTCTCTGAAATCAGTAAAAAATATTTTTTAAATAAATAAATAAAATATTTTATTTAGGTCATTCAGAAATAATTTTGAGAGGAAAAAAAATCATTGCTTGAGTATCTTAGTAATGAAACTGACTATTGTATTTTCTCTAAGTCTGCCTTGTTTTTAAATTTGGTGTTTTGAGTTTTTTTGGAGAAAGTAAAAAGCTGTTTAGAAATTTTCCTAGCACAGTGCCTAGTAAGTAGTTTAGCCAACACCCTTTATTGTCTGAAGTCTGTCTGAATTATGAGGGAAAGTGCGTGGCTCCAGAAAGATCTTCCCTGGTCCTTGTTAAGGAAAAGCCTTGGGAAGCTTTAGAGGCCAGGCTCTGCCCCGGCATGCCAAATTGACTGGATAATGCCTATTCCACTAGGTTCCAGTAGGCAAAGCGGAGTAAGGGTAGATCAGCCCGTCTTTTCAGTGGCAACCTTCTCCACTTTGAATGCATGAGGTTCAGCTCTCAGTTGGTGGGTATCGTTAATGTTTTTTATGAGAAGTGTGAGTAGAGGAATTTTTTTCTGAACCCTTACACACTAAAATGGGCTTGTTTTTGCCTTTGCATGTGAAAAGACAATTTAAGTAAAAACAGATCCAGAGACAGAGAAGCATTGATCAGACCATCAAACCTCAGAGGGAAGGTAGGGGAGGGTGAGGGTAAGGGGGAGAGATCAACCAAAGGACTTGTATTGCATGCATATAAGCCTAACCAATCGGCCATTGGTTAGGTTGCTGCTGGGACACAGACACCAGGGGGGTGAGGGCATGAGTGGGGGGCAGGGGGGAGGGGGAATGGGGGGATAAAGACACATATGTAATACCTTAATCAATAAAGGGGAAAAAAAGAATAAATTCTCCAGATGAACACAGGCTGATTTTCATTCTAGGTAACATGTTTTTGTGGGTGATGCTTTTCATTTACTTACATTTTTTCAGTTACAAAAACAAAAATAATCCCAGTTTCAAAATCTAAGCAATTTTATTTAACCTGTAGAAGGTGGATGAAAACTATGTTAGTGAATAAGTTAGATCTGAGCTTCTCTGGCCTTTGCCAAATAAGGTGGTGTCATGGTAACTGAAATGTAAATTGTCATTTCTTTCTCAATTATCTTTACAAAGCTAAGGCATTTTTTCCTGTTCTGAAAAAGACCACTTTTCTTGGTCATCCTCCATTTTCACCCATTCCCTCTGGAAAGATATTGAATGAATTTAAGCTTGGAAGTTGCTAGAACTGCAATGATGCCAGTAAGTGCTAACCATGAAAGTGTTTGATTTTCTAACATTAAAATATCACAGGGTGGTATGAAGATGCCAAAAAAGCCTACTGTTGATTGGAGAAAAAGTAAATTTGAACCAAAATAATTAGTAATGCTAAAATATTGGTTTCTAACTAGCCTATCTATAATAATAAAAGCATAATATGCTAATTAGACTGGATGGCCTAACGACCTTCCAGACAACCTTCCCGATGAAGCCAGGCTGTGGGGGCTGAGGCAAGCCGCATCTGTGAGGGCCAAGCCCCTTGCATGAATTTCATGCATCGGTCCTCTAGTCTATATGTATAAAAGTCTAAGTGACTCTTACGACCAAATGACCAGAATGACCGGATGACCAGCCAGTAGCTATGATGCGCACTGACCCAGACCTTGCTGCTGGGGCCCTGCCAGCCCCAAACCTGGTTCATCCCCACCCCAGACCCAGACAGGAAGGAGGAGGGAGCCTGATTCCTCATAGAATTGACTGTGCCTTAGCTTGCTGGGGTCCTGACAGCCCCAAATCTGGTTCACCTGCACCCCAGACCCAGACAGGAGGGAGGAGGGAACCTGATTCCTTGTGGAATCAGCCATTGGTTAGCTTGCTGCTGGGGCCCTGACAGCCTGGAATCTGGTTCACCCGTACCCTGGACTCAGACAGGAGGAAGAAGGGAGCCTGATTCCTTGTGGAATCGGCCATTGGTTAGCTTGCTGCTGGGGCCAACCTCTCGTGGTTCCTCCCCCCAGCCAGCCAGTGCCCCCAATTGGCCCCCATTGCTGACCAAGCCAAGGGACCCCACCTCGGCTTGGCCAATGAATTCATGCACTGGGCCTCTAGTTAGAATATAAAAAGATATACTTAGGAGCAGGGAGAGACTTCAGACACAAATGAGATAGCTCAGTTCTCTCAATTTCTCCACATGAATGAGTTATGGTGCATCGCTCAAGTTTTTTCTGAAATGGTCTTGTCATCAGCAACATCTTTGGTAGAAATGAGAGGAAAATAAATTCACAAAGGTCCTCATGATCCAAGGTAACTTCTCCAAAAAAGATCATCCAGTGTGGCAAAATAGTAACCCAGATGTCTACATTTGGTTGTTCATGCTGAGTTCATGCTGTTAATTGTTTGTGTTGTTGGTTGAACTCTTTTTATTGTTTGAGTGTCAGAACACCACAGAACCACGCTGGGCATAAAAGGAAGATGGACTAGGGCCTTCCATGTTAAGGAGAGGATGGCTGTTGAGGTCGCCATGACTGGGCTGGGCTTTTTCCAGTCATGCTTGTATTGCTGTGGCTAATCATCATTGAAGGTCCAGAGTTTATTCTAACAGTTTACCCAGATCTCACTAAACACTTTAAAAAATACACTTTTAAAAAAAGTCTGTGCCAGCGTAATTAATTCAAGGCATGAAGGGAAATAGATTAGATTAGATTTACAGAGATGCCTCTGTCAGCAAGAGAGGCTGGTCTCCTAGGCACAGAGCGTCTTCCCTTGGTCCATGCAGAAAGAACAAGGACCAAATTTCAATTATTAAAATTTTGTTATTTCTGCCAAGTAGAACATGTATCTCACTTCTCATTCCAGTGGCTTCTGTTTGGCCTTACAGTTAGTTCTCCCTTCATCAGCCTTTTCTAATTCACCTATCACCTAGTTCTTGCTCCTTCCCAGAGGTCTTTGGGGCTGAGAGAAACCATGTTCTGCTTCCTGCAGCAAAACACAAATCCCTTATCTGGCTTAGCCACAGGCTCTCAGAACCGAGGTAACTTAAACACTGACATTCTTTCCCAGGCTCCTCATGAGTAAGGCACTATCTCCTCAGTGCATGAGTCCTGGAAACAGTGTGAGAGACGGCTGATAAGTGAGTGTTAGATAACTGGAAAATAATGAGGCCAGACATCGTCAGTGCTTTGCTTTTATTTACATGATCAATTTTCTTGTCCAGATTTTACATGGGACAGAACAATTCATTCCAAAGCCCAAGTAATTCCATTGCTATATTTTTCTGATAATGCTTTATTTGAAGACCTGGCTTCTTTCCTATTGGTAATAATTCCAAGCATGCCTAAATAAAACATGCCTGTTCCTTTCCCTGCAGTTGGCTCTGAAAACCCACCGTTATCGGTAATCCGCAAATTTGTGCACCTATTGGACCAAAGTGACTTGGATTTCCAGGAGGAACTGGAGGTCGCACGATTAAGGGGAGAAGTGGTGACCAAGATCAGGGGCAATCAACAGCTGGAGAAAGACCTGAACCTGATGGACATCAAGATTGGGCTCCTGGTGAAGAACAGGATCACACTGGAGGTCGGTAGGGGTTGTGGACTGTTGGCTCCTGGAAGAGGGAAGATGCCTGTGTACTGGTCCACCTAAGCTCATGTGGAATCCAGAATGAGTAGTTCAAAGTTCAGTTACCATTTGCATTACAAAGTAGTGGTTCTCAGACTGCGAAAGTCTCCTCCCCATTTATAACATTTCGTCAGGCTCCTTTACCAGTCTGAAATGAAGTTTCTATGAAATAAAACCTACTTACATATGTACCTTCATAACAAGACTAAGGCCTTTATATAAGTAAAAGAGATAAGTAAAAAGAAAATAATGTACAATTAAAACACATATTTCAAAATGAAAATACGCAGGCCCGGTGCCATTAGAAGATGTGATGAAGTTGCTGGAGGCTGGGACCTCTTCCCATAATAACCACAGAGGGAGCTGCAGATGAGACTGGCCCACGAGGTGGTGGGGCTTTCGTTTTCCAAGATGGACATCAACTCTGTAAAGTTCAGAATAGGCAGAGTGCTTACTTAGAACTATGCTCCTAGAAAATTAAGTGTGTATTAAAATTGTGGAGGATGTGTATTGTGCTTATATGTCAAACAGATTCTAGGCTCAAATAATTACCCAGAGAATTTTTGCCTATGAATGACTAGCCAGCAGCACATTCAAACTCCAGCCATGCCGGATGTGGGACAGTCATCTACGCAGGACAGCAGAGCACCTGTCATCCCTCACCCACACCTGCTAGAAGCCTATAGTGTTTTCCAGTCGTTAAGATATTAAAACATTTTTTTTACACATGTCCAGAATGGTCCCTACAGAGTGGAACTGCCCAGTGTAGACTCTGACTAAATAATGCTGTGCTTTCGGATCTGTGTGAAATATGACCGTGTCAGAGCTCCCGAAAACAGTAAAAAGCTGTGTCCCTGCTTCTGTGCCACATCCATTCCCAGAGAACTGACAGGACCTTCCTGAAGCTCTGAGCAGGCTGCCCTGGGGCAGGCTGAAGGGGCCGAATATGTGCTTCTGGAAAAGTGGGAGGCAAGCAGCCACGGGAGCTACAGGCTCACGGAGATAACAGTGAAATAAATAGTTGAAGAGGAAATAAGGAAACTAGAGCAAGTTGTAATATAGGAAAGGTTCATTTTTTCCTGAATAAAACTATAATTTTAATGTTCTTCATTTAACCAGAAAAACAACGAAATTTCTTCTTATAAAATGTTTATATTGTCTGACATAAATGAGAACTTTTAAAGTGTAATATAATCCAGAAGGTCTGTTAGAGAATGCCTTTTTTAGCCATAAAGTTGTAAACAGGAAGTGCCTTCCCAAAGAAAGGCTTGCTTACAAGACGGAAAACAGTAGAGATAATGTGTAGTTGTGGAAATACAATCATAGCAGATGATCAAATCTTCCTAAATGTTTTAAGTGTTTTTTAAGTATTTCTAATTCATAAAGTTAATTTTTCAGCTTGCGTTTTCAAACACAGTATTTATGAAACACTTAGAAGTAAAACTAACAATTATCAAATATGTACTCATTAGCCTTATCACTGTTATAGCATGTTTAGTGTTATGACATTCAGAATGGTGCAGTTAAAGCTTGATTATAGTGGTGAAGCAGTGAGGAAACAACCTAACACAAATAAAATTCATTTAACATGTAGGTTATGCAGTCCCTAAAAATAATTTTTTTGAAGAACATTTAAGGGCAGGGGAAATAGTTGGCAATATAATGAGGGGAAAATAGTACCTAAAACAGGACAATTTCATTTATTGTACTATATTTTATATTTCAGAGAAGCTAGAAGAACAGAAGTTAAGTGATTTTTCTTTGGATGATAGAACTAAACTTATCTTTATCTTTTTTTTTTTTTTAACACTGAGCATGTGTTTAGTGAGAAGAAAAGATTGTAAAGGGAAGTACATTAGTTCTTATAGAGCAACTCTATCTCTCCTAGTAAACATGTGTCTTACAATTCTTTTAAAATTTGCATTTCTCCTAGAAATCTGAAAAAGTCAGTGATATTTAGTATTATCACAAAATTGTGCAACTATTTAATGCTAGAACATTTTTATCACTCCATAAAGAAACCCCAAAGAAAATGTTCTGGAATTAGATAGTGTTGATGATTGCACAACCTTGTGAATGAACTAAACACCATTGAATTGTACACTTGAAAAGGATGATTTTATAAAGCATGTGAATTAATATTTCAATTCAAAAAACAAAAGAAAGAATATCCATATTCACTCACTATCACTACCTGTTCTTCCCTACCCCAGCCACACAACCATTAATCTGCTTTTTGTCTCTATAAGTGTGCCTGTTCTGGATATTTCATACTAATGGAACCACACAATAGGTGGTCCATCGTGACCAGCTCTTTCACATAGCATAGTGTTTTTGAAGTTCACCTATGTTGTGTAGCCTGAGTCAATATTTCATTCCTTTCTTTATGAATAACATTTCATCGTTATATACCACATTTTATTTATCCATCCATCAATTGATAGACATTTGAGTTGTTTCTTCTTTTTGACTATTATGAATAATTCTGCCATGAGCATTCATGTACACGTTTTTGTGTGGACATATGTTTTCAGTTCTCTTGGGTACAGTGATTTTCAACCTTTTTCATCTCATGGCACGCATAATTACTAAAAGTCTGTAGCACACCAAAAATACCTTTTGCCCATCTGACCAAAATATAGGTATAATTTTGATTCGTTCACACTGGAATAGCTATAGTTGTGTTGGCTATTGTTATTTTTTTTATTTGACAGTCTAAGGGGAAAAAAGTCAGTGCCTTTGGCTAAATAGTCAGGTACTGCATGTTTTAGAAATTCTTGCTGCACGCCCGTTGAAAACCACTGGTATATACCCAGAGTGGAATTAGTGGGTCAGATAACAACTCTGTGTTTAACTTTTGAGGAATGGCCAAAATGTTTTTCTAAGTGGCTGTGCCATTTTACCATTTTACCAGCACAGTATGAAGTTTTTAATTTATCCATATACTAACATGTGTTACTGTCTTTTTCATTATAGCCATTCTACTTAGTATGAAGTGGTATCACATTATAGTATTGATTTGCATTAATTTCCCTGATAACCATTAATATTGAGCATCTCTTCATGTGCAGATCTGCTTTCTGAAAATGTCTGTTCACATCCTTTGTCCACTTTTGATTGGGGCTTTTGGTCTTTTGATTTTTTTTTGAGATGTAAGAGCTCTTTATATATTGTGGATCAAGTCCCTTATTTGATATATGACTTGCAAATATTTTCTCCCATTCTGTAGGTTGTCTTTTTACTTTATTGATAGTGTCCTTTGAAGCACCAAGATTTCAGTTTTTATGAAGTCCAATTTGTTTATTTTGTCACTAGTGCTTTGGGTGTCATATCTACGAAACCATGGCCTAATCCAGGCTAACAAAGACTTATACCTAGGTTTTCTTTCAAGAGTTTTATAGTTTTAGCTCTTACATTTAGTTACTTGATCTCTTTTGAGTTCGCTTTTGATTATGGTATGAAGTAGGGATCTGACTTCTTTCTTTTGAACATGCCCATCCACTTGTCCCACCATCATTTGTTGAAAAGACAACTTTTTCCTTATTGAATTGTCTTGGTGCCTACCTTACAGCTTAAGCGCAAATAAGTTAAACTTTGGATACTAAACATTACAAAAACCAAGTCCACCTGCAAGCTGGATTTCCTTAATTTGTTTAACATTCTCTATTCCCTTGTTTCTTCATGAGGGAAACGTGGAAAATGAATGTTTTCAACTATGGGTGTGTCTGGTATATGTGATGGGAAGAGGTAAAGAGTACCAAAGTATAAAAACATTTTTATAAAAATTTTTTCCAGGACGTGATTTCACACAGAACGAAGCTGAATAAGAAAAAAGGTGGAGAAATGCAAATACTGAATAACACTGACAACCAAGGAATCAAAAGTTTGAGTAAGGAGCGGAGAAAAACACTAGAAACATATCAGCAGCTGTTTTATCTTTTACAGGTAAGAACACTTTGTTTCACTACTAGAGGCCTGGTGCACGAATTTGTGCACCAGTGAGGTCCCTCGGCCTGACCTGAGGGATCGGGCCAAAACTGGCTCCCAGACATCCCCCAAGTGGTCCCGGATTGCAAGAGGGCTCAGGCCAGGCAGAGGGACCCCACCAGTACACGATCAGGACTGGGGAGGGACCATAGGAGGGCTCCACGGAGTGTCTGGCCCATCTCACTCAGTCCCGATCTGCTGGACCCCAGCAGCAAGCTAACCTACTGGTCAGTGCACATCATAGTGAGCGGTTGAGCAGCCTTAGCATATCATTAGAGTATTACGCTTTGATTGTTTTAATGGCCAACCAGACGACTGGACACTTATCATATTAGGCTTTTATTATATAGGATGAGTTTTGGGTAAATACTATGTTCCATGTTTGTGGTTTACAGTGGATCTTTCCCCATGTGAAAACTGGAATAGAATTTAATTTTACATGCTTTGAAAATCTAAGTACCAAATACTATTCTAGGTTCTTTACATACATTATCTCATTCAATTCTTACTGCAATCCTGGAAATAATTAGGCAGCAATTGCTGTTATTATTCCCAAATTACATACAAGAAAACTGAGAGAGCCAGTAAATGGTAAAACAAGGGATTTGGGACCCAAGTAGTTTGATTTCAGAACCCATTATCTTCATGACTATCTTACACTACAGTTATCTGCAGAAACAGAATAAATCTGATAATAATATAAGCAGATGCTGTTAACCATGGAAAAATTAAAGTAACTATCTGAAAAACAGGTATTTACCAGAATCAGTCTGCCCTTCTTCTGAGCAAAGAGACAAAGTTTGGATAAGGGAAATAGTGTATCTTTTTATTTCATTGATTTCATGGCATTCCTCTGATCTGAATGAACAGTAATTCTCCATTGCTTCCAGAGGGCGGGTGAGAGCTGATAAGCTGAACTGGTTATGGTTGGACTCTGGTGGACCAGTTGCTGTTTTATTTGACCATTGATTCAGCTTATCTGCCCGACCACAAGGTCCTAAAGGAAACTGAGTAAGCAATAGTGATAGATGTAAACAAAGCCTCCCCTTCAGCAGGAAAACTTTCCCACAAGACTTTGCATCAGCATTTCTTTCTGGAGAATCAGGTGTACACAGAACATGTTAGCCAAACCATAAATGAGGTGAGGCTAGACCCACTGAGAGAAGAGGTGTTAATTTTGATAGAGTTGATTATTCTCTATTTGGAAAAATAGCTTGGAAAAAGAGATGTAGTGCCACAGAGAGCCACAATGTGGCAGTATAGAAAGAAAAAAACAGTGTTAAAACAGAATTGTCCATGGCATCCAGGGCTTAATACCAGCAGCCTTTCCAGAAAGAAAGGGGGCTCCCATTCAACAGGGAAGGGTTTTTGGCTGCCTAAATCAGGTTAGTAGTTATCCACCACTTGGAGATTTAATCTTAGACATTTGTCATTTTTGACATCCACAAACCTCTAAGTGTATGAAGCTGCTTTGATAGAATTTGTGTCACAGGGAAAGTGAAAATTTAGTCATTAGCCTAAGGCTTGTATTGTTTACCCTGTTAACGGAAGTGGAGGCTCATGAATGGAAAAGAGAAAAGACACAGGAGCATGTTTAGAATAATTCTACCAAACTTTATTCCTCCCAAAATAAAAAACTGATAGTCCCAGGACATGACCATTTGGTTATACCCAGTGAATTTTCCCTTCTAATCATATATTTTCCTCCACCTTTTCTTTCTCTCCTTTGGAGACCTTAGTCCAACATCAATGAAGAAACTATAGAATAGCCCTAACCGGTTTGGCTCAGTGGATAGAGCGCCGGCCTAAAGACTGAAGGGTCCCAAGTTCGATTCCGGTCAAGGGCATGTGCCTTGGTTGCGGGCACATCCCCAGTGGCGGGGTGCAGGGGGCAGCTGATTGATGTTTCTCTCTCTTCGATGTTTCTAACTCTCTCCCCCTCTCCCTTCCTCTCTGTAAAAATCAATAAAATATATTTAAAAACACACAACTATAGAATAGCAAATGGTTTGGATTCCTTTGGCCTTTGGATTATGCCTTGGCAAGAATTACTAGCCACAGTAGCCAATCAGCTAGTATAGGTTGGGTTTGTCTCTGCAGTGTGAGCCTAAAGTTAAAGTTTTTAGGGCATCTGAGAACAATGAGGAGTGGGATTCTTTAGCTTTAGAGTAACTTTCTCAATCTCATATGCTTTGCGTGGGAAAGAATCTCTACAGAGCTATAAAGAAACAGTTGTCCTGAGCTGCTTATTCATAACATTTCAGCCCATTTTTATAGACTTGAAAGTAAATCTAGGTAGTAAGGTAAGCTAGAACTTGGATTTTCTTTAAAACACTAAAGCCATGCTCTTTGAGTAGAGTTGTCTCTTGGTGTCCACCAGGGATTGATTCCAGGACCCCAAGGTTACCAAAATTCACAAATGCTTAAGTCCCTTATATAAAATGGGGTAGTATTTGCATATAACCTAGGCTAATCCTCCCATATACCTTAGTCATCTCTATATTACTTACAATACCTAATACAATGTAAATAGTTGTTATACTATAGTACATGGGGAATAGTGACAAGACAAAAGTCTGTACATGTTCAGACTGTATATGGCCATCATAGACCTAATTATAGAGTTACACGTCAGCAACAAAGTAACCTTTTTCCGAGTATTTTTGATCTGTGGTTGGTTGAATCCACCGATGCGGACCCTACAGATATGAGGGCTGACCAGATGAAATAGTTTCTGTGTATGGAAAAATTTCCTTTCTCGTCAGAAGGAAGATGAAAAGGAGGAGGATTTCTCTGTAACCTAAGAACTATTTTTTTCTCTGCTAATAACCTCCATCTGGTTGGTGTAGCTACTGGAGAAAAACCATATGACTGGTGCTACACCTCATGGACTCCAGCTGAGCACTCAGGGCTCCATTTCCATGTTTTTAAAATTCCTGTCAATATTTAAGTTGCCTTTTTTTCTTTATCAGTTTCTCCTGGCATTTCCCCCATCAACTATCCTGACCTCCACCTCTTTCTTTAGCCTACCTGCTTCACGCCTAAGTTCTCATTCCTTGTATAACGTCATGGCCATCCCACTGTCTTCACATTCAAACATACCCTTTTCTTTTTCTTTTTAGTCTCACAATAGGGGGTGTTTCCTTTTATTCACTCACCACTTCTTCTAGAACAGTCTCTTTAGCTGGGCCTTTGGTCCATGTTTACCAGTGTTTTCAGATACCAGATTCTATTTGCCACCCCTCTCTCTTCTGTGTTTCGAAAATAAGCATTTATGTGTGGCTCAAAATGGGTAACAGTGTAAAGTATATCTGTTTCGTTAAATATATCACATAGTATATAAAATTTAAATCCTCTCATAACTTTCTGATATAACTTCCTATATGATTACTATTAAGATTAGCTGATAACTTTTAAAGCCTTATTTTGTGCCAGATACTGCTCTCTTTGCTGATACACATTAAGTCATTGACAGGGAACTGGGTGCTCTTCTCTGATTTAATAATATATTAACATATGGATTTTAGGTGTCCCCCCCCCCCTTTTTTGTTTTAGACCGACCCTTTATACCTGGCTAAGCTGATTTTCCAGATGCCACAGAATAAGTCTACTAAATTCATGGATACTGTGATTTTCACACTATACAACTACGCTTCCAATCAGCGAGAAGAATATCTACTCCTCAAGCTTTTTAAAACCGCTCTGGAGGAAGAAGTAAAGTATGTATATAAATAATTCTTGTAAGTTATTTATAGCTATTAAATATATCAAGTTTTTTAAGAAATTTCTACATCATTACAGGTTACAACTTTCCCCCACCAGTGATATCTTCTAATGCTAAACTAACTTTTGATTCTATACAACAACTGAAAAATCAAAAGCTTTTTTGAAAGTCAGTAAGAAATTTAACTTAATTAAAATTATGTGAGTAATAAAGCCACAAGATAAGGATCTCTGTTAAATAGTGTTCCCTTCTTACTGGAACTTAAGCTTATTTTTGCTAACTTGCTAATTTGTTTTCTGTCCCAGTAAATACAGAAAAAGTTGTAATAGCAAAAGTTGGGCAAAGTAAAATGTTTGTGTAACATGATGGAGCAAAATGTACTGTACAAATTAGGTAGCTATAATGAATGACAAAAAATAATAATAACACCAAAGGGGAAAAAAAACAACACATGAGGAATGCCCTTAGCCAGATGGACCTTAACTTTCTTCCTGATTTCTTGACACCTGAAGCCTATTAGCTAGGCCCTCTGCCCTCAGGGTGGGAAGTAGAATTCATGAGAAATAATAATGCTGTGCCGAAGAATAAGGTAAGAACTAAATGAATGAAGCAGTTTAACATCAGAGGGATTGTAAGAAGTTTCAATTAGGTCCGTTCATAAAGATATTATGGAAGAGGAGGTAGTTGGCCCAAAGCCTTGAAGAATATCTACTAGTATAGTTTTATAAGAAGAAATGGAAAAAGGAAATAAGGCACAGTGATGATAGAAGCAGCATGGGCTGAGGTACAAGAAAAGGAAGATTAGTCTTGCCAAGATGTGACTTAATTAGTGACTATCAAAAAATGAAGCTGGAAAGACAGGTTAAGCGAGACCATGGAAGATAGTGAAGACAGGACCACCCGCTGAGCCTCTTCTTACTCCCCGGGAAGCTATAAGGTTTTGGAGAAGGGATGTGGACATGACCACATTGGGTTTTAAAGACTGACCAGCTGGCCATGTATAAAGAGGATGAATTGGAGCTACACAGATCAGAGAATGAGAAGGAGATAGTTTGTGCTTTTAACATACTCAATAGGACATGTGGGTGAAAATATCCAGGAGAAAACTGGAAATTCCAGACTAACTCCCAGGAAAGAGATGGGGAATAGATATCAGATCAAAGGATAGGCTCCAGAGATATGGTCATTGCAGTTGTGCCTGAGCGAGATCTGAAGAGAGAACATGTAGAAGGTGAAGGAAAACAAGTCAAAGGTGGGAAGAGGAGACAGCAAAAGAAACAAAAGGGACGACTAGGTAAGACCCTGGCACTCTGAGACCCTAAAGGGAAAGCCAGTAGGAAAGGGAGACAGTGGCCAAGTGGGAGGAGGGGGAGAGGTTGCTCAGAGAGGGAAGGGAGGAGAGAGGGAAGGCCAGAGAGTTGGCAATCCGAAATAAAGAAGATTTCTCTCAGCCCTGTGATGGAGCCAGAAGCCACATAGCCTAGAATTTGAGTGGGACTTAAAAAAGTGGAGATAGTTCGTTCAGTCAAGAAAGTTATTTTTGAAATTTGGTAACTAGAGAGGGCACAGTACTTGTACAATATCCCTCAGTGTTATTAGTCTTGGTCCATTTTCTGTTCCTTCCTGCCTCCTAGATTGAAATTTCGGCGGAGAACCTATTTTTAAATCCTTACATTTCTCAAATAAGAAACGTTCATCTTACAAATGGCAGCTTCCTTCTAAGTCATACTATCTTTGATCGTCAAAGGAGAAAAATAGAGCCCCAGGAAGCCCTCGCCTGCCAGAGAGAATATACATTGTTTAAAACTACCCACAGAGGCAAACCATTTTGTTTTGGGTTGGGCTTTTTTTAGATCAAAGGTGGACCAGGTACAGGACATTGTTACTGGGAACCCTACAGTCATCAAGATGGTCGTCAGCTTCAACAGAGGCGCCCGTGGGCAGAACACGCTGCGCCAGCTCCTGGCGCCAGTGGTGAAGGAGATCCTGGATGACAGCTCGCTGGTCATCAACACGAACCCTGTGGAGGTGTACAAGTTGTGGGTGAACCAACTAGAAACACAAACTGGAGAAGCCAGGTAACAAAGCCAGGAAGATGTCATTTTCCACTCATGTTTCATGATCATTTTTACATGTGTATGATATATATTCTTAAACTCTGTTGAACTCTGTTAAAAGAACAAAACGTACTGTACAAATTCCATTCCATCCAAGATGTTATTTCCCTTTAATTTACGGTGCAGGTCACATTCTTAGAGAACTGCTCATCTTGATAGTACATGTTGTAAAATTTCAGTACCAGTTGATCCCCAAAGCCACAACTACCATAATTCTCTCCCTTGGTTATTCTTTGTGTGTTTCTAAACTAAATCTAGAAATGGTACACCTGACAACCCATACTTTTTTAGATTTACCAAGTGAGTAACTTGAACGTGTAAGCATCAACAGGCCAGGTGGAGTTGGTTTGTTCTAGGTGGTTGTTTTTTAGATCTAAGCAACCCCAGTTTTTTATTACCTGCAAAAGGATGTCTTGTGAAATCATGAAGATATGCCCAGAGAACTCTGGTTGTCATAGCAGCATTCGTAACAGCAAAAGTTGGGCAAAGTCAAAATATTTAGCTTTGGGGAATTTGTTAAATAAATGTTTGCATAACATGATGGAGCAGTCACTAACTGTTTAGAGTCATGGTATAGAAATCTATTTATTGGCATGGGAAAATGTCCACAATTTAGTTTTCAGTTGCAGTTAAGTACAGTGACCCATTTTCTTTAAAAGGAAATACTTGTACGCACACACAAGTACACACGCGCAGGTACACGTAGGATCTGTATGGGGTGTGTATACACACGAACTGCATTGTGCCCATGAGTGTATGAGGCCCATATACACACATGCATAGATGGAGGACCCAGAAAACTGTGGACTAAGATATGAAAAGTGGTTGTCTGTAAATTGGTGTTTTTCTTCTTGTTGGCTTATATGCAATTCTTTTCTGTAAAAGAATTTTTAAAAAGAGGAAGAAAGTTAGCTGGGTCTGCCCGTTACTTTGCCAGGAGAGCTCAGAGGGAAAGCCCGGAGTGCCCCTGCCCCCTACTGGCAGAGGACCATCGGGGCATGTGAGGCTTCCCCTCACTTAGCAAACCTTCTGTCACTGGAGTCAGTGAGCCAAGTCCAGTTCACTATACAAAGCTTAACTATAGGATCAACTTGGCAAGGATACAAATGCTTGTACCTATGCCCCATAAAATTGCAAGCCCTTGTTGTGTTTTCAGCAACCTGCCTTATGATGTGACCGCAGAACAGGCTCTAACCTACCCAGAAGTGAAAACTAAACTGGATGCATCCAATGAGAGCCTGCGCAGGGTCACCGACAAAGTCATGAATTCCATCATTTCCTCCCTTGATCTACTGCCGTAAGTTCTGTAATGTAGCAACCTTAACGTTCTTTGCTGAAAGTTCTTGAACTAGCACGTAAAATAAATCCCAGTTGTGAAGATAGGAATTTTCTCTCATATTATATTTACTGTTTTAAACATTTGCCTACATTTGCATTTTAAATTCATAACTATTCTCCAAAGAGGAAAGTATGCAAACCCGTATTCAGTTACTATCATCCGTGGAAGGCCTGTGATTCCGTTACCATCTCATGTTATGTTTAATTTTAGGAAAATGCTCAGCTTTCATTGACTAGAACAATTGCTGTGTTCTCACTTAGGTTTTTTTCCATTACTTTCTTTTGTCATCTGTTTTACATGTAGTTACGGATTGAGGTATATAGCCAAAGTACTGAAGAATTCAATCCATGAGAAATTTCCCGATGCAACAGAAGATGAGCTATTAAAGGTAGATGTTCAAGGGTGATCTCACCGTAGCTTCTCTTGGGGGTATGAGCCAAAATTACCAACCCACCATTTTGTAAGATTTTTTTCACCTTTTATGATTATTTATAATAAGCTACAGGTCTATTTCTAACAGCTATTATAATTATTGATTATGCTGAGGTTAACTTGGAGATCTTACTCATTATTGAGATTCTTTATATTAGATCATTTGGGGGGCAGTAGTATATTTTTCACCAAAAATAATTTTGTTACCTCTATTAATGTGTGATTATATTTACTACCTTTATTTAATTCCTTGTATTAGAAAATAGTTTGCTTTCTTGGGAAATGTCAATCAATATTTACTTTAGAAAAAACCCAAACCCTTGAGTTTTCTTTCTTAAAATAGTCTTCTCCATCACTTCAGATTGTTGGAAACCTCCTGTACTATCGGTACATGAACCCAGCTATCGTAGCTCCAGACGGCTTTGATATCATCGACATGACAGCCGGTGGTCAGATCAATTCTGACCAGAGGAGAAACTTGGGAACAGTGGCCAAGGTCCTTCAGCATGCAGCCTCCAACAAGCTGTTTGAAGGAGAAAATGAGCATCTCGCATCTACAAACAATTATTTATCAGAGACATATCAGAAGTTCAGGTGAGAGGGGTCATTTTGGAGAAACTTGCTAAGTGGTGCAAAAGAATAATGTATGTTCTGTGTTCAGAGCTGGAGTTGGGGACAGGAACCTCAGGTGGCTGCATGCACTTCTACAAGTGAGCACTGAGGGGAAGAGGAAGAGGGACAAGCAGGCTGGGTCACTTCTGTCTGGTGCTCCCCATCCCACCTCCAGAGCCCTTGTTACATTGAATTGTCCCTCTGTGTATGATTTTTAAGTATTGAAAAAATGAAATATTTACTCTTGGTGGTATGCTATAGGCTTATCGTAGTTAGGATTAAAAATCAAAATAGTTTAAGGGTTTTGTTTTTAAGAATTTTTTCCATCAGGAGAAACTTGCCTTATCTGCATCAAACAACAAATAGGAAATTGAGTGGTTGTTTTGAATGGTTGGGGAGGTCCGTCTTTTGTGCTTGTGAGGGTCACGTGTGCGGATATGTTCTGTTCTAGTCTCGAGCCTTTCCTAATTATTCACGTAAGACTGAAGCCTATTGACTTTCAAAGCAGCTCCAGAGCACATCACGGGTTATTCCACAGGGACATGAAAGGAGGGAGTTTAGCAGGAAAAGTCCCTCACGTGATGCTCTCTGAGGAAGCATGCTCATCTTGGCCTTCAGTTTTCTTTTGTCTACCATTCCGTCAGAGAAGCATGACATAACTGTGGCCTCTTCCATTCCTCACCTGGAAAATGAAAACTTCCCATTTGTGTTCTGGGTTAATGATTTATCTCCTGACAATGATCATTTGTGATGATTGATCTCTATTTGGAATTTGTGGCCTCCTATTAAAAACATCCCCCAAATCCTACTACTACAGGAAGTTTTGGTTTCTCAAGCTGCTAAGGTTAGGTCTTCTCACTGAAAAAATAATATCCACTTCCCTGCAAACCCTTACCTGCTATTGCAGCCTGCCTGTACTACTTTTTCTCATATTATTCCTATTAACCATCTATGTTCCCAACTCTTCAAAAGCCTCCCCTCGCCTCTTAAATTCCTCTGTTTTTCCCTCTGCCTCTAATACTTATCCTTTGTGTACTTCAGCAACTCGTGATAAATTATAGACAAAAAAGTGCAGAAGACCAGTTGTCAGATGGGAACAGGCTCCTGCCCACCCCAGCATGGCTGCCTGCCATTTACCTCCCCCAGCCTTGGGGAGGGAAGGCAGAGGTCAGTTCTTGTGCACAAAAGCCTGGGGTACCCTCAGGATATACACCTAGGATCCTTTGAGGCATCTGAAACATTTACAACCTTATAGAATAGAGCACCTACTCTTCCTGTGCAGAGGAGCACTCCAAAACTGTGATACCAGCACACCTGGCTTTCTTGCTCTCTCTATCTAAACTTCCTATAGCTTAAAAGAGCAGACGTTTTAGAGTCTGGGTTCTGGAGGAATGGGGCACTGTACGCAGTTGTGTGTCTATCCTTAATAGTACTTCCATCAGCCACAACTGTTGTTTGGATCAACTGAGTAGAGAAGACGTAACTCAAATTTTTGTCAAATTGGTAACAGAAGCTCTGAAGGGTTGGTTGTTAGGTTATTGAAGGCCTAGGAGCTTGTGCCATTTAAAGTAGCAAATTTGGCCCAGCTGGTATGGCTCAGTGGTTGAGCATCAATCTATGAACCAGGAAGTCACATTTTGATTCCCGATCAGGGCACATGCCCAGGTTGTGGGCTTGATCCCCAGTGTGGGGCATGAAGGAGGTAGCCGATCAATGATTCTCTCTCATCATTGATGTTTCTGTCGCTCTCTCCCTCTCCCTTCCTCTCTGAAATCAATAGAAGTATATTAAAAAATAATAATAAAGTAGAAAATTTGGTTGTTTTTTGAATTGTTTTTTGTAGGGAGTCTTGATTCTTAGATCAGGGAATAATAGTCTTGATATTTTTATTTAAATTTTAGGGCCATTTTTAAAAATAATACATATTAAATGACCTGCCCATAATTTGATTATATTGAGTCACTGACAGGGCCCATCTCAGGATCTGGGTTAAACATCCAGAAACATGGACTCAGACTCGGCTTCCACAGACAGGAGCCAGCCTGGAAGATGCTGTAACAACTACCCACCCCCCACTTTACCCCCTGCTCCCCTGCCAAGAGAACAAAGAATTCATCATCATTCAAGATTTTCTCACTATTCATGAGGCTGTTGAACTCACAGATTTGACTATCTTAAGACTTTTTTTTCTTTGTTAGGAAATATTTCAAAGAAGCATGTGATGTCCCTGAGCCAGAAGAAAAGTTTAATATGGATAAATACACTGATGTGGTGACAGTCAGCAAACCCGTCATTTATATTTCAATTGAAGAAATCATCAGCACACATTCAGTAAGTGGGGTTAGAAAAGGCTCTAAGTTCAGACATCTGTGTCTTGAAAATGCTTAGTCTTTCTACAGGGCTTCTACAAGCATGTGCGAATGTTTGTGTTCTTAATTCTACGAAACCTTTGCTTTTATTCCCTGACTCTTAGGCATTGGTAAAATTCCTTCTCGCAAGAAAAATTTACTTTTTCCATGATCTCTTTGCAAAGTCAGATTATGAATGTGCTGTTTAAGCCCTGAGCAGGGGCAGGCCCTGGTATTCTCCCCACCCACTAAGGCCACACTGCCTGCACCCCCATATACTGTCTCTCTCCCTTTCAGGAATCCTCTCACTTTTCCAGTAATCCCATGTGAAAATGAGAATGTTTTCTCTATTCTAATTTTGGACATAAAGAAAGAGGAAACAGACAGACTGCTAAGTTAGGGATGAGAAGACACCCCCCAACCCACAATAGCCACCTACAAAGAATCACTTGTATTGTTCTGGAAACCCTCATTTCTTAGAAATGGCAGTTTCAGTCTGTGCTGTGTCATAATGTCTCCATCTGGTTCTGCAAACAGCAGCACCATCGCCTGTGTATTAAGTGTCTGTGGGGAGCAGGGCAGTAAAGAGAGGTTAAGCATTGAGAGGGTTTGGTGGAGGGTTGGTGTTTTCTTTTGCCTTTTTAAAGACAAGTTTGAACTTATTTCCTGGAAAATCTAGGTTCTTAAAAGGTAACCTTTTCGAGATTAGTTTGCACCTTGTCACTCCAAGCCAAGTTGTGGAGATGTGTTCCAAATGTGCCCCAGACCTTCCAAGTGAGAACCTGCATTCTCACAAGATCCCAGGTGAATGAGATACACACTGCAGGTCAAGAAGCCATGGTTGAGGATACACGCAACTTCGGATGCTACACACAACTAGGAGGAAAACATAACAAACACACACTTCTTGGAGGTCCTACTCCTGCCCCCATCAAACAAGATATGCTAACAAGTGGCAACATCAGCTGCTCAAAATTCAGTCTTTATTATTAAGCTCTTCTAAGAAACTAAAGCTTGACTACAGGTTTGGAAGAAAGATTGGATCTACTTTTGCTTTCCCTCTTTCAGAGTTAGAGCAGGAAACCTCAACATTGCAACAAGCTCTCCATAAAAACTGTGAGTGACCCCAAACAAAGGCAGATTTGAATGGCCAGCTGAAGGACTGAGTTGGTTGATTAAATAAAGAGGCTGTGCTGCTTTTCTCTATATACAAACACCCCAAATCACAAAGAAAACATGTTCATGTCTAGCAGTGTATCATTTGCAAAAGTGACTTTCTAATGAACAAGAAGACTCATTCATATTTGAGCAACATCCCATTTGTCTATTTCTATGGTAGATCATCCACCTCTAAGAAAATGTCCACATGGTGGCGCACTTTTCTGAGGGCATCGCCCTCCTGCAGAACGCGTTGGGTTCTCTTTTAGAATGAGGGATGGATTCTTTCCCAAGGACAGCAGAGAGAAAACTGTTATTGTATTCATTTGGGGCTGTTCCTTTTTAAGGGGAAATAGTCTGTTCCTTTTGTGATCAAAAATTGAAAACAGAATCTAATCCTGGGAAACACAGCTCGTGACCAGAGTCCCTCCATGTGTTAGGTTGGAAGCAGACATAATAACGTGGGAGTAATGTACTTTCAGAGAAAGACTATCCTGTTTACTGTCTGTCTCAAGTGAGGAGGTGTCCACATGCAGACACAAGCACGCAGCAGCGTGACGTGCCAAGCCTGTGGCCACATGCCTGCCCCTTGTTCTCTAAGGAACATGTATACAACCTCAAAATAAGCTCTTTAATGAGACATTTTTAGGCAATTTTTGTGTTCTGTAAATATCAGAATAGAAGGAATAAGCTGGCCCCCCTTCCAGGGACAGTAGCCAGATCGCCTGTCCTGTCTCGTCAGAAGACAAGAACACAAATTTCTCCATCTTGCTTATTTTGTTCTTGTCTCTAACTTGTCTTTCCTCAAAAAATATCCTTTGTATGGTCCTTCCACATTTCACTATGTCTTTATATTGCCTCTATTATTTATATAATGTCTTTCTTTAAATCAACTCACCTTTTTTAACATAAGATATATATCCTTGCTTTAAAACCAATTACCTCTAACTATAGCGGGACAACTATCATGCCATGCCTTACCACAAACAGAAACTTTAAAAGTAAGTAAATATAATGAAAACTGAGGAGTTGGATATAGTTGCTTCCTTGAAGCTATGCATCTTGAGACCTCCTCTCCCTTTCTTAAAAATCCAATTAGCAAGTGTCAGGAAATGTTAAGGAAAGCTCGGCATTAAACAGACACTGTCTCCCCCACTAATTCTAGAGATTAAAAGAGAATGGAAAAGGAAGTAAGAAAGGCAGTGTGGAACTGGCATAAGGATAGACATATCAGTCAATGGGATGGAACTGAGTCTAGAAATAAACCTTCAAATTTACAGTCCATTCTATTTTCAACAAGGGACTAAAACAGTTCACTGGGAAAATAATACTCTTCAACATATGGTGCTGGGGCAACTGGAAATCTACATGCCAAGAATGAAGTCAGATCCCTTCCTTCAACCCTACTCAAAAATGAACTCAAAATGGATCAGAGCCCGGCCGGTATGGCTCAGTGGTTGAGCATTGACCTATGAACCAGGAGAACACAATTCGATCCCCAGTCAGGGCATGTGGCCAGGTTGTGGGCTCAATCCCTAGTAGAGGGCCTGCAGGAGGCAACCAATCAATAGATGCTTCTATCTGTCTCTCCCTTCTCCCTCTCCCTTCCTCTCTCAAAATCAATAAAAACATTTTTTTTAATATAATGGGCAAATGATCTGAATAGAGATTTTTCCAAGGAAGATATTTAGGCATACGTTGTATTATTGCACATTTTTACAAATTGAAGCAAGACCCTCCACCAGTGAAAAGATTGCAACTCACTTTATTGTAATACTCTCTTTATTGTGGTGGTCTGGAACTGAACTATAATCTCTGAGGTTTGCCTGTAGTCATGGTCAGTAAGCCCATGAAAAGATGCTCAAAATTGTTAGTAATCAGATAATGTGAATCAAAACCACAGTGAGATATCAACTTCACACCCACTGGGATGGCTAGAATAAAATCAGGTAATAACAAGGATGTGGAATAAATGAAGCTCATATACTGCTGGTAGAAGTGTAAAGTGGTACGGCCATTTTGGGAATCAGTTTGGCAATTCCCAAATATTAAACATGGAGTTACTGTATGATGCAACAATTCTCGTAGGTATGAACTCAAGAAAAACGAAAACATGTTCACACAAAAACTTATACATGCGTGTTCATAGTATCATTATTCATAATAGACAAAACATGGAAACAAATGACAATCAACAGATGAATGATGTGTGATATCTCTATATAATGGAATACTGTTTATTTAGCCATAAGAGGAATGAAGTAGTGATTTACCCTACAACCTGGATGAACCTTGAAGTCATCGTGCTCAGTGAAAGAAGCCAGTTCACAAGGCCACAAATTGTATGATTTCATTCACATGAAGCTGCCAGAACAGCCAAATCTAAAGAGACAGATAGTAGATTAATGATTTCCAGGGACTCTGAGGATGGGGTAATGGAGAGTGACTGCTAATGAGTAGTTTCTTTTTGAGTGATGAAAATGTTCTGAAATTAGATAGTGGTGATGGTTGCATGATTTTTTGAATATACTAACAGTCATCACATCATACATCTTAAATGAGTAGATTTGATGCTATGCTAATGATATCTAAATAAAGCTTTTAAAAACAGATTGAAAATGGAAAAGATGAATTTTATCATTATGATTCAGTTTTGTCAGATAGTTATGCAAAACAACTAAAATTATTTTCTATCATCAGGGGTACAAGTCCCATACTTTGGAAACATTGTTTTAATTTAATTCTAAATACAAACAAAAACAGCTGTGCTGTTCTTCAGTTTTCCCCTCTAATGCTGCTGCTCCTCCAAGTTAAGAATGTTTCTTCTAAGACTTGGCAAAACACCCCAGCAGTGTTCCTCCTCTTTGATCTTTTTGGAGGCGGATGGTGAAAGGCAGAACCAGCTGGTATGTCTAGGTCTCAGGCCAAAGAACCATATGGGTATTTCTGCCATCCTTACCCATGAAAGATCTTCAGTGCCATTCAGATTAAAATAGCTAATAGTGGTTCTTTTTTTCTATGTTTTTATTGATTTCAGAAAGAGGGGGAGAGAGATTGAAACAGCCACGATGAGAGGGAATCATCAAGCAGCTGCCTCCTCATGGCCCCTATTGGGGATTGAGCCGGACACCTGGGCATGTGTCCTGACTGGAATCAAACTGTGACCTCCTGGTTCATGGATCTAGCTCAACCACTGAGCCACACCAGCTGGACAGTAGTGGTGATTTTTCAAAAGTATCTGTAGTGTTTGATTACTGCATAATTCTTCTCTGAAAAGATATGGAAATGCCCTTCCAGTTGGCTACCAGTGTTAACCAACTTGACTCATTTTAGAATGTTTCCCCCAACGGTGACTTTTTCTGTGAAGGAGTGGAGCATCGGGATTAGGTGGAAGAAGGCTGCTGCTCAGCAGATCTTGCTGAAAGGTGGTTTATGAGCACCTTTCACAAAGCTACAATTTTTTTACAAGAAATAAGACACTTCCCTCTATGATAAAATAAAAACTGTACCTCTAAGTGCTCTCTAATTTTAATAAATGTCAGACTTGTAATTAAGATTCAAGCAATACCAGAATAAAATTATCATGAAAAACTGGAAACTGTATAAATATGGTATCAGCTAAGAATTTACTTGTGTGTGTTGCTTTCTCTTATGCAGCTCCTGTTGGAACACCAGGATGCGATCGCACCTGAAAAAAATGACTTACTGAATGAACTGTTGGAATTGCTGGGAGAAGTACCGACTGTGGAGTCTTTTCTTGGTAAGAGCTTATCCCTTCTACTCTCTGGCTTGTCTTTAGTAGTTTGGTTGGTTGGTTGGTTAGTTGGTTGGTTCATTGTCTTTCTTATCCTAGATCAAAAGTTTTTTGGAATTTATCACCTAAGCTTATTTAAAGAATAATAAGTACACTAGCTACTTCCTACACTAAAGGTTCTATAACTTGTAGTGTCCTATAGTATAAAACACTTTGATATTCTTGAAGTAGGTTCTAAATATACCATAAATAATATCTGTCAACCTATTTCATAAAGAAAGAAAAGAGTCAAGTTTATTAGACATTTCTTGCTGTGTTCTCAAAATCTCTAAGGATTTTGTTAACACGTCTCCCTTTTAGCAACTTTTCATATTTTGAATATCTATGTCCCATGTTGTTTTAACTTAAAATCGAATTTTTTTAAGCCTCACACGAGAATATGTTTAGGAGAGAGGAAGGGAGAGAGAAAGAGAGAGATAAACATCCATGTGAGAAACATCACATGGGTTGCCTCCTGTACACACCCCAACCGGGGATCAAACCTGCAACCTAGGAATGTGCCCTGACCTGGACGAACCGGCAACCTTTTGGTGCATAGGATGATGCTCCAACCAACGGAGCCACCTGGATAAGGAAAAGTCAAAGACTTTTTAAAATATATTTTTATTGATTTCACAGTGGTAAAGATAGAAACATCAATGGTGAGAGAAAATCATTTATTGGCTGCGTCCTGCACACCCCACACTGGGGATCGAGCCTGCAAACCAGGCGTGTGCCCCAACCAGGAATCGAAATGGGACCTCCTGGTTCATAGGTCAGCGCTCAACCAGTGAGCCATGTCAGCCAGGCAAAATAAAAGACTTTTAAAAGCCACTTTAAGTGTATTGGGATGTGGGTTTTTTATGAAGACCATGATCCCCTGTCTAACTACTGAGCCTACCTTTCCCATAGAACCTTTATCTTACATTGTTGATGCACCATCACAAGGAGTGAATTGGGAGAATAACAATTTTTTTTTCTACAGGGGAAGGAGCCATTGATCCCAATGACCCTAACAAGGCGAATACACTAAACCAGCTCTCAAAGACTGAGATTTCCCTTTCCTTGACAAGCAAGTACAACTTAGGCGATGGTGAAGGTATAGATGGCCAAAGCCTCATGATAAAGTAAGTTTGGGGCTTAAAGGGCACGTGTTCCTCATTATGCATCTTAAATCCTGCAAATTCAAACAAGGCTAAATCCCCAAAGAATTCATTGAAAAATGTCTACATATTGAAATGCATTATGTTTATCCATCAAACAATTAACCAATTAAGTGACAATAGACTATAATTTCAGAGAGAACTAAATATTATAATAGTGTATAAAGCATGACTTGTTTTTTATTTGTTCTTATTGTAATGTGATTGTTTTCCTTTAAGAAATTAAGTTATTAACTCAGCCTGTAAAAGTCTTTAGCTAACCCACGGGAAATATCTGTTTCAGAGTGGTCAGACAATTAGTGAGGAAATACCTTGAACTGAATTTGATTTGTGGTATAAAATAGTTATGTAGAAGGCACACACATGATATGACATAATGCCATCATCTGATTTATTAGCCTTCTTTTCTATTAAACTAGATACACTTATCAGCTTTGACTTAATTTTTACCTTACTGCCCACTCCCAAAGATTTCAGATGAAGCATTCAGTTTATAAATAATAGGGTATTCTTTCCCTCAAGTCCTGCTGGATATTCCATACCAGTTCTTTACCACAGAGTAAGAAAGAATGAGATCCCTGATGGCAGCATAAATTCAAACATCGTAAACCAGGAATACTTGCTCACCAAACAATAAAGCTTTTAAGAACTCACATTAACCAAAGGATACGTGTTTGCACATTAGAACAGTTGCATATTGGGGTGAGATAGAGAATGGACGAGGAAATAGAGACAGAAGAAATAAATGTGTCTTTAAATAATACTTCATACATATTTCCAAGCTACATGCCCTGAGTTCTGAGGTGGTTTTCATTTGACAGGAGTTTCTCTTCTGCCCCTGACATGCTTCAGACAGCACTCATTCCCAGTTGATTTTTTTCCCCAGATATTCAGACCGTGGCCCTAAAAGCTTACTCGGTGTGCTGTGTTGTGATGTGTGCTGCTTCCATTACGCTTCCTTATTTTATCCTCCTATCACCTAAAGCTCTATTCGTTCATGTAGCAAATATCTGAATACTGATGCTGTGTCCACAGCACTGGGCCAATGCTGGGATACAGCAGTGAGCAAGCCAGGACAGGTCCCTGCCCTCCAGAGGCGGATGTCTGATGGTGGAGAGCACAGCTCAACTGCAGGGCAGAGGACAAGATGCAGGACTCATACATAACCTTGGCCTCAGAGCATCGAGTGCAGCGCCTTCAGACTACTGATTAGCCAGGCAGGGTAAACTTGTGTGGCCAGGACACAGGGCAGAGCAGCAGAGAGAAGGGGGAAATTGTGCAGTCTACTCCCTGGGTTCCTCCGAGCAAGGGCCAGTTATAAAGGTAACGAAACACAGATTGTGTGTTTCCGCCATGCAAGCTAAATTAGGTCAGGTATCCTATGATCTCATAAGCTTTGTGCTTAGAAATAATGCAAAGACATTTTTTTCCATAATTGGTTTTGTCTGCTCTCTGAACATCATTTTCTAAATGCGCTCAGTGAAATGTCTGCATTAATGAATGTAAATCACCATTTCGATAGTCTAAAATATTAAATAATTTAAATATCATATGTATTTATGCTTGTTTCTGAATGTGAGTCCCATGGTTCTGCCAGTTTTTGGAATTCACATTTTTAAAAGCAAAACTAACAAGTCAGGCCCATCTGTCTTAGCCAGGGAAACCTGGGCATTGTCCTGCTTACCCCAGCCCTAGAGTTGTTCCCTCCCAGCTCCCCACTGTGCTGAAAACAGTCTGCCCCTTTAATAGCCATGCTAAATACAGCCAGCCAGCCAGTGCTTATTTCAAGATTCTTTTGGCTACTTGGGGTTCTTTGCAATTCCATGTGAATTATAGAATCTCTTCCATTTGTACAAAAAAAGGCTGTTGGGCCAGTGTCTTAATAGACTGGATAATTCACTGCTCTCACAGACCTCTGGGGTCTAGAGAGCCTTCCTTGGGGCAGGCTTCAAGATCCTGCTGTCGGCATACTTCATTAAATAGCCCAGAGATCAATGAGAATATCAACTTGAAGATTAGCTGTCCCTGAAAGTGGAATTTGGGTATTGCCCAAAGATTCAATAGAGTTAGCTCCGGAGGTTAGGCAAGCCTTACTTCCAAATACATTATACTTTATATATTTTTAAATCTTGCTACTAATAGATAATTATAAAATGTGTCATTGACAGGAAGCTTGGAGACCATCTAGTCTGAGTCTTTATCTTTGAGGTGAGGAAATTAAAGTCTAAAATTCTAAGAAGCAAGTAGCTAGTCACTGACAGGCTTTAAATTCATATCATATATCATTGAAGTTCCATTAATATACACTTTGAAATTCTCATTTATGGGGATGATTTTTTCCAAGCTAATAAGCCAAATTCCTAACTCACACATACAATGTGGTTTTTGAGAATCTTCATTAGAGAACCAAATTTAACTAAAATCTGTAAATGCCTTCAGAAATTACTATGAAGTGGATAATCATGGAATGTAAATAGCTGGAACATGAAAATACCTGGCTTTTCTCTATCAAAAATTATTTTGCTTCCTTGTTAAATGAGTTGTGTTTTTCACTTTTAGAAATGCTCTCTTATGATTAATTACAAAATCACTAGCTTTCCAGCAATGAGAAACTCATATTCTTGGGGGTCTCTATAGGAGCAGAATTTGAGGCATTGTTAATCCTTATGCTTGTAAATTTAATTCCATGCTAGTTTCATAATTCTTACTAATTAAATGAGGATGAAAATGATAATGATAGCAAATAACCTGTATAGGAACTGTCCTATAGATATACAGAGATATAGATAGATAATAGCATACATAATATAATAACATATATAATGACATTTATGTCATGTAATACTCTCAACAATTACAAGAAGTAGAGGTTATTAACTATATTTTACAGATGAGAACACTAGGCACAGTCTAGACAAAAACCCTTTTCTAGGGAGTGTGGCTAGTCAGTGGACCATAGATTCAAACTTAAAGGATCTTAAATCTTCCAGGAACCATTTTCTTAATCACCAGGTTTTACAACTTGTGGCCCTTTGTACTCTCAAGAATCTTAGAGTAAAGATTGAGAGCGATAGCCGAGCAGTTATTGCATACCTGCCCCACAATCTTTCCAGGCCAAAGAGAAGGAGTGACTGACAGATGTGAGGGACATGAAGGCATGTAATTGGAGCAGCAAGAAACATTTTATTTGTCTCCCTTCTGTATGTCTATGGAATAGGGAGCCTCAGTTTGGGTGATTGCCATTTTATCAGTGCTACCAAGCATGGTGATAGTAAAAGAATCAGAAAAACAAACAAAACAAACAAAAAACCTGGTTGAGGAATCCTAGGAAAACCTGGGATTATAGCCTCAATCTGTCACTTATTAGCCATGGGACTCGGAGCAAGTCCCTGACCCTCAGTGTCCTCAGCCATCCAATCAGAGAAGAGGGGAAGGGGGAGGAAGGGCTATGATGAGCAAATGAAGCCATGCATTAACACCTTATAAATTAGAAAAAACTATCCAGTTGTAAATCTCATTATAACTTATGATTCATCTTAAAATATGTGATCCGTATGGCCTTTGTTATTAAGCTTCTTTTTCTACAAAAGTATGTGTATAAGTAGAAGGAAATATTTGTGGTTTTTAATCATACTTAGCTGTCTGAGTGCTTAAGTTGTCATTTCTTAAGAATTTTTCCTGTCACATGATTCCGTTTAGGCATCCATCATCCCAGCTGAGAGCTTCCCTTGCTTTTGGTCCACACTGGTATGAGAGCTGAATAATAGCTAAGGTGATATTTGAAGTTGGGTAATCATGTTATTAGAAGTTTAAACAACTGGAAATATTCCTTAGCTTCCACAACACAAATTTCTTTTCAACCTTGGGTACCCTGTAAGGCAGATGGCAGAAGGGGAGGCTCAGAAATGCTACTGGTCAGAGTGTAATAACAGATGCTGTATGAGTGGAATGGCCAAACCTAAGGCGCCACGCCAGTTTACAAGCATCATGTAGTCTCATTTACCGACAGTGGGATTTGAGCACAACTATGATGAATAAGCAGCCTGGTGTGTGTGTGTGTGTGTGTGTGTGTGTGTGTGTGTGTGTGTGTGTGTGTGTGTGTGTGTGTGTGTCTGTTTGTCTATCTGTCTCTCTCTCCCCTTCCCCTCTCCTCCTCTCTCTTCCTTCCTCTCCCCCTCCCCTCTCTCTCTCTTTCTCTTTCCCTGATTCTTCCCCAGAGTTAATACCTCCCCATTCAGATAGGGCGCCAAAGCCCTTGGTTTTGTCAGCCTGTCTTACATATTGTTTGGAGTCATGGGGCCAATACTCTAACCAGATGATGTATGCTGGTCAGACCATACTGGGAATATTGTGTTTGCATTGGGGTGGGGAACGGGACATGTCTTCGGGTCACTGGCAAACTGAAATGTGAGCAGAACTATGAACTCTCTTTAAAGGGATTGCACTTGGGAAAAGAAAAGTGGTGGAAAGGGGGATGGGGACACAGTCCTGGCACCTCCCTGTGGGTGGAGGAGGGGTGAAGGAAGGAAAGGAGGACCTTTCCCTCTTAGGTCCTCATCGCCTTATTTTTCAAACCAGGGATTAGACTGTTTCCCAGGGTGCCCCCTGCGCTGAAGTCCTGTGCCTGACCAGGTCCAGGGAGTGGACATCACGGGAAGGCAGGCCTCAGAGGGCTTCCCATTTAGGAAGGGAGCGTTCCAACGCTTCACTCACCAAAGAAATTGAATGTGAGCCACGCAACTAACTTTTAATTTTCCAGAAGCTACATTTTGAAAAGAAACAGATGAAATTAGTTCTACTTTAACCCAGTATATGCAAAATTGTTACTTCACTATGTAATGAGTGTAAAAAATGTGAATAAGACATGGTACCTTCTTTTCTCATGCTAAGCCTTGAGGACCCGGTGTGTGTGTCACTCTGGAAGCACGTCTCGTTTGGACCTGCCACGGGTCAGGGCTCGGGTGCCACCGGTGGCCGGTCGCTGCCACATTGGGAAGCACAGCTTCCGTGCTCACCTGAGTGCTTACGAAATGTCAGACCCCAGTGAACGAAGGGCTTTACATTGCAGCTCTTCACTTATTCCTTGCATCAGTTCTCAGGGAGATGCCCGTTACATCAGGGTTTTTTAAGTATAGGGATAAAATTGTAGACAGCGCCTGGGAAGGCACACGGGCATTCTTTAAATTATTGTCAGCTGAATTCAAGGCCACAGGCAGAGCCGCGTCTTGGATACACATTTATCAAAAAGGCGGATGTGTTATCAGCACTGACTCTTACCCTTGCCCAGGTGTCGGGAGCGGGCTTTGAGATGTAAATCCAGTCTAGCACCGGGAATGAGGGAATGAATAGGACCTGGGCCCACCTCTGTTTGATCCTAAGTTTTTGGTGAAACCCCCTGGTATTTGAAATATAAGTAAACACACTGCGTAGGCTCTGGGTCCCTGTCCCTCCATCAGAGAGGAAGGTGGTCCCACCCGGTCCCAGCTTTTTTCTTCTGTCTTTGTGTCTTGTCTTTTTCTTTCTTTTATTTGTCAGTCCCCAGCTCCTCTACTCAGGAACTGGACCCGCTCTCTTTCCGTGCTGGACGCACAAAGAGAGAAACACCTACAAATACAATTCACACAAGTGCACACAGGCCACGGGAGTCCCAGTTTGATCCTGGATCTGTCTGATCCCAGTGTTCCTAACCAGTAGGTGCGGGGGTTGGGGGGGGGGAAGGAGATGCTGAGTCCCCATCATGAAGCTGGATGGCCACTTCTCTGTAAGATGTCAGGGTTACAACTTGGCAGTGGATTCCACAGGCCTGACAGACCGCAGGCGGCCAGGGAAAGGGAGGCTACAGCTTATCTTCCAGCATCTTCTGCACAAATAAACATCCGTTAGCCCTGGCGGGCATGCTTGAGTGGCCCCGGTCATTTCGGTCATAGATAGCTTCTCTGAAGAGAAGAGCTGGGAGTTTCCTGGAAGCATATATCATACATAGTTCCTAGAATATTACTTTAAATAAGGAACGTCACTGTGTGTGTGTTTTTAAAATCATCCACAGCTTTTATTTTTAACCCGGTGTTCCTGTCTCAGACATTTATACTGATGATTGGGGGATGGGTTTGTGTGGGGAGCCGCCACGGCCTTAGGAGCAGCGCCGTCTCCCACGTGGCTGTGATTAGCTGGGTGCCCACCTTTGGCTCTTGGCAGCGTGTTTATCTGCGCACTCCCACACAGCCCATAAATCCCCAGCAGGGAAGGGGCATGGGCCAGCGGAAATGGCTGTGATCATTCTTCTCCTACAGACTTGCAGTGAGTAAGAAATGAGGAGAATGATGTTTACAGATGGTTTATTGGATTTTGCCCTGTTTTCAATAATAACGTTTTTGGAATTAACTTGGAGGGTTTCCTCTGTCATTTGCGAGCAGTTTCCCGATGCTTCAGAATGTGAACGTTGTTTTGCTTTCGTCTCCATTGTCCATGCTGTGTGAACATTTCCTGCTGTAGTTGAGGAAAAGTTCATGGGCTAGTGAGACCATGTAATGCCTTTGGAAGAACTGAGGTTAAATGCAACAGCAGGACCTCATGAAAACTGAAATTTCAGACACTGAATAGACCCGTTTGTAACCTCAGGCAACTTCTCTTGGCTTCCTTTGTTTGGAAGGGACGCTCTGTCCAGGAGCAATGTCCCCACTTAGGTAAAAGTGAGCCAACTTGACCATTTGCCTTTTATGTTAAAACTAGTGGCCCGGTGCATGAAATTTATGCACGTTAAAAGGGGATTAATTAGAGGGAATAATTTAATATTGCTATTTGCCCTTTCTCTATAACAGAAGTGTCAGAGATGAAAGAAAATTAGTAAAATGTATATGAAAACCTTCCTCCTGTCAGAGTCTGGGATTCACCACGGGACCCAGAGTCAAGTCCCCGCCCACCCACATGCACCTCAAAATCATGTGAGACCCAGACCCAGCCGCCCCCCCCCCCCCCCCCCGCTTTGGGCTAGCTCCAGACCTGGCCAGTCCCACCCTTGTCAAGCCCTGCTGGTCAGGGCACGTAGCCTCAGGTCCCCTGGCCCAGTGCCAGGATGGGGGGCGTGGCCTAAGGTCCCCCGTCAAGCCCCACTGGGCAGGGGGTACGGCCTAAGTTCCTCCAACCCAGCACTGGGGGTGCACCTTGAGGTCCCCTGTCAAGCCCCACTGGGTGGGGGTCACAGCCTCAGGTCCCCTGGCCCGGTGCTGGGGCGGGGGGCATGGCCTGAAGTCCCCTGTCAAGTCCCACCTGGTGGCGGGGGGCGCGACCTGAGGTCTCCCGGCCTGGTGCTGGGGCAGGGGGAGCAGCCTGAGGTCCCCTAGCCCAGTACCAGGACAGGAAGCGCACCTTGAGATTCCCTGTCAAACCCAGCTGGGTGGGGGACATGGCCTGAGGTCCCCTGTCAAGCCCCACGGGGGTGGGGGAGGGTATAGCCTCAGGTCCCTGCTGATTGCTCATTAAGGCTCCTTATGGGAACTTGGCCTCAGCTGTGGGTGCATTCATCTTTGTGATGGAGTGATGGTCAATTAGCATAGTCCCTCTTTATTAGATAGGACTAGAGGCCCAATGCACAAAATTTGTGCAAGGGGCTCGGCCCCCACCCGCCGTGCAGCTGCCTCAGCCTCGGCTCCCACCACTATGGCTTCATCCAGAAGGTCATGCAGAAGGATATCCAGTCTAATTAGCATATTACACTTTTATTATTATAGATTTGTGTACATAACTGCATAACCTGCTCTTTAATTAGGACAGGGTGGCCGAATACCATAAAGAAGGCACTTCCGGAGGAGTTTTCTAGCTCTTAACTTTTTACTGAGCAGCTCTTCCATTCTCCACCACCTGAAGACAAGGACCCAAGCCAGTCTGTTAGTTCCTCCACCAGATGAGAGGGTCTTCAGCACCCGGCTGCTGTGTCGGCCAACAGCCAAACCCCGCCCCCCGCCCCCGAACTTCCCCCCACAGCCCACACAGGGCGCCTGCTCACACTGGCCTTCCAACCATTTCAAACTTTCTCAGAGCAGGAGAGGTAGCCCTTAATCTGGCTCCTGAAGTCCTGCAATGTATTAAATAGGGTCCGAAGTTTTAAAGTTATCAAAGTCCGGAAAGGGGGATATTAGGTATCATTCCCACACCCTCCGTGACAGCAGGCCAAATCAGGAGCACTTTTTCCTCCTTCTCCACAAAAAGAAGCCTCCGTCTAAAAAGAAGGAAAAATATTTAGATAAGAAATCGCTCGGCATACTTGTGCCCATGTTACTGACAGTATAATCCTACTATATCAGGCACGGAAAACCCAGGCTTCGATGATCAGGCGCTCACAAACTTCCCGGAGCCTTGGAGCAGATGTGGTGAATTTCTGCAAGACGGTGCTATTTAAGGGATTATCTTCAAAGCTTTATTTCTTTAAGGATAATGTATTTCTGTATGTGTTGCACACTCCCTCGGAGAAGCAGATTTCTGTCCCTGAGGGCTGCTGAGTCAGTCTCTTCTTTCTCTGTTTTGAAAGGACCAAAAAACTGATCATCGATGTCATCCGGAACCAATCAGGAAACACATTGACAGAAATCTTAGAGACACCCTCAACTACACAACAGGTATGGGTCTTGGCGTGGAAAATAAAAGTCCCATAGATATGAGTTCATTTTATTAATCTTCATGCCCCATGCTTGCTGTTATCTCAGAGCCACTATATCTAAAATGATTTGGAAGTAAGGAGTTCTGCATGTTCAGAGTTCTCGATTACTCTGGCCACTGAGTTCAGCTATATAGGAAATGCATATGGAGAATCAATGAAGTAGAAAATGCAGCACTGAATTTAGGCTGAAAGTAATTTTGTCCTGGACTAGGAAGATAGTTCTGGGTCTTTCAAAGCTTCTGAATATTCATCATAAACTTTATCAGTCAGTAGTTAATAAGTCAGTTAAGAGAGAGTTCTGGTTGACAGGATATAGAAAAATGCCTTTCATATTTTATGTTTGCTAACTTGAAGAAACGAAGTGTCTCACATTAAAACTTTTCGAATTTCTTCAGAAGCAAACATCTTGAGTCTGTTGGGTCATGGTACCATTATCCTGGTGTAAGTAACTGCAGTGTCATAACAATCTCACATTAAAATCTCTATTAGCATCTTTTAAAATGCATCATTGCCCTGGCCTGGTGGCTCAGTTGGTTCCAATGTCATCCCACACACCAAAAAGGTTTCAGGTTCCATCCCCAGTTGGGGCACGTATGGGAGGCAGCCTATCTATGTTTCTCTGACTCTCACTCTCTCCCTGCCAGTAAACATATCCTCAGGTGAGGCTTAAAAAATAAAAACAATAAAATGCATGTTGTTTAGTTAGTTCTGAATTAATTTCAGCGTTGCTTTAGTATCAATAATTGCCACTCCCTAAACAAACGTGACAAAATTATCTAATTAGTTCTTTCTTAGAAGAATTGCACATAAACTTCCTGAATCGTTCCTAATTAAATTGTTTGCCAAGAAATCATTCTATCACAGTTTTTAAAAATATAAAATAAAATTAAGTTACCTGATGTTGGTTAATGTATGGATATTTTTAAAACAATGTAGGTAGAACATCCTACTAATTTAGTATGAGAATTTTAGTCCTTAGTCATATTTCATGTTTTCCCAAATGTAGCATAGTCACTAAGAACACAGACTTCCAAGATCAAGTATAGCTCTGTACCTCCTAGCTGTGCAACCCTAGGCACCTAGAAATAGTTCCGTGCCTCCTTTTCCTCAGTTGTAAAGTGGGAAGAATAATAATAGTACCAATTCACAGACAGGAATAAATGAGTTAAAACGTGTTAGAGGGTAGAATGAAATCTGGCACATGTTAAGTGCTCGGTAACGTTGGCTGCTGCTGCTGCTATTGCTGTTTACTGCTGGCCTGGTGAATTGTTCCTGTGCACTGTGTGTCTAATAACATTTGTGTCCTTAGACTTTATCGACTGTGTCAATCAATTGTCTAGTACAATGAAATAGGAAGATCGCCAGTCCCTTTTATTACTGTTTTTTAAAACTATCGAAATTACATTCATTCATTTACTTATCATTTATTTAGAAACTTACCACTTGCTAGAATATTTTTATTTCCTTTGGTTCAAAGAAAGCCTGTAGCTTTTTCAGAGATGGAAGTTTGAGAATGATTCTCTCAGTCTCTGGCTGCCTTCTTGGCTTATGAATCTCCATAAACAGGGCTGATGCGTGAGAGTTTAGCAGAGTTCTGCATGTTCAGAGTTCTCACAGCCACGTGTTGTTGTTTTTCATGGGTAATTTAATTTTAATTTCTTCAACTGGACTATCCAGGAATTGAAATCCTTCCATCCAGGGAATTATAAATAGCAGTTATCCATTGTATTATGTCCATGATGTGGGCAATTTGTCACCTTAGCAGGAAAGTAGCTATTGGAATTTGTCCCCAAAAGGCCTGACATCACTGCTTTGTTTCTCAAAAAGGTGAAGTGATTCCTTCCCAAAGACCTACCTCAAGACCCATGAAGAACACATCTGGTGTTTGGACTTTGGTTTGAGGACTTCTCTCACTTTGACATTAACTTGCCTTGTGCAGGTTCTCAATTTGTGGGATTAGGGAGTCAGAGAAAAAGCAACATCTTGATATTTTTCGCTTTTCAGGAAATGGCTCATGCCACAGACATGGAGAGCCGTGCAATTAAAGATTCCAAGGCTCCAGAAGAAATGAAGGATGGACAATCTATGGTTGAAGATGTGCAGCTGCCCCTTGAGCAGAAGAAGAGGAAAATCCAGAGGAATCTTCGGACTTTGGAACAGATGGGACACATGTCATCCAAAAATAAATACCAAGACATTCTCAATGAGATTGCCAAGGTTTTTGGAAATAATATTCTTTCTTAGCAGACATTTGCTAATCATTGGTCACATTCTGAGCAATCTGGGAGGTACCATGAGGGATTCATATTTGTATATGCCATGGTCCATATTACAGATTGTTAAAGGTTTCAAAGCAGTTGATGGCTTTTAATAATGATCATAATTCCCCCAAGTCATTATAAGAGTTGACACATACCAGAAATAAATGCTCCAGAAATGTAATAGATATGTTTCATCTTCTAAGCAATACCTACTGGTCTTAAGATGACACTTTTAGGAGAGTTCTTTCTGGAGTTGTTAGTTGTCCCAACTGCTCTTAGGACCTGCCACTGAGATGGTAAATTTATGTCCCTGAAAATTTGCCTCTAAAGGCAGTTCTGACCTAAAGATTCGTTTCCATTTTCTCATCCCATATTTTTACAGTTGAGAAACTTCCTGAGCAAAGGCTCTCAAATTAGTGCAAGGAAGCATCACAGGAACTGGCTGAGATCTGTTTGCCAAGGATAAGAAAGTATTTGGGTTCAGAGGACATTTCATTCTTTTTATCCACACACGCCCTTTAAAATGGGTCTAGAGGTTAAGAGCAGTGACGTGATCAGAGGAAAAACTTTCTTACTTCTGGGAGGGAGGTGCACTCAGCTTCGTGCTTCCATGGAACGCCATGGCCAGTTCTAGCCGCGGCTGTTTGCTCCCAGCAGATGACTCGAGGGAAGCAGCGCTTCTTTCTTTAGCTCTGGGTGGGAAATACTCATCTTTGAGGATGTGTAGTAGAGAAATTGATGCTTCTTTGCTTTCCCATCAAGAAAAAAATAAACCTTAGCAACTCTCTTAAAGTGAAACATGGGCACTTGCCAGTTCAGAAGTGAGGAGGGAGGGGTGTGAGAGATTAAAATAAAGTGAGATAAACAGTAAGTTAACAGTCACAAATTCTGATTTGATACTTGATACTCATCTTGTCGCAAATTGGTAAGATTGTAAAGCTGACTTCTGCTTAAATCTCACATAGCTTTTACTTGTTTTAGGATATTCGAAATCAAAGAATCTATCGTAAGCTTCGAAAAGCTGAATTGGCCAAACTCCAGCAGACCTTGAAAGCACTTAACGAGAAGGCAGCATTTTATGAAGAGCAAGTTAATTATTACGACACCTACATAAAGACTTGCTTAGACAACTTAAAAATAAAGTAAGTTAAAATCATATATTCATTTGCAATGTCATTATTTATATGGGATGTCAATTCTTTTACAATCTTGGGCTGTTGGGTTGGGTTTGGAAGCAACTTTTTGCTTTACTTTATAACCAGAAACTAGAATCTCAATTTTATGAATTGGCACTGTGAACTAAGAAGTCAGGACTGAATTTAGAAACTTTGTAATTCCCCATCAGCATAATTTTATACCTAAAATTAAAGTAGCTTGGGGAAGAACTTGCATTATTGCTTCTGTCTTTTTTAGTCAAAGATGTCTTTTAAGCACTATTATAAAAAACAACGGCTACTCTTGTTTTTTGGAATGTTTACAGTAGACAGTAATTTATATTCTTGGTAATGTTGGATAACACCAGATATTTGCTAATTGCATAGCAGCCTAATGATTTTAAATTGCTTAGTGGTTTAAAAAAAATCATTATTGATACAAGACAAAATTTGGCAGTTCTCTGTTACCCATTAGCATGCATAGCATAGATTTTCGATGTGCATTATAGCTACTTTTAATGAGTATTATTTGCTCATAATTTTTCTTATCGTTAGACTAAGGTCAATACTTAATAAAATTTTAATTACCCTTTTAAATAGATAACACAGTGTTTTTATGTAATGCTTACTGTCAACTTGACAGTAGGAAATGGTGCTATAGGGAAAAATATATTCCATTAATCTTAGAAGCTTGATTAAGGGAAATAACCAAATGTCAGCCCCACTCATGTGTGCCCCACTAGTTCTGAATTTTAATTCATTTGCGTGTGGCCTGTGAATTACTTTTACTCTATCCCTGGGAGGAAAAAGTTGGTCAAGATAATATTCAGTAGAAATATTAGAAGTTTTAGAAACTTAAGAAATGTTAGAGGTTTTCTTTACATATTTATTGCAGACTATGTCAGACTTAAGTTTGAATTACAGGCTAAACTACTTGAAGGCATTTTACAAGCTCTTGCAGCCAGGTGAGCTGGATTTGGGTTCTGATTCTCTCTCACATGGTGGGATCTTGAGCCTGTCCGATGAACTTCTCTGGAGTGCCCGGTGTCTCATGTAAAGGTGAATGAGGAGTGCCAGCCTCACAGCTAACTGGAATAGCATAAAGGAAAGGAATTTTATTTCAAAGCATTATGGACATGTTAATCTGGTACCTGTGAGGCAATGTGTGTAAAGCTCTTAGAACAGTGCTGGCTACATAGTATCTGTTGAAGGAATTAAAGAAGCCCTAGGGATACCTTTACTCAGGACTACACAGTTCATGTTATTGCACCAACGCTGCTTGCAAAACGACTTAATAGGGCCACTTCGAGATGTCTGAGAAATAGAGTGCAAGTTTTACGAAAAATATTAGTCTGTAATTCAAACTTCGTCACTTTGAAAATAGCTTTCCCTTAAGCAGTGCATAGTGAGGTTTACTGCATGGGGAAAATGGTCACCTACTACCACAGAATAGAAAGTTGCGTATTCGGGGCCATGGGGGCCAGGTCTGCACAGTGGTGTACACCTAGGGCATGGTTATTGCGTTGCCAGAAGCATCTGAGTTTGCCATCATGATGACAGACGGCTTGTTCTCCTTTTGCTAGAAATTCTCGGCGGTCAATTAAAATAGACGGGAAAGGAGAGCCCAAGGGGATGAAGCGGGCGAAGCCAGTGAGGTACACGGCTGCCAAGCTGCATGAGAAGGGTGTACTGCTGGGCATCGACGACCTGCAGACCAACCAGTGAGTGTGACCGGGAATCCGCACATAACACACCCCTCTAAGCGCCCCTAACACCTCACTCACATTCCTCTGGTTCCTGTGGCCTTTGAGGAGAGCTTCCTTTGGTCTGTCAAGGCTTACCCTTGATTACAGGTGATGGGGAGATACGTGTATTGTCATCTCTAGTCTTCCCAGCAGGCCTTGAGCATCTGGTGGGTTGTATGAAGGGCTTATCAAGTTGTGTTTCCCATGGCCTGTCCAGTGTGTCTGGATTTGCCAGCCTCCTTGTTCCCTCCAAAAGAACGGAGTCATAGCAGTGAGAATGAAGGCTGCCTTCTCGTCTTGATAAATTAGATGATTTACCATTAAAAAACAGTGCCTTTCTAATTTCAGTGCCTGGGTCTGACACTCCAGCCCTATGCTATTAGGGGGTGCCTTTGGTGTGGAGGAGAAACCCATACCCTTCTCTGCATCCCCATCCCAGGCACCATCAGGTTTCCCGTTTTAAAGGGACCTGGAAAGCACCAAATGAACAAACGACAAAAAGTCATGGACACAGATAACAGTATGGCGGTTATCAGAGGGAAGGAGGGATACAGGAGGTAGTAAAGGGGGTCAAACATATGTTAACAGAAGGAGATTTGACTTTGAGTGGTGGGCACAATGCAATATACAGATCATGTATCATAGAATTGTACACTTGAAATCTACATAATTTCATTAACCAATATCACCCCAATAAATTTAATTAGAAAAAAATATATAAATGGACCATGAACCTGATGCCCCATCACTCCCTTGTCCTTGGTCTGGGGGAAGCCAGATCCACTGCTCCTAACTCCTCACCACCTTTGAGGGCCTGGCTTCTATTCCATTTCTCCCATCGAACCTCCTGACTGCACTGACTCAGAGGAAATGCTTCTTCCTATAAAATTTACCCTCTGAAATATTTAACTAGCCCCTCAGTGGTATAAGTCAATGTTCAGTTCTCATATTCTGTAACTCTCCTGTATTTCCAACTATATTGTATGCTCTTTAAGAGCAAGGACCATATTTTGCGTTTCTTTTGTCATAAAGCACCTACTTCAGTGCTCTGTGCATTGCCTCAACAAGAGCCATGAAGCGCAGTTTTAGTGAGCAGAATGAGGGAACGGATGGGCGTTTGGGATGACCATTCACTGAGAATGATAACTGAGGATTCCGTTAATTTGTTTCAGCTTTGAGCATATATTTGTAGTTCCATATATGTGACTGTCCCTTTCTTCATTAGGTTTAAAAATGTTACATTTGATATCTTATCCACTGAAGATGTGGGCATCTTCGATGTCAAATCCAAATTCCTGGGTGTGGACATGGAAAAGGTGCAGCTCAATATTCAGGTAAGCTGGGATTTCTGAGAACTGAGGGTGAGCCCGAAATTACCTCTTCATGATGACAATGAACTTCAGCAAAGAAGGCCAATATTAGCTTTTGATGCATTGATTATTTTTTGAAGGCTATGACTTTTCAAATTATTGGAACTTAAAATGCTTTTAGGTAGTAAAACAATGTTTCCATTTGGAAGCGTAGAGAATAATATGAAAGTATTCAGAGCTATTAAGTAGAGGCTAGAAAGTTTCCTTTTGTTAGGAACTTACACTTCTTTCTAAGACTGTGTGTGCCCAGGATTGGAGCTTTCCCATTTGTGTTTCTCCTCCTTCCTGGAATGTTTTCTACATGTTTCTTAAATCTGTTCATTTGTTTGGGATCATATGGATGGACGACTTTGTGCAAAACAGGTAACTATAAATAGAAAAATGATATTTGCTGTCTGAATTATTGTTATTTTCTCGTAAGAACTATATTTAAGCCAAATATACTTGAATAGAAACTGAGAAACCCAGTCTGTGTGTCGCCGTCCTCCAAAAAATGAAGGGAGGATACAACCAAACATTTACGTTCTTCTGCTGCCTACTTCTTAATTCTTAGCACAGAATCAATTTAGAGAAGCAACTGAGTTTTCTTTTTTGTATAAGAATTTTTAAACGGCGGTAACGCCTATTTTACCTGGGTCCCAAACTGCTTGTATGAAATGGTTTTCAGGTGTTCTACGTGAATCATCTTGACCAGCCACTGGGCATGATGGATGTCCCAGCCTCACTGCCCGCGCAGCCCAGCCCAGCCCTGAGAGCCCTGAAATTGCCTCCCTCCAGGGAGCAGATACCAGAGCCCTCTTTTCTATCTAGCCTGCTTGTAACTTAAGACGAAAATGGGAGCTAAATGGGCATGATAAAAACAGTGAGCTAATGGAGCAAATTAGAGTATAGAGAGAGAAATAAAAGACACTGTGTAATTATGAAAAGTAGACTTAAATAAACAGTATTGTATTCTAACTGAATTTAAATATCACTAACTGTATCCATCTAACAGTTTAACTGGAAGTCTTGAGCTACTTCATGTAACACTTTGACAAATATGGGAAGAGAAAAGAATACTCCTTGGCTACTGATTCTTCTCTAGAGATGGCAGGCATATCATGTGATTGCCAGGCAGGAAAGGACCCAAGACCAATCAATACCAACTGGACTGGACGGATGCCTTCCAAGTGACCAAGAGACACCTGTTTAGAAAGGCCTCAGAAATTCCATGCCATTTCCTTTGAACACTGATGCAAATACCAAATTTTGTTAAGGATTTAATATGCAATGGAATCAGCTATTCATCCGGTCATTTATCCACATAATTGTGAAATGTTACTCCTTAGCTAATAAGCCCCTTTATTTCTAAAGTCATTACCATATCATCAAGACCACCTATAAGATTTGCAAGGCTGGATGTAAAGTGAAAATAATATTCATTTTTGTAATTACTGAGAATTTCAAGATGATGACAGCAGACATTAAAGTACAGGGCCCTTCTGATGATGAAACCCTGCACAGGTTGAATGTCCAAGGAGCTGGCCCTACATATATTAGCCGTCAGACATAAAGTCAGGCTTCTATACATACAGCTTTCAGACATTTACATTATCAAGTGAATTACCAAGAGAAACATGATGGCCAGATCTTTACTATGAGTCAAGAAGTTTCTAACAGCCCTAGCTGGTTTGGCTCAGTGGGTAGAGAGTCGATCCAAAGACTGCAGGGTCTCAGGTTCGATTCCAGTTAAGGGTGCTTACCTCAGTTGCAGGCTCAATCCCCGGGTCTAGTCAGGGTGCATGCGGGAGGCAACCAATTGATGTGTCTCTCTCACATTGATATTTCTCTTTCTGTGTCTCTCCCTCTCCCTTCCACAAATCAATGGAAAAATATCCTTGGGTGAGGATTAACAAAAAAAGAAGATTCTAGCAAGTCTAAGGAAGATGCCGTGTAGCATTGTGTCTAGGTTTACTTCAGCCCACTCTTCCCTTAGTTCCTAAAGGTTATATCCTACTAGAGGCCCGGTGCATGAAAATTCATGCACTGGAAGGGAGGGGGTGGTCCCTCAGCCAGGCCTGCCCCCTCTCACAGTCTGGGAGCCCTCAGGGGCAGGAGGCGACCCAGCAATCAGGGGAAGGTGATGCCCATCACACCTCTGCTGCTGCCACTGCTGGCAGCGACCCTGGTTACCTGAGCTTTGGGCGGTCCTGGGTGGCTGGACGCGCTGCCATCTTCGAGGGCAAGGCAGTCAATTAGCATATTCCCTCCTTATTGGCTGTGGGTGCCACCATCTTTGCAACGGTGTGAGGGTCAATTAGCATATTCCCTCTTTATTAGATAGGATAGCTATAGGCTATATACATAACAGAAGGGTGAGATGTACATGAACATGTTCTGCTTATACAAATAATGGCCTGTGCTCACTGAGACTGCAGCGTTGGCACTCTCCCTTTCCCAGTTGAAGAACAGAGGTGCCAAGAGCTGATTAGGGAAGAGGAAGCTGGAGTCTACGGTCTCCACTGCTCTGCTCCACTGCCTCTCTTACAGGTTCCAGCTGATCCTGACAAGAAAAGGGTTTGCAGATATCTTATCCCATATGCCCAGTAACTCTCCTGTGAGGTTAAGAGTGTTACCTTCAGTTTACACACAAGGAAACAGGGGTTATGTGACACTGCAAGATCACAGGATAGCAAATGGTGGAGCTAAGACTAAAATCTGGTCTTCCAATGGCAAGTATTCTCTGCTCCCTACCTGGGGGGGCAGCTAACGCCCCGTGCATCAGCCATTCCTTCTCAACTTAATTCTATTGGTTTCTTTTCTAAGAGATTTGGATTAACAGACTTTGCCTTTCCCAAAGGAAAAGTGAACCACCAGTACACTTTAGTAGGTAAAAGCATTCTTGATGAAAGAACTCAGTTCCCTATGGAATTTCCGTCTCAGAAGCATATCTAAATAATGTAAGGGTTTAGTTGAGTTCAGTTGGAGGTCATTGAAGAAGTAGAGGAAGAAGCTAACAAGAGCCACGTTCTCTCAAAAATGATTCTGCAGGTGGCCTTCCTTAAAGACTTTATCATTAAGAACCAAGAAATTTCCAGAGCTAGAAACAAGAAAACGAGACCTGGGTATTAGTCTGGGGCAGTTCTATTTGGCAAAGGTCTCCTGTCCTGTGTATTTTTAAATGTTACTGCTTAGTCTCATGCAAATGGCTGGTGTGACCCAATTATGAATTTTAGCAGGTGAGTTTATTTTCTTTGTTATATGGTGGCAAGGGAACACAGAATGACAGACTGACTTGGGAATGAGGACTTGGGAACAGAGGGAGTCTGGTTCAAAAGGAGTTAACTTTGTATAGCAGTTCTCCAAATTTCAATCATACAACTTCAAAAATAAATAGCATGATCACTTTACCCCATTTGTACATATTTATTTATAAAATATGCTTGCTCCTATCACTATGCTAAAAATATACTTTATAAGACATATGCAAAATTTAAATGTTTAAAAAGTTAACCAAATAAAAATAAATAGTTCTAATATTCTTTTTACTCCTTAATGAATTGTTTTGCTCAGTTCACTTTAGAAAACACTGTTATTCTAATCTAAAGGATATATCCCATCTTGCTGGAACATTTGTTTCGAATTTTTCAATTAAAAATTAAAATTATATATCTGAATTAACTTAATCATAATGGTTTTCTTCAAATGGTCTTTATCATTTCTAAAAATCTGTTTCCTTTCATTTAGGTAAATGATTCTTAAAGTATGGTACCCAGGCCAACAATATAATCATCATGGATAGGCACGTCTTAAAATATAAATATTGGGGCCCCACCCCAGAGCTACAGAATCAGAAATTCCTGGGTGTGAGGCCCAGCATGTTTTAACTAGCCCCTGTTTTATCCAGATGATTCTGACACACATTAAAGTATAAGAACCCCCACCTAGGTCATTAGGTCACTTGAATCTTATTTTTGTCAACAAATTGTTCTGGAATGTTTTTTAAATGTGCTAAATGTCAAGTTTGAGATTTAATGATGTTCCTTAAATTTCAGGATTTACTTGAGATGCAATATGAAGGAGTAGCTGTAATGAAAATGTTTGATAAGGTTAAAGTGAATGTAAACCTTCTCATATACCTGCTGAACAAGAAATTCTATGGAAAGTGATGTGCCTGCAGAAATTTCGTGGATTCGGTATCACCTGGATCGGGAAATGAATCTGTTTCGTATTTTTGTTTTTAAACATGATTGGAATCACTACTCAAAACGTGTGATTTTTTTTTTTTAAGACCAAAACTGTTCCGAAGAATGTACCCATTGTGCCTTTTTGATAATTTGATACTATACTAGAATGACACACAAAATGAATTAATGTAAACACGTCCACATTATACTGTGGAATAGGTACTCTGATTTAAAACTTTGGACATTCTGTGATTTGTGTTAAAGTAGGGAGAAATGAATTTAGCTGACTAGGGACAAATGTGTAAACCTATTTTCCTATGAAAAAATTTTAAGTGTCCCATTTGAATAATGTAATTCTTCATAGATTTTTTTTAATCTGTGAAGAAATGGAAACCTAATTATTTGTAATGAATTATTTAGACAGATACTTAGTTCTAAGCCCTGACTTCTGGGAGTTATCAATTTTAAAGAGAACTTTTGTGCAATTTTAAATGAAGTTTTTATAAGTAATTGAAAGTCACAATAACACTTTCTGTATAAAAGTATATATTTTATGTGATTTATTCCTACTAAATGAAGTGCACTAGTGCCTCATGGTAAAGACTCTTGTACCCAGAGCCTGTAAGTGACTAAGGAACATCGTGAATAGCAATCTTAGGCCCCCACCTCTCTATCCCTCACAATTTATTTGAATACTTCAATTGTGCCTCTCAATTTTTGTAATACAATAAAATCAGTATTTAGATGTTTTTTAAATGTATTCTTTGAAAATTGTTTCATGTAAAATAAATGTTACTGAATTACATTAATTTGGCTTTTTAGTTATCTCAATAAATCCAAACAATTTAGTGGAGAAGGTTGTTGGTGGGCTTATCAGGGAAAGTAGGAATATACCTATAGTTGTATGCATTAGGGTGCAGAGTAAGCTGCTGTGAACAAGAGATCCAAAACCCCGTGGTTGAAACAAGATAGATGTTTTTCTCAAATTCAGCAAGCTCCAAGGGAAGTGTTTTCTGGGGATCTGTCTCTGTCCTTGACACTGATTCCTGGCCAGCAGGAAGAGGGAAAGAAGTCCAGGGCAAGCATTTTAAGTTACACATGTCCCTTCTGCCTATATCCCATTGACCAAACAAAACTTTAGTCATGTGGCCAGAGCTAGCTGCAAGAGAGGCTGGGAACTATGGTCCCTAACTAGGCAGCCATGTCCCCAGTTAAAACCTGGGGTAGAGAGGGCAGTGGTTCTATTACTAAAAGGGAGAGTGATTCCTGGGGACAGTTTAGCAGTCTCCACCACAAAACTAATTCAGACTTCCAGGCTGGAACCACCGTGACACTTCGTGTTCTATTCATTCATTCAACAGGCTTTATTTTCAACAGGGATTACCAAATACCGAGAAAGTGGGCTAGCTTTTGCACACTTGGCACAAATGAACTTTCAGTATTAGACCAATAGAATTTGGAAAATTGAAACTTTAAAAAGTAGAATCTGCTACTTTAATGATTGTTTCAGGCTATACATATTTTTGACAAAAAGCTGAACACTTCAAAACAATGCTCATTGTCTCATTGATTTGTGGGTGTGTGTGTTGTTGTTGTTATTGGTGCATTAACCTTAATACAGACTTCTGTAAAAGGAATCAAATGAACAGTTAAGTTTCACCTTGAGAATAAACCTCCCTTTCCCAGTATTAGCCGAGGAACAGGAGCTGAGGGATAGTAGGAGGTAGGTTAAGCTTCCTTGTTCATGCTGTAGAAAGGACTTTTTGTCACTATATGGTAAAAGCCAAAATTAGGGAAAGATATTTGGAGGCAAAAGCTAACCTTTTGTAGCCTCTCTAAAAGGTGCTTGTCCAATCAGGCTGGTGTGGCCCAGTGGTTGAGTGTAGACCCATGCACCCAGAAATTGCTGGTTTGATTCCTGGTCAGGGCACATGCCCAGGTTGTGGGCTCGATTCCCAGTAGGGGGTGATGCAGGAGGCAGCAGATTGATGTTTCTCTCTCATCGGTGTTTCTATCTCTCCCTTTCCCTCACTGAAAACAATTACAAATATATTAAAATAATAATAATAAAAGGGTCTTGTCAACTTATTCCAACAGTGAGTGAACTGCTTGAATGTTATTTGTATGAATAAAGATCTTTTTGTTGCCCTAACTGGTTTGACTCAGTGGATAGAGCGTCAGCCTGCAGACTGAAAGGTCCCAGGTTCAATCCCAATCAAGGGCATGTACCTTGGTTGTTGGCACATCCCCAGGTGTGCAGGAGGCAGTTGATCGATGTTTCTCTCTCATCGATGTTTCTAACTCTCTATCCCTCTCCCTTCCTCTCTGTAAAAAAAATCAATAAAATATATATATATATTTTTTTTTAAAGATCTTTGTGTATTGCCAACCCCCTCAAGGAAAGCTGTGACTGTTTTTCTCTGTTGGCCCACAGATGAGGTTATTTTTCAAGATGTTACTAATGGCTACTGAACGGTGACCCAGAGGAGAACTCATTCAAAGACGAGCAGCACCAACAAGAAGCCAGTGGAGGCATGGAGATTGCTCCTCTTCCAGGAGGGTGGAGCCATTTCCCAAACCAGGGACAGCTGTTCCTTATAACCCTGAGCTAGGGCTCCTGATTGATGTAGGGAGGAAAAACAATTGTCCCTCTACTCTTCTGAGTTCTAGGCTGAGATCCCCTGTAAACACAAAAACACATTAACAGCAGAAAACACATAGAAATGCGTTAACACGTATGCCTCATGTACATAGGAGCTACCCAAGAAAACAGAGAAACTGCCCAAGCTGCCACCTCCAGCACTATCTTCAACTAGACCAAAAAGCTACTTGGGGGAAAGAGGAGGGGGCAGTTCGCAGAAGGTAAGGAGAGGAAACGAAGGTTGTCCTGCATGTTGATCTCTCCCAGTTGGAACTGTGGTCTCCTAATAGCTCTCTTCCTGGAAGAGGCCCCCTTCCTAAAGTAAGTTCCCTTCCAGAAGGGAGACTTCTACTCTGTCATCAGAGCTGCTCCTGTGTTTGTAGTTTCTCAGAATAATCTGCTAAAGACAAGACTTGCCTGAGAGACATATTTTGGGGTGATACGTTTTGCTATCCTTGTCCAGCTTCCTCCACTTAAGCAATTGAAACAACTTGATCTTTACATAGCTTACTCCTGTATTTTGATATATATGTTTATCATGTTCCCACTGTTACAAAAAATGGTCTTTGGTCTGAAGGTACCGAGGGTCCGTGCTCCCCTGAACTCTACTTTTTAGCCCCTTGGATGTAAAAAGGCAAAGCAGACTGTAGAAGCACTCTAGCTACTGTGAGGGAAGAAAAGTAATTTTCCTTTGGAGGTTCCCTAAGAATATGGGACCCCAAGGCAAACTGGGCAGTTGAGGCTTATATGCTATTCTGGACTAAGGAGAGGGAGGCAGGACCTCAAGAGGAAGTAGACCGTTCACAAAGAGAGGAGAAAGAGCAAATGTTTGGGACACAAATTCCTGCTGGGGCCACTCGGAACCAATGGGACACAGAGGCGGAGTCTATCAAACAGTTGCTAGATTCCTTCCTGTCCGCACTTGTTCATGCTGTGCTGAGGTGTTCCTTTGAGGTAGGTTTCTATCTGAATTCCTTTAGGCAGGTAAGGGGGAAGGTTCCTTTAGCTTTTTGTTTCTTAAAAATAACCAACTTAAAATCATCAATATTCCAAAAGGCATATTGTGGGGTGGCAAACTCAACTCGCCCTTGCTGGTGGCGAAAATGACACCGTTGTCAGGTGGAGTCAGACCAGACCTCAGTCCAGCAACCTCGGTACTTCAGTTCTGGCTAAGAAATATTTCAGAGCCAAGACTCAAACTGTAAGAGAAAGTTTGTTTAGAAAGTCACAGAGGTAGAAGAAGTGAGCGGTAGAAGTAAGCTGTAGAAGAAATGGGCTCAGGAAACCCATGAGAGAAGCAAAAAAAAAGGCCCTTGGAGCTTAGGAGAGACCAGGAAAACACCTGGGGGGAGGGGCGGGGAAAGGCACAGGTGTGCTCCATAGAAAGAGCTGAACTGGGTCCTCTGGCTTGAGGGTATTTATCTGGAGGTCTCAGGAGAGGATTCCAATAGAATATTCATCAGCTTTCCATGTGTGTCCTTCAAGGTCGTGCTTTCTACTGATTGGTCAGCACGAGGGCTGGGGATCATTAGTCAATGCAGCTGGTCCTGATGTTGGCCATGGCTTCCCTCCTTTGGTTTTGCTGCTTTTCTGGACCCGGAGCTGAAACACAACTGAGGCCTAGATGTACTCGATGCAGGTCAGAACCTCATTTTTGTGGGGGCTTAATGCGTAAGGGCCATTTTCAGGCCCCTTTGTTAGTTCCCTCTAAGGGGACTAACCGCATGCCAGTGGGGGAAAGGTCAGGGGAGGGTCCTAACCGCATGCCAGTGGGGGAAAGGTCAGGGGAGGGTCCTAACCGCAGGCCGGTGGGGGAAAGGTCAGGGGAGGGTCCTAACCGCATGAAACCAGTGAAATGCTGGGGTAAGAAAGGTTACCCTCGGGGAGAGGTCCTTGTTTTCCCAGTTTTGCCTGTTGCTGGGCACCTGGGGCTTTCCGTGCCCTTCTGTACTTGGCCCATCATTCTTGCTTTGCTCACGTCTGTCTAATTGCCTCCACGCCCTCTCAAAGGATATGCTCTAGTGACCTCCAAGAGAGGAAAAGCCAGTGCACACCTGAGTAAAGAAAACAACTCAGTTTTCTGACATGACACAGTCCCTTACATCACTGAAAAACCAGAACCACAATGTGTGTGTGGTTGGGTAGTAATTAGAGGTGCTATTCATGATGTAAGTTGTATGACTTGGGCTGCGGTTTAGTAGGGATTTGTGGTACTCCTCTAACATCCCAAGAGGCAAACCACAGAACTCTAAATCGTGAAGGCTGTCTATATTTTGAGAGATTCTAGTGAGCATTGATGGGTGCTTTGAAAGGTCTATTGCCTCTGTTACTGAAACCAGGACTTAGTAACAGGTTAAGACAGAATCCTCTTAACTAGTCCCTAAGCCCCAGAGGACAGAAACGGTTTCAGTCCCTCTGTGAGTCCAGAGCCTTGGCAATGCCTTGTAGATGGCAGAGGTAGAGCCCCAAAGGTAAGCTGAGGAGGAGACAGGTGGTCTCACTGACATTTTCCTTAGGGTACAAAATCTCTTAACTCGACTCCATTGGAAGGTGTGATGGTTCATTTTCTGTCACTTGGGCAGGCTAAGGGATGCCCAGACAGCTGGTAAGATATTGTTTCAGATCTGTGAGGGTGTTTCCAAAATACATTAGCATTTGAATCCGAAGACTGAGTAGAGATCGCCCTTACCAATGTGGGCAGGCATCATCCAATCTTCTGAGGGCCAATTCTCTTTCCTCTTGAGCTGGGACATCCATCTTTTCCTGCCCTGGACATCGGAGCTCCTGGTTCTCAGGTCTCCGGGCTCTGGCAGTCCCACTGTCCCTGCCCTGGTTTTCAGGGCTTTAAACTCACACCGAATTATGCCACCAGCTTCTCCAGCTTGCAGACAGCAGACTGTGGGGCTTCGCAGCCTCCACAACTACAGGGGCCAATTCCTATCATCTCCTCATGTATATCTACATATTGGTTCTGTTTCTCTGGAGAACCCTCACTAATGCAGAAGGAAAATGAACAGATACAGGAAGTAAAAGATATCAAGTTCACTTTATATAACTCAAAAGTTTTTTTTCACTTGACCTTTACTTAGCACCCCAAGCATAGGGGTAGTCTACCATCCTATCCATAGTATGTAATTAGTGGAAATACTGTCATTGACCCATTATGAGATCAGTTGCTAAGCCCAAAATATCAATGCAGGTTTATAACAGCAAAAGGCAGAAACAGGTCTCCTGCTGGGTAGCTTGTAACTTCATTACAGACCTACTGTTTACTTGCAAAGCAAACCTGATGATAGCTGCACAGAATCTGGAGCATCACACCACTCCTTTGACTACCACTTGATCTCATTTCATTTGAGTCCTGGTATCACTGCCATCAGCTTCCAAAAGGAAATGACCAGGCAGGTTCTTGGGATATACTGTTGTCCTTGCAGGGCTTGGAACAGAGGAGTGGTAGTGAGAATACCTGGAGCAGGTAGATCATCTGTGGGTTTAAAAGAAACGTCTTGCATGTCATCTTGGGATTAAAACTTTCACAATTGTGATGTCATGTTCGTTCATAAACACTCTACTAAATACCACAAACACTGTGAGAGGGTAGTTAATGACTCATATTATTTAATGCCAGGCAAGTTCAAACAGAGAAAACAAAAACTGAGAATGGCTATCAATACAAATGGTTCCAATACAAATGAGATTTCCTTTCTGAGGAGTGTCAACATGCGAGGTGACCTGCTCTCGTTAGGCAGATGGCCTGCCCTGGGGAAACTACCCAGGCTTGCCCTAAACCTGGCAGCAAAGAGGTTTTGGTGTGGGTGGCATGGAACAAAGGAAGTAGAGATCAATAGCTTTTTCACGAAGCTCTAAAGAGCATACAAATATTGTAAGAACTCTGTAGAGTCTGAAGAAAAAAACGGAAAACAGAATGTCACCAACAGACCATAACAGAAAATTAGAAATCAATCACAAAAAAGCCAGTCATACCTTCCAATAATTTATGAGTTGAAGAAGATATAATGAAATTGATAAAGTATTTAGACCTGCATTGCATACGTATACACATCAAAACTTGCAAAATGCAGCTGAAGTGGTCATTTGAAGGAGGAGTGAAAATGAATAAGCTAACCTGTCAGTTCAAAATGCTAGGAGAATAAAGGATAAATCCTAAGGAAGTAGAAAGAAAAAAAATAATTAAAAGCCTGTGTGAAAATTAATGACATTAAAAAGAACAAAAACAATAAAACAAAAAGATGAGCATTGAAAATGGCCAATTTTCAACTGCTGGCCAGAATAATCAAGGAAAACAAACAAATGTGTTAGGTACAAAAGTGGGGACTAAACTGCAGATAACAGATAGCTTTAGAAGAATAAAATGTGGTATATAATTCAAGTGAATACTATAAAGAGTTAGTTTAAAAATAACTGAATAGCCCTAACCAGTTTGGTTCAGTGGATAGAGTGTCGGCCTGCAGACTGAAGGGTCCCAGGTTCGATTCCAGTCAAGGGCATGTGCCTTAGTTGTGGGCACATCCCCAGTAGGAGATGTGCAGGAGGCAGCTGATCAGTGTTTCTCTCTCATTGATGTTTCCAACTTTCTATTCCTCTCTGAAAAAAAATCAATAAAATATATTTTTAAAAAAAGAACTGAATATACATGTATCAAACAGGTAAATCTAGAAAATGGAAACTGTAGATATACTCCTAGAATATGTTACTCCATGTAAATATTTAAAATGTACTAAGCAATAGTATTTTTTAAAACATAAATGTACTAAAAGTACAGAAACATGAAGAGAAAGTCTCCTGGGCAAGAAAAAGAATGGAATCAAAAAAGTGTACAAAAAAGCGTAACTGGTATAAGATGTATATGTTACATTTACACATATATGTTAATGCTGGGTTAGGCCGTGTCAGATATTGGGCTCTATACTTTTCCATGCTTGAAGCATTGTGTCATTTACTACATGAAATTCTGTTCAGTTCTTCTACCTCTCCAAGCGGTAGTTTTCAAAGTGTGTCCCTTCTACTTGTCACCACCTCCCCCCCCCCCCCCGCCCCCAATTTCAGGAATCTGCACTTGTGCATGAGAAAGCTACCGATTTTGAAGTAGGTTAACTTTCCGTGGCCTCTCAGTGAGGTAACCACAACCTTTTAGAAACCCTAAAGTGAGGAAGAAATACCTCATTCTGTCCCACTCACCCACCTTGTTCATTGTATTTCAGCCCCAGTCCAAAGAAGCGTAGGCTGTGTGATTCAGTTTACATTGCTGACGGGTCCATCATGGAGGCTCTATTTTAGAGAAATAACTGTGCTTGGCATTCTCTCTTTGTAGTTAATAGGCAGAAAGAAGTTAAGCATTTCATTGTTTCAGCAACCCTCTTTTATGTCCGTAGAGGTACATTCTGTTCTGATAACTAAGCAAAAAAAAAAAAAAAAAAAAATGTCCTTTTAAACGTTACAGTTTTGTAAAATGGTTAAAAACATTTTCCACCAATGAAACATAAAATTTCAAAGTGTTGTAGCCAGAGTATTATTCCATTCTTATTTTAAGGATTTACATGATTATGTATCTACTAGAAGCCCAGTGCATGAAATTCGTGCACTGGGAGGGGGGTCCCTCAGCCCTGCAGGCGCCCTTTTGCAGTCCAGGACCCCTGGGGCGGGGGGGTGTCCGCCTGCCAGCAGGCAGACATCCCTCACGCAGTCTGGGGCTCTTGCAGTCCAGGACCCCTTGCTCCTTACCACGCAGGAGCGGCTCCCGCCACCCCTGTGAGCCCAACTTCTGGCTGAGGGGCGCTCCCCCTGTGGGAGCACACCACCACCAGGGGGCAGCTCCTGCATTGAGCGTCTGCCCCCTGATGGGCAGTGAGCTTCATAGTGACCAGTCTTTCCACCGTTCAGTCGATTTGCATATTAGGGTTTTATTATATAGGATACCTGTATGTGGTTAACAATATCTTAAATAATGGACAGAAACTTTTAACAGTGGCCATCAGGGAGATGTCTGTGTTTCTTAGAAGAGAAGGTGGAGATATTTTTGACGATTCATTTTATATCCTTGATCTGTTACAATCTCTTGCCACGCGTATTGATTACGTTTATATTCTACACTGTAAAGCCCCTTTGATGTTTAAACAATCCTGAAATTGAGTTGGTACTTACAATCAATATGTCACAGTTTAATTGACAGTATTTTTTCTTGTGGTACATAAATGAAAAGGATGGGTCTTTAAATCAATGGCATCTTTTTTTTTTTTAATCAATGCAGTCTTAAGATTGATGAAAATAGTATCCATTATTAGGGAGTGGAGAAATACACCATTTTAATGGTTTAGATCTACTGGGAGAATTGAATGAGGGAACTTTTGAAGTAGCATTCTATCATTGGGTTATACAGTCACCTATTGAGCTACTTCTGTACACAACAAGGCGCTGTGCTCTGCGGAAGATGGGGACGTGGGGAAGAACGAGCATCTTCACTGTATTTTTTCCACTGGTTTCCGTGTCAGGGCTTATGGGGAATGACACTCTCCATGCGCCATTCCTTTTATAAAACGCTTAGAAATCTGACCAGTGGCACAGTGCAGTTTATCAGCCACGGGGTGCAGATCAAACTTGCACATCTGCGAGGAGAAGGGCTGCGGTGAACTTTCCCAGAATCGACGGGTGGAGGGGACCCACTTCCCGCTGCGGTTGGGAGTGGCGCTCACCAGATACGCTCTCTTAAGCAAAATAAGCAGCGGCTCCTCCCCGCGGGCCTGGGCCCCGCCGTCCTCCAGAGGCCCTTAGAGGGCAACGCGGGAGTCCCCTGCCCTGTGACCTGAACTGGGCCCAATTCTATTAAATCCATGATATGTGGTGCTGGAAAATGGACACTTCGTCCTCTGGGCATCCGTCTCCCAGACGGCGCCAGGGACTGCCCCGGGCACAGGGGATGCCCAGCCGGCTCTTCCCCTGGGAAAGGCTGTGCAGGTGCTTCTAACGGGCCGCGGGGCTAGGGGACAAAAGGCTATGCCCCGCGAGCGGGAGGGAGCAGAGGCTGCTGCAGCCCTCGCAGTCACGGTGCCCGTGAAATGAGTGCTCTGCGTATGGAACGTAACTTCACCGAATAAGAATCCTGGGGGCAACCTTGTCACAACCTTGTCACGCCAGTGTAAACCTTTGAATCCGCTATTCCTAAATTACAAAAATGTGAGTCACTTTCAGATTTTCAATTAAATCGCGAATTTTCAAACGGGCCGCAGCGCTCGGCCTGAGGTCCGGCGGCGCTCTGCACGGGTCGAAGGGGCGGCGCCCTGGGGCGCATTCCTGATACCTCGATGCACGAGGCTCTGCTCCCCGAGGATAAGGAGAGACCAAGAGGCAGCCGCCCAGGCCGCGGGGCCCACTTCCAAGGCCTCGCCAGACTGAGTCACTGATTTTTCGCGAGTCAAAGGCTCCCAAAGGAAAAAATGTCTCGTTTGGTTCCCCCCGTCGGGCAGTGGCCGGCAGCCCGTGGCGGGGAGGGCGGGGAAGACCAGGCTCACTGCACCGCTGGGCGGGACTTGGGGAAGGGCGGCCGGTGCGACAGGGCTCGGGGTCGCCCAGCTCCAGGGGCAGCTGGGCAGCTGTGGAGCGACCCGTGAGAAGCGGGGTCCGACGACCACATCGAGGCGCACACTCGGCGCCGGGGGGCGCTCTTCCCTCTCGCGCGGCTCGGCGCCCGCGCCCCGCCCCTCCGCGCCCCGTGCTCTCTTCGTACCACAGACCCGCCGATCGAGCAGCGGGGCGACGCTGAGCCTCCTCTTCTCACCCTCGGCGAGCGTCCTGCCGGCCGCCCGCACCTCCCGCGGCGGACCGGGCGGGAGGCGGGAGGCGGGAGAGTGCGGAGCTCGAGCCTCGGGGAGGCGGGACAGTCTCCGGAGCGCGCGGCGCGGTGCGCGCCGAGCCTCGGACAATGGGGCTGCGGCGGCTGCTGCTCGTGGCGGTGGGGCTGAGTCTGTGCGGCCCCCTGCTGTCGGCCCGCGCTCCAGGCCGCAAGCCAGGTGAGAGCTGCCCGGGGATTTCCTCCTGCCCGCCTGGGCCCCGCGGCCCGGGACCTCCTCGGGCATGGGGAGGGCGGGCGGCGGGACGCTGCCGGGAGACCAAGTGGGTACAGGTGGCTCCATCTCCTAGATGGGGGTGTCCCCACTGCACCCTCAGCCTGTTTCCTTCAGAAGCCAAGCAGGCGTTTGGGCTGAGGTCCAGATTCTCCCCCGTCTTTTCCGGGCGGGGTGTGCCCATCCACCCACCCCGCTTCGTGGGCTCAGCTGAAGCCCCTTTGCACTGGGTTTTGGGGGGTGCACCGGCCTGCGAACTGGGTGCTGGATACGGAGGAGTAGGGCGGCCGGATTGTCCTGGGGAGGCTTGCGCTGCTTCATTGCATTTGTCGTTAATGTTTCTCCCAGGACCACGCCCAAAAGAAAGTCTCACGTTGCCCCAATAAACGTTCTAGCCTTTTCAGTATGAAGTGGAGACCCGCTCCCGCTGAAGTTTAGTTTTGTTGGAATTGTTTTTCTTGGACATTTTACAGGCGAGGAAAATGGTGTGGAGAACAGCTCAGTCCCTTGGCACGTTTAGTAGAAAGTCAGTACCAGCAGCCCCTGGCCCGGGCCTTGTGTGCGCGAAAGGAGCTCAGGTTTGTTACCTAGAACCCAGTCCCCGCGTGAGTTGAGGAAAGAGATCAAAACTCGGCTCTATCAGACACCGTAGAATTTCAGTGTTTCGGTTTCTGGTCTGCTCAAGGTGGAGGTTGCTCACCAGAATACATTTACCAGGAGGAGTGTGTTTTTAAGTATCTGGCTACTTGACCAAATAAATGTATTTTCCAGCCTGTGCCCCCTAAAAAAGCGGGGTAGAGAAGTTGTTTGTAGCCTGTAAAGACATTAGTTACAAAGTGAGAGAGAGAAAAGAAGATGTTGTAATGTCTTTCTAGTAATAGTGCTTTCTAAGCTCTCAGCCACTTTTCTTCATGCAGAAACAAATTCCAGCTGGTTTGCTTGTTATCTGTGAAAAAGTGTGCACTCATTGTTTCCACACTAGAAGCAGTGTAGAGGCATCAAGATTACGAGGTGACAGCATTTTCTCTGCTCTCTGTCTTTGCTTAGAGTAATATTGAGGTGATGCTTTTAGGAAAAGTCGGAGTCCCAGACAGGAGCCCAAAGTTTTGCAGCAACTGGCCGGCCCACCTGTGGGTAGCATGAGCATGATCTCTTGGAGTGTTTGGGGAAACAGTGAGAGCTCAAAATTGTGTATGCTGATGTGTGATGCCAGATAGCACTTTTAGTGGTCTTATTGGGGACAGGCTCTGAAGAATACACATTTTTGTCGGCGATTTGGGTGGTGCGTCCAGCTTAGTCACCTTTCCTTAGGTGAAGATGTTCGGCCTGTTAGGGAGTGAAGGTAAGGCTGCTGTTTCTGCCATGCCTCTTGCTTTCTCCTCAGCTTAGATGGTGCATGCTAATAAGATGCCCAGTGCTGATGTGAACACAAAGATAACCAAACAAACAGTGGCTGAGTTATCATCCACCCTGGATCGGAAAGGAGGATGACAGAAGAGGAACACGTGTTAAGTGCCATATTCTGTGTCAAACCCCGGGCCAGGAGGCATTTTTACCTCAAATTACCTCATTCCACCTTCTCAGAGCACACTGTTAGGCGGGAGTTTACCCCCATTTGCCAATTCTGAAACTAAGGCTCAGAGACAGTGTACGAAAATTCCAAATGGAAGACGGGGCCCCTGGGCGCAGGCAGTAAGTGGGGCCTTGACCTAAGAGAGTTTGAAATCACTGAAGGTCCGCTTTTTATCATCTCTGTACGCTGGCAATTCTAAACAATTCCTGTCATAAGCAGCTCTGTGAGACCCCAGCCATAGGACCCCTCCGCCCGCCCCCGGGCTGGCTCTGCTCACCGGTTTGAGCCCTGCCGAACCACTGTCCCACTGTTTGTCCCCACTCCTTTGGCATTTCCTGCACTGTCACTGTGGGTCAGTCATCTCCCTGGTTAAGATTATAAACTGTCATTTATCCCAGGGAGCCTGGAACAAAAATGTTCACTCAGCAGATATTTACTGAGAAATACTTAAGTTCAAAACCAACCAGTTTACATTCCTTTGTCCAGACAATTTAGGCGAGACGACTTGCCTTCACCAAAGAGCACCAGTGTCCGAGAGGTGATGTTTGTAAATTTTATAAGGGCCTGGAGGGTGAAAAGGTTCAAGAATGACTAATGGTGACTGTAGCAGAGGGGCCTGGGTGAGAGACTCCACTTGCTGCCCTCCTGCCCACAGGGTCAAACGCAATTGCTTAGCCCAGAGTGAGGCCCCCTCCCCTTGCAGGATGGGCCCCAGCCTCTGCCCAGCCTTATGACAGATCCTCTCCCATTACATACCTATCATATTACCTGCACTTCATCCAGCCCCATTTCTAGTTCCTTCCCCAAGAGCTATGCTTTCTATGGCTTCTGCCCTCCTGCCATCCCTCTGGCCAGAATGCCCTCCCCACATGTTCACATTTAATTGAAAACAGCTACCTTATGTCAAGAACCCATTACAGCCAACACTTGCTTAGGTACATTACATATCCTGCCTTATTTACTCCTCATGACAACCCTTTGAATCAGTGTCATCCCCCTTCTACAGGTAAAGAAACAGACCCAGAATGGTTAAGTCACAAGTGGAACTGGGATTTGGCCACAGGCCTCTCTTCAATGCAAGCTTTCTCTACCACCCCTTTAGAGAGGAAGCTGTTCAGACCAGAAGCCCCTCTTCCAATAGAAGTAACGCCACTGTGCTCCCCAGTCCCCCTAGAAGGCAAAGACTGTGTCCCATTGATTTGGTAGACCAGGCCCAGCACATGGAGGTGTTTAGTAAACATTTATGCTCGGACTGTGGCATCCTGCCATTTGCCTTAAAAAACAGATGATAAAAAGGCTACAAATAGATCCTAGCATCAATATACTAATTAATTGACTGTTACTGAGAGATTGTGGTCTTAAGCCCAAGCAAAAGACACAAAACTGGCCCTGGCCAGTGTAGCTCAGTTGGTTAAGATTGTCCCATGCACCAAAGGGTCACTGGTTTGCAACAGTTTGACTCCTGGTCAGGGCACATGCTGTTCTCTCTCTCTCTCCCCCGCCTCTCTCTGTCAAAAAAAAAAAAAGACACAAATCGATAGCAATTCTGCTTAAAATAGGCCAGAAACCTCTGAAAGTCAAATTTCTCATTAACCAGCAAGTAATTCTCTAATATTTATCTAAATTCTTCTTTCCCTCTCTCCCTTTTTTCCTTCCTTCTCCTTCAAATTCATTCGTTCACTCCTTGGTGGTTTTGGCTTTATTTTTATAGGACATATTAAAATAGTAGGTTCTCTCCTAATTTGTTTGCTCTTCCTTGGTGTGAGGGCATTTTTGAGGCATTCCTATCCCTTTGTCAGGAATATTCTCATGTTGTCTCTGCTGGTCACCGTTCTACCCCTCCATCTTTCTAATTCAGCATTTCTCCGTTTTTTACATGTAAAAGGAGCAGTGTGGCCCTAGCAGTTTTGCTCAGTATAGAGCATAGGCCTCTGGACTGAAGGGTACCAGGTTTGATTCTGGTGAAGGGTACATGCCCAGATTGCAGGCTCAATCCCCAGTAGGGGGTGTGCAAGAGGCAGACAGTCAATGATTCTCATCATTGATGTTTCTAACTCTCTCTCCCTCTCCCTTCCTCTCTGAAATCAATAATATATATATATATATATATATATATATATATATAATATATATGTGTGTATATATATATATATATTATATATATATATTTAAAATAAATAAATGAAAGGAGCAGTGTGCTGCGACCCTAACTTATATCTTTTCAGCAGCTCCGAATCTGTTCCTTTTCCAAAGTGCTTCTGTACAGTCTCCTTCCCTGTGCCCTTTCCCCTCCTCCCTCAGTCAGCTCACCCCTTGTCACCCTCACAGACTGGAACTCAGTGGAGCCTGGAGCTGGAGTTCCACAGAGACAATGGAGTCACCAGCACCCTGGGTTCCTAATCTTCCTACTCCTCATGTTGGACACACATCCCTTTCCCCCTTGAAATTCTCTTTCTTTTTTTCTTTCTTTTTTAATTCGAGGTAAAATTTACATAGCATAAAATTAACCATGTTTAAGTATACAATTTTGTGGTGTTTATGCATTTGCAATGTTATGCAACTATCACCTCTGTCTAGTTCCAAACCGTTTTCATCACCCCAAAAGGAAACCCTGTACCCATCAAGCACTCAGCCCTCATTTTCCCCCTCCCTAGCAGCCAACCATTTGCTTTTTATATCTGTGGGTTTTTCCCTCTGCTCCATGTTTCATATAAATGGATTCCTACAGTGTGTGGCCTTTTGTGTCTGGGGAACTACCCTTTAACTAGTTTTCCTTGAGAGCCTGGGCTCCCCCTCAGCTCCTGGATACTCACAAAAACTCCTAGAAGAGTCCTTCAGAATCACGGCCTTAGGTTATTTTTTACCATGATGCTGGTATTGAGGAGTCCACAGTTTTAACATTCAGAGTTTTCTGGGTTTGGTTTGGTTTGGTTTTTCCTATTTTGTGGTTTCTTTCATTCTGCCTTTTGCCCTCTCTTGCTTAGGCCTACCAGGGCTGGGAAACCGTTTTTCTGCCAAGGGTCATTTGGATATTTACAACATCATTCATGAGCCCTACAAAATTACCAACTTAAAAATTAAGCCGATATTTTGGTCAGACATTTAATTAACTCGTCCCTAATGCCTTAGCAGGGCCAGACCAAATGATTTCTTGGGCCTTATAGGGCCAGTGGGCTGGACATTCCCTACACCTGGTCTCAGACAGGCAGAGTAAATAGCTGTCTCTGTCGGCTCAGGTTGTTATTTCTGGATAAGAGCTTCTACTTCCCCCAAATACCCTCTCCCGCTGACCTTTTGATGTAGGTGGAGAAACCCACTGATGTTACCTCCTTCCCCTCCATCCCCTCCATCCCAAGGTACCCAATGAAGTTTACCACAAAAGGTCATCACAGGCCTTTGCACATTCTTTACTTGCTTTCAAAAGAACCTGCCTTTTTAAATAACAGGAATAATCTGCAATTTGCACTTGAAAACAAACTTATTTAGCTTTAGGAAATTTATTTAGACACTGCATAATCTATATTTCAAGTTTGTGATGAATTAGAAGGCAGATATTAAATTATTATAGAGGCGTGTTTTCCATTATTTCATTTTTTTGCTAAACACCAGTAAGAACTGTAAGAAATACCCTTTTTATTGTGACACAATAGCTGTGTGTGTGTGTGTGTTCAATATATATGCATGGACAACCATAGTGTATATACAGATAGGAAACAAAAGTTTTACCAAAAATGCTCAACTTGACTACATGCTGTGCAACCCAATATTTCCTACACTGTTCTATTTTTTAAAATGCTTGTTACAACCCTGTAAATTGATTTCATAACTGTGAAGTTTTTACCATCTTTTTTTTTTTCCTTATTTTTATTAATCCTCACCCAAGGATATTTTCCCATTGATTTTTAGAGAGAGTGGAAGCAAGGGAGAAAGACAGAGAGAGAAACATTGATATGAGAGAGACACATCAATTGGTTGCCTCCCACTCGTTCCCCAACCAGGGCCTGGGACTGAGCCTGCAACCAAGGTATGAGCCCTGGACCAGAATCCAAAACCCTTCAGTCTGAGGGCTGAAGCTCTATCCACTGAGCCAAACTGGCTAGGACTCTACCATTTTTTAAAACCTAGCACAGCATGTACAATGAATTGTCCCCAGTTAGCAGAATGGAAGGCTTTCATTGCTTTGAGAGAAAAGTTCTCTCTTCCAGGGAGTGTTGTTAATGATTGTTTCTATTATATCTGGAACCTAATTCGCTTGAGTTCAGGTTTACAAACTGCAGTAGGACTTGGGTGGGGTTGGAGATGGAGACAGCTAGGTATCATGGGGAAATGGTGATTATGACCAGCGTTTACTGTAAATGCGTTTTCATTTTAACCTGAGGTTTTGGAGAGCAGAGAGCAACACTCCCAGGACACTGAGCCGCTCAGGACCTGTAATGTGGACCAGGTCCGAGTAGTTCCCAGAGAGGCCACATAGTGTCTTGGCCCCAGGTGTCAGGCCCTGGCCTCCCGGAGGCTCCAGGCAAGGGCCCCCCACACTTCCCTTCTGTCATCTTTGCACTCCCCTCTGGCCTTGGGTACAATGGCATTTACATTTTCCCTTTGTCTTTACTTTGCACTTCCCTGTAACTCCCCTCTCCCAGCTTCCTCCTAGGGTTGCTTTCCTGTGCTTCCCCCTGAGTGGGATGTGGGATGGGAAGGCTGCAACCTCTGATACTGGCAACCTCTTAACTCTGCAGTCAGTGTTTACCGACTTCTTCCTTTAATTCTGCTTTTTCTGCAGCTGAGATTTTTGTTCCCTTACTGCTCTTGCTTCTACTCCATCTTGAGCAATATTTTAAAGATTTGTTTTTCTGTTTTGTTCTTGAATGTCTCTCTACGACATCTGTGAGTGCTGGGCTGGTGCTATGTGGTCGGTGGGCAGCAAGGGTCAACAGCACTCCTAATTCTCCAGCAACAGCTGTAGGCATCATTGACTTACGTTACACATTCACATGGCCATGTACTCCCTGCTATTGTTAAAAGGATGGGCAGGTTCATTTGTTGGGTGAAATGCTTAAAAAAAAAAAATAGTACTCTTTTAGGAGGAGATCCTGAATCATAAGTTGTTGTGTGTGTGTGTGTGTGCGTGTGTGTGTGTGTGTGTGGTTTTTTTAAGAGACTGGGCAGTGTGATGTGGTTCAAAGGGATGAACTTCGGAGCCAGGCAGATCGACGTTAAAATCCTGGCTCCTCTGCTTACTAGCTGTGACTTTGGATGAGTTACTCAGTCTTTTCTGTGCCTCCATGTTGTCCACAACGTGATGGTTACAGTGTTTATGTAAAAATGTTAGCGTTGCCCTAGCCAGTTTGGCTCAGTGGATAGAGCGTTGGCCTGTGGACTGAAGTGTCCCAGGTTCAATTCCGGCCAAGGGCACATGCCAGGGTTGCGGGCTTGCTCCCTAGTGGGGGGCATGCAGGAGGCAGCTGATCAATGATTCTCTCGCATCATTGATGTTTCCATCTCTCCCTCTCCCTTCCTCTCTGAAATAAATAAAGAAATATATATTTTTTAAAAAAATTTTTAATGTTAGCGTTATATGAGGTAAGGTAAGTGAAATGCCAGGCACAGAGTAGGTGCTTAACAAATGTTAAGTGTTTTTTAGACACCAGTTCCTCCATATCCCAAGAGAAGCCTTAGGAGTTGGTATCAAATTCTCTAAACGTAAAACTGCTCACACAAATGTTCAAGAACGTCTCCCCCTTCAAAACAAAAGAAAAATGAAAGCAAAAACCCTTGTCCTTAGGTTCCAGTGGCAAGTAAATATGAAAAAAAAAAGTTTGGGTTTTATATGTACTTTTTATTATGAAATTTTCAAAGATACCAAAAAATAAACAGTATAATTACCATTCATATCTTGTTTGTCTATACTCTTGCTTTTCTTCTCCACAAACTGGACAATTTTTAAAGCAAATGTCAGACATTATATCATTTCATCTATAAATATATCAGTATATATTCTTAGAGATATTACCTCCTTTTTTTCACATCACTACAGTACTATTATAACACCTACAAAACTGAACAATTTCTTAATATCATGTACTGTTCAGTCAATGTGCAAATTTCACTGATTGTCTCATAAATACCTTTACAGTTGGTTTATTTAAATCAGGATCCAACAAGGCCTTCTACTGCACTTGGTTGATATGTCTCTGAAATCTCTTGTAATCTGTAACTGTTTCCCCTATCCTCCTTTTTTATTGCTGTTTATTTGTCAAATAACTGGGTCATGTCTTATGGACTCTCCTACATACTGGATCTGGCCAGCTGCACCTTGTAGGATTGCTTAACAGGCTCCTATGTCCCCTGCACTTTTTTAAAATGTGGTAGGCACATTTAGAAACTAATCAAATGCAGGTCTGGTTTATGCAAGCCTACCTCAGCAGTGGCGCTCTGTACTTTCTATTACATGACCCCCAGGGTCTCTCTCTCCTTTTTTTTTTTAGATCTTAACATTACTCAGTGGATCCAGTATTGTCAGCTTGATCCAGCCAAAACTTCTTCGCCCTTTTACGTAACAGTTTTAGCAAGCACTGATGACCATTAAGCTAAATTCATTATTACACTAAGAGCTTCAAAATGATGCCTTTCTAAATCTGTTATTGCATCTGTGTTTATGAACTAGAATTATTTCATAAAGAAGAACTTTTACTATTCGGTTTCGAATATTGTTTAGATAGAAAAGGCAGGATAAATGCTTGAAACTTGTCTTATTTACCAGTTTTCAGGTTGGGTCCTCTAATTTCCCCCAGAGGTGACCAAAAAGGCTTAATTTTCCTTTGAGTATCACTATGAACGCATGGATCACAACGCATTTGTCATGTTTCAAGTGTTTCGATGCATCTCTGCCATTATTCTTTTGATAGTTGATTGTCACACCTTGGCCAGTGGGAGTCCAGTCAGATTGGCTCCAGAGTCTTTCTGACCTGATCCTAATATTTGTTGAGGATGTTCAAGGCTTATCTTGTATATTTCCTACTCCAGATCTGGGACCAACCATTTCTTCAAGGAGCACTGGTCCTTCTCATTGGAAAATGGCATGTGTTTGCAGTTGAGGCTGTGTGGCATTCCAATAACGCCACTGTTTTCCCTCAATGGAGCTATCGTGGGAACCTAGCCAGATTAAGGACTTCTGTCATGTGTGCAGGGACCTTCCCCCAATGGAGCTGCTGCTGCTGCTGCTGCTTTTTTTTTCCCATCATCCTCTGTTTTAAATCTCTTTAGCTTGTAGTATTGATTCACTTGTGGAAAAGCGCAGGGTACAACTGTGCTGCTCTGTGTGGGCAAGGTCCTGGGACTTGTGCTTTGTTAATTCCCACCTGGCAGAGCTCTGCATCAGAACCAAGGCTGGCGTGTCGCTGCAGGCTGGCGTGTTCCTCCAGGCTGGCCTGGTGGGAACCTATGGGACCCTGAAAGAGCATCTCGGTACCACTCTACTGCTAGGCCAGATCTTGTCCAAGTCGGAAAGAGGTATAGCAATATGCTGCATTCAACATCAAAACGACTCGAGTCATTTAGAGACAGCTAAATGAAGTGCAGTTTAGCAAGAAGTTTGAGAATCGATTTTAGGACGTGGCTGCTTTTTGTGTGAAACCGTAGCTTAACAAGAAAAGCACCGATGAGTTACAAGAGCTTTTGGCGTGCTGACAGGCACTTTCTTCCTGACCTGTAAGCCGTGCTGGGACCGGAGGAAAAGCGCGATACCCAAACTTCCATTTCAGCCTGAGGGCCTTGAGCTAGTTGGATATATCTAGTCGCCTGGAATTGGTTTTGTTCTTCTTTTGTTTTTTTAAAGAGAAAGTTTATTTCCAAAGTCACAAAAGTAGGGAAAGTGAGCCAGTTGCGAATGGACTTAGGAATCAAGTTACAGAGGCAAAAGGGCCCTTGGAGCTTAGGAATAGAAAGGAGAAGGTAACACCCTGTGAGGGGAGCAGGGGAGGAGGGAGAGCTGGGTTTTTAATGCTGGTACAACTTAAACAAGCAAAAAAGTTTGCTGACATTCTTTAATTCTACAAAAGCTTTCAGAATATCAAACCTATAATGTCAAGAAAAGGTGACAACTTGGGCAATAATATTTAATCAACAAATTCTGCATTCTGAAGGGGCTCCAGCCCAGCAATTTCATGTTTCAGTGGTTATTAGTGATTTTGTCATAAACACCATAGAGCCCAAGCTAGCCTAGCCAGGGGAGGAGTTTTTTAAAACAAATACTTCTTTCCAAAGTACTAAATATAGAGTAAAGCCTAATAGTTTTATTTTCAGACCAAGTGATAGTATCCAAGAAGCTTAGTTATGAGTATCCAGTAGTTTTCAAATTTATCACTCCTCTAGGTAGTGTCTTGATTCATGTGTGTGTGCGCATGCACATGCATGCACTTTTTTACCCTGCACACATGACACAAGTCCTTAATCTGGCCAGGTTCCCAAAACTGCAGAGGAGATCTGTGTGATTTTACAGTTCCTCTGGGTCAGCGTTTTTAAGGACACATATCTCAGTGGTACTGAAATGCCAGCATCCACTTATTCTTTTCTTTCAATTCCCACACATTTGTTTTGACCTTGAGGGTGGCCTCCCATTCCCTGGGGGCTGTCAGTACCCGTGTCAGACCTCCGTGTGATTGGGTCAAGATGCACATAGAATAGGTTAGGTGCATCACAGAGGGAAGAAAGTGGTAACTCCTAGAAAAGGCTGTGAATTTGAAATTTGATTTACAGCTAAATGCTGGGACTACCACTTTACAACCTGTTCATGTCCCTTATCATACTGAAAAAACTGAGCATTGCTAAATAGGAGAGAAGAGCATCCTAGATTTCATTTTAATGTAAAATAATTGAGAGCAAGTCCGAACGCAAGCTACATTGAAGTGAGTGGGACAAGATAATTTCTTACATTGATTAACTTTATAGTTTGCAAAGTGAATGTGTGTCCTGTTTCATATTTGTAGACCAGACCGGTATTAGAATCATTTAATGGTTCTGAGACTGAGCTCAGAAGGGGTAAGTGACTCCTGAAAGAGCCAATATGAGAATGCAAATCTGTAATTAAAAACCAATTTCAGGAACACTTACCATGTACCGGTGCTGGAGATTCAGAGATGAATAGGACCCATTTCTTACCCTTGAGGATTAATTTAGACATACGTGTACTCAGAGGCTCATCACTAGAGACATTTGTCCTTATCCAGTGACAGATCTCCTACAGCGCTACCCCTTCACCCTCAGGGGCCCACTGATGATCTTGCTGAGGTAGTTTGATCTCAACCCCTTACTGCCAGGCCCTGTCCTGCTGCTATCTCTCAGTTGGTACTACTCTAGCTTTACTCTTTATTTTGGAAATATATGTCAATTTATTGTATTTTATTTTCTGGTTCTAGAGTTTCCATTTATTAATTTCTTTTTTAAAAAAATATATTTGTTGATTTCAGAGAGGAAGGGAGAAGAAGAGAGAGAAACATCAATGATGAGAGAAAATCACTGATGGGCTGCCTCCTGCACGCTTCCTACTGGGGATCGAGCCCAAAACCCAGGCATGTGTCCTTGGCCCTTCAGTCCACAGGCTGACGCTCTATCCACTGAGCCAAACCAGCTATCACAACCATTTATTAATTTCTTTCCTGATATTTTCTACTTTTTCATTTATTTCAATGAAATATTTTTCTTTACTTCGTTGAGCATAGTTGCAATACATCCTTTAAAATACTTATCTGCCAATTTTTACATTTGGGTCATCTTGGGAGTGGTTTGCATTCCTTATCTTTTTTTCTTAAGGCAGGGTCCCACTTTCTGATTTTTTTTTTAAATATCAAATGATTTTGGATTGTGTGCTAGACATTATCATACTGTAAAGACTCTGAATTTTGTTTTATTCTCACAAAGAATTTTGGTGTTTAACTTTTGCAGACAATTAATATCTTTGGATTCAAAATGCAGACTCTTCCTCATGAACAAAAAGCTCTAATAGCACCTAAGTTGTCTTATCTTTCCAACACATGCATGGTTCATTCAAGAGTCACCCAAAGCCTGAGGCAGAAATTACATTGGAATTTAGGGCTGCCCCTCCCTGGGAATCTCATCTCACTTTTCAGTTTCCATGGTTGCCCTGAACTCTGTCCTTTGGTTCATCAGGGTAGAAGGACTGTGGGCTTCCTATCTGAGTCTTAGCCATCCTTTATGTCACTGACTTCGACCTTCTCTCAAGCTAAACACCAATGAAAACAAGAAACCCAGTGGTGTCATCCTTTTCAATATCATTCATTTCTCCCCTCCCCAACACCACCCTGTGAACCTCGATGCCTTTACGTCATTGATTTCAGGGAGGAAGGGGTTTGTAATTTTATTCTAAGGGACAGTTGGGCCTGGGAGGACCTCACAGAACTATCTTTTTCTTTTCTTTTTTTCAGAGAGGAAGGCACAGAGAGACAGAGATAGAAACATCAATGGTAAGTGAGAATCATTGATTGGCCTCCTGCATGCCCCCTACTGGGGATCAAGCCCACAACCTGGTCATGTAACCTGACCGGGAATTGAACTGTGACCTGATTCATAGCACACCGGCCCGGCCAGAACTATCTTTTATAGCATTATGCCTTTGTGTAAGTTTCTGTCTGCAGGAAGGTTCCACCACTGAAAAATAAAACCAAAAGTTTGAAAATCCACTATATTTATCCCATTTTAAGCATTCAAGTTTTAAATTCTCTAACATCCGTAATTAGTGACCTGCAGGTCCAGTCTGTTGTGAGCGCTGCCAGTGGCGAAGACCCTTTTTCCTCTGTGGTATCTCTCCCCACTCCTCAGCTTCCCAAGACCAAGATAGGCTCTCTGTCTGCCTCTCCTTAATGGCAGAATTTTAGCAAAGCTTCTTGGAAAGAAAAGCTGGTTGAATGCCAGCAGCTAAGTGTTGCATTTCTTTTATGAGCATTTAAAATGGATGGTTTTGGTGGGAGAGTTATAAAAGGAGGAAGCATGACTTCTGGCTGATGCTCAAAGAGCCTGGTTGGCCTGGCATCTGCCACAATGCATGTAGCATTCTGGAACTAAGCCAAGGAAGGCCGTCAGCCTAGACCATCTGCTACTCCACTGACCTCCTGAGGAAGGAGCCAAGAAGGTAACTGGGGTTCCTTGTGGTTATATTAAAAGATAACCCGAGTGACAGTGGTTTGGGTGCAGATATGATGAAAGATGTGGGATGTCCCATTGTGTAAACAAGCTACAGACAGTAGAGGAAAACTACGGGCACATGGATAATGGTCATGGCAATTGGAGTCCTTGGTCCTACAGTGAATTTGCCCGTCACTCCGTAACCTTTAAGAAGTCTCCTCAATGTTTGATGTAATTTCCCATTGGGAGGGATGGGTTTCAGAAGAAACTAAATGGAGAAACGTACACATGAGAGCATGTGGAGGTAGGAGAAGTCAGATAGCCTGGAAATGATTTGTTTATGTAGATGGTGGCTACTATAGTATAGAAATTACTTTTTCCCTTCATGTCAGGTTCTCAGGCCAGATCTTGAAAAGTGTATTATCCACCTCTGTTCCTCTCAGGAGCAGCGTTTTGAAAGTGTTCACTTGTGTCAAAACATAGTATTTTGAATTAGCTGATTCTCTGATAAAGTCTGCAATCCATCTATGCATCACCTGCTGTTTCCCACCCACTCTCCTCATAAGAAAACAAAAACAATGGTAAAATGCACTCTCTATTTGTCTCTTGAGACTTTTTAATTCATTCTCTGTTACCTTTTTTTATTTAAAAAATATTTTTCAGGTTTAAAAGCAACAAATGCTACTGTGGTTCCCCGGTCATTTCTCCTCAGGAATTCCGAGGATGTATTTGATTCTTTCCCATTGGACGATTATGAGGACAAAAACGGAAGTGGGTTTACTGAAGACAGCTTACGCTCCGTCAATCACAGCAGGCCTCTTCAAAAACGACCCCCTGTGTTCATCTCAAAAGACGCCTCGGGGTATCTGACCAGCGCCTGGTTGACTCTCTTTATCCCCTCCGTCTACACTGGTGTGTGTGTAATCAGCCTTCCTCTGAATATCATGGCCATTGCTGTGTTCATCGTGAAGATGAAGATCAAGAAGCCCGCCGTGGTGTACATGCTGCACCTGGCCACGGCAGATGTGCTCTTCGTGTCTGTGCTCCCGTTTAAGATCAGCTATTACTTCTCCGGAAGTGACTGGAAATTCGGGTCTGAGATGTGTCGCTTCGTCACTGCAGCGTTCTACTGTAACATGTATGCTTCCATCATGCTCATGACAGTCATCAGCATTGACCGGTTTCTGGCCGTGGTGTATCCCATGCAGGCCCTCTCCTGGCGCACCATGGGGAGGGCGGCCTTCACTTGTATTGTCATCTGGGCTATGGCCATCGCGGGGGTGGTGCCACTTCTCCTCAAGGAGCAGACCACCCGGGTGCCCGGGCTCAACATCACCACCTGTCATGACGTGCTCAATGAAACCCTGCTCGAAGGCTATTATGCGTATTACTTCTCGGCCTTCTCTGCTATCTTCTTTTTCGTGCCATTGATCATTTCCACCGTCTGTTATGTATCTATCATCCAGTGTCTTAGCTCTTCTACAGTCGCCACCCAGAGCAAGAAGACCCGGGCTTTGTTCCTGTCCGCGGCTGTTTTCTGCATCTTCATCGTTTGCTTTGGACCCACAAACGTCCTCCTGATTCTGCATTATGCGTTCCTCTCTCAGAATCCCAGCACAGAGGCTGCCTACTTTGCCTACCTCCTCTGTGTCTGTGTCAGCAGCATAAGCTGTTGCATCGACCCCTTGATTTACTATTATGCTTCCTCTGAGTGCCAGAGGTACCTCTACAGTATCTTCTGCTGCAAAGGAAGTTCTGATCCCAGTAGCAGCAGCGGTCAGTTGATGGCAAGTAAAGTGGACACCTGCTCTACTAACCTGAATAACAGCATCTACAAAAAGCTGTTAACTTAGGAAAGGGACTGCTGGAGATGACCAAGAAACATTTAAAAAAACAAAGAACCTGAGGATTCTATTAGTCCCTGCCGAGAAAGTATTTACTCTCTTAAACAATAAATGGGTGATTTGCATGCCTCCTTCTTAAGAGGACCATTAAGGGTATATATATTTATTAGTAACAGAAAAGGGTAACATGAATAGAAAACAATGTTATTCCAAGACAGTATTGCCAATGCTACAATAATAACGGAATATTACTTTTTGATATATTCAGGTGACTTACATATATGTGTGTATATATGTGTATAATACAGATGCTTGCAATGCAATATAGAACAGACACTTTGAAACCCTCTTTTTTTTTTTTGCCCCCCAAGAGATTATGAAAATAAACTCTGATTCTCTGATTTAATATGCAGGGTCTAGGTTGGCGGAGGTTACCCTGAGCATCTGAAGATGTTCATCAGTAGTGAAGGATTCTGTAGTTTGGACTGACATGGCTTTTGCAAATGAGTTTATTTTGAAATTTTCAACAGCTTTAAGTTATTAAGAGAGAAGAGTGCTATCTATGTGTAGAAAAAGTTCTGTAAAAAACTTTAAAAAAAATACGTTTTTATTGATTTGGGGGAGGAAGAGAGAGATAGAAGCATCAATGAAGAGAGAGAATCATTGATCGGCTGCCTCCTGCACACCCCCTCCTGGGGATCAAGCCCGCAACCTGGGCATATGCCCTTGACTGGAATCAAAACTGGGACCCTTCAGTCTGCAGGCTGATGCTCTATCCACTGAGCCAAATGGGCTAGGGCTGGGTAGCATTTTTGATGTTTTACACATTGTATATATAAACCAAGAATGAGCATAGGCCCCACTAGTGACCTGAGGTTGGCCCCAGATAGAGGACTTTAAGCAGTACATACATGGCGGGGATCAGGACCACCACATTCACTCTCCTGGGGTCCCCTCAGGGGTTGGCTATGAATGACCGAGTTTGGTAGAAATTGGCAGAATAAGATGTGCTATCCTGGGAGACAATGAATATGAAACACTTCTCTGCCCAGTCCTTTTAAGAACAGGAAGAAGGCACGTTCACTTCCAGCAGTTACTCTGCAAGGTCCATTCTCAGATGGAGGCAGCCATGGAGCAAGCGTGAACACTTATTATGTGCTCCGGCACTCTAATGGGTGCTGGGCAATAGAGCTGAATAAGAATAGGTCCTCCGCTCAAGAAGAACAAAGCAGACCAGACATAGAGTGTGATGTGTGTATAATAAGTATGTCATTATATAAAGAAGTGTTTTTAGCCAAATGTCATCCAACCAGTTTCACACAGCCTGTCAGTTGAAAAACTTTGAACATGTGGATTACTGCTTCTCATAACTTGAGATGAAAACACAATACAATACAGGAAGTGAATTTTTATAAATAAGTCCTTCAGTCTATATAAATGGACACTGTTTATTTACAAATGTTTTTAATAAATTACCCAAACCAGGTTTTAAAAAAGAATTATGTCAGTCTGATTAGAAATAACAGAAGAAAATTAAATTGACGTTCAATTCTAGCAAAACTTATTCTATATTTTCCATTCAGTTTTATTAATAGTTAATGAGATTATTTTAAAAGCATTTTTTAGCACCATAATGAGTATGAAGTATAGAAAATCCTCATGGATTTGACAAAATAATTTGAAAACTAGGTTGAAATATATCTTTTTTTCCATATGAAAACAATGGAAAGTCCCAAGGCAAATGCTTACTTAAAAGAACAAACTATTTCCAAATGCCATAGAATAATTTACATTAAAGTGTACTATCAGTAGAAGCTAACATTGATTTTCTTTAATTTAGTTGCTGTATTCATTTTATCTAACTCCGTGGAGATTTACTGTCATTGTTTATTCAATATATATATATATATATATATATATATATATATATATATATCCATCCTCTGATTTAATATGACCATCACTTCTTTATTATCAGTCTGTACTTGTAAAATATTATGTCACTGTTTCTATGTTCTCTCTTTTTAAAAAATGTGTGTAACCTGTATTAATAAACACAAAAGTTTGCTTGGTACCTGTTTGGAACAAATATTTATTGTATCTTTCAGGGCCCTGTCAGGAAGGCCAGTGTAAAGGTTTAGCTGAAGAGTGTTCGATAAAGAGGTGATTTGCAGAGGTGTGGACTGGGTTAAGTCGCCAACAGGGGTTAGTGAAGCTCCTCAGGGACTAGCAATTGGGGAAGCTGTACCACCCAGGACCACAGGTGGAGGATGGAATACCCTGACCCCCATTCTCTGATTTTTCATTGGTGCCTCCCATTGCTCCTGATCTTAACCCAAACCCAGAGGTCAGGAGAACCTGGGTGACCATGGAGAAGAGATAGGGGTGGGGGAGCACAATTTCTACCAAAGGCATTGGGTGGTTCACTTTCTGGGCCTTTTTTTTTTTTTTTAACCTATTTTATTGATTTTTTACAGAGAGGAAGGGAGAGGGAGAGAGCGTTCGAAACATCGATGAAAGAAACATCAATCAGCTGCCTCCTTGCACACCCCTTACTGGGGATGTGCCCAAAACCAAGGTACATGCTCTTGACTGGAATCAAACCTGGGACCCTTGAGTCCGCAGGCCAACACTCTATCCACTGAGCCAAACTGGTCAGGGCTGGGTCTTTTTTTTTTTTTTTTTTTTTTTAATGCCTTCTTAGGAATTCAAGGTTATATCATTGATAATAGGCACAGAAGATGGAGTCTACAGTTCCTTCTTAGAGAGAAACAAATATCAGAGCCAGGACGATATATTGCGACTCAAAAAAAGGGATGTCCTTGAGTCACGATCCTTTGCCATCAACATTCTCTGGGGTAGAGGGAAGGAGGGGAAATTTTAAGCAAAATGAGAGTTGAAAATCAATAAAACTTCTGCCAATGTATTTCTAGATTCATAGTCAACAAGGAAAATTATTTCAACTAAATAAGAGTTCTGGGAACACAGCATACGTTTTTGGAGCCTGGGCCCCACACATGCTTCAGGAGTAGATATATTGAAGGAAGTTACCCAGCTTCACCGAAACCGGCTCCCCACTCTAAGCATAAAGGGACCTTTAAACTCTTCTATTGTTAGTTTTCAAAATATGTTTGAATTAAAAAAAAACACACACTTGGAATTTGTTAACACAAAAATGTTTGTTTTTCCCACCAAGTCAAAAATAGGACTTTTAAGGAAATGGAATATTTGGTTGTTGACTATATAAGTGGAAAATTTTAGGTTATACTTCTGAATTTAAGAAATTAAGGAAAACGCTGGCATGTCCTTCAGGAAGTCTGAGTTCCGAAAACAAGTGGAAAAAGTTAAGCAGTGTCTGTGACCAAGCTTTTCAATTTTCTGAGGCCTGCATCCTCCACTAGTAGCTTATCTCCACCTAGACGTCAGAGTAAAAATGAAGGGGGAACACAGTCACCAACAGTAAGTTCCTGGCAGATTGGCATAGCTGTGTGGCTGTTCCTTTCAAAATTACTGGAACTAGGGATCAACCTAATTGTGTTTTAAGGAAGGAGTTGCAATTAAGTAAGCTGCAATCTGAGCTGCGTGGAGAAATGTCCCAATGCAATGGTTTTGGAGTCCTGGAGACCCTTTCAGGACACATATGAGGTCAAAACTACATAAAACACAAAGACATTATCTGTCCTCTTTTGGTCTGGTTCTCTCACGAGTATACTGTTGCGTTTTCCAGGGGTTACAAGATACCTGATAGTGTGACAGATTGGTAATGAAGCAGATATGAAAATCTGACTGTCTCCTATTCAGCTAGCCATTAAAGAGATTTGCAAACATATAAAACAGTGCAACTCTCCTCATTAAATTATTGCTTGGGGGAGAAAATACTTTTGCAGAAAATATTTTTGTTAACATGTAGTGGGGCTTATTGTTATTTTTAAGTAACAGAAATATTTTCCAGAGTTCTTTATTTTAATGTGGTAACTATTGGTAGATACAACCGGTGGGTTGCTGTTAAATCTGATCTCCAAAATAAGCCTCTAATTTTTAGCATTTGCCAGTTTCCATGATGTATATATACTCCCTCTATTGCCAATTTTAAGCTTCCAGTGGTTTAACAGTTGGCTTGAAAATTCCTTTAATTCTCATGAGCTGGTACAGCCCCTCAGTATAACCTACACACACGAAAACATTTGGGGGTTTTAAATAATTTTAAAATAATTTTTAATATTAAGGTGACCTGAGCTAAAAATGTTTTAGAACCCTGCTCTTACGTGAGATTTCCCAATGATATCACCTTCCAGAAGACATGGAAACTGGTCACAATTACAAAGCCACCCCTTCTGTAAGGGGTGGCCAGTTGGCTCACTGCTGCAGGCCCCCACACTGGGTTTCTGTCAGCCCCACAGAAACGTGCTCAATAGAAACTGATTCAAAGCAGTGGGGCCTGTGTGGCTGGTGTGGCCTGAGGCTGGAAAGCTGTGTGCGAGACCTGGTCTCCATCCAGCTGCCGTGCACCGCCATGGTGCCATCACTATAAGGTGAGCATCAGGCTCCACGCTTCTTGCCCTGAGGACTGTTGTGGCTGCATGCTGTTCTTCTGGAGACACAGAAAACCAGAGGTCAGAGTCAGCAACTTCTTAGAACTCAGATAGCACAGTACGTGTCTACCCAGCTCAGCTCTCCGCGTGTTCATCACTTCAGGAAATGACTCATAAGCCCCAAGGAGATGAGCTTTGAAAGCTGCATTTAGCTGGAGACACTGGGCGGTGGCAGGGCTCGTAGGCTGTTTTGTACCTCTTAATAACCACAAAATTGGGCTCTTTCATGTGCTGCTCTGTGTCCCACCCAGGGGAATGAGGACATGACCAAAGGCGGGGTTGCCAATACTAAGATGCATGTAGGGGCAGGTTCTCAATGGTTTTTTGCGTTTTTTCGTTGTGTGTGTTTTTCTTATCCCGAGGTGCCTAGTTGCTCTTGAAACTGACCAACATGATGTCAAAAAACAAACATTTTAAAAAAATAGATCCCTGTCCTCCAAGAGGTAACTGGGTTTTTTATTTAATTATATAATAGCTAAGAAGCATGGAATTGGAAGACCTCCGATTTTAGAGTTTTATCAACTCTGCCTCGTTGGAAGTTTTAGAAGCTTTATAAGTCACTGGTCATGCCTGGCTGCACGTAGAGCTTCCGAACAAGTCCAGTGCCCAGTCCTTCTGACCAATAGGAATCAGAGTCTTTGGGGACAGAGCCTGGGCATGTTGTTTACAAGCTCCTCCAGCGATGTGTAAGCCAGAGTAGATATCTACCACTGCTGCAGGAGGGTGCTTCTCAAAGTTAACATGCATTCATTCGTATTATCTGGGGATCTTGTTCAACTGTAAACTAATGTGGCAGTGTCTCGGGTGGGGTCTGTATGTCTAACAAATTCCCAGATGATGCCGACATAGCAATTCCTTAGGTCACAATTTGGTGTAGCAGGGCCTTAAGATATAGCCCTGAGGCAAAATATAGCGCTCACCAGGTTGAAGGTCTAAGTACTGAGAAAATTCATCTTTCCTATCTTTAAAGTCATCTTCTGGGACAATTTTTAAAATTATGATAAAATTGGGGCAATTTTAATGTAGCAGTAATATAGGTGCTCATTCAAAGTTTGTTTTAGGTGATATATATTTGCTCTATATTTTCTCCCCTCTTGGGTTCTTTTCTAGGGGGAAAGATAGCTTAGCTCATAAGGTTCTATTCTAATCTCCTACATAAAACCATTGCCAAAGAAGCTGGGCTTTACAGTAGCGACTTCACTCCAGTTTGTGAAGATAGCGCCTGGCAGATAGCAGCCGTGCCTGGTTACCAGGAAGCACATGTGGGTATGGTCTTGTCTCTGGGTTTAGCTGAAAAACCGTGACCTCGGGAACAGGCCGGGGATGGAAGTCCAGTCTGCCTGGTGCTGGAATGCGTGGCTTCTATTTTTAAGTTGTATGTTGACTTTTAAAAACTTCAGTTGACATGGAGATATCAGTCAGGTATTGCTAAACAACAAACCACACAAAGCCCAGAGGGATGTAATAATAAGCACCATTGCTTGTGCTCTGGGGTTCTGCTGGCATATCTGGGAAGCTCGTCACTGATTTAGGAAGACCTCCACTTGGCTGTGCTCTGCAGTCCTCTCATCTTCAAGCACGCTAACCCTGGCACATTCTCAGGTCAATGGCAGAGGAGCAAGAAAAGAGGGAAAACAAGCAGGATGTCCTGAGGTCTAGGACTAGAAGTGGCACATCCTCACTATTGTCACATTCCATTGGCCCAAGCAAGACCCCAGGCCATCCCAGATTCAAGGGGATAGAGAAGTAGACACTGCCTCTGTAGTGAAAGGAATTTGGAAGTCACATGGCAAAGGCGTGGCTAAGGGAGCGAAGAATCGAGGCCATCACGGAAACCTGCTGAACATAATGTCTAAAAGCGTTATAATAATGACCCTTAAAGGAATGGCTTAGCACCCAAACATTGTGCTTGTTTAACACATAGCCATAATTTCTGAAGCTCTTGCAGTTGTTCAGTTTTCAGTATCAACTGAAGGATTTTAAGAACATCTCAAGGCCTGGGTCCTAGACCATGTCAGGCAGCACATGCCTTAACACTGTCATATGTGAAAAGAGGGAAAGATGAGAACTGACCCGAGGGCAATGTATGAATAAACATGATGATGCCTCCAGCCATACCAAAGAAGAGGGGCATTTTAATTAAAGATTTGCTCTTAACCATGGCTGGTGTGGCCCAGCTGGTTGGGCATCATCCTGTGTACCAAAACGTTGCCAGTTTGATTCCTGGTCAGGACTCCTGCCCCAGTAGGGGGCATGCAGGAGGCAGCTGATTGATGATGTTCCTCTCTCATCATTGATGTTCCTATCTCTCACTCCTTCCCTTCCTTGCTCTCTGTCTAAAAGAAAAAAAATCAGTTAAAAATCTTTAAAGAAATACACTTACACCCTGTCTGGGCAGCTCCGTTAGTTAGAGCGCCATCCCGTTATGCCAAGGTTGCGGGTTTGATCCCTGGTCAGGGCACATATAAGAATCAACCAGTGAATGTACAAATACCTGGAACAACAAATTGATGTTTCTCTCTCTAAAATAAATAAATTTTTTTAACTTAAAAAAAGATTTGCTCTTAAATATCTGATTTCCTCTGACAAGGGTGCTGACGTACTTACAAGCCGCTTGGGGAAAGTACTATGATCAAGTCCGGTTTTCACCCTTCTGTGTCAACATGTCTTTTTGAGATAGTGTTTCAGCCCTGGCCGGTGTGGCTCAGTTGGTTGGGCGTTTCCTGTGTCTTGAAAGGTTGCCAAGTCTATTTCCTGTCAGGGCACATGCCCAGGTGGGGGGCATGCAGGAGGTAGCTGACCATTGTTTCTCTCTCTCCCTCTCCCTTTCTCTCTCTCTAAATATCAAATTTTAAAATATTTTTAAAAGAGAGAGTGAGAGAGATTTAGTGTTTCAGTACTGATTCAAATCTTTAGATTTTATAAAATAAAAATAGTCATGCTCCCAAAGTGACCCTAAAGAAAGGCTTATGAAACAAATGTCAGGGATGATGCTAGTTTCTGCTTCTGATTTACCTTAATTTCTATTGCTATTTTGCTTATTTTAACGGTTGAACTTTGTTTCTTAAGATAACACTGCCTCAGATGCTATCAGTAGCCTCATCCAGATTTTTTTAAAGCAACTTTTTTAACTAGAATTTTCAAATACTTTCATATGCCTGTGGCATTATTTAGACATTTATCATTTCTTGACCCAACCACATTTACTCCTACTGATTAGTATGGAGTAACTAAGAATTCTCAGAAGGAGGTGAGAGGTAGGAATTTGACACCGAGTAATCAGGTCATAGTGTAACGAGGCTAGAGAACGTACAGGTTGAAAACTTTTGTAGGTGTGGAGGTGGGATTTTGGACCTGTGCTAGCACTTGATGGAACAGATATTTCCTTTGTAAACTGTTGTCGGTTGACATCAGATTGGGGCGGCCAGCATGCTCCATATTCTTAGATGCAAAGAGACTTTATCTAGCATCATCTGTGTACAGCCACGCTGCAGCATTCTGTTTCTTCTCCACTTGGTCCTTTCCCTTTATATTTGCCACTGGTGCCCGTAGGCATAGTTTAGAACCCATTGCTGGTGGCCCTCTGGGCTCCAGAGGAAATCACAGAGATTTCCAGATGGGAAGATGCCCGGACAAGGATGTGAAGCAACCGGGACTTCCCTACGTTGCTGGCAGCAGGTATATGTAAAGTGACACAGCTTCTCTGGAAAATAGTTAGGCAGTTTATTCTTATCAAATTAAGCATACACTTACCTTATGGCCTTGCAATTCTACTCCTACTCACATTCCACACAAAGACTTATTAACGAATATTTATTATAGCTTGTATTCCTAACAGCCTTAATAATGGGAACAACCCAAAGATCTATCAATAGATAAATGGATAAACACACGGTGAGGTGTCCATACAATAGAATACTACCTGGCAATAAAAAGGAACAAACAAATTAAAAGGAATAACTTGGATGAATCCCAAACATATTATGCTGAGTGAACTGGTGCGGGGAGATGGGCTGGAGGTGGAGGCTGAGGCAGGGCCAGGGCTGTGAGCTTCAGGGGGGTCCTTGCTCTTCCAGAGCTGCACCAGCCCATCTGACCAGCAGTTCTCGGTTTTTCCTAGTCAACCCACAAACATTTCACACTTATAATCCATTTTCAGAAACATTGAAATCTCACACCCTTTTCACATTTCAGAAATTTCAAAATAAATTACCTATGACTAAAAACAAAGGAAGGCATTCCTAATGAAGAACATTTTTTTCAACTCCGCCCTCTCAGGTCTCTGAGACGCTGGCTCTCTCTTCCTTCTGTCTCCTCCTCCCTAATCAGCGGGGATCACTGTGCTACAGCAAGCATAGGAAGTGCCACATATGAGGTCAGCCTGGGCTGTGAAGGACGCTTTAAACAAATCTCATTTGGACTAGAGCTTCCTTGGGTTCTCAGAACCATCAGAGGCCCTAGCAGGCCCCCATGCCAGTAAGGACTTCCCTCCCATTCCTTCTGGATGTGAGGACTATCTGCAGGAGGGAACATACCTGACCAGCTGAGTTCTGTCTGCTGTAAGATGCGTCTGCCTCTTCCTCCTTTCATCTTTCCCCAGATGAGCCAGCTCCAGGGAGTCCCCTGGGAGTTTGTGAGACAGATCCAGGCCCCTCTCTGGAGGAGCTGACTCCGGAGTGCACCAGGTGATTCTCACAACCAGGCAGGCTTGAGAGACCCCATGGAGACAGCTGCTCTGCTGGGAGCTTTGGCTGCCACCCTGAGAGGGAGAAGGTGTTCACAGCACCTCGGCAGATGCCGAGCCTCTGTCAGGGACCAGGGATGATGGTTTTCACTTGGCCACGCATCCCAAGATAGGACAGGCGGGCCCATAGAGGCTTCTGCAGTGCTGAGAGGAATGAACGCAAATGCCACCCACGCAGCCTCCTGTGGCCCAAGTTCCCCAAGAGGACTGGGGAGCTGGCAGCTCAGCCACCAGAACCATAGGGGACACCTGAAAACCAGCATCCAGCAGACACCCGAAAACCAAGATCCAAACAGCCAAAAGGAGAAAATCCCGAATACTGCACACCTGGCTGGTTTTTAAGACTGTTCAGTTCTGGGGCCTGGGAGAATTCAAAGGAAAATGCCTGTTGTCCCTAAGTACTCTGTGAGCTGACTTGCTGGGAGATAGAGGGAGGGAGGGGGGGCAGGGGAATTTATATTTATACATATTCACATATATAGTTACATTTATAAATATATAGATATTTAGATAGAAATTTAATTTCATGAGAACTATATTTACTTACATAAATAAATTTCCTAGCTAATAAAAGAGTCATATGCAAAATAACCATGACTCTGCTACACCCACAAGCCACGCCCACCAGCCAATCAGGAGCAATTATGCAAATTAACCCAACCAAGATGGCTGCGGCCACGGAGCAAGCAGGAGGCTTGGGTTTCTCTGGCAATGGAGGAAGCCAAGCTTTCCGCACACCCTGGTGGGCCCAGGCCTCCACTCAAGGCTACAAAGTTCCAATTATAGAAGATAAATAAATTCCAGACCCCAGGGCCTCCAGCTTGGGTTGCTGGGGGGCTTGGCCGGCCTGCAAACCACCACAGACCCCTTTCCCAGGCTGCCCCATGCCCCAAGGGAACCCCCACCCTGATCCGGGATACCCTTCAGGGCAAACCAGCTGGCCCCCACCCATGCACCAGTCCTCTATCCTATCTAATAAAAGAGTAATATGCAGATTGACCATCACTCCAACACACAAGATGGCTGTCCCCATGTGGTCTAAGATCCTGCCCCCATGTGGACACAAGATGGCCACCACAAGATGGCCAGCAGGGTAGGGCAGTTGAGAGGGACCAGGCCTGCAAGGGAGGGCAGTTGTGGGCGATCAGGCCTGCAGGGGAGGGCAGTTAAGGATGACCAGGCCAGCAGAGGAGGGAAATTGGGTGCAACCGGGTCTGCAGGGAAGGGCAGTTGGGGGGGAACCCAGGCCTGCAGGGGAGAGCAGTTGAGGGGGGGGAACCAGGCCTGCAGGGAAGGGCAGTTAGGGGTGATAAGGCCTGCAGGGGAGGGCAGTTAGAGACAATCAGGCTGGCAGAGGAGTGGTTAGGGGGTGATCAGGCTGGCAGGCAGAAGTGGTTAGGGGCAATCAGGAAGGCAGACAGGCAAGCAGTTGGGAGCCAGCAGTCCTGGATTGTGAGAGGGATGTCCGACTGCCGGTAGGATCAGGCCTAAACGGGCATTTGGACATCTCTTGAGGGGTCCCATATTGGAGAGGGTGCAGGCTGGGCTGAGGGACACTCCCCCCCCCATGCACGAATTTTGTGCACCAGGCCTCTAGTATGTATATAAATTTATATATTTACAAAATTTATATGTCTGAGAGAGAGAGACCCCGCCCAGGGAAAAGGTGGTTGGGCATTTTGTTTTTTCCTGAACACCTCATTTGTGTGCAACAATGGAGAAAAGGTCTTGTTTCAAATATATGACTGCTTGCATAATTGAAGCTAAGTTTGCTACATTCGTGTAGATTTTTCCAGAGGCAGGTTCTGAGACAGGATGTGACTGCAAATAGTTTATCTGGGAAGCACAGGGAAATGATACCGGCTGGGAGCTCAGCCACCAAAGGGCACACTATTAACGAGTTCCCACAGAGGGTTAACCGGAGCTGACCCAGGCGGACACTCTGGGAGGCGGTGTCAATGGCACCCCTGCAGTGGCAAGGAGCTGAGGGATTTCTACACCAGCATCTGAGGGTGGCCCCTGGACTGATGCTCCCAGGGTGGGGGGGTCTTACTTCCCCGGCACTCTTGTGCTTCTGAGCGGCACGGCATTCAGGAAGGCGGCCTTCTGGTTTCAGGAAAAAAAGCCCTCAGTGCTGATACGGACAGTTGGACGTCAGCCAGAGAAAGGAGAATGGATCAGTGAGTCCAAGCAATGTGAACAGGGCAAGGACAGCATCTGTTGCATTTTATTAATCCCAAAATGCACTTTAGCCCTCCCCGAAATTTTTCAACACAGTACACAGAACATAATTTAATCCTTGCTTCATGGTTAAGCAGCATCATAAAGAGCATTTGTTATTTTAACCTTCTCTGTTACAGCTGCTATGGAGGTGGTAGAATGATTTGCTTTCAACAATAGGGTTGTCAGCCTCTGGAAACTTCTGAACTCTTGTGTCTGTGCTGAGAGGTCTTCTGTCTCTTCCCCTCTTACCTGTGGTTGTGAGCTGAGTGCCTGCTCCAACAGCTGCACTCCTCTCCCCAAGGGGCTCGGGTCTTCTGGGAGCAGAGTAGATAGAGAACTGAGCTTGTTGGAACTGTGAACAGAACGGGAAAAGATGGCAAGACAGCGCTTTCCCTGCCGCCACCGAGTTGAGCGGAGGCAGAGGCGTGGGTGCATGCAAGATGCAGCTCTACCCATAACCCACCGCCATGGCTGAGGAAGGCGTTGCTGCTGGAGGGGTAACGGACGTTAATACTGCTTTGCAAGAGGTGCTGAAGACCGCCCTCCCCCGCCGTGGCCTCGCGCAGAATGCGCAAAGCTGCCCCACGCCCACCTTTGCGTACTTGCAGCCACCTGTGATGAGCCTGCCTACGTCAAGTTGGCGGAGGCTCTTTGTGCTGAACCCCAAATCACCCTAATTAAGGTTGACACAAGAAACTAGGGGAACGGTGGCCTCTGTAAAGTCGGCAGAGAGGGAAACCTCATAAAGTGGTTGGTTGCAGTTGTGTGGTGGTTAAGGACTATGGCAAAGAGTCTCAGGCAAAGGATGTGAGGAGTACCTCAAATGCAAGAAGTGAACAAATAAACTTGGCCTTTTTTTTTTTTTTTTTTTTTAAGATGGCAAAACAACCAGGAGACCTCCTGTGGGCTTGCTGGAAAGGTTTGGTGTCATCTGGCTCCTCAGAAGCCATTTCTGCCTCTTCTTTGGAAGTTGGCTGTTCTTTGTGTTGAAGAGGTAACTTTGGGACAAGTAGGGAGTCTGAACTGGTTTGTGAAAAGAAAACGAATGAAGAGCAGGGAAGGGAGTGGGCACTGAAAGAGCGAGAAAATCAGGAGGAAAAGAGAAACACTGAGGAAAATCCAGAGTGGACCCGAGGATGAGGTCTGCCTGTGTTGGGGGCCCTGCCCTTAAATGAACCTGCCGTGCGAGCCAGGCCCTGGAACTCACACTGCTTTCAACGTTTCTTTGGCCTCCACCACTCTCCGCTTCCTGTGCTCCTGCGCTCCTCAATCTCGGCTGTTCTGGTGTCATGACCTCTCCCAGTGCCCCATTGTAGTTCCAGGCCTCAGCCTTCATCACCAGCCCAGCCACAGGTGTTAGTGACCTAATGTAGGAGTTGCTTTTCCGGTTTTTACTTTTGTCATTTCTCCTGGAAATTCCACCCTCATTTTAGAATCTGCTCGCCACCTTCCTAAGTGGGCAATACCCCACTGTCATGTCCTCAGGTCTCTTCTCAGTCAAGTCTAGCTCCTGCCTAGTAAGACTCGGGTGGGAGAAGGGCATTGGCTCAGTGGTGAATTCACCCTGGAGGGACCCAGTTGTCATCTCTCTGCTGGGAGGGACAGTAGCAGGGGGTGGGGCTTGTGGAGAGCCTCCCAACTTGGGGTCATAGACAGAGTCCCAAGAACCAAGCTGGGGCTGAAAACAGTAATGATGTCCATTCTTTTTTCCTTTTGCTTTTCCAGTTGGATATTTTTTACTTCTTTGTATTTCAAATCTTTGACTTGATGCTTGCAATCCTCTAGTCTGCTGTTAGATCTCTGTATAGTATTTTTTATTTCAGTCAGTGTATGCTTAATTTCTAGTTGGTCCTTTTTCATATCCTCGAGGGTTTCGCTAAATTTATCAGCCTTTTCTAGAAAATTCTTGAAAAACCTTATAACCGTGGTTTTGAACTCTATATCCAGTTGTTTGCTTTCCTCCATTTCTTTCGTTTGTGATCTGTTTCTTTGTCTCCACATTATGGCTGCTTCCCTGAGTTGAGAGAGTGGCTTTATGTGCTAGGTGTCCTGTAGGGCCCAGTGGCTCAGTCTCCCCAGTTACCTGAGGTGGACACTCTTGGTGCACCCCGTGGTGGACTGTGTGCACAGCCTTGTTGTAGTTAAGTCTTGATTGTTGTTGGTATCACTGGGAGGAATTGACCTCCAGGCCAATTGGCTATGAGAATCAGCTGTGTCTATGCTGGGAGAACTTCTGTGCTGGAGACACCCTTATGAGACAAGACTTGCAAAAGCCTCTGTGCTCAGCTTGAATGGAGCAGAGTCTCAGGGCAGAGCAGCCAGCATTGGTTTCCCATCAGCTCTGCCCTAATAGGTCCCTGTGTCTCAGTGTCCCGTGGTAATCACTGCAAGCACCTCTGAGAGAAAGCCGTCCTTGAGTTCTGCTCACTGCCAGACAGTCCAGTTTCTCCCCGAATGAGTCTGAGTCCCCAGAGTCTTGCCCAGAACTGGAGTTCAGTGCAGTCGGGAGCTTTTGTCTCCCTCCCACTTGAGAAAGCCAGCCTCGTACTCAGTTTCCCGTCCTTTCCACGCACGCGCGCCTCAGTACATCTGCCTTCCACAGCTCCTCTGAGTCTCAGTGTGCTTTTCTCTTTCCTGACAGTCCAGTTTCACCCCATGTGAGTCTGGGTCCCCAGAGTCTCGCCTGGAACTGGAGTTCAGTGCAGTCGGGAGCTTTTGTTTCCCTCCCGCTTGAGAAAGCCAGCTGTGCACTCAGTTGCCAGTCCTCTCTGCGTGCACGTCTCAGTACCTCTGCCTCCTGTAACTCCTGTGAGTCTCAGTGTGCTTTTCTCTTTCCTTCTAGTTGTAGAATTTCCACTCAGCCAGCCTTCCTGTGGTTCTGGATGATGTTTGTTTTGTCTTTTAGTTGTAGTTTTGAAATTGTTGTGCGAGGCAGCAGTTTAGGTGTTTACCTATGCCTCCATCTTGGTTTCACCTGGATTTCTAATTTATAAAATGGGGTCATAATACCTGTACTCACCACACTGTTGTAAGGATTTAAATGGAAAGATGTCTGTAAAACACAGCATTTGGAAGACATCAAGATACAACAAATAATGTTATTAGCACTGTTAGTGCCCAATAGAAAAACAAACACCAGATAAAGCTTTCTGACCCCCAGAGCCAGGAACGGTCCTGACAAGTGTAAACGTCATCCAATCCCCTGGATCCAGTGGTTATTTAAGAATGGATACGTGCCCTGATTAGGGCCAATGATCTACAAGGGGATGGATCCTAGAAACTTCTGGGAAAGAAGTTTTCTGGATTTGAAAAGGAAGAAATGTCCTCTCTTGCTCCAGATGTTGCATTATGTGGATGTAAAAGCTTTACTTTCATAACTTTCTTCCAGTTCCACCTTTCAAAGACCGAATCCAGCTTCAGCCAGGTTTGTTTTCAAGCTTCAGAGCTCTAAGTAAGCACAAAGAGACCAAGGATGTCCAGATCTGGATGCCCCACAAGCCCAAGGATAGAGACAGGAGCTATGTTGAATGAATACATACACAAGTATTTTCATTCATTTCAAGCAAAGAGAGAAGGTGAAGGGTGAGGGCCGATGTTGGGTTTGGATTCAGCTTCGTGGGTGTCTAAAGGGGAGCATCACCACCACAGCCGGCCCCTCTCTGGTCTGCCTTCTCCAGCCGCAGCCCAGAGCAGTAGTGGTATTAAAGAGTCTCCAACAGATGGCAGACGCTCAGCCTCTCCCAGAATCCTGCCACCAGAGAGAGGACTGACCTCAGCCATGGTTTTGGGCAGAGTCCTCGTTTACTGGGAGGTTTGATAACTCAGAGCTACACATAGCAGTGGTGGCAGGCCTGCTGGCTCTTAGTCTAGTATTGTACCGCCTCTCCCACATTTGTCCTGTAAACAAAACTGGGCCCACTGTCAGAACAGGTCACCCTCCTTCCCACTCACAGCAGAAGCTCCCCCTGAATTGCTTTGTCAAAGCCTTTGTTTTAAATGATATTTTAAAACTACACTTTCAACTTTTTTAAAAAGTGAGAAGTAAAAATTCAAGCAAACAGAACAATTCTGGAGTTACATTTTTTATATTTTCAGAGTACTTCTGAGTGATTTGACTTTGGGGGCCTCATTAATAAGAGGACTATGGCTCTGCCATATAGAACCAGAGACCATGCAGGGCACGGATGTGCATGTGCGTGGTGCTAAATTAGAGTGCTGTCTTCCTGGGGATCTCTGCAAAGGCCCACGATTAGACTGAGGTGACTGGTGTCCCAATGACCTAGAAGTCAGCAGCATCTCACTCCCGTTCAGAGGCAACAGGTTCAGAGTCAGATCAAGAACTACACACTAAAAAATGTAACTTTTTAAAAAGTCCTTCCTGCTTCCACTAAGACTTAGTAAGAAGGAAGAGAGGAAGGAAGAAAGGAAGAGAGGGGAGGGACAGAGGGAGGGAAGGAGAGACAGAGGATAGCAGCTTCTGAGAGCTGAAATTGTAAACTCCTACTAGGTTAAGACCTGGGTCTGTGGGTTTCGTTTCCTGTAACACACTTCACAGTTGGTAAACTCTCGAGGTGTCAGTTCCTCTGCAAAACAAATGACAAAGCATCCAAAGAACCTAAGCTCAGATCTGCTTGTGACATCCACATAGACCTACATCCAGCTATTGTTGAGCTACTATTGAAACTGATCGCCTGCGTTCTTAGTCACTCTGCACCTGATCTGTGGGAGGATAAGGACCGTGTTTCAAGCTGCGCATCTGACAGACACAGGCCAAAGCAAGACAGTGCAAACAGAAAGTTCAGCCAAGATTTGTTTTTAAAGCAGAATTTCTACCCCACATGAAAACTGCATGTTGTTCAGAAGGTCATCCATTCAAGTCAGTTCATTTGGCTTTCTCTAAAACCACTTTGCAGATGACCTAACTTAGGAAAGAATCTCATGTCTGGGGTCAATTTCTTTCAGGGAACATTTGCTTAGCCTTTGAACGAGCTGGCCTCCCTGGAGAGCCAGTGGTTTGACCTTTGGTGTGGACTGGACTGGCATGGACTTTTGGATTGTTCAGGGTGTCAGGCTAAGCTTTGCAGCCCTCTGTCATGTTCCTGGGAAAGGTGGACAGAGCCAGGGTCTGTCTCCCTGCACACTCTGGCTGTTGAAAGCTCCTCAGTGCAGGCACACATTGCGCCCCCACCCTCATCCCCACCACCAGTTGAAATGACAGGAAATAAAATTCACAGTAAAAGATTCTGGACTGTGGAATTTGCAACCACTGTCAACTAGCCAGAACCTGAGTCTGGGGTGAGGGAGAGATTTATGTTCCTTCACCTATTTAGTTTTCATTCTACATACAAAGCACCTTCCCAGAGTTGGCCTGGAGCTAAATTGGGTGTCTGTGGAGGGGTGATTCTTGTTGGAGGACTGCTGTGGAACACAGGCTTTAAAAATTGCCCCTCGTTCCAGTATTAAGACCTGAGCAGTACCCCAAACACCACACCAATGATAAAATAGAAGAGTGACTGACCATCCAAGGCACAGGTCTCCCGCTCCGGTAGAGCAGGATTCTCACATGGGAGCAGACATGAGCGAGCATCCCAACTACAACCTGAGAGGCGGCGGTCATCCTCAGTTTGGGGGCTTTCCAGTCTGAGAGAGCCCAGTGGGGTTTCCCGAAGCTGGTAGCTGTCATCCTTAACCAGTATCCGGCGGGGCTTGTACCTTCTGCCCATAAAGAGGAGTCTTTCCACAGGCAATTCAAAGAATTTTCTCATTCTGGAATCCTGTTTTCCTTTCCTCTCTGGCCATGGCATTGTTTGCATTCCAAAAGAAGTGACATAGTACTTTTCCACCCCCGCCATCAACTCCCTGTGGGTGCCAGTCCCAATTGCTCCTTTTTAATATATATATTTATAACCCAGGGAGCATGCCCTGACCAAGAATCAAACTGTGACCTGGTTCATAGGTCAAAGCTCAACCACTGAGCCAGGCCTCCATTGCTTCATAGTTTACAGGTGAGCTGACTAAAGGTTAGAAAGGTCTAGCAAGAATAACAGGGTGGGATTCCCTCGTGGTTCCCAGGCTGCGTCGGGGCAGGGCTGAGTCTGCCCAGTGGCCTCTGGACCCAGCCCAGCTTCGTCTCCTTCCCAGGCAGCCAGCACCGTGAGCAGGGTCCCTGCTGCTGCTGTGGTCGCCCAGGTAAAGACTCCACTCAGCTTTCCTTCCTTTCTCCAGCTTAACTTTCTAAGGAAGAGAAGAAATCAACAGAAAATTTAGTGACTGCATAATTTATGTCCCACTTCACTCTGCTTAATATTTAAATTATCATGACCTGGTGACCCGTCCTAAGTGGAGTGAGAAAGTCTGTCTTTCCTCCCCTGATCTCTTTCCTGGCTAGGTCCCAGAATCCCAGGGGTGCCCACCCAGTCTAAAGGGGTCAGCCCCAGTCACTGTCGTTGCAAAGTCTGGTTTTCCAACAAGGGTCCCATTCTCCCCTGCTCCTCCTGCCCCCCCCGCCCCCCCCCATACACACAATGGCTAATTCTTTGCTAAAACATTTTTAAAGGAAAAGTGTAACAAAGTCTCTTCTCCTACAAAACACATGTCATAGATAGAGACCAGGGTTTCCAGAAAATCTTGAGGAAGGCATGGCCCTAAAATATTGACTGGAATTATCTTTATTGTAATGGTCCTCTCACAAAAGTAAGTTTAACCACCTTTTGCTTGTCCAAATATAAAAAACAAATTAAATACAAACAAAACTAAATGATCCAAGTAATTTAACAATGTTGAATGTACCACATCAGATGATATTGAACTGAAACTAATTTCCAACTTGAACAATAATTATAATAATAGCTAATATTTTTTGAGCAAGAAATACATATGTTTCTGGCCAAAGTACCATAAATAGCTGTATTCATGCAGCTCACACAGCTACAGCATATGACATTGTGTCTCAGGAGAAGAAAACATAGTAATTGTTCAAAGCAAAGAAGCTAGGCTTTTCTGTGAACCATAGTTACATTGTCATAATGACATAATCTCAGCTTTTAGATCCTACCAGGCAGGAGGCCTTGATGACTACAGAACAGAAGGGAACTGTCAGCTTTGATCATTTAAGGCGAAGGTACATCTGGCAGAGGTTGGAGATGGAAGGAGGGAGAGGAAAGATAGAGATGCTAATATTCTCATTCTACATTGGGGGGAGTCTGGAGATTGTGTCTAACGTGGATGGACTAACAATTGGACATTAAAGCAAATTAATTAGAATTATGAAAATAGCCAATTGAAATAATGTAAACAATCATATAGCTATCAACAAAACTGAGGGGAGGGAGAGGAAAGGTAAATTTTAGTGTTAGTAAATAAAATTTTAATCTCATTGGTAGAAGTCAATAGATACTTTTAAAGTTAAGAATGAAAAAAAAGCCCTGACCGGTTTGGCTCAGGGGATAGAGCGTCGGCCTGCAGACTGAAGGGTCCCAGGTTCGATTCCGGTCAAGGGCATGTACCTTGGTTGCGGGCACATCCCCAGTAGGGGGTGTGCAGGAGGCAGCTGATCGATGTTTCTCTCTCATCGATGTTTCTAACTGTCTCTCTCCCTTCCTCTCTGTAAAAAATCAATAAAATATATATATTTTTTAAAAAGAATAAAAAAAAATAGAAATAGAAGCTTTATGGTGGTAACATCTAGAAACACCTAGACCAAATATTGTTTAAAATGATTGTGTCTGACAAGTAGGAAGAAATGGAAAAAGAAAACAATGATTTGTGGGGGGTTTTTCCTTAAAAATCTAACTTGGTGGGTTTTTTTTTTTTTAACCATATCCATTGTGTACTTTGATATTTTAAAAATTTGCATGTAATGTTTGAATTATGCTACCTACTGGCAATTTGACTTGTAAAGCCATCTTTGAAATTGTCATAGTATTTGCCTTTAAGTAGTTAGTTCAATGAATTATAGCTTTTTGCTTACTTGGTTTTACAGCACAATTTGGAAAATTAACCAGAAAAAGTGATGCATGGCTTGAACTGGCTTTTTAGTGACAGAAAATTAAATTTTGCTTTCAAGCTTTTATAACTTCCCATAAGGAAACCGTTGACATAGTGGGGTCCTGAGTGCACCCTGAAATCACAGGTGCACTGTGACACGGTGGGAATTACCTAGCACCTGGACACCCATTTCAAAGCTAGGGAATCACCAGGCCTGGGAAATAGCAGAATGGGCTTGTGAGGACCCCTACTGTCCTGCTGACAAACTACATCTTCCTGGCCAGCATTCTGGTGGGGCGGGGGATTTAAAAAGAAGTGAGGGTATGGGGAGGATCCTTTGAGCTTGGAGAGACTTATGAAAGTAGTGGCAGGAAAAATGGAACTCAACTTGGACCACCATGTGCATTTATTTACATCATTTGTTAAATATTATTTCCAAAATTAGTTACATAACAATTTAGGAAACTTGAACATGACTGGGTATTAAATTATATTTGGGCTAGTGTTAATGCTCTAATACTGACATTGTAGTTATATAGTGTCCTTATTTTAGGAGATGCATGCTGACGTATTTAGGGGTAAAATATAATGTCTGCAATCAACGTTCAATCTCTCCTCCTTTTATTCAGAGTTAAAGCCCAAGCCCTACAAGACCATTTTCCCATCAAAATCCATTCTTACCTTCCATGACAACTGATTTGTAGTTGGGAAGCAGCTGCTCAGCCTAGGACTACACTTCCCAGATTCATTGCAGTTAAATGGCCCAAAGTTACCACCTCTCCCCAATGAAATGTATGTGTCACGTCCATGGCAGGGCCTTTAAGAAGCTGGTGAACACTCAACACATCCCTACCCCCTCTGCAGACTGGATGCCCTCTTAGCAGGAGTATACACCCATACAGCATTCTGGCAAGCAACCTGTTTGTACTTAGTGCAGTTAGCGATATGCATGCCCCATGACCCAGAGGCCTACTTCTCAGTAATATATATCACAAAACTATAAAGACAGAAAAACAGGAATGTTTGTTCATCATTCCTGGTGGTAGTGAGAGTCAAAAGTAACCTAGGTGACCATCACTGTAGGAACAGAGAGGAAAATGTGGGGCACACACTATGAAACACTATGCAGGTCTTAGAAGCCCCAAACTATGTGTATGCAGAAAAATATGGAGAAAACTTAAAAACTTGGTGATGAGTGGGTGCCTATAAACAGAAGAAAACAAAAGACCCGAGCAGGAGCTGTAACTGATTCCTTCTCCCACAGATCAGGTACCACCTTTGGAAATTTCCTCTGATTCTCCCACAAGTCTCCATCGAGTGTGTCCTCCCACCCCCCCCATGCCCGCCCCCCAGAGTTCTCACAGCATCCTTGATGTAAATCTATCCCAGCATTTAGTCTTCTGGACTCCAAGGGTTTACTTGCCTGTGTCCGCCTCTTAGGACAGGTAGCTCCTTGAGTTCACTTCATGTCACTAGCCTTTATGTCTGGCCTAGTATTTGGCAAATAGTGAGTTCTTAATGTTAAAATGAAAAGAAAAAAACAAGTTTCTTAGGTACCTTTCTTACCACCAGGATACTTACAGACTGAGCTTCAGAAAAGTCTGGCTTCATATTTGGGATAATCTTGTCACCATTCTACTACCTATCTGGGCAAAACTATCTGAAGACTGAGCAGCAGATGGGTATTTGCTAAGCAATACTGATAACAAATTTAACCTGACAATCCGATGAGATAGGCAGTATTTGGTGTGCTACCTAGAGCTTAGGCATGATAACAAGACAGGAGGCACCAAAGCGGAGCTCCACCCACTTCATAGTTTTAATAAGTTTGTTTGTTTGTTTTGTCAATCTAGCCTCTAATATTGGATCCCAGAGTCACTGCAAGTTCATCTCGGGCTCTCACGTAGAGAGTGCCGTTTTAAATGTATTACTTTCTTTTTGTTACCTTCGTCTGTTTTTTCCCAACTTTAAAACATCAGAGAATTCTAAAAAAATAAATAAATAAAAGAAAATTACCCATAATTCCATAAACCTAAACATTTAGGTTTATGGTATTATAAACCATTAACATTTATATCCTTCCAGATCTTTTCTTTTTATATATCTATGACAAATGTGTATTACAAAACTGCTGCATTCAATGTAGTTTTGTACTTTGAATTTAATGTCTTGTGAGCACATACACATATTCATAGCTACACATTTTAATTCTTTGTCTGACTATGGACAACTCGGGTTCCGACGGGACGGCAGCATCTGGATGCCGCCCTCCCTGCCCAAACCATATTAATATTATTGATTGCACACTGGCAATAGGAAACCAAACCAAACCAAAATGACAAAGGCATGGAAGAACTTAGTAACATATCAACCAGAAAGAAACGATCCCAAATGCAAGGAATCAGGAAAGTAAAGCAACCAGCATCATGTTGCAAAATAACTATGAAGCAGTAATGTGATAGCGCCACGTGGCCCGGTAAAGCAAGCCAACAAACAAAACCCCGAAACAGAACACCTGGTTCTAGGTCATTATCCAGCTCAATCCTGACTCAAGGTGCGATCTCCAGCCCCGCAACTGTGTGGTTCTCGGCTTCGCCAGCTACAAGCTGAGGAGCTGGACTACATGCACCCTTAGGTCCCTCCAGCTCAAACTTTTTCCAATCCTCTGGGACGAGATCCTTTCTGACCCGTGAAGTGAAGGTCAGAACACTGGGCAGCCCTTGGTAGGGCTTCACTGGACTGGCTGACCACCCACCCCTCTGGTAATCTGTTGGCCAAATAACAAGGAATCCATCACAGAGCCCCCTAAATGGGTCAATTTGGATGCCCAGCAGGTGCTTTGAAAAGCTACTGATTTTGGCAAATTAGCAGGATGGGCAAGGCGTTACCTTGGAAATGCAAAGAGTGATGGCAGGCAGGACTGCAAATCACTGTCTGCTCTGGACTCCCTTTCCATTCCCTCCCTTCCCTCATGGCTTCCAACCGGGGAGCCATTTTCAGGCTGAGCAGAGGAATCTGGAGAATGTTTATTTGTGTATTATTTGCCACCACAATCTTTCTTTTTATTATTAACTTGAATATCTAACACTCCCTCTTAAAACCAGGACTCAGGATAAAAACTGTTTCACACTATTTGCAATATCCTAAAACTAGAAACTCAAATGCCCATTAAAAATTGGGTGGATAAGCCCTGGCTGGGTGGCTCAGTTGGTGGAAGCATCATCCATACACCAAAAGGCTGTGGTTTCGATTCCTGGTCAGGGCACATACCCAGTGCTGGGTTCCATTCCCAGTCAAGGCACATATGGAAGGCAATCCGTGAATGTTTCTCTCTCACATCAATTTCTCTCTCTCTCTCTCTCCCTCTCTCTCTCTCTCTCTCTCTCCTTCATCTCTCTCTAAAAATCAATAAAAACATATCCTCAGGTGAGGACTTTAAAAGTGGACAGATAAATAAGTGGTGGTATAGCCATGGAATGGAATGGTTGGCACTCAACAGTGAGGACAAAAGAAACCACAACTGCAAGGGAGCACGTGGCTGCGTCTCACAGACATAAGCGAGGAGCAGAAGAAGCCAGAGAACATGATTCCACTTTTTAAATTCGAATTTAAAAAACAGGGAAACCTAATTTATTCTTCCGGAAGTGAGAGCGGTTGTTACCCTCATGGGGACCAACGACTGGAAGCCTATGAGGGTGGGCTAGTGTGCTCACGGCACTCCGCTTCTTAATGTGGGCGCTGGTTCACTTGGCAGAAATGCATGACACTGCACACGTATGTGCACTTTTTGTAGGTATGTAACATGTCAAGAACAATTTTTCATACATTTAAAAAATTAACTATGTGTATTTTAAAGCTGGAATTCACTGGGAGGGGGGATTATTCCAAACTTCATAAAAGCTTTCCAATGTTCAGGAACATGCACGCGCGCACACACACACACACACACGGGTGGGGGCAGAAGATCTTGGTAGTATATTAGATAAAAGTCTCCCATTTATGGAGTCTGATTCTTGGAAACAACAAAAAACACCCTTAGGAGATAGGAAGGAAGTAGGTCTGAGGAGGAAGAGGAATTTATCAGCAGTAAAGTCTGACTCACACAGGAGCACTGGGAATCCAGCTCTGTGCTGTATCATTTGGACTCTGAACAAAAGTTTGTGACGTTTTATGAGGCGGAGGTGAGAGAGGGGTGTGCCCTGGGGCATTATTCACTCAGACTGGCTTCTGCTCTGTGGTAGAGCAACACTTATATCCCACACAAACTCCTCCCTTCCTACTTGGAAATGGCCCATATGCCACCTGAAGGAAGACCTCAGCCATCTCCAAGATTATTATTGTGATTCTAACATCCTTCAGAAGGGCTGCTAAGTCCATATTGACAAATCTTGTCAGAATCTAAAGCAGCAGTACTTTGGCTATAATGTAAACAAGAAGACTTTGGGGAACTTTTTCAAACACAGATTTCTCTGAGCAACCGTTCGGATTCAGGAGGTTATAGATGGAGCCTAAGAATCCTCACTTTCATAAACTTTCCCCACCTCCCCCATCTGCTATTAAGATTCTGGATTTTCTCAGAGGGAAGGCGAGGGTGGGTGGATGGATGCGGAAGAGATCAAGCAAAGAACTTGTATGCACATATGCATAACCCAGGGACACAGACAATAGGGTGGTGGAGGCCTGGGGTGGGGGGTGGGGGCAGGCTAGAAGGGGTCAATGGGGGGGGGGGAGAAGGGGACATATGTAATACCTTCAACAATGAAGATCTTTATTAAATAAGATTCTGGATTTTATCCAGAACATTGTTGTGATGGTTGATTTTATGTCAGCTTGACTGGGTCACAGGGTGCTAGATATTTGCTTAAACATTATTCTGAGTGTGTCTGTGTTTCTGGAAGAGAGTAAGATCTGAATCTGCAGACTGAGCAAACGGATTGTTCTCTCCAGTGTAGGTGGGTCTCCTCTCACCTGCTGAAGCCCGGATACAACACAAAGAGCAAGATGGTTCTCTCTGCGACTGACTGAGCTGCAGCCTCAGTCTTTCCCTGCTTTGGACTCTGTCTCAGACTAGAATTGACACCATCTGCTCTCCAGGTCCTCAGTGCTCAGACTCAGACGTGAACTCCACACCAGGTCCCTGGAGTCTCCCCTGGCTGACGGCAGAGTGTGGACTTCTCAGCCTCCGTAACTGTGTGAGTCATCTCCTTGTTATATATCCCATTGGCCTGTCTCCCTGGAGAACCCAGGCTAACGCAATTGTAGTTGTAAGGGTTATGTTCCTCTGTTACGTTCCTCTGGAGATTCCTGGTTTTTGGTGTAGCAGGCAGTTAAGTTGGCTAAACCTAAACTCCAAATTGTGGCTTCCTCATGGTGGGAAGGGGTTGAAATCTCTGTTCAGGTTTTTAAATTAGTGCTTGACAGACACTATCATATTTCTCCCTCCTAACAAATGCCATGAGGTAAATAAACTATTATCTTCATTTTACGCTCATAGAATAGTTATTAATTTGTAGAGCACACCTTTGTCTCATCTCCTCTCCCCAGACAGCCCAGCCCTCGGGGTCCTAACAAGGACAAGGCTCTAAAGATAGTCTGCCTCACCTCTCAGGTCGATCCTCCCTTGGCCTGAGCCAATATTCACCCATATTCCAGTGCCCAGAAGGAGGCGACCTCAAGCATCCAACACCTGCTCCAGCCTTCCCGGGCCGCAGTGTTTCAATGATTCCAGTAACCTGCTCCTCACCTACGTCAAAACCACCTGGATAGGAGTTTAAAACGCAGTATCTAGGGCACCATCCACGATTCTCCGGAGGTCAGCATGGAACTCACCCACCAGGTGGGGACCAGACCCCCCAGGCCAGGCTCAACTGACCCCTGTCCTGAGCCCCTTCAAAGCAGTTAAAGCCTTCACCCTCTTCACCAGCATCTCCCATGCTGGGCCATCTCTGAGCTCTTCTGCTGAGAGTCTGAGCTCCTTGTGCCTTAATCATATCCCTAAATCCTAACCCTACCCTAGCCTTAACCCTACCCTAGCACAACACTAACCCTAACCCTACTCTAGCACTAACCCTAGCCCTAGCCCTAGCCCTAACCCTAACCCTAGCCCTAACCTTAACCCTAGCCCTGGCCCTAACCCTAGCCCTAGCCCTAACCCTGTGCATTTCCAGAGAGGCTCCTTACCTGCAGGAAGGCTGCTGCTAAGCTTTTAAAGGAGAGCTTTGGAGCTGGCGATTTCTAGGTCAGGGAAGGTTCTTAGTTACAAACAACAGAGACCAACTCAGGCTAATGTCAACAACAGAGTTATGTCCTGGCAGGTGCTCAGGAGCTCATGGAATGGATAGAAATGTTGGAGAACCAGGGTGGAGATGTGGGCAGGAACCTGGGGAGATGAGAAAGCAGCCTGATCTGATTACAGCAGGAGTCCTCGGGGAGCCACTGCCAGGGGCCTGGCTTGTGCTGCTCCTGACCCTGGACACTGCTGCCCTGGAAATAATCTATTCCCCAGACATCAGGGTACCATGTCCTTGTGTCAAAACTCCTGGGTGAGAGCATCTGATTGGTTGAGCCTGTGTCATATGTCAGGCCCTGTGGCTTGCAGAGTGGGGTATTTCCTCTGGAAGCAGGGATTGGTGCCAGGAGGACTACTGCACTGTCAGAAGGAATTAATAAGCAAGGGAGGACTTCTTAAGTATCTTCAGCTTCCTATAGATTTGCTATCTTTTCTTCACATCCTTACCACTAACCTTTTCATGTAGATACCAAATATTCTGTGCATTGCAGCGAGCTGGGAATGGAAAGTGTAGTTGGCCGAAACCTGTAAATGTTACCTTATAAGGAAAAGGAGTCTTTGCAGATGTGATTAAGTGAGGGATTTTGCCATGGAGAAATTATTCTGGATTATCCAGGTGGGCCCTAAATGCCATCATAAGTGTCCTTACACAAGAGAGGCAAGGGGAAGTTAGACTCAGACTGAGGAGGAGGAGGCAATGTGACCACAGAGGCAGAGACGGGGTGACAAGGCCACAAACCCAGGAAGGCCAGCAGGCACCAGAGGCTGGAGGAGGCAAGGAACAGATTCTCCCTAGAGCCTCCTAAGGGACCTCTGCCCTGCTGACACCCCTTTTTCCACCAAGTGACACTGATTTCAGACTTCTGCCCTCCAGAACTCTGAGAGAATATATTTCTGTGGTGTTAAACCACCAAGTTTATGGACATTTGTTATTAGCAGCCACAGAAAACTCAAACAGAACATGAAGAAGATATGAAAGGATTTGCATCTTTAAAACAAAATGGAAGGAAGGAAAAGAGTGGGGAGGGGGGAAGGGGAGAGAAAGAAAGGAAAAAGAAAGAAACCAAGCCATGCAGTTGGTGAGCTAATTAATGCAATATTAGTCATCTACCACACAAAGGAGTAGAAAGCAAAGACATTAATTCTGAAAATGTTTGTCTTTTGAAAATAAATCCAGGATTAGAATAGGACAGACTGAGTAACACAGACAAAAGTAATAACTCTGTTAGTCCCTCTAAACCAGATATATAATCTCCTGACAAATACCTCAGGAGGTCCTATAGGAAGTTTGGATTTCTTTCCTGTTGAGATGATTTTTAAAAAGAGAAAAAGAGGGACTCAGGCTATGAATGACTCAGGAAATGAATTTGTTTTCAGATAATTGCTTCCTAATGTGGAGATGATGTGAAAGCATTAGTCACCCCAATAGCATTTTCACGTAAAGAGCAAATAAGCAAGAACATGAAGTCAGCCCAACCAACCACAGCAATAACTCAGGAGGGAAAGGTTCCCAGTGTAGTGCACGTAACTGACTTGGAGCCACTCTTGTGTCAAAGGGTGATGCCATGAGAAACCCTGAACCTGCAGTGGATGGAACAGAGCTAGACAATTGCTTCCTGTTGTGTCTTGTTGCCGTTGGGAAGTGGGCCACTAAGACAAACAGAGCAGACACGTCTGGGGAGGAACTTTCCCAGAACTGTGACGTCACCGGCAGCAAATCAGAACCTCTTCTTTCAGCCTCAGGAAGGGCTGTGTCCCAGAGACAATGGGTCTCCAGCTCAGCATGGCCTTTATCTTTCATCAGAGTTGAAAGGCACTGGCAGGCCCCTGCTGAACTTCTCCTAAGAGATAAGGGTCATGCAGACAGAGCTTGCCTCCTAGGTGGTCCTGGTTGACCACTGACGGGTGGAAAGTGAACAGGAAGAATGCATCCACCAGATGCTGGCAGAGTCAAACACTAGACACCGAGAATTGCAGTGGGCAAATTCTCTTTTATTGATGAATGGTGCCAACCAGGAGAACAGAAAACTCAAAAACTCCAACTCTCTGATGGCCTGTAGGTTACAGATTATATACAGCAAAATCACAAGATACCTGTAGGTTAGGGGTTCAGGATTATGCTGGGAGCTCATTGGTCGGAGATGAGGTAAGGGTCATAAATCATTGCTTTGGGTCTTGAGGACAGCTCTGAGGTCTGTTCCTGTATCCCTCTGGTTTCATGGGAAAGTAGCCAGGGGGTTGTCCCTGTTTAGGGCTCAGGACTTAGGTCAAGATGTTATCTTTAGCCTGCAGAGGTCGGGGACTTGCGATCTTTGCTTTGGTCAGATCCTGGCTTTCTCTTCTGGTGCTTCCTGGGGGGGGTGGTGGGGGGGGGTGGGGGGGAGGTTTCTAAAGCTAGGACTTAAAGCTAAATTTAATCAGTCATTAAGACCCTCAGTTTCAAAAGGAGGAGAGTAAGATTCAGACCCTGCTCACAACCCAGATCTGTAGCTAAGACATACCCCATTAAAGACTGATGAGAATGAAACACATGAAAAGTATAACACTGGCATGATACAGGACTAAAGCTGCAGTGGTTAAAAATTAGGGGATAGGAATGGATTTTTTTTTTTTCTTGAGTTAGCATGTGGTTCCTAGGATTTGAGAGGGTGGCTTTAGCCTGGGCTTATTCTGCTGTGGGACATGGCTGTTTAATCAGGGAATACATTACCTGTGGGCACAGATTTGTGCTAAATCCCCAGAGGAATAGTAAAGCAAGCACAGGATCCCTGATCCTAAATGATTTTTGTAGTTCAGCCAGGAAAATCAGATGGTCAATAAACATCAGTATGCAATGCAATAAAAGCAAATTGTGTTCCTGCCTGGCATGCCTTTCATTCATTGAACTAACAGTCATTGGGTGCTTGCTTGGTACTGAACACTCTTCTGGGCACTGGGATATAGCAGTGAACAAACCAAACCAAATCCCCTGCCTCGTAGAGCTTATATCCTAATGTGTGGTTTGGAAAACTCAATACATGTGAGATACTACTAGACACTGATGGGGAGATCAGATTTATGAGTCTGGAGCTTAGGGAAGAGATCAGAGCTCAGGGTTCAGAGGTGACATCAGTGTGGACTGGGAGCGCTTTGGGGAGCAGCAGAGGCTTGCATGGGCCTTGAAGGATGGTCAGAATCAGGAAGGAACAAGAGGAACTGGGGAGATTTTGGAAGGAAAGGCAGACACAGAGTGCCTGAGTTGGGATCAGGAAAGTGAAGGTGGGAGAGGTGGGTTCATGGAGGACAGAGGGGTGGGTCAGGCTGTGGAGACCTGAAAAGTCAGGAGAACTTGACTAATCTGCACTGGCTTAGTACAGGTGTAGACCGTGAGTGCAGGTGTGGGGAACCAAGCAACACAAGGTATCTGGAGCCATTTCGGCTAGTCCTGCCTATAGCCCCAGCCCTTCCCACTTTACCCACCGCCTCTTCCCCCACTTCTCCCTCCTCATCCATTTCATCTGCTGGTTCATTTCCTTCATTCTTATCTGTCTTCTTTCTCTTCCTATCTGCCTCCTTCATCCCTTCCTTTGATGGTTCCTCTCCTGCCCCCTTCATGTTATTCTCATCCCCCTTATCCCATAATGAATGAGAAAAACCAAGAAAGCAAAAAATTATTCTGACCGATGATGACTGGAAGGAAGGGGTTCTCAGAGCACCAATCCTTGACAGAGAACTGGCTTTGTGTTAATTCTCTCAGACCGGATAAGTTCTCCCAGGCCCCTGAGCTTGCCTTTGTATGTCACCTGATCATCTATACCAGTGGTCGGCAAACTGCGGCTCGTGAGCCACGCTGCGGTTTGCCGCTCTGTTGACTAATGAGTTTGCCGACCACTGGACTAGACTAAATGTTACCATGTAGTTGGAAGCTGTGAGAATTAGGCAATTGTGGCATATTGTGTGCAAAGAGGTAAAGGGTAGTATATGACAGTGGTCGGCAAACTCATTAGTCAACAGAGCCAAATATCAACAGTACAACAATTGAAATTTCTTTTGAGAGCCAAATTTTTTAAACTTAAACTTCTTCTAACACCACTTCTTCAAAATAGACTCGCCCAGGCCGTAGTATTTTGTGGAAGAGCCACACTCAAGGGGCCAAAGAGCCGCATGTGGCTCGCGAGCCGCAGTTTGCCGACCACGGTGCTAAGGCAATGGAGTTGTGAGCCTCATTGTGAGCTGTGCAGAGAGAGCAGTATGAGAGAAAGTGCATGTGAGTTAGCATACTTGTGTTTTTAAAGTTGCCTTTTAACAGTCTTACAAATTGTATACTTTGTGTGTACAGTTCAGATAGGTTTGATCTTGTATCATAATAGTGAAGAACCTAGTAGGAAAATGCATGTTTCCTCATGTTTTATATATTCTTTCCCCCTAAAAGTAAAGCAAGCTCATAAAATGCACTTGAAAATACAGAAAATAGTAAGAAAGGAAATAAAAATCCTAACTATTTCATCATTTAAAGATGACCACAGTGAGTCAGTTTTTTACTACATAACAACCAGCTTCACAACCTCAACAGCTCATGACAGCAAACATCTCTTTTTCTCTCCCTGGGTCCGCCGAGGCTCCGCGCACTCAGCTGGACTGGCTGGCCTTGGGTTCAGGCTGAGCTGTACTGGGTCTGCTGCACCTGCATGTGTTTTTTCATTTGCCTCAGACCAGCAGCTACTGGGATTGTTTTTTCTCATTGGGGTCACAAAAATGCAAAAGGGTGAGCAGAACAACACGATGTCTCTTAAGGTTGCTGTTCTACACAGACAGACCTGAGGGTACGTGGATAATAGTCATCTAAAGATACATGAGGAGAAAGCAGTGATAGCAGCTTAGCAAAGCTGAGTGAACAGACCAGATATTCAGCTGTTTTAGAAACAACAATGGTAGAAACGCTGTTCCACTAGACCAGTGGTCAGCAAACTGCGGCTCGCGAGCCACACGCAGCTCTTTGGCCTCTTGAGTGTGGCTCTTCCACAAAATACCATGGCCTGGGCAAGTCTATTTTGAAGAAATGGCGCTAGAAGAAGTTTAAGTTTAAATATTTTGGCTCTCAAAAGAAATTTCAATCATTGTACTGTTGCTATTTGGCTCTGTTGACTAATGAGTTTGCTGACCACGGCACTAGACAAAATAAATACACATAAAATAAATAAGTAGGCAGCACTAATAAAATCCCTCTTATAACCATGGAAAGCAACCCATCTGGCAAATGGACTGGTTCTAATATGTCAGTTCTAAAAAATGAAGGCAGTGCCTCCATCTCCAAACCAGAAGGACAGTCTTCTGGACGGCTGTTATGCATACGAGATGCTAAAAATAAAGATGTAATGAGAGGAGAGGGCACTGCTAGTGCCCAGAGGTGGATATCATACAGATGTGGGCACCTTCAGCAAATAACTACTTTGAGCATCAGTTCCTTCATCTATAAAATGAGGAGGCTGGACAAAGTCATGGTTTATTGTCATTGAGCATATAGTGTAACGCAATGTACCCATCCTGTGTGTGCCACAGAGAATCTGTAGGAAATAGTCCTTGTTCATTTATTCATTCAGTTAGTCAGTCCCTTACTAGGTGGCTCTTAATAACAGTCATTGAATATACAACAGTGAACATAAATATTGTCCCTGATCTCAGTTCCCATTCTGATGAGGGGCATAGACAGCTAACCAGGCAATTATAAAACATGAAGATGTATGTTATATAAGGGAAATTGAAGGGTGTTATAAAAAAAGATAGCTAATAACTCTTTAATAGGCACTGTGCTAAGGTACTAATTTCTCATTCCGCTGTTTACCCAGTCTTACTGATGGGAGGAGTGAGGGGTCAGATGATAGCTTTGTAAACTTTAAAGTGCTATGAACCACCTGTGAGTCTTGCTAAAATTCAGATCCTAGTTCAGCAGGTCTGGGGATGAACGGCTGAATACCTGGTCTGGGGGCCTGAGATTCTTCATGTCTAACAAGCTCCCCATTCTGAGCAGCAAGAGCCAGAATGCTTGAGTCATTGCCCCCAGGTCACCCTGCTGTAAGGGTCAGCTCCAGGCTCCAACTTAGCTTCAGTCTGACCCCAAAGTCTGTGCCGTATTACCTCTCAGAGATACTGCCTCAAGAGCTCTTGCTGCGCGAAAATTCCAATTGCGCCCTAGCTGGTTTGGCTCAGTGGATACAGCGCTGGCCTGTGGACTCGGGGATAGAATGTGGAGACTGAATGGACGGAGGGAAACCATTAGGCAGCTATTGTGAGGCATAATCTTATTTGGAGATATTTTGAAATCTCCAAATAAGATTTGCTGATAGATTGGATATGAGAGAAAGTGAACAATTGTGGGTGATTCAGATTTTAAGGTTTTTGGTCAAAATAACTGGGAAAACTGCAATTTCTTAAGATAGGGAAGACTTCTTGGGATTGGAATTCAAAAGTTTGGTTTGGTACATATTAATTTGAGATGCCTGTCAGATAGACAAGCCCTGCATTCTGGGGAGAGGCCAGAGCGGGGACAGTGGTTATTAAAGTAAATATGGTAATTAAAGCCACAGGACTGGTGAAGTCATCTGGGAGGGCAGGCAGAGAAGAGGTCTGGTCCTTGGGTCACACTAGTGTGTGGAGGGGCTGCCAGGGAGGGAGCAGGAGAACGAGGAGAGAGTGGCATCTTGGAAGCCAGTTGCTGTTGAGAGGAGAGTAAGCTAAAGGACTAGGATTAATCATGGGATGTGGCAATGAAAAGGTCATAGGGGACCTTGACAGAGACCTGTTTAGATGAAGTAGTGGGGACAGGAGGGAAAACATGGGACGACAGGATGAGAAGATAACAAGGGCAGACATCTCTTTTAAGAAATTTTGTGTAGAAATGGAATTGGAAGTAATCAAAAAGGAAGACATTAGGCAATGGAAATGAATCAGTACAGAGGGATAAAGTGACCATGCAGAGGAGAGGAGTATTGCTGGTCCTTCAGTTGTTGAGAGGATGGGACCCAGTGTGCGTGTGTAGAGACTGCGGTAGCTAGGAGTCTGGGCAGTTAGTTCATCCATTGCCAGAAGAGGGAGGGCAGAGATGTGATGGGTGAATTTGTTGGTGGAATATGTGAACATTCTCTTCTAATTGCTTCTAGATCCTTCCTGCTGTTTGTATGTAGTAATGGTGCTCGATGTTTACCAATTCTAAGTTGTATCTTCATATTTTAGCATCTATGACATGGGGTAAATCTTAAAATCAGTGCAGTGTTTGTTAGTATTTATTCTTTCTCTGTGCTGCGTACAATATCATACCACATACAATTACATCAAAGGTGACTTGGATTCAGTAAACTATGGGATGTCACTTTACTTTGATCCCAACTAGAGTTTTCCATCGGAGAGAGCCAAGCAGAACCTCAAAACACTGTTTGACTCATGAGCTGAGGGAGTGATGTCAACATTTTCTGTTAGAAACTGTAGGCTAGAGCTATCGCTCTGTTACAGATGCATCCAGCCTAAGCCTCTACAGAAGGATCGAGGTGACTGGAAAGCAGGGGAGGGAGGCTGGCTCTCTGCCACAAGCCTAGTAGACCAAGTACAAGGCAACAAACACTTGGCCTACACCTGACCTGGGCAGACACTCCTGACTCAGAGACCAAGCACTTCCTGTGTGGTAGAGACAAGGAGAAGTCAGAGGGTCTGGGAACAGGGAACTGTGTAATGACATAGCTTGTGGGGTTCCTTCTTTAGCTTTGTGGACTGCTAGCCGGCGTGCCTTTTATCTTTTGGGCAGGTAGAGCTGGAGTTCCAGTCCTCCTTTTCTGTAGACAAGTCTAGGAATGGTTTGGGAAATTCCCTTTGTCCAAGCAAAGAGTTGAGTGCTTATCAAATGCTGTGCTAAGCACCAGAAGTACAATTATAAGCAAACCCAGATAGGGCTCCTGCTCTTAGTCAAGAAGGTGCATTATTAAAACTATACACACACACACACACACACACACACACACACACACACACACCTGCATACATATATATGCGCACACGCACACACACATACACACACTATAAAGAAACTATGTGCCAGGACCTATTCTAAGCACTACAAAGATTAGCACCTGTAGTTTGTACAATAATCTAAGAACCAGGTGTTATTACTATTACCTCTGTTTTACAGATAAGGAAAATTCAGGCACAGAAAGATTAATTATCTTGCCCAAGGTCACACAGCTCATAAGTGGTAAAGTCAGGATGTTACTGTCATAATAAGCTAGTTATTAATATTAGTAATAGGAAAGGAGAAAAGGGAAGGCCAGGCATTATAAGCAAGAAACCAGTAGTTTCCTGTGGAGTAGTTTCACACGCCACAGGAAACTACTGGTCCATTCCCATCAAAACACTGGGGAAGGGGCCCCACAAAGAGGTATATAGACCATGGCAGTGAAGTTGTGGTGATGTAGAGAAAATACTTGTATGTCACTCTAACCTGGGGAAAAGATAACTGGGTTGAGGGGGTGGAGCCACTGCAAGTGCACGAAATCTTAGAAGGTTAAAATTCACAGACAAAGGAATCCTCTCCCTCTTGTTCCTGCTTCCTGGTACTCATCCATGTCCCACTATAGTCATGTGGCCCTAAAAGCTGCATGGCCCACAGCCATGCGGACCCCTCAGGCAATGGACTGCATCTTGTAGGAAGCATGCCTTTGATTTGTCTTCATAGAAAAGAAACAGCATGTGGCCAGGGAGCTACTGAATTTCCCCAGAGCAAACAGGATGTGGGGGTGGAGAGAGGGTATGAGAGCTGTACCTGTGGCTGATAGCACATGTCCTGGGAAGATTCCCCTAGACAAAGGGAGGTAGAAGCAACTAGAAAAGGCCACAGCCCATTTCTTAAATAACCCAATGGGAGACATCAGGACCTAGGTGACCTATTAGGAAATAGGTGGCCAAATAGTCCTCAGCCAATGAGGAACCACAGGAGGGACTAAATAAATAGTCTATGTTCCCTGCCCCACGTGTGTTCCTGTACAATGGGCTCCCGCTCTTGAGAGTGTTATTAAAAGTCTCATTTTCGCCACGCTTCTGTTTCCTAGTTCATCATTTGAAATTTGGGCCGGTGAGCCATTTCTCACAATCTGGACTGGACTGTGCTTCAATATGGAACAGAGGCTCTGGGCAGTGGCTTTAATCCTAGCTCTGCTGGAGACAAAATGGATGATGGGACCTTGGACATTCAGGGGTTTAATTCCACAGAAATAAAGCTTTCCATGCTACCTCATCTTCCCAGGGAGGCCTCAGGAAATTCTTGTTCCTGCAGCACCCCAAGAAGCCCACTTCCACCAGCAACAGGTGGGGAACAGAGAGTACCCACTGACAACAAAGATTTAAATACAAGCGGGTTTTGCCCTGGAGTCCTAGTTCTTAACCAACGATGACAGTTTTTTTTCAGAAATAAAACTCCCTTTGGAAATGGAAATGACTTACCGTAGAAAGAGGGATTTTAGCATCTGATAAGCCAGTGGTAGTTTGGGGGATTATTTGGAGCCTGCTGGGCACTGAGCAGTGAATAATTAGCATGGGCACATCTGTGACTTCTTGAACCTTGGGCTTCTCTTCCTATCCTGCTCTTTACAGCTCCCTCCTCTGATGGCTTTTCCACCTCACTCTCACTCATGTTTCTAAATGTTTTTATCTGGACATCTCAGGCTTTGCTGTTGCGGGGGGGCGGGGGGTGCAATCTATTTTCTATGACAATGCTATGGCAGTATCCTTGGCCAAACTCAACCCAGCACGGAACCATGCCCAAGAAAGGGCCCAGTCAATGTGATGGAGGAGGCGGGGCAGGATGGTAGAGAGAGACTGAAAGTCAGATTTTAAGAACAGAGGCAGCTCCAGACCAAGACTGCCTCTCCTAGCTGATGGAATAGAGTCTTTGCAAAATCCTGTCTTATTTACCCACTGGCTTGTTCAATGGGCTGCAGTTTATTCTGAACTCAACACACTTGTTCTACACTGAATGCTCCTTTATTACTTCACATGTCACCAAGCCTGTTACGAGTCTGGATCTCCTTTGGCTCCAACAACAACCCCGGGAGGTTCCTGGAGAATACAGCTGGCTCCCAATTGGTCTTCAAAGCCCCACTTCACTTGCCAGGAGCAAGAGTCCCTTGGTGAGTCATTTGCATTTCTAAAGTGAGTTTCATTTCAGAACGAGTGGGCTGAACCCGCTCGGGTGTGTGTAACTGGGCCATAGAGCTGGCAAGACAGAGCGGGATTCTTTGTGTTTTAAACACCACACTCTTCCACGACGTCTTTTTTCCTCTCTGAGGAGGAGGGCAAGACTGTTTTATATGCAGTGCCTGGCTGCTATCCTTCAAGCACCCAAACCTGAATCCCTGGACATATATATTGCCACCCTCAGGCTCCAAAGCCAAAATTGGCCTGATATTTTCTTCCCTAAGAAATAAACCCCTAATTTCTAATTAGAGTGCAAAAAAATTCAGGGAAGCGTCTGATAACACAAGCATTTAGTGTTATTAGGAATGCCTCCACTGTAAGGTTATGAGTCTGGCATCTGCTTCTGAAACATGTTATTTCTAACAAGAGAATATTTGTCTATTTCATAAGATACAGTGAAGGTTAAGTGAGTTTATAATTCAACGTGTTACCTATTCCTATTACAATCACTGTTTTCTTTCCAAAATTGCTATGCTTTCTACATTGGTCCAATGATAGAGGTAGCTGAGAACTTGGGAAGTTTTGTAAATACAATGAATTTTGGCTTTAGGGAGGGTGGACACAGATTTAGCCCTTTCTTATGGAGTCCAGAAGTTATGGTGGATCTGAATTTGGGAAACCAGGCTGATGTAAGAGACTGACACCCCCTGCCCCCTCTCCCCATCCCCCACAACAGCCCAGCCCAGCTAGCCTGCCTCCACACGGCTCTAAAGGCTCTGTGGGTGTTCTGCAGGCACTTCCTTCAAATGCTAATGAGAAACTCACAAATGCCAACTAGCAGGCCAAAACTAGTTTCTGCTGCCCAGAGCAGCTGGGAATTATTGCCCTATTCTTCCTCCCCGAGATTTCCCAGACCCCCCTTCCTCCACATTCCCACCAGCTGTACTTAAATGGCCAAGAACCAGCCCACAGCTGTAACTTCTCCCTGGCCTGTGTTAGCTCCCAATTGCCTTTCACCTCAAACACACACACACACACACACACACACACACACACACACACACACACACACCCCGCCTCCCTCCCCCCGCCATCCCCCCCGCCCCCCGCCGCCCACTTCTTGCCAGCTTCTCGCAGGCCTTTGTCATTCTCTGTGGTTTCACCAGGCGTTTCAGGAAAACAGCAGCTTCTCACCAGCCCCCACAGGTACAGAGCACTCTTGAGGGGGTCCCATTGCCAACACCCTTTAGTTCTTTGAATACTCACAACGTTCTTGTAAGGTAAATAGTACTGTCCCATTTTATAGATGAGAAAACAAAGACCCAGGGTGAACAAGTGACAGAGCCAAGGTTTAACCCAGTCTATTGGACTCTGTCCTTCAGGCTAATAGCTTCTGCTTAGTCTTGCATATAGACATACGAATCATTAGAGAAATTCTGCTTGTGGCTTGAGGAGAGGAGGAAAGTGTGTATTCTTTTTAAAAAAATATATATTTTTTTATTGATTTCAGCGAGGAAGGGAGAGGGAGAGAAAGAAAAACTGGGCATGTGCCCTGACCGGGAATTGAACCGCAACCTCCAGGTTCACAGGCCTATGCTCAACCACTGAGCTACACCCACCAGGCAGAAGTGTGTGTTCTTCACCAAAGATTTGTAGGAACCTCTGACAGGACTCAACAACTAGTGTTTTCAGTGGGGAGCTCTCCCTGTCATCTGTTACCAGTGGAAAAGGGCTTCTTTGATGTCAGGAGAAAATGAATTTTCTGACACTCAAAAGGGAGGATGAGCTATTGTAAGAAGCTTTATTTCTGTGGAACTAAACCTCTAAGTTTCCAAGGCCCCTTCTCCCTCCATCCCGCCAAGGAAAAAGTCCCATTTTGTTTTCAGCAGAGCTAGGGTTATAGCCAGTGTCCAATGAATATTTATTTATTTATTTTTATTTTATTTGTTGAGTTCCATTCCATGCAGTTCTATTCCATGTTGGAGCCCAGTCCAGTCCGGCGTCAGGCTAGCTTAGCTTGTGTTCCCCGCTGCAGTCCATTGGGAGGAAGCAGGAGCAAAACCAGAGGAACAAGGGAGCCAAGAGAGCGACAATTTCTTTGTCTGCAGATTTTAGCCTCCTAAGGTTTGGGGACCCTGCAGTGGCCCCCTATGGCCAACGATCTCTGTTCCAAGTTAGACTGACAGGCACCTTCCCTTGTCACCCCAACTTTACTGCGCATGCATCCATCTCCCCTTTGTTGGATCTCCAGTGATTTGCAGGGAATGGACTGGTGGTTTCCTAAAGAAACAGTTTTAGACTACAGAAAGAAATGTGTGTACAGGATATGTTGATTTCTGTTATCTAAAACAACACCAAAAAACAAAAAACTGGAAGTAATCTGGATATTCTATAACAGGTTAAATAAATTAAGATCTACCCAGAAGATTAAATATTCTCCAGCACTTGAAAATGGTACTATGGAAGAATATTTAAGAATTTAAGGAAATGTTCACTATGCTGTGGATAGGGGGGAAATAAGTAACAAAACAGTTATGCTCAATCTTATTTTAAAAAGATACCTCTAACTAGAAAGATGTATATTAAATTGTTAAGAGCAGTTATCTTGGATTCTTCCTTTTTCTCCTTTCCTTTCTTCCCTCCTTCCTTCCTTCCTCCCTCCATCCCCCTTCCTCCCTTTGTTCCTTCCTTCTTTTCATTTTCCAGTCTTTTTTACAATAAACGTAATCATCATGTGTTGGATTTATAATAAGAAAGGAAAAATATTTATTCATTTTTATTTTATTTGTTGATTTTTAGAGAGAGACACTGATTTGTTGTTCTCCTTATTTATGCATTCATTCGTTGATTCCTGCCGTGACCAGGGATCAAACCCACAACTTTGGCAGATTGGGATGACTCTCTAACCAACTAAGCTACCCGGCCAGGGTGCAGAAATATTTCTCTAGATGAGACTCTAAAACGGCACCACTCAGGAGCTATTGCAAGTGGCTGTGGTAGAGCCTGGGGCCAAGAAGATAGAACAACTAGTCTATAAGCTCCCAAATTGGAAAACAACTATATTCTGGGATCAAAATGTCTTTTTTTTTTTTTTACCGCTATCTAAAGAGGATGTTGTGAATGATTTTACAAGAAAAGTTAGCAATTAGTCTTCTTTGACATGGGCTGGTGGTTAGACTAGGTGAGCGCTGACTTAGAAAGCTCTGGAAAGGAGGAAGGTGGCAAAGTCTTGTCTTTGGCACCCCCTCCTGTTCCACGGGAAGCCTGGGGGCCCCCATCCTGCGGCATTCTCTCCCAGAAGGCCGCCTTCCCCATGCTCTCAACTCATCTATCTGAGGTGTTAGTTTACTGCACTGACATATATTAGATCTGGGGGCTGAGGGGGGGGGGGATTTTTAGAAGCCCTCTGGTGTGAGAAAGGGGAGCCCTGGGGGGTGCCTCATTCCCCCGCATCTCTCATCTTGTCACAGGCAAGCAGAGGCTGGATGATAATCAAAGATTGGACCAGGAATGGAAGTCTCCCAAAGAAATAATTTTGAATGACAGTAACTTCAGGCATTAGTGACTAGGCTTGTGACCCTTGGTTGATTTGTGTGTGTGTGTGTGTGAGTTTTGTTTTATTTTACTTTTTAGATGCTTTGTTTCTGCCATTCTAATGATTGAAGAAACTGTTTTTAAGGGAAAGAGTTATGAAAACTTTCAAACTGGGCTGGGACTGTGGTTGGGCACTGCATCACTGAGAGGAGGATAGAGTTGGTCACGATGTCATGGGAAATGCAGCCACAATCTCACCTTCCTGAAAAAGGATAATGCTGAGGGGAGCAGAAGTGATGCCCCACCCTTCATGAAAAGTCAGGTGATGGCTGCGGTGCCAGTGATTACTTAATGAAATAAGCACATGATGGGAGCGAGGGGTGGAGAACAGTCATTAATGCCATCTGGTAATTTAAAAAGGTGGGGTCCAGCCAGTGTGGCTCAGTGGTTGATCATCTACCCATGAACCAGGGGGTCAGCGGTTCCAGCACATGTCTGGGTTGCAGGCTCGATCCCGGGGGGGGGGGGGGGGGCGTGCAGGAGGCAGCCTATGGATGCTTCTCTCTCACCAGTGTTTCTATCTCCCTGTCCCTCTCCCTTCTTCTCTCTCTAAAGTCAATTTAAAAAAAAAAAAAGTGGGAATGGTTGATTGGTGGGGCTGATACACTCACTGAGGCAGCACATGTAAGAGTCTATCCCTCTTCTCTTCCCATTTCCTCTCCCTATATCTTCCACCTACGACTCCTACCTAATTTACTTTTTTTTTGTCCCAGAAAGACCATCCTGCTAATATCAGTGCTGTAAAGATAGGGTCCAGAATTGTTGGTTCAACCTTCAATGCCCTCAGGATGCAAGTGTCTTTCATGATAAACACAAGCCCTTCATGGATAAGTGCTGCCTATCTTTGTAGCTTTTTCCCTAGCCACTCTCCTTCATCTAGTCTGGATTTCCACCACAATGTTCCCCAAACACGCCACGCTTTCCTGCTGTTCTTTCTCTTGGGGAGTCTGTCCCTACCCCTTATACCTGGAATAACAGAGACTGGTTAGCTGTGCACTGAACTCCTTCCCTCTTCCTCTTGGTGCCCAGCCTCCCTTGCAGTGAGATGTGGCCATGTGACTGAGTTCTGGTCAATGGAATACAGACATGATTGTGCACCACTTTCAGGTCAGGGCTGTGAAACATTATTCACACAGTCCTTCATGCTCTTTTATTGCTGCTGTGAGTCAAAGATGGCAGAGTCCCAAGGTGGGAGGAGCCTGGCTCATTTATTCCCACGTGGAGAAGAGCTTCCCATCAAACATAACTTTGGTTTTTGGCTTTAAGTGAGTAAGAAATACACATTTATTTTAGTGAACCATTCAGAGTTGGAGATTTATCTGTGATGGCAGCTAGCCTCACCGTAAATAATATACCTGGTGAACTATTCATCTTTTAAGGCTCACTTCAGATGCCCCCTGCTTTAGGAAGCCATTTCTTTCTTTCTTCCTTTTAAAATGTATTTTTATTTTATTATATTTTAAATATATTTGTATTGATTTCAGAGGGGAAGGGAAAGGGAGAGAGAGAGATAGAAACATCAATGATGACAGAGAATCATTGATCAACTGCCTCCTGCACACCCCTACTGGGGATCAAGCCCGCAACCTGGGCATGTGCCTTTGACCAGAATTGAGCCCGGGACCCTTCAGTCCGCAGGCTGACACTCTATCCACTGAGCCAAACCAGCCAGGGCAGGAAGCCATTTCTGACTTCTCAAGGCAGGAGTGATTTTTTTCTCTGTGTGTCCAAAACCTTCAAAGGTTCATTGCTCACTGACCCCCTCCACCTCTACCATCCAGTGCTTGACTCCTTTACGCCCCTCTCTTCACGTTCAACCATTAACTCAGTGGAGGCAGAGATACTGATCTTTGCAATTCTAGAGCCTAGCAGAATAAGTGAAAGATGGTAGATGTACAATATATAAAAATTCACTCATCCACAAGTATTTGTGAGCTCATTGTATGTGCTAGACACTGTTCTAGAATTGAGAATACAGCAGTGAGCAAAACAGCTTAAAAATTCTTGTCCTTTGCATTTTAAAGGTTGATTTTTGCAGTATTTTAGACATTTGCCTTCCTGTATCTTAACAAACGTGATTTAAATAATAACTTGACATTATAGGAGTGGGCAAAAGTAGGTTTACAGTTGTTTGTATGGAAAATAATACAACAATTAATAAATAATAACACAAGAATAAACTCTGTGTTTTACATACTCACAACTGTAAACCTACTTTTGCCCCATCCTGGATAGGGTTGTGTGTGTAAGAGGCAGTTGCCAGCTTCAGATGGTGTTACTTCATCAATCCTTTTGAAAATGCTACAAACTAAAACAAATAAACCAACAAATTAAAAAAACCCTTGTCCTCATGGAGCTCACTTTGCAGCAGGGAACTAGATAATAAATAAATAAACAAATAAATACATGTAGGATATCAATTCTGGTGATACATGCCATAGAGGAAAATAAAGCATGGAGGGAGGATGGGAGTAGGATTTCAAAGAAGCATTCTTAGAAGGCCCCACTGAGGAGATAGCATTTTAGCAAATACTTGAAGGAAGTGAGGACTGAAGCTTTCCAGGAGTTTAAGGGAAACACATTCTAGGCAAAGGAAAGCAAGGGCAAAGAAATGGGGGTGTGCAAAATGAATGAATGAGGGTAATAAGGGAGATGAGTCAAGGAGGTGTGTGTCTGTATGTGTGTGTATATGGGGAGAAGTACAGGATGTACAAACCTTTGACAGAATTTGGTTTGAACTAAGAGGGAAGTGGGAAGCTACTTCAGCATTTTAAGTAAGGAAGTGATCTAACGCACAGGTTCACTCTGACCTCTATGTTGAGAGAAGACTGCCTAAGGGTTCTGGGCAAAATGAGGGTGACAAGTTACAAGCCTGTTATAATAATTTAGGCATAAGATGATAGTAACTTGGACCCAAATACTTGGTAGTATTTGGGATATATTTTTAAGATAGGATTTGCTGATGAATCAGATGTGGAATATAAGTCACGGATAACTCCATGATTTTTTATTTGAGTAACTGGAAGGATTAAGTTGCAATTAAGGGGATGAGAAGGCTATGAGAGGAGTGGTGTGGATCAGAAATTTAGTTTTGGACTTCTGCTTGATATGCTTATGGTCATGGCCAAGTAGAGATGTTGACTGGTAGATGGATATGCTATATGTCTGGAATGGAGAAATATGGGCTAGAAATACAAACTTGGGAGTTGTCAGCATACAGAGTTATTTAAAATCACAGGAGATGAATGTACATTAAAAAGAAAAGAAGTTCAAGGACAAACCCAGGGACACTCCAGAGTGTAGAATTCAGGAAGGTGAGTGAGAATCAGAAAAGAACCCCTTCTGAGTTGCCAGTGAGGTTAGAAGGAGAATCAAGAATGGCCCAGGAAGCCAAGTGAGCATGGCATTCAAGGGGAGATCAGTTGTGTCAAATTCCATAATCCATGGCTAACTTTGTCCAGAATGTTGTTCAATGAATTGATGAGTAAACAAATGTAACCTTTTCTCCATCTATATTTGACGAGGACTCAGAGTGCACAGACCATATCTTTGTTTCTCCAAAAGTGTTTGAGAAATGATTGTAGAATTGATGGAGTGAATAACTTTTCCCTCAGTGTCTGGCCTACCCCAGGTCCTACTTTATTTTCCTTAGAACTGTAGTGTGGGAAACTGCACAACTTCCCAGTCCTGGAAGCCGGAATATCTGGAATTGCCTGTAGTTATTTTGCTGTGCAGTTCAACAGAGGCATACAAAACCCCAAGCCTGTCAGGGCAAAGGAGTCATCAACATCTAAAGAATAAACTTGTGGTCCCAAAGTCACGGGAAAACATCTGCAAACTAATTCAAATGGATGTAGGTCATCTGGTCAGGCTGCTGGGTTATAGTCATTCTTTTTTCTTTTTCTTTTTTAATAAATCTTTATTGTTCAGATTATTACAATTATTCCTCTTCTCCCCCAAGCCCCCAATAACTCCCATCCATCCAGTTCCCACCCCACCCTCTGCCCTTACCCCCCTCCCTCTGTCCTCATCCATAGGTGTACAATTTTTGTCCAGTCTCTTCCTGCACCCGTTCCCCCCGAGAATTGTCAGTCCGCTCCCTTTCTATGTCCCTGATTCTATTATATTCACCGGTTTATTCTGTTCATCAGATTTTTTATTCACTTGATTTTTAGATTCATTTGTTGATAGATATGTATTTGTTGTTCATAATTTTTATCTTTACCTTTTTCTTCTTCTTCCTCTCTTAAAGAATACCTTTCAGCATTTCATATAATACTGATTTAGTGGTGATGAACTCCTTTAGCTTTTTCTTATCTGTGAAGCTCTTTATCTGCCCTTCAATTCTGAATGATAGCTTTGCTGGGTAGAGTAATCTTGGTTGTAGGTTCTTGCTGTTCATCACTTTGAATATTTCTTGCCACTCCCTTCTGGCCTGCATAGTTGGTGTTGAGAAATCAGCTGACAGTCGTATGGGTGCTCTCTTGTAGGTAACTAACTGTTTTTCTCTTGCTGCTTTTAATATTCTCTCTTTGTCTTTTGCTCTTGGCATTTTAATTATGATGTGTCCTGGTGTGGTCCTCTTTGGATTCCTTTTGTTTGGGGTTCTGTGCGCTTCCTGGACTTGTAAGTCTATTTCTTTCACCAGGTGGGGGAAGTTTTCTGTCATTATTTCTTCAAATAGGTTTTCAGTATCTTGTTCTCTCTCTTCTTCTGGCACCCCCATAATTCGGATGTTGGTATGCTTGAAGTTGTCCCAGAGGCTCCTTACACTATCTTCATATTTTTGGATTCTTTTATCCTTTTGCTTTTCCAGTTGGGTGTTTTTTACTTCTTTGTATTTCAAATCTTTGACTTGATTCTTGCGATCCTCTAGTCTGCTATTGGATCTCTGTATATTATTTTTTATTTCAGTTAGTGTATGCTTAATTTCTAGTTGGTCCTTTTTCATATCCTTGAGGGTCTCACTGAAGTTATCAGCCTTTTCTAGAAAATTCTTGAAAAATCTTATAACTGTGGTTTTGAACTCTATATCCAGTCGTTTGCTTTCCTCCATTTCTTTCATTTGTGATCTGTTTCTTTGTCTCCACATTTTGGCTGCTTCCCTGAGTTGATAGAGTGGCTTTGTGTGCTAGGTGTCCTATAGGGCCCAGTGGCTCAGCCTCCCTAGTTACCTGAGGTGGACACTCTTGGTGCACCCCTTTGTGGACTTTGTGCACAGTCTTGTTGTAGTTAAGCCTTGATTGTTGTTGGCATCACTGGGAGGAATTGACCTCCAGGCCAATTGGCTGTGAGGATCAGCTGTGTCTATGCTGGGAGAATTTCTGTGCTGGAGACACCCTTATGATACACAACTTGCAAAAGCCTCTGTGCTCAGCTTGGATGGGGCAGAGTCTCAGGGCGGAGCAAATAGCAATGGCTTCCTGTCAGCCCTGCCCTAAGAGGTCCCTGGGTCTCAGTGTCCCGAGATAATCGCTGCAAGCACGTCTGAGAGAAAGCCACCCTCGAGTTCTGCCCGCAGCTAGACAGTCCAGTTTCTCCCCAAATGAGTCTGGGTCCCAGAATCTCGCCCGGAACTGGAGTTCGGAGTTGTCGGGAGCTATTGTCTCCCTCCTGGTTGAGAAAGCCAGCAGCGTCCTCGTTGCCAGCCCTCTCCGCGTGAGCAACTTGGTACCTCTGCCTTCTGCAGCTCCTCTGAGTCTCAATGTGCTTTTCTGTTTCCTTCTAGTTGTAGAATTTCCAGTCAGCCAGCCTTCATGTGGTTCTGGATGATGTCCATTTTGTCTTTTAGTTGTAGTTTTGAAATTGTTGTGCGAGGCAGCAGTTTAGGTGTTTACCTATGCCGCCATCTTGGTTTCTCCTTCATTCTTGAGATAATTAATTCATAGCATTGTTCAAAATAAGTATTTTCTTGGGAACTTTCACGATTCAGAGCATATAAGATACTAGTGAAAATTTCAATCCAAAACAGCTGGGTCTTGATGCATTGTTTTCTGAAAAGAGGAAGATTCTCCTTTGAAGGAGTCATTTTATAGTAGGTACCTTTTTTTAATTTTTTTAAAATCAAACCTGAGGATATGTTTTTATTGATTTGAGAGAGAGAGAGGGAAAGAGAGAGGAGCTTTGATGTGAGAAACATCTATCAGTTGCCTTCCTTAGCACCACTAAAGGGATCAAACCCATAGCCTTTTTGGTGTACAGAACAATGCTCCAACCAACTGAGCCACCCAGTCAGGGTCATAGTAGGTACCATTTCCCTTGAGTATTTACTTATATACCAGGAATAATGCTAAGAAGCACTTTATGGACATTTGGAAACCATGAATCCTTATAACCATCCTACAGGAAAAGTACTGTGATTACCCCCTGATTTTACTTATTTTTCTTTATTTATTAAGATATTACATATGTGTCCTTATCCCCCCAACCACCCACCCCCACCCCTCCTCATGCCCTCACCCCCCTGTTGTCTGTGTCCATTGGTTAGGCTTATATGCATGCATACAAGTCCTTTGGTTGATCTCTCCCCCTTACCCCCACCCTCCCCTACCTTCTCTCTGAGGTTTGACAGTCTGATCGATGTTTCTCTGTCTCTGGATCTGTTTTTGTTCATCAGTTTATGTTGTTCATTACTAGTATATTCCACAAATGAGTGAGTTCATGTGATATTTATCTTTCTCTGATTTTAGATGTAATGGTAATAGATTACAGATGATGAAATGGAGGCTTGGAAAGATTGAGAGGACCTCACAGGGATTGTCTGCCCTAGTTTGGGACCCTCAGGAGCAAACTGACCCCCATCAGAACTGTCTCCTGGAAGGATGGGGAAGTCTCGGTGCTGCTTCTAGAAGTTAACTTTTCCTAGGAGGAAGAGAGCATAGGCTGATGCAAAACACCAGTGTGTAGGTAAGAGATCTAAAGCATAGAGAGGCTAAGAAATTTCTCCAAGGTCACACAGATGTTAGTAAAGGGAGAAGCCAGAATTTGCCCACAGGGTAACATGATTTCAAAGGCTAAGCCATTCCCACATTCCCAAAAGAACTCACTTGAGATAAAGCAATGAGAGATTCCTAAGATATGGGACTAGTGAAAGGCAGCCACTAGCTGTCTCGCTCACTGGGCAGCTTTCCCTGGCCATTCTGGTCTGTGTGAGTTGGGAGGCAACCCATTTCTGTTATTCAGGGAGCAATTACACTCTCATGGCAAGTTCGAGGCCAGTTGCTTTTCTTCCTTTTCAACTATTTATTTCCCTCGTCTTGTGAGCTCCTATGTCCAGGCAATGGGAAGAAGTAGAATGTGAGTGAAGAGTAAGATGTTACCAGTACAATGAAGGCCCTGTGCATCCATCACCGATTGCACACTCCTTCTCTCCCCACCTCCTCTATCTGCTTATATACTTGTTTGGACTATGGGATCCGCATGTGAAAGAGACTGTGGTGGAAGCATTTATAGTGCGGTGATTCACAGAATCAAGTGGCAGGCATAGATTAGAGTTTAAGAGTGATGGACATTTACAACCTGTGTCTATAAACTGTGTAACGGTGGGCAACCTTATCCAACCTTTCTAAACTCCATTCTCCTTGTCTGTAAAATTGGAATAGTAATCATGTTTATTTTATCGGTTGTTGGGGGCGTTAAACTAGACAGTGCAGTGAAATCACTGGCACTTGGCATTTAGAGGAGCTGGCCCTCCAGGGCCCAGAAGGATGCTTTCTTCCTCCGAGGCTCCTGTGGGGAATTCACTCGCCACGGGGGCCAGAGGTCCAGGGCCATCATGGCCCTCATCCTGTGTCCTCGCCATTGTTATGCAAAGCGATTCTTGTTGTGCATAGGATTTAAATAATGCGCCTATTTAAGAAATGTTGACAAATGGCAAGAAATAAAGTAGTTGTTCCAAGTGTTTTCTCTTCCTCCACCTCGTGGATGAGAAAACCGCCTTGACGAAGGTGAAGAGGTTTGTTGGGGTCACAGCTAGTCACAGCAGAGCGGAAACCTCACCCCAGATCTCTGACCCCTCCGGCTGGGAACTCTTCCGGCTCCCACCGCTTTCCTGGGAGTCCACAGCGCTCTATCTTGCCTCCACAGATGGAAACTCACTCCTCATTCTAAGGGAACACTCCCCTGGGGTGCCTCTACCAATAACCAACATCGGTGCAGTGAGCTCGGTCGGGTCTAGGCTTTTAGCCACTAGAAAAGTGGAAGGAGGGAAACGGAAGGCGCGTGTTCCTCCGGAGTAATTAAAGGTTAAAGGTAGTCTTAGGCGTTGCCCAAGCCCGGAGGAACCCTCGGTCCCAGCGTTCCTGTCATTTGCATTCCAGTGAGGCTACTTCACTCGGCCATCCCGGCCCGCGGGCGCCGCTGGCAGTCCCTGCAACTGCGGCTCCGCACCTGGAGCTGGGAGCGCGCGGGCGCGTGGAGGCGGGGGCGAGGGGCAGGGGAATAATCGGGGCCAGGTGCTTAGGAGCGAGGCCCGGGAGGGGCGGGACCCAGGGGCGTGGCCTCCCGCAGGTGCAGCGAGCGGCTCAGGTTTCACTGAAACTTACCGGCCCTGGGGAGGAGCGCAGAGGCTCCGGGTAAGAGCAGGTGAGAGGGCGGCTTGTTCTTCAAGCGGCGAGTGGAGGTCTGATTTCGAATCAGTGGTGGCGAGTTTCCTTCCGTCCGCCCGCCCGGCGACGGGCCTGCTGGAAGGATGAGGAGCTGGAGCGCAGCGTGGCTGCTGGGGGGCACCATCCTGCTGGCGGCCTCTGCCTCCTGCAATTACACCAGCCAAGGTGAGAAACTGGGCGGAAGAGGGCTCGTGCCGCTCAGGAGCCGGGTCCCGGACAGCCGGTGAAAGTGGCGCAGGTGCGCGAAGGGTGTTCTGCTGCCTCCAGCCACCTCCCCTGCGCCTCGCAGCCTCCTCTCGGCGGCTTTGATGGGGAATCTCTACGCCCGGAGAGCAGCCGAATGGGACAAACCAGAGAGGCTGGCGTGGGCGGGGCAGCAGGGAGGGAACGGAGTGCTCGAGTCTAAAGGGTACCCAGAGGGCTCAGCCTCCCTTCCCACGGGTTGGCTTCTTTGCAAACACAAGGTCACTAAGGAGCTTTTCGCACACCCTGGTGACCTCCTCCGGGCGGTCCCAGGGGACCCCTGGGTTAGCAAGCTGGTGGCTCGGGGTGGGGTGGGGTGGAGTGCGTGGTGGGGTGGAGTGCGTGGGAGCCCGCGGCCTGGAACCTTCCACTTCTCTTTTTTTTTGCAACCCCTTCAGCCTTTGGAGCTCTCTCTTTGGGGTCGGCCCGTGGCGTTCAGACCCAGGGGGCCCGCAGCTGCTCTGGCCCGATGGCTGGCCCGGATATGCCGGACTCCGCTGGGTTCCCGGGGTAACCAGCCGCAGCTTCAAGTTTGTTAGGCCATTTGGGCGTCACGCAGATATACGAATGGAGCTCCTTAAACCTACCTTTATTTGACTAGGTGAACTTAGGGCCTTGGCTTTCCGGGCCCTTCCATGCCACACGGAATGTACACTGGCCGCCGCTCAGGACGGAGGCTGCCAGCCCCAGGAAACAGCAAAAGAGCCGCCTGGGCTGGTGCTCAGGTGCCAAATTGTTCACGGCTGCCCGGTTCCGCGATTGTGCTGCCCGGGCTGTGCTGCAGGGATCCTGCCGGGGGTGGGACCTCCCGGGCGGAGCCGGCCTCTGAGCGCGTGGGGGTGGGGATGCTTGGCCTGAGATCCGCCACTGTGATGCTAACCGACCCCCCGCAGTTTGAGGCTGCCAGGGTTGCCTTCAGTGGGAGGTGTTTATTTCCCTGGGGAATTTGTAGGCCTGCTGTAAAAGGCAGTTTCTCACCTTTATCCTTTTTATAAAGTCATTGTAAAAGAGCATATCACTGTGAATTTGAATTAGGTTGAAGAACGTGATTATTTTACCTCTGGAGGTACGGAAAAGCATATTATGGTGTATTCTTGAAAACGGCACCAACTGTATACACTTTTTTGTCAGCATTTATTCATGTCCAGAGAGTAATGAAAATGTGCAAACATTTTGGAAACAATGTGGTGCAGGTGATTCAGTGCTTTTATGATTCAGACAGTTGCTATAGGAAGCTTGCTCTGAGTATTGGTTTGTTCTTGTTTACAAAGTGACTGGGCTGGGACTGGGGGATTCCTGGTGTACAAGATGAACTTAATGTAACAGCAACAAAATCAAGTTACTTGTTAACCAGAACTATTTAATAGTGCACTTTCGGTGTTTTCTTTTTCAGATGCATACTTTTATTCCATTGTAGGGTAACTTTCCTCCCAACTTGAGACCAATTTGATTTTGATTAATAGAGCATCACTAATGTTTTTCTGGCCCTCAGCCCACACTTTTGCTCATCCCCTTTTATTATTATTATTGTTATTTAAAAAAAAATACTTCTCCATTGACTTCAGAGACAAAAGGAGAGGGAGAGAGACAGAAACATCAATGATGAGAGAGATTTATTCATTGGCTGCCACCTGCATGTCCCCCACTGGGGCATGCGCCCTTGACTGGAATCAAACCCGGAACCCTTCAGTCCGCAGCCTGATGCTCTATCCACTGAACCAGACTGGCCAGGGCTTGCTCATCTTCTTTTAGTTGACCCTTATGCTTGCTCCTCAGTTTGCTATAGGACAGATAACAGCTTTGATTTTCTTCCCAAAGGCCTTACCCCAAAAGACTGTCTCATGGAAGGAAACCTGGCCTAGAGTACAACCTTCTCATTTTACAGATGTGGCCCACTGCAGAGGGGAGAGGGGTTAAGGAAAATACTCCATCAGGCTTCCCTTTTTTTCCTATCACAACAGCGATGGATAATTATTTGTGTAAATATGTTTAATCTGTCTCCCCACTGGATTGTGAACTCTTAGAGGCCAGGGGCCCTCTGGTCGTCTTCATTGCCATGGTCCAGCACAGTCATTACCTGAAGGACCTCAGTACATAGTAAATGAGGAATGAAGGAGGGGACTTGCCCAGAGTGACCTGGTGGGTTGATGGCAGTTGGGCACGTAAATTGGTTTCTTTCAGGCACTTACTACTTTCTATATCACAAGCCTGGGAGGTCCCCTATGGTATAGTCATTCTATTTTTCTTTTGGAGACTGAAACTTCTGTTCTCTTTGCTCTTGGTTCTTAGTGATACAAGTAATATGTGATCACTGTAGACCAAAAAACGAGACAGATAAAAGGGAAAAGTTTAGTTAAGTCATTAACCGCTGTTCACATTTTGGTATATGTCCTTTCCCATGCTTTCATGCATCCATGCATAAAATATGTGTTTATACACATAGAAAATCTTTTCACACAAATCTGTGATTATGTAAGTATCAGTAGCATGTCAGTGATATAAAACATTTTCAACGAGTCTAAAATATGTTATAGGAGACTGTATCGTACTTTTATAATTGGTCCTCTGTTGCTAGACACGTGGGGTATTTCCAAGGTGTTGTAATAAGAGTGAACACTATAATGAACGTGAAGATGGGATTTTATTTTTTATTTTTTTAAAATATATTTTATTGATTTTTTACAGAGAGGAAGGGAGAGGGATAGAGAGTTAGAAACATCGATGAGAGAGAAACATCAATCAGCTGCCTCCTGCACACCCTCTACTGGGTATGTGCCCGCAACCAAGGTACATGCCCTTGATTGGAATCGAACCCGGGACCCTTGAGTCCGCAGGCCGACACTCTATCCACTGAGCCAAACCGGTAAGGGCTGAAGATGGGATTTAAATTTTGTCTTGGTTTCCTAGCTTGCCTTGTGGTTACTAATTAACCTTGATAGGGGATGTTTTAGTGAAGTCTGTGTTTGACTTTCTTATGGTTTTATTAGCTGGGCAAGTGTGGAGAGGGAAACAGTTTACCCTGAAAGAACACATAGGAATTTACTAAAGTGTACCTAGGAAGAGTTCCTCAGCAACTGAAGCTTGTTATTTTTGAGTTTCTGCTCCTAAAGGTTGGGAACAAAAGAAGAATTGGAGGCCGGAGACAGTAGGGAAAGGGGATACAAGAGGAGAGCTAACACCAATAAAGTAGTTTTATACTTGGTGTAGTGGGAGTGCGTAAAGTAAAAAACAAGTGCTTTGAAAGTGAAAAGTTTTATGTGCATTCCTCCCACAATTGTACAAATCAGAAGTGTTAATAAAAATGAAAATCTCCCATCTCTCCCCTTTCCACAGACTACTTTATGCACAAATATATATTGTCATCCTATACATGTCATCCTATAATTTATTTAACCCAATACATCTATTCATGGTCAGTGTGTAGAAATCTGTTATATATATTTTTAAATCAAGTTTTTAATGAATAAATCTGAATTCTGTCAGTGATATATACATACTTAGATCGTTTTCTTAGGTCAAAGTTGAAGCTAAATTCACTTTTAAATTCAATTTTTCCAAACAGCTGAGCCAGCTAGCTCTCTGTATCTTGACAGCCTTTCCTCCCAATGAGATAAGTCTGTACTGTAATGAAATGTGGGGTTTGGGGTGCAGACTTCTTCTTGTGGGTTCTTGTCCGACGAAGATAAAGAATAAATTCGTAAAAGTTTTCTTTAATAAAAATGTAGAAGTTTATTGGAAGCGTATACAAACTCCATCTGGGCAGGGGTGTCCCCAAAGGGGACTTCTGGGAAGGGGCCCCCAAATAGGAAAAAGCTGTTCTCTCTCTTTCTAATGGGAAAAAAAATATGTCTTGCGTTCCTTTGTCTCCAGTTTATATATGCTGCAGCTCTTTGTTTGAACCTGACCCTTTCCCATTGGACTTGTCATTAATTTAGGATCCCTGTGCTTTCTTCATTGGTTATTTTGTTACATAGTATCCGTCTCAAAGGCCAAAGCCCACACGGTGCCCCTCCTTCTCTCCCCTTCTCTTCCAACAATAACCTTTGCTAATTCCATCATAATATTTATCACGTTGTATTTAGTTACCAGTTCATCACTTTCCCGTTAGGTTGGGGTTCCTTCAGAGCAGAGGTTGTCATGTTCGCTTTGCCTTGTAGTAGGTTCCAAATTATTTGTTACACGAATAATGAACAACATTTCTATTCAAATGGCATGTGTTTATTCATAATTACAGTATTGAGCATTAATCTCCAAATATTCTATAATTGATTTAATTTTTTAAAAATTACATTTATTGGGGTGATGTTGGTTAACATGAACATACAGGTTTCAGGTGTGTGTTTCTATGTTACAAGGTCTGTACATGGCACCATGTACAATAAAGTCAAATTTTCTCCTGTCCCGACATTTCAGGGCCCCCTCACCGCCCCACCCCTTCCTTCTGGCAACCACCACACTACTGTTTATGTTCGTGAGTTTTAGATTTATGTCCCACATATGAGTGAAATCATCTTAGCTTTTTCTGGCTGACTTCTTTCACTTAGCATAATGTTCTCAAGGTCCATCCATGTTGTTGCAAATGGCGCTGTTTTGTCCTTTCTGTGGCTGAGTAGTATTCCATTGTGTGCATGTACCACGTCTTCTTTATCCAGTCTTCTATCTCAGGACACTTTGGTTGTTTCCTGTCGTAGCCACCGTGAATAATGTATTGAACATAGGGGTGCAGATATCTTTGCAGATAAATGATTGTGAGATCTTTGGGTATATTCCCAGGAGAGGAATTGCTGGGTTGTATGGTAGCTCTATTCTCAATTTTTTGAGGAATTGCCATAGTGGTTGTACCAGTCTACATTCCCACCAGCAGTGGATGATGGTTCCTTTTTTCCCACAACCTCTCCAACACTTATTATTGCTTGTCTTGTTGATAATGGCCACTCTTAACAGGTGTGAGGTGGTATCTCATTGTACTTTTGATTTGCATTTTCCTAATTGCCAGTGAGGTAGAACATCTTTTCATATAGCTGTTGGCTGTTCATATGTCTTTTTGGGAGAGGTGTATTTTCAGGTCCTCTGCCCACTCTTTTTTTTTAAAATAAATCTTTATTGTTCATATTATTACAGGTGTTCCTCCCCCCCCCCCCATAGCTCCCCTCCACCTGATTCCCCACCATGCCCTTACCCCCTGTCTTCATCCATAGGTGTAAGATTTTTGTCCAATCTCTTCCTGCACCCCTCATACCCCCTTCCCCCTGAGAATTGTCAGTCCACTCCCTTTCTATGTCCCTGATTCTATTATATTCATCAGTCCATTCTGTTCATCAGATTTTTTATTCACTTGATTTTTAGATTCACTTGTTGGTAGGTATGTATTGTCATTTTGTTGTTCATAATTTTTATCTTTACCTTTTTCTTCTTCTTCCTCTTCTTAGAGAATACCCTTTTAGCATTTCATATAATCCTGGTTTGGTGGTGATGAACTCCTTTAGCTTTTTCTTGTCTGTGAAACTCTTTATCTGACCTTCAATTCTGAATGATAGCTTTGCTGGGTAGAGTAATCTTGGTTGTAGGTTCTTGCTGTTCATCACTTTGAATATTTCTTGCCACTCCCTTCTGGCCTGCATAGTTTGTGTTGAGAAATCAGCTGAGTCGTATGGGTACTCCCTTGTAGGTAACTAACTTTTTTTCTCTTGCTGCTTTCAAGAGTCTCTCTTTGTCTCTTGCTCTTGGCATTTTAATTATGATGTGTCTTGGTGTGGTTCTCTTTGGTTTCCTCTTGTTTGGGGTTCTGTGCGCTTCCTAGACTTGTAAGTCTATTTCTTTCACCAGGTAGGGAAAGTTTTCTGTCATTATTTCTTCTAATAGGTTTTTAATATTTTGGTCTCTCTCTTCTTCTGGCACCCCAATAATTCTGATGTTGGTACGCTTAAAGTTGTCCCAGAGGCTCCTTACACTATCTTCATATTTTTGGATTCTTTTTTCTTTTTGTTTTTCTGGTTGGGTGTTTTTTGTTTCCTCATATTTCAGATCTTTGGTTTGATTCTTGGGGTCCTTTGATTTACAGTTGAATTTCTGTATATTCTTTATTTCAGACAGTGTATGCTTAATTTCTGACTGGTCCTTTTCCATTTTTTTGGCATTCTCATCAAGGTCCTTGAAGGTATCACTAAGCTCCTCGGAGGTCTCAAGTTTCTCGGTGGTTTTAAGAAGATTCTTGAGTAACCTTATAAATGTGGTTTTGAACTCTATATCCAGTAGTTTGCTTTCCTCCATTTCTTTCATTCGTGACGTTTCTTTGTCTCTGCATTTTGCTGCTTCCATGTGTTGATGGAGTGGTTTTCTGTGGTAGGTGACCAGTGGTTCAGCCTATCACCTGAGGTGGACACTCTTAGTGCACCCCTTTGTGGGCTGAGTGCAAAGTCTTGGTGTAGTTAAGCCTTGATTGCTGTTGGTACACTAGGAGGAATTGACCTCCAGGCCAATTGGCTGTGAGGACCCGCTGTGTCTGTAATGGAAGAACTGCTGCGTTGGAGACACGCTTATGGGGCAGGACTTGTTTCAGTGGGGCTTTGGTGCTCGCTGAGTCTGCCTCTTGAATGTGCCACTTATGGATGTGAGGAGTTGAAATCTGGTATCGTCTCACACTGACCACTAGGTACACTGGCTTCTGGATCTCCAATGGGGTGCAGGTCAGCTACTGTCTGAGGCCACCCAGCAGGAGCTACAGCGAGAACTACAGTTTTCTCCTCTTTGCTTGGGGTTTGGAGGTTCTGGAGCTGTCTGACCAGAGCTGCAGTTTGTTAGGTTAAAATGCAATAGGGCAGGCCATTTATATGCAAAAGCCACTACTTGGAGCTTGGGTGGGTTTGTAGATTGTGCGGGGGGGGGGGGGGGTCTTAGGGAGTCACTAGGCTAGGGCGTGGCAAACAGCCATGGCTGCCAGTCAGCTGTCTCTGCTTTTCCGCATTTGCAAGTCCCGCATCCCGCCCCCCAGCGCAGTAAACAAGGATTGCTGCGCGCACCTCTGCAAGAAAGCCACCCTGACTTTCCGGCCTGATGGCAGACAGTCCAGCTTCTCCCTGTAGGAGTTTGGGTCCCAGCGTCTCCCCAGAAACTGGAGTTCAGAATAATCTGGAGCTTGTCTCCCTTCGGGTTGAAAAAAACAGCGCGCCCAGTCGCCCGCCGCCAGCCCAGATCCTGTGCCTCCGTACCTCAGCTTTTCAGTACTCGTGCACGTCTCAGTGCTCTTTTCTCTTTCCTTCTAGTTGTAGAACTTCCACTCAGCCAGCCTTCCTGTGGTTCTGGGTGATAGACGTTTTGTCTTGTAGTTGTAGCTTTGAAATTGTTGTGTGAGGCAGCAGTTTAGGTGTTTACCTATGCCGCCATCCTGGTTCAGTCTCCTCTGCCCACTTTTTGATTGGGTTGTTTGTTTGTTTAGTGTTGAGTTTTATGAGTTCTTTATATATTTGGAAATTAAGCCTTTGTGGGAGCTACTGTTTGCAAATATCATCCCCCATCTGGTTGCCTGTCTCTTTGCTTTGTTGACAGGTTCTTTTGCTATGCAGAAGCTTTTTGGTTGGGATAGTCCCATTCACTTATTTTTGCCTTTACTTCCTTTACCTTTGGGGTCAAGTTCATAAAATGTTCTCTACAACCAAGGTCCGTAAATTTGGTTCCTATATTTTCTTCTATGTAACTTATTGTTTTGGGTCTTATATTTAGGTTTTTGACCCATTTTGAGTTAATTTTTGTACATGGGGACAAACTGTAATCCAGTTTCATTCATTTGCATGTGGCTTTCCAGGTTTCCAAGCACCATCTATTGAGGAGACTATCTTTAATCCATTGTGTGTTTCTGTCTCCTTTGTAAAAAATTATCTGTCCATATACATATGGTTTTATAGCTGGGCTCTCTATTTCTGTAATCTGATTTAAAATCCTCAAATTTAAACAAGAAACTAATCCAAGGCTTTGATTTAGTTTGTGCTAACTTATTTTTTACATTTATAACTCCGAGTCATTTTATTATAAAAAGCTGATCCTCATTCATAAACTAAGTTAAAATTCATCATACATTTACTTCAATTTATTTTTTTGCTTGACTTCCCATAAATCTTTAGCTTCATTGATTTTGGCTGCTATATTAGGAGATCTTCCCTTGTCTTGGTGATTGGAAAGCATAATTCATAGTTGATCCTGGCCCAGTAGCTAAGTTGGTTAGAGCTTCATCCCAATATGCCAAGGTTGCAGGTTCCATCTCAAGGCACATACAAGAAGCAGTCAGTGAATGCATAAATAAGTGGGACAACAACTCTCCTCAAACAAACAAATAAATGCATACTATGCCCATGAGCATCTCTTATTTTCCCTTCATTGACAGTAGGGCTTACACTTGGCGTTAATTTTGCTTCCCGTTTTGTCATTGTGGCTCAGACCCACCGCTGTAACAGCCCCCACTGAAGGCAGATTTTGGTAGACTTTGAAAAACTTGTTTGACTTGAGGCTCCGCATGCTTCCTGGCTTGCAAAACCAAGTGGCTTGCACACCCTGCACCGGCAATGGTCAGTGCAACAGCCACCCTTGTACTGGCCATGGTTCTGGCTCCACTGGGCTCCTATCTCCACTGAGAGCATTCATTGGGCTCAGAGGCCGCTGTCACCAACACCACACCTCCACCAGAAAGCAGCGTGGCCACCACCAGCTGGGGCAAACGTGCAGACACAGGTGCCCGGGACACAGCAGTGGTGGCCTCTCCACCCTTTTATAGGGAGAATATTATTCATTGTGTAAACGCCGCAAGTTATTGAACTACAGTCATGCTCCTCTTAATGATGGGGATACTTTCTGCGAAATGCAATGGTCACCAGGCCATTATGTCGCTGTTTGCACGTCATAGAGGACACTTACACAGACCTAGATTGCACAGCCTACTGCACACCTAGGCTATCTGATATAGACTGTTGCTTCTAGACTACAAGCCTATGCAGTGTGTCACTGTACAAAACAACATGAGATTAAATCAACCACAAGAGAAAATGATGCAATCAAGGGACACAGAAAATGATGCAATCAAGGGACACAGTGTAAGGCTGCCGCGGGTGTGACGCAGCGAACTGTTTTACGCAGTAAAATAACAAAAAGTGTAGTATAGTAAATACACAGACTAGTAACATATTTGTTTGTTATCATGGTCAAGTATTATGTTCTGTACATAACTGACTGTGCTGTACTTTTATACGACTGGCAGTGCAGGAGGTTTTCTACACCAGCATCTCCACAGATGTGAGCAATGTGTTGCACTATGACGTCATTAGGTGCTCGGAATCTTTCAGCCGTATTACAATCTATGGGACCACCGTCTTTTATGTGGTTCATCTTTGACTGAACTGCTGCTACCTACCATAGTCCCTTTTTTGATGGATGTCAAGACTTAACATTTTTGTTTTACCATCATAAACAAGATTCCAGTAAATAGTCTCCTATATACAGTATTATTGTGCACTTTAGCTAGTTTACATGCAGGATAAATTTCTAGAAATAAACTGATAGGTCATAGGGCAAGCACACTTTAAATTTTGACATGTTTTGCCAAATTGCCCTCCAAAAAGATTTCACCAGTTTGCACTCCTTTGAAAAAGAAACCCAACAATAGAAAGAGGTGTGGAGTAAAAAAAAAGAAAATGGTGCCTTCCCCAACCATTTTATCCCCAGGCATAGAGTTTGGGTATCCTTCTCAACTTCAGATTTTGCAAATAAATTATCATTTTGTTATGCAGATGGAAGTATGTTCTGCCAGTGCTTTTTTCAATTGACAGTATATGGTGGCTCTGTTTTCAGTATTTATTGAATACTATGGTGTCTACTGTGAAAGCTGAGGATTGCTGGGGGTGTGGCAGGTGAGGACTGGGGCTGGGGCACATTGCGCATTTCCTGCTTGTTTGTCAAGTGAGGTGGAGGCGCTGTGGCAGTGCGTCCTTGCATACTTGGGCAGGCACTGTTGATTCAGCTCCCAAATGAGGTGCTTTTGTAGCCAGCTACTTTAAGTGTGTTTCAACTTCATGGGTGCATTTATTTAATTTCTTTTTTTTCAAAATATATTTTATTGATTTTTTTACAGAGAGGAAGGGAGAGGGATAGAGAGTTAGAAACATCGATGAGAGAGAAACATTGATCAGCTGCCTCCTGCATACCCCCTACTGGGGATGTGCCTGCAACCAAGGTACATGTCCTTGACTAGAATCGAACCTGGGACGCTTCAGTCCGCAGGCCGACGCTCTATCCACTGAGCCATACCAGCTAGGGCCATTTACTTAATTTCTGATCCACTCTCTGGCTTGAAGTGATTTTATCTGGTTTACAGATGGGTCCTATGGTCTTGCAGCACGCCGGTTGAAAATCGGCTGGGGGAGGACACTGTACAGGGTAAAATCCTGCACACTTTGCTGACAGGGCTTCAGCGACATTTGAGTGCATCTCAACATTTACCAGTGTTATAGCTTCAAACATATGCCCAGCCTCAGATTCTTCTTGTTTCTACTTTCTTCTCTCTCTCTAAAAATCTTAAAAAAAAAAATCTGAGGAGTCTGAGATGACATGGGCTTTGGTCTTTTAAAAAAATTATAATTATTTATTGGTTTGAGAGAGAGAGAAAGAGAAACATCAATTTGTTGTTCCACTTAATTTGCATTCATTGGCTGCTGCTTGTATGTGCCCTGACCAGGATTGAACCCACAGCCTTGGCGTATTGGGATGATGCTCTAATCAACTGAACTGCCAGGCTAGGGCTGGTCTTTCGACTAAAGGTCCTTTGTAACACGTTCAATAAAAAGCTGAAGTCTGAAAAAAGAAGAAGAAAAGTCGGCATTTACTGGTAATAGGCAGTTTATTTTGTAGAGCTGTAATGTGGTAACCCCCGGTTGCTGTCACAATTGGTCATTCTGTTAACTGGTGTTGAAAAACACATAAGTGGTTCATGAAATTAATGTAGAGGGTGGTGACTGGCTTTTTATAAGGCTGGGCTAGAACACAATAAAAAGTATGAGTGTTCCCTGGGTAATGAGGGTAATAATTATTTTGTGAAACTTTTCTTTCTATTACGGATTTGGTATTGGAAGTAGGTTACCATACAGAGTATGTTTCTTACTATGGGCAACAGTCAAGTATATAAAGAACGCTGTAATATGCAGAATTATTCTTTTTATTTAAAAATCATGTTCTTTAAAAAAATTATAAAAGAAATTGGAATAAGACATAGGTCTGCCCTAAGTGTATTAGTTTCCTGTGCTATAATAAATTGCCAAAAAACAATGGTGGCTTAACCAAGAGAAATTTATTCTCTCACCGTCATGGTGGCCAGAAGTCTGAAATCAAGGTCTTGTCTCTCGGAAGGCTCCAAGGGCCGAGTCCGGCCCTTGCCTCCTCTAGCTTCCGACGGCTATTGGTGTTCCTTGGCTTGTTCCTTGGCATTACTGCGACCTCTGCCTCCCTTGTCACACCTTTTTCCTCTCTGCTCTACTTTCTCTCTTAAAGCTCCCATTGCCTTTCTCTTACAGAGACACTTGCCATTGGATTTGGGGCCCACCTGGATAATGCAGGAGGATCTCATATTAAGATCCTTCATTCCATCCACACAGACCCTTTTCCTCAGTGAGGCAGTGACCACCGAGTCTAGGGATTAGGACATGGACATACCGTTTGAGGGCCACCTTCCAACCTGCTATCCTAAGTGAAAAGTGAAGTACTGATCTCTATACCTCCTCACCCTCCACCCTCTCACCCTCCACCCATTCAGGCCAACCACTCATCCTGCTGAACCTGGGTGCAGAGCTAGAAGAAAACGTGATGACGAAGCATGAAAATGATCAGATAAACTAGGGAGTAGGTGTCACGTCCTCCCCGGTGTCCTTTGCCCTGTTTCCTCTGCTGGGTGGAAGGCCTGCCCCCTCAGAATTAAAAGAAGGTTGTGTAGTGTCCTCAAACAGCCTTCATTTTCTTCTGCAGGTCCCTGAACACTTCGTTGAGGCAGGTTGTAGGCTGAGTATATCATTCATTCGTTTGTGTGGTTTCTAAAGTTTTAACTCATAATGTGGGGAGGAGTAAGTTGTTCAGGCTCGCCATGTTACTTGCTTGAAGTTTAGAACACATACTTGTCTTTGGTGCACCCACCTGTCCAGTCCCCTTGACGCCAGAAAGCTTGCCTGCCAGTGGTTAAGGTCTCCAGGAGGCCCACACCAAAGGGGGCGGGGGTATCCCTGCCTTGCCCGAGGCTGTCCTTGTGGGTGGAGGAATCCCTCCCTGCCTTGCCTGAGGCTGTCCTTGTGGGTGGAGCGGGAATGTCCCTTGTGCTCCTGGGAATCTCCCTGTGTGGTGCTTTGGCATAAGGAATGATTGATAGGCCAGGCTGGATCCTGTCTCAGCCAGAGTGAGATGGCCTTTATAAGAACAGTTAGGGACAGTTTGTAAAAATAAATTGAATACTGTCAGTTTTATCGAGATTCATAGAAATCAATGTTATATTCCACACATACTCCATAACCCTCTGATTGAGAAAATTTCACTGTGTAAACAAAAAACCAGGCAACAGAAATCCCACTAATCCAATCACCCAAAGAAAGCCCCTCTAGCATTCTGTGTACGCCCTCTGTCTTTATCTGCAGTACTTTTACTTGCGCATACCAGCATGACTGCTGAAAAGTTGATTTCTGGAATGACCCTTGTCTGCCTTGCCTTTCTTGTACAGGAGTCAATAAATCCTCTAGAGGAAGAAGTATAATTGGTAGACTTGATGACTCATCTCGAATCCCTGGGAAAGGCGTTCCAGTGGAGCCAGGCCTTTCTGTGGATGAGATTTCTGCCTCCCTCCTGACTGGAAAGCTAACTACTGTCTTTCTCCCAATTGTCTACACGGTTGTATTTGTGGTTGGTTTGCCGAGTAATGGCATGGCCCTGTGGATCTTTCTTTTCCGAACAAAGAAGAAGCACCCTGCAGTGGTGTACATGGCCAACCTGGCCTTGGCAGACCTCCTCTCTATTATCTGGTTCCCTGTGAAGATTGCCTATCATATACATGGCAACAACTGGATTTATGGGGAATCTCTTTGCAAGGTACTCATTGGTTTTTTCTATGGCAACATGTACTGCTCCATTCTCTTCATAACCTGCCTCAGCGTGCAGAGGTATTGGGTGATCGTGAACCCCATGGCGCACACCAGGAAGAACGCAAACATCGCCATCGGTATCTCCCTGGGAATATGGCTGCTGATTCTGCTGGTTACCATCCCCTTGTATCTCGTGAAGCAGACCAGTTACATCCCAGCCCTCAACATCACAACCTGCCATGATGTCCTACCTGAGGAGGTGTTGGTGGGGGACATGTTCAGTTATTTCCTCTCTCTGGCCATCGGAGTCTTCCTGTTCCCAGCCATCCTCATGGCTTCTGCCTATGTGCTGATGATCAGAACACTTCAGTCCTCTGCCATCGATGAGAACTCGGGAAAGAGGAGGAAGCGAGCCATCAAACTGATTGTTACTGTCCTGGTCATGTACCTGATCTGCTTCACTCCTAGTAACATTCTGCTGGTAGTGCACTATTTCACGATTAAACACTGGGGCCAGAGCTCCGTCTACACCCTGTACATCGTAGCCCTCTGTCTCTCCACCCTCAACAGCTGCATCGACCCCTTTGTCTATTACTTTGTTTCAGAAGACTTTAGGAATCATGCAAAGAACGCTCTTCTTTGTCGAAGTGTCCGTAAGGTAAAGCGGATGCAAATATCCCTCACGTCAAAGAAATCCTCCAGGAAATCCAGCTCGTACTCTTCAAGTTCAACCACCATTAAAACCTCCTATTGAGTATTCCAGCTCCGTGGATGGAAGTTTTACGGGAGGCTTTGGAGCTTGCTTAATGTTATGGGGATGTTTCTGTTGTTTCCTAACCAAGAAGGGTCTTACCATGTACCATGTTTATGCAGTACCTTTCAGGATTGCTGGAAGCTCCCCTGTTGGCATGAAGAAAATCCACTAAGTTAACATAAATGCCAGTTTCAGAATTTCTCTACTCAGATGCTCCCAGAATGGAACTTAGAGACTTTTTAGAAGGCGGCCTCCCCAAAACCACACACACAACAAACAGAAACCCAGTGACTTGCAAAAACTGGTTTTGGCATGAAGACTAAGTTCTTAGTGGAAACTACTTCTTAGACATCTGGGGTCAAGCTTAGTCTTGTTAGGGCTTAGGAACCCTCAGGGATGGTCTGTCCAATTGATTGAGTTGATGGAGGAAGAAACTTTTGAAGAGGTGAAGGAGCTGCCCAGAGTCAGGCTTCTAACCAGAGGCGGCAAGTTAGGATTGGGCAGCAGCATTTGAACGGTCAGTGGGGTTCTTGTACCACTTCATCGAAGTCAGTGAGCTTCTTGTTTAAAAATGCAGGCTCTTCAGACTCAGGAATAAGAGCTCGGAATCTGGGAACAGGCCCAGGAACCTGTATGCTGACAAGCTTCTGCACAAAGCTCAGGCACACCAGGTCTGAGACCCACTGGTCTGGCTGCTGCTGCTGTTGGACAAAGGGTCCTGGTAGTTTTTAAAAAGAGAAGCAGACAGAATGCTCTGTGTCCCTTTTATGTTCAGCTTTAAGGAAATTGGTTTGTTGACTTACTGGGTCTTTCAATTTCTTTATTATTCTTTGAGCTTTTATATGTATCATTATCATTTCGAGGAAAATGCAACAGGATTTTAAACTTGAAAATACAAATGTTGTGTAACTTTTTACTGACTTCAGCGAAATCTTCAGGTAGCCGAGTTTCGCAACAAGGATCAGAATTTATCTCTTAGTATTTTAAGAAATTATTGTTGGACTATTTATTGTCAGTTTTGTTCCCTGGTTATCAAATATGAAATTATAAAGCCTTCACCGGGTTTGAACTGCATCTGTTTGGAAAAAAAAAAACTAAAATAGATGTGATTTGCAGTAATATATCTAAGGGGTACTTGACTCCAGACTGACTTTATACAACTTGTATTTGTGACTTTTTGAAATAATTATTTTATTGTATGATTTATAAATCACATGACTATTTTTTGAAAATATTTTTATTGATTTCAGAGAGAAAGGGAGAGGGAGAGATATAGAAACATCAATGATGAGAGGGAATCATTGATTGGCTGCCTCCTGCATGCCCCCTACTGCGGATTGATCCCACAACTTGGGCACATGCCCTTGACTGGAATCAAACCTGGGACCCTTCAGTTCACAGGCCTATGCTCTATCCACTGAGCCAAATCAGCTAGGGCTCACATGACTATTTTTTTTAAAATATATTTTATTGATTTTTTTTTTTTTTTTTTTACAGTGAGGAAAGGAGAAGGAGAGGGATAGAGAGTTAGAAACATGGATGAGAGAGAAACATCGATTCAGTTGCCTCCTGCACACTTCCCACTGGGGATGTGCCTGCAACCAAGATACATGCCCTTGACCGGAATCGACCCTGGGACCCTTCAGTCCACAGGCCGATGCTCTATCCACTGAGCCAAACTGGTCAGGGCTACATGACTATTTTTTACAACTTCTTTTTGAAGTGTGTGTGTGTGTGTGTGTGAATGTGTGTGTGTGTTTGAGGGAAGGAATGTAAAAGGGCAATCAACATCATTCTTCTAAGAAGAAATTATGTAAGGCTCACACCTTATTTTTACATAAAGGGCCATGCTGTACATATTGCTCTATGGTAGTTATTTTTCATTTACTTACAGTTCAGAATTCTTTCCATGTCTGCATCCATAGGTTGACCTTCCTTTTTAAAGGATACAGACTAGTGTTTTGACTATATTGTGATGTATTTAGTCATTTACCTACCTATGGCTCCACTCCCGCCCCCCCCCCCCATTAAAATGGTGCTGCATTGAACATTTGTGTGCAGATGTTTTTGATGTGTTCCTAGAAGTAGAATGGCCAGGTAAAAAGTTAGACACCTATTTAAATTTTGGTAACTCTTGCCAGATTGCCTTCAGTAATTTATACTTCTACCAAAAAGTGCATTTGTACCTGTTTCCTGAAGTGCTCATTCACACTTGATTCATGAATCTTTTGAACTTTTACCAATCTGTTTTGAAGCAGCACAGCCTACTGGCTGAGAGTGCCAATCCTGAGCTACCAGGCAGGGCTGAGTTCTGACTCTCATTTCTTTATTTTTTGTTACCTTAGGGAAGATACTTCTGTGCTTCAGTTTCCTTATTTGTAAAGTGAGGATAATGTCTTTCTCACTGAGTTATTAGGATTAAACATTTGGCACATTTGTGTAGTCATACATATTAGTAGCATTATTACTATTATTCCTCTGTCTGCTGAGGAGATCTCATTCCTGGTCTGCCCCCTTTCACGTCAGTCCAGTTGTATCCTGCCTGCCTTCTTGCTTTCTCTGCTTTGAGTCTCCTAGCAGGCTTGTGGGGTTGTCTGCATTTTACAGGTAAGAAAGCAAAAGATGGTGGACACCGAGTAAAAGGAAGCAGACACAATTGGCTCACAGGCCCTGCAGGTGCTCTATGGAGGGATTCAGTGGAAAAAATGTTTGGTATTTGCCATTTATTTATTAGTCATTTTCATAACATATGCTAAAAAACCCAAACTGAACAAAAATATATAACTAAAACATTTTCTTCTTTGCTACCCATGCTCATTCTCATCTCCCAGAAGGTTAATTTTTATAATTTGTTTGTACACAACATATGTATATTAACCCTTCAAATAAGAATGAATGTTAAAATAAGAATATGTATGTGTATATAAATGTGTATATGTGCGCATATATATATATCAATATATATATTTATATCAAGTTCTTAATTAGTACAAATGGAATAGATCTTCCTCATTTTTAATGACTAGGTAGTATTCCATGTATGGGTAATCGTAATTTAATCATTGCCCCATTGAAGATGAAGTATTTTTCTTGTTGTTTTTTTTTTAACCAAGTTTTTGAATCTACATTAAGAAGTATAAAGGAAATAATTTGAGAAATACAGTCATAAGAACGTGTTTTGCTAAAGCAAAAGCTTTTCAAGTTATATTTGTTTCTTGTGCCTTTGGGAAGTGGTTCATGAAGCCCTGGTCTACCTGAATTACACTCCATGGGGCCTATGAGAACTTAGGTTCTGAGCAGAGAAGTGCTGGGTGCGGTTGTCTTTGCTTCTGTGTTAGCGGTCTTATTGTAGTCTGATTTTTCTAAACCACCTCAAAGCTTGAATATTTAGCATTCCACAGGCTCCATTTATTAAGAGGGTTCTCTCAATTTTAAAGTAATGTGGATTTGCCTTCCATGGTGCAGGACACATTAGCTAAACTGACTTGATTGGAATTGGGTTACTGGCCATTTTCTTGAATGTTATGATTGTTTGCAGCAGGAGTTTCAGACGTAATTAATTTCCCGGTTATCTCAATTTCATAAGTCCTGAGGCTATAATCTCATCAGTATGCATAGTTCAGTGATTACATCTTTGTTCCTGAAACTTTAAGCCGTAGGAGGCTCATGAGGGGAGTGGAATGAATTATCACCAAATCAAAGGTACAGCTTGTCACTGCGGCCCCGGTCTCATTGATTAAAATTACCGGTCTGTGCTGCAGAGTTTGGATGTCTTAAAAGAGAACTCTCTAACTCACACTCGTCAACAGCATGCCTCTAGTCCACCCCTCACCCCCAATTCTGAAATGAAAAGAGAAAACAAAACCCTCAGGGATGGAGTTCTCCATTTTATTCAAGGCATGGGATTTCACTGAATTCTATTTGTATGTAAATACTGTCATTGGAGTCACTCTTCGGAAATGTCTTTATTGAGGAGGATGAAGAATTCTGTGATTTGGGTATGAGCTGCCCTGGCCTCTACCACTTGGTCAGTCTGTGGAATATCTCCCAGGATCTCTCTTTACTGGTGAGAAATCAGACACAACTGGACTTCTGAGTCACCTCCTTCTGCAGAAACCACAGCCCCAGCATGTGGGCTCCATCATGAACACAAACCATCGGCACCTAACATGGTGTGAGTGGCTCATTCCTTCATCCCACTAAGAGTTATTGCAACATTATTGCCTTATTAAAGGCAAATAACTAAATCAGGATTCCTGCCTTAGCAGCAGTCCAGTCATGGGCTGATATTCTCAGTGAAATGTATCAATATTAGAAACAAAACAACCAATCCTCCAATATTTGGTTTAGTCAAAGGCCTTTAAAGAAATACCCTATTTCAAAGCTACATCTTGGGAGTGGGACAAAATCTAGTAAAATGAAGGACAAGAAAGCTTAGGAAGGGCCATTATCATGGGCCTATCCCTCTTATCACTGTTTTTGCTTAAACCTTGTAAAAACAAACACTTTAAAATCATAGAAATAATGTGGTTTTTGTAAATCCCAGAATACGAGCAAATAGTAAAAAGTGAACACCTCCCTCCTGACCCGCCATGTCAGAGCCCAGTCACTCACTGTGTGTTTCCTGTGAGATATTTCCATTCATGTGTACGCCTGTGTACTTGTATGCTTTTTTTTTAGTAAAAGAGGAGTTATGTATTAGTTGTACTTATACATAATCAATTACCTCAAAATGTAGTCGCCTGAAACAATAATAAACATTTATTGACTGGCACAGTTTCTATGGGTCATGAATTCAGGAGCCGTTCAGCCAGAGGGTTCTGGCTTGGGGATTTGTGAGGCTGCAGTCACCCATGCCCAGTGTGGCTCCCTCACAGGCCTGGCAAGTTAGTGCTGGCTGTTGGCAGAAGACCTTAGTCTCTCTCCACCTGAGACTCCCCACCAGGCTATTCAAGGGACCTCATCCTGCGAAGGCTGCTTCCCTCAAAAAAAAGTGATCCAAGGGCATGTGGGGGAAGCTGCAATGCCTTTTAGAGCCTCACCTCAGGAGTCATACCACGTCATTTTCATGATACTCTTGATCACACAGTCTAGCTTCAATTCAATTTGGGAGAAGACTACCCAAGAGCATTAGGAGGCAAGGATCACTAGGGGTCATTTTGGAAGCTGGCTACCAAATATGTGTATTGTCAAAACAAAAACAAATACATGGAGCCATGCTGGAGGAACTGCCTTGCACATCTTATGTCTGAAGTATTTGGAATGTTAAAACAGGGCAAAATAACCTTTGACGGCCTAAAGCAACCTTGTGGCCAGAGAACTTTTTGCAAAGATAGTAAAGCAGAGATGATCACTCCACGGAGGTGACCAGACTGACAATTAAAATCATTGTTGAGAGTTAATGTCACTCCGTCATGCTATCTGCACCAGTAGAAAAGCCTTCCTTCTATTGACGTGCTTTCTTTTTCTCATAAATACCATTGCCTTTGTCTCCTGATCTGAGCACTATTTGAGCTACCATCTGAATCTGTGTCCTAATAGCTAGCTGCTCTTTGGATCTCAAATCAAGGCTTGTGTCTCTCACTTTGAAAGGCCCTTTCATTTTTAGGTTAATATGAACACAATTTGGACATTATTTCTGTATCAGCATTTATAGATTGACCTCATTATTTTAAATAAATGCATTCATTGTATAGATGTACTACAGTACAAACTCCTCTAGCTTTTAGGTATTGTTTTGGTGGAGTTTTGTTTGTTTGCTACACTCGCATTCCTGCACAAGCAATATTTGAGTGAATATCTTTCTGCATCTTTGCATGCTTGTTCATTCACTATTCCACCATGCACCATGTGCCAAGTCACATTCAACAAAATAAATGAGAACCCTGTTCTCATGGAGTTTACTTTCTACTTGGGAAGAGACTGTAAAGAAGAAAAATATCCAGTAGTAATAAATTCTAAGGACGAGTAAAGGTTAAGAGTAGTTTCTATTAGGGGATCAGAAAAGGTTTCTGAGGAAGTGAAATTTAAGTTGCAATATAAAGGCTAAGAGCCAGCCATGGATGGATCACAAGCAAGGGCTTTATGGGAATGAGTGAGGGGAAAGTGAACAAGGAGGTTGGAGAGAGGCAGGTACTTGGTAACTGAAGGGGGCAAGGAGCTGGGCTTTCATTCAGATGGATGCCATAGGGTTGTTTTACTGGTAATTAAAAAAGACACTGGAGCCCTAGCTGGTTTGGCTTAGTGCAGTGGTCAGCAAACTGCGGCTTGCGAGCCACATGCAGCTCTTTGGCCCCTTGAGTGTGGCTCTTCCACAAAATACCACGGCCTGGGCGAGTCTATTTTGAAGAAGTGGTGTTAGAAGAAGGTTAAGTTTAAAAAATTAGGCTCTCAAAAGAAATTTCAATCATTGTACTGTTGATATTTGGCTCTGTTGACTAATGAGTTTGCCGACCACTGGCTCAGTGGATAGACTGTCAGCCTGCGGACTGAAGGGTCCCGGGTTCGATTCTGGTCAAGGTCACATGCCTGGGGTTGCAGGCTCGATTCCCAGTAGGGGGTGTGCAGGAGGCAGCGATCAATGATTCTCTCTCATCATTGATGTTTCTATCTTTCTCCCTCTCTCTTACTCTCTGAAATCAATACAAATACATTACAAAAAAACACTAAAAAGTATATCTAATATCACTTAAAAAAAAAAAAGACACTACTATGAAGTATGGATGGATTGTAGAAGGACAAGAGGAGAAGCAAGAACAGGAGGAAATTCCACCAATCCAAGCGAGAGATGAGAACTTGAATTAGGGTGATAGAGATGGAGAGAAGGGAACTAATTTGGGCAATGTTTTGGAAGTAAAGTTTGCAGGAGTGAGGAAAAGAGGAATCAGATCATTCATAGTTTTTTTTTGTTTGTTTGATGGATGATTGTGAAATAACAAGTGGGCATGTTTTGGGGTTGAAAGTCAAGAGTTCAATTTTGGTCATAGCCTCTAGAGTTTGAGATGCCTGTTAGACATCCAAGTAGAACTGTTGAGTAGGGCACTTGGATATCTGAATCTGGATTTTTAAATAGAGCTGGAAATAACACATTTTGCCATATCACTAGCACTTTTAAAGCAAAGGACTTGGTGAGATGCCCTAGGAGAGAGTATCGATGAAGAGAAGGAGGCCTAGTTCAGAGGCCTTGGGCACTTAGCACTCTCTGAGAAGAAAAGGAACCAGTAAAAGAGACTGAGGAGGACTGTCCACTGGGGCAGGAAGGAAGTACAGAGGATATGCCACCAAGGGTGTAAAGGAGAGGCTGGTCAATCGTGTGGAGTATTAGTGAGAGGTCAAGTGAGATAGAACAGAGACGTGATCATTGGATCTTACTACATGGAGAGCATTGGTGACTTTGACCAGACCTGTCTCAGCGGTGGTGGGGATAGGAAGCCAAAATGGGGTGTGTTCAAGAAAGAATGGGAAAGAAGGACACAATCATGGTAGATGATTCCATATAGTATAACTGTGAAAGGGAGCAGAGGATTGTGGGGCAAGAGAGGCAAAGAGTGATTGTTATCTTAGGAATATGGAAATGAGAGTGATTCATTATAGAGAGATATTGATGATGGGAGTGTCTGGATATACTGTGTTTCTAGAAGTAGTATGTATAATTTTGATCATTGCCCTCTTAAGATGACACACCAATTTATATACCTGTCAACAATGTGTCTGTTTATCCACACCACTGTAAACACTGAGTTTTCATGGTCTCAAATACATGTCCATCTGGACTTCACCAATTCTGAGTATAACGATCATGCAGAGCTATGAGCATATTGGAAGAAATGAAGCTATGTCTTTCCCTACTTTACTTGCTTTTGTATTTGGGGCATATTTTTCTTCTGCAACTGCTCACTGCTCAGGCAGTGACATTGGAAAGGTGCTAGTCTTGGGGAAATCCAGTTCTGTTTCTCTGTAATATGTCTGAAAGGAAACCTGTTATTCTGGGTGGGCTGTAGAAAATTTCTGTACCATTTGGGACATCCTTTGTTCTAGAAAGTTTTCTATCATTCTTTTGTCAAGAATTTGAGGGCAGGGTGTTAACTGCTACAGCTGGTGCATAGGAGCTTGGAGTCTGAGCAGCCCTGGAGGTGAGAAATTAATTCTCAACATTGCCGGGTCTTAGCTCAGGTCTGAGTTCCTCATACCAGCTTTATTAGGTAGCCTGGAGGGAATGATTTAAGTCCGCAAAAGGATTTATTATAGCTTCTAGGCAGCACTGAGTAGGTTTAATTACTTAATCCTGAGGAAAGCAGTTTTAGCCAAGCCTTGTATTCTGAGCTCTTTCAGAAGCCACCTGAGATCTCAGAGGGGACTGTCTACTTCCTATTAGTGACAGATTTTCCTTCAGACCAAAGTTTTTTGTAAAATGGAGACTTTGTTCAAAATATAACTGATTTGTCAGAATTTATGGTTTAGAATTACAGAGCAAGGAAGGAAATGATGGTATTCCAATGATAGTTTTGGTACATTACAACTGTGCTTTTTAAAAACATTATGAAGAACTTTGTACCCACACAGAAGTCAACAGAATCATATAAGGAAGCTTTTGTACCTATCACTCGGTCCCACACCATCAACCCTTGTTCAGTTCTAATCCACCCACCTTCCCATCCCGTTTATTCTAAAGCAAATCCCAGAAATCATACCATTTCACTTGTAAATGTTTCAGTGATTCTAAAAGACAAGGCATTTAAAAATCATACCTTTAAAAAAAGCGATTCTTTAATATCATATATCCTGACAGTGTTCAAATTTCCATTTATCTCAAATGTCATAATTGGTTTTTTTTAGTTAAAAAAAATCAGAATCCAAATAAAACTCACACATTGCCATTGGTCAATGATTTTATGTCTCCTAATTCGTGTGTGTTTGTTTTTTCTTGCAATTTATTCCTGAAGAAACCAGGTTGTTTGTAGATTTTCCTACACTTTGGATTTTGCTAAGTGCACTCCACTGGCAATTTAAAAACCATATTACAGATGTTAAAAGACGACCAAAAACTCTGATGATCACCTGTTCATTTTGCACTTATGGGAAGCAACTAGGATACTAACATTCTTTTGCTCTGCTATGTGGTGGTTGCTTCACGGTGATCTTAATAAGCTCCCAAAGAGCTGAAAGAACAGGACGCCAGGCCACCATCTGGATCTGGCTGGCTGTGCCTGGGGACGCCACTCTGACAGGGTTTGTCATTAGCCAGCCATGCAGGCACTTCCTCATTGCCTTCTGCTTCTGCAGATTCATCCTGATGTTTCCAGAATGTCCATCGTTTTATTGTGTGAAGTTTGGCTCCTCTTAATTTTCAATTTTAGGGGATAAAATAGTTATTTTAGAAAGAGATGTTTCAGTCTTCAGCATCTCTCCTAGAGTTCCTTCTTTCAAGGTACGCTTATGTGTATTGGACATTTCCTGACCTGCATCTGTCCATCTCCATTTGAATGGCAGTTCTCTAGGCCAAGAGTGATCAGATGGTCCAGGCCTACACCGCGCTGGCCGCTCTGAGGAGGGGTATGAATGAATGGCTGCTGCGTCTTAGGAGTGGCCTTAAATTGTTACCTGGGACAACATGAGCTGCCTAAGTGAAAGTTCCTGAGACATCCAGGGACAACAAGCCACAGCTTGAAGGTTCTTCTGGATCCTTTGCCTGGACAGGAACTTGAACCTGAGTTTTTCATGGTGAAATCAGATAGGAGGCCAGGATGGTCACAGAAGCTAGCAGAAAGAACTGTGTAGGGCAAAGGGCTATCAGAACCCCAGGGCTCTGAGCCATCATCACACTGTTGGCACTCTCTGTCTCTGTCTGTTTTTCTCCTTTGTGGCCAAGGTAAGGGCACCTTTCAGAGAGGCAACGGTCCTCTGTCCTGTTGGCCCTCCCCAGCCCCCACCCTGTGGCCCGGAGCCCTCCCAGCTCCAACTCGGACCACTGCACTAGATGCAGAAACAGTCTCCCCACTTTGTTGTTTGTAAACCTTACAGGGGCCTTCTGGGGAGATAAGGAGAGTGCGTTTATCTTGGTTTCTGGGTGATAAGCAATCTTCCCTGAGAGCCAGGGCACTGAGGAGCCCAGGATGGGAACCGCACAGGCCTTAGGAAGGAGCCTTTGTGGCTGGGCAAGTCCAGACTCGGGGCTGGCGGACATGGTGGTGGTTATCGGGAGAGAAAACAGGAGGGGCTGGAACTTATGACTTAGAGCCCATAAATCTCTGAGCAAACAGAAAGGCAAGGCTGCGAGTTTCTCAACAAACTGCTTGAGATACACACTCCCAGCAGCGCCTCCTACTGGTGAAGAGCAAGCGCCCTGAAGCCAGGTGCCATCCTCGCTTCACCACGGAGTGACTTGGAAAGCCGTGCCTCAGGTTAATGAGCTGTGAAACAGGGCTAATCATTCCTCAGGAGATTTTTGAGGATGAAATGGGTGACTCCATTTAAATTGTGTAGAACGGTGCTTGGCCAGAGTATGTGCTAATGAATGTTAGTTCCTGTGTATGGACAGAGGAAAGCATAAGGTGGCTGGGAGCACTAGGAGAGGGTGTTGGGCTTTCCGGGGAGCTGAAGGGTGTCAGGGGGCTTCCTGGGAGGACTGATGCCTGAGCCGAGTGAACTGAGTGTCCAAGGAGCAAAGTTCTAAGTGGGAGCACGGTGGAGCAGGTGAGCTAGGGGGAGCACTTCACTGAGCTTAGATTTCACCCAGAGGTGGTGGGGAATCCCGTGAGGTTAAGGAAGGCAGGAGGTCAGCTGTGCTTCCTCGCAGCTGCGGGGGCCCATTTTGAAGAAGGGCGAAGTGGGTGCAGGAGGCAAGTTGGGTCTCTTACAGTAATGAAGGCCAGACGTGGCAGGGGCCTGAACCATTGTGCTTAGGGGTGGAGAGGAGGCAACCAATTGACAGGAGGAGGAGCCAGGAAGAGCATGGCGTTCAGGTTTCTAGTTTGTGGCATCATGAATGGGGGCACTGCTGTGGAAAACAAAGGAAGATCCCCTCTGGACTAGAGCAGTGAGGGGGCAAAGGGGTGAAAATGATCAATCTGCTGGGACTTGGGATTTTGAGATGCTGATGAGTTAGTTATCTAAGGGCAGATGTCCTGTACTCAGTTGATGTATACTCCGCTCTGTCCCAGGTAGGATTTAAAGTGATAATTTAAGGCCCAGCCAGTTTGGCTCAGAGGTTGAGTGTTAGATTCCCAGTCAGGGCACATGCTGGGTTGTAGGCTCGATCCCCAGTAGGGGGCGTTTAGGAGGCAGCTGATCCATGATTCTCTCTCATTAATGATGTTTCTATCTCCCTCTCACTTCCTCTCTGAAATAAAATATATATATATATATATTTTAAATGGAAAATAAAGGGATATGTAAGGACACATAAAATAGTGAATTATTATAAATTAAATACTACAGAAAGAATCAAGAAAAACAAGGATAGAATGTAAAATGGTGGAGGGAGGCTAATACAAATCACATGGCAGAGAGCAGAAGTCATAGCTGCAGGGTTCAGTTGGGCTCCACTGCTTGAGTTGGCCTGCAGTTTTATGTTTGTTTCTTTGCTTATTTTTGGTTGAATTGTGTGTTTGTTTTTTCAAGTTGTAGTCTTCAAATCCAGTGTCCTCAAAAATTAGGATTTCTGGCTTTTCCTAAAAATTATTGGAAGTTCTGGGAGCTCTGAGCCATAGTCTATCTACTCTGGCAATAATAACCTGCATCTAAAGAGCATGCACCACACTCAAGAGGGCACTGGGTCTCCAGTCACAGGCCCCTCAACCTCCAGTTGTATCCCCAGCTTTGAGGTGGAGTGTCAGTCCCATTTATTATTATGGACTATTTCTCAGAGCTTTTTTGTCTATCCACTCGTGAATGAAACAAAAATAAGTTGAGATTTTTTTTCTTATTCCAACTCTATTTTGCCTCTACCCTAGCTGCCTGGCCACAGAGGCAGGCTGATGCTCACTGCTGACAACTGTTGCCCATTTTGATCAGTCCTGTCTTGTACCTGCTGTGAAGCATTTTGAACATAACTACCTGCTGTAAGTGTTCGAGCTTGTGACAGGTGGTAAAATCATATAATTGGCCTAGGTCAGTGGTTGGCAAATTCATTAGTCAATAGAGCCAAATATCAACAGTACAACGATTGAAATTTCTTTTGAGAGCCGAAAACTGACTTCTGCGCATGGGCCACGAAGTTTCAATCACACTGTACGTGCGTGCCCGCACGTGATATTTTGTGGAAGAGCCACACTCAAGGGACCAAAGAGCTGCATGTGGCTCTCGAGCCGCAGTTTGCTGACCACTGGCCTAGGTGATCCTCAGACTTCACCCTGGGCCTTCTAGCAGCCAACAGCAGGACACAATATCAGCCAGGCAATTTGTAGTGTCCATCAGATGATTGCTGGAGTCTATGTGGTCAACCTAGGCGATTTCATCTACTGTAATGGTTTTGCCTACAGACTATGATTCCAATCCCCATGTCTATTTCCCCAACCCTCACTTGAGACCCTGAGATTCATACCAGTACTGTGTTACTTCCATTCACCTATAGACCCACAACTGTGACATGCCAGAGCTGTTCATAGCCCAGTCATTTGCCTCTTACTTTTATACTTACAGCCTCAGGAAGACAAATTAGCTTTCTGTGGTTTTTGTTGCTCTTTCTCTGGACTTGAATTGGTTATGGACTGTGCATGTTAAGATGCATTTGTCAGCAAGTAGTAGAATAACTAAATAAAAATAGCTTAAGCTTAATAAGGACATGTGTTATACAATATAGAGCAATGGAGAATACCCATATTTAAAGGGCAGGCACTAGAAGACAGGTTCCTGCCGAGGAAAGAACTCAGAAGAAGATGACTTAGAGAGGTTGGAGGAAAATCAGCACAGCAAGAGGTCAGGGAAACCAAGAGAGGCTTGTGGAAGGCAGGAACTGGAAGCAGTGTCACATCAGCCCACTGGCATAAGGCCTTGCCTGTTTCAGATGAAATCTGGGCTTCCATACATATTCCCTCAGAGCTGTCATGCTATAGATAAAAATTTCCCTGATTGATCCCATTCTTGTTTTGTTTTTTAAATCCTCCCTCAAGGATATTTTTTTTCCATTAAATTTTTTAGAGAGAAAGAAAGAGAGAGAAACATCGATGTGAGAGAGACTCACCAATTGGTTCTGATGGGGGCCAGGATTAAGCCTGCAACTGAGATATATGCCCTTGACTGGGAATCAAACCAGAGACCCTTCGGCCTGCGGGCTGGTGCTCTAACCACTGAGCACCAGCCTGGGCCCACCCTTGTTTTTAATAACCCAACCTAGAGTATTCCACAGGAATGTTCTTACCTGAGATTTTTAGAAACAACAACAACAAAAATAGTAATAAAATTTAACTCCATGAGCTCCTAGGAACATCTTTCTTAGTTTTTGCCTGCCATTTTCCCAGCCAACTTTTAAAATGGCTTCCTGAAGAAATGGGGGGGGGGGGGGGAATAGATACAGAGGCAAAGAAGTATTGAACAGACTGTCAAACTACATTGGGAAGGCAGGGGAGGTTGGGCGAGGAGGGCTGTAAGAGACCAACCAAAGGACTTGTACGCATGCATATAAGCACAACCAATGGATACAAGACACTGGGGGGGGTGGGGGGGGGGGCGGAAGGCAGGCAGGTGAAGGCATGTACTGGGGGGTAGGGGAAGCTGGGGGGAGGTCAATGGGGAAAAAAATGGAGACATATGTACTACTATTTGTAAAACTTCAAACAATAAAAATAAATAAATAAATTAATTAATTAATTTTTAAAAAATGGCTTCCTGGAAGTTCTGAGCAGAATTTGAAGCAAGGACACCTTTTGTTTGTGAAAAGATGTATTTGCCAGAACCAATGTCCATTTGTCAGTTATCTTTTGGTAGGTCCAAAGGGTGGAGCCTTTCTTGAGGCGATCAAAATGGTGTTCCACAGCATGTGAAACCCAGGGGCTATCCGACACAGCCAGTCCCCCATTGCTCTCGGCCTCTGCCATCTCCTCTCCCAGTCCAGCCAGGGCACAGACTGGTTCCGGGAGCATCATGCCAGGAGCCATGAGGGAAAGGGCTGATCCAACGGAGACCCAATGTGGCCACCTTCTAAGGACAATGAGAAGCAAGTTGGGGGCTAATTTGTGAAGAACACACACATTCTTGAGAAGTAGCCTCTGCACTGTCACTTCACAATACAAATGGTGTTTATAAAGGAGCGAGCACAGTAGTTTTCAGCTCACATTCCTTCAGAGAGATGGTACATAAGACACAGTCCTGGTAAGGTGGGAACCCTGTAAAGAGAAATGTAGCAACTTGGCAGATACGTAGACCATAAAAAACCTAAGAGATTATGCAATTGTAATCAAATAGTTTGTTTCAGCTGGAGAAAGGCAAATGTTTATTTAGCACATGATGTTCATATAATTAGGAGCCAAATCAAGATAGGAGAAATATACCATTATTATATAAACTTTGGGATTCAGAGTTGACTAAGAGTAAGATATTTGAGCTCTTTTTACCACCATTAATCTATTTCTGAACTGCTGGGGGAAAAGGAGTTAGCATGCTGAAAATGAGCAAACATGTTTTCTGGAACCCAGGTCTTTTGCATTTATATAGTATTAAAGCGCCCCCCACCCCCCAAGCAAATAATGCAGGATTTTCATACCTAGGATTCCCCCTCCCCCACTACACACACACACACACACACACACACACACACACACTCACACACTCACACACTTGAAAGCTTTAGTTATGTGGAGGCAAACGCCATACTCCAGGGAATCTAGTGGTCTAGAAAGGTGCAACACAATAGCCTGTGGGACTTTGGTTAAGTTTGTAACTTAACCCACAACTGGCAAATCCAGTCTATCAAGACCAGTTCCCTGTGGAGAGGGCCTCTGATGCTTTCTGGACCCTGTGAGGGCTCTCTGGGCACTTGACCAGCTTAGCAGAGTCTGTATTGAATGAGGAGTTAGTCAGGGCCCCTAATAGCAAGCAGTGGAAGCTGACTGCAGCTGCTGAGGCAGGGAAAGAATTCCCTAAAATGAACACGAGTGGCTCACAAAACTCTTGTGAGAGCTGTGAAGAAACAATGCTCAAGGCGAATCTTCAGGAAGGATGTCCAAAGCCACACTACAGAGTTGGCTGCATGAGAAAACTGGTCCCTCTGTGGCCACCAAGCCCCAGAGGCCATCGCTCACTCTACTTTGCAGCCATCGCGCCTGCAGCCAGTGTAGATGCTGTGCCTGTACCAGGATCTCTAACCCCATTTGTGGCAGAAATAGCAGGAGAGTGGGCCTCATTACAGATCCAGTGTCAGAGACAGAAAACTTTTAGGATGGTCATTTATTGAAAGAGGCTAGAATGGAGTCTCTCCCTGGAGACGGTGAGGGCCTACCTGCTCAGCTGCTCACTGTGGGAAGCTGGGAAGGGGCCGGTGGAAAGCTTTTGGAATTCTGGTTGCATATCATGCGGACAGATTCATAGCAAATATGAGTTTTGGAAATAATCCGAGAAGCTCTAATAAAGCAGGTATTGTTCAGGTGACACTAAAGAGTGACAAAGCAATGCTACATGGTGATCTGAGGCGATGCTTTCAGAAGCAGAAACAGCGACTGTTGGTTAAACGGTGACTTTTTTTTAAGCCCTGTGTTATTTCTGTGAAGACATGCACAGAGGTCGCTGGCAGAGAAGCCATTGTTGCGACATTTGCATTCCTGCCTTGGGGAGAATGGTGCTGTGGGAAGCAGGAAGCAGCGCCCTGCTGTAGGAGCGGGGCTTGTGTGTCCCGAGGCCACACAGGGAATTGCATCACTCGCATCTTTTATCTCTGAGAACTGCTCATGGAAGGAACATGTTTATTTACATTGTACCATTATTATAGTCATGTAAAAAAAAAAACACACCTAAACTGTAACTAACGAAGTCTTAATTTTTAAATCATCTATTGTTGCATAAAAGTTTACGCTAAATTTAGCTTGAAACAACATTTAGGACCTCACAGGTGCAGCTGTGGTTGTGGTGTGGGGTTTCCCAAAACGCAGGTGGTAACACCTGAAGATGTGACTATGGCTGGAGGATCTGCTTCTAAGGGGCTCATCACAGGGTTAGCTGATTGTTGGCCAGAGGCCTACATTCTTCGCCACATGGATCTCTCCCCGTGGCTTCTTGGTGTCCTCCTAACATGGCCACCGCCTTTCCCCAGAGTGTGTGGTCCAAGAGGAAGCAAAGCAGAAGCCACGATGTCTTTTATGCCTTGGTGTCCCAGGTCACACGCCGTATCCTATTGGTCACGCAGGTCAGCTCCCTCAGTGTAGGAGATGACTCCAGGTGTGAATGCCGGGAGACCAGGATCCCTGGGGGCTGTTCTGAAGGCTGGCTACCTCTGGGATCTGTCTCAGCATCATTGCAGAGAAGGGGTGTGGTTTCAGCTGACAATGCAAGTGGAATTGCTGGAATTGCTATGAGCTAGTCCTGACAATAAATGAGCTAAAATGAACACCTGTGGCATGGATGCGTGCCACTTGCCCAAATATGTTCTACCTGCTTACGTTCATTTAGTTAATGTGAATGGCTAGGGTTCAGATCAATTCACTCACCTCCTTCGGCCCCAAAATAAATCTGGACAACTAATAAGCGTTAATGTTCTGCTGCTTGGCCATCAGTATGAGTAACACAGTTTCACTCTTTGTTTTCAGCTAAAGAATTTGTTCAGCTATCTTCTTCTAGTAATTGATTTCAGGGTTGAACAGCCTCCATGATTAGGAAATGTATTTATTCCTTTATTTTGTTTAGGTTATTTTTCATCTGATTTTAGCAGTGACAAAAAGCAAGTGGCAGCTTCCCCTCCATATGACCCTCCATATACTCAATGCCATTAAGTGACCTCTCTTCCTCCAGTGAAATAATTCCAATTTCCTTAATGTTTCTCTCATCCCCAGGGATGAGAAGTGTGTGCGTGTAAACAGTTTTTATTAAGGAAAGTTGTAAACTTATAGAAAATGGAAAAGTAGAATCATCCAAAGAACTCCCATGGACCCAGCACCAGTTTCAGTGGTCAGATGACCCACGGTCATTGTGGTGTGTTGGCTTCTCTGCCCGCTGCCCACCCTCCCACCCACCTCCCACACCCTGATTATCTTGAAGAAAATTGCAGAAATCTTCTCGTTTCCCCCAGGGAAATAAATGTTTGACCTGCGAAAGGAAATTCAAACTCTTGCCTTTGTAAGTCCTCTTCTTTCTGACTCTCAGCTTTAGTGTGCAGGGAAAGGGAAAGGGAATGGGAGCGTGCTGTCCATTCAGGGCAGGAGTCATCGTGTAAGGGAAGGAGAAAGGACCTCTCCTTCCTGGAGTCCTGGAGGCCGGACATCTGACTTTCCTGACAGAAATGTGTGACAAATTCCCTAAACCTGTTTTCCGGGACCACAGGGTGAGGAGAAAAGTGTGCAATCACGGTTCTCTTTGAAGTTGCTTGAGAGACCTCTGCCCTTCATTATCTGACTGTTTTCTGAGGGATGAGAAGCCCGCACACCAGCCCGCTCACACATACAAAGGCACACACTGATCCTTAAACTAATTTTGGAATAAAAAAAATTCCAAGGAAGGAACGCCCAGGGTACTTAGCCCAAGGCTGTTGTTTCCCTGTAGTGAAAAAGGAGGTCCAACCGGCACCGGTGGTTGGTTTATTATTTAATAGTACTCCGCAATGTGTTCTTCAGTACTACTTGGGGCATTTGTCTTTATAATCTTTTGCAGACCTGGGCCAATGCTTGCTACTTAATAGTGTGTGTGAAAAAGGCTTTGTAAATGGGATAGGAAAGTCAGTGAGTATTACAGCCAAATCAACATTTGGGTGGTTCAAATGCTTTTTGTCAATTTTATAACTTTTAAAGCACTTCATTAAAAAGGTTGTTTTAAATATATTTTTATTGATTTCAGAGAGGAAGGGAGTGGGAGAGAGAGATAGAAACATCAATGATGAGAGAGAGTCATTGATCGGCTGCCTCCTGCATGCCCCCCCACTGGGGATTGAGCCAGTAACCCAGGCATGTGCCCTTGACGAGAATCAGACCTGGGACCCTTCATTCCACAGGCCGATGCTCTATCCACTGAGCCAAACCAGCTAGGGCAAAAAAATATTTTTTTATTAAAAATGTTTAATGTTGACATTATTGTAGGTGCTCCCCCTTTCCCCTACTTCCCCCCTTCCCCCTTCCTTGTCCTTCACCCCACTATTGTCCATGTACGTGAATATGCATATATGTTCTTTAGCTATTCCCCTCACCTTCTTTATCCAGTCACCCTCATGCCCCTCCCCTCGGGCACCCGTCAGTCTGTTCCATGCATCCATGCTTCCATTTTTTTCGTACTCTGGCCTTCTCCCCAAGGCAGCCGCTTCCGGGAATTGCTGGCAGGCTCAGGCACCTGGGCTGTCTCTAGCCGGAGAAGGGTGGCAGTCCTGTCCCACTTGGTAGGATGGCCTGTTTTTCACGTATATCTTTCCCTTTCAGGCTCCGTGGTCAAAGCACCATTTTCAAACAGCTCTCCTCCTGGCTCCCACCTGTGGATTTGTGCTAGCTTTTTTTCTTTCTAAAATAATCCTTCCTTTCAAGCTCCCCCAGATCTGATATTTCCATTTCTCTCATTCTTTGCACACTATCTTGGGTAAATCGTATCTCTTAGCCCTCAGGGTTATGATTCATGCCAGAAATTAAAAAGTGAAGTGTAATAATTAATAGAGTGAGGTGCTACGGGGACCTTCTGTGCTATAAACAAGTGTGTCCCCCCCTGCCCGCCCTGGGATTTAGTCACCTGTAGATATGTGTCCCTAGCCTGAAATAGTCATTTAGAGCCTTTTGACACGATCTTTGTTTCTGAAAGGCTCCTGACGGACAGTGGCTGGGCCTAGCTCACGTCACAGGCCCAGAAGGGTCACTCAAACACTCTCAAGCATGTTCGGGAATTAGAGGGCTTCCAGAGGCACTCCCACAGGCTGACACTAGGGGGCAGCATGTACAAAGGAAATAGCTCTGCTATCGCCAGAGGCTATTTTTCCGTTCATTTTTAGAGAGAGTGAAAGGGAGGGGGAGAGACACAGAGAGAGAAACATCAATGTGAGAGAGACACATTGATTGGTTGCCTCCTGACCAGAGCCAGAATGGAGCCTGAAACCGAGGCATGTGCCCTTGACCAGAATCGAACCCCAGACTCCAGTCCATGGACAGGCTCTATCCACTGAGCCAAACCGGCTAAGGTACTAGCTCTGCTTTTAAAGCCAAGCAGTAACCAACTGGAAACTACCTTGTTTCTACACCTCAAGAACAAAGGATGTAGAGGCCATATTCTCATCTTTCAAATCAGATTAGCACATCACAATTGTTATTGATGTTCAATTGACTTATATTGTTTTTGGGTGTACAATATAGTGATTTGATATTTATATACATTACAAAGTGATTACGACTCTAAGTCTCAGTTATCTTCTGTCACCACACAAAGTTATTACAGCATTACTGACTATAGTCCCTATGCTCTTATATTACCTCCCTGTGACTTATTTATTTTCTAACTGGAAATTTGTCTCTCTTAATACCCTTCAACTTTTCCATCCATGGTCCTCCCCCCTCCCACCCCAAAGTCCCTTTGGCATCACCAAGTTTGTTCTCTGTATCTAGAAATCTGTTTCTGCTTTGTTTGTTTTGTTTTTTCAGGTTCCACATATAAGTGAAGTTATATGGAATTTATCTTTGTCTGACTTATTTCACTTAGCATAATACTCTCCATGTCCATTTCATCCATATTGTTACAAATGGCAAGATTTAATTCCTTTTTATGATTAAGTAATATCCCATTTTAAATATGTATAAATATCACATCTTATTTATCTATTCATCCATCAATGGACACTTCGGCTGCTTCCATATCTTGACTATTATAACTAGAAGCCCAGTGCACAAAATTCGTGCACTGGGGGGGGGGGGGTCCCCCAGCCTGGCCTGTGCCCTCTCACAGTGTAGGAGCCCATGATGGATCACCCCAAAGAGGTAGGCCTTGTCCACCCATCCAGGGCTCCTCAATGGATTGCCCCAAGAGGTAGGCAGGAGCCGGGAGGTCCCGCCTCTGTGCTGTGGGACCCCCAGGCCTGACTGCATAGCGAGCCACTGGGCCCTGTCTCCGCACTGCACACAGCATCAAGTCCCCACCCACCCACGTGCACCCGCTGTGCATGCAGCCTCCTAGTGATGGATTATGGGATTGTGATGGCATGAGGGCAATACAGCATGAAGGCATGACGACCACCTAGGCCAGTGGTCGGCAAACTGTGGCTCACAAGCCACATGCGGCTTGCGAGTCGCGGTTTGCCGCTCTGTTGACTGAGTTTGCCGACTACTGCCTTAGGCAAAAACACTTAAAAAACATTTTAATAATGTACTAATGTCTTTAACCTGAAGTCAAAACTTCTGGGTAAGGGTAATGCCTTACAGCAGTGGTCGGCAAACTCATTAGTCAACAGAGCGGCAAACCGCGGCTCACGAGCTGCATGTGGCTCACAAGCCACAGTTTGCCAACCACTGACCTAGGCTATTATTAGTATAGATGCTGCAGAACATAGGGGTGCATATGTATACAACATTACAATTTTAAATATCTCTTCTATCAAGAGGTTTGCCTGCCAATTGAATTCTTCACATAAATTAATTTATGGTTGAATATGATTTAAATAAAATACTGCTCCCCAGCTGGTGTGGCTCTACGGTTAAGCATCCACCTAGGAATCAAGAGGTCGCTGGTTTGATTCCTGGTCAGGGCATATGCCCAGGTTGTGGGCTTGATCCCCCGTGGGGTCCGTGCAGGAGGCAGCCAAAAGATGACTTGTTCTCTCATCGATGTTTTTATCTCTCTACCCCTCTCCCTTTCTCTCTCTCTAAAATAAAAAATAAATATAATACTGCTGAGACCCACATACTCTGTAAGACTTACTCATTTTAGTGTATTTATGCCTTTAGCAGCTTAACCTGATAATATTTATTTCCAAATTCAAATTGTATAGTTTTTAAAATGACTATTTTTTCTTTCTGTCTCTCTCCCTTTGATGAGGCCATTTTAAAATTTGGAATAAAGGCAATCAGATAATTCTTTAGACCATTTAACTAGACAAAGCTTAACTCTTTGGAGATCTCACAGTTTCCCTCTCCAACACTTGCTCATCTCTCCATCCACTAGCACAGATTTCTGAGCACTTCCATCGTTTTCTTGATCCTGTTTTAATGTATGGAATGCGATGATGAACCAGATATCAGTTCTGCCATCAAGGGACTCATTCTGAGTCTGGAGAGGGAGGAGTGTATGGGCAGAAAGAAGTGGTTATAGGAATGTGCGATAAATGCCATGATAAAATGGTAAGGAGATGCTCCGGGGGATACGGGAGGACAGGGGTGAGTTTGGGGAGGTGGCTGGAGTGCAGGAAAACTTCCAAGAGGAGACATTTGAACTGAGTCTTTTTTTGTCTTAACTTTATTGGGGTGACTAAGTCGTAAGGAGTGAGTAGAATTAGCATTTCAAGTAGTGGGCCCAGAACAAAGGCAGAAGAATGAGAGAACCCAACATTTTAGTCAGCTTTTGGGCATGGTCAGACCTTTGAATGCCTAGGAGTGGGGATGTTGATTTGTGTTTTATACAAACTACTCTCACCCTAGCTGGTTTGACTCAGTGGATAGAGTGTCGGTCTCCGAACTGAAGGGTCCCGGGTTCGATTCGGGTCCAAGGCACATGCGTGGGTTGTGGGCTCGATCCCCTGTAGGGTGCGTGCAGGAGACAGTTGATCAATGATTCTCTCTCATCATTGATGTTTCTATCTCCCTCTCCCTTCCTCTCTGAAATCAATAAAAATATATTTTAAAAAATATAAAATAAAGGTAATTGGTATTCAAACTACGCTCACAGTGGAATGGAGACCAGAATGTAGGGAATAGACAGAAAACAGAGAGCAGATACAGGAAGCAAATTTTATGAAGTCCTGAAGGTGGTAAAGAACAGAGAAAAATGAATGGGTTCAATGGATAGGACAGGCACAATGGTCAATTTCTGGCTTTGGTTTTCCTAGTGACATTTTTCTTTTAAGTTTCTGTCACTTGGAAATCCATGCTCCCCCCTTGCCCCTTCCTTCCTGCCCTTGCTCCTGAGCCTGTGGATTCCTGCACACACAGCTGCTCTGGGCATCATTCTATTTCAATTTGTTGACTAAGCAATGCATACCTATAACTGAAAACGTTAAAGTCAGTTGAAAGGGTGTTAAAGGAGGACTCCCAGGCACTCTGTCCCACCCTCTTTCTCCCTGCCCCTTCAAGCTACCACTTTTATTACTTTTTTATGGATCCTTTCAGTGACTCCTTGTTCAAATGCCAAGTACATACACATATAATTATTACTTTTATTTCCTTCTGACACAGCCAGGGTCCTGCTTCGTACCTTTCTAAGTCGGCACAGAGAGCGCCCTCATTCTTCTTTATAGCTGCACAACTGCCCATTGGTTCACGTAACGAGTCTGCTCTGAGCTTATTCCCTTGACCTTGCTATTGGCTTTGCTGAGCAGCCTCCAGGTTTAAACCAGTGTTTTTTCTCTTTTAGTTTGTCCCCCCTCATCAACTTCCTAGCAACTGTCACAGCCCCTGGCTTTTTATATATATGGATGCTGTATGTTAATATTGTAATTCTTCACAATACCTTTTTAGTGATTTTAGAATTCCCCAGGAATTTTTTTTTCTTCAAATTCAGTTTGGCTACTGTATTATCTAAGATTTAGAATAAAAGACTCAGTTGGTCAGACTTACACCTTGATTCATTGAAGTGAAATTTATAATTGCTTTTGATCAGGTTGATTTTGGTCAATTTAAGTTTCCAACCATTTAACGGTTGGCAGCTAATGAGAGGGCAATGAGGAAATCCTGGAAGAAGTGAACTGCTTCTAGAATCTCATCTGCCACTAATCAGAGGAAGGGTGGCTGCCTCACAGTCCTACCCTCTCCGGGCCTGCTCTCTGTGGGCTCCGGCTTTACTCTCCACCCATAACTGCAGTCATTCTGTAAGTTCTACCCTTTACTGCATACCTCTTTTTTGGTCAGGCATTGTGCTCAGTAAGGCTGCCAGGTAGAATAGTGTATGCCCCATGCAATATACTAAAAAAAAGTATTCATTGTTCATCAGAAATTCACATTTAACTAAGTGTCCTGTATTTTTATTTGTTAAATATAGCAATCTGATGCTAAGCACATTTAAAAGTATGTTGACGTATCCCTCAAATTTGTAGGGAGATTTCGTTCTCCCCATGTATATATATGAAATAGTAAAAGTGTTAAGCGATTTGTCCGGAGCCCCATTGTTGGTGACGGGTAGAGCCGCTCACACTGTCCCTTTCTGGCTGCAAACCCTTCTTTCTGTGTTCCCTGCCTGCCTTCCCGAGTCCTGGCCTGTGGTGTCTTGTAGTGAGTGCATTTTCAGCATCAGCCGCTCGCTCTCGCTTGTAATGAGCTGCTGTTTGATCTTCTGAGTGTGTAGGTCCGAGCAGAAGAATGTGGCCCTGGGGCAAAGCGCTAGACTCATTTAGCATCTGCGCCTGGTTCAAATCTTCCTGCGAATAGCCCTTTGGAAATTGTCCTTAGGTGCTAAAAATGAAAATAAAATATTTAACATAGGTAAAAGGAAGATGCGATTTCACTTGTCATTATGAATCTCAAAGCCTGGGAGTTAGACATTTTCTTTTTTCTTTTTGAGCCAAAAGGACCCTCAGGTGGTGGATAAGCTAATGCAGGACCTGGACGCCAATAAGGACAACGAAGTGGGTTTCAGAGACTTTGTGGTCAGGGTGGCAGCCCTGGCAGTGGTTTGTGATGATTACTTTGCAGAACAATTGAAGAAGAACGGAAAGTGGAGATAAGCAGCAAGCTAATCTAAAGGCAGAAATCTGTCCAAAGTTAATTACTTATTATTCATTTATCCCCTTCAAAGTTATACATACTGCATTGCCATTTATAGATAGAAATACACATAATTAATTGCTAGTATTAGTAAATGATGTATATCTTAATATATTGATGTTAAAGAAATATTTCAGCTCACATATGCGTTGCTTGCAGCTTTCCTCTTATTAAAGCTATTATATACATTTTTTTGTTTGTCAGAGAACATCACAAAAATGTAGCTACTTTCAAATGAGACCAGAACTTAGCAAAGTTCTAAGACAGATGTTCATCATACTTAAATTATATTTTGAGCTTCTTTCCTATTAAAGAAATTAAGTGGCTTCTGATTCTGCTTCAAATGGAAGGAGTCTAAGCAGAGATTTCTCCTGTTATTTCATTTGAGTTCTGTTTCTTTGTCTCCTTATTTTGGTTGCTTCTTTTGTTTGTTTCTGTGTATTAAATAGAGCTGCTATACCTCCCCAGAGGCTGCCTGGCTGGGGGTCCAGTGGTCCCGGATTGTAAGAGGGATGTCTTACTGCTGGCAGTCGGACATCCCCTGAAGGGTCCAAGATTGGAGAGGGTGCACACTGGGCTGAGGGACAACACCCCCCCACCACCACCGTGCATGAATTTCGTGCACCAGGCCACTAGTACATATATATATTAGAAAGGGTCTTTCTTGGGTGCTAATGTGAGAAATTTGAAATTTATCCTGATTGTTATGAAAAACTACTGTGGGATTTTATTCATTTTTTCTTCTAACTTAGAGCAGTTTCTAAATATCCCCCTAAATTTTTAAAAATTTTTAAAGCAGTGGTTCTGAACCCTAACTTCACTCACACTCACCCAAAGTATTTTTAAAAATATATATATATTGCCCTAACCCAGTGGTCGGCAAACTCATTAGTCAACAGAGCCAAATATCAACAGTACGACAATTGAAATTTCTTTTGAGAGCCAAATTTTTTAAACTTAAACTTCTTCTGGTAAAATATATGCTGTGTCAAAGATGGCGGCATAGGTAAACACCTAAACTGCTGCCTCCTACAACAATTTAAACTGCAACTAAAAGACAAAACGTCTATCACCCAGAACCTCGGGAAAGCTGGCTGAGTGGAAGTTCTACAACTAGAAGGAAAGAGAAAAGAGCATTGAGACGTGCACGAGCGCTGAAAAGCTGAGGTACGGAGGCGCGTGATCTGGGCTGGCTGTGGGCGACTGGGTGCGTTGCTTTTTTCAACCCCAACGGAGACAAGCCCCCGATTACTCTGAAATCCAGTCTCTGGGGAGACGCGGGGGACCCAAACTCCTACGGGGAGAAGCTGGACTGTCTGCCAGTGAGGGTGGCTTGCTGGCAGAGCTGCGCGCAGGAATAATTGTTTACTGCACTGGGGCATGGGACTCGCGGATGCCATTGGAGATTCAGAGCCGGCTAACTAGCAGCCATTGCTGTTTGCCACGCCCTAACCTAGTGACACTCTGAGGCCCTGCCCTGCACAACCTACAAACCCACCCAAGCTCCAAGCAACTCAATTAGCATAAGAAAGGCCTGCCCTATCACAGCTTAACCTAGCAAACTTGCAGCCTGGGTCAGACAGCTCCAAAACCTCCAAACCACAAGCGAAGAGGAGAAAACTGCAGCTCTCACTGTAGCTCCTGCTGGGTGGCCTCAGACAGTAGCTGACCTGCACCCCATTGGAGATCCAGAAGCCAGTGTACCTAGTGGTCAGTGTGAGACACCAGATTTCAACTCCTCACATCCATAAGTGACACATTCAAGAGGCAGGCTCAGTGAGCACCAAAGCCCCACTGAAACAAGTCCTGCCCCATAAGCGTGTCTTCAGCGCAGCAGTTCTTCCATTATAGACACAGGGAGTGCTCACAGCTAATTGGCCTGGAGGTCAATTCCTCCCAGTGTACCAACAGCAATTAAGGCTTAACTGCACCAAGACTTTGCACTCAGCCCACAAAGGGGTGTACCAAGAGCATCCACATCAGGAGATTGGGGAGGCTGAGCTACTGCCCCCTATAGGTCACCTACCACACAAAGCCACTCCATCAACACAGGGAAGCAGCCAAAATGCAGAAACAAAGAAACATGTCATGAATGAAAGAAACGGAGGAAAGCAAACTACTGGATGACATAGAGTTCAAAACCACGTGTATAAGGTTACTCAAGAATCTTCTAAAAACCGCTGAGAAACTTGATGACACTTCTGAGGAGCTTAGTGAGACCTTCAAGGACCTTAATGAGAATGCCAAAAAAATGGAAAAGGACCAGTCAGAAATGAAGCATACACTGTCTAAAATAAAGAATATACAGAAACTGAATTGTAGATCAACGTACCCCAAGAATCAAACCAAAGATCTGAAATATGTGGAAACAAAAAACATCCAACCAGAAAAACAAAAAGAAAAAAGAATCCAAAAATATGAAGATAGTGTAAGGAGCCTCTGGGACAACTTCAAGCAAACCAACATCCGAATTTTTGGGGTGCCAGAAGAAGGGAGAGAGCAAAATATTGAAAACCTATTAGAAGAAATAATGACAGAAAACTTTCCCTACCTGGTGAAAGAAATAGACTTACAAGTTCAGGAAGCGCACAGAACTCCATACAAGAGGAATCCAAAGAGGACCACACCAAGACACATCATAATTAAAATGCCAAGGGCAAAAGACAAAGAGAGAATATTAAAAGCAGCAAGAGAAAAACAGTTAATTACCTACAAGGGAGTACCCATACGACTGTCAGCTGATTTCTCAACAGAAACTATGCAGGCCAGAAGGGAGTGGCAAGAAATATTCAAAGTGATGAACAGCAAGAACCTACAACTAAGATTACTCTACCCAGCAAAGCTATCATTCAGAGTTGAAGGTCAGATAAAGAGCTTCACAGACAAGAAAAAGCTAAAGGAGTTCATCACCACCAAACCAGGATTACACGAAATGCTGAAGGGTATCCTTTAAGAAGAGGAAGAAGAAGAAAAAGGTAAAGATAAAAATTATGAACAACAAAATGACATCAAATACATACCTACCAACAAGTGAATCTAAAAATCAAGTGAATGAAAAATCTGAAGAACAGAATGGACTGGTGAATATAATAGAATCAGGGACATAGAAAGGGAGTGGACTGACGATTCTCAGGGGAAGCAGGTGGGAGGGGTGCGGGAAGAGTTTGGACAAAAATCTTACTCCTATGGATGAAGACAGTGGCGGGGGGTAAGGACATGGGGTGGGGTGGGGAATCAGGTGGAGGGGAGCTATGGGGAAAAAAAAAAGAGGAACACCTGTAATAATCTGAACAATAAAGATTTGTTTTAAAAAAAAAAAAACTTAAACTTCTTCTAATGCCACTTCTTCAAAATAGACTCGCCTAGGCCATGGTATTTTGTGGAAGAGCCACACTCAAGGGGCCAAAGAGCTGCATGTGGCTTGAGAGCCGTAGTTTGCCGACCACAGCCCTAACCAGTTTGACTCAGTGGATAGAGCACTGGCCTGCGGACTGAAAGGTCCCAGGTTCAATTCCGGTCAAGGGCATGTACCTTGGTTGCGGGCACATCCCCAATAGGGGGTGTGCAGGAGGCAGCTGATCGATATTTCTCTCTCATTGATGTTTCTAACTCTCTATCCCCCTCTCTGTAAAAATAAATAAAAATATATTTTAAAAATATTTTTATTGATTTCAGAGAGGAAGGAAGAGGGAGAGAGAGAGAGATAGAAACATCAAAGATGAGAGAGAATCATTGATTGGCTGCCTCCTGCATGCCCCCTATTGGGGATCAAGCCCACAACCAGGCATGTACCCTTGACCAGAATTGAACTCAGGACCCTTCAATCTGCCAGCTAACACTCTATCCACTGAGCCAAACCAGCTAGCGCTCACCCAAGGTATTTCTAGAAATACAGATGAGTAAACTACACCCCCACAGATTCTGATTTAGTTGGTTTGAGGATGGGCCCAGGCATCAACATTCTAGCATCAGATGATTCTAAATGCAACCAGGGTTGAATATTGCTGCTTTTATGGTGAATCATTTAATCAAATAATCAGATCAACGTCTGGCTGAGAAGTGTCTAGAACTGCATCTATTCCAACTTCAATGTGTATTTAAATCTCCTAGACATCTAATTCTGCATTAGTAGGTCTGGGCTGGGGCCTGAAATTCTGCATTTCTTACAAACTCCCAGGTGATGCAGATGGTGGTAATAGAAATGATCTAGATGCCAGGATAAAGAGAAAGAATTTGAAAAATATGGAGGTATCATTTTGGAAGCGGGCACCTGTAGATTAGTTCTTACTGAAGTGTACTCCCTTTTGAAGAATATAAGACAACATAAAGACATTAGGCACAGAGGGGGCCAGGGAGAAGGGGAGAGAGGTGGGAGACACTAGGAAAGAACATTCCCTAGGGCTCTGGAAGGAAGGATTGCCATCAGACTGCCTCAGGTCAAAGGTCTTGGGCAATTTATTTAACTTCTTTAAGCCTCATTTTCCTGGCCTGTCTCAACTAGGAGCACTTATTGAACATTAAGATTTCCAGGCCCAAACCCAGTCCAAATGAATCAGAAGGGAGGAGAACTGGTGAGAATCTGCACTAGGTAAATGTTATGCATCCTTAAGCTGCAAAACTAGAACTCTGGTGGTTAAAATAAGATAGCAAGTGCCTAGAACATCGTAAGTGCTCAGTAAGTGGTAATCATGGAGATGAAAATGGTGCAATGGTGATAGGGTGAACATTTCTGGTCCAGCCTAGATTCCACAACACATGGGTTTTACTCAACCTACACTTTCAAGTTGGCACCAGGGCAGGGAGTCATCATTATTTGATGTAGCTGGTCCTGAGGTCAACCATGGCATCACTTCTCTGGTTTTCCTGCTTTTCTGGGCCTGGAGCTGAAATACAATTGAGGCCTAGATGTTATCTCTAGGGAGGAAAGGTCAGGGAGCCTAAACCAAATGACCAGTGGTATAAAAGGTCAGGGGGATCTAAACCAAATGACCAGCCATATGCTAGGGGAGAAAAGGTCACCCTGGGGGCAAGGTCCCACTGTACATTGTCCTTTGCTAGGCTTTCTGACTTTCCACCATGGTGACCTTCAGCACTTGGCACATCGTCCTTGCTCTGCTCATGTCTTTTTAACTCCCTACCACAGTGGTATTATAGGCAATTTCAATGTTTTCTTTATACTTTTATCTAACTTACGATGTTTAAAAGGTAATTTTAAAAAGTGCTGTTATATAGTATACTTTTATTAGAAAATTTCCACTACTCTAGGTTTCATGTCTTTATTCTTCCCTTATACCACCTTACCAACTAAAATGTCCTTTTCTCTCACATCACTTCCCCAGCCATGCTTTGCTCTTACCACATCCCTCTCTGAGCTGATTTTCTTTTCTTTCTAACCCTAGGACCTACCACAGCACCAACAAATCAGAGACGTTAAGTACATGCGTTTTTGTTGTCATTGTTATCAGTCCTCACATGAGGGTATTTTTTCCATGGATCTTTTTTAGAGAGGGTGAGTGCCGGGGGTCTTGCCCAGCATCTTGAAGGGTTCAGGCATCTGGAAAAGGGGCTGCTGTAAATTATTAGAGTCCAGAGACAAAACATAATTTTGGAAGGCATTTTGGGGAGCCAGAAAAGACTTAGCTAAAGGAACCAAGCTCTCCCCTTCTCCAGACCCCTTGCTCTTTATTAACACAAATTGTCCTAAGGCAAGGTAGATGTACACACCAAAGGCCAGGGTTTGGTATACAGAATCCATTGTCAGACTGGGGGAACTGCCTTCGGCTATTCAGGTATTTGGCCAGTAGGAGGCAATAACATGTAGACTGAAATGCCCTCAGCTGTCCGGCAGCAAGCAATCATTTATGCATCCTTTCCAGGTTTGGCGAAATGCCCTCAGCCATTCCAGACGATTCAGCCCTGCTGACATGCTGGAATTAGCTTCCGGCAGGTGAGAAGAGGAAAGGGAGAGAGAGAGAGAGAGAGAGAGAGAGAGAGAGAGAGAGAGAGAGAGAGAGAGAGAGAGAGAGAGAGAGAAAGAGAGAGAGAATATGAGAGAGATACATTGATTGGTTGCTTTCTGCACATGCCCCAACCAGAGGCCAGGGAACTAACCTGCAATGGAAGTATGTGCCCTTGATTGGGAATTGATTCTTGGGTGTGCAGGTCGATACTCTAACTATGGGCACACTGGCCAGGGCAGCACATGCTGTTTGAAATGAACCTAGCTTGAGAATGCCAAGGATTTTCTTTGTTCACATCATCACCATTATAAAGCTTTTCCACTGGGCAGTCATAGTGCCAACCAAATAACAAAGCCATCTGCCTTCACTGAGCAAGAGCAAATTATCATGTGCTGGTCCCTGGAGTTCCACAGGGATAACAAGAAATAACCTTTTTAAAGGGGCTATTGGCAAATACCCCTACATATAATTCCCAAATGATAGAAATATGGTCGTCAAGTATTATCTAGTACTGTGGTAGGCAGTTAGGAGACAGACTAGTAAGCCAGGACAAGCAGAATAGGGAAACTGAGACAGGTAGTTAAGCAGCAGTTTGCAGCCATCTAGTAAACCCTATCTTTCCTAAACCAAGGACACTTAAGAGCAAATGGTTTGTACTTCTCCCCAGCCAGAGGGTAAATACCTTAAATTACCCTTCTCAGGGAGATAGCAGAAATCTAATTAGTGCCATTTGCCAGCCACACCCAAGGACAGATGAAGTTAAGGGAATAGATCTCATTTTGGCACATCAGCATAAACTGATGAATATTCCATTGAGATCCTCCCCTTAAAATGCTCCCTAATCTCCCAAACCTTTAAAAAACCTTCAAAATGAAGGTCCCAGCTTTCTCCCCAAGGGCCCTTCCTTTGCCTTGACAATTTGTTTCCTAAGCCCATTTCTTCCACAAATTACTTCTACCTCAAATAAATGTTCTCTTATAGTTTGAGTCTTGGCTCTGAATTCGTTCCTAGCCAAAACTCAACTACCCAGGGTGCTGAACCCAGGTCTGGTCTGACCCACTGGTCTAATACCTGGGCCATTCCCACCTCTGCCAATGGTACCATCAAAGAACAAGTGAAAGTTAAGGCCCAAGAATACTTTAAAACCCCTGATGTCCACCTAAGCAGTTTCAATTTTAGAGGCTCTTTTTCCATACAACATTAACACACACTTACTACCTTGGGAAATTAATACATTTTACAAATCATGTGAATGCATTGGCATGGGCCACAAATGCATCTGATATCTTGTTCATTAAGTTGTAGTGAAGATATGGTTTTTTGGAAGATAATTTAAAAACAAACAATATCCTGGGATTTTTTTCTTTAAAAAAGAGGCTTCTCATTCCCACCCCTTCCAATTCCTCCCAGCCCCTGGTTGAGAAATCTAAGGCTGTTCTGATCTCTTACCTCAGCGGTGAGGAACCATTTTTCTGCCAAGGGCCATTGGGATATTTATAACATCATTCGTGGGCCATACAAAACGGTCAACTTAAAAATAAAAAATATCCTGCTATATTTGGTCAAACATTTATTTAACTCACCTCTAATGCCTTGGCAGCGCCAGACCAAACGATTTCTCCCATCTGACGTTCCCTACCCCGGTCTTACCAAAGGATTCCTCCTCAATCCCTCCTGGTCCTATTTCCTTGCTTTATCTTCATCTCACTTCTAGATATCAGATGATCTGGTTTATGTGTGATCATTAAGTGTCTGCTATGGGCTAAATATAGGTGCGTGTCCCAAATTCATGTTGAAGCCCTATACCCCAAGGTGATGGTATTTGAGGTGGGGCCTTGGGAGGGGGTCATAATTAGGTCGTGAAGGTGGAGCCCTCATGGATGGGATTGGTGCCCTTATTAGAAGAGGCAGGAGATGGTCTCTTTCTCAGCTATCTGAGGACACAGCAAGAAGGCAGCTGTCTGTAAATCAGAAAGATGTCCCTCACCAGAACCAAGCCATGGTGGGATACTGGTCTCGGACTTCCAGCTTCAAGAACTGTGAGTTACAAATGTTTGTTGGGTTTTTTTTTTTTCTTTCTTTTTTTTTTTTTTTAATAAATCTTTATTGTTCAGATTATTACAGGTGTTCCTCTTTTATTTTTCCCCATAGCTCCCCTCCACCTGATTCCCCACCCCACCCCATGCCCTTACCCCCCGCCACTGTCTTCATCTTTAGAAGTAAGATTTTTGTCCAATCTCTTCCCGCACCCCTCCCACCTGCTTCCCCTGAGATCGTCAGTCCACTCCCTTTCTATGTCCCTGATTCTATTATATTCACCAGTCCATTCTGTTCTTCAGATTTTTCATTCACTTGATTTTTAGATTCACTTGTTGGTAGGTATGTGTTTGATGTCATTTTGTTGTTCATAATTTTTGTCTTTATCTTTTTCTTCTTCTTCCTCTTCTTAAAGGATACCCTTCAGCATTTCGTGTAATCCTGGTTTGGTGGTGATGAACTCCTTTAGCTTTCTCTTGTCTGTGAAGCTCTTTATCTGACCTTCAACTCTGAATGATAGCTTTGCTGGGTAGAGTAATCTTGGTTGTAGGTTCTTGCTGTTCATCACTTTGAATATTTCTTGCCACTCTCTTCTGGCTTGCATAGTTTCTGTTGAGAAATCAGCTGACAGTCGTATGGGTACTCCCTTGTAGGTAATTAACTGTTTTTTTTCTCTTGCTGCTTTTAATATTCTCTCTTTGTCTTTTGCCCTTGGCATTTTAATTATGATGTGTCTTGGTGTGGTCCTCTTTGGATTCCTCTTATATGGGGTTCTGTGCGCTTCCTGAACTTGTAAGTCTATTTCTTTCACCAGGTAGGGAAAGTTTTCTGTCATTATTTCTTCTAATAGGTTTTCAATATTTTGCTCTCTCCCTTCTTCTGGCACCCCAAAAATTCGGATGTTGGTTTGCTTGAAGTTGTCTCAGAGGCTCCTTACACTATCTTCATATTTTTGGATTCTTTTTTCTTTTTGTTTTTCTGGTTGGATGTTTTTTGTTTCCACATATTTCAGATCTTTGGTTTGATTCTTGGGGTACGTTGATCTACAGTTGAGTTTCTGTATATTTATTTTAGACAGTGTATGCTTCATTTCTGACTGGTCCTTTTCCATTTTTTTGGCATTCTCATTAAGGTCCTTGAAGGTCTCACTAAGCTCCTCAGAAGTGTTATCAAGTTTCTCAGCAGTTTTTAGAAGATTCTTGAGTAACCTTATACATGTGGTTCTGAACTCTATGTCATCCAGTAGTTTGCTTTCCTCCGTTTCTTTCGTTCGTGACATGTTTCTTTGTTTCTGCATTTTGGCTGCTTCCCTGTGTTGATGGAGTGGCTTTGTGTGGTAGGTGACCTATAGGGGGCAGTAGCTCAGCCTCCCCAATCTCCTGATGTGGATGCTCTTGGTACACCCCTTTGTGGGCTGAGTGCAAAGTCTTGGTGCAGTTAAGCCTTAATTGCTGTTGGTATACTGGGAGGAATTGACCTCCAGGCCAATTAGCTGTGAGCACTCCCTGTGTCTATAATGGAAGAACTGCTGCGCTGAAGACACGCTTATGGGGCAGGACTTGTTTCAGTGAGGCTTTGGTGCTCACTGAGTCTGCCTCTTGAATGTGTCACTTATGGATGTGAGGAGTTGAAATCTGGTGTCTCACACTGACCACTAGGTACACTGGCTTCTGGATCTCCAATGGGGTGCAGGTCAGCTACTGTCTGAGGCCACCCAGCAGGAGCTACAGTGAGAGCTGCAGTTTTCTCCTCTTTGCTTGTGGTTTGGAGGTTTTGGAGCTGTCTGACCCAGGCTGCAAGTTTGCTAGGTTAAGCTGTGATAGGGCAGGCCTTTCTTATGCTAATTGAGCTGCTTGGAGCTTGGGTGGGTTTGTAGGGCGGGGCCTCAGGGTGTCACTAGGTTAGTGCGTGGCGAACAGCAATGGCTGCTAGTTAGCCGGCTCTGAGTCTCCAATGGCATCCGCGAGTCCCATGCCCCAGTGCCTTAAACAATTATTCCTGCGCGCAGCTCTGCAAGCAAGCCACCTTCTCTGGCAGACAGTCCAGCTTCTCCCCATAGGAGTTTGGGTCCCCCGCGTCTCCCCAGAGATTGGATTTCAGAGTAATTGGGGGCTTGTCTCCGTTGGGGTTGAAAAAAGCAACGCACCCAGTTGCCCGCAGCCAGCCCAGATCACGCGCCTCCGTACCTCAGCTTTTCAGCGCTCGTGCACGTCTCAATGCTCTTTTCTCTTTCCTTCCAGTTGTAGAACTTCCACTCAGCCAGCTTTCCCGTGGTTCTGGATGATAGACGTTTTGTCTTTTAGTTGCAGTTTAAATTGTTGTAGGAGGCAGCAGTTTAGGTGTTTACCTACGCCACCATCTTGGATTCTCCAAATGTTTGTTGTTTAACCCACCTGGTCTGTGGTATTTGTTATAGCAGCCCTACTCAGGGGTCTGTCCTCACCGAACGGTGAGGTCCAGGAGAGCAGACCTGAGTCAACCTGTTTACTGCTGTTTCCTCGGCATCTACAACAATGCCTTGAACATAGTGAATGTTCAAAAGTGATTTATTGAATGCATTGTGAATGGTGAGAAGTTCAAGACTCAAAAGGTCAGCTGCCACATCATTCTCTGTTCATTTAAATCCCTCTTGGTAACAAGTTAGGCTTTTGTGGCCACACTCAGACACAACCATTCTGCATTGCAAAATCATTCACTTCAAAGGCTTCGGGAAGTCAATGACCCTGCCAATGAAAGCTTAGGCTCTTGAAGAAAACTGTTGGGAAATTAGAAAAGAAGATGCAGTGATCACTTTGGAGAAGAAAGAAACAAGACAAGGATTTGAATTTCAACATATGAAAGGACAGGTGTAGAAAAGAGGAGATTAGGGGATGAAGACTGACGTTTCCTGAGGTCAGGCCTGGTCCCCATGTTTTACCCAGGCTATGACACTGAGTCCTCTCAATAAACCTACGAAGTAAGAAATGGTAGCCCCATTTCACAGATAAGGAAACTAAGATTCAAAATGGTGAAATGCTCTGAGGACATGGTGGGGAAAAGCAGAGGGGGTGCTGACATTACACAGATGTTAAAAGACCATTGGGAACTGGATTGAAGGGCACCTCCCACACTCTCACCATCCATATTGATTTCAAATATTCTTTAGAAGCACCTGAGTCACAGCTGCTTCCTCTGTTTTGAAACAAAGGGTCTAATTCATTGTCCTTTTTACCCAGTAGAGATCTCTATAAATTATAGCAGTTTGGTCCTCCAACTGCAAAGGAAACAAGGACTATAACTGGACCATCAATAATCTCCCAGCAGCAAAAAAGATGATGAAATGTTAGAATTTGATTGCTTCCCCGGTAACCTTTTACTTGGCAGAATTAAATGTAAGGGCTATTGTGCTTGTGGCTTCAGAGACTGTTTTGAAAATGAGATAATGCATCTCCATGGTGGGAGAGAGAATCCCGTGTCCCTCCTGGCATACTGTATATAATAATAACAGCAGAGGCTCTATGGAAAAGGGTTGAGCCCAGAGGGGGAAGCTACTTAGAGTCACTGCTTTCCTTACAAATTATGGTGCAGATAATAGCAAACTGTCAAAGCCACACACACTTCCATTTCCTCTTCAAAGCCATAGAAGATGAGTTGAGGCAGGAGCAGCTCAGGTTCAGTTACATAAAGAGCTCTTTCCATGTCTAGACGGGGCTCAGTAATCCTGCATAAACTCTCAGCGCTGCTCACTGGGCTAGAAATTCTTTATTTGGCTGGCTCTTGCATTACCTTCACGTTGAGTCTGAGCCACAGGAGGAGGAACTTAACCTTGCTGATGGATGCTGCAGAGAGGAAATTACGGGTCCTTGAATGTGGAATAAAAACAACTAGCTGAACAATGCTCCCCACACATAGAGAAACACACAGGAGTGTTGGTTTATGAGGATTTTTACAGAGCAGAGAGACGATAGATGCCTATTGTACTTTTTTTGCTGGAAAAAAGTTCCCATGAGGCTTTGACTTGTGTGTGTGTGTGTCCACTTCACCTGGATACCCTATCACTAGTTCAGGGGAAGATGTGCCAACTCCCTCCCGCTAAAGGAAGGAGGTACAATGTACAGGAGCTACAGAAACAGGTGGAGGGAAAGGAGACAGGTGCAGGTCTTTTTGTGAAGAGGCGAATGGTAATAGAAATGCCTCAGGCATCACGGTGCTGAGACGCCCTGCTGGCCTGCTTTTCCTAGAACAAGCAAGGCGTTTGCAGTAAAAACATCTTCTATCCCCACCCAGGACACTTTTGTTTGTTTATCTTTAAATCAAAGAAATCTGAGAGCTGGAAGAGACCCAGCGAGCTCCAAATCCAGTGTTACCGGGGACACTGCCGGCATCTCAGGAGCGGCGGCTGGACTCTCTCCCTGAACAAGCGCCCTGCTTGCTCCCCAGCTTGGGCAGGTCTGGGGATCTGACTAGTGCCAAGTCCAAATATCAAAGGAGGAAAATGAGGTCCGAGGAAGTGGCACACCTAAGGTCCCGGAGCCCAGCTGAGACAGAGCTGAACTCAGCTAGGAAGCACATTGAAACTGGATGTAACTGCGTGTCCAGGGTAAGGAGGCACAGATCTCACTCTGTGGGTGTCGGTGTCAGGGCTGAAGACTTGGTTGCTTAGAGAAGGAGGCAATTGCTGCCCCCACCCCCACCCCTGCGTCCCCCCCGCCCTCCCCCATCTGCGGCAGGAAGTTCTTTACTGAGCTTCTGACGCCCCAGAAAAGACACTATCACCCAGCTTTGAAGATTCGTGACTAGCATGCCAGCAGGGGCCACTTTAACTTTACCTTTAGGCCATCTCTCAATTTAATACCACAGAGCTCAGTGCTCTTGACCGCTAGGTCTGACTCACCGCTGATATTTTGGAGCAATTGTCTGAAAAACACTGCAGGTACAGGGGGATCAGGGAGAAGAAGGTGTTTGTGGTTCCACAGTTTCCTGGCATACTACCCATCTGGGAGATGGCTTAGGAGCCCACTGGTGGAGACAAAATGCAGCCTGGCAGACTTTGTGGACATTGGCACCGAAGTTAATTGGCAAGCAGTCCAGAAGAGGTAGAATGGGGTCTGCAATGTTAAGAGTGTGCTTGCCTGAAGTCGTGGAGGCAGTGGGATGCTGGGAGATCTGCACACTTACAGAAGCTGCAGGAAAGCCAAGAAGCCTGATTTAGGCTTCAAGGGGCCCTTTGCGTCCCCTCAGGGATCATCTGCAGTGTTTGATGGAGAAGCAGTTGTGGACTCAGTTCTACTAATGTGTCTTCTGCCTAAGGTGGGAATTTAAGGCAGAGACATTTCTTCATTCCCCCCCCCCCCTTTTTTTTTTGGTATATAGCTATGGTTTATGCATTTATCCTGAGTCATAAAAGAATCCTCAAACTTATAAAACTCAATTGATGTCAACTTAAAAATAAAGAGTAAGACCACAGAGATAAGCAAACCTCCAGTTTGCAGCGTGCTTTGCTTCTTGTAGAGACAGTGGCAGTTCATGCGATGTGTCAGAGGGACTGGAAAGCCCTCCAAACACACACTGATATCTTAACCTCAGATGAAACAATCCGTTCTCTTTAAGGTTAAACACTTTGAGCTCTTCCTTGAAAATTAACCCCTGAGAGAGGGAACATGATCTTTAACTGCATTGAGTCTGTTTCTCTAGCCAGTGGTCGGCAAACTGCGGCTCTGTTGACTAATGAGTTTGCCGACCACTGGGATAAGGGCTTAATCACAAGGAACAACAACAGCCTGTAATTATTGGAATCGAGATTCTAGGTCAGTGGTCAGCAAACTCTTTAGTCAACAGAGCGGCAAACTGCTCTAAGCAAAGAGTGGAGGCAGGAACTAACATTTGTTGACTTCTGTCTTGTACTTAGTAGATATATAAAAGCTGGCATGTTATCTCAGTTAATCCTCACAACAACTGAAAAATGGAGGTAGGATTATTATCAATTCATAGGTTATCACCAGGCACAGGGAGGTAAATAAATTATCCTAAATTACACAGCTAGAAAATGGAGGCATTGTAGTCAGCTTGGGCTGCTATAACAAATACATGGTCTGGGTGGCTTACACAATACATTTATTTCTCACAGTCCTGGAGGCTGGGAAGTCCAAGATGAAGGTGGTTCCAGGTGCAGTCTTCTTCCTGCTACACACACAGCTGTCTTGTGCCTGTCCTCTCATGGCTGGAGAGGGTCACACTGGTCTCTCTTACTGTTGGTCTAAGGACCCTAATCCTATCGTGGGGGCCTCACCCTCATAACCTCATGTAAATCCACCAAACACTATCACATTAGGGATTAAGATTTCAGCCTATGAATTTTGAGGTGACACAGCATTCAGTTCATAGCAAGGTGACCTCACCTGCAGCCTGTACTGTGGCTGAACTTGGGCAGGAATGGAAAAGTGCTATGGAAAGGACCAGATGGGAGGGACTCTGATAGCACTAGTGTTGCAATTAAGAGGTCAGATTGTGGGAGCCTAGTAACCAGAGGCAAGGCACATTCTAGAGAACAAAATAAGATCCACTTACAGGGCAGAAATAAAGATTCTTTTCCTTTTATTGTTTTGTACACCTAAGTCATAATGTGAAATTCAATGTCAGTATCCTATCTAATAAAAGAGTAATATGCAAATTACCCATCACCCTGCTATACCCACAAGCCACGCCCACTAGCCAATCAGGAGTGAGTATGCAAATTAACCCTAACCAAGATGGCTGCAGCCCTGGAGAGAGCAGGACGGAGGCTTGGGTTTCCCTGGCGATGGAGGAAGCCAAGCTTTTGGCACACCCTGGCTGGCCCAGGCCTCCACTTAAGGCTACAAAGTTTCAATTATAGAAGATAATTAATTCCAACAGAAATGGCTGCCGCCTTGGAGGGAGCAGAAGGCTTGGCTCTGCTCCAGGCTACAAAGTTTCAATGTAGAAGATAAATAAATCCCAGATACCAGGGCCTCTTCTTGGGTTGCCAGGGGGCATGGCCAGCCTGCATACCACCACAGGCCCCTTGCCCAGGCTGCCCCATGCCCCAATGGAACCCCCACCCTGATCTGGGACACCCTTCAGGGCAAACCAGCTGGCCCCCACCCATGTACCAGGCCTCTATCCTATCTAATAAAAGAGTAATATGCAGATTGACCATCACTCCAACACACAATATGGCTGCCCCCATGTGGTCAAAGATCCTGCCCTCATGTGGACACAAGATAGCCACCACAAGATGGCCAGCAGGGGAGAACAGTTGGGAGGGACCAGGCCTGCAAGGGAGGGCAGTTGGGGGTGATCAAGCCTGCAGGGGAGGGAAGTTAGGTGTCAATCAGGCTGGCAGGGGAGCAGGCAGAAGCAGTTAGAGGCAATCAGGCAGGCAGGTGAGCAGTTAGGAGCCAGCAGTCCCGGATTGTGAGAGGGATGTCCTACTGCCAGTTTAGGCCCGATCCCAGTCAGACATCCCCCAAAGGGATCCCAGATTGGAGAGGGTGCAGGCTGGGCTGAGGGACAATCCTCCCCCTCCCGATGCATGAATTTTGTGCACCGGGCCTCTAGTGTACACATACTCACATACACATACATATGAAGAGAGATGCAGAAGAATAGAATAGGATTAGAGTCCATAATGTAGTTATCTCTGGATGGTAAAATTATTTTATCTTTTTTCATTCTTCTGTAATATTTATTTTTTTAATATGGCCTGTTTATTATTTATGTACATAATTTATATCCCCAAATCTCCCAATTTATCTTTTCACAAGATGTCAGTTGTTTTTCAAAGGTCACTTGTGTTGTGTCTGCATATTTCAAACAATAGGCTGTAAATTCAAGCATTTAATGTTAACTCTTGTTGCTTTTCTCCCCACTAAATAGATGTGAGATTTGTTGCTGTTGCTCATTTGGTTTTTGCTCAGGACTAACTAGTTCATTCCATATTCTATAGGTACAACCTCATTCAGTTGGAACTAAATGTTTTTCTGAGCTTTCCCCCCAGGCTTTCAGCAGGAGATTTTCATGCCCTTACGGTGACAGACAGAAGTGACGACCATTTACAAAACTCCAATTAGGAAAGCAAATCCCCACAGAACTGCCCACCCATCCCCATCCCAAAGATGCATGCTTTCATTACCATTTTCAAAGAAAAACCATTTATTTATTCACCAACATTTTAAAGATAAAAATTAAATGAAGCTAGATGTAATTTTTGCTCATGGGGGTTGAGAAGAAAAATTAAGAAAAACTGGAGAAGAAAAGCCTTTAATGAGTCTTTGTAACATTTAAAACCTAAAGCAGCTTAGTACCAGTGGGAGCTAAAACTAATTAGAAATCAGTTATATTCACTTCATCAATGTTAAAATAAATTCAAGGGAAAACAAAAGGGTGATTTTGAAATTAAATTTCATTTTGTGTAATAATCTTAGTTTTTTTGCTATTTGCAACTGTGGGAGTTTTCTTTAAAAGAATGTTTAAGGCTGTGTTTTGTGAAGAGTTCTGTGATTAATTGGCTAAGTTTTGTGTAGAATGGAGGTGATTCAAAGAAGAAGGGAGAAGAGAGGGCATGTGAGTGAGTGAGATACAGCAGCTGCTCCAGACCTGCCTGCTAGTGGGATGACTCAGATAAGCTGTGCAGGAGCCTGAGATCAGCTGGGTCCTCAGGAGGAGTGGGGACTTCCCCTCTCCTGTCTCTGTGTTGGTGGGTGGTATTCTCACCTCCCCCAAGGGGCAGCCTGGAGAGGAGTATGTTGGCCTAGCCCTGTGTTTCCTCTGATGGAGAATGGAGCAGGAGGCTTCTCTGAAGAGTGAGACAGCCTCTTCTAGGACTAGCTGTAGAACGGGGTGTGTGTGGTGTGTGTGTGTGTGTGTGGTGTGTGTGTGTGTGTGTGGTGTGTGGTATGTGTGGTGTGTGTGTGTGTGTGTGGTGTGTGTGTGGTGTGTGTGTGTGTGGTGTGTGGTGTGTGTGTGTGTGTGTGTGTGGTGTGTGGTGTGTGTGTGTGTGTGTGTGTGTGGTGTGTGTGTGTGTGTGTGTGTGGTGTGTGTGTGGTGTGGTGTGTGTGTGTGTGGTGTGTGTGTGGTGTGTGTGGTGTGTGGTGTGTGTGTGGTGTGTGTGTGGTGTGTGGTGTGTGTGTGTGGTGTGTGTGTGGTGTGTGTGGTGTGTGTGTGTGTGGTGTATGTGTGTGTGTGTGGTGTGTGTGTGGTGTGTGGTGTGTATGTGTGGTGTGTGTGTGTGGTGTGTGTGTGTGGTGTGTGTGTGTGTGTGGGGTGTGTGTGTGTGGGGTGTGTGTGTGTGTGGTGTGTGTGTGTGTGTGTGGTGTGTGTGCGTGTGTGTGTGTGAGAGAGAGAATCCCTGGACAGTTTGAACATACCTCTGGGAACTGAGAAGCTGCTGATCTGATCAGGTCTGGGCGCATGAGGCGGGCCTTGGTATACAACGACCCACCGCTCCGCACAGCCTGTGACAGGTTGCCAGGTTCAGGAAGGAGCTGTCCGCTGTCACTCAGGAGGTACTTCCATCTACTGAACCTTTGCTACATGCCAGGCCCTGTATTAAGTAAACTCTATTCATATATTATCTCACTAAAAAAATTCACAGCCACCTTAGGGAGCAGGAATATAAATAACTTAATTTATTATCATTCCTTTATGGCCATCTCTTTTTATTGTGGTAAAGTATACATATCATGAAACTTACCATTTTAAACTATTTTTTAAAATCTTCACCCAAGGATATTTTTTCAATGATTTTTAGAGACAGTAGGAGGGAGAGAGAAGTGTCTGTGTGTGGAGAGAGAGAGAGAATGAGAATGAAAGAAAGAGAGAGAATGTTGATGTGAGAGAGACACATTGACTGGTTGCCTCCCACACAGGCCCAGACCCGGGCCAGGGACGGAGCCAGCAACTGAGGTACGTGCCCTTGAATCGAACCCACAACCCTTGGGTCCTCAGGCTGATACTCTCACCACTGAGCAAAACTAGCCAGGGCCATCTTAAACCATTTTTAAGTGTATAATTCAGTAGTATTCACATTGTTGTGCAAAATTCTACTACCATCCATTTCCAGAACTTTTTCATCTTCCCAAACAGAAATGCTTTACTTATTAAACAAAAACTAAACCCCCCTCCCCTAACCCTTGGTAACCTCTATTCTACTTTCTTTCTCTATGATTCTATGATTTGCCTATTGTAGGAAAACTATGTAAGTGGAATCTCATAATACTTACCTTTTTGTGTCTGATTTATTTCATGTAGCATAGTGTTTTCAAGGCTTAGCCCTGTTGTAGTATCCCCATTTATATTTTTTACTATTTTTTGTTGCAATATTATTGACATATAACATTGTATAAGTTTAAGATGTACAATGTGTTACATAGTATCCCTATTTTATAGACTAGGAAGCCAAGACTTACATGAAATAACTTGCCCAAGGCCATAGGGGGAATAAGTATCTGAGGAAGAATTAAAATCCAGGGGTGTCACATTCTTAAGATCCATGCTCTTAACCATCCTAGACACAATGGTGACTCTCAGTGCAGACCATAGACCACCATATCAGGACCACCTTACATGCTTAAAAATGTAGATCCCTGGCCTCCACCCTAGTCCTACTAAATGATAATCTTTGTATTTTTAACAAGCTCCCAAGTTGATTCTTGTATACAACTAAAGTTACTAGAATATTACTTCATTCTTCTTTATTAAAAATTCGACTGAGAACCAATGGCAATGGAGAAAAATGAAGGCACGGTAAAGGGCTCAAGGGGAGTGATCTCAGTAAAAGGGAGAAATGAGGAAACATTTCTGCTGGGCTCTCCTGGAATGATTCCCAGTGTGTCCATCCATATCTTCTTTGTGGTCTCATGACTTAGCCTTTTATGAAGTGAAAAGATAAATCTCTTATGGTTATGCCGTATTTTTATTCCCGTTTTTATGGATCATGTCAATGTGTATTATGTGTAAAAAACAAACTAGCTGATCATCAGTGCTACAAAATTATAGCATCCTGGTCTGTGGCATAAGAAAAGAAAGATGCAAATGCTGACTTTAGATGCTTTGCAAAGCAACGCATACTACAGCCAAAGACATCATGTTCAGTGGGATTGAAAACTCACCTTCAGGAAGACTTTCACCTTGAAATATGGTGATATGTGGAACAGATGTTTTAATTTTCCTAAGATAATTTGCATAATCAATTTAACATGTGGCTTATTAAAGCTGCCAAAGAGCAGGTGACAATATGGAATTAATATGATTACTAATTTGACACATCGTTGAGATTAATTTGACCCTTATTGCTCTCAGAATACCCAGAGGCCTTTACAGACGGGAGGAGTGTGCTATGAGATGCCATATGTGGCTATCCAAAACCCACCATAAATGAAGCAACCGCTTTGCTCAGTCTGGTCTCATGCCTCTACTCCCTTCAAACTCTCTTCTAAATTGAAAAGAAGGCGATGACTGAATACCGAGGGAGGCATCCGATTCTGAATGTTCATGACTTTATGAAAAGTAATTAATCTATCCCTTCTCCAGCACTATAAATGGTGCTGCCTTCTCAGTGGTCTGCTGATTTATCCTTGATCCCAAACCCAAAGAGATACCACTTTTGAGAAACTATGGTGATAATCCATTAAAGTCTTTAGCATTAAGTCTAAAGAACCAAAATAAGGGGTTTAAAATTATCCATAGGTTTGATCATAATAGTTCATTATTGGAAACACAGAAATGATCAATAGGGTGTTTATTAAATAAAATATGTCAATAGAATGCTATGCAACCATTTAAATGATGTTGGGAAAGTATATTTAATAACATAAAATCACGTTTGTGATATATGACACAAATCATATTGCAAAATGGTATATGCACTATAATTTTATTTTTATAAGGAAAATCTTGAGATATATATATATATGTCTCCCACATCCTGCTGCCTCCCTAAAACATAGCCAGTAACTTTAAGTGAAAATTATTATATCCCCCACAAGGTCACGTCTTGAAGATGGTGATTCAGTTCAAGGGCTTCACAAACAAAGACTGTCACACAGCTGAGGCACCTGGGGACCCTAAGTCAGAGCCCTAGAAAATGTAGATTAGACACGGAAAAGGCCTTGCTATGGACTGAATGTTTGTGTTCCCCCCAATGTGATGGTGGGTGGAGGTGAGGCCTTGGGGAAGTGATGAGGTCAGGAGAGTGAAGCCCTCAGAAATGGAATTAGTGCCCTTATAAAGAAGACCCCAGAGAGCTCCCCAGTCCCTGCCACCATGTGAGGACACAGGAAGAAAACATCTGTCTGTGAACCAGGAAGTGGGACCTCACCAGACGTTGACTCTGCCTTGAGCTTAAGACTTCCAGACTCCAGAGCTGTGAGAAATAAATTTCTGTAGTTTATAAGCCCCCCTGACGGTGGCATTCTAGTATAATAGCCAGGACAGACGAAGGCAGGCCTGTATTCGTTATTTGTTCCTGTAAAGCACATCCCTCCAGAACTTAGTGACTTAAAACCACAGTCATTTATTGTCGGTCGTGGTTCCTGTGGGTGGTATTTGGGCAGTACTTGGGGAGGTGGTTCTGGCTGGGGGTCTCTCATGATGTTGCCATCAGCTGCTAGCTGGGAACTGGGGTCACCTCAAGGGCTTCTTTACTCAGGTGTCTGGTCCTTGGGCTCAGATGGTCAAAACATCTGGGGACTGACTGACACAGCTGGGCATTTCCCCCTGTGTCTATGTGGTCTCCAGCATGGCAGCTTCATGGTAGCTGGACTCCTTACATGGTAGCTCAGGCCTTTTTCTAAGTTAGCCTCAGAAATTACAGTGTCCCTTGGCCCATTTATTAGCAGCACGTCACCAAATCAAGCCATATTCTTGAAAAGGATTTAAGGAAAAGGAACAAGACGTCACTTTTTGTGGGAAGAGTGCCAAAATATTTGCAGACCAGTTTTGAAACCACCACAGGACCTTAGAGACCCAATAGCCCCCAGGGCTGGGCAGCTTCCACCCACTCTCCCTTTCAACTCACCCTCCCCGCCCTGTCCTCTGGCCCAGGAGGCTGGACCACACTTCCTCTCTGTTCTTAGTCCCAGAACACTTCACTCTCCCTTGTGGTTTCCCTGCATGCTGCCCACACCTCTATAGAGTCTTTTTAAAAAAAACTCTCCACCATCTGTTTCCTGCTGTGATCTTGAAAGCTACACTCACCTCTCTCATCTTACAAATGACGTGAGTGACTTACCCAAGCTCTCCGTCAGTGATCCAGGGCTTGGGACACCTAATCCAGAGCCCTTTTGTTTTCACTCATGGAAACCAGAATGAAACCCCTAGCACTCTTAGTTCCTCCTACAGGGAGTAATTGTTGCCTGTGTGTGTTTCCCTGCACAGTGCTGTGTCGAGCCAGAATAAAGCCGGAGGCAGCAGGAACATCCACTAGGACCAATGATGTCTTTATCTCAAATGTCGATGTTTTGTTCATCATGGATTTTTTGGCATTAATTTTCCTCTTATAACACATTGCATTATGCTGTTATTTATCTTGATGACTGAGTTTTTGTGCCCCAGGCAAGTGCCCTAATTACCCCACCTGCGTCCCAGCTCTGTCCCTCCAGCTCCCTCTTACCTTTCTTACTCCGCACCCAACAGCTGACGGTGGTCTTCTAGAGCTGACTCCAATATCGATTTCAGCACCTCCGCTCTTCCCTTTCCTCAGGTTTTACCAAACAAATCCCTTTACCTGGCTGGTGCCACGTCTTTGGACATTGTCAGCTGGTGAAAATTTTTAGTGGAGACAATTCTTTAATTTATAACTAGGTGGAGGAGCAGAAGCCCCTCTATTCCATTTGCTTTTAGGTACCACCCAGTAGTTCCAGGTGTGTGTGTGTGTGTCCTAGATGGGAGGATAGAGATGGGTGAGATGCAGGGCCAGACTTCCACAAGTTTACATTTAGAATTGAAGACAGACACATTAAAAGTTATAATAAATATAATAAAGGCTTTTCAGGCATCCTCCTATATAATAAAGAGCTAATATGCAAATGGTCATCACACCCTCACACCATCAGGCAGTAACAGCTCAGACACTCAACACTGGGGAGAGAAGAATGGGGGCCAGCCAGGCACAAATGAGCTCATAAGAGAGAAATGGGGACCAGCCAGGCTGCGGCCTGAGAGATGGATAAGCCACCTGCCTCGCAGCCCCAGGCGCCTGTGGCCTGGGCGAAGCTGCCCATCCATAGTCCCCTGTGGCAGTGGCTGGCCTAGGCGAAGCTGGCCTGGGTCCTGGGTGCCTGCGGCTGGCCAGAGGGAGGGACACCTGGGTCCCAGGTGCCTGTGACCAGCCAGAGGAGGGAATCCTGGGTCCCGGATGCGGTCAAGGCAGAGGTGGATAGGGGCGATCAGGCAGGCAGAGGGGTTAGGGACTATCAGGCATGCAGGCAGGCGAGTGATTAGGAGCCAACAGTCCTGGATTGCAAGAGGCAGTCGGACATTCCCCAAGGGGTCCCGGATTCAAGAGGGTGCAGGCCAGGCTGAGGGAGACCCCCCCACACCCCCACGCACGACTTTCATGCACCGGGCCTCTAATTTATATATAAAATACTACAAGTATAGGGCAGTTAAATCTGTTGCTCAGAGTTTATGGAAGGAATGAAGCAAGGGAAAGAATGAAGCAAGGGAAGGAAGGAAGGGAAGGAAGGAAGGAAAGAAGGAAGGAAGGAAGGAAGGAAGGAAGGAAGGAAGGAAGGAAGGAAGGAAGGAAGGAAGGAAGGAAGGAAGGATTGGTAGAGGGGGAAGCAGGCTGGCTGGTGGCAGGGGTCCCACAAAAGTGAGCAAAGAAGGCACCACAGATAGCTAACCACTGCCTAGCTTGCAGTTTTTCCGGTTGCTTTCCTTATTTAGAGCTTCTCATGCCACTCCACATAACTGGCAGGTTTTTCTCCTTTAGATCTATTCTAAGACACTAAAATGAGACTCTTCACACTTCATTTCTCTTCCGTCAGAGGAGAGGCTGATGTGACGTGCAGATGCACGTCACCTCTGCCCAATGACAAACACCAACGGCTCTGGCCCAGCTGTACTTTTCCCCTTGATGCAGGCAGTGAGGAATTATTAAATGGCATGTCATTATGATAGCTGGCTCGATATTAGTCATGGCATATTTTAGAGGCAGCCTGAAGGGAGTTGAGATAACAATGTCACTCCAAAGTCAAGGAGGCCGTGGCACAAACAGCAACCCCGAGCTCCTTTGCAGTTAGTGATGCGTCCTGCTTTGGCCAGCGCCACCTCGCTTTTTGCTCCTGGTTTGGTAATTTTTTAAAACCTAACATATAATTTTTTGAATTAATTTCCAGGGCTGTTGTCTTTGAAGGATTGATTACTTGGCTGAATATAGAGGGATCTTTTTAGTCTAGACTTTGTTTCTGACTCATTGTGATAACCTGGGCAGATCTTTTAATCTCTTGTCTTTCCTCCCATCACCACTGTTTGTTTGGAAACCTTGTCAAATCATTGCTTATTTATTCTCTGTGTCCCCACACCTTAACAAATGATGTTATTCAACAGTCCTTGACATAGAATCAAAACGCTATTCTCCTTGAGCAGTTCCTAATTATCTTCTGTTTCTGCTTTATAACTTCAAATCTCCCCTTTCCTCAGTCTTCTCAATTCTACTGCTCTCTACATTCAGCTTTTCTCTCTGATGCAGCTAAGCCACCGTCCATTAAGGGACATAATCTTTAATGGGATCCATTTCTAGCTAGCCTTTTGAAATGCAGTTCTGTAATTATACTTTAACTTAGTTCTCTCCTTTTCTAACTATGGCTTTTAAAGTCTGTTAATGTTCTAATAGGAAGCCATTCATTATATTTTAATAATAATATGAAAAACATATGCTATGCATGCACTCTTATAAAATCATCATTAGAAGGAAAGCCCTAGTGATAAAGACATAACATGATTGGCATAATTTAATAATAGCTACTATTTAAGGCTATTCTCTATGTAGAAGATATATCATATTTAATTTGTATAATAATTCCCAGTGAGAAAAGTAATTTTACAGGTGAGAAAACTTATGATCAAAGAGGTCATTAAACCAGAGCTTTTGCTTTTGAGTTTTTTCATTCTGTTGAAGATACCCATCATTTTGTGAATCCAGCATCCCTTTTTCTGGAAATTGCTTCTCTTTTTTTCATCCATATGGCTGTCAGGGGAATAGTCGTATTGTGACAGGATCCTTTCCCCTGGCCTTGGAGCCTTTCCCACAAAGTTTTGTGGACAGGGGATTATGAAAATATTGGTTCAGGATATTTTTATTTGTCAAATTGTAACATGGGAAGCTTAGAAATTTGTTGGTGGCTTATTTACAGGCATACAGACTGAGATGTAGGGTGAAGGCAGCCTGGGACAGAGACAGGGAGGTCGGATTTGAGCCCCTGCTTCCTGATTTCTGTCCATGAAAATGTCCCTGTGTCCTGATAATAATTCCCCTTTTTGTTTAACTTCCAATTTGCTGTCAGTCACTTGCTACCCTCAAAATCCTAATGTTTAGTACTCCTGGATTTGGGTTGAAAATCACTGACATTTGAGGGTTTAATTCAAAGGCTAATGGTTCCCCAAGTGTATTTGTTTAGGTTCTTCCTTCTTGATCCCAAACTGATGTGAAAAAATAAGTTAAACCTATTAAAAAGGGTTGCATTAAAAAAATAGCCAAATTCATTCAAAGAGCAAGTAATCTTGAAAACAGTTGAAAGTTCGTTGTTGTTGCTGTTGGCTAAGTGAGTTTTATTTAATCATCTTCATTTATTTCTTAAAGAACTCAATCAGATGTCCCATTTCCCAACACCTCAACATATCAGGCAGCAAAAGGAAAAGAAAAGTTTTCTAAAGCATGGATTGGTTGTATTCTCTGTTGAAATGACTAATGAAAGATAAAGTTTACTATTACAGATAGGGAATACTTTGAGAAGGTCTTTGCACCAACCCTAAAATAGGGATTTGGTATTGTGCAGTTCTTGCTGCTTCTGACACCTTGGTCCATAAGCTCACACTTGGCTGTCACAATCACATCATAGGTCACGTGGGTGACTACAAAGTACCCCAGTATTCTACTTAGAGTTCTCTGCCTGTGCCTCTTCAGGCTCAGCGGTTTAAAACTTGCCCCGCTCTCATGTTCATGGATTATATAGGGATCTAGATTGTGTAGCCACCTCCACCTTCAGGTTTAACACAGGTGACAATTTGCACTGGGGCTTTACAAAAGGAAAAATGTCTTCATCTTACGTAACAAAAACAATGTCTTAACCCTGCCTAACAATAGTTTAAGACCTAAAAAAAATAATATTAAAAAAATAAACAATGGTCAGGGACTGCATTAAATCAGCATTGGAGAGGTTGTCTTCAAAAATACAGAGAAAAACTAAAATGCCTGCAGAGAATGGAGGTGAATATACAGGTCATTCCAACAGCAGATTGGGGACTCTAAGTTTACTAAGAATATATTTCAAAATAACCAGTCAATTTGATGGAACAAATAGCTTTCAAATATTAAGCTAGTTGTCTGAATGACCAAATCAGTGGATGAAAACAATTTATCTTCAGTTCTCAGACATAGACCTATTTATTATCCAGAGACGTTTTCCTTCTGTCTAATCTAAATTGCTCTTCCATTGTTCTCACCCATTTTTAATACCTTTACTGATAGAGAATGGCTATCTGGCTTGTTTTTGTCTTCCAATTCTATCTTCTTAGTTTCCCTTGTAGAGTCTAATTTTCATCCTTTAGTTAAGCCAAACAAACCAACAAAAACCAGATAAAAGTCACAATGCAGTTTTCATTGGCTTAGTAGATATTTGCCAAGCTAGTGAAAATTACACATTAATTTCCCCACATAGGATTTGGTGGGAATAACGTACATCCCTTTGCTATACTTGTGAGTTATTAGATAAAATAGGATGTTACCCATTTGTGGTTATGTTTGTCCTGCTTCATCCCAGCTCTTCATGTGTGTGGTTCCTGAGGAGGGAGCATCAAGGATGCACATCAGGAACATTATTGTTGTCCATGAGTGCGTGTGTGTGTGTGTGTGTGTGTGTGTGTGTGTGTGTGTAGGGGCAGGTTGAAGAAGAATGTTTCAGTGGTGATGTAGCAAAGCAAGACACCGCAAAGTGGGATAAATGGGGTTCTCCAAGCTGAGTATCCTGGGAGCTGGCCAAGGCCATGGCTAGGTTAATAGCAAAGGAGACTGGGCTAGTGGCATAGGGAATGAGCGTGCCCAAGCCTCCCTCTGGGCACAGACTGCGGGGGACAGACTTGAAGCTGGCCTCGTGTGTTGGGGTTAAACCATTTATTTTTCTCCTCTATTATTCCTCTTGGGTTTCTTTATCTCCCCCCCGCCCCCTAAAATTTAGACATCTGTACAACTCTGGGATGGGGAGAAAGGCATGGTGGCCAGTGTTCATGACCTTTGGGGGAACTTCCCTCTCATGCTCTCTGTAGTCTAAGGACTATGGTAAGAACGCCTCCTGTTTATTAGTAAATAGCTAAGGGGCAGCCCCTTCAGAGCTCAGAATTGTCTTAAATATGAAAATATCAAGTTCTGACACCACTAGGTAAGTCATTGCTTAATTTTGAATATCCATAAACTAAAAATAGAACCATTTCATTTCCTTGCATTAAAACCCTGTATTATGGTCTCATTATTTGTAATAATTTCATAACAATGCAAGCTATGGTAGTGCCGTGTTTTCTGTCAGGCAGTGGTAAAGCAACATGAAAGGTTTTAGGATTTGTAGTTGCCTTGCTTAACATGTGGATTGGAAAGGGGTGAGAAAGATGAATGTGGAATGTCCCCACATTTCCCGCAATTTTAGACATAAAAGAGAAGCAATTCTCTTCATGTCTACTTAGCAAAGATAAGCTTATTCTTATTTCTGGATCGCTAAGTCATTTGGTTAGCCCTGGACATTGGCTGATGAACTGTTATAATTAAGCTTCTGGGCAGTTCTTTCTACATGAATATTAAAGTAATTCAGGTATTTGAAGGTGTGACATGGAATGACTTCATCTCTCAGTGATTCAGTTGGGTGCTGTGTCCTGACCCCAGTTAGCTGGCCCAGGAGTGTCTGCCATATATATATATTCAAGCTAAGTGACCGCTCCTCAGCTAAAATCCAGGAGCACACAGATGCCAGAGTTAGCTTTCCATTAGGGAAATGCTTACAAGAAACTGGTCCAGGATAAAGCAAAGGCTAAGGGGCAGAAAGAAAGCTTGAATTACATTATTGCAATATTCTGCAAAATCCGATTTCGACTTCTGTTTTGCTTCCCTTTGGAGCTGAAAGCGCCTCAAGTTTCTCCCTGAGAGGCATGAACAATTGCATATTACTATATTTTCAGAGATTTTCCAGCACGAGTCCATCCATCCAAGGTTACGAGGCAAGGCTGCATGATAAGGTTGTTATGTGTTTGGGTATTTTATGCATGAGTGTAACCTTGTCACTTTGCTTTGCAAAACCAAAAATCCCCTACATATGCTCAGGACAGGATAATTCAGCATTTGCCAGGCCCAAAATGCCCTCCCTTTTCCTCTTTCCCTGCCTCATTGTTTCTCCCACACGTGGGTTCAGTAAGTTGTAAGAGTCTGGAATCATGCTTGCTGAATAATGCTAGCCCACTCTGAAAATTTGGGAGAGAGCTGGACCCTCGTCATCACCACGCACTGTGTCACTGAGACAGGGTAACCCATGGTTACTGAGCTCAGATCAGTTAAGGAGTAGACAGCCTTCCCTCCTCACTGCTCTATAAAAGAGACCCAGCCAGGGGACCCCGCCAGCTGCCAGCGCTCAGCCTCAGCCGGACAAGGTGTGGAGTAGAGCACACCAGCTGCCGAGGCAGGACCAGCATGTCTCCCTTCTTCAAACTCCAGGGTCGCTTCATCCTGATCTTCCTGGTGGCTCTGAGAGGGGAGAGCCGATCCCTGGAGGTGAGTGGTTCCCTGGCTGACCCATCACACCTCCCCTGGGGAGTGTCCAGCCGTGGAGGGGAGGGCAGGCTGCGTAGGCGCGTGCCTTTGCTGGGGTTAGCGCTCTCTTCCCTCTCCGCGGGGCGGTCTTTCCCCAGACTGGGTTTCCTTCCTGCCTCTTCCTCCTTCCCCTGGCCGCCTAGGTACCCTGTCTGATGGAAAGTATCCCGTCACTCGATTCTCTTTGCTGTAAGGCAGAGAGGGTGCCCTCTTTCTGGCCCCCTTTCCCACCTCTTCAACTTTTCCCAACTGACCCATGTTCCTTGCCAGCTGCGGGAAACCGGGGACCAAGACCCTTTCCTGCTCCTCGGCGCCCATCTGAAGCGGGAGCTGGCCGGGGAGCCGCTGTACCGCCGCGCTCTGCGTGAGTTGGGGCTGCCCGGCCGGGTTCACAGGCAGCGGAGATGTGGGGAGGTGTGGGCTCTGCGCCAAGGGCAGCAGGCTCCCGGGCATCACAGAGAAGGGGCTGTCCAGGGGCATGATTCCCATCGCTAAGGGTCCGTACCACCAGCAGCGCAGCAGCTGTTGGGGTTTTGCGCCCTGGGACACCCGAGCAGCGCGCAGCCGAGGCTGCGAGTCCGGCTGGGAGTCGGGCGCGGGGCACTGCAAACCTGGAAATAGGGGCGCCGAGAGAGACTGCCGGGGGGGGGGGGGGGGGAGCTGGCGCCGCAGGGGCTGCAGCCGAGACGCCTAGCCCTATGCCCTGCCCGCCCTCAGGGTGCCTGGACATGCTGAGCCTCCAGGGCCAGTTCACCTTCACCGCTGACCGGCCGCAGCTGCACTGCGCCGCCTTCTTCATCAGCGAGCCGGAGGAGTTCATCACCATCTACTACGACCTGGTCTCCATTGACTGCCAGGGCGGGGACTTCCTGAAGGTGAGGTGTCCCCACCGAGCAGCCCGGGCACCCACCGCGCGGAGGGGAAATGGGCGGGGGTGCTGCGCCCGTCGTGGGGCAGCTGAGTTTGGGGGAGGCGTGACATTCTTAGACGCTCCGCTGGGGCAGGAACCTCTTCTCAACCTCAAGACCTCGCCCCACACCAGGAAGGGCTGGTGCCTAAGAGGTTTCGCAATGATTTAAAATCCCCTCTGTGTACTCTTGGGGCCGACGCTTCCAAAGACTCGAACTCCCGTTGCTAAGCGCTGGGTTACAATCTAGGGCCGATGTACAAACCAGCGCGAGCCCAGGTCCACCAAGAGGGCGGGTGCTGAGGGAGGCCGGCCCCGCAAGTCTGAGATCCGAGCCTGCTTTGCTCCTGCTGGTCCGGAGATGTGCCAGGCTCCCCACGGTTGTCTTCAAAGCCGCAGGACTCAGGCTGTTGGGAGGGGTGCTGAGAGGAAATCTAGTCTGAGGCAGGTGGGAGGGGAGGACAAGCCCCCCGACCTCACATCGCCTCCCCCAGTCTTTGTCCATAAGCCAAACAGGCCAGCTGGGAATGGCTGATGGAGTTCTACAGCCCAGTTAAAAGGAGCATGATTAAAATCTGCACAGTGGGATTATTTTTACAATGGTGCCTTGGTTCCAAACGCTGTAGAAGAGGACTGAAGCAATTTGCCGCTGGTGTTGCTAATGGGAAACGAGACTGCACTCAGTAAATTGGAGACCTGTGGTGCTTTAAGAGCAAAGTCAGTGGACTCTGACCTTCCGTCCAATTGCAAACTTTAACAAGTGAAGGGGGGAAAGTCCTGAGCCATACACCAGCCACTGTCCGAGCGCTGAAGTAGTTCTTGGTATTTTAATGTCTGATAAAAGTAAAACAAACAAACAAAAAACAACAAGGAAAGTGGGCTTATATAACCATTGGCAGGTGAGTCAAGTTGCAGCTTCAGTTTTTTCCTGCTGCAGTGTTTTTTAAAAAAGATTACTTTATTCATATTTCAATGAGGAAAAGCAAGAGAATAACTGAAACCCAGCTATTGTGCTCTGTAGTTTGATTTACGAAGGTGGCTGAAGTATAATAAAGTTTACTTATTTTGGAAACTTCAAGGTTTATAAAGACAAAAATGCAATAAATAGTTAATAATATTACTTGCAAATAACCCTCACAGTAGAAATATATACAGATGGAAAGCAAGTGGGCAGAGGAGTGCAGGCTGTCAATTCCACACCTGTCACTTAAGGAGTTGATGGGAGTGATCACCTATGTCTGTGTTTTTGTTGGAAGGTGTTTGATGGTTGGATTCTCAAAGGGGAGAAGTTCCCCAGTTCCCAGGACCACCCTCTTCCCACAACTGAGCGGTACATAGATTTCTGTGAGAGTGGTCTTGGCAGAAGGAGCATCAGATCCTCCCAGAATGTGGCCATGATCTTCTTCCGGGTCCATGAACCAGGAAATGGGTTCACATTAACCATCAGGACAGATCCCAACCTCTTTCGTAAGTGGGCTCTCAGTCTTCTCGGGTGGAAGGCAGTGGGGTGGGGGCAGGGGTGGAGGGGAGGCGTAGATCAAATCTGCTTTTCAAAGGGAGTATCATTGCACAGACTTAAGACATTTGAAGTGAGGAACGATTTGAATGGAAATTCTTTTGTAACTAGAAATGGCCAAAAAGGATATTTTCTATTTATTGTTATGAAAATCAAATCACAGTTTTTAATTTATTTCCCAGTCTAGATAGGATACTACTTTAGGGTGAGTAGAATTCTATCTTTTTGTTCAGTATTTTATTCTAATCTCCTAAAATACAGTGCATTCAGTGACAAATTTTAATCCCTCCAAATCATTCCACTCATCTGGGGTAAGCTTGAGGGATCAGATAGGAAGTTGCAGTTTTAGATATTTATGCAAAGATGGGAAGACTGCATATCTGGGATGTGTTAGGCAGATTTCATGCCTGGGCAGCAGGTTGGACCAGCACCTCAAAGTTGCCTTCTGATTCAGCATCTCCCACTGTAATATAGTTCATTGCTGATGGATATGCCCATAGATGCTAAAAAGCTGAACAGCCCAGGCCTAAAATACATTATCTTAATCAAAATGACTTCATTCATCCGCTTATTTTTCTCCTATTAAAACAAACAAACAAAAAAATTAATTGGATGAAAGAAGGTGAAGGGATTAGCCAAATAGCATAAGCATAACACACAGACTACAAGATGGTGATGGCCAAAGGAAGGGGGGGGGGCCTGGGTGGAGGTGGGTAAAGAGGGGGAAAATGGGGACATTTTCAGTAGCATCAACAATAAAAATAAAAAATTAATTCAGGAAAAGAAAACTTATTATTCATTTTTGGTTGCATGCAATAGTATTAGTATTACCACTTCATATGGTCAAATAGACCTAATCAGCCAAAGAATAATGTACTGACTGATCTTTCAATTTTTGTGTTTTGTTTTTTAAAATTTTGAAAGAAGCCCCCAAAAGAGGCTGTTTCTGAGGACTGGAGCAGAATAATCCTAGAGGGAAAAAATGAAATATTTCTCATCTATTTTGTTTGGTTATAAATCAGAAGCTTCCAGAATTGTCAAGGAATTTCAGTTCTTTTTGAAATTAAGTGGAATTAAAAAATATGGAAGGAGGCAAGAAGTAGTTTTGACCTGTTCTGATAAGTCAGAAATTTTTTTTTTCGGGGGGAGGTAGAAACTGATGCTTCTAGTTTCATAGTTAGAAGAATAAATTTGTAAGTCTAGACTTGACATACGAAACAAAAAATTTCAGAAAATTCTTAGGAGTAAATCAAACATTAAAATTTATCTTTTAGTCAACTTACCCTTTAACACTCAGCAAATATTTATTCAGATGTAAGCCTGCTTTCTATTTTTTTCTCAGCCTATTTCATGACTGTTTTATTGTTTATTTATTTTGTTATTTAAAGAATAACATTGGCCCCAAATTCAATGAGTGAAGGTTCCAGACAGATAGGGTTTGAGTTCTGGCCCTATCTGGCTTTCAGCTTGAAAGTCTTGATTCTTCCAGACTCCCAGCTTGAACTTGGACCCCAGTTAACTGAAGTGTTACAGCCAGTATTGTTTGGTTGGTTATGAATTTAGGTCTTCTGATTATAAAAAAGATAACCCCCTGAGATAAATATTAAAAGCCCCTGGCAGCCCAAAGGCTTCATCCATACATCCCTGGTGGCTTTCATTCCCCAAATCTTTCCCACCTCTAAATTGCCTTTGTGAAATGTACTCTCTTCTGAGCCACAAGGCCCTAGACCATGAGTGGGAGCCTAAAATAAGGATGGAGCAAATGTCTATAAAAACCAGCATACCAAATGGTGAAAATGTGATTTTTTTTTCTTTCTGCAAAGCCTGCAATGTCATTTCCCAGACCCCAGATGGAAAGTTCACCCTGGTAGTCCCACATCAGCATCGAAACTGCAGCTTCTCCATAATTTATCCTGTGATGATCAAAATATCTGATCTTACCCTGGGACACTTCAATGGCCTGCAGTTAAAGGTGAGTTGCTTACTTGCTTTCAAATTATTTACTAAAGCCACAGCTTTATCAGAGCAAAAGTATCATACAGGGTAAACACGGACATTAGCAATTGGAGTAGTCTGTCCTGTTTGACTGTAAAGTCTCACAGGTGTGTGCCCCCACTGCTTTAACTAAACCCCTTTTCTGTTTCTGTTAAGCTGAAAGTTGCACACTCAGGTGTCCCCTGTGCTACTTGAATACTTTTCTTGTAATGCAAGAAATGTTTTCAATTGGTAAATGTGTGGCATATAATTACAATTGCACTCTCTTGTACTTGCCTCTTTAAAGAAAAAAAATCTCCTAGCAGAACCTAGTATGAGTCATCTACACAGCTGTTTTTCTGACTATTGGAATTTTCTTTTGACGTGAAGGAAGTATCTGATTGACTGTGTTATGAAGAAATGCTAAGTGTAGCATAAAATGTGAAATTGGATTTTTATATTGCAAAATACAGTGAAGTTTTAAAGAGTTTTTTTGACATTACATTTAATTCAATACATTTTGCAACAAATATTAGTTGAGATTCTCCATCAACTTGTTTTCCCATGAACTTCTGTATGGATCTTAAGATAAATGCTGAGCTTGACCACATTTACTTGCATGGGTGTCTTCTCTCTGAGTCATCCTCCTCATTTCCTTTACTTTCTCTTGTGCTGAGGTTAAGATAGCTCGTGTATTTGCTGGCATCAAGGACAGCCATACTTTCTAATCAGACAGATTTCAGGGAAAGCCAAATAGGACTAGGACTAATAAAAGGAGCATATCTAATTTCCTTTAAGCTCTAAATTTGTGGGCCAATGCTTGTTTGTTTGTTTGGAGGGCGACTTTAGTGGAAGAATATTTCTTGGATAAAGACCAGAACAAGTGGGTGTCTATGTATGACATAGCCTTATTGCCTTGAGGTTGTCCATATGTTATTCCTGATGTACAGTATAAAAGACAGCAAGAGTGATACCAGACTGGGAGATCTGCACTTCAGTAATTCTTGGCTATGAGGCGTAATCTTGGTGTTTCCTCTTTAAAAAAATAAAATTAAAGACTGCATTCTTCTAGGCATCTTTTTCTTTTCCAAATATTTTTTTGAGTTCTCACTATGTTCAAGGCACTATACTAGATGCTGTAAATCAACAACAAACAAAACAGATCCTGCTCACATGAAACCTGCATTTCAGTGGCATGTGACAGGCAAAATTGCATATATTTCAGCTAGTGATGAGTGCCTTATGGAAAATGAAGTGAAGTGCTGTGATAGATAGCAAGTGGGGACAAGGGAGCAGAAGGAGGGGTGGGGAGCTCCTTGAGATACTAAGGTGGTCAGGAAAGAAACCTGAGAAGGAGACAAAATGAGACTTTAGTGATAGTTATGAGGGACCCAGCAGCCACAGGAAGAGCCAGGAACAGAGAGAACAGTAGTGTAGAGGCCCAGAGGCAGGAATGAGCTTATTGGGTTCCAGAAATGGAAAGAAGGACAGATAGAGGGGGAGTGATATGAGACGTGTCAGGGAGATGGGCAGGGCCAGGGTGCGCTGAGCCCCACGGGTCATTTTTTAATTTATTCTAAATCCTTATCAGTAGAAATGATAAACATCATCCCAATAGCAGAAAAAGTCCTTTATAAAGAAAAGGAAAAGAGGTGAGTTGAAAGAAAGCCCTATCTATCTATGAAAACTCTCTGACTGCATGCACTGATTCAAATATTCCAGTATGTATGACTGAATGGTTTCATTTTTTCACACATCTTATGTGGAGTTTACAGATTCCCATTTCATCATTGCAGTCCTTGAACTTACTTTAAAAATGCACACACATTTTAAAAAATGATTACTCTACTGATTTAGAAAAGCAATTCTTATCATTTTTAAAACTGTAAACGCCTTTTAATTTTCATAGTCCTAGATGTTGAATGAAATGGCACTATCAGGTTGTCTAGGGCTGACAGAGTGAATTCACCACTTGCCATTGGTCAAAAGGTTTGACTCCCAGAGTTGGTTTGAATATCTCTTTCCCTGTTGCTATTCTCTCAGAAACCTGCAGCAGGCTGTGGGGAGAAAGGAGACTTTGTGGAGCTGCTGGGAGGAAGTGGATTGGACCCTTCCAAGATGGTGCCTTTAGCTGATCTCTGCTATCCCTTTCATGGCCCTGGTGAGATGTTTCTTTGATCATTATTTATGTGCCCATCAAGATTATTTCCTTAAGTAAAACAACTAACATTTCTTATACATGGGAAGGCAAGTCCCACCAAAAATCTTCAATTTTGCACATTGAGTCAGTGTGAGGATTTTACACTTACGACTAGGTACACTGTGAAGAATGCATCACCAACATATCTGACACTGGGAGAGAAACCCACGAAGTAACAAGGATGCGTTTTTAAGGTTGGCCCTAGGTAAAACTGGGAAGGAATTGGCGATTATCTTTAAAGAGACAAGTAAAACAGGAGAGAAACGGCAACAGTCTTTAACCTCACGGCAAATTCTTAGCAAAGCCCCTTTCCTTTCTTGTTACCACAGATCGTTAACCAGCTAGATGATGAAGCTGTAAATCAGCTGTTGCCTGTTTTAATTAAAACCAGGTCTGCACACCAGTATTTTTTTCTCTCTGAGCTAATACTGGGAACCTTAATAAACAAAACATCTCTGAAATAGAGTTAATATGCATCGGTCACCACTAAGGCCCAACATGTGGTGTCCACTGTCCCCCATTCATTCCTACAGAAAAGAGCTTCGGATGAGATTTAAGGTAGGACTGGATCCAGGGCCAGCTTGATAATCAAGGCAAAGGCAAGAGGTTTCTAAGAACTCACTTTGCTGAAAACACAGGGTTATTTAATGCTAATTTACACTTGAGCTCTGGTTTAAACTGTCAGTGCAAGTCACTTCTCTTGCCCTTTGCATGTGTTCTCTGAGGCAATGCATCCTTCCATGCCAATGGGAGATGCATTTGAACTGGGTAAAAAGATTAGATTAAAGATGAACAAACACCCATACCTTATAATTTAGATCATTGAAGCCAGAGTAATTTTGGTGCTTGAATTATATGAATTGAATTAGGTAAAATGGTAAGACTAATGCCAAAAAAACCCCCACTTTTGCCTAAATTATCCAGATGATTGAAACTAGTCTTAAAATAATTTGAAGGCTTGAATTCTATGACTCATTGTTTCATTTTAACTTCACTTTTTTCTTTCATTCACCATGTTTCCATGAGCCCCTCCTAAGTTGTTCAGACAATGAAGAACTACTAGGGACCCTGCTCTTTCAATTGGACTTTCTTAGTAATCATGTCAAATCAATAATGTGCACATTAACTAAAGGAAAATGGGGTATGTTATATAGATTAAAGTTCAGAGCAAGATCAGAAAAAGAATGACCTTCTAAGTCATTTAAGGAAAATTAAATTTAAACCTCCTTGTAGAAGCATAATGCAGACTCCCTGGTTCTTATATTAAAATAATGTCTCCAAATTGACTTTTACCTCAATATGTAACTCTGTCTGGCGGTTTTATTTCATTTAAAACCAGGCACCTGTTTGTCAAGTGCCAGTTACACAATAATGCTAGTGTTTCTCAGAGACAAAGTGGGTGGAGCGAGATTAAGTAGATTAAAACCACAGAAGGGATTATTATAGGGCAGATAAATCCTGTCTCAGGAGCCTGAGGCTGGAAGAGTAAAATAGAAGTAATTTGTAATAAAAATGATGTGTTTCAATATGTAACTACTCAAACACATCTGTACCAGAAAGCTATATAAACATTGCTAGGTGCTTGTACAAATAATGGATAAGATTGTATTTAAGAGAAGTAAGGATATCAATAGTCAATTCTTCTATGAAGCACAGGAAAAAATGAGAGAGAAATTGAAAAAATGAGGAAAAAAAGTAGGTGGACAATGGTACAAATGAGAGAGAAATGGAAAAAATAAGAAAAATGTAGGTGGACAATGGGAAAAAATGAATATATTTAGTGTGGTCTATCTAAATCATGTAAAATATTTTTTGTTTATATGTAAAACAATTATTATCTAGGCTCACAAAATAATAAACAGGTGATCTTTTTGGTCAACATCAATGTTTAGCGGTGCAATTTAGCCTCCAACCTGCCCATTAAATATCACTTGCACCCCCAGATGTTATGACAACCAAAAACTGCCCCTGCTAATTTCCAGCCTGTCCCTGGAAGGCAGTGCTGTCTCCACTGAACTAGAGTGAAGGTTCTTGCCTCTCTGCGGCCAGATTTATTTGGCTAACAGTGTTCTTGCACAGGAAGAGAAAAGCTGAGCTCAATGTCACAATTCTGAAGTTAATTCTATATTCTAACAAACATGAAAACAGAAACGTTTCCCCTCATGGCATGGTTTGAGCCCATGAGAAGAAGATACAACCGCTCACTTTCTTTGAGTTTAAATGATCTTGTTGACAGAAGTGGTTTTGCTGTGTGGTTTCTAACTTGCTGGGAAACTTTTTACTTTTTCCATGAATGACAGCCCAAATGAAAATTGGCTGTGACAACTCGGTGGTGCGCATGGTCTCCAGCGGAAAACACGTAAACCGTGTGACTTTTGAGTACCGCCAGCTGGAACCATACGAACTGGAAAACCCCAATGGAAACAGTATCCGGGAATTCTGTTTGTCTGGTCTTTGAATAACCAATTCAGTGAATTTACATGCTGCTAGCAAAGTAAGTGTTTGATAGGTATTATGTATGATTTTGATGACCACTAGTTTAAAGCCTTTCCTACCAGTCAGTATTCACAGCGTTGAGCAAACACACACACACACACACACACACACACACACACACACACACACACACGTTTTTGTACCTTGCTTCTTTTTCATTTGTAATATATGAATGACCACATGGCCCCTGCCTTGGTAGTAAAACAGTTTTTTGTAATTCTTTGGTATGCTACAAACCTGAACTGGTAAGACAAGTGCAAAGCAATGTGCAATTTTTAAAAATGTGTCTCAAGGAAAAATACTATAAAGAGATAAAAAGGGTAGCATTCATATCCGTTTTATAACGGAAAACAATTGAATGTCTGTGTACACCAAAGTAGTTGCTTCTGTTTATTTATTTTCTGCTTATTATTCTGTTTACAATAGATAATAGTTGTAGCTACTACTTAATGATTTGCATCAACTTGTTTTTAACAAACCTTTGTAGCAAGGAAAACCTTTCCCATCCATAATACAAAAATGAATAAATACATTTGGGGTGTTGGCACCTTGATATTGCGCTTTGTTTTCTGAGTTGTCTCCTTCCTTATCATCATCAGAAAATTATGTTCTCATGTGGTACACGGCCAAATGCTGCACAAAACCATTTTAGACTTTTAGAACTAGTGAGCCCTGGCCATTGGGGCAGAATTATTTAGAGTAGAAGGTGGATTACAGTGTTTGCACAAACAACACTAACTGATGAGGGAAGCAGAATGTAGGGATCCCTTTTTCACTGTCCTCCAAGAAAACTGAACATACATATCTTTGTCACAGGGGAGTACTTTTCATCAAGGACAACAGGGCCTTACAGCTCTCAGACACAATTTGCTGAAATATGAATACTTCTTTGGTACTGAAGGCAGTTCACTGTTGACTGAGCCTTATCCACATTTATCTTGAGACTAAGTATGTGGCATATAAAAGACACTTAAGGCCATAAATAAGGTCCTGAGCAACAAAGGAAATACTCCTAAGTGATATCCTCTTTCCTTTGAATTAATGGATGCAATCTGCAAAGTGTGCCATAAATAATGGCCTTATTATGATTCCTGAACATATTTAATATAAAGTTTATTTTATAATGGAAAGTACTAGAATCCCATATACTGAAATCTGAAAAACAGACAGAAAGAAAAACATTGATTGCAATTGTAAAAACAAAACAAAACAAAAAAACCCAACAACCAGGATTTAGCACAAATTTTGGCTCAGTAGATATTTTGTAACGAGTGAAAACTTTTGCAAATGAATGAATTAAATACCTGCATGGGTGGCTGGATGGATGGGTGGATGGGTGGATGAATAAAACTGGGATAAAGGCTGGGATGAATGAATAAGTGCATGGATGGATGGATAAATGCTGGGGGAATGCCTGGAGTGATAGAATAAATGCTTGAATGGATGGATATATAACTCCTGATTAGTTATATAAGATGTTGGATTCCTTGTTTCATAGAAAACAAATTCGTGAAGTTGAACCCTTTTATCTTTTACACAGTCCTGCTAGCAACCTAAGAATCCATGCAGTCACTTATATCACTATTAAAAGGTTCTGGCTTTTAACCCTCATGATCCCTTTATGCTGCATAGAGAAAATGTTCTGAGGTAAGGAGGCAAGTATTTTACTGAGCAAGTTAGAACAATCTGCTCTTATTCCTAAGGGACATTTTGAAAGCTACTAGCTTCTCTGTACTAAAATAGGTGGGACTGTGGTCCCTAAGCTTCCTTCTAACCTTTACATTCTGCAGCCGTTCATATGTCACATATTGTATTTCAAAGCTTGTTATTGCATAATATTGAGCATTCTTTGAGAGGGTGGCCACTCCAGGGAACTGTCCATGACTCATTCTTGGGAGATCCATGACTGGTCTTCATTCCAAAGGATGAGGCAACTTTATGGAAAGAAAATAGTAATGACATCTCCATTAATCAGGTGAAATATTATATGAAATTTGGGCCAAATTTGACTTTCTAAGAAAGGTAGTGTCCATAGTGGTTAAGGTTATCAACTCTGGAGGCAGATCTTTTTGAACCCAGCTCTGCCACTTACTTGAGCAAATCACTTATAAGTGACTGTTGCTCAGTTTGTAGTCTATAAATTGAGGTAATAAAGACATATCCTTCAAATAAAAGTTTTTGTCAAGATTAATGGATAAATATATCTAAAGCCCAAGAACCATGTCTTGCACATATGAGCAGTTATTTTTATTATTTCTTCTAAGCAAATATGCTATCCCAGGTTCTCTGTTCTCATAGTGGGGCATTTGCTTTGTGCTCTGAAGGGTCTGTATTGATTCAGTTGTTCCTTTTCATCCCAGAACAATTTGTGAGGAAGCTAGGGTTAGTCAGGGTTGTTGTCTGTGATGCAGAAGCAAAGTAAGATTCCTGGGAATATTTGAGGATAGGTCTTGTCAGGCCCTATCAGGTCTCCAGAGCCTCTTCTCGCAGCTGACCCCTATCTGTAGGCTCAGCACTACTCCAGGGTCAATCCTGACCTTGGACAGGAGACATTGGAACAGCTTTTGTCCAACATGCTGGTCATCAAGGAGTCACCTCACAAATAGGCTGTCTTGACTCTCCACGCTGTGCCTAGGCCCCCTCTCTGTAGTCTTCCTATCTCTTGATTATTTCACTCTTGCTCTTGCCTGCTCCTACTATTGTTGCCACTCCTAACCTCACATGGTCCTAAATACTATTAGGTGACTTGGGCTCTACTATTGATGACTAAATTCCCAAATTCCTCCTACCTCCATGCCTAAAATTCTAAGCATTTTTGCTCATATGTTTTAGGTCACTGTGTTCTTTACTCTGGATACTTTCCTACCTCCTATAAAACTGTTTCTTCCACTGTTTTCTAGCCTGTTTTCTGTGGAATATGTTGGTCTTCCTATGACATTGGATTTTCTTCCAGTATCTAAAGCAGCATGTCTTCTTGATCTCCAAACTTTTCCTGGTCCTCTTGTTTCATTTGAGAGGATAGGGCAGAAATGCTAGGCGTTCACCAAAAGTCATTTCTTTTACCTCCTGAGAATGCAGTTAGACTACATTTCACCTCCCTTACAGTTACGTTAGGCCATATGACTGAATTTTGATGGAAGGAGTGTGAGTAGAAAAGATGTCCAACCTTCATGTAATCCTCTGTACTTTCTCTTTCTTCCCCTATCTAATGGCAAGATATTGAAGTTCTAATAGAGGACTTCAAGGCTATAAAAGAAGACAGAGCCATAGGATACAAGGAGCCTGGATCCCTGAATGATCATATGGAATGCTGTTATTGACCAGGAATTGGACTTTGTGTGAATGAGAAGTAAACTTTTATTTTGTTAAGCTACTAAGATGATGATGATATTATAGTATTGAGTATTACCATATTTCATACAATGGGCCTGTCTAAATTATATTCTCAGCTATTCTCTAATTTCCCTGACTGGTTTTGCTGCAGCTATATAGACAGGCCTGATCCGATTGTCTTTCAGAGAAAAATAACCCAAATGCATATCTTTGATTTCACAAAGATCAGACTTTATCTGATATCATTGTATCCAACTTTTCCATATTCCTTAAAGAATCCTCTAAGAATAGTGATTCTTAGATTATATCTCTTTGAAAATCTGACAGAAACTATAGATCATCTCCCAGGAAAAAAAAGGGGGGGGGGGAAAGGCCACATGGACAAGGACACCCCGCATTTCTGAGAATTCACAGATCCCCGAGGCCCACCCAAGGTTCAGTATCAGAATCTCTGCTCTAGGAGTAAATAATAGATAAAACTAAGTTTAAGACTAGTCTTCTTAAACGTGGCTGTCCTCCCGTCAGTGTTAAAAAAACAGTCACTGGTTAATTTAGCTGTGAAATAAGTTCACCATAGCAATGTAATGTTTCTGCTTTTATAATTTACTATTTGATTTTGCCTTTTACTACATGGGTTTTTCTGACCTGCCATGTAGTTTTAGCTAAGGGAGGAAATGCATTTGAGACAGGACAAATTTTTGTGGTAAAGATCCTTTCAGGTCTCTCCTACCTTCAAATTTTCCTTTCTTGCTATTTAATAGGGAGGCAACATTCCCGGAGTTTGCCTGCAAAATAGAATCTTTGTGAAATGAAAATAAAGATACGATGGACAGGATTTACTTGGAGGCCATTTGTTTATGTACTTAACAACACCTGATAGAGAGTTGTGGTTAGGAGCTCCTAATATAGGGTAATCACATGAAATTATATCTGAATACACTCTTATTTGTGCAGTGGAGTATTTCAGAGGAGAGAAAATTCTTTATATGTTCAAGTAAGCAGATTGAATGGCCCCAGTTCTAATGGGACATTTATAATAATTACCATCCATTTTTCTCTTTGCATTTGAAAGGTTTTTTTCTTGTGTTAAGACATACTGTACAAAGAGAGAAGAAATAGAGGCGAGAAAGGAAACATGGGTAAAAGAAAGAAGGCTTGATTAGATGGTTTGAAAACATTACGAAAATCATGGTCTCCAAATTGGATTCTGGGCTTTGCTCTTAGTAACAACAATGTACTTCTCCCTGTGCAGCTGAACAATTAAAAATGCGAAGTGTTTTGTGCTTTAAGAAGACTGGATGTCAATACTAGGACATACAGCTGTATGAGTTAGACAGAAACATGATCGTTGTGACTAGATGGGTTACCAGATGTTGGGGTTTCCTAGAAAGAAGAATATCTCTTGCCCTAGCCGGTTTGTCTTAGTGGATAGAGCATCAGCCTGTGGACTGAAGGGTGGTGGGAGAAATTAAATATGAAATGTTGAGAAGAAGACAGTCTCAGATGAACATCCCATTAAGGTGATTGGAAAAGGTAACAAGGAACTGACAAAACTACTAGCTGGCTGAAAGTTTGCAGAGTTAAGCAAAAAGAGAGCTTGCTTTGGGGTTGAAGTGCAGTCAAAGACAAACTGTGCCATCCCTTAGTTTTGCCAAGGACCAGCTTGGAATGCCATTTTGCTTGTGTAAAATAGTTGGGACCAATGATACAGCTTTAGAAACAAAATGTCTTCTGTGGATATGTCTTCTGTGGGTAGAGGCATTTCAATGGAGGGAGAGGAAATCAGACTTCAAAACCAGACATGGGGTGAGTTCTAATCCAACCACTAATCATCTGTGTGAGCCCATCACCACATCTCTCTGAACATCAGCTTCCTCACATGTGAAATATAGACAGGACCACTTGCCTCTTAGTGTGATGGCTCCTTAAAGTGCCAAGACCATTCTAGGCACATGACAGTCACTATGAATATGAGTGTCCGTTTCCTGGAAAACTTGTTTATTAGTCCAGGCTTTGGTGATGTCATTTCATCTTAAATGCTGTATAGGAGTGTGTGACTTAAAGGAGATAAGAAGTGGCTAGAGGAGACAAAGCTTGCTTTTGAGCTTTTGTTTTGACAGAGTTTCCAGGCGGTATTCCTAGAATAGCAGCCTCCTCTATTTGGTGCTGCTGGAACACGGTGCCTGATTCACAGGCCGGAAGCTCTGAGCTGACTGGGTGAGCACAGAGACAGGGACAGGGCAGAAGAAAATCCTGAGGACCAAATACTACACAGCCTGGAAACATTTTCTTGTGATAAACTTAGCTTAAGTTACCAAGGTTTCTTCTTACTGCATGAAACAATGCCCTTTTCCCACTTTTGGGGGAAATCTTAGACCCTAAAGCTAATGAAAAACTGTGGTGCCTCAAAAGAGAGACCCCGTTGTAGGCAGCTGCTGGTAATGTTATTATTGCAACAGAAGTCTATATTTGGCAGTGCTTCTTAACCTTTAATGTGAATGTGAATTTCCCAGGGATCTTGGCAAGAGTCAGACTCAATTTTGGTACGGGAACCTAGAGTATGAATTCCTAACACCTCCGGGGGATGCTGATACTACTGATCCATGAACAGGAGGGTATCTAGACCTGTATGGAGGAAGGAGATTACCTCTCAATGTAGCAAGCCAAAGGTTGGTTTATTTGTTTGTTTTTCTTGAAACCTTGTGCTATATAATAAGAACCTCCTATACTTTCTTTCCATCCTCTCACTTGTGTTTGGAACAACACAATGGAAAGAGCAAGTTGTAACTTGTGAACAGCAGACACATTAATAAAAGAAAGGTCCAGAGGGAGAACCCAAGACCAGCCTGTTGCCATGATGGCAGGTTAATGACAATACACTGGAGAACATGCTCCCTGGAGTAGGTGTCAAGTGACAACATCTTAATTACCCATGGAAAAGACTGACCGTTTCCAGCAAATAATTATTTCTTAATCTTAAATACACTTTCTGGCCATTTATAACCAAACTAGAGGCTCCGTGCAAAATTTGTGCACAGGTGGGGTCCAGCCGGCCCACCCCAATTGGGGCCAATTGGTCCAGGCTGGCTGGGGGGAGGGGCTGTGGGAGATGGCAGGCCGGCCCTGCCCCTGATCCTGGTGGGGGCCCCACCTCCTGGTTGAACTCCTAGTGGTGGAGGGGACAATTTGCATATTAGCCTTTTATTATATAGATATCTGATATACCTTCCCCGATTAGGAGAACCCCTTCTTAGCTATCACTTCTCAGCAGCAGCCTCAACCCCACACCACACACAAAATACATTTAGCTATTGTGAATTGTTTGAACTTCTCATTATTTGTTATGGTTCACTGAGTTTTAACTACAGATGGAGAAATGAGAAGGACATACAACTTCCCTTCTGGCAACTTCTTTTATGCTTGTGGGTAAAACCTCAACTTAGGGCAAGGGAAGCGGGTTGTCTCATGCCCTCTCTAAGGCATCTTCTTGACTTTGGCTGCCTGCCACTCTCCACACTTCACAGGCCCTGCTCACTTCTCTTTTGGTTGTGGCCTAAGAACTCATGGACTGCTGTCCTGTCTGACACCTGACAAGATCTGGGTTAGGAGAGCAGTGCAGCTCTCAACTTCTGCTCTTGGTTCTCTCTTTTACTTCCCACCACACTGAGTTGAAAATTTTTATCATGAGTGCAGTAGGGTCAAATACAGCATGTACCTTGGTTGCGGGCACATCCCCAGTAGGAGATGTGCAGGAGGCAGCCGATCAATGATTCTCTGTCATCATTGATGTTTCTCTCTCTCCCTCTCCCTTCCTCTCTTAAAAATCAATAAAGAAATATATATATTTTTAAACAATAAGATCTTATTTGGAAATATATTCATTGTAGATGTAATTACTTAAGACGAGGTCACACTCACGATAAGTCCTAAATCCAATATTGATGTCCTAATAAGAGAAAAGGATACTCAGAAAAGACACACAGAAGAGAAGGCCATGTGACAATGGAGGCAGAGATTGGAATGTTGCAGGTACAAGCCAAGCAATGCCAAAGATTGCCATAATAGAAGCCAGATGAAGACAAGGAACGACTCTCCCCTAGAGTCTCCTCTTCCACCACCAACTGCCTGAAATTCCCAGTCTATCTATCTATCTATCTATCTATCTATCTATCTATCTATCTATTTGTCTTTATTGTTGAAAATATTACAGATGTCTGCCCCCCCCCCCCCCAACATGACCCCCTTCTTGCTCCTGCCCCTTTTCCAGGCCTTCACTGCACTATTGTCTGTATCCATGGATTATGCATATACGCATATAAATTCTTTGGTTAATCTCTTCTCCCCTCTCCCCCTCCCCACCCTCCTTCCCTCTGAGATTCCTCAGTCTGTTGCATGCTTCCATGTCTCTGAATCTATTTTGTTTGTCAGTAAAAAAGAAGGATATATTACCGTTTGAGACAACATGGAGGGGCCTGGGGATTATTATGCTAAGATAAATAAGCCAGTCAGAGAAATACAAATATCACAGATCTCACTTATATGTGGAATCTAATAAACTAAAATTCCCAGTCTTTTTTTTTTCTTTATTGATTAAGCTATTACATATGTGTCCTTATTCCCCCATCCCCCCCCCACCTCCCATTCATGCTCCCACCCCCCTGTGGTCTGTGTCCATTGATTAGGCTTACATGCATGCATATAAGTCCTTTGGTTGATCTTTCCCCCTCACCCCCATTGTCCCCTACCTTCCCTGAGGTTTGATGTTCTGTTTGATGTTTCTCTGTCTCTGGATCTATTTTTGTTCATCAGTTTATGTTGTTCATTATATTCCACAAATGAGTGAGATCGTGTGATACTTACCTTTCTCTGCTTGGCTTATTTCACTTAGCATAATGCTCTCCATCTCCATCCATACTGTTGCAAATGGTAAGAATTCCTTCTTTTTTTTTACCGCAGCGTAGTATTCCATTGTGTAGATATACCACAGTTTTTTAATCCATTCATCTGCTGATGGGCACTTAGGCTGTTTCCAAATCTTAGCTATGGTGAATTGTGCTGCTATGAACATAGGGGTGCATATATCCTTTCTGATTCATGTTTCTAGTTTCTTGGGATATATTCCTAGAAGTGGGATCACTGGGTCAAATGGGAGTTCCATTTTTAGTTTTTTGAGGAAACTCCATACTGTTCTCCACAGTGGCTGCACCAGTCTGCATTCGCAACAGCAGTGCACGAGGGTTCCTTTTTCTCCGCATCCTTGCCAGCACTTGTCATTTGTTGACTTGTTGATAATAGCCATTCTGACAGGTGTGAGAAGGTACCACATTGTTGTTTTGATTTGCATCTCTCTGATGATTAGTGACTTTGAGCATGTTTTCATATGTCTCTTGGCCTTCCTTCTGTCTTCTTTCGAAAAGTGTCTATTTAGATCAGTTGCCCATTTTTTGATTGGGTTGTTTATCTTCTTTTTGTTAAGCTGCATGAGTTCCCTGTAAATGTTGGAGATTAAACCCTTATCGTTGATATCATTGGCAAATATGTTCTCCCATGCAGTGGGCTTTCTTGTTGTGTTGATGGTTTCCTTTGCTGTACAAAAGCTTTTTATTTTGATGTGATCCCATTTGTTTATTTTCTCTTTAGTTTCCATTGCCCTAGGAGCAGTATCAGTGAAGAAATTGCTTTGGCATATGTCAGAGATTTTTCTACCTATGGATTCCTCTAGTATTTTTATGGTTTCCCATCGTATGTTTAAGTGCTTGATCCATTTTGAGTTTATTTTTGTGTATGGTGGTCTAGTTTCATTTTTTTGCATGTATCAGTCCAATTTTCCCAACACCATTTATTGAAGAGACTGTCTTGACGCCATTGTATGTTCATGCCTCCTTTGTCAAATTTAATTGAGCATAGTGATTTGGGTTGATTTCTGGGTTGTCTATTCTATTCCATTGATCTATATGTCTGTTCTTGTGCCAATATCAGGCAGTTTTAAGAACAGTGGCTTTGTAATACAGCTTGATATCTAGTATTGAGATCCCACCTACTTTGTTCTTCTTTCTCAGGATTGCTGTAGCTATTCGGGGTCTTTTTTTATTCCAGGTGAATTTTTGGAGAGTCCTTTCTAGGTCTGTGAAATATGCCATTGGTATTTTAATGGGGAGTGCATTGAATCTATAGATTGCTTTGGGTAGTATGGACATTTTGATGATGTTGATTCTACCAATCCATGAACATGGTATGTTCTTCCATCTGTTTATGTCTTCCTCTAGCTCTTTTTTCAGTGTCCTGTAGTTTTCCACGTATAGGTCTTTTACCTCCTTAGTTAAGTTTATTCCTAGGTATCTTAATTTTTTTGGTGCAATGGTAAATGGGATTGCTTTTTTAGTGTCTCTTTCTGTAAGTTCATTACTGGTGTATAGAAATGACATAGATTTCTTGGCATTAATTTTGTATCCTGCTACATTGCCAAATTCATTTATTAAGTCTATTAGTTTTTTGATGGAGTCTTTAGGGTTTTCTATGTACAGTATCATGTCATCTGCAAATAAGGACAGTTTTACTTCTTCTTTTCCAGTTTGGATGCCTTTTATTTCTTCTTCTTGTCTGATTGCAATGGCTAGTACTTCCAGCACTATGTTGAACAGGAGTGGTGAGAGTGGGCATCCCCATCTTCTTCCTGTTCTTAGGGGAAATGGTTTTAGTTTTTGCCCATTGAGTGTGATGTTGGCTGTGGGTTTGTCATATATGGCTTTTATCATGTTGAGGTATGAACCTTCTATTCCCACCTTGCTGAGAGTTTTTATCAAGAAAGGGTGTTGGATTTTGTCAAATGCTTTTTCTGTATCAATTGATATGACTATGTGATTTTTATCTCTCAATTTGTTTATGTGATGTATCACGTTTATTGATTTGCAGATATTGTACTGTCCTTGCATTCCTGGGATAAATCCTACTTGGTCATGGTGTATGATCTTTCTGATGTAGTGCTGGATCCGATTTGCTAGAATTTTGTTGAGAATTTTGGCATATATGTTCATGAGGGATATTGGTCTGTAATTCTCTTTCATTGTGTTATCTTTATCTGGTTTTGGTATTAGGGTGGTGCTGGCTTCATAGAATGAGCTTGGAAGTGTTCCTTCCTCTTGAATTTTCTGGAATAGTCTGAGGAGGATAGGTTTTAGTTCTTCCTTGAATGTTCGGTAAAACTCCCCTGTGAAGCCATCTGGCCCTGGGCTTTTGTTTGCTGGAAGCTTTTTTGATGACTGCTTCAATTTCTTCTATAGTTATCAGCCTATTGAGATTTTTAGTATCTTCCTAAGTAAGTTTTGGAAGGTTGTATTTTTCTACGAATGTGTCCATTTCCTCCAGGTTGTCTAGTTTGTTAGAATAGAGTTGTTCATAGTATTTTAAAATAATCCTTTGTATTTCTTTGGGGTCTGTTGTTATTTCTCCTCTTTCATGAAATTCTCAGTCTTATTGTTAGTCCTTAAGGGTTCTTCTCTTAAGAAGTAGAGTATTTTCATTTAGCTAAGGTGTCATGTTGCTTGGGAGGTTAACACATTAATTACCTACTTCCTTGCTCCTCAAAGTGATGTTCTGGATCAGCAGACCCCAGAACCAACCCCAGACCTAGTGAATCTGAATCCACATTTAAATCAAATTTTCCAACGATGTATATGCACACTAAAGCTTGAGAAAGACAAATCTACAGGGATGCAAGTTTCAGGAGGGCAGGGACCTTGGCTATTTTGTCCACTGTTGGGCTGTTACAGCATGCAGTAATCCATGCTGAATGATGGATTTGATTATTAAAGAAAGTTAAACATGCCATATAATATGAGTCATATAATAGGATCAACAGGGCTTTCTTTGGGTGCCACTAAGGCAGAATCATATTGTGGACATAATTTTGTTAACATATCATGATATTTATATGTGTCGTATTAACGTGACTTAGATTGCTTGGCACATGCTATGTTCTAATATGTATAATTTGTACTTCTTTAATACTTTATAAAATTCTTTTTTATATCTTTATTTAATCTGTACAAGGTGCAAGGACTCAACTCTATGAGTCAGAAGAACATGGGTATCTGCACTTAATACCTAGGCAAACACAAGATTGAAAGATCTGTGGAAAGACTGATAGTGAGTTAAATGCCAAACTAGAATGTGCACTCATAATGCCCAAGTTTCTAGACCACTGGCTAGCCACCTACCATGAAGGCTCCTGTTTAGAACCTAGCATTGTATAATGCTAATGATGTTCAAACTTCTGCAGGTGAACATGATGAAAATTATTTTATAGGTAATAAAACATTTTTTATTTAAAGGCATTTCCCATAGTTTAATATACTACTACTTTTGGTGTTGATTAATGAATTAATGTCTACTATAAAACCCTCAAATAAACATTGACAATATAGACCTATAAAGATTTTATGAAATAAAATCTATATATATAAAAGACTAAGCAAACATCTGACCATTTGACCATCTGACCGATAGCTATGATGCGCAATGACCACCATGGGGCAGACACTCAACACAGGAGCTGCTGAGCTGCAGTGACTTGGTAGCTGCAGTTCTCCAGGTGACATAACTGGAACCAGAAAGGAGGAAGCCCAATTCTGGGATGCGTTACCCGAGAATTGCCTTCTCATAATCTGGGATGCCTCAGGGGATGTTGGAGGGCTGGTTTCGGTCTGATCCCTGCAGGCCAGGCTGAGAGACCCCACCAGTGAATGAATCCGTGCACCAGGCCTCTAGTTTAAAATAAAATCATAATGGGTATTCATCAGACAGCTAACACAAAATTGCTCTACCTTTTACAGCTCTATATCTTGGTGAGCTGGAGAGAGGACACATTTTATTTTATGGAACTGTCACTTTATTTTTGCTTCAGAAAATAAACCTTCATTTCTTTTTGATGACACCCCCAGTAATCTCTAATCATGTAATTTATTTCTCAGTTCACCAGAAGATATTTGTAGTGAAGTGAACCTCAGAGATGGATGTTTAGGATGTTATGATGCTAGAGGCAAAGTAGGTAAGAGGCCTTTGCAAGGAATTCATGACAAAGTGATAATGTTTTATAAATGATTCTTTCCTCATCTATTTTTTATATAGGCATGTCATTAGGTGTATTCAACTATCTTGTTCAATAGATTTTATTGTTTAAATCTAAGGACTGAGAACTGTCTTTTTAGTTGTCTTCAAAGCCCTCAGAATTCAGTGTATAACAGTGCTTTGCATTTGATATGAGTTCCATAATATTTGTTTAATTGAATTATTCAATTGTATTGTGAGACCCTGTATTTACATTCTCTAGGTAACCCCCTGAAAATGGAAAGTAATAATGATAAATGCTGTACTTAATCAAGATTATTAAAACTACCTTCAAATAGACTGAAATAGGGTGTTATTATACTGTAAATTTAACTTCTATAAAGTCTGCCCTTTGAGTGAACACCTTATATGACATTTCCTCCCTGGAGTTTTCCTCATCCCTCCAGTTTTGTCAAAGTAGAAAGCATACATTTGAACATGGTGAGTGAATCATGCACCACACACCTGGATGTGTGTTATTCCAGATCTGAGGGACAAATGTAAGCAAAGTTTTACTGAAGAGACCTGGAGAGAAAAAAACTACAATATCCATATATTAAGTACCAGGTGCTATCCTGAATCCTTTATAAATTGTAAATAACAAACTTTGCTATTGCTGCCTTCAATTTAGTAAGGACAGATGGGAAAACTGAGATAAACAACTACTGAGTAAGTCTCGCAAGCTATTGAGTGGCAAGGCTGGGACTGGAACTCAGGCTGTCTGGGATGCGTTCAATTTGGGAGCTTTGTTGCTCCTCCAACAAAGTGATTTAGAAATATGGATTTTTAAAAAATGGCCTAAGATATCTTAATTTCAGGTTAAAAAGCAAAATGCCAATTCACCTCAGCAGGTGAAGGCTGAGATTCCTCTTGGTGTTCGTGTCTCCTGAAGGGAGACATCAGCTGCCTCCCCAGAGCCATTACATTATTGCCCAGCCTGTATTCTGCATCATCTTCTTTTCTTTCTGCTGCTAAACAGAGCTGATGGTAATAGAATGTGCAAAGAATAAGTAGCCCTCCAGCCCTGTCAGCTGAAGAGTGGTCAGTGGTGCAATGGAAAGGGAACATTCAATGGCAACTGCTATTTAGACACACTGGCTGCAATATACTAGCAATTTAATATCTCTATACTCTATAGCACACTCACCAGCAACAATCTAGTTTCTATCTAGACTAATATTTGATCCCCCTTTACCCATTTGCCCTCCCCTCAGCCTCCTTTCCTTCTGGTAAGCACCATTCTGTTATCCATATCTATGAGTTTTTGGTATTTTGTTACTGTTTTGTTTTATATTCCACATAGGAGTTAAATAATTCAGTTTTGTTCTCTTTTTTCTGACTTATTTCACTTAGCATAATATCCTCCATATCTATTCATGTAGTTGCAAAAGGCATTATTTCATCTTTTCTTGTGGTAGAGTGATATTCTATTCTATCATTATATTATTCTATTGTATTACATCTTCTTTATCCATTCATCTGTAGATGGATACTTAGGTTGTTTCCATATGTTGGCTATTGTAAATAATGCTGCAATGAATCTATGGTTTATATATCTTTTTGAATCAGTGTTTTCATATTCTTTGGATAAATATCCAGAAGAAGAATTGCTGGATTATATGGTACTTCTATTCTTAATTTTTTGAGGAACCTCCATACTGTTTTTCATAATGGCTATACCAATTTACAATTCTACCAACAGTACACAAAGTTTCCCTTTTCTCTACATGATCCCCAATATTTCTTATCTTTTTTATAATAGCCATTCTAACAGGTGTGAGGCGATATTTGATTGTGGTTTTATCTTGCATTTCCCTGATGATTAGTGACATTAAACATCTTATCATGTCTGTTTTTTGAAAGAGCCCATTCTTTAATCAGATTGTTAGTATTTTTGTTGTTGAGTTGTATGAGTTATTTATATATTTTATATATTAACTTCTTACCAGGAATATTATTGGCAGATATCTTCTTCCATTCAGTAGGTTGCCTTTTGTTTGGTTGATGGTTTCCTTCACAGTGCAGAAGCTTTTTAGTTTGATGTACTCCCTCATGTTTATTTTTTTTGTTGTTTCCCTTGTTTTTGGAGTCAAATTTACAAAAACCCACTGGGGCCAATGCCGAGAAGCTTAGTGCCTATATTTTCTTCTATGTATTTTATTGCTTTAGGTCTTACATTCAGGTCTTTAATCCATTTTGAGTTAATTTTTGTGTATAGTGTAACATAGAGGTTTAGTTTCATTCTTTTGAATGTAGCTGTCTAGTTTTCCAAATTTATGTAAGAGACTGTCATTTGTATATTCTTGATTCCTTTGTTGTAAATTACTTGCCCATATTCTTGTAGGGTTTATTTCTGGGCTATCAAGTCTTGTGCATTGGTCTGCATGTCTATTTTTCTGCCAATGTCATTCTGTTTTGATTACTATAGCTTTGTAGTACAGTTTGAAATCGGGGAGTCCTACACTAACTTTTAAGTGTGCTGCAGTTTTACTCTCCAGCACTGCAGTGTAATTTAATTTATTTACAAATTTTCAGACCATACTGGAACCTAGAAACAATCCATGAGTAACAGGAATGAAAATTTTATCTGAAGATTATCTATGTTGAAGGAAGGTTAATAGTGAATGGGCTCCAGTTGGAAACACACTCCCACTTACTTGCTGAATGATCTTAGGCATGTTATTAATCTTTGTAAGCCTCCGTTTCCTCATGTGCAAAATGGGGATCATTATAGTATTGGCCTCAAAGCGTTTTTCTTTTAACTTTTTATTTTAAAATAATTTATTCACAAGAAGTTGCAAGAATAGTATAGTGAGGTCTCATGAATCCATCACCTACCTTACCCCAATAGTGACATCTTACATAACGATAGTGTATTATCCAAATCAGGAAATTGATTGGCACAATACAATTAACTAGACTGCAGTTCTTATACAAATTTCACCTGTTTCTGCCTTTACTCGTTTTGGGGGTAGGGCTTTGTGTATAATTCTATGGAATTTTATCACATGTACATATTTGTATAACCACTACAATCAAGATACAATATGTGAATTAAATGAAGCATTTAAAGTGCTTAGCATAAGAGGTACCATACAGAAGGAACTAATTAAGTTACCTATTATGATTATTAGTAAGATGAAATGAAATGATCTTACTTATTAGTGCTTTCTAATTTCATGAAGTACTTGGTTGATTGACATAAATGGTGTTTTAGAAGCTAGAAGCAAGGTGCTTTGTATCAATCATATTAAAATGTTTTTTTTCCTGTATTTTATTATGCTTTGACATCTTGAGACCTTGCAGAGCTAGAGAGGGGCTGCCCCTCCCAGGGTTGGCTAATTCCTACAGATAGCAAACAACGTGTCTGTAAAATGCCTTTGATATGCAAACCATACCCCATCTGCCTCCTTTCATCAGGCTCCTGAAGTAATTTTCCACACCCACCTGCTCCTCAGTTATAAATCTCCACTTGTTCTTGTGTTCAGAGTTGAGTCCAATCTCTCTCCTCTATTGCAATAGTTTTGACAGTTACACCTATCACAATAGTCCTGAATAAACTCTTCCTTACCATGTTAACAAGTGGTAAAATAATTTTGTCCTTAAAAAACCTCAGACCCAGTCTATTCTAGACAGCAACTAATGTGCGCTTCCCAGAACTAGAAGACCCTTGACAGGGTTCTTCTTCCTTGATTGCCTGGGGGTGGAGCTGTGAGGGGGCCAAATGAGCAAAGTATTTGTTCCAGTATTTCTGCTATTTCTTAAATCAAGAACAAAGAGAAAAAATTCCATTCCTGGATGCAGTAAAATTGGTATATGGGAAAACTTCATCGAAGAGTTAAAGTAATAGACCACAATATGCCAGAAATCATGTCATTTATCCAATAACTTAAATGAAAATTATAAGATAGATATACTTTTCAGATAGATGATTGCTCCCAGAGCCCTGTGCTTTTCTGGAACACGTATCTCACTATGTCTCCAGCGCCCCTCTCTGAGCCTGGGCTCCTCCGGGGCAGGGACAAGATGAGGGGTTGCCCCCCACAGGATCTTGATATTTTGTCTTCTTGGATATATAACACCTACCAGAAGTTCTTGAGCTAGGAACCTTTGGGAAATATCAATGCTTTATTGCCACCTTCTGGTCAAAATGTGTTTTGTGTTGTGTATTTTTTTTCCTGCTGTCATTTGGTTTCAGTAAAAAGGATTTGAGAGAAGTCTATTGTATCAGCAATCCCACTTCCCAAGTAGCAACCAACACAGATAGACTATAACTCTTGAGACATTTTCCAAGGATGTGCATGCATATAATATGTCTATATCACACAAATGGATAGTATTCTGAATATGTTCAGATATAAAGACAAATAACTACAACTTACACTTCTACAGGTTTTTTATTATTAGTTTACAGAGTGCTTTCACATTTGGTTATTCTATTGATTTGAGAGGCAATAGTAGGGATGATTAATGGAATAATGTTTATTTCAATTCTATAAGAAGATAGGGGATTATTAATGAGCCCTTAAATTTCCTTACAGATATTTCATCTTATTAATCTTTTTTAACCTTCTTAGAATGACTCGATATATTCACTGCAGACTTATCATGTGCCAGGTTCTAAAATTAACACTTTACACACATATATTGCTTTTAATCTTTCCGCCATCCTATGTGAAGAGTACTATCATTTAATCTCTGTTTTACAGATGAGGAAACAGAGACACAGAGTGCTCAAGGAACTTGCCCAAAGTTACACAGCTAGTACAGCAGGTCCTTTCCTTTAACTGTTGTTTTGTTATAACGTTGATGAGGAAAAAATCAATTCCTGGCCAGGGCTCCTGTCTGTGCAGAGTTTGCACATTCTCCCCAGGGCTGTGAGTTTTCTCTGGGGGAACTCAGCTTCTTTCCACATCCCAAAGACATGCACATGAAGTAAACTGGTATGTCTCAATTGTCACAGCCTAAGTGAGTGTGGGTGTGAGTGGCCCTGCAATGGAAGGGAGTCCTGTTGAGAGTGGGTTCCCACCTTGTGCCCTGAGCTGCCAGGATAGGATCTGGCAACTTGTGACCCTGAACTGGGATAAGCAGGTTGGAAAATCATTGTCTTACTTGTTTTTATTAGTCTTTCTTAAATGTATGGCTCAGATTCATTTCAATGTTTAATGTTAAAAATGATTTGGGTCTTTATTTAGGGGTTTGGTGATATTTTTGTGACTAGAAATATGCCCTAAGAACTTAACTCTTATTTATATCAATTAGCTAGGGTAAAATTGGTTTTGCTGTATATCATTTTGATAAAAGTTACAGTTTCAAAGAACCTATTGACAACATTAAGTGAGGACTTACTGTATGCAGCAGAGCTGAGATTTAGTTAACCTGTCTGTATCTAAAAGTTATTTTACTACCCCACACACGTCTCAGTTGCATTTAAACCATTTCACTAATTTATCAAGTTAATTCTATACTATTTGATGTCCTCTATAACCCTAATGAGCTACATAAGCACTCAACTTTGTCTTTCTCTACTAGGTTTTTTGGCATATATTGATGAATATTAAATTGTTTATCAATACTTTATACATAGATACATTTAATCCCAAACATATGATGATAATAAAGAAGTCATTAGGCTCACAAACATTTTGTCCTTTTTCTTCTGGAGAATGTTCCAACAAATTAATATAATGACTTTGGTGATTAACTATTCATTCATCGCAGTCTCACATTAAATTCTCATAAACAAAGTGAGGTGAGAAGGATCTGTATTTCAATAAATGATAAGTCAATAGGACCTTATTGAAACAATGAGAAGGTAAATATGTACTCCTGGCATTCTAATGTTTCCTTTGGTTAATTTTCTTTCTTACAGTCTTAGATATTTTTAATTGTTACAGGAGAATTGTCAATAACTATTGCTGTATCTTGGGAAGACAAGAGGAGGGAGGCAAGGAGAAGACTCCTCCAGCTTCAAGATGGACTCATTCAGCAACCATACCCCGAATAGCAATGTGAGATGTTTCCCACAACCCACTCCATTGGAGATCCCCGTCCTCTCTTTCCTATGGGTTCATGGGTGTCTTGGGAGTATTGTATGCATTGGGTAACAAAGTGGGGGGAAGGGGCATGATCTGCAAGTTTTCCTAGTCAACCTGCAGAGGAGGATGCTGAAGGAATGAAGTGCTCATTGACCACATCAGGGCAGTTATCAGAGTCCCTTGGTGCAGGTGATGAAGGGATTCCTTTGGATGAAAGCAGGGTAAACTCCTTTCTGATGGTTCTTAGGCCCTGCTAAATAGCCCTCATGGTGGTCCTTTCTATCTGTGCAACTCTTCCAGTGCAATGCACACTCTCCTCTTGAGCAACATTTGCTGGCTCCCACCCCTGGCTTCCTCTTTCCTCCATTCTCTAGTTTCCTTCTGGTCTTAGCTAAAACCTGTCCTTCCTTTTAGCTCCTTGCCTTCTCTAAAAGGATAGTTCTTTCTCTTCCTAAACCCTAGTCTTGTGTTCCTTCATGATAGACTGTCCCCTGGCGGTGGAATTGTGGGAAAATTCAACATTGTAATTTTTTGTTACACAATCATAAAATGAGGGTGCAAAATGTAAGTATTCCGTTGTGGGCAGAGAAGAGGTGTCTGCCTAGTTCCCTTTGGCTTCCTTCCTTTATCATTATGAAGGTGTTTTAGTGTTACACCAACCCATTCTTTCCTTGGGTCTCTAGGGGAAGGGAACAGGTAATGGTCAATAGACCAAAAGTAATATGGAGCAATAAATCAGAACTCTTGAAATGCTATGGCTCCCCAGATATTCTTGTGTGACATCAAACAGTAGGATCAGATAGGAGAGAGTTGGCTACCCATTGTATTCAACATAAATTATGACAGGTAAATTTTCATTAATTATAGAATTGATAATACTCTAAACGAAGTTGAATATAAATCAGGTTTTATTTAATTGACAATAATCCTCTGTTATGGATTATAATATATCAGGTACTTGGACTCCAGCCTGCTGAAACTCACAGGTTCCTGGAACGGCTCTAGATCAGGTTAAGTATCAGTTAGTTATTGCTACGTACAAAATACTCTCAACACAGTGGCTTCCAACAAACATCATTTGTTATTGCTCCCAAATCAAGGGCGAAGAGGGGGGCTCTCCACTATCAGTTAGTTATTGCTGACTGCCTGTGGGTTTCCTGGGGCTCCTGCTCTAGGCTGGCTTACCTGCAATAGATCTGTTCCATGTGTCATTTATCCTCCTTCTGAGACCAGCAGACATGCCTGGGTATGTTTTTCTCATGGAAATGTCAGGAATCCAAGAAAGCAAGCATAAATACTAACAGATCTTGAGACCTACCTAGGCTAGGAACTAGTCTACTGTTTTTGGCAATCACCTCACTCAACTGGCCAAAGCACATCAAATGATCAAACTCAGATTCAAAGGTGGAAGGGAGATTCTGCCTCTTTTGTGAAAGAAACCATAAAGTCACATGGCAAAGGATGTGGATACAGGATGGATAAAGAATTAGGGCAATTATGCGATTTCCACAGCTATCTACTATGTGATTTCTACTAGCTATAATAAAAAAAAAAAACAAAGACTAAATGAGCTGTAGGATTTAGTTGATTCATTGCCTGGAAGAAAAGAGTTCTGTTATTGACTAGTGACATATACACTGAGAGGCTAGATTATTATGACCTCTGAACGCATAGTCATCTGGCCACTCGGTGTGTATATATATTAGAGGCCCGGTGCATGGGTGGGGTCCGGCCAGCCTGGCCAGGAGAGGGGACATGGGCGGTTGGCTGGCCTGCCTGCTGGTTGAACTCCTGGTCGAGGGGACAATTTGCATATTAGCCTTTTATTATATAGGATATACACTGAGTGGCCAGATTATTATGCATTCAGAGATCATAATAATCTGGCCACTCAGTGTATATATACAAAATCATAAAATTAAGAGGAAAGAGACAAGATAGAAAACAAAGAAAGGGGGAGGAGAGGGGCAGACAGCAATGATGGTAAAAATCAGAGGACACTGGAGCAGTCCCTGAAGCACACATGTACTGTGAAGGTATAATAATGACGTCAGAAATTATCTTTAACTTGAACCATTGTTTTTAAACAGATTTCACATAAAAATCCAAATTTCTGACTTTTCTTGAAAAACTGGAAGCTCTGCAACACTGGGTCCACTCCTACATGGTCCTTTAGTTCTCCAGAACTCAGTAGTGAGCTGTTAACTGCTCTATCCATTCATTTACTTTACGTCCTCAGCCCTTGAGGCCATTTGTGTTTGCTTTATACAGTACTAGTTCTATTAGTTTCTGTTTCTTAAGTTTTAGATGGGTTTCTGGAATGCTCATTACCTACTGAACATCTGTAATGAATGCCCTGTGGCACCTCAAATTCAGTATTATCAAGAAAATAAAAACTAAAGCATCCCGCCCTCCCCCATGCAGCATACTCTCCTCCAATAGTTCCTACCTCCTTTGTCCAAGCTAGAAACCTATCCGTTACTTTGACTTTTTTTTTCTCTGTCAAATATACTAGAGAATGTGACTTTATTCACAATAAAACAACAGAGTACCTGCTGGTGGCAAATTCCAGCAGGTCATAATTATGCCAGAAGTTCATCAGAAGGCTGATGTACCTTGAGGCTTCAGCAGGGCTGAAGATTTGCATATTATTGCCTGCTGCCAGACAGCTGAGGGCAGTTCCCCCAAGCTGATGGTCCTTTATTGTTTATCAGGCCTTACCTTTGATATGTATATCTGCTTTGCTAAAGGGCAAAATGTGGGAATAAAAAGCCTTGGGTCTGGACATTCAGAGGGCCCACTTCACTAGAAAGTGGAGCCTCCCCTGGCTCCCCCATGCCTTCCAAATTTATATTTCTTGTCTAGTCTCTCTATCCATTTATGAGCAGCCCTTCTCCAGATTCCTGAACCCTTGTTGCAAAAAGACCCTAGCAATTACCCAGGAAATAAACTAAGAAAGAATTCCTAAGACCTTTATCATAAAAAGTATTAGAACTCTATTAAAGTACAAACAAGAATGAATAAATGGAACAAAAAAATAATATATGTGGATTATCTTTTTCCCCCTCTTCTTTTTGGATGGGATATCTTAACATAGTAACGTTTTATGTTAATTCTTCCCAAAGAAAGTTATACATTCAATGAAATCAATAAAAATATCATTGGATTGTTTGAAGAACTCAACAAACACATTCCAATATTTATATGGAAAACAGGGATTCATGAATAAGTCAATTTTGAAAAGTAAAAGCAGAGTAGCAACTTTCCTTACCAAATATTAACATATACTACAAAACCGAAGTGATGAAAATAGAATGGCTCTGCATAGGAACAGACTAATATACAAAGAAAACAGAATAGAGAACTCAGAAATAGACCCATACATACATGGGAACTTGACAGATGATAATGGTGGTACTACAAAAAAATGTAAAGGAGATGGTCTGAAGAAAACTATGTCGTTATATGGAAAAATACATCTGAATCCCTCTAGTTGAAGTGGAGATCTAAATGTGAAAGTTAAAATTATAACATTATAGAAGAAAATATGACTCAGGATGGGAAAAGACTTCATAAATAAGATTTAAATGCCCAAATCATAGAGCATATGAAATAAAATGAAGTTAAATAAAATAGTGATTTGACTACATAAAAAATAAGGATTTCTGTTCAATAAAAAAAACTACAGACAAAATTATCAGATTGAGAGTAGATATTTGTAAAGGATTAGTATCTAGTTTATAGAAAGAACTGCCAAAAAAACCCCAAAAAACAAACCACACATCCACCAAGAAATAGGCAAACAAAAAGTTATAAATAGGCAATTCACAGAAGCGCAAGTCCAAATAGTCATTTCAACAAATAAATGAAATCCTCTGGTAACCAGAGAAGTGCAAATTAAAACAACAATGAAATACCTCTTTACATTTGCAAAAAATAGAAGAGTGACTAACATTATGTATTAGGATGTGGGGCACACAGAACTCCTGTGCACTGTTGGTGAGAGGGTAAAGTTATACAGCCATTCTGGAAAAATAATCTAGTGGAACATAGTGAAATCAAATGTTTGCCCTATAAACCAAAAATCACATTCTTTGGGAACCCCTTTCACGTCCCGCGTGGTTCAGGGTTCCAGTTCAGGGTTCGGGTTCTGGAGAAGGCCGCACACAAGTGAAAAGAGACTAGAAAAGTATTAATTTGGGAATATTGGGGGCCAGGCGGGAGCCCACCTCTAGTGGGAGGACTGCCACCCGCTCTGGCTTTGCTATCCCTTTTATTAAGGTTATGGGATACCTCATTGCCCTTAGGCAGGTAATTCCAATAACAGGCAGATTATCTTATCAGTAAGGATTTACATGATTATTTGGTGGGGAAGTTGCTTCAGCTACCATTGTCTCAATTAGATAGGGAGTGGTTGGCTCTGACCTTTCAGAGCTTCAAGGTTGACCACCCTTCCAGGTTCCTTGTCTACACCTTTCTAATTAGTGAGACAATGATCAGTTCCCCGCAACATTCCTTGCTACCTGTCCCAAAGAAATGAGTGCACAGGTCAATAAAATGGCACGAACAAGGTTCGTTTTTTTCATTGTGCTATTGATTGTGTTAATAGAGAATTGAAGATAATTTAGATGTTGACAACTAGTGGACTAAATAATATGTGGCATACATATATGTTCAAATACTATGCAGAACTTAGATGTATATAGAGCAACATATATTAATTTTTAAAACATTTTAATCAAGTACTGTTTAGGTAAAAGAAATACACATGGAGAAACCAAGATGGCGGCATAGGTAAACACCTAAACTGCTGCCTTGCACACTTTCAAAACTACAACTAAAAGACAAAATGGACATCATCCAGAACGACAGGAAGGCTGGCTGAATGCAAATTCTACAACTAGAAGGAAAGAGAAAAGCACAATGAGACTCAAGAGCTGCAGGAGGCAGAGGTACTGAGACACGCAAGTGGAGAGGACTGGCAACTGAGTGTGCAGCTGGCTTTCTCAAGAGGGAGGGAGACAAAAGCTCCTGACTGCGCTGAACTCCAGTTCCAGGCAAGACTCTGGGGACCCAGACTCATATAGGGTGAAACTGGACCGTCAGGAAAGAGAAAAGCACACTGAGACTCAGAGGAACTGCGGAAGGCAGAGGTACCAAGGTGCGTGCCCGGAGAGGGTGGGCAACTGAGTACACGGCTGGCTTTCTCAAGCGGGAGAGAGACAAAAGCTCCCGAATGCACTGAACTCCAGTTCCTGGTGAGACTCTGGGGACCCAGACTCATTCGGGGAGAAACTGGACTGTCTGGCAGTGGGCGGAACTCAAGGGCGGCTTTCTCTCAGAGGTGCTTGCAAGTATTACCATGGGACACTGAGACACAAGGGCCTATTAGGTCAGGGCTGACAGGAAACCAGTGCTGTCTGCTCCAACCTGAGACTCCACCACATTCAAGCTGAGCACAGAGGCTTTTGCAAGTCTTCTCCCATAAGGGTGTCTCCAGCACAGAAGTTCTTCCAGCATAGACACAGCTGATCCTCACAGCCAATTGGCCTGGAGATCAATTCCTTCCAGTGATACCAACAACAATCAAGGCTTAACTACAACAAGGCTGTTCACACAGTCCACAAAGGGGTGCACCAAGAATGTCCACCTCAGGTAACTAGGGAGGCTGAGCCACTGGGCCCTCTAGGACACCTAGCACACAAAGACACTCTATCAACTCAGGGAAGCAGCCAAAATGTGGAGACAAAGAAATAGATCACAAATGAAAGAAATGGAGGAAAGCAAACGACTGGATATAGAGTTCAAAACCACAGTTGTAAGGTTTTTCAAGAATTTCCTAGAAAAGGCCAATAAATTTAGTGAGACCCTCGAGGATATGAAAAAGGACCAACTAGAAATTAAGTATACACTGACTGAAATAAAAAATATTATATAGAGATCTAACAGCAGACTAGAGGATTGCAAGAATCAAGTCAAAGATTTGAAACACAAAGAAGCAAAAAACACCCAACTGGAAAAGCAAAAAGAAAAAAGAATCCAAAAATATGAAGATAGTGTAAGGAGCCTCTGGGACAACTTCAAGCATACCAACATCAGAATTATGGGGGTGCCAGAAGAAGAGAGAGAACAAGATACTGAAAACCTATTTGAAGAAATAATGACTGAAAACTTCCCCCACCTGGTGAAAGAAATAGACTTACAAGTCCAGGAAGCGCACAGAACCCACCAAAAAAGGAATCCAAAGAGGACCACACCAAGACACATCATAATTAAAATGCCAAGAACAAAAGACAAAGAGAGAATATTAAAAGCAACAAGACAAAACCAGTTAACTACAAGGGAGCACCCATACGACTGTCAGCTGATTTCTCAACAGAAACTATGCAGGCCAGAGGGAGTGGCAAGAAATCTTCAAAGTGATGAATAGCAAGAACCTACAACCAAGATTACTCTACCCAGCAAAGCTATCATTCAGAATGGAAGGGCAGATAAAGAGCTTCACAGATAAGAAAAAGCTAAAGGAGTTCATCACCACCAAACCAGTATTGTATCAAACTAGAGGCCCAGTGCACCAAATTCGTGCACGGGGGTGTGTGTCCCTCAGCCCAGCCTGCACCCTCTCCAATCTGGGACCCCTTGAGGGATGTCTGATGGGCAGTCGGACATCCCTCTCACAATCCAGGACTGCTGGCTCCCAACTGCTCGCCTGCCTGCCTTCCTGATTGCCCCTAACCACTTCTGCCTGCCAGCCTGATCACCCCCTAACCACGCCCCTGCCAGCCTGATTGATGCCTAACTGCTCCCCTGCCAGCCTGTTTGCACCTAACTGCCCTCCCCTATAGGCCTGGTCACCCCTAACTGCCCTCCCCTGCAGGCTTGATTGCCCCCAACTGCCCTCCCTTGCAGGCATGGTCCCTCCCAACTGCCCTCCCCTGCTGGCCACCTTGTGGCAGCCATCTTGTGTCCACATGGGGGTAGCCATCTTGTGTGTTGGAGTGATGTTCAATCTGCATATTGCTCTTTTATTAGATAGGATAGAGGCCTGGTGCACAGGTGGGGGCCAGCTGGTTTGCCTGAAGGGTGTCCCGGATCAGGGTGCGGGTTCCCTTGGGGCATGGGGCGGCCTGAGTAAGGGGTCTGTGGTGATTTGCAGGCCGGCCACACCCCCCGGAGACCCAAGCGGAGGCCCTGGTATCTGGGATTTATTTATCTTCTATAATTGAAACTTTGTAGCGTTGAATAGAGGCCAAGGCAGGCCAGGGCTGCAGAAGCTTGGCTTCCTCCATCGCCAGGGGCAACTCAAGCCTCCTGCTCTCTCCAGCTCTGTGGCTGCTGCCATTTTTGTTGGGATTTATTTATCTTCTTTAATTGAAACTTTGTAGCCTTGAGTGGAGTCCTGGGCTGGCCAGGGTGTGTGGAAAGCTTGGCTTCCTCCATCGCCGGGGCAACCCAAGCCTCCTGTTCACGGCCATCTTTGTTGGGTTAATTTGCACACTCGCTCCTGATTGGCTGGTGGGCATGGCTTGTGAGTATAGCAGAGTGATGGTTAATTTGCATATTACTCTTTTATTAGATAGGATGCTGAAAGGTATTCTTTAAGAGAGGAAGAAGAAAAAGATAAAGATAAAAATTATGAACAACAAATACCTATCAACAAGTGAATCTAAAAATCAAGTGAATAAAAAAATCTGATGAACAGAATAAACTGGTGAATATAATGGAATCAGGGGCATAGAAAGGGAGTGGACTGACAATTCTCAGGGGAAAAGGGGTGTGGGGGTTGCGGGAAGAGACTGGACAAAAATCGTACACCTATGGATGGGGACAGTGGGAGGGGGGTAAGGGCAGAGGGTGGGGTGGGAACTGGGGGGAGAGGAGCTATGGGGGGAAAAAAGAGGAACAATTGTAATAATCTGAACAATAAAGATTTATTAAATTAAAAATATGTTAATAAAAACAAAAGAAATACACATGAAACAATTTATAAGGATAGATTTATATTTAAGGACATAAACCACACAAGTGAGAGTGGGTATTCATGTAGACAAAAAGGAGGTAATGGGACTGATGAATAGAGATATAGAGCTACAGTAAAACAAAAATAACCTCTACCCCTCAAACAAAAGAGCTGCCCATGGACCAATGTTGATGATATTCTGTGAACTAAGGAGTATGATTAAGTACAAAATAACTAAAAACAAAAATTACAAAATCAGAAAATAGTAATGTCAACAAAAGCTTGAGACCAAAGGCTGCGACCCTCCCTGCCACTCCAGGTCTTAGCTACTTTCCCACACCACGCTGTACCACTCTGCCTCTAGCAGTCGGCGGGAGGTGCGCATGCGCACTGTGAGACCCTTCCCGCTCCCCGTCGCTTCTCTTCCGGCTTCGGCCCCGCCCACCGCGGGCGCTGTCGTTTCCGGTTCAGCTCAGGAACAGCCGGAGCGCTTTGGGCCTTCGCTTTTTAGGTCCTCCCACTTCTCTAAACGCTCCCGCGACTGCCTAGGTCGCTGGGGAAGGTATTTACCAATAAAGTTTTAGTATTTCAAAGCCGAGCGGATTGGGCTGGGTCCAACCGCCTTTCTCTGGCCCGTAGTCCGCAGTTCCTCTCGGCTCCTGGCTTCGAGCTTCAGGCCGTCATGGCCAGGGGCCGCCGAGGCCGGGCGGGTTTGAGGCCGCCTTTCGCTGCCCACGCGCTCGCGTGGCTCCTGGGGCCGCCGGCGTCCACCTCCGTCTGAGCGCAGCCCCTGGGCGCCCACGGGCCGCCTCGCGCCGCACCCCATGGCGTCCGAGGCGCCGTCTCCGTCGTCTCCATCGCCACCCACCTCCCCTGAGCCGGAGCTGGCCCAGTTGAGGCGGAAGGTGGAGAAGTTAGAACGCGAGCTGCGGAGCTGCAAGCGGCAGGTGCGGGAGGTGGAGAAGCTTTTGCACCACACGGAGCGGCTGTACCAGAGCGCCGAGAGCAACAACCAGGAGCTCCGCACCCAGGTGCGCGGTCCGCCGGCCCCGCGCCCCGCCCCGCCCTGCCCAGGCCTTCGAAGCCTCCGATGGCCCCTGGCACTTGAAAGAAATAAAAGTTCAGTGCAATTAAAATTTCACCTACTTTTGGAGCAAACCTAAGAGTTCCGGGTACTGGATTTCGATGAGCGCGTGAGCGCCAGTTCCGGTGGTGTGCATTGGACTTTGTGCTTTGAGGTTGTCTTCATCCTCACGGCATTGCCCATTGGCAGTAGGCACATTTACATCTTCTAGGCCACTTTTGGGTTTCTTAAAGCGCTGGGCTTTAATCAGAAGCCCGTCTGTCACTAGATGTGTGAACTGATCCTGACCCTCCGTTGCCCATAAAAAAGAATGCGAGCACCACACCGGTGAAGGTTAAATTGAGCGTGAACAAACTTGCACATTGTGTAAGGTTGTCATTCTGGGCGTTTATCATTTTGAGTTTTCTGTTGGAAGTAGGGAAGATATAACTTTCTTTGCTAGAGACTAAGCAGCTAACTTCATTTTTATAAAATACATTAAGGACAAATATTTAAACTGTCACACTTTAAAAAAAAACTTAAAAGAGGAGCATAATACTTTTTCCCAACTTGATTTGTTTGGCAGTTGCACTGTGTCCTGATAAGTTATTTTCACATAATTGTTAATTTCAATTAAACTGTTATCCTTTGTAATATATGGGGTACCATTGCTAAAACACATACGTAGTCTGAACCCTAAAATGTCATCAGACTTTGATATACTTTATTATCAAATAATCTATGAAAAGAACTGCTGAGTTAAAATGACTTGCTGTGTCCATTGCATAGAGTTATTGACATGATATTATAGGAAATTTGAATTTGTTTATTCAACTAGTTTTTGAACACCTGTTATGTATAAGGACTGTGCTAGGAGACTACAAATATTGTTAAAATACCTTGGGGGAAGAGGAGCAAAATATGACAGCCTTTTAGAAAGCCTTTTTATAATTTGCAGTTGTTCAAGTAATGCCTGCTTTTGAGAGAGATCCAAAAAAAACAACAAATAAATATGTTTGCTAACCGTTGAAGAGCCAGCATTTCGGTTATTAGTGTTAATTTAAGAGTGGTCTAACATGAAACATTGAAATGGATGCAGTCTTGATGCTACTGGTGGTAGTAATTATTCCTTACTCTCCTCCTAATCAGCCTCCCCTGGTGGTGGTAGTTTGGTTGTTAACTGTCACCCCAAATTACTAAATAGTATTTTATCTAGAGCAGTAAGAAATTGGGCTGAGAATTGAGGGTGAACTGTTAGAAAAACATAGTATGTACAGGCTTTGGAAGCAGTACAAACTTGTGCAAATTACTTTGTCTCCAGATTTCTCACATATAAAATGGTGATTAGGAAAACTAATTTGTGAGATGGTTGTAAGAATTAATAAAGATGTTATCCAAAGGAACAAATATAGTGCCTAGCACATAGCAGATACTAAAGAAATTGTCTAGTTTACAGTAATAGTGGTAGTGGCAAAGCAGAGCCAAGACTGGACAAGGCAATCAGTAGTAGTCTAGGGTGAAAAATTGAAGAAGGCACTGACTCTCAGGTATAGATCCAATACTTGCAGGACACTGAGGCTGAGTGCCTCCTTAATTTGCTACCTAGGTGCCTTGCTTGATTTGCCCTAGTTCCAGCTCTGGTTGTATGAGCAGATCTGATAATTTATGAAGATTCTTGCCTAGATTATATATAACCAGTTTTTTAATATGTTTTTATTGATTTCTGAGGGAGAGGGAGAGTAGAAACATCAATGATAAGAGAGAATCATTGATCACCTGCCTCCTGCACGCTCCCTGCTGGGGATTGAGCCCACAACCTGGGCATGTGCCTTAACCTCCTGGTTCATAGGTTGACATTCAAACATTGCGCCACACCAGCTGGGCTATATATAATCAGTTTTATCCCCTTTCTCTTTTTAAGCTTTATGTATTATTAAAGAACTACTTAGAAGCTTGTTTTTAGTTTCTTTCATGCCTGTAATAGACACCTCACTCTTAGATACTGTCTGAGTTATATTGAGGAGGCTGCTCCTCATTGCTTATGGATATTTCTGCACTCTGCTGCTCTAGCTTTGGCAGTCAGTGAGGCACAGGGAGAATAGATGCCACTCTGAGGCAGTCACTTCTGTTTTCTTCTGCTGCAGTTACTCAGTCATAAGACTACAATTTAAAGAAAAATCATACATTAAAGTACTTTTTAAGTTAAATGCATGAGAATTAATGTCTTTTTCCTAGTTCTTTAGAGAGAACTGCTGACCAATTAAAATATTACTATAAAAACACTTATTTTTTGGAAATAAAGGATTCTGTTTATAAAGTCCTATTAATTTAGTCTATTTGATTTTCAAAGGGGATATTTTGAGGTTTAGCAAGAGAGCATAAGAATAAAAAGCATTTCCCTTTGCAGATGTAAAAGATGAAAGAAAGTAAATGATAGTATTTTCAGTTTTTCTGAAAAGGAAACTGCCTACTATTGGTACTTCTCTGAAAGATATATCAAGAAAAAATAATTATTGTAATTTCAAGAGAATGGTATGTATGTTTTTAGATTGCTATATGATTTCTTTTTCCTAAAGCCTTGTTTTCTTTCAGGTAGAAGAGCTCAGTAAAATACTCCATTGTGGGACAAAGGAAGATAATAAGAAGTCTGATGTAGAAGTACAAACAGAGAACCACCCTCCTTGGTCAATCTCAGGTATTTAGTTGATATTGGAGATATCCTAACATTTATCACATTCAAATCATGCCAATATGTAATTTTCATTAAATTTAAAATAGACAAATGTCTAGATAAATATGAGGACTGTTATAAGGGTGTCTTCTCTCCATATGATTACATATTTCATTTTCAGAAAATTGATTTGCTCTTCTGATACGAAAGTAGAAATGCATTGTCATTCCTGTAAATACATAGGATTGCTACTGTGTCTTTAGTGGCACGTTCACTGAGTCATTTCTGCCATGCTGTGAGCCATTTACCCTCATAGCTGATCTTCCATGTGACCCAGGTGCATGTGTTTTCTTGTTGATGCATTCCACTCAGTATTGTGTTCAGTGACAGTCTCTTAAGCCTTTGTGGGAATGGTGAGCCCACAACCATGACCTCATCAGTGGAATTATGTTGTGAGGCAAAATAACTGAGTAACTGATTTTTAATAAATAGGGATCAAAAGAAGTTATTTTTCCATTAAGTTTGTCTTACTTTATTCAGCGTATAATTTAGTTAAATTGCTAAACACAGCAATAGCATTAACATTACATATCTGCATGATAATATATTTTTTTAAAGTCAACATCATGAGAGATATTTGACAGAGAAATCAACCTTTGACATGTCTTCATTCCATTGACATTTGATATGAAATGATATTAACCTTTGTGGTTAGAAATTGTTAAGAGTTGCTAATTTTTTTTGACAGAATACAACTTATTTACCTGTTTTCTTTTTTAGTCTTGCTATGGAAAATAAAAATCTGCTTACCTTTTTTAATATTTTTAGCTTGACAGCTAGGGTACATTAGGGTAATTTGACATTAGAATCAAAGATAAAAGCATCTGCAGATTTATCTGCACTATCAATTTTAATCTGTTAAAATGTATACAATTATAAAAATACTAGAGACCTGGTGCATGAAATTTGTGCACAGGGGGGCAGGGGCTGTGTGTGTGTCCCCTCAGCCTAGGCTGCACCCTCTCCAATCTGGGACCCCTTTGGGGATGTCCGACTGCCGGTTTAGGCTCCTAATCGCTCACCTGCCTGGTCGCCCCTAACTGCCCCCCCTGCTGGCCTGGTCACCCCCAACTGCCCCCCCACCCCCACCAGCCTGGTTGCTCCCAACTGCACCACCGCGCACCGGCCTGGTTGCCTCTTACTGCTCCCCTGCCGGCCTGGTCACCTCCAACTGGCCCCCTCTGCCCCCCCGCCGGCCTGGTTGCCCCATGCAACCTGCTTGTTCAGTCATTTGTCGTCCCTCACTATCCTCTCTGCCAGCCTGGTTGCCCCATGCAGCCTGCTTGTACAGTTGTTTGGTCGTCGCTCACTAACCCCCCTGCCGGCCTGGTCGTAGACAGCTATCTTGTGAGGGTGCGAGGGTTAATTTGCATATTACCTCTTTATTATATAGGATGGTTTGGAGTGTGTACTGTTTTGTGTTCAATGCCAATGTTTTAGAATTCTAAGTCCTTTTTATATACACTATTCTAATATGTATCACAATTTGTTTTTGCTATAGATTATTATTATCAGACATACTATAAGGATCTTAGTCTTCCAAATAAAGTGACAGAACTTTCAGTTCAGCAAGATCAGGATATCGAAGCTTCTGCTTATAATTTTAAAGACCAGTCACAAATAGAAAATGATGTGTATGCTGGTACTGATGTAACGGAAAAGGTTGAATGTGGACAAGAGGACCATTTTGCCTCAAATTCACAGGTAATAAAATGCAGCTACTACTGATGCCCAAGAACTTGTCCTTCATTATTGTTATTATGCAAATTGACTTCTTTGGTCCATGACAGCATATATACAAGGGTTGTAAATATTCTGTATATAATTATGCAGACTATTACACTTTTAGAGAAACAAAAATTGCTTATATGTTTGTTTCTTACTTTGTTGTGTTCTAGAATCTTGTGATATACATAAACTAAAACAAAGAAAATTTGTCAGTATATTTTGGCTCAATCAAAAAATTTTGTGCAACTACCACAATAACTTTGTTCACAACAATTTTGTTTTTAAATCTTCATCCGAGAATATGTTTTTATTGATCTTTTGAGAGAGAGAGGAACGGGCGGTGGGTGAGGAGAGAAACATCAATGTGATAGAGAAACATTGATCAGTTGCCTCTCTTCTGTGCCTAACTGGGGATCGAACCTGCAACCTAGGTATGTGCCCTGACTGGGAATTGAACCCACAACCTTTTTGTGTATGGGATGACATTCCAACCAACTGAGCCACCGGCCAGGGCTACACAAAAATTTCTTAATGCTTCCTCTCTGTCATATATCCTGCCACTGTTCAGATTTTTATAATTTGGAAGTTTTATAATTTTTTTCTGTAGGTGTGTTTGAATCAGGATCCCAGTAAGGTTTATACAGTGCAACTGCTGATGCTGTGATAAATCTCACATAATCCATAGTTTTCTCTTCCATCTCTCTTCTAAAATGTGTTTTCCCTTTGGATCTATGATTATGGAAGAATCTAGATAGTTTGTCTTAAAGTGTACTTCAGAGTCCATATTTTGGACTCTGAAGTACCCTATGGTATTAGGTATTTATTTTTGAGTAATGGTCAGTGTCTTCAAAACTGAGTCAAAATTGAATTAACTGATAAATATTTTTAAGTGAATCAAATTATAATTGATAGCCATCACTTCCATTGCAGAAATTGAAGCCTTATTATTTAAAATAGCTCTTGAGTCTATTTATTGTTTCTAATTTTGCTAACTTTTAAGTTGCTATACGAATATTTTTGTCTTATTTGACATGAATTTATCTTACCTAGGAGCCAGCATCTGCGTTAGCAACAGAAAATGCATCCTTAGAAGGTTCATCATTAGCTGAAAGTTTGAGAGCTGCAGCAGAAGCTGCTGTATCACAGACGGGATTTAGTTATGATGAGAATACTGGACTGTATTTTGACCACAGCACTGGTTTCTATTATGATTCTGTAAGTATCTCAGACCTTTCAGTACTGTAACTGTATACTTAGATGCTTGATACCAAATATTAAACCCTAAATTGAACTAAGGAAAGCAAGAAGCTGCATTTAAAAATTATGTTTGATTCAAAGGTATTTGACAAGCGTAAAGAATTATAAAATAGTTTATCTTACTATACTTTTAGGTTTATAATTAAGTAAGTTAATTGTGATTATTATAAATTGATATAATATAAAGGAATGTACAAAAATGTTGGAGTATTAATAAAGGCAGACAACTACATTATTGGAAAATTTTAAGAACCTACACTAACATTTTTTAATAGAATTTATAAGGAAGTGACATTGTTAATTCTAGGCTTGGGGTGAGATTTTTTTTGTTTGTTTCAAATACTTATGAATCATTTGAGGCCACGGGGTGGGGATCTTTTTCTTGAATTCTCATTAGCATGTTTTTTATTAGTGTTTTATATTCTGTGGATTTTAAGCATTTCACTTTTACAAAATCAATCTGTTAACAGTGAGAACTACAAAAGCAGTGTGGGATCAGAAATATAATGGGCCACTGACTAGGACAGAACTAGAAAATTAAATTCTTGATTTATAATACAGTGTGATGGCTGTTGAAGTCTTGTACTTAATTGGGTTTTTAATCAGGATTTGACGACAATGATGATGAAACTCACATACCTACGTATCTCAACCTTGATGGTCTAGGCATGTGATCTGATCATCAGGAATTATAGAATCTAGTGCCCAAAAGTGGACCAGGTATTCACTATTCCAGTTCTGGAAGTATTGTTAACTAAACTAGGGAACATAATGATAATGCTAAATATCTTAGATAGGGATTTCATTAGCTTGTTAGTTTGCACTTAGTATACAGACTTTGTAAATCCTTTGTATAGAAAGGGTTTTCTTTCACTGGAGTATGCTTATAGATAATGCTAGTTAATATCTAGAAAACTAATGTTTAAATGCTTATTACTAAAGAAAGTAAGCTATTCCTTATTTGGTTTCTAGGAAAATGCAGAATTTCTGAGTATATGACATTCTTCTTTGTCATTCTTTTACCTTATTTTCTGTATCTTTCCTGTAGACATTCTATAAATGGTTATTTACATTCTGCAGGTTATATGTCTCAGTAAAATAGTGACCTAGTTGTTTTGCCATTTTTATTGTGCTAATTTTCATCTTATTTTAATTAAATAAAAATTTAAAAACGTCTTTGAAAATGCCTGTATTTTGGACTGAAGGACATAACAGATTAAAAGGTTTGAGTTTTAAACATTCTGTTATCATCTATACTAATAAAAGGGTAATATGCTAATTAGACTGGGTCGACCAGACACCTTCTGGACATCCAACTTCCTTCCAGACAAAGCCACGGTGGCGGGGGCTGGGCAGAGGTGGTTAGGGGCAATCAGGCTGGCAGGGAGCAAGCAGTTAGGGGCAAGATCAGGCCAGTGTGGGGGAGCAAGCAGTTAGGGGGCGATCAGGCCAGCAGAGTAGGCAGTTGGGGGCGATCAGGCTGGCAGGGGAGTGCTTAGGGGGCGATCAGGCCAGCAGGCAGAGGCAGTTAGGGTCAATCAGGCAGGCAGGCAGGCTAGTGGTTAGGAGCCAGCAGTCCCAGATTGTAGGATTGGGCTTAAACTGGCAGTCGGACATCCCCTGAGGGGTCCTAAATTGGAGAGGGTGCAGGCCAGGCTGAGGGACACCTCCCTACCCTGTGCATGAATTTTGTGCACTGGGCCTCTAGTTAGAAATAGGATTAGAGCACATACATTTAGTGTTTTAGTTACATGAAACATAGCATTAAAATATTTTTTTAAGAAATCTGCAAAATGGATTAAAGATAATAAATTGCAATAGTATTAACAGAAAAATAAACTATCTTTTTTAAGAAGTTTTAGTTTAATCTCTGTCATAAGAGGTCTGATCTGCATGGATTTCTGATGAAAAGAAAATACAGACTTTTAATTAAGTCTTGATTATAGAGTACTGTCCAATATCTAAAAAATACAGATGATTGCATAATTTTATATTTCTAGTTTTCATCCATAATTTTCCAAAATTTATTTTTGTGTGGCTGCTTTAATTTTAAGTCTTTAGATACTTACAATAGAATTAATTAAGTGAAGATGATTTTTTAATCAATTTCTTTGTGTAGAAAGTTATGGACTTAACTTTATTTCCAAATTTTTCTACAGGACTTTTAGTCATGAACATTAAAAGGAAAATCTTTGTTTTATGACATTGAGAAAAGGGTTCAGGGGTTCATATTACCAAACTATTATTGTGTAATCTAAGGATAACGAGTCTGTAATTGCTTCCATGTGCTCAGCTTTTTCTGGTGCATGCCTTAGTTTTCATCACTTCTAAAGGGCTTCTTGTTATAATTTTTTGTTGATGTATTAAGTTGAACCATATGAAATTGCTGTTTCTTTAAGTTAAAAAAGTGGTGAAATGTTGATAATTTCATGATTCAATTTAATATTTAAATGTTCACATTTTTTCACCCTAGGAAAATTAGAGCAGATATTGAATGGTAAAGTATTTTGAAAAATTACATATTTTTGAAAACACCTATATTTTGGGCTGAAGGACATAACAGATTTTTCTTTAAAAAAAGTTTTATGGGTTTTAGAGCGAGAGGGAGGGGGTGAGAGAGATATCGATGGGAGAGAAACTGATTGGCTGTCTCCTGCACGCCCCTTACTGGGGATTGAGCCCACAGTTCAGGCATGTGCCCTGACCTGGAATAGAATCAGTGACCTCTCGCTGCATGGGATGACGCTCAACCAACTGAGCCACTCCTGCTAGGGCCAAGAATTTTTCATTGTGATATTTTTATTTACTATCTTCAGAAAATACTATAGTTCTTAAAAGAAACAAACATTTACTATATTTGAATATGTTTGACATTTCTGTTGTTTATTATTCTATTTTGTCTTATATAAATAGTACTTACCTTTTTTATTTTAAAAGGAAAATCAACTATATTATGATCCTTCCACTGGAATTTATTACTACTGTGATGTGGAAAGTGGTCGATATCAATTTCATTCTCGAGTAGATTTGCAACCTTATCAGACTTCTAGCACAAAAAGTAAAGATAAAAAGTTGAAGAAGAAAAGAAAGGATCCAGATTCTTCTACAACAAATGAGGAAAAGGTATTGTCTTCCTAATTTTTAAAATTTACATAATGGTAACATAGTTAAGTCAAAATTTTTGATGAAACTGAAAATCATTCAGTAACTGCATTTCAAACGTATCCATTAAAGTAACAAGGTATCAGAATCTATTAATCACGGAGCATTTGTTTGCATTGGTCTGTTTCACAAATTCTCAGTCACTGGAAGTCAAGGAATTTCTTAAAAGTTTGAAGGAGGTATATTTAGGGCAGATAAGATACTCTATAAAGTTACATAATTTGGAAGAAGAACTTTCAGACCCTTAGTTGATAAGTTGATGTCACTGCACAATTCACAATAAAACAAAAACATAGTTTATAAGTAGATGTATATAAAAATTCTTCTTTCTTAGTCACTTTGAGCAATTTCTTACCTATATTATGTTAGCAAACATTTAAAAAATCCATTTCTGGCAAATATAGAGTAGATATATTTTCACTAGTAGTGTAAATTGGTATCTTTTTGGAGAATAGATTTGGTTATTTGTATCAATAACTGTAAAAATGTTGATATTTTTCAATTGGAAAATCTCATTTCTGGTAATTTATTATCTATATATATGAAAGCCTTAGTGACTGGCCAACTGGCTGGTAGCTGTGATGCACACTGACCACCAGGGGGCAGATGCTCAGTGCAGGAGCGGAAACCACAGGCATGGAAACATGGAACAGACGGATGAATCTCAGACGGAAGGAGGGAGAGGGGAGGGCGGGAAGAGTTTATATGCATACTAGAGGCCCAGTGCATGAATGCACCTGTGGGGTCCCTTGGCCTGCCTGTGCCCTCTTGCAATCCACAATCCAGGACCCCTCAGGGGATGCCCTTCAAGCCCCTGCGCCACCCCAGGTGCTGCTAGCCAGGGAGGAACCATGGGAGGTTGGCTCAAGGGCGTGTCCAGCCCATCTTGTCCAGTCCAGCCCCACTGGCCACCTTCTAATTAATTTCCTTTCAGTGTGCACGAATCTAGTTATTTTATAAATCCAAAGAAAGAAAAATGCCTTTGTTTAATTATATAGCAATATTTATAAGAACAGAGAAAAGTTAATAGTTCAAATGACCCAAAAGATATTAAGAAGATGATAATGCATTTAATTGGAAAAGCATTATTCATGACTTAGAATGGTAGTTGTAAAGAGTGAGGGGAATTTTAAAAATAGTTTCAATATGTTAAATTGAAAAAAGGAAAATAACAAAAAAAGTTACTAATGCTCTTATTTCTGCTCACTTCACAGATAAGGTTGATGGTTTATAGTCAGGAAAGGAGGCTTATTGTGAATTCTGGCAACTATTTGATACTTTACTCTTAAGATATTATCTCATGTTTTCTTAACCATGGGGAAAACATTTTTAAATATATAATGCCAAAATTCAAAGATGAATTTGTATTTTGTTGAATTTATTTTCTGTTCTTTGATTTGTTTTTATTTCTCTACTGTTTTCACTAGAGTACATAAGAATAGAAGAATATGTGACTAAAATACTAAAAGTGATTTTTCTCTTTGCTTTCAAGAACTATGTTTTAATCACTCCTACTTGTTACTAGTGGTTGAACCGTTTGAGAAGATAGGTTGTAAAATTACTTCTGCCTAGCAATAAGAAAAGTACATACACCTATCATCAAACGGCCTTTCCTGACAAACTAGAGAATGACATTTGAAAGCGTTCGGTGAGATTTTGGTTTAGTTTAGCTCCCATAACTGCTTATCTATGTTTTTATTTTCTTTATCTCTGTTTTTATTTTGTTTTTTAATCCTCACCCAAGAACATGCTGAGAGATGGGAAAGAGAGAGAGAGAAAGAGAGAAACATTGATTGACTGCCTTTCATAGGCGCTTCAACCGGGAATTGAACCATAACTCTTGGGTGCACAGGATGATGCTCAACCAACTGAGCCACTCTGGCTGGGACCATAACGGCACCTTTTTATCATCCTTTGAAAATATGTGAACTCCAGGACAGAGACTTAGGAAAAAATCCTGATGAAATTTTGAGAGTTCTAAAAGGTAGTTGTGAAGCATGGGAGACCAGTTAAGACATCCTTACCTTTTCTTTATTTTTTAAGGAACTCTTGAGCCTCATTCTTTGTAGATGGAGGGTATGTGGAAAGAAGAGAGTAAAGTGACGTGATTGGAGTAATTAACTTGAAATATGCATTTATACCTCAATGCCCACATGTAGGCTCCCTTATCTCTTAATGTTTAACATTCTGGCAAATAGTTTTTTAAAAGTAGCACCTCGGGCAATTTCACTCATTTTCCCCTTGCATATGTTGTCCTATAAGCAGTCATAATAAAATACACAAGACTGGAAACTGCTTTTTAAAAAGAATATTTAGATAGGAAAATTTTTTGTTATAATTCACAATGGCCTTTAAAGCTCATAGTTGTTCAGTTCCTTGCCCTTGTTCTTGTCCTTTGTGAGTTTGTAGTGCTGGAAGTGTATATAGTTTATTACACTGTGAGTATTGAGCCAATCTCCAAACTGAATTTATGCTACTGTTAAAATATGTGTTTAAGATGCTCTCATGTTTTATAAAATAACAGAAGAACATATGAATTCACTTCATCATGTGGCTGTAAGGTAGAACGAAAATTCATTGTGTTACAAACCAAAGAAACAAGGGGAAAATAACTCTCTGCTTTTCCTATGGTTAAAAGAATAGATTTGTTCATTTATCAAAAGGCATGCCCAATATAATTGTATAATAAATAATAAAAGACTTATGCCAGGTAATTTGGAATTTTGGAATAAAAGAGATATAACTGATTAATCTGTACATTAAGCAGTTGTGTATTATCAAAACAACTCTATAAATTGCTAATTTTTTAAAAAATATGCTTTTATTGATTTTTATTTTTATTTTTTAATCTAATTTAATTTAATTTTTTTAATTTAATAAATCTTTATTCAGATTATTGCAATTATTTCTCCTTTTCCCCCAAATAGCTCCCCTCCACCCGGTACCCACCCCACCTTCTGCCCTTACCTCCCCCCCACTGTCCTCATCCATAGGTCTACGATTTTTGTCCAGTCTCTTCCTGCACCCCCCCATACCCCTTTCCCCCTGAGAATTATCAGTCCACTCCCTTTCTATGCCCCTGATTCTATTATATTCACCAGTTTATTCTATTCCTCAGGTTTTTAATTCACTTGATTTTTAGGTTCACTTGTTGATAGATATGTATTTGTTCATAATTTTTATCTTTACCTTTTTCTTCTTCCTCTTCTTAAAGAATACCTTTCAGCATTTCATATAATACCGGTTTGGTGGTGATGAACTCCTTTAGCTTTTTCTTATCTGTGAAGCTCTTTATCTGCCCTTCAATTCTGAATGATAACTTTGCTGGGTAGAGTAATCTTGGTTGTAGGTTCTTGCTCTTCATCACTTTGAAAATTTCTTGCCACTCCCGTCTGGCCTGCATAGTTTCTGTTGAGAAATCAGCTGACAATCGTATGGGTGCTCCCTTGTAGGTAATTAACTGTTTTTCTCTTGCTGCTTTTAATATTCTCTCTTTGTCTTTTGCTCTTGGCATTTTAATTATGATGTGTCTTGGTGTGGTCCTCTTTGGATTCCTTTTGTTTGGGGTTCTGTGCGCTTCCTGGACTTGTAAGTCTTTTTCTTTCACCAGGTGGGGGAAGTTTTCAGTCATTATTTCTTCAAATGGGTTTTCAGTATCTTTCTCTCTCTCTTCTTCTGGCACCCCCATAATTCTGATGTTGGTATGCTTGAAGTTGTCCCAGAGGCTTCCTACACTATCTTCAACTTTTTGGATTCTTTTTTCTTTTTTCTTTTTCAGTTGAGTGTTTTTTGCTTCTTTGTATTTCAATTCTTTGACTTGATTCTTACGTTCCTCTAGTCTGTTGTTGGGTCTCTGTATAATATATATATATTTTTTCTTAATTTAATCTTTATTGTTCAGATTATTACAGGTGTTCCACTTTTTTTTCCCCCCATAGCTCCCCTCCACCTGATTCCCCACCCCACCCTATGCCCTTACCCCCCGCCACTGTCTTCATCCATAGGAGTAAGATTTTTGTCCAATCTCTTCCCGCACCCCTCACACTTGCTTCCCCTGAGAATCGTCAGTCCACTCCCTTTCTATGTGCCTGATTCTATTATATTCACCAGTCCATTCTGTTCTTCAGTTTTTTATTCACTTGATTTTTAGATTCATTTGTTTGTAGGTATGTATTTGATGTCATTTTGTTGTTCATAATTTTTATCTTTACCTTTTTCTTCTTCTTCTTCTTCTTAAAGAATACCCTTCAGCATTTCATGTAATCCTGGTTTGGTGGCGATGAACTCCTTTAGCTTTTTCTTGTCTGTGAAGCTCTTTATCTGACCTTCAACTCTGAATGATAGTTTTGCTGGGTAGAGTAATCTTGGTTGTAGGTTCTTGCTGTTCATCACTTTGAATATTTCTTGCCACTCCCTTCTGGCCTGCATAGTTTCTGTTGAGAAATCAGCTGACAGTCGTATGGGTACTCCCTTGTAGGTAACTAACCGTTTTTCTCTTGCTGCTTTTAATATTCTCTCTTTGTCTTTTGCCCTTGGCATTTTAATTATGATGTGTCTTGGTGTGGTCCTCTTTGGGTTCCTCTTGTATGGGGTTCTGTGCGCTTCCTGAACTTGTAAGTCTATTTCTTTCACCAGGTAGGGAAAGTTTTCTGTCATTATTTCTTCTAATAGGTTTTCAATATTTTGCTCTCTCCCTTCTTCTGGCACCCCAAAAATTCGGATGTTGGTTCGCTTAAAGTTGTCCCAGAGGCTCCTTACATTATCTTCATATTTTTGGATTCTTTTTTCTTTTTGTTTTTCTGGTTGGATGTTTTTTGTTTCCACATATTTCAGATCTTTGGTTTGATTCTTGGGGTATGTTGATCTACAGTTGAGTTTCTGTATATTCTTTATTTCAGACAGTGTATGCTTCATTTCTGACTGATCCTTTTCCATTTTTTTGGTATTCTCATTAAGGTCCTTGAAGGTCTCACTAAGCTCCTCAGAAGTGTCATCAAGTTTCTCCGCGGTTTTTAGAAGATTCTTGAGTAACCTTATAAATGTGATTCTGAACTCTATGTCATCCAGTAGTTTGCTTTCCTCCGTTTCTTTCATTCGTGACATGTTTCTTTGTTTCTGCATTTTGGCTGCTTCCCTGTGTTGATGGAGTGGCTTTGTGTGGTAGGTGACCTATAGGGGGCAGTAGCTCAGCCTCCCCAATCACCTGATGTGGATGCTCTTGGTACACCCCTTTGTGGGCTGAGTGCAAAGTCTTGGTGTAGTTAAGCCTGAATTGCTTTTGGTACGCTGGGAGGAATTGACCTCCAGGCCAATTAGCTGTGAGCACTCCCTGTGTCTATAATAAAGAAGTGCTGCGCTGAAGCCACGCTTATGGGGCAGGACTTGTTTCAGTGGGGCTTTGGTGCTCACTGAGTCTGCCTCTTGAATGTGTCACTTATGGATGTGAGGAGTTGAAATCTGGTGTCTCACACTGACCACTAGGTACACTGGCTTCTGGATCTCCAATGGGGTGCAGGTCAGCTACTGTCTGAGGCCACTCAGCAGGAGCTACAGTGAGAGCTGCAGTTTTTTCCTCTTTGCTTGGGGTTTGGAGGTTTTGGAGCTGTCTGACCCGGGTTGCAAGTTTTCTAGGTTAAGCTGCCATAGGGCAGGCTTTCTTATGCTAATTGAGCTGCTTGGAGCTTGGGTGGGTTTGTAGGTTGTGTGGGGCGGGGTCTCAGGGCGTCATTAGGTTAGGGCGTGGCAAACAGCAATGGCTGCTAATAAGCCGGCTCTGTGTCCTCGACTGCGTCCTGGAGTCCCGTGCCCCAGTGCCGTAAACAATTATTCCTGCGCGCAGCTCTGCAAGCAAGCCACTCTCACTGGCAGACAGCTTCTCCCCGTAGGAGTTTGGGTCCCCCGCGTCTCCCCAGAGACTGGATTTCAGAGTAATCGGGGGCTTGTCTCCGTTCAGGTTGAAAAAAGCAATGCACCCAGTCGCCCGCCGCCAGCCCAGATCACGCGCCTCCGTACCTCAGCTTTTCAGCGCTCGTGCACATCTCAATGCTCTTTTCTCTTTCCTTCTAGTTGTAGAACTTCCACTCAGCCAGCTTTCCCGTGGTTCTGGGTGATAGACGTTTTGTCTTTTAGTTGCAGTTTAAATTGTTGTGGGAGGCAGCAGTTTAGGTGTTTACCTACGCCGCCATCTTAGATTCCTCTAGATGACTGTATAATATTTTTTATTTCAGTCAGTGTATGTTTAATTTCTAGTTGGTCCTTTGTCATATCTTCGAGGGTCTCGTTATATTTATCGGCCTTTTCTAGGATATTCTTGAAAAGCCTTATAACCGTGGTTTTGAAATCTATATCCAGTCGTTTGTTTTCCTCCATTTCTTTCGTTTGTGATCTGTTTCTTTGTCGCTGCATTTTCACTGCTTTCCTGAGTTGGTAGGGTAGCTTTGTGTGCTAGGTTTCCTATATGGCCCAGTGGGTCGACCTCCCAGTTACCTGAGGTGGACACTCTTGGTGCACCCCTTTGTGGACTGTGTGTACAGCCTTGTTGTAGTTAAATCTTGCTTGTTGTTGGTATCACTGGGAGGGATTGACCTCCCAGGCCAGTTGGCTGTGAGGATCAGCTGTGTCTATGCTGGGAGAAGTTCGGTGCTAGAGACAGCCTTATAGGATTAGACTTGCCAAATTGCAAAAGCCTCTGTGCTCAGCTTGGATGGGGTGGAGTCTCAGGGCGGAGCAAACACTCTTGGCTTCCAGTCAGCCCTGCCCTTGTGTGTGCATGTGTGCCTCCAGACCTCTGGCTTCCCCAGCTCCCGAGCTTCCGCCCGAGAGTCCAGATTCCCCCCGCAAGAGCGTGGGTCCCCAGGGGCTCGCCTGGAACGGGTTCGTGCAGTCAGATCTAGGGTTCTGTGCATTCAGGAGCTTCCGACTCCCTTCTGCTAGGGAAAGCCTATGGCAACCTCCGCAGTCTTTGTGCACACTGGCATGCACCTCCAGATCCCTGCCCGCCGCAGCTCCCCCTGCCCCGGATCTCCGAGTCTCCGAGTGCCTTTCTCTCTTCCTGACAGTGCAGACTCCCCCTGTATGAGCCTGGGTCCACGGGGTTTCGCCCAGAACTGGGGTTCAGTGCAGTCGGGGGCTTCCTTCCCCCTCCCGCCAGAGAAACTCAGCCAGGCTCTCAGCTGCCCTTCCTCACTGCGCGCACAAAGACCCTTTGCCGTACCTCAACCCTTTGCCGTTCCTCCAGTTCTCTGTGAGCTTTTGTCTTTCCTTGCAGTTCTAGAATTTCCACTCAGCCAGCTTCCTGTGGTTCTGGATGGTGTCCGTTCTGTCTTTTAGTTGTAGTTTTGAACTTGTGCGAGGCAGCAGTTTAGGTGCTTACCTATGCCGCCATCTTGGTTTCTCTCGCTTTTATTGATTTTTAGAGAGAGAAGAAGGGAGAGGGATAGAGAGATAGAAATATTGATGAGAGAGAATCATCGTTGACCATCTGCCTCCTGCTTACCCCCTACTGGGATTGGCCCACAACTGAGGCATGTGTCCTGACCAGGAATCTACTAGTAACTGGTGATCTCTTGGTTCTTGGGTTAATGCTCAACCACTGAGCAACACTGGCTGGACTCTCAAGTGCTAAATTTTAGCAGAACTACTCTTCTGCTACATTAGGTACATTTGGATTTTTAAATCCCTGCTGTAATATGAAAGTCAACTCTGTATGTAACTTGATAATTGGTTAAAAGTTCAAAACCAAATTTAGGGTAGATGTATTCTCCAGGCCTTCACTGCTCAGTAAGGTAGCCACTAGCTACATGTGGCTACTGAGCACTGGAAGTATAGCTGGTAAGTATAAACTACATTCAATTTTGAAAACAGTGCAAAAAAAATCCATGTAAAATATTTCATTGGTAGTTTTTATACTGATTAAATATTAATATGTATTAAATGATAATATTTTATAAATACTAGGTTAGATAAAATATTAAAATGAATTTCACTTGCTTTTTACCTTTTTAATGTGGCTATTAGAAAATTTTAATTATAAATACGGCTTGCATTATTTTTTTGTTGGGACAACATTGGTCTAGACCAGTGGTCGGCAAACTGCCGCTCACGAGCCACATGCGCCTCGTGAGCCACGGTTTGCCGCTCTGTTGCCTAATGAGTTTGCCGATCACTGGTCTAGACTGTCACTTGGTCCAAGTAATATGTGACAGGATGTTGAAAATAGATAAGAAGAGAGAGTTGGGATAAATTGTAAGCATAGTCTATATCACTTGGTAATTGATTTCATGTGGTGGTTAAAGGGATGTCAAAGATAACAATAAGTTTTTTTATTTGGATGCTAAGTGGATGGTAATATGTTTAATCAAGAAAGGGAACATGAGCAGAAGAGGGGGTACAGATAATAGCTATTGTTATCTCACTGTACATATGTCTTCACTAATTCAGTGTAACATTTAGCATTATAAGATGGTCATGTTTAAGATTATCCTCCCCACCCACCATTTTCCAGGATTTGAATTCAGAAGATCAAAAAGCATTCAGTGTTGAACATATAAACTGCAGTGAGGGAGAAGATTGTGCAAATGTGAAAAAGAAAGCCAAAGTAGACATTCGTTACAAAAATAGTTCCCATGAATTCACTGTTCCAGTTATTGGAAAGACTGTAGAATTTCCTCTTAATGAAAACATCTATAATTCGACCTCATTTAAAGATGAGAAAATCATAGAGACCGATAGCGAGCCAGAAGAAGGTGAAATTACAGACTCTCAGACTGAGGACAGTTATGACGAAGACGTAACCAGTGAAGACAATGTAACTGCAGAAGATACTGAGGATGAAGGTGAGTAACCATTATTTAATTTTAGACAAATAACTTAGTCTGGTCATTGTAAACATAACAACACTGTTAAAAATGTTAGTATATTTGCTCAAAATTAAACATTGTTTTAAATTGATTAATTTCATGACATTATTGAAAATTTTGTGGGCTACCATTGTTTATTCTTGGGGTGTAGAATGTAAATAAATGACTAACACTTGGACCTTAAGTTTTTCATTGCATTGAATGGCCTCGTCAGTAGAACACAAAACCAAGTTACCTATGCCCTAATCCTAAAGTATGTATTAAGTCTGTTTTAGTGGCTTAGATATTTATAGCACACTTTTAAAATTGAGAGGGGGAGAGCAAATTGCCTTTAAAAAGTATAGTCCATGAATTCAACTATATAGGTATTACGATTAATATATTCTTTTACTTGAAGATATGAAGACATACTTTTAAAACCCAGGATTTCATATTAGGGTATCTGAGTTTATTTTGTTTTTAATGGAATTACTTATATTTTTAAAAAGGGTAGACTCAATTTTTCCAACTTAATATAAAATACTAGTTTGTGACATTTTTAAATTCTAGGACCTTAAAAAAGAGAGTTTATTATTTTACAATTGTGATATATGCTGACTTTGCTGAATACCTTTAGTTTGATCACTTTAGATTGGTAACAGTGTTAAGCCTTACTAATTATATGTCATATACCAGGATTTAAGAAGGTTGTTTAAAACAAGACTTTTGATTAATAAATTTTTATTTTATGGATACCTCCTACTATCTCTAGACATGTCTAATTTTTTTTCCATAGCATTTGGTTAATATTTACTCACTTGTTTCTTTGGCAGATGAGGAAAAAATTTGGCCCCCTTGTATTAGAGTAATTGTTATTAGATCACCAGTGTTGCAGACAGGATCACTTTTTATCATTACAGCTGTAAACCCTGCTACCATTGGAAGGTAAAATGCTTAATATTATTTTATTTGTCTTATTTCAGTGGATTGTACACTTCTTGAACAGTTATCATGAAATGTGCATGCTACTTGTTACTTGAGAACTTGTGCATGGTACCCAGGAAATATTACTGGCACTTACCTTTGTCACTTGGTTTTGGAAATCAGGTGAGGGTATGACTTCATAGTCCCCAAAGTGGACTGCCTATATAAAGAGATAAAATCTCATTGATACCTTTCACAGAGATTTTTGTCAATTTTCTTACCTTTTATAGGTTTAAATTACTTACCTACACCCAGTATTGGCCTCCTTCTCTGCTTCTTTTCCTTTGCCCCTTTGTACCTCATAATCAGCTTGCTAGAGAGGTAGGTTTTAATCATGAATAAGATAATTTCCTTTCTAACTGGAAAAATAATCTATCTTTAATTAAGATTCTATGCAATACCTTAATTTTAAATTCTTAGAGACTAGTACATGCCTTTTATATGCAGTAATAGAAATGGGAACATAGTCAAGTCAATAGATCTGGAATAAGTAATTGACATTAGTATGAAGAATATTTTGTCTCACTGAATGTTTATTAGCCTGGGATATATGTACCAAAAATAAAAGTAATTCTGGAACCTTTCAAGTAGGAAATTTACAGTATGATTAAGGAAACTGGTCTTAGTGTGATAGAGAGACTTGCATTTTAGCATATATTTTGTTTGTTTGTTTGTTTGTTTACAGTATTACATATGTCTCCTTTTCCCCCTATTGACACCTCACCCTGGCCACTCCCATCCCCAAGGGCAAGCCCCTACCGCCCCAGTGCCTGTGTCCATTGGTTAAGCTAATATGCATGCATACAAGTCCTTTGGTTGATCTCTAGCCCCGCCGCCCCCTGCCGCTTGTCTCTGGATCTATTTTTGTTCATCAATTTATGTTGATCATTATATCCTACATATGAGTGAGATCATGTGATATTTATCTTACTCTGACTGGCTTATTTCGCTTAGCATAATGCTCTCCAGTTCCATCCATGCTGTTGCAAATGGTAAAAGTTTCTTTTTTTTATAGCAGCGTAGTATTCCATTGTGTATATGTACCACAGTTTTTTAATCCACTCGTCTGTTGATGGGCACTTACGCTGTTTCCAAATCTTGGCTATTGTAAATTGTGCTGCTGTGAACATAGAGATGCATATGTCATTTCTGATTGGTGTTTCTGGTTTCTTGGGATATATTCCTAGAAGTGGGATTACTGGGTCAAATGGAAGTTCCATTTTTAACTTTTTTGCGGAAACTCCATACTGTTCTCCACAGTGGCTGCACCAGTTTCCATTCCCACCAGCAGTGCATGAGGGTTCCTTTTTCTCCACATCCTCACCAGCACTTGTCGTTTGTTGCTTTGTTGGTGATAGCCATTCTGACAGGTGTGAGATGGTACCTCGTTGTTTTGATTTGCATCTCTCAGATGATTAGTGATTTGGAGCATGTTTTCATATGTCTCTTGGCCTTCTGTATGTCTCTTTTGAAAAGTGTCTATTTAGGGCCTTTGTCCATTTTTTGATTGGGTTGTTTATCTTCCTTTTGTTAAGTTGTATGGGTATTCTGTAAATTTTGGAGCTTAAACCCTTATCTGAAATAGTATTGGCAAATATGTTCTACGTAGTGGGCTTTCTTGTTGTTTTGTTGATGGTTTCTTTTGCTGTGCAGAAGTTAATATATCTTTTTTTAAACATCACCTTTTAAAACAATATTTTAAAAAATTCTTTTTATGTCTCTTAAGTGCTGCATTTATGTATGCTTCAATAATTATTAAAGACATGTTTCTTAACTGTGCAGAGAAAAAGATATGGAGCATACTCTCCGAATCCCTGAAGTTGGTGTCAGTAAGGTAAGCTCTTTGATTTTACAAATATAGCACCTTGATATAATTTTATAAGTCATTGTTATAGCAGAAAGCTTAGAGTTTTTCCCATTTAATAGTAAGGTTAATAGTCAGTATAGTGATGCTAATGAAAGTAATATAGATTTGTTTGTTCCACTGCTTGAGAAAATAAAAATTATCACAATTTGAATGAACTAAATTATGTTTAATTTTTAAAAATCTGGAGCAGGAGTAGAGAAAATGTGGATTAATTTAGGTTCATGAAGTAATACCCATTTAACAGGTATTTATTGAGTGAAATAAATATGCTAGATATTATGACAGTTCAAAAATGAACCAGACCTAGATTCAGGCTACTTTTAGTTGACGGTTACTTAGAGTCCAGAGTATTTTATAACCCTGGAACAATCTATTCTCTCCTAGTTGAGCCTCCAATTGTTTCTTTCAGGAAAAAGAACAGTTGAGTTTTCAAAACAAACAATAAGGACAGAGTTACAACTTAAATCACACGTAAAAAGCTAAAAGGTCTAGCTTTTGAGTCTGTACTTCATATTTATCTTTCTTGTTCTGTATTTTCTGTTGTTTTTCTTCCTCCCGTCTATGGCTATAATCTTTTCCCCCTTTTTTGTTTTTTTTTCTTTGACCTTTGATCATTCCCATTTTGTTTGTATTTACTAGGATTATAGTATGGATCTAAAGTATATATTTTATATGATTTTTATTTTTTTAAATAAAAATTCTCACTATTACTTTGAAAGTCTAGTTATTTTTACTGTTTTTGGACTCATTCAGAGAGGAGTAAATCCTCATAATCTTAACTCTGACTAAATTATCTTGCTTTTTAAAAATTTTTATTTTATTATTTTTGCAACTTTTTTTTATTGTTTAAAGTATTACATATAGTAGTACATATATTTCCTTTTTTTTCTCCCCATTGACCTTCCCCCAGCCTCCCCTACCCCCTGTCGCATGCCCTCATCCCACCCCCCCCAGTGTCTGTGTCCATTGGTTGTGCTTACATGCATGCATACAAGTCCTTTGGTTGATCTCTTTTCCCTCCCTCCCCAACACTCCCCAGCCTTCCTGCTGTAATTCGACATTCTGTTCGGTGCTTTACTGCCTCTATATCTACCTTTTTGTTTATCAGGTTATAATGTTCTTTATGTTCCATAAATGAGTGAGATCATGTGTTATTTTTCTTTCATTGCCTGGCTTATTTCACTTAACATAATGCTCTTCAGGTCCATGCATGCTGCTGCAAATGGTAAGAATTCCTTTTTTATAGCAGCGTAGTATTCCATTGTGTAGATGTACCATTGTTTTCTAATCCACTCATCTGCTGATGGGCACTTAGGCTGTTTCCAAATTTTAGCTATGGTGAATTGTGCTGCTATGAACATAGGGGTGCATATATCCTTTTTCATTGGTTTTTCTAGTTTCTTGGGATACAGTCCTAGAAGTGGGATTACTGGGTCAAATGGAAGTTCCATTTTTAACTTTTTGAGGAAACTCCATACTGTTCTCCACAGTGGCTGCACCAGTCTGCATTCGCAACAGCAGTGCACGAGGGTTCCTTTTTCTCCGCATCCTTGCCAGCACTTGTCGTTTGTTGATTTGTTGATGATTGCCATTCTGACAGGTGTAAGATGGTACCTCATTGTTGTTTTGATTTTTATCTCTTGGATAATTAGTGACTTTGAGCATGTTTTCATATGTCTCTTGGCCTTCCTTCTGTCTTCTTTCAAAAAGATTCTATTTAGGTCCGTTGCCCATTTTTTTATTGGATCATTTATCTTCCTTTTATTAAGTTGTATCAGTTCCCTGTAGATGTTGGAGATTAAACCTTTATTAGTGATAATATTTGCAAATATGTTCTCCCATACAGTGGGCTTTCTGGTTGTTTTGTTGATGGTTTCTTTTGCTGTGCAAAAACTTTTTATTTTTATGTAGTCCCATTTGTTTATTTTCTCTTTAGCTTCCATTGCCCTAGGAGCGGTATCGATGAAGAAACTGCTTTGGCATATGTCTGACATTTCTCTGCCTGTGAATTCCTCTAGTATTTTTATGGTTTCCCATCTTATATTTAAGTCCCTTATCCATTTTGAGTTTATTTTTGTGTATGGTGTAAGTTGGTGGTCTAGTTTCCTTTTTTTGCATGTATCTGTCCAATTTTCCCAACACAATTTATTGAAGAGACTGTCTTGACTCCACTGTATGTTCATGCCTCCTTTGTCAAATATTAATTGAGCATAGTGGTTTGGGTCGATATCTGGGTTCTCTATTCTATTCCATTGATCTATGTCTGTTCTTGTGCCAGTACCAGGCTGTTTTGAGAACAGTGGCCTTGTAATACAGCTTGAAATATGGTATTGAGATCCCACTTATTTTGTTCTTCTTTCTCAGGATTGCTGCAGCTATTTGGGGTCTTTTTTTAATTCCAGATGAATTTTTGGGGTGTTCTTTCTAGGTCTGTGAAATATGCTGTTGGTATTTTAATGGGGAGCACATTGAATCTATGGATTGCTTTGGGTAGTATGGACATTTTGATGATGTTGATTCTACCAATCCATGAACATGGTATGTTCTTCCATCTGTTTACATCTTCCTCTATCTCTTTTTTCAGTGACCTGTAGTTCTTCGCATATAGGTCTTTTACCGCCTTAGTAAAGTTTATTCCTAGGTATCTTAATTTTTTTGGTGCGATGGTAAATGGGATTGATTTTTTAGTCTCTCTTTCTGTAAGTTCACTATTGGTGTATAGAAATGCCATAGATTTCTTGGTGTTAATTTTGTATCCTGCTACATTGCCGAATTCATTTATTAAGTCTATTAGTTTTTTGATGGAGTCTTTCAGGTTTTTTATGTACAATATCATGTCATCTGCAAATAAGGACAGCTTTTCTTCTTCTTTTCCTATTTGGATGCTTTTTATTTCTTCTTGTCTAATCACAACAGCTAATACTTCCAGTACTATGTCGAACAGGAGTGGTAAGAGTGGGCATCCCTGCCTTGTTCCTGTTCTTAGGGGAAATAGTTTTAGTTTTTGCCCATTGAGTATGATGTTAGCTGTGGGTTTATCATATCTGGCTTTTATTATGTTGAGGTATGATCCTTCTATTCCCACCTTGCTGAGACTTTTTATCAAGAAAGGGTGTTGGATTTTGTCAAATGCTTTTTCTGCATCAATTGATATGACTATGTGATTTTTATCTCTCAATTTGTTTATGTGATGTATCACATTTATTGATTTGCGGATATTGTACCATCCTTGCATCCCTGGGATAAATCTTACTTGGTCATGGTGTATGATCTTTCTGATGTACTGCTGGATCCGATTTGCTAGAATTTTGTTGAGGATTTTGGCATCTATGTTCATGAAGGATGTTGGCCTGTAATTCTCTTTCATTGTGTTGTCTTTATCTGGTTTTGGTATTAGGGTGATGCTGGCTTCATAGAAAGAGCTTGGAAGCATTCCTTCCTCTTGAATTTTTTTGAATAGTTTGAGGAGGATAGGTTTTAGTTCTTCCTTGAATGTTTGGTGAAATCCTCTGTGAAGCCATCTGGCCCCGGGCTTTTGGTTGCTGGAAGCTTTTTGATGACTGCTTCAATTTCTTCCATAGTTATTGGCCTATTGAGATGTTTAGATTTTTCCTGATTGAGTTTTGGAAGGTTGTATTTTTCTAGGAATGTGTCCATTTTCTCCAGGTTGTCCAGTTTGTTGGAATAGAATTGTTCATAGTATTTTTTAACAATCCTTTGTATTTCTGTGGGGTCTGTTGTTATTTCTTCTCTTACATTTCTGATTTTGTTTATTTGGGTCCTCTCTCTCTGCTTCTTGGTGAGTCTGGCTAGAGGCTCATCAATCTTGTTTATCCTTTCAAAGAACCAGCTCTTGGTTTTGTTGATCTTTTGTATTGTTTTTTTTTGGTCTCGATGTTGTTTATCTCTGCTCTGATCTTTATTATTTCCTTCCTTCTGCTTACGCTGGGTTTTCTTGTTGCTCTGTTTCTAGGTCTTTGAGTTGTAGGGTTAGGTAATTTATTACCATTGTTTCTTGTTTTTTGCAGTAGACTTATAGAGCTATGAACTTCCCTCTCAAGACTGCTTTCGCTGTGTCCCATAGATTTTGGATTGTTGTATTTTCATTGTCGTTTGTTGCCATGATGTTTTTTTTTATTTCTTCTTTGATCTCTCTGGTAACCCAGTCATTGTTCAATACCATGCTATTTAGTCTCCATGTGTTTGGTTTTTTTGGATTGTTTTTATTATAGTTGATTTCCAATTTTATGCCACTGTGATCTGAGAAGATGCTTGATATAATTTCTATCTTCTTGAATTTGAAGAGACTTTGCCTGTGACCCAATATATGGTCTATGTTTGAAAATGACCCATGTACACTTGAGAAGAATGTATATTCTGTGTCTTTGGGGTGAAATGTTCTGAAGACGTCAATTAATTCCATCTGGTCTAGTGAGTCATTTAGGGTTGATGTTTCTTTGCTGATTTTTTGTTTAGAGGATTTGTCCAATGGTGATAGTAGGTTATTAAAGTCTCCTACTATGATTGTATTGCTGTCAGTCTCTCTCTTGATATCTTCCAGGAGTTTTTTTTTATATATTTTGGTGCTCCTGTATTGGGTATGTATATGTTTACCAGAGTTATTACTTTTTGTTGGATTGCTCCTTTTAGTATTATGAAGTGGCCTTCCTTATCTCTTTTTATGTCCTTCACTTTGAGATCTAATTTGTCAGGTATAAATATTGCTACCCCCGCTTTTTTTCATTTCCATTCGCCTGAAAAACCTTTTTCCATCCCTTCACCCTCAGTCTGTGTGTGTCTTTTTTTCTGAGGTGGGTTTCTTGTAGACAGCAGATATATGGGTCATGTTTTCTTATCCAATCCGTTACCTTATGTCTTTTGATTGGGGCATTAAACCATTTACATTTAAAGTTATTAATAGGTACTTGTTTGTCGCCATTTTTATTCTTTACCCCTGTGTTCCTTCTTTGCTTCCTATTTCTTCTTTTTACAGCAGACCCTTTAGCATTTCTTGCATTACTGGTTTGGTGGTAATAAACTCCCTTAGTCTTTTTTTGTCTGTGAAGCTGATGATTTCACCTTCGATTTTGATTGATAGCCTTGCTGGGTACAGTATTTTTGGATTCAGACCCTTTCTTTGCATGACTTTGTATATTTCATTCCATTCCCTTTTGGCCTGATGTGTTTCTGTTGAGAAATCAGTCGCTAGTCTGATGGGGGATCCTTTGTAGGTAACTTTCTGTCTCTCTCTGGTTGCTTTTAAGATTTTTACTTTGTCGTTGGTGTTTGCCAATTTAATTATAATGTGCCTTGGTGTCGGTCTTTTGGGGTTCATTTTGCTTGGGACTCTGTGAGCTTCTTGGATTTGTGTGGGAGTTTTTCTTCCCTATATCAGGGAAGTTTTCTGTCATTATTTCTTCAAACAGATTTTCTATTCTTTGCTCAGTTTCCTCTTCTTCTGGGACCCCTATTATGTGGATATTGTTTTGTTTTGTGTTGTCCCAAAGTTCCCTTAGGCTCTCCTGCTTTTTAAATTTTTTCCTACCTTGTCTTCTAGCTCACTGATGCGGTCCTCTGCTTCTTCTAGTCTACTCTTGATGCTTTCTATTGAATTATTTACAGCAACGATGTCATTTTGCGTTTCTTCTTGATTCTTCTTCATTTCCTTTTGGTTCTTACTCATATTGTCGAATTTGTCTTACATTCTTTTCATCCACTTTATGACCATTTATCTGAATTCTTTCTCTGACAGGTTGTTTGCCTCCATTTCGTTTACTTCCTTTTCTGGTGATGTCTGCTTTTCTTTCATATGCGGGCTATTTCTTTGTCTCCTTATGTTCTCTCTTCTCCATGTGTCTGGTTATGTAGTTCTCTCTCTCCTGTGTTGATTTAAAGGCACAAAATACAACACACCAAGGCACAACACACAAGGCACTGAACACAAATGTATTCATGATATTAATAATCCCAAATAAAGGTGACCGTCAGAGAAAGGTGAATTAGAGAATAGAAAGAAAGAAGAAGAAAAAGAAGAAAAAAGGAGTGCAAAAATGAAATTGGGAAAAGGAGATAAAAAAAGAGGGAAAAAAGAGAGAATAAGAAAGAAGAGGGGGAAAAACTGTATATATGGGGAGAAAACTCCAATAGAACAGTCACTAATCCAAACACATGCCAGCACCAAGTACCTGGAGATGAATGCAAACTATAAACAATAACTAATATCAAGTCAGATGTGGGAAAGCAGAAGCAAAAAACAAAACATAGAAAAAGAAAAAAAGAAAAACAGTCTCACAAACAAGCATAAAAAATCAGTATAATCAACAATAAAGCAAACAACAACAAAAGGACAGAGATAAAAAAACGTTTGGATAGTGAAGAAAGATAAGAGAGGTGTGTATGAACTTGGAGCAGGGGATTGGAAATTAGATATATAAGTAGGGTGAAATTTTAATGGGGTAAAAAGAAGGAATAGGGAAAATCTAAAGCAGGAATAGGGTAAGGGAAACAGGACAACCAAAGGGGAAAAGTGAGGAAGAGAGTGATGGCGTAAAGGTAAAGTTGAGATAGAGTAAAATGACGCTAAAGGAAAGATGAAAATAGAATGTAGCACACTAATCCCAAAGTAAAATAAAATGACACTTTAAAAAAAAATGGTAATGTAGTAGTAATAATGCTGATTGAAAATAAAAATGTAATAATTAAAAGTAAAATCAAGTGAGGAAAAAAGACAAAAATTTAGTTTCTTAAGTAAAAGATAAAAAAATAAAAATAAAAATGTGCAGTAGTGAAGGTCATTCACTTCCTCTACTGTTCTGTTTGGCATGCCTATTTCCTAGTCAGGACAGAATTGAAGTTTCCTGAGTTCCACTGCTCCTCAGTGTTGTAAGCCAGTCCTGGTTTTTAAGCAGGCAATTTATTTGTATTTACACAAGGGTCAATTTGTGATTCAACCCCTGGGTGGCAGTGTTTCTGGATTGACCTCTGGGTCTATAGGTCCTCTCTAGGCAGTGCTTTAGACCCTGCTTTCCCTGTGGCATTCAGTACCGGTTTGTGGGAGTGGGTTGCCCCAGAGCTGGTTCTCTGATGGTTATTCCCCGTTCTAATCCTCAGGTTCCAGAAAAACAACTTTCCCTTGCAGTCTCTTAGAATGTCCCCATTTGGGTGATTCTGTGTATTGGGCTTCGTAATCAGAAGGAAGGATTTAAAGAGGAAAAAAAAAAAAGGAGCCAGAGTTAAGTGTGTGAACTCTGGGGCTGCACTCAAGTCTGTACATTCTTTTTCCCCTTGGGTCTAAGCAGCCGGCACACTTTTAAAATTTTTAGCCTGTGCTTTTGCTCCCAGATCAAAATGGGTTGATTTTTAGAGTTGCCTTCTGTTAGCAGCTCTGAGGACCCCCTTCTGCATTCCCGGATCACGCCAGTCCCAACAGCCACGAATTTTTCTAGGCACAGACTTCCCCAGGTCTCCATCTTCCACTTGCGTCCGCGTTTCTCTCTCCTGCCGGGACCACAGACCTCACCTTCTCCCAGGTGAAATCTGACCTTTCCGTGGTGGAGTGTAGAGCTCCTCTGAATCTGCGTGCTTGTGCCACTTGGGAACCGGTGTTCTCGGGTTTGCAGCTGTTCGGTGGGTGCCGTAGTTGTAGATTCCCCGGGCTTTTCAGGCTCCTGATAACATCCACTTTCCCCTTCAAGATGGTGGTCTCTGCGTCCGAGCTGGTCGCTCCGGGAGGGAACCCAGCAGCAGCGGGGGCTGCCCAGTCAGGGGAGCCCCGTCCAACAGTCCCCCACCTTCTCCTGGAGTATAGCTCTCCCTCATCTCACCAACAAACACTCCCCGTGCAACCACACACTCTCCCTTTGTTTTCTCACTCACACACTATCTTGCAGTCTGCCTTCCCGTCGGCAGCCATCTTCCACCCAAATTATCTTGCTTTTTAACTTTCCTGTGAGCCTTTGTTCTTTTGCCCCCAAAGAAAACCCAGTTTGTAACTTAAATAGCAAAGAACTCCTTCCCACACTCCAGTCTAAAAACACAGGTGGTTCACTGGTGGCATTTCTGCCTTTTCTTTCTTTCTTTTAAACTAACATGTTCACTGGTGGGATAAATAATCTGTTAACTGTGAAATCAGTTTGACAGTATATACTACATTGGGTGGCCAGATTATTATGATCGCTGAACACATAATAATCTGGCCACTCAGTGTATATCCTGTATAATAAAAGGCTAATATGCAAATTTGCCCCTCAAGCAGGAGTTCAACCTGCAGGCAGGCCGGCCAACCACCCATGTCCCCTCCCCCTGGCCAGGCTGGCCAGACTCCACCCACGCACGAATTCATGCACTGGGCCTCTAATATATACACACACACACACACACTGAGTGGCCAGATTATTATGCATTCAGAGATCATAATAATCTGGCCACTCAGTGTATATCACACATACCCAAGTAGATAAAAAAAAATTAAATCCCCCCCTATACACACATGCACACACGCACACAAACATACACACTTCATATTACTATTAGGGCAAAAAACAGAAACAAGTATTTTACCACTGGATAAAAGATTTCATAAGTTAAAAGAAAAGGGGAAAAATCATAGATGACAGGACAATTTTAAGTAATTTAAGTTTGAAGTTCTTTATTTATTAAGAAACAAATTTAAAAGGCAAACTAGGACAGTCAGAAAAATATGACAAAATATATCTCCTTTACATTTTAAAAGTTCATACAAATTCACTTTAAAACTCCACTGTGACACCAGTAGATAAGTAAAGGATATAAGCAATTCACAGTAGAGAAAATATCATAGTTAACATATGAAAACCAATCTTTCTAATAATTTAAGAAATACAAATGAAGCCAAAATGTCAGTTTTCATTCATCATATGTATTAAATATCACTCCTGTTGGGAGCATAATTTAGAACAGCTTTTTGGAATAAGGTTTCAAGTCAGGAGACTTGAAAATATTTAAACCCTTTGATACAGTTATTATTCTAAACAATGCAAATTGAATAAAACATACGAAGGGCATGTAGAGGAAATTTACAGAATGGGAAATCCTAATGGTTAATAAATAAAAGAAAAGGTGTCAGCTTCAGTAGTAATCAGGGATGTGCAAATTAAAATCACAATGATGAGATTTAATTTCACACCTCTTATGCTTGAAAAAACAAAATTCTGACAATACCAAGTGTTAAGTCTATTAGAGCAACAAGAATTCTTATAGGCTGCTGATGGGAATATAAATTGGTAAAACCACTTTGGAAAACAATATGGCAGTATTTAATAAAGTTTAAGGTTTGCATATACTATTGCTTAGTAATTTTATTCCTAAATATTTACTACAGAGAAACACTTGCATTGTCCACAAGAAGATTTAATGTATAAGAATGTTCATAGAAACATTTAAAAAAATTTTTAATCTTAGGGTAAACCTGGATATCCATTATCAGAAGTATATGTAGATTGTGGTGCTTCTATACAATGATTACCATTCAGCACAGTGGTACAACTGTACACAATAACTGGATTATAACCTAATACTTAACCAAATATTTAACCAAAGAGGCAAAATAAAAGACATATGTATAGTAGCATACATTTGCCAGAACTCATCAGCCTATACATTTAAGGCCTATGCATTTCCTGTATGTAAATTATATCAATTAAAAATTCATACAGTATGACTCATATCAAGTTCCAAACTAGGCAAAATAAACATGTATTATTTATGGATACATACATATGTGGTAAAATTATAATGAGATGTGTCATCTATAATAAGTAAAACATAATACGCTAATTAGACTGGACAGCTGAACAACCTTCTTGACGAACCGGGGCTGCGAGGGCTGAGGCAAGCCACCACAGCTGCGAGGGCCGAGCCCCTTGCATGAATTTCATGCATTGGGCCTCTAGTCTATATATATAAAAGGCTAATATGCAGTGTATCCTTAGGAGTTCGATTGGGAGTTCAGCCGGCAGCTGGGAAAGGGAGGCCCCGGCCGGCAACCAGAAGGCCCCTATTGGCCCTGATTGCCAGCTAGGCCTAGGGACCCTACCTGTGCACGGATTCCATGCTCCGGGCTTCTAGTCTTCCTATATAATAAAGAGGTAATATGCAAATTGACTGTCATGCCCTTACAAGATGGTTGCCTGCAACCAGGCCAACAGGGGGTTTAGTGAGGGATGACCAAATGACTGAACAAGCAGGCTGCGTGGGGTGACCAAGCAGTTAGCGAGGGACGACCAAATGACTAAACAGCAGGCTGTGTGGGGTGATCAGGCCAGCAGGGGCGTTAGCGAGGGACCTGGCCAGCCAGTGAGCAGTGAGGGGCAACCAGGCTGGCAGGGGAGACATTTGGGGGCAACCAAGCCAGCAGGGGGGGCAGTTGGGGGTGACCAGGCTGGCAGGGGGGGCAGTTAGGAGTAACCAGACCAGTAGAGGGGGGCAGTTGTGGGCGACCAGGCTGGCAGGGAGGGCAGTTAAGGGTGACCAGGCCAGTGGGGGTGGTGTAGTTGGGGATGACCAGGCCAGCAGGGGGGGCAGTTGGGGTGATTAGGCTGACAGTGGGGGGCAATGAGGGGTGACTAGACTGGCAAGGGGAGCAGTTAGGGGCAACCAGGCAGGCAGGCAGTTGAGTGATTAGGAGCCAGCAGTCCAGGATTGTGAGAGGGATGTCTGACTGCCGGTTTAGGCCTGATCCTGCGGTTTAGGCCTAAACCGGCAGTCGGACATCCCCCGAGGGGTCCTGGATTGGAGAGGGTGCAGGCTGGGCTGAGGGCCCCACCCCAATGCATGAATTTTGTGCACTGAGCCTCTAGTAATTAAACATCAAACCTCTGAAAAGGAAGGGTGGGGGGTAGATGGAGTGAGGTATACATCATTGGATACTTTATTTTAAATATCTGAGGCAAATATGGAAAATGTATTAAAGCTGGGTCACAGGTAGATAAGTTCAATATATTCTTTTGTGTGTTTGAAACATGTTTATGAAAATTTAAAAGAATAACCTTATTGTGATATAGTTTATACACCATATACAGTTTGCCCATTGGAAGTATATAATTCAGAGGTTTTTAGTGTATTCACAGAGTTCTGCAGTCATCACATCAATTTCAGATCATTTTCATCACCAGAAAAAGAAACAAACTCAATAGTAGTCACTCATTTCTTTCCAACCCCCCACGGCCCTGTGCAACCACCAATCTTGTCTCTATGGATTTGCCTATTCTGTATATTTTATGTAAATTGAATTATATAACATGTGATCTTTTGTAACTAGCTTTTTTACTTAGCATGCCTTCAAGATCCATCCATGTTATAGCATATGTCAGTACTTCATTTCTTTTTATTGCCAAATAATATTCCATTGTATGGTTATACTACATTGTGTTATTCATCAATTGATGGGCATTTGAATTGTTTCTACCTTTTGGCTATTAACCAGTTAACTGCCACGATATTTTGAATTTAATTAGAAAAGATCTGCTGCTTGCGTCTATAGATGCTTATGGCGTACAAATAGTTAAGAATAATGCTGCTATGAACATTCATGTACATGTTTTTGTTTGGATGTATGTTTTTATTTTTCTTGATATAGACCTAGGAATAGAATTGTTGGGTTGTGTGGTAGCTCTGCTTAACTTTTTGAGGAACTGCCAGACCCCTCCAAAGCTGCTGCACCATTTTATATTTCTACTATTGTATTGTATTGTGTATGAAATTTTTAATTAAATATTTCTGCAGCTCTTTATCCAATTAAAGAGACATGTATTAAATACATGTCCAGTATTCACATATATGAGGCACTGTGATAATGTACTAAGAGGCAAGCAAAAATGTAAACTAATGTAAGCAGTAATTGTAAGGAGTACAATAACATTCACATCTTCTATAATAATAAAAGTGTAATATGCTAACTAGACAGAGACAGCTGAGCCACCTTCCAGATTTCATTTCGGACATCCTTCCTGATGAAGCTGTGGTGGCGGGGGCTGAGGCAGAGGCGGTTAGGGGTGATCAGGCGGGCAGGCGAGCAATTAGGGGCTATCAGGCAGGCAGGCAGAGTGGTTAGGGGCGATCAGGCAGGCAAGCAGGCGAGTGGTTAGGAGCCAGTGGTCCCGGATTGCGAGAGGGATGTCCGATTGCCAGTTTAGGCCCGATCCAGTCAGACATCCCCCAAGGGGTCCTGGATTCCAAGAGGTTGGTGCAGGCTGGGCTGAGGGACACCCTCCCCCACCCCAACCTCCCACACAAATTTCATGCACTGGGCCTCTAGTATTCATATAACTTCATAAGTATTAGATAAACAAAGTGCTGTGGAGCAAGGAGAGAGTAATTAGTCCCGAGTATTAAAAAACTGGGAAACTTCTCTGAGAACTTAATTGTTTCAAATCACCTTTTGAATTAAGAATTTTTAATGATATAGACAAGTACTTATATTTGGATTAAAAGAATAATTTCAAATTGTTTATATGGTATAGTTTTAACTATATTATAGAAGTAGGAAAGGTAGGACACACTGTATTATTGATAGTTATAGGTAGAATTATAGGTGACTTTTTCTTCTGGAGCCTCCACTTTTCTACCAGAAGCATCATAATACTTTTGTATTCAAAAAAAGTATTAAAAATAATAAAAGTTAAATTATCAGAGCCTAAACTCCATTGTGTCTTATCATAGAGAAATTGTTATCTATGGTTTAAAAAAAGTATATTACTATATAATTATCTGGTTTCTTTTTTAAGTTTCATGCAGAAATTTATTTTGACCATGACTTACAAAGTTATGTTCTTGTGGATCAAGGCAGTCAAAATGGTACAGTTGTTAATGGAAAACAGATTCTTCAGGTGAGTATATATATTAATTACTTGTACATTACTTTTAAAAATTAAACTGAAATTTTTTTATTCCTGAAGGTCGTAGTTATTATACATATCATTTGGTTAGGTCAGTGTTCAAGTCCAAATGTGTTACATGGAAGGGAATTCCCAGAAAGTGCTGAAGAATGATATAATAAGTTAATACTTGACTATTGAGTTTTGACTTCTAATTATGTATCTATGCCTTGTTTTAAGAGATAAATACGTTTAACAAATATGTTTTTATTATTTCAGAGAAGGGAGAGGGAGAGATAGATACATCATTGATGAGAGAAAATCATCCCTCACTGCCTCCTACAAGCCCCCTACTGGGGATTGATTCCGCAACCCCAGCATGTACTCTGATTTAGATTGAACCTGACCTCATGGTTCATAGGTAGATGCTCAAACACTGAGCCACACCGGCCGGGTGAGAGAAATGTATTTTAAAGCTATTCAGACTAAATGTTTTTACAGTAGCTTTAGTGGTCTTCTTTTTTGTGTTTTTAAAAATTTATTTTAATGAAAGTGTTGCTAAACTTTAAATTTCTTGAAGGTAGGGGCCATGTCTATCCAATTAACTCTTCAGTTTTCAACATGTAGCAAAGTGCACTGGAAGGGAGCCGTATTCTTAGAAAATGAAATAAAATGAAATTGTCAAGAGGAAAAAGAATAATGATGCACTTATCCCCTGAACACTTCATCTTTTTTACTAGAATTATTTGTTTTGGTACTAGATTGTTTAAAGTTTGGTGGGTATTTCTCTGATAGGATTGGGCATGGAGATAGGAGATTGTGATATTTGATAATATAAAAATTAGATGTTTCTCATTTCTGTTATCTTCTCCACTAGTAGAACATTATGGATCATCCTCAAGTTGTGGAAATGTGTGTGCATATGTGTGCCTATCTCATTGAGAACCATCTCAAAAATATTTTTGTTATAATCAGACATTACTTCCATTTGACATAAAGTAGTCATATATAACTCTTTTGGATTTCTGTTTTGTAATTTTTCCCCTCAGCCTAAAACTAAATGTGACCCTTACGTACTTGAGCATGGAGATGAAGTGAAAATTGGAGAGACTGTGCTGTCCTTTCACATTCACCCTGGCAGTGATACCTGTGATGGCTGCGAACCAGGGCAGGTTAGAGCTCACCTTCGTCTTGATAAGAAAGATGAATCTTTTGGTATGTGAAACTGTTCTTAATGTGTGTGATAACTCTTAAATTCCCTGGAGTGTGCTAAATATATATCAGTTGGCTACCAGCTTCATATCTTGATATAATACTGTATTGAGAGAATTTATATATATTACTGATTTTAAAGAGAGGAAAGGAGAAAGGGAGAGAGAAAAGGAGGTAGGAAGAGGGGGAAGGAGGGAGGAGAAAGAGAAACATCAATGAGAGAGAAACATCCATTGGTTGCCTCCCGAGCTCTCCGTGACTGGGGATTGAACCTGCCATCTTTTGGTACAGGAAAACACTTCAATCAACTGAACCACACTGGCTAAGGCGAGATAATTTATATTTCAGTAAATATTGTCAAATGAGACTAAGAAATGACATGTATTTCAAATTTGAAAACTAGGCTAGTCTATTATGATTGTAGTTGATTTTTCTGTGTAATAACTTAGCTGCTCTTTTATAGCATTAGGTTACTTTCTGACTAGAAGATAATCATTAGCTCTGTCTTTGCTAATCTAGCTACATATTCTTCAAAAGAGTAAGTGTGACACAACTATAATAAAGATTGGTTTCCTTTTAACATTTATTTACTGATATGAAAAAGTCATCCACAGTTAATCTCTGTCACATAATAGTAACGTCTATAATAATAAAAGTGTAATATGTTAGTTAGACCGGATGTCTTTTCTTCCGGACAAAGCCACAGCGGGTGGGGACAGAGGCAGAAGCGGCAGAGGCCCCCCTGGCTGTGGTAGGGATGGGCGGGGGTCGGGGCCAAGGCCCTTGCACGAATTTCGTGTATTGGGCGTGTAGTAGAAAATAGTAGGCCAAGATATTAAGAGTTATTGGTTGATATGCTTTCCTACTATAGTTTATGTTGATGTATCATCTAAGTATATACCATGATTTTCTGTAGAAAGTAACACTGTAGGAAATTGCTATTTTGTTTTAAACTCACTCATCTAAGGCTTTTAAAATTTAAATAGATACCTTGAACTAGTAAGAACTAATTTTTTTTCACATCAGTTTCCCCTCTAAATATCAATTTTACATGGTCATTGTATATTTTTTATTTTCTGATGCTAGATAATGAAAATAAGTATTACACTTTACAAAGTAATGTGAATCTTTGGTTCTGTGGTTTTTCTTTTGCACATGCCTGCGTTTCTTTGGGAAAGTCACAGTATTTGAGAATCTTAGTGTTTGGTGTTTCTTTTGTTATCTGTACTATTACATTCCTGTAATCTTTGGGTTTTGGTTTACTTTCCAAGTAGATTTAATTACCAAGATGCTGAAAGGACATCATCACAACTCAAGATTCCTTTATATTAATGTTTATTTGCACTTTTGATTAATTTATAGATGGGATGATATTATTAATTTTTAATTATTAAATATGAGTATTAATTTTATACAAAATCTACCAGCTTTAGTGAGTTTTTATTTTTAAATCAGACTCACTTTTTCCTTTTAGTTGGTCCAACACTAAGCAAGGAAGAGAAAGAGTTGGAAAGGAGAAAAGAGTTAAAGAAAATACGAGTAAAATATGGTTTACGGGTAAGGATGTTAAGTATTATTACATGTATTCAAAATTGTGTACCTGGTTTTGAATAAGAATGCCTTTAGATATGCATAGTCCACTTTAATATATATAAAAATAGTTATTTAGAATGATTTTGAGGTTTATATAATTTCTTTTAGTTGTTTACTGTTACCTTAACAACTGTTGAGGTTGAAGTAGAAAAATGGTGATAGTACCCTACATTTTTTTTAATTTAAGTTCTTTATTGTTTAAAGTATTACATATGTTTCCATTTTATTCCCTACATTTTGATAGCCATTTCTGGTTTTAAAAAACTTGCATTCAATGTTACCATCGAAGAACATAGTTGAAGGACTAATGCTGCCTGATTTCAAGACTTGTTATAAATTGCAGTAATACAGTATAGTATTGGCATCAGGATAAACAAGTCAGGGGAACAGAATACTGAATCCAGAAATAAATCCATATAGATAGGTGTGTGTGATTTCAGCAAAGGTGTGAAGGCAATTTTGTGGAGAAGGAATGGTTTTTTAAATTAATAAGTTACCATATGCAGAAATAACAACAAAAAGAACTTTGATTCACACCACATAATATATAAATGAACTCAAAATGGATCATAGATATGAATTTAAAATCTTAAACTATAAAGCTTTTCTAAGCAAACCTTCTAGGCAAAGATTTTTTTACATATCTAACACTGAAAGCATAGTTCATAAAAGAGCATATTGATAAATTGCACTTCCTCCAATACTTCTGTTTCTCCAAAGACCCTGTTAAAAGGATAAAAAGATAAGCCACAAACTGGGAAAAATATTTGGAAATCAATCTGATAAAAACCATACATCTTATATCTAGAATACATAATGAACTCTCAAAAATCAGTAAAAACAGGTCAATTAAAAAATGAGCAAAAGATTTGAATAGACACTTCCAGCTGATAAACAGATGTCAAATAAACACATGAAAAGATATTCGGTATCAGTAGTCATTAGGAAATGCAAAGTAAAACCAGTTAAAAAGACTGACCATAACAAGTGTTGGTGGGCATGTAGAGGAACTGGAACTCATCGCTCTAATCCAAGATATTTATCCACGAGAAATGAAAGCATATGCTCATACAAAAACTAGTAAACAAATGTTCATAGCAGCGATTTTTCTAATAGCCAAAACTGGAAAAAATTTATGTGTTCATCATGAATGGATAAATAAACTGTGGTATATATCTCTCTGGTCAAATACTATTTAGCAATAAAAAAGCATGAACTATTGTATGGGCTGCAATATGGATGAATCTTAATTGTGCTGAGTGAAAGAAGCTAGACAAGAGTACATTTTTATATAAAATTCTAGGAAAACAAACTTACATGTGACAGAAAGATTGCCTGGTTGCCTGAATACAGGAAAAGAGGATGCACAGGGAGGATCTGAGGGATAGATTACAAAAAAGGACAAGGACACTTTTATGGGAGATGGATTGTTTATTGATTGGGGTGATGGTTTCATAGGTATATACACATCTCACAAGTGTCTAATTGTACACTTTATATGTAATTTATCGTATGTTAACATACCTCAATAAGGCTGTAAAAAGTATTGCCATTTAATCCTGTAAGTAGACCAGGAAGGTAATTAATTAATTTTCAGTTTACATTTGAGAAAGTAAAGCTAAGGGTCACTCAGTTACTAAGTGATAGAATCTAGGTCTAAATTAGTGTATTTGTCCAATGCTTTTTACACTTCATGAAGATGTAGGAAAGATGCTCCAAAATAATATATGTACTGCAAAGTTGTATTTTTGTTGTTACTTTTGTGCTAAGGGAGAGAAATCAGAATAGAAAAAACATGTCAAGGGACTAATTTGGGAGTAAAATAAAGGATATATAAGGAGGGAATAAAATATTTTCTCAAAAATTATAACTCGCCCTAGCCATTTGGCTTAGTGGATAGAGCGTCAGCCTGTGGACCGAAGGGTCCTGGGTTTGATTCCAGTGAAGGGCATCTACTTTGGTTGCAGCCTTCTCCCCGGCCCGGGACCTGGTCGGTGCTCATTCAGGAGGCAACCAATCAATGTGTTTCTCCAACATCAATGTTTCCCTCTGTCTTTCACTCTCTCTTCCACTCTCCCTAAAAAACTCAATGGAAAAAATATCCTCAGTGAGGATTAACAAAAATATCCTATATAATAAAAGGCTAATATGCAAATCAACTGAATGGCAGAATGACAGGTTATTATGACATGAACTGACCACCAGGGGGCAGATGCTCAATGCAGGAGCTGGCCCTTGGTGGTCAGTGTGCTCCCACAGGGAGAGTGCCGCTCAGCCAGAAGCCAGGCTCATAACTGGGTAGTGGGAGCCTCTCCCGCCTCTGAGGCAGTGCTAAGGATGTCTGACTGATGGCTTAGGCTGTCAGTTAGCCATCCCCCGAGGGCTCCTGGACTGCAAGAGGGCACAGGCCAGGCTGGGGGACCCCCCCCCCCCTTCCCCTAGTGGACAAATTTTCGTGCACCGGGCCTCTAGTAAATAAATTTTAACTCAATTTCTGAATCATCTTTCGGAGAAAAACCCATTGAGATTAGTGGTTCTGTTTTGCTTCTCTGATTACAAGCAAAATTAGGTAAAAACTTCTGTGGTGCTTTCCTTGAATTGCTCTAGCAGTCCCTAGCAACTGTGTGGTTGAATGTTTTACTTTTTACATAAAGATCAACAAGTAGCCCTAACCGGTTTGGCTCAGTGGATAGAGCATTGGCCTGTGGACTCAAGGGTCCCAGGTTTGATTCCGGTCAAGGGCATGTACCTTGGTTGCAGGCACATCCCCAGTGGGGAGTGTGCAGGAGGGAGCTGATCGATGTTTTAACTCTCTATCCCTCTCCCTTCCTCTCTGTAAAAAATCAATAAAATACATTTAAAAAAATCTTTAAAGATCAACAAGTAACAAAGGGTGGAGAGAAGCCTTCTCTGAAGCTCCAAGCTGAATTGACTACCTCCTCTTTTGTGCTACTGCCACATACTATGTATACCTCTATTGTTGAACCAATCGTACTGTAGCTTGCTAAAGATTATGTGTCTGTCTTCCTGGATTATAAATTTCTTTGCATTCCATCACCTAGCATGGACCGTAACATACTCTTTACTTAATAAGAGTAAAGAGCATGGCCCGGCTGGTGTGGTTTAGTGGTTGAGTGTCGACTTACAAACCAGGAGGTCACAGTTGGATTCCTAGTCAGGGCATATCCCAGGTTGCAGGCTCAATCCTCAGTGTGGGGCATGCAGGAGGCAGCTGACCGATGATTCTCTTGAGAATTAATGTTTCTATCTCTCTCTTCCTCTCCTTTCCTATCTCTGAAGTAAATAATAATAAAAAATTTTTTTTAAAGAATACAGAGTATGTTAAGTTCCATGCTTAACATATTCGTTACTCATAATTCATATGATTTATATTCTATATACAATTTGTGTTTTAGTACTTCGAATAATATAAACATTTTAAAGGGGATGGAATAAAAAGAGCATATTCAATAATATAATTGTCTTCATTTATATCATGGCTTGTTTTAATTAATTGTTAATAGAGACTACATTGAACAATATCGCTAATAAGGCAGATATACAGACATTACATTTTTATATATTTGTTTTCTTCATTGAGTATTTTGTATTTATAAAGAATACAGACTATGAAGATGAAAAGACATTGAAGAATCCAAAATATAAAGATAGAGCAGGAAAACGTAGGAAGCAGATTGGAAGTGAAGGAACTTTCCAAAGAGATGATGCTCCTGCATCTGTTCATTCGTAAGTATTAACTTTTCCAAAATAGTTTTAAAGTAGTTGTACCAATTGTTTTTAATTTATTCATTTATTATAAATGTGACCTAAGTGGTCTTTTAGAAATCAATTATCATCTTAATTTTTTTTAAAGTGAAATTACTGATAGCAACAAAGGTCGGAAGATGTTGGAAAAGATGGGTTGGAAAAAAGGAGAGGGCCTGGGGAAGGATGGTGGAGGAATGAAAACTCCGGTAAGACTTGCGTTTTCTCTCACTCTTTATTCTTCAGCAGGTATGTTTACTATGTACCTAATAAGTGCCCGGCATTCCCTTAAGAGCTAGTAGTATAGTAGCAAGCAAAAGCAGACATGATTACTGCCTCAGTGGCATTCATGATTACCAAATATATGTACGTGCATTGTTTTATTTTGTTTTTAATATTTTCAGGAAGCCTCTTAAGAGTTTTTCCTTCGGTGGAGCTAGGATAGTAAATGTTACTGCCTGAGCCAAAGGTTTTTTGTATATTGTAATTGTTTTTAATGATTTCCTGGCACTAAGCATTTACAGGAGCAGTTACAGTGTTACTTTACAAATAGGCAGATTTTACATTAGCTGGAGAATCTGTTTTGGGTTCAGGAATCAGAGCATGTAACAAGAAATAGAATAATGTTTGAAAAACAATACAGTGATTTAATGCCACAGTCCCATTTATCTTTCACAAAAACCTTACAAAGTAACATGACCAAAGAACTTTCTTCATAATTACTTGGTGCCTAAAGAAATAACGAGTGAATCACTGAGTTTGATGTAGATTTTCTCATTCCATTGAGACACAATGGGAAGAACATGGGTTTTATAGCTAGACCTAAGTTAGAATAGTGCTCTGCTGCTTACTATCTGCGGGACTTAGGGCAAGTTTGGACTTCAGTTTTCATATGTAAAAAAGGGGATAATAACTGGTTTTCAGTGATGTCATGGAGATAAAGCCTGACATACATTAGGGACTCAGTAACTGGGAGCTTTTAATGGTTCTCAGCATAATGAGAAGTATTCCCCTCCTTTTATGAAAATAAACAATTGAGTTCTTTTTATGACTCTTAATGTTTAACCTACCTGCTCACTTACTTAGGTGAGGCTAGGACATTAGGTTTAAATACATCTGTTGCCTGTACTTTTGGTTAGAGCATGATGACAGATTCTGCAGCATTTCTGTGAATTTCAGTGCTATTTAAGAAACACTCTATTTGTTGTCGAGGGAACTGTCCTTATTAACAGGCAAGACAATGTAGAAAAATTTAAGTTCCATGTATAATCATGTATGTATTTCTGTGTGTATCTGATACATTTTGATAGGTTTTTCTTTTGCATCATCTTTTCTAAATCAAAAGAATTATACTTAAAATACCAAGTTGGACACAGCAGATTTTAATGTGCTTTGACTGTACAGTAAATAATTTCTCTGCTCAACTTTTGGCAATAGATTCAGCTTCAGCTTCGACGAACACATGCAGGCTTGGGGACAGGTAAACCATCCTCAATTGAAGATGCTCACCTTCTCCAAAACAAGAGCAAGAAGAACTGGGAGAAAGCACGAGAGAGGTTTGCTGAAAACTTCCCAGAAACTAAGCCTCAAAAGGACGCACCAGGGACAGTGCCTTGGGTCAAAGGGACTGTAGAGTGAAGGTCAGTCCTAGAATACAATTCCAGCTTTTTCACAGAGAGTCTGGAACTTTTCCCTCCAAGAGAGCCAGTGGCATGAGGGAACCTGTATCACAATTTACCCCCTCATGATTCAGAAATGTATAATAAAGTGTGGTTTGCAGCTTTTAAAAAACACTTTTTTAAACTAATAAGTAGTGAATGAATCAAGTTATTTGATGGGTGGATTAAAGTTCACAAGGCATGGATGAGCTTATCAAACTTTGTTATTTTATCTTGTCATAAGACCCACATAAGTAACTAGCCATATCAGCAAAATTCATATCCCCACTAGTGATTTAAATGTACATGTGTTTTTGTCTCCATATGTTCATTATGTTGAGAAAATATGGGTAGAGGTGCATACATTTTATTTTCCTTAAAATAACGTTAAGTAATATTATTGAACTAACAAACAGGTGACACGTAGAAAATTAGTCTTTCATTGTTTTCTTCTGTGAAGAATCTGTTGATTTGTACTATAAAGCATTTACATTGGTTTGTTTCATAGATGAAATATTTAGATATAAACAATTAAGTACAGTATTGAAATATTCATTGTACTGGCATTTGTAGTTTTGATAAATCCCATTGCTGGCAATGGAGTTTTGCCAGGTAAATCTAATTTCTACTGCCAACAGATTATCTAGCCAAGGCCTCAAACTCAAGTATTTATTGAAAATGTTCTCAAATGCAATAAAAACATTATAACATCAAAAGGAGTGATTCATTGAACCAATGATTTGAACATACTGGTCTGCTTTGAACTCACTACCAGCCAGAATTTTCCTTTTGAAATTGGCAGAGCAGTAACAAAAGGACACCCTGAAATACTGGAGAACTGCAGTGCAGTTTTCTGAGTGCAGGTGTCACTGCTCTGCCAGTTAGCACTATTTTTTTCCGTTTGACTTTTAACTCTTGTCTGGGAAATTAATGCTGGAACCGACCCTCTTTTGGCAGTGAATATAAGCTACAGCTCCCTCTTCTACTATAAAGAAATGTCTTCAAGATTTAGAATGGGAAAGAAAAATTCTGAAGAAAAAAAACGTACAGTAGGGAAAATAATTCAGAAGGAAAGGCTAACTGTTGGAATTTCTAGTGTAAATGGTATAGGGTACTTCGAAAGAAAAGGGAGTGGGGAAAGAAAAATAAATGTATTACTAAAGATGAGACATGTGACCAAATTACTAAGTCCCTTAAAACCTAAGTTGGGATAATCAGAGGCCCTAGAACTCCAGATGTGGTTATAATAGTTTTCTGTATCCTTCCTGGCCACCTACATACCCTCACACAAATATATGTGCATTAGACTTGGAGGCAACAGGAGTTTCCTGCATTATTTTCTCTAAATTAGAAAAATAATTACTCATTTAAATGTGGTTTGGTACTGGTGCCCTGTATATAGGTAACAATATAGACTTCCCAAAGTAGATTTTGCTTCTGGTCGATCATACATACTCATTGGGGTAGCATACTCTCTATATAGTTCTCATTTTTATTATTGGATTGCAGAAAACTTTTTTCATTGTTTTGTTAAGAAAATGGAAAACTTGAAAATGGTGATAAAAACTGAAATATATGTGATACTTGCATAATTAAACCCCTTTGCAGATCAAAGTCTCAGGGCTACACTGTATAGTGGTTAAAGCACTGAATCATGTCTGTCTATTTCCAATTGTGAAATAATGTTCTTCGCACATGTCTGTTTTAAATAGAAAATTAGAAAATGTATATAAAAGCACTTTGTAAACCATAAAAGTAGTACAAATGTGAGCTTCTGTTTGTTCAGAAGCATACATGTCAATTATGTACAATTTGGATTACACATAAAGTTATTTTGTATCTAGTATTTTAAATTATAGTTTATTCACACTGCATACATTTATTAATTTAATAGCCTTTAAGTGTTATTTTAAGTGGAGATACAAGTTGCTAATTTGAGAAATTTTAACATTTTATATTTTTGCCAGAACATGAGAAGCTGGTAAAATTGAGAACAGAAGAAACCATCAACATTAAAGAAAAATAACAGAAATTGTTTTCTATAGTTAAATAGTTAGGAAGTACTTTTTCTAAAAAAAGAAAGGAATTTTTTCCTGCTTTTAAACAGTTTTTACTTCTGATGTTTCATTTTTATTCTACTTGTGAATTTAAGAAAAGATATGGTTCACCTGAATCAAATACCTTCCAACTTATCATGTAAAAGATTATTTTTTTAATTTGGTACATTTTCAAATTTCAGGCAAAAGAAGATAGAAATTTCCAACATGGTAGAGCAGGAGGTATCAGAGATTTTGCACAAGGCCACCCTATCAAGCTGCAGGACAGAGGGATGTGCTTGGCAGGTAGCCAGAAAGGCATTTCTGGACCCAACACGTTCTCAGGAACAGTTGAAAGTATTTTCTCTAACATCTTATTCTAAATGTGCTTATTTTTGTAGGGCATCACTTTTGTGTCTGAATCTTTGATTTAAAATGTCTTATTTTACCTTTTTAGCCTGTAAAGTTGGAAATACATTTGGATTCTTTAAAATGAGTCAGTTTTCCTGTGTGTGTCTGTTTGTCTCAAACCAGGCCCTCACTCTGTCTTTCTGCTTTACTGTTCTTAGTGTTGACTGTGGCTTTGTAGCTGCAGAGTGACTTTTGGAACGTTAGCCATTACATTTATATCCGAAACAGGAAGAAAGGGTAAAGAGTAGTGTTTGTGTTCTCTTTTATCAGGAGAGAGAAGCTTACTCAGAAGCTCTCATAGCACACTTCTCCTTAGGGTCACTAGCCAGAACCTGGTCACATGGCTACCCACAGCTACAAGGGAAGTTGAAAGGTGGGCAACAGGATGGTCTCAGTTAACTTAAGGCAATCATGAACCATCACCTGGGGCTGACCATGTTGCTACTGGAACAGAATTGGGATTCAGTGAGCAAGGCAGAAGGGGGACAGTTGAATGAGCAGGTAACTATCTGCCAGAGGATTGGTTAAATGTGATACAGTCCTATCATACAATAGTTTGTAGCCCTTTAGGTGAGTAAGGTAGAATTATCTATACTCCAATATAGAAAAATAGTCTCACTGCATTGCTGCTTAAACAAACAGATTATGTAAAAGTGTGCATAGCATAATCTCATTTTTAAAATATGGGTACATATTATTTTTAATATTAATTACCCAAGGAGTGAACAGACTCTTATTTTTTATTTTATTATTTCTATATTTGAACTTTAAAGTAGGTATTCTTGTGTAGTTAACTAGGTATAACCATACACATTTATGGCAAATAGGAATGTAACACCAGAAAGTGGAGAGGCCTTCAGGGCTCAACCCCAGACATTTTCTTCACATATGCCCACTTTCATGTACCATCTGTAAACCTAGGACTTCCAAGTTCTTTTACTCGAATCCATACCTAACTCAAAGTCACCATAAATGCCGCTTGCCCATAGTCTTCTCCAAATCTGGTCTCTTCCAGTTTACTCAGCTGGCAGCATCATCTAGCTAGTTGTGCAAGCCAGAACCTAGGAGTCAGCCTCTATTCAATACCACCACCTTCTCTTCCCTTCCCCCTAATTTCCAATGTATTAATTCACTTTCACCACTCACCTGGACTATTAAAGTAACCTCCTCACTGGTCTCCCAGCAGTCACTCCTCCCCCTCTCCAGTCCATCCACATTGTGGGCATAGTGTCTTCACAACTCCCATTTCATCATCTCCTGTTTAAATCCTTCAATGACTTCTCATTACTCTGAGGACAGAAAACAAAATCCTAGCCCATAATACCCTACCTGGTCTAGCCACTGCTAAGTTTTCCAGTCCTGCCTTGTATCTTTCTCCCACTTGGTCTTTGGGTCCTCTTAGTTTCTCAGTCATGCTATACCCTCTCTCACCCCAGGGTTGCTTATATTCTGTTATGTCTGGAGTGCTCTTCTTGTAGCCTTTGACATAGTTAACTGACATATTCTTTAGATCTCTGCTAATTGATTCTTCTTCAGGGATGCCTCATTTGTCCCCCTAGACTAATTGCCTTTGATAAATGTTCTTGAAAATCCATATTCGTTTCACTTAGACTGCTTATTGTGGTTCACAGTTATAAACTATGGAACTCGTGCAAGTGTAGGCCTTCGCAGCCTTGGCGGCTGACTGGATCCCTCACAGCCACTGCGGCTCCCTTGATCCCACAGCTGCAGCCCTGGCTCTGTCCGGAAGGTCATCTGGAAGGACATCTGGTCTAATTACCATATTATGCTTTTATTATTATAGATTAGTGTGATTACTGTGAAATTTTTCTGTCTAGATTCTTAAATGCCATGTGGGAAAGACCTTGGTTTTTCTCAACAATTGCATTCCTAGTGCCTAGTACCAGCTCTGGCTTACACTCTCACAGGCTTCGAAGTGAAAGAGCAAGAGGGGTTTGGGGGACTGCAAATGGCTTGACACGGATGGAGTTTTGTGTGACTGAGAAACATGGGAGGGACTGAGGTTACAAAGAGGACACAGTCCCTTAGTGAATTAGGAAATCAAGTTACTAGTTGGAATCAGTGAACACTGGTCAAAAGCTTCATTTTCAAACTGTTTGACAGAAGCTATGGCATTGCTTTAAGAGCTGTAGCTGTGCATGTGCTTGACGAGGGTGGAGAGGGTTAGGATGCCAGACTGGTGATTCCCATTTCTCGTGCTTGTTACCAGAATAGGTTTGTAGTGATCAGTTTTCAATTCAGGCCTCCAAATAGATTACATATGTAGGAAGGTTTTCACTGCTTAAAGAAAAAGGGGTGGAGTGGGGTGGGATGGGGAGAAGAACTGAGCCACTGTGTTTTCCGATGGTCTTAGGTGACCCTGCTAGCGGTTCTCAACCTGTGGGTCGTGAGAACCGCTGCTGTAGAGCCTAAGACCTAGACCGCTGCTGTAGAGCCTAAGACCACCAGAAAACACAGATATTTACATTACGATTCATTAACAGTAGCAAAATTACAGTAACAACGAAAATAATTTTATGGGTGGGGGTCACCACAACATGAGGAAGTGTATTGAAGGGTCGCAGCATTAGAAAGGTTGAGAACCACTGCTCTAGAGGAGGTGGAGCAGACACGCTTGGGGGAGTTAATGTGAATGGAGGCAAACAATGTCTTCTGCCTTCTGAGTAAGAATGACTTTCCAGAAATTCTCCCAGCAAAAGGCTAGCTTTGTTCTTCTATGTTAAAATGCCATGGTATTTCATTGCCCAGAAAGCAAAAGACAGGGAGAAGTTGGTGGAATATTATTAAATGTATTTTAACACGTGGCAGTGTGTTACTTAGCTCCCAATTACTAGTAGACTTCAGAGGCCAGGAAGGTTGCCAGCTCATTCATCTCATCATTACTTATCTTGACCAAAGGCCCAGGAGAATATATACTGAAATAATAAAGCTCTCATTAGCATTTAATGCTTTTCCTTAAAGCCCTCATTTTAGTACTGTAAAATCAGATTTCAGAGATTATCATAATTAAGATTTTCATAAAAAGAAACATTCAATGCTATTTAAATATGTAATGACTCCCAGTGCTATCTGAATTCATTCACATCATAAACCCACTAAAATGGGCTTTAATCTCTAATATGACCATGCTACCTTTACTTAACCTTAATATATAACACTATCAAGGCCAGTTTATGAGCCACACAAAAATCATTATTATTGGTTTATTATAATCATGCTGTCCTATCCAGAAAAGTTAATTTAGTTAATCATCTACCACATTCACCAGACTGGGCTCTGAATAACTGTCAGCTCTTTTAAAAAATCAAATTTTTCCTGGAAAGATGAATATTTGCCAATTTAAGGATGTTTTAAAGAGTGTGCCAGCAACTGCAGGAACTATTGTAAGAGAAGAGTTCCAGGAGTGTTTAAGCATGGAAACATTTTTGGAAAAACTGTATCTTCCAAGGTGACTACTTTGAAGGGAAGGTACTTGGATGGGCAGGCTTTTATAGATTTACTTGTAAAATTGGTCAGATTACTTTGTAATATTGAGTTTTAACTAGGTTAGCTCATTTGGCAAATCAGGTATGAAATTTATGTTTTTATAAAAAAATCGTTCTATCCTGAAGGAAAATGACTTGGCAAACCTTTGTGCTTGTGTGCACCTGCTCTCAGGAATCATCCCAGGGAACCTGCTCTTTCTGGGGTCTTTTGGATTAGTTTTGAACTCCCATCCATATCCTAGCAGGACATTTGGCTCCATCCAAAATATCTATAGAAACATTTGGTCCCTGCCAAAAGATACTTGATAGTTGGTCCTGTACCAGACATCCATGGAGACATTTGGTTCACACCGACCTATCGTTTACCCCCATGAGCTATATATGACCAGGTAGGCTACTGAAGCAGTAAGGGTTATTGGCAATATAGCCTCTACACAATGATTGGGCCAAGGAAACGTGATACTATTTATTATGTATTAACCCTTTAAGTAAACCAAAAGTGTAAACAAACAGCATGGGCTGTTTGAACTCAGGGACATTTCCTAGACATGTATGTTTTGACTGGCCCGAAACAAGGACCACTTGACATGGACCAAATATGCTCATGGACGTTTTTTTAAATCCTTACCTGAGGAGGGAGGATATTTTTTTCCATTGATGTTTAGAGAGTGGAGGAAGGGAGAGAGGGAAACATCCATGTGAGAGAGACACAGTGATTGGTTGCTTCCCACACGCACCCCCAACCGGGGATGGGGATCAACCCAGAAACCCAGGTATGTGCCCTTGACCGGGAATCGAACTCCTGACCCTGGTGAATTGGACTCTGACTTATAAATCCACATAAAGAAGTTAAATGTTGGTACTTAAGACAAATAACTTAAACTATTATTAATGTAACAATTGCAAAAGAAGAATAAAATATGTTAACATGTTACTAGCAATTTTACCAAGGTGACAGGACTGTGTGGGATTGTTTTTCCTGCTGTTCTTCCCAGATTGGGGCATTACATTTATATTACTTGTGTAATGAATAAAATAGTTTTAAGGAAAACATTCCCGATAATGACATGCTAGAGCAGTTGATTGGATTTAAGTCAAAACCCCTCAAATATTTATTAAGCAGCTATTTTATGCAAGGCATTGTGGGAGTGTAGAAGGATGAGGGAACTCCCAAGGACTCGGGGTCAGGCAAGATAAGACCCCACATTGCCACCCTAACCAGTTTGGCTCAGTGGATAGAGAGTTGGCCTGCGAACTGAAAGGTCCCAGGTTCAATTCCGGTCAAGGGCATGTACCTTGGTTGTGGGCACATCCCCAGTCGGAGGTGTGCAGGAGGCAGCTGATCGATGTTTCTCTCTCATTGATGTTTCTAACTCTCTATCCCTCTCCCTTCCTCTCTGTAAAAAATCAATGAAATATATATATTTTTAAAAAGAACCCACATTGCCATAAGTTAGATAGTTGGTTCTAAGAGCTGTGAGATATAAAATGCTATGAGAGTTCAGAGAGGTAAGGCATCATCTCTAAAAGAGGAGGAGCCAAGGAAAGCTTCATGCAGGCAGGCAAATTTGAGCTTAGATTTTTCACACTCAGAGGTTAAAGGGACTTTTAAGTGGAGGGAAGGTGAATAGAGGCATAGAGATACCAAGACCAGGCATGTCAGGAAGAATAAGGAGTCCAATTTGGCTGCAATATGTGTAGGTGAGGGGACAACTAAGATTGGCCAGGGCGTGTGGATTTGGATGTCAGGCCACAGAGTTAAAGTTTGTAGATGATAGGTGATTTGGGGGGCTTTTGAGCAAGAAAAGTGATATCAGTGTTGGCTTAGTACAGTTTTTCTGGCCGAGTGTCAGAGGACGGTGGGGGAAGATAAGGGTGGGAAGATGAACCCCAGATGTGTGAAAATACGGCCAGAGCTTCACAAGTGGCATCTTAAAGAAAACAGGTCTGATGTTTCGTAAAAACAGATTCAGTAGATAAGGGCCTAGGATTTAGTGAGACCAGATTTCAAGTCCCACTCTGTCTCCTAGTAGTTGTGTGACTGAAGACATTCTTTAGCTCCCCTGAGCCTGTCTCTTCTTCTGCAAAGTGGGCATAAGAGCACTTGTGTCATGGGGTTGCTGTAGGGCAGGCAATTATTCTTGTATTTAGCATGGACCTGGTACATGGTCAATGCTTAGTGCATGTTAATGTCACTGATGGTTCTACATGAAATTGGAGTTAGGAAACAGGTGTCTGCCAGGTGACAATAATAAAGGAGGCAATACAGCAGCTAGGAGCCTGTCATGTGGAGGTAAAGACTGGATTTGTATCTCAGCTCTACTACTTAACAGCTGGGTTCTTGTACAAGCTACTTAACTCCTGTCTATGTCCATTTCCTTAGCTGTAAAGCAGGCATATTAGTACCTCCCCATGGAGCTTCTATGAGAACAAAGTGAGAGAACCCATGTAAAGTGTGTATGTACCTGATACATTTTAAGAGTACAATAAAGGTGAGGGGGGGGATGCGGAGATGAATAGATTGGCCTTTTCCATCTGCAGTGGCAGTTGTGCAAGTACAGATGGAAACAGGCAGAAGGGGATTGGCTATAAAGGACAGGTGGGGGCAGAACACTCAAGGTTGGAAGTATTTGGGAGTCATTGGCACCAAGGTGATCATTGCAGCTTACAGGTAGATAAGCTAAGAATGAGTGCAGAAATTGGCTTAAGGAAACAAAACCAGATATAGGACATTCTGTAAGACAGATGGCTGGGATTCTTAATAAAAATTTAAAAAAGAAATAAGGGGGATGTTCTAGACTAAAAGATTATGGGTTGTAATCAAAATAATATATTAATTTTGATCCCTGTTTTTTAAAAGATAAGACATTCTTGGGACAATTGGGGAATTTTTGATTAAGGACTTTATATTAGAGGCTATTAGGAAGTTGTTTATATTCTTAGGTATAATTGCACTGTAATCATGTAGAACAATGTCTTTATTCTTAGGAGATACATACTGAAATACTAAGGGATAAAGTATCATATATGTATGGGGTGAAGGGAAGAAAAGTATGACAAAATGTTAATTATTCAGTCTAGGTGGAGGGTATATATGGGTATTCATTGTACTAGTCTTTCAACTTTTTCTGGATGTTTGAAATTTTTCAGTATATAAAAAAATGAGAAAAAAATTGTTTGGGAATTAGTTTATATCATGAAAAGCAGTTCTCTGGAGGAAAAGCAAGGTCCACCTACCAAAGGAGAGATTTCAAGAAGGGAGAGATTAAGCAAAATGAAGGTTGAATAAATAAACACATTCAGCCACTGTGAGATTGTGGTGGCTTCTTCAGAGTCAAGTGTAGCATGGAAAGCTGACCATGGGGAGAAAGTATGGGCAGCAAGGGCTACTTGACTCTCTTGGATGGTGGTTCAATGGAGAGCATCCATGCTGGGGGAAGTCTTTCTTTCCAGTACAAGAGAAACTGGGCATTTCTGAGGAAGTGTCGGGGGAAAGGGAGGGAGTAAGACAGAGGAAAAGAAGAACACTAATGGAGCAAAGAGCCGGTGAAGGTGGAAAAAGAACAGATGTAAACAGAGGAGGTTGCCTCAGGTGGGAGGGATGCCTTCTTTGACCCAGAAGCTAGTACTGTGGGAACAGGTGGGGAAGGAAGTGCCCTTCATAGCAATGAAGGATGCGGTCATGTTTTGCTAGTAAAGAGGCAGGTGTGAGGCAGAAAGTGAGGACATTGACTACAGCTGCCACTGGATCCGAAATGGGACAGAATGTGGCTGAGGTGAAACAGACGAAGGTGCACACGATGTGCAAACTGGGGAGGAGAGTAAACAGGGGTTCTTAGGATTGTACTGCTGATGCGTGAGATGATAAGGTAAAGAGCAGTCGTGGGAACGAAGTGGCCCCCTTTTTCAGATCTTGGTGTTGGGCAAAGGCTGCTCATCAAAGATTTACTCATTAGGAAATGAGTAAAATTTTATTTTATTTTGCTTTACCTTATTTTCATGGATTGTCCTAGCTGGTGTAACAGGCACATGGTGGTGTCGTTTTTGGTGGGTAAGGAAGCTTCTGTCCTTTCAGAGTCACCAGGTACAAGGCCTCAGATGACTTAGATTCGAGGGGCTGCTGGAGCTCTCATTTCCAAAGGCATTTGGAGGAAAACTGCTCCCAGCATGGACGCCAACAGCAAAGGGGGCTGCTGGAGCTTGCTCCCTGGCTCCCTAGGTGGCCGCAGGGTCGAAATGACTTTTGGTTCTGCTCAGGCTTGCGAAGCGCTTTTCAAGCCCCTCCATTGGAGATTCCAATTCCCCCGCAGGCCGGGGGCCTGAGACTCAGCTCCCAGGTGAGGCTGAAGACGCTGGTCCGCCGACCACACTTGGGGAGTAGCGCAGGCGTGGGACTAGGGAAGCGGCCAAAACCTACAGGTGGACTTTAGTGATAATGTAGCCGTCCCTCTTCCCCCCGGGCTCCTCTTTGAGCGGAGTCTGCAGCGGGGCCGCGACCAAGGCGCCTTCGCGACGGCTCACTTCCCGCAGCCGCGCCTGCAGCGCCTCCCTCTCGGCCTGCAGCTCCCGCCGCGCCTGGGCCGCCGCGCGCTCCTCCTCCTGCAGGGCCCGGCGCCTCCGCTCCAGGACGCGCTCGCCTTGCTCCACGGCCGCCTCGCGCCGCGCCAGCTCGCGCTCTCGCAGGCTTGCTCGCACGGCCAGCGCGCCCATCTGCTCCAGCAGGCGCGCCCAGTCGCCCTCCGCAGCCGCGGCGGGGCTAGGGCTGGGGCCGGGGCCGGGGCCGGGGCCGGGGCCGGGGCCGGGGCCGGGGCCAGGGCCAGGGGGCGGAGAGTGGCGAGCGGCGCTCTTCTCCAGCTCCCGCCGGTGCGCGCTCTTCAGGTGCCTCCACAGCGCCGGGGTGCCCGCGCGGAAGCCCGGGCTTCGGCTCACCTGCTCCCCGCACAGCCGGCAGGTGGCCCAGTAGCCCGACGGCTGTCCCGGGCGTGCCGGGGCCAGATGGAAGTACCCCCAGGCCTCGGAATATGGCGCCCCCAGGCGGCCGGGAGGCGCCGGCGCCAGACCGGGGAAAGAGTCACCGTGCGCCACTGCGGCATCCTCCTGCCCACAGGCCTCTTCCATGGTCACCGACAGCTCTTCGCTCTTCATCCTCTCTAAAGCGTCTGCATAAGGAGAGGAAAAGAGGTAAGAACAACAAAATTTTATTTTCATGGATGTGCACACACTCAAACAACAATTATGTGATTATAGATAGCCTGTGAAGAAACCATGCCTTCCTTTTATTACAGATAAAAATCCTATGGTTAGTTTGGGGTAGATACCTGGGATTCTTTTTCAGTATTATTTTGTTCCTTCCCTAGGGGGCGGAGCGGGGGGGGGGGGGAATGTTAAAAATGCCCAGTCCTCTTTTATTAACTAAGAAATCTCTTAGAAATTAAATGGTCCTCAGCTAACAAGTACTTATACTAAAAATGGGAAGCCAAGCTTCTTAAAAGAAAATAACTAGCTATGTATGGGCTGTATGTATGTATGTATGTGTATATGTATGTATGTGGATATATATGTTATTTTTTCTATTAAAGATGACATTCAATATTATACTAGTTTTAGGCGTTCAACATAGTGATTAGACATTTATATAGCTTTGGAAATAAGCACCCTGATAAGTCTAGTACCCACCTGACAACCTACATAATTATTACAATATTATTGGTACCTGTGATTGATTTTATAATAGGCAATTTGCACATCTTAAACCTTCCCCTTTTTCATCCCCCTCAACCCCACTCCCATCTGCTAGTCATCAAAATATTCTCTGTATCTATGAGTCTGTTTGTTTGTTCATTTATTTTGTTCTTTAGATTCCACATATAAGTGAAATCATATGGTATTTGTCTTTCTCTGTCATTTCACTTGACATAATACCCCCCAGGTCCATCCATTTAGTCACTTTTTCCTGGCCGAGTAATATTCTACTATACATATGTACCACCTCTTCATTATCCATTTGTCCATGGACAGACACTTAGGTTACTTCCGTATCTTTGCTATTGTAAATAATGCTGCAGTGAACATAGGGATGCATTTATCTTTTAAAATTAGTGTTTTAGATTTCTTTGGATAAATACCCATAAGTGGACTTGCTGGGTAATATGGTAATTTTATTTTTAATTTTTTAAGGAGTTTTCCATATGTTTTTTCATATGGATACCTCCATAAGTGGTCTTATGATACCTCCAAAGTGGTTGTACCAATTTACAATCCCACAAGGGTTCCTTCTGCTCTACATCCTTACCAATACTTGTTTATGATGTTACCCATTGTGACAAGTGTGAGGCTATATCTCATTGTGGTTTTAATTTGCATTTATCTGATGGTTAGTGATGTTGAGCATCTTTTCGTGTGTATTGGTCATCTGTATGTCCTCTTTGGAGAAATGTCTGTTGAGGTCCTCTGCCCATTTTTCAATTGGATTGTTGATTTTTCTGTGTTATGTGTTACTTTGTATAGGTTCCTTATATATTTTGGGTATTAACCCCTTATTGGCTGTATCATTGGTGACTATCTTATCCCATTCAGTAGGTTATCCTTTTGTTTTGTTGATGATTTCCATCACTGTGCAGCTTTTTAATTTGATGTAGTCCCATTTGTTTATTTTTCTTTTGTTTCCCTTGCACAAAAAGACATATAAAAAATATTACTAGGGCGATGTCAAAGTTTACTGCCTATGTTTTCTTTTAGGAGTTTTATGGTTTCAGGTCTTACATTTAAGTTTTTAATCCATTTAAAAATTTTTTTATTGATTTCAGAGAGGAAGGGAGAGGGATAGAAACATCAATGATAAGACTCATTGATTGGCTGCCTCCTGGGGATCGAGCCTGCAACTCAGGCATGTGCTCTTGACCAGAATCGAACCTGGGACCTTTCAGTCCACAGACCAATGCTCTAGCCACTGAGGCAAACCTGCCAGGGCAGTCTTTAATCCATTTTTATTTTAATCCTGTATATGGTGTAAGAAAGTGATCCGGTTTCATTCTTTTGCATGTATCTGTCCAGTTTTCCCAACACCATTTATTGAAAAGACTTATCTTTACCCCACTGTATATTCTTGCCTCATTTGGCATATATTAATTGAACATATGGGCATGGGTTTCTTTTTGGGCTCTCAATTCTGTTCCATTTACCCATGTGTCTATTTTTTCCTCTGCACCACACTGTTTTTTTATAGCCTTATAGTATAGTTTGATATCTGGTCTTATGATACCTCCAACTTTGTTCATTTTTGTCAAGATTGCTTTGGCTATTTGGGTTCTTTTGTAATTCCATGTAAATTTTAGTATTATTTGTTCTAATTCTGTAAAAAAATGCGATTAGTATTTTGATAGAGATTGAATAGAATCTGTAGATTGCTTTGGATAGTATGGACATTTTAATGGTGTTAATCCATCAGCACTGTATATTCTTCCATTTATTTGTATCTTCTTCAGTTTCTTTCTTCAATGCTTTATAATTTCCGAAGTATAGGTCTTTTCCCTCCTTGATTAAATTTATTCCTAGGTATTTTATTATTTTTGATGTAATTGTAAATAGGATTGTTTCCTTAATTTCTCTGATAGTTCATTATCTATATATATAAAAGCCTAAGCGACTGAACAACCAGTTGACCGGTTGCTGTGATGCACATTGACCATCAGTGGACAGACGCTCAACACACAGGATCGGGCTCCCTCCTGTCTGGATTGGGCCTGTGGGGATCGGGCTCCCTCCTGTCTGGCTTGGGCCTGTGGGGATCGGGCTCCCTCCTGTCTGGCTTGGGCCTGTGGGGATCGGGCTCCCTCCTGTCTGGATTGGGCCTGCGGGGATCGGGCCTGCGGAGATCGGGCTCCCTCCTGTCTGGATTGGGCCTGTGGGGATCGAGCTCCCTCCTGTCTGGATCGGGCCTGTGGGGATCAGGCTGAAACTGGCTATCTGACATCCCCCCCAAGGGGTTGCGGATTGCGAGAGGGCGTAGGCCAGGCTGAGGGACCCCACCGGTGCATGAATCCATGCACTGGGCCTCTAGTTGACATATACAATGCAATCAAATTCTGAATATTAATTTTGTATCCTGCTACTGTACTGAATTCGTGGGGTCTCCTCTTCCTGGGACTGGTGCCTCTGGTTGGGGAGCCCACTGTGTGGCTGGGATCCCTCGTTCCTCAGAGGAGACCTCTGCAGCTGAGATATTTTTCCAGATTCTTAATTGCCACACCATTTGTGTGGGACCTGCCCTTCCATGTCTGCCCTTCCTACCAGTCCCATTGTGAGTTCTTCTTTATATCTTCAGTGGTAGGACTTCTGTTCAGCTAGTCTTCAGATGGTTCTCAGTGATGGTTGTTGTATCATTCAATTGAAATTCTTCTGTAGTCATGAGAGGGGTCAAGCACAGCATTTACCTATTCTGCCCTCTTGGCTGGAAGTGCACTGTATATACTAGTTTTAATCAGTCTTCTCTGGTCTCCTACAGAAAAGTTATTACCTTTTTTCTTCAGAATAAGATCAAGGTTCTCTTTTGTATGCTTCTCTCAATGTTGCAGAGTAAACTATAGAAATAAGCAGAAAATATAGCTTTAGGAGTGACAAGTTATTTTTTTAAACTTTAGGGGTGAAAGTGTCAGTAGTGAACAGCCTCTTAAAAAGATTTCAACAGGCTACTTTTTTCAAGATAAAAGTATCTTTGGTTTGTGATTTTTCAAAAAGAACTTTAAATTTTATTTTTTAATTACAGCTTACATTCGATATTATTTTGTATTAGTATCTGGTGTATCATTTTGTGATTTTAAAAACATTTATGAGAGAACTGACAGTACTAATAGCCTATTAAAATGTTTTTAAAATTTGCACATTTAGGAGATAGCAATATACAAAGCAGCTTTCTAAACTTTTACCTTTAAATTAGATGGTGTGCCATGTTCTGAGGGCATTGAGGTGTCTGTCATTGCCTCAGGGCTTCAGGCCTTCCCACGTTCTCAGATGGAAACACGGCAGCATTAGCCCTGAGTTCTGAAGAACCATCAGCAGTGCTGGGAGTCAAGTCAGAGGACAGGCAGCTGACGGAAAGAAATTCAGTTAAACAGCCTTACAGGGGGATACTAGAAATACTGGTTAACACCATGTCCTTCTGGTGTTCATTTTTTCAGATCCTCTAACAGGTGCTTGAGTCATAAAACAAAATTAATTTTCTATGTTGTTCATTCCAACTACATGGTCTCATCTGTATCGTTGCAAGATACATAGCTTGGTCAATACTTTTAATTAAGAAAAATAAAGAAAAATGATAGCTTCTTGCTTTGTCTAACAAAATATCTATTAAAGGGATCCAAACACAACACAGTAACTATCATTGCAAAGTCTTTTTTCTATTAGGAAAACAGTTTACCACTGCAATAACCCATCACAGAGGGAGGATAGAAAAGGTGAAGTTTATTCTTTAGGAAATAACCTCACAAAGGACCAAATGTGTGATTCTAGACTGACTTGCTTTGAAAGTTTAAAGATAATAAGAGAACACACAGCAGACTCTTGGAACTCATCTGAGACCTTATTTCAGGGGGAAAGCAAGGTGGGAGAATGATGCACAGTGAGATAGCTAATGCCAGCTCATACTGTCAGGTTTTGAACCAGCAGCAGGGAGGTGATAGTGTCAGAATCTCTCTTATTAAATGCAACTAGGAATGACTGAAGACAAAGATGAGAATAGGAAAAATAAGTTGCTATATTAATATAATTTACTTTCAAATTTTAATTCAATTGCTAATAGTCTTGTTACAGATGAATTACCACTTTCTAAACCTCATTATTCCTTTTCCCATCAAGCAAGTCCCCTTAGGATCAGGCATGACGTTTAATATATCTCTCACATTTTGAAAAAAGATAATGAATTTACAAGAATTAGCAAAAAATAAAAATAAAAAATAGGTAAGTATCAGGTTTCTTCTAACAAAAGAAATAGCCAGTTACATATTTCCTGATACATTAGAAATTGATTTGAATATGGTTACTCATGATGACCAATTAGTATGAAAGCTTTTTAGAAATTAAAGGATAGATTTCTCCCAAGAGATTTATTAAATTACTAAAATCCCCAAAGTGGAAGTTGGGGGATGAAGAGGGGAGTCACAGACCACCTTCAGGATAATTTTTTTTTATGGTTAGTAAACATTATGGTTAGTGAAAAGAACCAGATTTTAGTCTTAGAAATGTTTTTTGTTATCCATCTTTACCTTAAATTTTTTCTACACTTCTTTTTCCTTTTTTTTACAATTCTATTTCCTCCTACATTTGAATCTTATCTTTCCACAGCTCCTTTATAAAAATTACTGGACATACTCAAACGTGGACTTAATGGTATAATGGACCTCTATTTTATTTTACATATGAAAAGAGATTTAAAGTTTTTCTATAATATCAAGACTATCCCTTTGTATTCTGATATGCCTTCTTGAGCTGGGGGTTGAAAACTGCACATAACCTGCAGGCTCTCTTCCTTGTGCCAAAGTCTGAGAGTAATCATTCCTGATGTACACCTAAAAGGGCCAGAGGTGACCCATTCCTGTCATGCTTTACCTCCCTGCAACATGTCTCTGGGCTTCTTCAAAATCTGTTACAGGAGTTAAGGTGGAGCCCTGGCTGGTGACTCGGTTGGTTGGAGCATAGTCTTGTACACCAAAAGGTTTTGGGTTCAATTCCCAGTCAGGGCACATACCTAGGTTGTGGGTTTGATCCCTGGTCAGGGCACATATGGGAGGCAACTGATCAATGTTTCTCTCTCACTCTTCCTCTCTCTAAAACCAATAAACATATCCTCTGAGGATATTTTTTTCTCTTAAATTTCTTTACTGATTAAGATATTACATATGTGTCCTTATTCCCCCATTACCCCCCACCACCCCTTCATGCCCCCACCCCCCTGTTGTCTGTGTCCATTGATTAGGCTTACATGCATGCATATAAGTCCTTTGGTTGATCTCGCCCTCTTACCCCCACCCTCCCCTACCTTCCCTGAGGTTTGATGTTCTGATTGATGTTTCTCTGTCTCTGGATCTATTTTTGTTCATCAGTTTATGTTGTTCATTATATTCCACAAATGAGTGAGATCATGTGACATTTATCTTTCTCTGCCTGGCTTATTTCACTTAGCATAATGCTCTCCATCTCCATCCATGTTGTTGCAAATGGTAAGAACTCCTTCCTTTTTACTGCAGCATAGTCCTCTGAGGATTTTTAATTTTTATTTTTTTTTAAGAGTTAAGGTGGAGCTCTTGCCGGTTTGGCTCAGTGGATAGATTGTTGGTCTGCGGACTGAAGGGTCCCTGGTTCGATTCCTGGTCAGGGCACATGCCCCGGATGTGGGCTCGATCCCCAGTGGGGGGCGTGCAGGAGGCAGCCGATCAATGATTCTCTCTCATCATTGATGTTTCTCTCTCCCTCTCCCTCTCACTTCCTCTCTGAAGTCAATAAAAATAGATTTTAAAAAAGAATTAAGGTGGAAACAAGGGTAAAAAGCACTGTTTTTGATGTCTTAATGCTTTAGACTTAGTGGAACGCCTCACCTGAGCCAGGATAAGCAGCACCACAAATATTGGCCAGCTCAGTGCTGCCCCTCTACAGGTGACAGAGGGACATCTTCCACCTTGGTAGGCCTTTGCTCTTGGAGGTCATAACCAGTGGAAGGCAGCATGGTACAGAACTGCCCCACCTTCTCAGTCCTCCGCACACAACTACATTTTGGCTCAATACAATCTCCTGTTCACACTCTGTAGTTAAAGAGTGACAAGTAACCTGTGGCTGAAGGTCATAACAGCCTGCCTAGCTCTGCTAAACAACTCCTGAGCTCATTTCAGCCACCCCTGTAAGTACAGTGGGAGAGCAGCCTCCCAGTCAACCAGCTTCTTCAGCCACACTCTAATACACATAGAACTCATACAAACTTCCAAGCAAGAGACAAACGACCCAATAAAAAATGGGCAAGAAAGATGAGGAGGCAAAGGACCTAGGGCAAATCAAATGGCCAGGACACTTGTGAGAAGATGCATAACATCACTTACATCCAGGGAAGTGCTATGAAAGTAACAGTATCACAGTAACCAGAATGAAGAGGCCTATCAGCTGAAGCTGGGAGGGAGGCAGAGGAAAGGGGATGCTCCTGCATTCCTAGTGGAGATGTGAAGGCTTTTAGGAAAGCAATCTGCTAATTTCTACTAATTAAAAACAGATGTAATCAGGATTCCACCAGTGGGAATCTATTCTGTAGAACTAGATGTACTGGTATGTAAAGCTGTGTAAATTATGATGTTTTTCAGTACAGTATTATTTAGTACAGCAAAAAGCTGGAAACAAGGGAATACCTATCAGTAGGAGAATGGCCAGGTAAAGATTATATGGTCACTTCAGAGAGTATTATGCATTCATTAAAAAGGATGGATTGGAAATCTGCCAGATGACCTAGAGGGATTTCTGGAGGAATTGTTCGGTTTCTTTGAAGAAAAGAAAGTTTCAGAAAAGTATGTATGATCTTATTATTATTAAAGAAAAAGAAGGAAGGAGACACATTATGGGTTGAGGAGGTGACATTTGATGTGAAAGGAGAGAGAAGGGGAAGAGGTAATCACAAAAGGGAAAGAAAAAAGTACTAAGCATTCATATGATCATATGTATACATTTAGGTAGTGTATGTATATGGCAAGACCTATGCATAAATAAATTATAAAACATTCCTCATGCATGTGAGCTCAGGCAGGGTTAGGCAGCCTTAGTTTTTGAGGCTGGAGGAAACAGTCGTATGGGGCATAGTGCCATCTGGCCCTGGAGGGTTGTTCCATTTGGGGTGGTTTGTTATGCCCTGCCCAAGCAGGAGATTCTATATCCACCAGAGATGGAGGATGCCATGGGGGAGCAGCCCACCTCACTCACCTAACTCCCTGGCACAGAGCAGGCACTCAGGGGATGCAATGAATCTGACTCTAGATTTCTTAGACCCGGCTCACTCAAGTGTCCATATCCCCATCTGTAAAGGGATGTGATAAGATTATCTGAAATCAGATAACACAATGACTCATTGTTGGACTCTCTAGTGCTCTATAAATACAAGGCATGAAGAAAAGAATCCACCAATATTTACCGCTCAGACCTGCCCAGATTAAGTTCTCAGTGGCTAAAAGGCAGTATTATGTTTCTTTTTGACATGCTACTATTCAATATAGTAAATAGGTAGTTTAAGTTGGAAAAATTGTCATGAGGATTTTTAAATACAAAAAGCAAATAAAAAATCACAAATCCACGGCCCCCTCCCCAGCCAAATTTAGTTTCACTTCCTAAATTGACCTGCCTTGAAATCAGTTATTCATCCCTCAGGGAGAAGATGGTGGGGATCCAGCTGGTTAGCTGGAGCACTGTGATATGCATTTCTTCTTTACCAAGCACCCAACAAAAACGCACATCTATGAACCAGATCGTTAGTTAACAAGAAAACGATAAATAAGAAGTCCCTGAAATTTTCCTTAAACAGTTTTGAAACTACCAGAAAGGTACCAAGGAATGCGATTATTTTGCTTACTTCCATTTACTCTTTCATTCAAATGCCCATTGCGCACCTGCTCAGGGTCAGGTGCTTGCTTGCCACCCAGGAGGCCAAGAGGATAGCCACATAGCTCCTGCCTTCTGGAAGCTCGCCATGTGGTGGTGGGAAATGCTGCCCGCAATAGCTCTGATATCTGTGGTAAAGGTTCACTCGGCAGGATGAATTCCATCACACGGTGTCCACACAAGGGGAGGGATGAGCCTTGAGGGCCCCAACACAAATGTTTATGCAGACACTGCTGGCTGGGCACCCCTTCCCTTCCCCACAAAATTCACAAAAATACCTGACCACTAGTGCTGACTCATAAAGTTCCAATTCTTTAGTCATAATAACTAGGCTTCCCAACCTCATATTTTAAAATAAAATTACTTGAAATTAAAACAAAAGCACTCTCTAGCATGAAATGAACAGTGGACACTTTTTAGTCTGATTTCGGGGGGCGGGGGGGCGATGGAAAGTAAATTTTAGTTATGCCGCGGAAGGGGAGAAAGTAGTATTGTTGGTACCACCACTCTGAACTCTCCTGTGAGTGAGTGTCATTAAGTATCCATTATCTGAAAGGAATGATATGAGGTGTAAGCCTGTGGCAGATAATACATTTACATTAATTACCTCTGCATTTGAAGTTCTCTGAAGAAGTTCTATTCTTCTAATAACCTATCAGATTAAAAACCAGATTCCTCAATATGATCTCCCTGAATACTAATATAGAGAATAAGGGAAAAGATAAAAACCTGGATGATCATTTGTGTAAATATGATCATACTTATACAGTGTATGACTCTAACATTGAGAATCATCCTATAAACCACCCATAAAAGTTAATTTTATTTTTTATACTTAACCAGAGGCCCGACGCACGAAATTCGTGCAAGGGCCTTGGCCCCCGCCCCCGCCCCCAGAAGCTTTGTTCGGAAGGAAGGACGTCTGGCCTAATTAGAATATTATGCTTTTATTATTATAGATGCTTGTACAAATACAACATATGAGGCAGGCTAAAGGACAAAGAATCAGGCGATGCTCTCAAAAGGCAGTAACAAATAGACTGCAGCTCTATATGTTCTTCCACAAGTCAAACTAATCTCTTTGGTTGGATTAATCCACCACAGTTACAACAATTATGTGTAGGTTGAATCTGGATCTTAGCTAAGAATTCATGCTAATGTGAAATCTACACAGACTTGTCTAAAAACATTTTCATTTACTTCATCCACCAGTAACTTAAAGCAGAACATAATAATTAAAACAAATAATTAGCCTTGACAAGGGAAGTATCAAGGAAACCACAATTCATCCACCTGTTACCTGTCTATCTCTGTTGAATATTAGTTTGCAGCCTAATCTACTGTATTCATCTATTTATAAAGAGATCCAGACCATTAGAAAAATTAGTGTGGAATCACCAGTTTGAAGACTTAAATGAAGTTAAAAAGCAAGTAAAAATGCCTCCAAACTGTAAAGTGTCCATGTCTGGGTCAGGGAGTAAAGGGTCAAGTGTGAAAATATTTAGAAAAAGATTAAACATGGACTGTGAAAAATTGACTAAGTTGGTTGGAGGGTCGTCCTGTACAATTAAAGGTTCGATCCCTGTTTGGGTGTGTGTGGGAGACAACCCATCGATGTTTCTCTCTCCCCCCCTCCTCTTGCTCTAAAAATCAATTTAAAAACTTATCCTCAGATAAGGATTAAAAAAATTATTAGACCCACAGCTATTTATCTGGTGAATCAGAGATGTTCTCTAAATTTCATAAACCAAACTCTTAGATAGCTCTACCATTAGCTAAAAGGCTCAGAAATATTCTTTCTCTATTAATGCATTTTAAAAAATGAAAATTATGAAGTGTTCTGTCCTAAAGTGGACCTTGATTTCAGTCCTACATTACTTAATATATATGTTCCTAAGGAGAAGGGTGTTGATCCATTTTATTATGCATAGTTTAATATGAATTAGAAGGATTTTAAGCTGCACTTTGAAGGCCTTTGTAACACCAAGATTTTTAAATTGAGAAATTAACTGGTTTGGGCTCTTGGCTGTTTTGCATATTGTTGTTATATAACTTTTTATTGTTGTATAATTTTTTATTGTGGGTTGCCTCAAGCTATTTTTGGACAAAACGGGTGTGTACAAATAACACATTAATAAAAAAGTGCAGAAAATAATTACCTTAATTATGTCAATTTATTAAGCTATTTCTACAAAAGTTCTTTAAACACCCAGTCTTTGTAGTCTGGGCTAATTAGAAATTCAGAAGGTAGAAGATACTTAATTTTTTTCTTTCATGGAAAAATAAGTTTGCTTGGTAAGCTTCAGGCATTTGGTTAGTGTAAGTAGTTACAGCAAGTTGGTCCTGTATACTCCCAAAGGATCAGAAAATTCTTTTGTGTGAGCACCATGAAGGGGTGTGTGTGTGTAAGGGGGGGGGGGGGCGGTGTCTGAGCATCTGGCTTGTGTAGGGTTTCTCCTCCCCACAGTGGGAAACATGAAAGAAATCTCAATTAGAGAGAGATTTGCACATTGTTAAAAGTCTGACCGCTGTAAGGCAATTTTAATAAAGGGGGAGCAGAGGATTTTCAGTATTCCCTAATAACTTTTTCGAGGGCATACTGTAGTGAGGGAGAAAAAAGAGGTCCTGGAAGAAACTACACGGTGCCTTTATGCAGAATCTGGGGCCGCGTGCATTTTTCACAATAAGGACAACCGGACCACAGCTAAGGAAGGGCACGGCCGCCCCATGCACGCAAGCCTGAGATGGGGGACACCCCGGGCGCATCTGCGGTTCCGCTCACCTGTGGGCCAAGGCCGGCTCACCTGGGGTCCCAGGCCGCGGGTCCCCAGCCTAGCTGTCCCCCCTCCTCCTTCCCCCTTCAGCCCCCCCCCACCCCCCGGGCCTGCACGAGCCCCAGCCTGGCCCAGTGCTCCCACACCCGCCTCAGACCCACACTCACGCTGGTATCCCCAGAGCGTGGCGGGTCGCGGGCTGGGAGTGCGGGATCGTGGTCCCGCCAGGATCCTCGCAGACACGTAGTCCTGCACGGAAACCTCCGCTGGGCCCCTTAAAGGCACAGCGTTTAGTTTCCGTCTGGGGGTGAATGGGGGAGTGGTAACGTGGGAACTGTAGTTGAAAGGACGGGGGAGTCACTCCTAAACTATCCAGATCCACGAGTGAAAGACAGCTGTTTGCCAAGTTCAGAAATGAAACAGCAGTTTAGTGATTTTTTAAAAAATGCAATTTTTGTTCCATACCTTTCCATTAACCTTCCAAGACCTGGATTCCTATCTACGTCTCTGAATGCAGCTTTTATCCTTCCAGGTTCTAGGTGTGTGATGGCACCAGTAGTTAGAAAGATCTCCTAATGGTTAGGAGACCTAACCCTTTACCTCTTTGCACACAATATGCCACAATTGCCTAATCCTCACAGCTTCCAACTACACGGTAACATTTAGTCTAGCAGGCAGGGTGCATTGGTGTATCAGTCAGCTTTTGATACCTTATATTTAGTGATTTACAACAAAGATTCATTTTTCAAGCAAATTGCCTCTGCTGCTGGCAGCTTTGGCTGCACTCCACCAGTTTCCTTTATTCCAGGCTGGAAGAGCAACTCTTTTGGGATGGGCTCACTCTGCTGGCACCAACTGTGACGTGAGGGAAGGAGTCCTGATTTGCAGTATTCGCTGTTTTCATGATGTAAATACTCCCACTATGGCCGATTTCAAGCAACTGACCGCTAAACAGGTGTCTTGCCAAGTTTCTGGAGATGTAACAACTCACACATCCCTGATACTCCACTCTTAAAACAGCTCACATTCTCTTGGCCAAACCAAGTCACATGACAAAGCCTGCTGTCAATGGGGCCTGAAAGTATACTCCTCTCGCAAGAAAGAAAGCCTTGTAAATCATATGACAGTGGGTAGAAATTGTATAATCCTCTTAAAAGGAGGACAAGGAATACTGGTTACAATAATATAAGTCACTTTATGTGCTTTGGTTCAGGGAATTTTTTTTTTTTTTAACCTCATTCTTTCTAGAAAGTAGTTTCAAAGTCCATTAAAGGAGTTTTGCCTTACCAATCCAAGAATGGTTTCAGAAGAAGAAACTGGTTGGGTGTCTTCAAAGGGATAATTTTGTAATGTGAAGGTTAACTATTGGGTTAATATTTTTATCCAAGAGCGCATTTATGACTGTGGACATCTGATTGGAAGAAAAGCAACTAGAATAAATGAATCAGGTTAAAGTCATCTCACAAGCAAATGTTTAAAGTTTATTGTATCTGGTAATCCCCTTAACTAGAGACTTTTTACTTTGAGTACCTTAAAGATCCAATTGGCTTTAACCTGACAATGTAATGAGATGCATGGTATTTTCATTAGTTCATAGAACAGTTTTTAGAGAGTGCTGGTTATGGGCAAAGCACTATCCCAACCTAAATAAGAATCTGGAGATTCAAGAGACCAGTCCTGCCCTGAAGCAGATTACACTTCAGTAAGAGAGTCAGACAAAGGTAACTCCAAGAAGAAAGTGAAAATGGTGTAAGAGGAACACAAAACTGAGAACAGTTACTCTTTTTGAAAGTGGCAGCATTTAACCGAGACCTAAAAAGGGGTAGGATTTGGATTAATGGAATTATGTTTATTTCCCTAACAGGGTGTGTTTGGGACTTATCTTTAAATTCCACAGTAAGGGAGCTTGTCTCTTCTGTGTTTGATTCAGTGCTTTCTTATAACCCAAAATATCTTTCTTGTTGTTTTAAATTAAATTTTAAATCAAATTATAAGATACATCTCAAATATCTACTAGTAATAACAATTTTCTTTTTTTTTTTTTTTAAGTTTAATTTTATTTTTATTGTTTTAAGTATTACAAATAGTAGTACATATGTCTCCTTTTTTTTTTTCCCCCTTTGATCTCCCCCCGACCTCCCCTACCCCCCAGGACATGCCTTCACCTGCCCACCCTCCCCCCCACACCCCAGTGTCTTATATCCATTGGTTGTGCTTATATGCATGCGTACAAGTCCTTCGGTTGGTCTCTTACAGCCCTCCTCGCCCAACCACCCCTGTCTTCCCAATGTAGTTTGACAGTCTGTTCAATGCTTCTTTGCCTCTGTATCTTTTTCCCACCATTTCTTTCCTTTAAAAAGTTTTGCCTTTGCAGACTGGAAATAAACATATAATAACAAAACAAGACAAAACAAAAAAATGTTTGAGTCCCAATTTCAATGTCCAACAGTTCCTTATGTGTACATGTCAGCAGTGATATCTGGATGGTGGGCACATGGTGGCAATGCAGGTCCGACCCTCTCTGGTTTGGTCCTAGGTAACCTGCAGCGGTGCACAGCTGCTGACTGCTCCCATGGCAAGGCGTTGTCAGCGTCTTCCATCTCTGGACTGTTTTTTCCTTCTTGTCTTCGTGGTTGGAGCACTCCTGTCAATTCCTCTCTGTTGCAGGAATCCATCTGGTCTTGGGGTTGTTTTCTGAAAATATACAAATATATTCTCGACCACAAGTTAATAAAGGAGTCTTTTCTATATAATTGATTTGGGATCCTTTTTATTTTTGTTCAAACGATTTTCCTTTGTCTTATTTAGACACCATGTGTGTTTTTAATGGCCGTCTTGCTGTTAGCATTGCAAATGAACCTTAATTTGGTAAAGTAAAAATTTTCTAGATGTAATTTACTTATAGGATATTTTTCCTTACATGATATTGCCCTACTATCCCCCCCCCCTTTTTTTTTAATGGAGGTTTTTGTAAATTTTATAATGCAGTCTTGATAACTTTAAATTAAAAAAAAAAAATTTTTTTTTTTCCCCCCCACACATATGACTGCTTTAGGTTCATTGCATATTCAGGAATTTTACCATGAGATGAACTACCAATAGAAATTTTAGTTATTACTTTAAGAATAGCTTTTTGTCCAGTACTTGAATATTCACTTATTTCAATTAGCCTATTTAAATTAATCTGAAAACTCGATTACTATTTTACTGTCAAATTTAATACTCTACCAACAATCTTAGTTTACCCTGTAAATATTAGTGGGAAGGATTATTTGCATTCTTGAGTGGGCCCTGAGCATTCCAAATGCTCAGCTGCATTTAGATATAGGGCAACTGCTGTCGGCCAAGTCTCTTGTCTGTTACCTGGGTCCTGATCTGAGCTGGGCCAAGTCTCTGTCTGTCACCTGTATCTCGATGTGAGCTGGGCCGGGTCTCTTTCTGTTGCCTGGGTTCCGATCTGAGCTGGGTGTGGGAAGCGCGAAGCAGCCATGGGGGTAGGAGACCTCCTTTAGAAGGGGGTGAGGGTTCAAGCCCCTGCAATGTTGGGGGGGTGAGGGTCTGTGCCCCACTTCTGTTGCCCCCCCAAGTTCTCTCCTGATGGCCCCTTGCGACTGTGCCTGTCTTAGGTTGTTCCTTCCTTGAGGAATCTTACCCGTCTCTGGCTAACCAGCCATCCTCCGGGGCCAAGCAGGGTGCTGTGAGGTTCAGTTCTGTCTCCTTGGTAGCCTATGACCCCGTGGCCTCCACACCCAGCACCTGCCTTGGGAACCCCTGGCCTGCTGGCAGGGTCCCGGTGCTGATCACATATCTCGGGGAACTCGGGTTTCTTCTCCAGTGAGGGCCCAGCTCACACAATTGGATGTGAGACAGATCCCTGGTACCAGCCCCCACGAGGTTTCAAGCTCAGCATAAACAGAAAGCTCAGGTAACAGCTGAGGGCAATTGGATTGTGAGAAGAGGGTCCCTCTTGGCACAAAGGGCAAGAGGGGCCAATATAGGATGCTCAAGTGCCTTCCCAGTGCCTTAATTCCTTCTGCAAGGGATTAAATCCTTTCATGTCCCTTTTTTTTTTTTAAATTGCTGCCCACCATTCAAAGAATTAGTTTGTAAGTTTGTTTGGGATAATTGTAAAGTATGCTGTTGTAAAATATCTAAGATTATAATGAGATTGTAGAATAATATCATGTAAGGATATTCTTTGCCCTAGGCCCTGGCAATTCCATTTCAAATTGGCTGTCAATTTCTTTTTGTAGCTTTATATAAACTTTGTCAGGGAGGCAAAAACACAAATTACTTACTTTAGTTCAAGAGGCCAAATATTTTGACTTTCAATTACAATCCTTATGACTTTTGAAGGAAACTTCTCTTTGTTTCCTTCCAAAATAATTTTCAGTCTACAGAGAGTTTCATTTAAAAATTTTTGTCACATGAGACAATTTCTCTTAATGCCCCGCCCCCTTGTTGTCTGTGTCCATTAATTAGGTTCATATGCATGCATACAAGTCCCTTGGTTGATCTCTCCACCTTACCCCCACCCTCCCCTACCTTACCTGAGGTATGATCTTCTGATCCACGTTTCTCAGCCTCTGGATCTGTTCTTGTTCATCATACTATGCCGTTCATTATATTCCACAAATGAGCGAGATCATGTGATATTTATCTTTCTCTGCCTGGCTTATTTCACTCAACATAATATTCTCCATCTCCATCCATATTGTTGCAAATGGTAGGAACTCCTTCTTTTTTACCGCAGCGTAGTATTCCATTGTATAGATATACCACAGTTTTTTAATCCATTCATCTGCTGATGGGCATTTAGGTTGTTTCCAAATCTTGGCTATGGTGAATTGTGCTGCTATGAACATAGGGGTGCATATTTCCTTTCTGATGCCTGTTTCTAGATTCTTGGGATATATTCCTAGAAGTGGGATCACTGGGTCAAATGGGAGTTCCATTTTTATTTTTTTGAGGAAACTCCATACTGTTCTCCACAGTGGCTGCACCAGTCTGCATTCCCACCAGCAGTGCAAAAGAGTTCCTTTTTCTCCACATCCTCGCCAACACTTGTTGTTTGTTGATTTGTTGATAAAAGCCATTCTGACAGGTGTGAGATGGTACCTCATTGTTGTTTTGATTTGCATCTCTCTGATGATTAGTGACTGTGAGCAGGTTTTCATATGTCTCTTGGCCTGCCTTCTGTCTTCTTTCGAAAAGTGTCTATTTAGATCAGTTGCCCATTTTTTGATTGGGTTGTTTATCTTCTTTTTGTTAAGTTGTATGAGTTCTCTGTATATGTTGGAGATTAAACCCTTATCATTGATATCATTGGCAAATATGTTCTCCCATGCAGTGGGCTTTCTTGTTGTTTTATTGATGGTTTTCTTTGCTGTGCAAAAGCTTTTTATTTTGATGTAGTCCCATTTGTTTATTTTCTCTTTAGCTTCCATTGCCCTAGGAGTAGTATCAGTGAAGAAGTTCTTTCGGCATATGTCCGAGATTTTGCTGCCTGTGGATTCCTCTAGTATTTTCATGGATTCCCGTCTTATGTTTAAGTCCTTTATCCATTTTGAATTTATTTTTGTGTATGGTGTAAGTTGGTGATCTAGTTTCATTCTTTTGCATGTATCTGTCCAATTTTCCCAACACCATTTGTTGAATAGACTGTCTTGACTCCATTGAATGTTCATGCCTCCTTTGTCAAATATTAATTGAGCATATTGATTTGGGTCAATTTCTGGGTTCTCTATTCTATTCCATTGATCTATATGTCTGTTCTTGTGCCAGTACCAGGCTGTTTTGAGAACAGTAGCTTTGTAATACAACTTGATATCTGGTATTGAGATCCCACCTACTTTGTTCTTCTTTCTCAGGATTGCTGTAGCTATTCGGGTTCTTTTTTTATTCCAGATAAATTTTTGGAAATTTCGTTCTAGGTCTGTGAAATATGTTGTTGGTATTTTGATGGGAAGTGCATTGAATTTATAGATTGATTTGGGTAGTATGGACATTTTGATGATGTTGATTCTACCGATCCATGAACATGGTATGTTCTTCCATCTGTTTATGTCTTCCTCTATCTCTTTTTTCAGTGTCGTGTAGTTTTCTACGTATAGGTCTTTTACCTCTTTAGTTAAGTTTATTCCTAAGTATCTTAATTTTTTTGGTGCGATGGTAAATGGGATTGTTTTTTTAGTCTCTCTTTCTGTAAGTTCATTATTGGTGTATAGAAATGCCATAGATTTCTTGGCATTAATTTTGTATCCTGCTACATTACCGAATTCAGATATTAAGTCTAATAATTTTTTTATGGAGTCTTTAGGGTTTTCTATGTACAGTATCATGTCATCTGCGAATAAGGACAGTTTTACTTCTTCTTTTCCAATTTGAATGCCTTTTATTTCTTCTTCTTGTCTGATCGCAATGGCTAGTACTTCCAGCACTATATTAAACAGGAGTGGTGAGAGTGGGCATCCCTGTCTTGTTCCTGTTCTTAGGGGAAATGGTTTTAGTTTTTGCCCATTGAGTATGATGTTGGCTGTGGGTTTGTCGTATATGGCTTTTATTATGTTCAGGTATGATCCTTCTATTCCCACCTTGCTGAGAGTTTTTATCAAGAAAGGGTGTTGGATTTTATCAAATGCTTTTTCTGCATCAATTGATATGACTATGTGATTTTTATCTCTCAATTTGTTTATGTGATGTATCACGTTTATTGATTTGCGAATATTGTACCATCCTTGCATCCCTGGGATAAATCCTACTTGGTCATGGTGTATAATCTTTCTGATGTACTGCTGGATTCGATTTGCTAGAAGTTTGTTGAGGATTTTGGCATCTATGTTCATGAGGGATATTGGCCTGTAATTCTCTTTCATTGTGTTGTCTTTGTCTGGTTTTGGTATTAGGGTGATGCTGGCCTCATAGAAGGAGTTTGGAAGTGTTCCTTCTTCTTGAATTTTCTGGAATAGTCTGAGGAGGATAGGTTTTAGTTCTTCCTTGAATGTTTGGTAAAACTCCCCTGTGAAGCCATCAGGCCCTGGGCTTTTGTTTGCTGGAAGCTTTTTGATGACTGCTTCAATTTCTTCCATAGTTATCAGCCTATTGAGATTCTTAGAATCTTCCTGTGTGAGTTTTGGAAGGTTGTATTTTTCTAGGAATGTGTCCATTTCCTCCAGATTGTGTAGTTTGTTAGAATAGAGTTGTTCATAGTATTTTTTAACAATCCTTTGTATTTCTGTGGGGTCTGTTGTTATTTCACCTCTTTCATTTCTGATTTTGTTTATTTGGGTCCTCTCTCTTTGCTTCTTGGTGAGCCTGGCTAGGGGTTCATCAATCTTGTTTATCCTTTCAAAGAACCAGCTCTTGGTTTTGTTGATCCTGTGTATTGTTTTTTTGGTCTCTATGTCATTCATTTCTGCTCTGATCTTTATTATGTCCTTCCTTTTGCTCACTGTGGGCTTTTCTTGTTGCTCTCTTTCTAATTCTTTGAGTTGTTGAGTTAGAAGATTTATTACCATTTTTTCTTGTTTTTTGAGGTAGGCCTGTAGAGCTATAAACTTCCCTCTCAAGACTGCTTTCATTGTGTCCCATAGCATTTGCATTGTTGTGTTTTTATTGTCATTATTCTCCAGGATGTTTTTAATTTCTTCTTTGATCTCGTTGATCACCCAGTCATTGTTTAATAGCATGCTATTCAGTTTCCACGTGTTTGAATTTTTTGGAATGTTTTTATTATAGTTTATTTCTAATATTATGCCATTGTCGTCTGAGAATATGCTTGATAGGATTTCAATCTTTTTGAATTTAGGGAGGCTTTGTTTGTGACCCAATATGTGGTCTATTTTTGTAAATGTCCCATGGGCACTTGAGAAGAACGTATATTCCAAGGCTTTGGGGTGAAATGCTCTGAAGATGTCAATTAGGTCCATCTGATCTAGTGTGTCATTTAGAATTGCTATTTCTTTGCTGATTTTTTGTCTGGAGGATTTATCCAGTGATGTCAGTGGTGTATTAAAGTCTCCTACTATGATTGTATTGTTGTCGATCTCTCCCTTGATCTCTTCCAGGAGTTTTTTTATGTATTTGGGTGCTCCTGCGTTGGGTGCATATATGTTTACCAGAGTTATATCTTCTTGTTGAATTGCTCCCTTTAGTATTATGTAGTGGCCTTCCTTATCTCTTGTTATGGCCTTTACTTTGAGGTCTATTTTATCAGATATAAGTATTGCTACCCCAGCTTTTTTCTCATTTCCGTTTGCTTGAAAAATATTTTTCCATCCCTTCACTCTCAGTCTGTGTGAATCCTTTGCTCTGAGGTGAGTCTCTTGTAGACAGTAAATATATGGGTCATGTTTTCTTATCCATTCAGCTACCCTATGTCTTTTGATTGGTGCATTTAATCCATTTACGTTTAATGTTATTATTGACAAGTACATGTTTGTTGTCATATTTTCCCCCTTAGTGTTTGTGTTTCTTTTTGCCTTTCTCTTTCTTCTTTTTACAGCAGTCCCTTCAGCATTTCTTGCATTGCTGGCTTGGTAGTGATAAACTGTCTTAGCCCTTTTTTGTCTGTGAAGCTCCTGATTCCCCCTTCAATTTTGAATGATAACCTTGCTGGGTATAGTATTCTTGGATTCAGACCCTTGCTTTGCATCACTTTGAATATTTCATTCCATTCCCTTCTGGCCTGGTGTGTTTCTGTTGAGAAATCAGTTGATATTCTAATAGGAGATCCCTTGTAGGTAACTTTCTGTCTCTCTCTGGCAGCCTTTAAGATTCTTACTTTGTCATTGGTATTCGCCAATTTAATTATGATGTGTCTTGGTGTTGGTCTTTTGGGGTTCAACTTGTTTGGGACTCTATGTACTTCTTGGACTTGCATAGTTTTTTTCTTGCCAATATCAGGGAAGTTCTCCGTCATTATTTCTTCAAACAGGTTTTCTATTCCTTGCTTCTCTTCCTCACCTTCTGGTATCCCTATTATTCTAATATTGTTTCGTTTTGTGTTGTCCCAAAGCTCCCTTAGGCTCTCCTCTTGCTTTTTAAGTCTTCTTTCCATTTGCTGCTGTGTTTGTGTGTGTTTTCCTACCTTGTCTTCTAATTCACTGATGCGGTCCTCAGCCTCTTCTAGTCTACTGTTTAAGCCTTCCAATGTGTTCTTTATTGCAGCTATGTCGTTCTTCATCTCCTCTTGGTTTCTTTTCACGTTGGTGACATTTTCATTCAGCTCCTTGTAGTTCTCATTGAGTTGTGTGTATTTGTCATTGAGTTGTGTGTATTTGTCATCCATCCGTTTAAACATCTTTAGAACCATTACTCTGAATTCTCTCTCTGTTAAGCTGCTAGCCTCAATTTCATTTAACTCCCTTTCTGGTGATTCCTCTTTTTCTTTCCTTTGGGTATTGCTTTTTTGTCTCCCCATGTTTTCCTGAAATGTTTTAATTGTAGATCCAATTGCTTTGCTACCCAGGTTCTTTTGGTGATGGTGCTACTGGTGAAATCTGTTCTCCTGGGCTTGGTTATCTAGTGTAATTGAGGTGCTTAGCTTCTAAAGATTTCTCTTTAGAGTATATCCTATGGCCTCAGGGAGTATTCAGATTCTTTGGTGTTAATCAGGGTGGAATCTGGGTGTGGCTATATTGGTTGCCTGGAGACTGGGGGGAGGGGCTATCTCTCAGGAGAAAATGGATTCTGTGGGCTTAGATATGACTCAGCACCAGACTTGCTACCACTTCTCCTGGACCGTCCGTTGCCCACTCTGCCCAGGTTCCACAACTCTACCCCTTCTCCCGCACTTCTGTCACAGGTAAGCGCCTGTCTCAAAAAGGTCCCACGATCTAGGTTCAGTGGGGAAAAGCGCAGGCCCCAGCGCGAGGAAGGACTGCGTCTCTGCCAGTTCCTCTCTTGCCGGCACTCCGCGGTCCGGCAGCTCTTAAAGGCTGCCTTTGAGCTCAGATCCCAAATCCAGACTCCATGGTCTAAAATCCTTCAGACCTTGCCTGTCCTCAGGGACGCGGCTTGGCACTGTGTAGTTTCTCCCTGACCTTCTGGGCACAGAGGTCCGGGAGATTCTACTGCCTAGATCTTTGATTTTACCTTTATCCGGGGGATCCCTGCTCTTCCCAGCTGCGAACTGTCTCACCAGCTGTGCCTCCTTCGCCAATTCGGGCTGGATTCCGCTCGTCTCAGCTGCCTCCTCTATTTGCTCCAGGAGAAGGCTCAGGACACATCCTTCTATTCCGCCGCCATTTTGTCTCTCAATAACAATTTTCTTTGCCCCACATTCTTTGTTCTATTTGTAGCAAGAAAAATGCTATTCCAGTTCTTGTTTTGATAGTGGCAGTTCCCCTAACTTTCATCATGCATTTAACTATAAATAAATAACATTTAATTTTCATAAGACCTCATTTCTATCCCCTGCCCTGGAAGTTGGCAAAGCATGAGGACATGCATTTTATTGGTAGTGCAGAATATTTACTCTCCAGATTCTTGCCAGAGATTATAGCCTTGAAATGTGCTAATTCTTACCAAAAGCCCAGTTATAGAAAACTATTTATAGAAATTACCTCAAAACCATGAAATTACAGAGCTGTGTACTTGGACCACACTCAGTAAATCCTATATGTGCTTTTGGTCTGTAGTTTTCTTGTAATTGTTTTGTTTGGTTTTGGTGTCAGAGTACTACTGTCTTCATTAAATGAGTTGAGAAATATTATTTCCTCTTCTGTTTTTGGGAAGAGTTTATGAAGAATTGGTATTATTAATTCTTCCTTAAATGTTTGGTAGAATTTAAAAGTGAAGCTACCTGGAACTAGGCTTTTCTTTATGAGTTTTTTTTTTTTTTTAATTACTAATTCAGTATCTTTGTCATAGTTCTGTTCAAATTGTCTATTCCTTCTTGAGTCAGTTTTGCTATCTTTCTAGAAATTTGTCCATTTCATTCAAGTTATTACCCCAAAACTTAACTACAGTCATCCCCCAGTATCCATGGAGAATTTGTTTCAAAGTCCCTTATATAAAACTAGAGGCCCAGTGCACAAAATTTGTGCATGGGGGGTTGTGTCCCTCAGCCCAACTTGCACCCTCTCCAATCTGGGACCCCTCTCACAATCCAGGACTGCTGGCTCCCAACTGCTCACCTGCCTGCCTTCCTGATTGCCCCTAATTGCTTCTGCCTGCCAGCCTGATCACCCCCTAACCACTATCCTGCCAGCCTGATTGCCCCTAACTGCCCTCTCCTGCAAGCCTGGTCACCCCTAACTGTCCTCCCCTGCAGGCCTGGTCCCTCCCAACTGCTCTCCCCTGCAGGCCTGGGTCCCCCCACCAACTGCCCTTCCCTGCAGGCCTGGTCGCCCCCAACTTCCCTCCTCTGCTGGCCTGGTCACCCCTAACTGCCCTCCCTGCAGGCTTGATTGCCACCAACTGCATTCCCTTGCAGGCCTGGTCCCTTCCAACTGCCTTCCCCTGCTGGCCTGATCGGCCACAACTGCCCTTCCTTGCAGACCTGGTTCCTCCCAACTACCTTCCCCTGCTGGCCATCTTGTGTCCACGTGGGGGCAGCCATCTTGTGTGTTGGAGCAATGGTCAATTTGCATATTACTCTTTTGTTAGATAGGATAGAGGCCTGGTGCACGGGTGGGGGCCGGCTGGTTTGCCCTGAAGGGTGTCCTGGATCAGGGTGGGGGTTCCCTTGGGGTGTGGGGTGGCCTGGGCATGGGGCCTGTGGTGGTTTGCAGGCTGGCCACACCCCCCGGTGACCCAAGCAGAGGCCCTGGTATCTGGGATTTATTTATCTTCTATAATTGAAACTTTGTAGCCTTGTGTGGAGTCCAGGGCCCGCCAGGGTGTGCGGGAAGCTTTGCTTCCTCCATTGCCAGGGAAACCCAAGCCTCCTGCTTGCTCTGTGGCGGCAGCCATCTTGGTTGGGTTAATTTGCATACTCCCTCCCGATTGGATGGTGGGCGTGGCTTGTGGGTGTAGCAGAGGTGTGGTCAATTTGCATATTACTCTTTTATTAGATAGGATAGTGTAGAGCAATACATGCATTTGTTCCTCTGCATCCACAGTTGGTTGAATCTGCAGATGCAAAGCCTGAGGATATGGATGGCCGGCTGTGGACCCACATAGTTCAAACCTGTGTTGTTCAAGGATCAACTGTATTTTCATAGGATCAGCTGAAGCTGCTGAATAAACCAGTATTTCCACTTTCATCTGTTCTTTATCTTAATCCATCAAAGTTGAGAATCTTAATCCTATTGTTGTAAAGACAAGGCTAGCTTCTAAAAAACAATATATATGTTATCCCACTACATCACTCCACTTACCACTAGAAACGGCATCCTTGCTGCCGTCTAAGTAACACAGGTCCAGAATGCCATCCTGAGGTTTGGAGGTGCAGAGATTCTAAGATTATACTTTCTAGGGCCACTCTGGGACCTGTTTTCTTAGCTTGGGTTCCCTGAAATTTAGTGATTAAGACAAGAGCCAGAAGCAGGTAATTTGAGAGGTGATCAGAGGAAGCAGGATTGGGAGAACAGGGAGAGTAATGAAAGAAATGCACACCAAAATAAAGAGGTTTTTAAAAAACTACAAATAATTGTATGTCTTTTAAACACTGTCTTTATTTGATACTTGTAATTCCGATTATAACAGAAGTTATTCCCACATGGTGAACTGTTTTTAATCCTCATCTTTTTCAGGCTTTTCCAGACCCAACTTCCTCATTTTTCAACTTTATCATTTTCTGTTATATAATGTTTAGAAAAATGTTAACATAGACTTTATGTTCATTTCATTGGTTGCCTTTTGGCTTGGAGACTTTATGAAATTTTAAAAACTTATCTTAGAAACTTGACATTTTCACTGTAATTATATATAAATGCAAGTCTCTTTTTGCTTGAAACATAGCTTGTCTTGGAGTTTATCCTGGAGGTAATTTAAACAAGAGAGTTACATAGTGAGATTTATATTTTAAATATTCCACTTTAGGGATGTATGGAGGATGAGCTTAAAAACAAAACAAAACAAAATAAAAAGCAGACTAGATATAGATAGACTGTTGCGGTAATGTGGGCCAGAACTGAGATGTTTAAAGATTCAACCTGCTTAGTTTGTCGCAGAGAGTAATAGGCGAGAATGGATGGATGATGGACTTGGTTTGTAGTTCGGTGTCTCTCTGGTGTCTTTACTGGCCGTGGTGTCTTTGAGGAGATGAGCTCCTGCTCAACGGGCACCTCTCCGTGGTGCTCAGCTCTGGAGAGCAGTGCTCTCCGGGTGACCTCTCCCAGGTCCCTGGAATGAGAGGGAAACACTGGGAGCAGGAAGACATGGCTCCCTTCCTATGGGACTTCTCACAGAGGCGTTAGACATTTCTCAGAACTATTGGGATGAAATAGTGTATGAATTTATCTGAGAATTTCAACGGCTTTTCAGAATCTAAGTGTGCCATAGGCTGTTCCATACCGATGGTGGTGGGGCTTGCAGGTTATCCAGGCAGGATAACTTGCTGCCATTTCACATGTTTCTTCTCCTAGAGTTGTAAAATGCCTCGCAAAGGTCCATGGTGCACTTCCCGGTGGCTTCACCTAGCCCCACACTTACAATTTCTGTTAACATACATACAGTGGAAAGGATATTCAGTTTCAAACCTACGTGCTGTGGGACAGCAAGGATGTTTATGTCTAAAAGCAGAGACTCCTTTTTTTTAAAAAAACTACCATATCCCGAAAGGAAGAAAGAGAAAAGGTAATGAAAAAAGAACAGAAAAGACAAGGCTAGGAGTGAGAGCGCTGCAGGCCTTCCTGTTCTTACCCACAGATGAGGCTTATGCTTGGAAAGCAGACCAGCAGGAGGAGACGTGGGCAGGGATGTGGGCAGGAGGCAACCCTCACAGACAGCTTTGACTGCACAGACAGCTTTGACAGGTGCTGCTCCACTGGCCACTTGTTCAAAGTGCTGCTGGTGGGGGGCCGGGCGGGGGCGGGGGGGGGGGGAATGTATTCCATACTGCTTGTTTAAAGGGCCAGTATAACCAGAATAACTGGTTAGAGTGAGCATCTAGAGGCTTATCTCACCACAACTTCAGGAGTCTGTGACCCCAGCTGTGCTCAGGGTTGATGTGACCTGACCCTGGTGGTCAGACATTCCATGCAAGCTTCAGAGGTTTTCACTAACTCCCTTTGCCAAAGGAAAAACACACACGTCTCCAAAAGAGCTGGCTTGGTTATATTCTGAGATAATCGTAGAGAATAACAACAACAGCAACAGAAAACCTTTGATTTCCTTTCCCATCTTTTGTAACAGGAGAAAAGGAAACCATTGTATGTGTGACCTGGGGATACAAGCAGTAGTCTGACCCATGGGTCTCGGGTTTATCATCCTGTCCTCAGAAACCAGGTCGGAATGCTGTGGCCCGCTGGCTTTTGCTGGGTCTACTCGTGATGATCCAGCCTGCCTGGATTTGTGAATTATTGTTAATCCAGAATCTTCCTCTCTGCTCAACCAAACCTCATTCTCAGTGCTCTTATGAAAACTTCTTGGACTATACCAGCTTACAAGGATCTCATCATCTAAATTTCTCCTGTCCTCAGAGTCGATATCATGCACATATATATTGTTTCCTAGAAGCTAGCCTTGTCTTTACATCTCAACTAGGATGATCTGAGTGGCAGGAATCACATCTCATATTTTATATATTCTCCCCCATAAAGCCCAGCAGAGTGCTAAGCAAATAGTAGGTCACTATTGAAAGCATATATTCTGCTTTGAATGAGGTACCCAGTGTATTCAAATTCATAAGATAGAAAGTAGAAGGGTGGCTGCTGGGGCAGGATTTGGGGAAAGGGAATGGGGAGTTGGTATTTAATGGGGACAGAGTTTCAGTCTGGGAAGATGGATGGTGAAGACAGTTACACAACAATGTGAATGTACTTAATGCCATTCAAGTGTACACTTTAAAGGGGTTAAAATGGTAAGTTTTGTGTATATTTTACCACAATAAAAAATATTTTTAAAAAGGCACACACTGTAGAAATCTCAGGCTCTTTCTTAATTGTAGGCCCAGCTGGTACCCATGTGTAGGTTCAGTATTTGTGTGTGAATGATACTTCCAGTTTGATGGGCTGGCTAGGCTAGCACCATTTTTTTAAACACTGGAATATTTGTATCAAGATTTTAGTTTAGATTGATTTATTTTGTTTTTTAGTTCACACCTACACAGGAAGGATTAGGTAGGAATCCAGATCTAGGCTAGGCAGTGACCTGACCCTGGTGGTCAGACATTCCATACTCACTTCAGAGGTTGCTCTCAGAGAATGGGAACAGCTAGTGATGGTGTGAAAGTGGGCAAGTATCATTAGATCTCAAAAAAAACTGGGCCTCCAATTTTGATTTTGTTTCTCCTCTGTAAAATGGGGATAATTATACATAATACCTTCTTCTACAGGATTGTTGTAAGGATTAACTGAGATAAATTACGTGAAATACCTCGTAGAGTACCTGAGACAGAATAGCAGCTGGGAAATGTGGCTAATTGTTTATAAATGGCAGCTGAGAGTTCTTTGATTTTGTGACGTGACTTTGGATTTGAGAAGAATGAAAGTAGACCACAGGTCCTGGAAGACCACTAGTGCCTTGTCTGGGACTTGTGATCTCATGTGTAACCAAGTCCCCGGAGGGCGTGTGGTTGGTGGCTGCGGGAACAACCCGACTGGGAGAGTTAAAGACTTAGGGCTCTTTCTGTCTGACTGACTGTCCCGCTCAGCCAAAACACACGTTCCAAGCTGTGTTCTCTTTCTTTAGTTTAATTTTAAAAATCCTGGGAAAGGACTTGAAGAGACCCAGCGTGGCTGGCTTTCTCACCTCTGTGGTCAGGATGCCAGGTTTGGCTGCTCTCACTTGATCTTGATGTTGGAGTGGTGGAGGGCAGTTTTCAAAATAAAGAGATTGCTGCTCCTGGAGAGAGAGAGAAAAAAAAAAAGAGTGTTGGACAAATGAAAATGAGGTGTTCACCCAACACTGAAGTTCATGCTCTGAACAAGCCAAAGAAAAACCAATACAGATGAAGTATGATAGAATTGTTTACCTGATACCCACATAATTTTATTAATCAATGTCACCCCAATAAAGTCATTATAAGTTAAACAAAGAAACATCAGCCATGAGCCCCACCCTCAAGGCTCTTGTTCTTTAGTGACTAATGACCTCTGGGAGGTGAGTTTGTTTTCAAAGAACAGTTGCCTTATGTTTCTTCTTTTCAAAGGGAGTTGAGCACATTGATCTTACGGTTTTTTTCAAGCTGGCATCAAACATTATTTGACCTTGGTTTAATGTGGAGCGAACTTATCAGGTTGTAAAAATGAAAATGCTTAATGAAAAGTACTTGAAATAAGCTCAAGGCCATATTAACATTTAATGCGAACTTCCAAACATAAGCTATTTTTACATTCCTATTTACTAGTATGATATACTGTAGTTATTTTTCCCCATGACTCAATACGGTGGGATATTTTCCCCCTTTGTTCAAATAGTTCTCAATTTGAATGTGACACAGAGTTCCCATTTTCCCCATAAATTACATGTTTATAGCTCATGGGAATAGCCGGAATGCTGCGTGTCTCTTAAAAGTACTTCTGTGTTTGAATTATAGAGAAAATGACTTAATAGGGTTCTGAGCTTTGGGTGCTCCTGATGTAGCTGGAACAGAGAGAACAGGACTCTGGGTCCTGGGCCTGGGTCCTCTTTGCTCTGAACACCGTCCTCTGAGCCTGCCCCCAACGGGGTGCACTTCTGGCCTGGTGAGGAGGGGAGGATGGCATGAGCATGGGAGCAGCTAGTTCACCAGCAGAGGCAGTGTTGCAGTTGAGAAGATAGGCTTTGACCTCCAGTGCCTAGGTGCAGCTCTGCCATACACTAGTCCAGTGGTCGGCAAACTGTGGCTCGCGAGCCACATGCGGCTCTTTGGCCCCTGGAGTGTGGCTCTTCCACAAAATTCCACGGCCTGGGCATGTCTATTTTGAAGAAGTGGCGTTAGAAGAAGTTTAAGTTTGAAAAATTTGGCTCTCAAAAGAAATTTCAGTCGTTGTACTGCTGATATTTGGCTCTGTTGACTAATGAGTTTGCCGACCACTGCACTAGTCTAAGCTTGGGATGGTTTCTGTTTCTCTGCTTCTTTTGCTTTATTCCTCTCTAAACTGGCATAATAGGAGTTATGTGTAGGGTTATGATTAGAATCGAATGAGGTTGTTACAGAGAACCGGAATAAATCAATCAATGCTCGGAGAGTTTGGAGTCACACTTTATTCACTGGTGGGCTTAGAGAAAATGAATTCAAATTCTAAGCAAGGCTACAAGCAGAACTTCCCTTTTTATTAAAGAGCCAGCTCTATGTGCACTTAGTGGTTATCTTGCTGCTGGCCTTGAAAACAACACAGTTCTATCCAATTAAAAAAATGCACCTGGCATGGTATTGAAATTATGGCCATAGATAGTCTCTGGCCTACAAGGTCAGACAGCTAAGTTTATCTTCCTCATTATTCAAGCAGGCTAAAGCAGGCTAGAAAGCAAAGTTATTTTTTTAGAATAAGAGGCCATCTAAAAAAAAAAAAAAAAAAAGAAAAGAAAGAAACAGCAAAGAATTCCAAACAGTAGTTTTACAAAATAGGGGTTAGCCTTCTCATTCCTCTGCTCCCCGCCCCCCCCCCCCCTTGTCCCACAAGCTTTTCAGCCTTGTGGTACAATAACCATGGGATGTTACAGTGAACAGGGGTGACGAAACTCTTTTACTACTTCCTGCTGAAAAGGGACGACGTCCAAGGGGTTAACATCCCGTTTCTTCCTCTCGGAGAGGTTTGTAGGGAATTCTTCTGGCTTGTAGGACCATTTGAAGTTTAAAGGCATCTAGACGGGATGGGATAAAGCAAGTTAACAGATTTAGAAGACATGGTCCTAGGGTTATGGCTATGAGTAGCATTAACAGTGGTCCTGTCAATGGAAGGAGCCATTTCCAGACTCTGTCCCCTACCCCCCTCCCATGCAGCCCTGGTCTCAGATAACTCCTGTCTTATTTTTGAAGCTCGATCAGCTAGTTTCTTGGCCCCGTCCTTTACAATACCAGACTGGTTAGCATAAAAACAGCATTCTTCATCAAGGAACAGGCACAGCCCCCCTTTCTCCACTGTGAGAAGGTCTAGTCCTCTTCGATTCTGGAGAGTAACAGCTGCCAGTGAGTCAATCTGATCCTGTATTGCAACAATACTTTGAACTATTTCTTCTAAACTGTCAGCAAGGTCTTTGGATAGGCTCTGATAGTAGGAGAGGGAAGTTGCCAGTCCCCCTATTCCAGTGCTAACCCCTGTTGAAATGCCAAGTGTTATAAGGAGAGGGATTAGCTGGACTGCTCTTTTAAGAGGGAGAGGGTGAGATCAAGCATTCGGTAGAGATAGTGAGGACTCAGCAGGCTCTCAAGAGGCAGAGTGTAGACCTGAGAATGGTCCAGATTAAGAGAGTTCAGTAACAGTAAAAGAATTAGCCTTAGCTTCATCTTGTTCCTTTGCTGTGTAGGAAGCAGTGCTTCTGTGATCCAGTAAGGGCAGAAGAGTTCTCCTCCTGGGACTAGCCTCGGGTTCTGGCGGCACTCATAAAAAGACAAAATGAGAATTATTAGAAAGATAAAAATAATGATTATCCAGAAATACCAGAGCATTTTGCCTTTAAGAGAAGATAAGAAAGAAAGATCAGTGTAAGGAAGAATTCAGCAGAGCATTTCTGAATTCCTTGGAGCAGGTTGATCAGCCAGGTCCATTTGTCTCCTTGAGGGTCATCCGCAGGGGGTGTTTCTGGTCACAGGTCACCTTCCACTCAGGCTGGGCGTCACTCGGCTGGTGGGCTGCCTTCACCCGGGAGTGGTGAATCCAGTTGTTCAGTCCTGCAACCTCGAGGGCTGTATGACTGGATAGGGTCCCTTCCAAATTGGCTTAAGGGGCTCTTTTTTTCCAGTCTTTTACCCAAACCTGGTCTCCAGGTTTATAAGGATGTACTGCTGTTCCTAGAGAGATGGGTAGTCAGTCAGTAACCCATCTGTGGACCTCAAAGACAGTTTTTCCAAGTCCTTGTAGTTGCTTCTGGATTTCTAAGTTTCCTATTTCCCCCAAATCTCCCTTTGGCCAAATTAAGGGAGGGGTCTACCATATAGAATTTCAAAGGGAGAGAAACCTACCCTGGCCCTCGAGGCACAGCGTAGCCGCAGGAGTACAAGAGGCAAGATATCTGTCCAGGGTAAGGTCTCTTGGCATAGCTTAGCCATAGCCTGCTTTAGAGTCCGGTTCATGCGCTCTACTTTCCCTGAACTCTGAGGCCTGTAAGCGGTATGTAGGTTCCATCTAATTCCTAAAGCCTTAGTTACCTGTTGTACTATTTCTGCTACAAAGGCTGGGCCATTATCAGACCCTATGGTCAGAGGCATTCCATACCGCGGAATTATGTCTTTTAACAATGCCTAGTGACTTCTCTCGCCTTTTCTGTGCGAGTGGGATGTGCCTCGACCCAGCCTGAAAAAGTGCAAACGAAGACTAGTAGGTATTTATTTCCTCTGCTAGGCCCTACTTCTGTAAAGTCTACTTCTAAGTCCTCAAAGGGAGTTTGCCTGCAGCGCTGAACTCCTATCGGTACCACAGGACCCAGTTTGGCATTGTTCTGCGCACAGAGGAGGCAATGCTGAGAAACTGAGGCACACAAGGAGGGAAGACGGGCAATTAGGTAGTATCTGCCTAACAAAGCTTCCGGAGCAGTCTTCCCTAAATAAGAAAGTTCATGCTGCTGGAGGACTACCTTATGGGCTAACTGTTCTGGGACATAGGCCCTATGATCTGTGAGTATCCACCAACCTTCTTTTGTTCTTTTGCCCCCTTCTTGCTGAGCCCATTCCTCCTCCTGCGGAGTGTACTTTGGAGGTTCAGATAATTCGGAGGCCAATATGATCCGTGCCCGTACTGCTTGTCCTTTGGCAGCCTGCTTTGCTGCGGCATCAGCACGCTGGTTTCCTTCTGACACTGAGTCTTTCCCTTTCTGGTGACCTTTACAATGAATGACAGCTATTTCTTTAGGCTCCCAAACGGCTTCTAGTAACTTTAAATCTCATTTTGATTTTTGATTCCTTTTTCTCCTGCCGTCAGAAGCCCCCTTTCCTTGTATATAGGCCCATGAATATGCAGGGTAGCGAAGGCATAGCGTGAATCAGTGTAGATGTTGGCACGCTTATCCTTACTGAGTTCTAAGGCTCTGGCGAGGGCCCAAAGTTCTGCCCTCTGCTCTGACCATCCTTCAGGCAGGGCCTGTGCTTCAGTTGTCTCAAAGTCTGATATCACTCCATACCTGGCTCGCCTTTTTGCTTTGCTGTTTGGGACATTCATTTTGCCAGTGCCTTGTTTCCTTACAATAGGCACACTGGTCCCCTCTCAGGCTTGCTCTTCCTTTCCCTCCTGATCTGTCTTCTTGCTTCCCTTTTTGGGCTGTCTGGGGGCCCAAACCTCTGAAAGCCACTGCTATTACATTGGCCCTTCTTTGTATTCTCTTTTCTTCCTCCTTTTTTGCTGCCCTGTCTCGGTTGATGAAAAACTTGTTGGCTATCTCTAGCAGTTCACTAGCATTTTTCCTGCAAACCCTTCCAGCTTCTGTAATTTCTTCCTGATATCAGGCTGGGCTTGGCCTACAAAAGCAGCATTTACCATGGTTTGAATGACCGGGGCCTCAGGGTTAAAGGGAGTGTAGATCCGGTATGCCTCACACAGTCTCTCATAGAAAGCTGTTGGACTTTCCTCAGGCTTCTGGAAAACCTCAGAGATTTTAGCCATATTGGTGGGCTTCTTGGCTTCAGCCCTGACCCCCTGGAGGAAAGCCAGCCGATAGCTTTCTAGCCTGGTCTTTCCGTCTTCTGAGTTCGGGGACCAATTAGGTTCCTCATCTGGGAGGGCCTCCCTTGCCCATCTGTCTGTGTCTAATGTCCCTGCCGGGCCCTGGTTCTGGAGCCACTTCTGAGCCTCTGTCATTACTCTCATGCACTCCTCAGTGTTAAAGAATGCAAAAAGGAGCTGCTTGCAGTCCACCCAGGTGGGCTTCTGTGTCTGGAAGATCATTTCTAGGAGGTCTACCATGGCCTGAGGTTTTTCAGAATAAGCTGGGGTGTGATGTTTCCAATTCAGGATGTCACTTGTGGTAAACGGCTGATAATAATAGACTGGCCTTCCTTCCTGTAAGGTCCCATCTTCACCAAGCACTTGGGCACCCCGAGTCTCCCTGAGAGGCATCTGACGTGCCAGTGTTGTTTGGGCCCTTGATCGGCTGAACGCAAGCACCGTGCAACCAGTTCTGGAGAGCCTGGTGGAGGGGAGATGGAGGGAGGTGGTGTTTCCAGACTTTCCGGACCTTCCAGGCTAGCGGGGGGGGGGGGGGGGGGGGGCACTTGGTGCTGCCTGTGGCACATATGAAGGTGGTAACACTGGTGGGACTTCCTCGGGGGGTCCTGTAGAATAGGGGGTTGAACTTCCTTCTGAGGGACCTGCTTCTCCTCTCCTGCCTGTTTTTTCTTAGCCTGCTCCTGCCCTGCCTGCCTCTCCTTAGCCTGCACCTGCCCTGCCTGCTTCTTCACTCCTGCTACTAAAACCTTACTCTGTCCCTTCTTACACACACAGAACCGGACCGAAGGCGGCAAGGTTTGAGCAATTTCTAAGCAGCTGTCTATGTAGGGAAACAGATCTGGGTGTCCAGGGTCTCCTGTGACTACATTCCAGACCGCCCTGACCAATCCTTCATCTAAAGAGCCTTCTGAGGGCCAGCCAACCTCGAAGGCTGGCCATTCCACTTCACAGAATTTCCTCAGTGTTTCAGAATTCATTTTAATTTCATAATCCCCATCAAATCCCTTTTTAAAAATTTTCAACATGCAGTTGAGAACAGTGGGTTTACTCTGTCCCAACCCCATGATGATCGGTGGCACAGGACAGCCAAGGGAGGGGGTGACCTGTTTTTACAGATCCTTACTCAGATGCTCTCCTGGCCGCGTCCCTTGGGAGATTAGATTCGTCTTAACTAAGGTGCACCCGTATAAACCCCGGGCCTGGTCACCTCCATGTGGGGGTGAGTCACCGTTATGCCATATGACGAATCTCGGAACCGCAGGTTGGGGCCCACTCGGACTCCGTAACCGAAGTCGTGGAGCCACACAACGGAGAGGAGAGGGCAGGCCCTCTCCCTCCACACTCGCACACTTTCACCAGACATTCACTCAGAGTTTAAACAACAATCCACCCAATTCCTGACTCCTGATTAATTTGCCTGAGGAAGCCGTATGGCTTCCAGGGAGGTGATCAAGCTCCCCCTTCCACTCACTTGAAGTGGGCTGAACTGACGGGGCCCCTACCTTACCAATTCTGTTGACAGGTCCAGAAGTGTCCATCCATTCTCTCCAGATGCCGGCCGGGTCCTGGACTGAGGTCCGGGAGGGCCCAGAGTCCCCCAGTTTAATTCTACTAATTCAGCAGAGCGGTGCCTCCCAGAGGCCTGTCCAGTGCCCCCGGGCCCCAAACCTGGTCCATTCACCAGAGGCTAAAAAGCCAAGCATGGGTTGGTTTTCCTGGAATCTCAGGGGACCAATAATGTTACAGAGAACCGGAATAAATCAAGCAATGCTCGGAGAGTTTGGAGTCACACTTTATTCACTGGTGGGCTTAGAGAAAATGAATTCAAATTCTAAGCAAGGCTACAAGCAGAACTTCCCTTTTTATTAAAGAGCCAGCCCTATGCGCACTTAGTGGTTATCTTGCTGCTGGCCTTGAAAACAACACAGTTCTATCCAATTAAAAAAATGCACCTGGCATGGCATTGAAATTATGGCCATAGATAGTCTCTGGCCTACAAGGTCAGACAGCTAAGTTTATCTTCCTCATTATTCAATCAGGCTAAGCAGGCTAGAAAGCAAAGTTATTTTTTTAGAATAAGGGGCCACCTTAAAAAAAAAAAAAAAAAAAGAAAGAAACAGCAGAGAATTCCAAACAGTAGTTTTACAAAATAGGGGTTAGCCTTCTCAAGGTAACACTCCAAAAGGCATGGAGTGAGTCACAGTGAGCGATGGTTATTGTTCCTGAGTTATAAAGCAGGAAGGACTAGGGTGTCTTCTCTTCTGAGCATCCTTCTTCCCTTCTCCTTTACTTCTTCGGAAGCCTGGTGGCCACCTCCTAAGACCAGCTGAGCTTCCTGCTTAGGAGGAAGTACCCTTCATTCCCTAGAAAGTGTAGTGGGATCCCAGGGTGGGGCGAGCACAGACCTGACTTCACGCCTGCCTCTGGTCCAAGCCTCATTTGGGGGTTCATGTGGGGCCAGTCCTCTCCGGCAGTAAGAAAACCACACGAGGGCCTGGGAGCCTAGTACATATCTTCCTTGAAGGTCCTCAGTAAAATAATGCGGCCTTTACAACCCTGTACCCTAGGTGACAATGGGCAGCTAGTTGAGTGTTTAAAAAATAAAATTTACAGCACAATTAATAGATAACAAAATGCCCCAGTTTTAAGTGTACTGTTTGATGGATTTTGAAAAGTGTATGCAGCCATGTAAGCCCCACCGCAGGCCAGGTACAGAATATTCCCACAACCTCCCAAAGTTTCCTTATGTCCTGTTCAGTTAATATCCCCTTCTTCCCACCCCTTGGCAGCCACTGATGAGCCTTCTGCTAACGATAGAACAGTTTGCATTTTCTAGAATTTCATATGGTAAATGGAATGTGTTGGGCTTCTTTTATTTATCATAATGTTTTGGGATTCACCCATGTTGTTGCATATATCGGTGGATTCTCCCTTTTATTGCTAAGTTTTTTCCATTATATAATATACCACAATTTGTTTACTCATCCCCCTGTTGGTGAATATTCAGGTTGAATGAGGCATTCCTAGCGATTTTTCTGGTCCTGGAATTCCATGATTCTCTTATCCGACTACAAAATATACGGAGTTGTTTATATAGTGAACAAAGAAGAGGCCCTGGAGACTTTGACCAGTGGGTCAGGAAGGACAGCAAAGCAGTTAAATATTTAAACACTTTGTAAAGGCAAAGTTGAAAGAGTCTTATCCTTCGCTTAGTTTCAAGGATGCTCACCCCTGTCACTGATGGTGACCTGGCACCTCATTCCCGGGTCTGTGGGGTCTTTATTCAGTTAAATTGCAGAGGGTAGACTCTGATGGTGGCTAATCCAGGACATGCCTGCCCTTGAGCTCCTCCTAGATGCTCAGCTCACTCCCACCTCTGCCTGGGAGTTTTCTGTGCACTCAGACAGCAGGGGCAGGGACTGTCCTGTGACTGGCAGAGGCAGGTGCAACACCAGGGTCAGAGCCTCTCCAAAGGTGTTCATGGATCCCTGATGTCAGAATCCCTTGGAGTGCCTCCAGAAAAGCCAGAGAAATGAGAGATGTTTGCCAAGTCAGAATGTAAGGGCAGGGTCCAGGAATCTGCTCATAAAATGTTTGCCGGGAGATAGAATACATTCTGAACTTTGAGCACCATTCATATAGGAGGATGGCCAAGAGAGAAGATTTGAAAATGGTTCAAAGCTGATATGATAGAAGTGAATTATTAAACACATTTAACTGCTTCTTGTTATTTCACAATATCTTTTAATGATTAAATGACCAGTGTTTTGTCCTTCAAACTTGTCATTCTGCAAAATCATTTTAAGTAGTATCAAGTAGTATAAGAAAATAACGTGATATCACTGATAAGACAAATTATAAGGTGACATTCATCACATGGGATCCAGGGCCTGAAGGAAAGGTTAGGGAAACTATAGATTTCTAATGAGAAAGTCAAGTTTAATTAATTGTCCTCTGTTAAATAGATTTGGATTGGGTTTGGCACCTGAAAGTTAAATAGCTAATTACAAGGTCTGTCAGTGAATAGTAAGTTATCTGCACCCCAATTTCATGTTGGAGATGTCACGATTGCTATTTGTCGTAGGTGAGGGAGTGGATACCAACTGAGACTTTCCAGGGACATCTCAAGATGAGGTGCTCTGAGAGTTGGAGATTGGGTCCCAGTTGTAAATCACAGACTGAGACTGAATCAGTAGTTTCAAAGGATGTGCTATCTACACAATTGCTTTTGAATCAGAGGCAATAGGGACTGCCAAGTGGCCTCTACTTGACTCCCTTCAAGGCCATAATGTATCCAGTTATTTCAGACAATACTATCTTCCCCTGTCCTTCTAACTCTACCTACCATTCAGCCAATTCCTTCCCACAGTTAGGTAACAGGCAGGGTTCCTGTAATTGATGTATTGAAAACATTTGATAAGATTCAACACTCATTTGTGATAAAAGTTCTCAGCCATCTTGAAACAGAAGAGAAATGCCTTCAGTGGTCGGCAAACTCATTAGTCAACAGAGCCAAATATCAACAGTACGACGATTGAAATTTCTTTTGAGAGCCAAATTTTTTAAACTTAAACTTCTCCTAACGCCACTTCTTCAAAATAGACTCGCCCGGGCTGTGGTATTTTGTGGAAGAGCTGCACTCAAGGGGCCAAAGAGCCACATGTAGCTCGTGAGCTGCAGTTTGCCGACCACGACCTTAACCTAATAAAAGGCATCTACTAGGTGTACCAGTTAATAATGCGGATTTTTTTTTCAATAGATGGAGTTACACATATGTTGATAATATATGCGATTTGATATGTATGCTATTTTGTTGTATTGACAGCAAGCTTCAAAACTTCATATGTCAAATTTGCTGAAGCTGTTAACATCATAGATATTTTTACACTTAAAAATGTCGAATTTTGTGCCAAAAAAAGAGCATTTGGGGGAAGTTTTAATTCATTACTTTATTTTGAAGAAAAGTGCTGCTGAATACTTCAGGAAGCTTATGGTGAACATGGACCATCTCAAGATACTTATGAACACTGGTTTAAATGCTTTAAAAGTGATGATTTCTATGTGAAAGACAAAAAACGTTCAGGTCAACCACAAAAGTTTGAAGACCAACAATTACAAGCATTATTGGATGAAGATGTGTGTCAAACTCAAAAACAACTTGCAGAAAGATTAAACGTTGCTCAGCAAACAATTTCCGGTCGTTTATAAGCAATGGGAAAGATTTAAAGGGAGGAAAATGGGTGCCACATCAACTGAACGAAAGACAAATGTGAAACTGAAAAGTCATCAGTAATATGTTGCTTCAACGGCACGAAAGAAAATCTTTTTTGCATCAAATTGTGACTGGTGATGAAAAGTGGGTTTATCTTGAGAATCCTAAATGCACAAAACCAATTGGTTGATCCAGGTCAACCATCAACATGGACTTCAAGGCCAAATCGCTTTGGAAAGAAGACAATGCTCTGCATTGGGTGGGATCAGGAAGGTGTGATGTATTATGAGCTTCTATTAATACTGATCGCTACCAACAACAAATAATCAATTTGAACCACACTGTGATTGTAAAACCACCAGAATGGATCAGAAGACATGGCAAAATAATTTTGCTTCATGATGACGCACCATCACACACTTCAAAACCAGTTAAAGACACGTTAAAAGATCTTGCCTGGGAAGTATTAACCCACCCGCCATATTCACCAGACCTTGCTCCTTCAGGTTACCACTTGTTCCCATCGATGGCACACACACTTTCTGAGCAGCACTTCAAAATGAACTAAGAAGTGGAAAATTGGGTCTCTGAATGGTTTGCCTCAAAACAAGAAAAGTTCTATTGGGACGGTATCCACAAATTACCTGAAGGATGGGGGAAATGTGTAGCTAGCGATGGACATTACTTTGAGTAAAGCACTTTTGATGTTTCTCTTGAAATTATCGTGTTTTCTTTGATTACAAAATCTGCATTATTAATGGGTAAATGGTCAATCTGCATTTTTAACTGGTACTGGTTAATAATGTGGTTACCAGTTAAAAATGCAGATACCAGTTAATAATGTGGATTTACCATTTTTTTCAAAATAATGAATTAAAACTTCCTGGAAATGGTCTTTTTTTGGCATGAAATTCGACATTTTTAAGCGTAAAAATATCTATGATGTTAACACCTTCAGAAATACAAAGTTTTGAAGCTTGTTGTCAATACAACAAAATAGCATACATATCAAATTGCATATATATCAACATATGTGTAACTCTATCCATTGAAAAAAAATTCGCAATATTAACCAGTATACCTAGTACAAAAAACTTAACAGCTAGCATCAGAATGGTGCAAGACTGAATGCTTTTTCCTTAATATTGAGAAAATCACTATAGATTGTAGAGAGATGGCAAAAGTCAGAGATATGACAACTAGGAGGTCATTGCAGTAGTTCAGGCAAAGAGAAAGTTTAGACTTTGGTGAAAGCCAGAGAAATGAGAGATGTTTGAGAGGCAAAAAAGAGCTTATTCACAGGTTGTATATGGGGATTGAAGGAGGGTTGCAAGGATAACTTTTAGGTATGAACTTACTGAACTGGATGGATGGAACTGCCATTCATTTAGCAGGAAGGTGGGAAATGTCCATTCTCTTCTGCAGAGACCCCACCATCTGTACCGTGGCTCCAAAATTTCAATTAGAACAGTCTGGCATCCATGGAAGAGATATGTATTTGGAAAGGGAGTAAGGTATTTTCAAGCCTATGAAAATATATTAAAATATACAGGCATCCCTGACTACACCTGCGTATTGAAGAAATAAATTATTTGGAAGATGTGCCAATACTGAAATTCCAGAGAAGTGAGAATTCTATATTTCAAGGTGTTTCTAACAAAGCTCTTTAACAAAGTATCTAATTTAGGTATCATCACAGGTGTGTGAGGTAGATTTTTTCTGACACCTGTTTTCAGATGAGAAATTGGAGTCTCAAATCAAAATTGATTTGTCCAATGCTAATCAATGGTGAAAGGGATTCTAAACTGAAGTCTCCTGATTCCCCTGCTCCCACTTTTTTCAGTGCTATAGTGAAGGTTAATTTCAGTTTCGAAGAGAATTATCCGAAAGAACTCGGGTCTGTACAGGCTGGTATTCTCCCATAGGCTGTTCCCCTTTCCTCCCACCCAGCTCGGTCCTATTCATCCTTCCGTGCTCAGTTCAAATTGTTCATCTCCCATAAACCTTTCTTGCCCATTCCTGCTTACTGATTTTTTCCATTTTCTTTTAACTTTTGCCTTAAATGAAAAACATCGTAAACAGGTATTGAATTCCAGTTAATGATATACATGCTGAATGAATTGTACTGTTATCTGCAAATTACATTGTAATGTATTAAAAATAAGATAGATTAGTAGATGAATAGAGGGATAAATGAATAGACATGTGATAAAGAATAAAATGTGCCCAGCTGGCATGGCTCAGTGGTTGAGCATCGACCTATGGACCAGGAGGTTACGATTTGACTCCCAGTCAGGGCACTTGCCCAGGTTGCAGGCTCAATCCCCAGTGTGGGGTGTGCAGGAGGCAGCTGATCAATGATTCTCTTTCATCATTGATTTTTCTATCACTCTCTCCCTCTTTCTTCTTCTCTGAAATCAATAAAAATATTTTTTAAAAGAGTAAATGTTTATTGTACAGTCTGGGTAGTAGATATATGAGTTTTGACTGTATAATTTTTTCCACTTCTATGTATGTTTGCAAATTTTCATAATATGAAGTAGGGAAAAAGAAAAATACATTATCATTAGTTATAACGGAGCAACTGAAACTCAAATCTACCAGAACCTTCCCAGAAGCCTTATGAGACCCACCTCAGAACCTAACACTTGATTGGTGAATGGGAAAGCATTTATCCATTGGTTTCTTTCTCATTGTGTGAATGCTGGAAGGCCTCACACCTTAGAGAATTCCCAGTGTAGCAAGCTAGAGACACAGCATAGACTGAGGTGAGATGTTTCAAATTACACCTGAGTGCAACTGGTCAAAACCTGTGCAGAAATGGTCTCCTGAATCAGTGACTACATTTAAGAGTCAAACAGGAGTATCTAAAGTGCTGCAGAAGTATTGTGTTATTACCTATTGCTACATAATGGATTACCTCCAAATTTATTGTCTGAAACAATTATTATCCACAGTTTTTGTGGGTTAGGAATTTAGGAGCAACTTAACTGGGTAGGTCTGGCTTGGAGGTCTCCAACAATATTACAGACAATTTTAAGCCAGGGCTCAATTTATCTGAAAGTTTGATTAGGGCTGAAAGATCCATATCCAAGGTGGCTTGTTGCATGGCTGTTGGCAGGCCGCTTCTGCTTCCCACAGTATGGCCCCATAGTAAGGCTGCTTAAGTTTCCTGATGACATGGCAGCTGGTTTTCGCCAAAGTCAGTGATGAGAGATCCTAATGCCTTTTATGACCTAGTCTCAGAAGTCACACACTGTCACTCCCACCACCTTCTTTTCCTTAGCAGTGAGTCACTAAGTACAGTCTACACTCAAGGGGAAGGGCATTAGGTTTCATCTTTTGAAGGAATGAACATTAAAGAATTTGAGGACATATTTTGAAAACACAACAGGTTTCCAATAAAGTTCAACTTTCGTACTCCTTAGATACTTTCATGCTCTGCATTAAGTCCAGCCTGTCCAAAGTAGCTCCAAACCCTGCAAAGATTTAATATAGGAAGGTTAGTAGAAGTTAATTCCCTACTGCAGCAGCATGTCCCAGGCCAATAATTTATTATCTCCCTTCCCCATTATCTGCTCTAGAGTCCCTTAGCCTCAGCCAATTCTTTGGCTCATCTAGGCTGCTTTCCTGATGGATGACTCAGACGTTCATCTCTTTGAGGTCTGAGCCTTTGGTTTCTTTGTAAGGCCACGATTGCTGCAATTGCCTATTTCATCATCACAGTCATGGAATCATCAATTGATACCCAGTGAATCTCTTGTGTTCCAGACATACGTCTCCCTGTGCACATTATTTAAGAGCAGCCTTTAGCTCTTCATGGAAATCAGAGTCAGTTACTCTTGCCAGTAGAGTAACATCTTTCTTTGCTTGCTGGTCTACTGTCATGACGAGGCCAAAGTTAACAGGCAGTAGTCATACTTCAAGTGGAAGCCCTACCTTTCCCCTATTGGAAACATCCTCCTACCTGAAAGTAGGATGATTGATTCAGTAGAATCTAAGATTGTGGGATGGGAAACATTTTTAATTGGATCAGGAGGAGTGCTGGTGTGGAGGGGCAATCCTAGTTTCAACTCATGTTTTCTGGACCAATGATGCTAGACACTGGGACATGGCATCATACACCAGCCATTGTTTTAGCACATATATACAGTATTGTGGAGGCCTAACAACGGGATGTTGTCCCTGAGCCGACACTTTAACTGAGTTATTAAAATGACTTTCTAAGAACTGCTTCCAGCCAGGAGGGAGTAAGTCAGTCTGGGATTACATGTTGAATGTAAGCAACTAGAAAACTAAACAAAATATAGGAAATAATTGTTTTTAAACATTGGATAATAGTCAAACAAGATTTTGACCCCTGAGAAAAGGAAAATATATGGAACAGGACCAACCATTATGTAGACTTTCTGCTTTTAGGTAGCTCTAAGAGTATGATTCAAGGGAGGGGAAACCATGCAGAGTGTGGATTTACCATCTCACGAGTTAAGTAAGTAGATATTGTAGTTCAAGAAGACTATTTAAGCCCTGGGCACTGTGGCTCAATTGGCTGGGTGTCATTCCATGCACCAGAAGGTTGCCAGTTTGATTCTTGGTCAAGGGCACATGCCTGGGTTGCAGGTTCAATTCCCAGTGGGGGGCCTGCAGGAGGCAACTGATTGATGTTGTGCTCTCACATCAATGTTTCTCTCTTTCTCTCTTTCCCTCTCTCTTCCTTTCTCTCTAAAAAAAACCTCTTAAGTACACTTAAAAATGGTTAAAATGGTAAATTTTATGTATGTATATTTTAGTACAACATATTTTTTTAAGTTAGTCACTACTGTTCAAGGATAAACCTTGCTTTATTTGCCAGTTCAGGTCATTCCATGTTGATGACAAAAATCAAAGAGCACAATGGAATTCAGTTACATAAAAGTGGCTTCTTTGTGTGTTTCCTACAAACTTTTGAAAACATAAATGCTTGTAGAAATTTAACTGACATTTTGCCTTTATTAATTCCTACTGAACACGTTATGTAATCTGTCATAAATGAATAATCAAAAGAAAAAAGGTCTATTCTAATATTCCCACTTGCCCGAGCTTTCTGACTCCTTCCTTCGAGCTCTTTGCCAGTGAAGTTCCAGCAACTGAACTTCAGGCCATTATTTTGTTCAAACCTCAAGAAATCATCCTTGCAATGGATTGCTCCAGGTATCCTTGCCAGGACACTTTAAATCAGGAAGAACACTCCCATGTCAATAAATTCTCTGCTATCCACTCACCAACCCTGGTCCAACATCCTCAAGGTCCACTCCTACTAGCATGTTCAGGTTCCTGCCTGTACGAATTTGACAGAATCTTTGATTCCTTCAGTAAACTATTTCCTACTGAAGCAGGGATGTATTTTCCCTCCTGCTTGAGCCAAAACCTGGCTCTAGTTATCCTGGAGACAGTGAGTGGAGGTCGGAGCAGATCTTGAGGACAAGAATCACATAACAAGGCAAGGTTCATGTGAAGTCTTTTCAGGTGTCCTGGCTGGTGAGTGGTTCTCTTCTAGCAAGGGGAAGAAGGCTGGTTCTACTCTCTTAGAGGATTAAAATCAGATTCAGTATTCTCAGACTTGTTTACCCTATCCCATGTCTTAATATCTTAAAGTTTTTCTATAAGGGGCCTAACTTTGAAATAGTGACCTCTTGAGGTTTTGCATTCTGTTTCCTTTTGGCTTTCTCACCTTGGATTAAATAATTGGCTTAAAGTTCGAGACAGTATTCCTAGCAGGAGATAAAGTTTTTAAAATATTGCCATAGAGACCTTCTAAAGTTCACAGTTGCTTAAGTTGATTTTTGGCTAACCTGAATCCATCATTTGCTTTTTTCAAGATATCCAAAGCAGTTACAAAAGTCAATGAATTCCCCATTCCTTATTATTATCGTTATCATTACCTCCATATTATTTAAGTACACAGCTACCATATCACCCAAAGCTTCTCCCTGTCACCTGTACCTCATGCAGGAGAGAGCCAATTGTGTTGCTGCTGGATCTGTGCTTACCACCAGCAATGGTTCCTTATTTCTGTCTACCTACAACATTCCATCCAAAGGGATCCTCACAAATAGTAACTGCTCAACACTTCTGGATTGTGACTGCCAAGCTGCTTCCCACAGCATCACAGATCTTGGTGTAAGAGAAGCCCTGGAGCAAAATCTAAAGGTCCATGTTGGGGACTGAGGTGCTGTCAGATTATACCTTTGTGGAATTGGCCCAAGCCTGCGTGGACTGGTTGCCCGCAGCAGTGGCTGGGGTAAATGGCCACGATGAGAAATGATGTTCAGGTGTCCTGGTACACTGAGGGTCTGCCTCCTGCCAAGTGTTAGTATACAAAACATTGGCAGCCCATTCCAAGTGTTTACTTGAGCCAAGGAAAATTGCTGGTCAATTCCTAGATGCATTTGACCAGAACTAGGTCAATGTCTATTTGTCTAATCAATTTTCTGACTACCCTCTTATCTGTGTGATTCTGGCACTGGGTCTGAGTCCAAGGACAATGATCCCAAACTTCTCAGTGGATTAAACGAAAAACCAGGCTAACAATTCCCAAATTTACTAACACCCTTGCTTTCAGTCCGACATTAACCTAATGGCCTTCATTCACCAACATAACTTTGAACAGTTTTCAGTGTCAGAACTGAATAGTTTATGTCCCTGTTCAGTTATTATATAACCTATCATACAATCTAATACACCCACATAAAAAATTACCAACATTTTCCCAACCAACTTATTAGTGGTGGCACCTACTAATATCTTCAGTATGGGGAAAAGGAGGACAGATTCAAGACTGTCAGCATTCTTTTACGAAGTTATCATTGCTTAAATATTTTTCAAAACATTTTATTATGGAAAATTTTAAACATACATAGAATAGAAAGGCTAGAATAACAAATCCCTAGGTACCCACCACCCATCTCTTAAGGATCTTTACCAAGACTCCAAAGGAATCTAGAATTCTAGGCACACTTTACAGGTAGCCAAGATGGCCAGTGTACTAGAAAAATGTTTTTTCTTACTATTCCCATCACAGCTTAAGTGAGTAATCACACTGCCCACCCTGGAAATGGATTTCTTTTCTTCCAGTGGGTTTATTGGCTTGAGTTTTCTTTAACCAGAGGGGGTCAAGGCCAGAGATGAGGAAGGTCTAGCTGAGCCCGTCAGAGGGAGCAGTGCCCTCCTGTTTCTCATTGTTCACTATAAATTCAGGCTGACATCTTGTCAGAGTTTTGTTTAGCTCTGTTCTTCTCCTTCTGCTGGGATGCCATTCATCTTTCTGGGACTGTGAGATGCAGTCTGTGACCTTCACATGGGCTCCAGCATTACTGTCTGTAGTATTTCCCAGTAAATGAATTGGCATAACATGACCGACCTACTTGTACACTGTTTGACTCTTGCATTTTTTTAAATTTTTTTTTTCTGACTCTTGCATTTTGATCGGTCTAGGCTGCTTACTGTTTTCCATCTTAGTTCAGGGCAACTAGAAAAAAAATTGTTTGAAATAGAATTTTTTTTAGTATGTTTTTCTAATAAAATTATGTGATGGCCTTAATTATGTTTTTCCAAATCTCCTCCCATCTCACTCTGTTTTTACGCTGAAGTGCAGTCGTTTTTCAGAGTCTGGAGCATTGAAAAACGTGAACTGTACTGTATGCTGATCAGCATCCAGATGGGCATATTTTGGGCACTGCATTTGAAAGGATATATTGGCAAACTGGAGTGTGGCAGGGGGAGAGCTAAAGTTATACAGCTTTCACACAGAGAGAAGCCAATTTTAGCCATGCTCTTCACCAGTACGCCTACGGCCTCTCACTATACCCTGCCTCTTCTTATTGAGGAGTTGGGAGAATCCCCTGAAATGTATTTTCTAACTCCACGAATCTTTGATTTCCTGACCTCTGACTTCAGCCAGCCTCATGCTCTCCCCAGAGAGATACCAGGATCTCTTCCCAGAGGCCAGGTTGAAATGACGGACCTCTGGAGACCTCTTCCTGCTTCAAGTGAATTATGTCTCACAGGGTGCACTTCAGTATGGGCTCCTGACACCTAGGCAGAGCCAGCTGAAGATACAATTTTGTGTTGTCATGATTTGCCCCCAGTGACCTTTCCTTTTGTATCTTTCACCATCACCTGTTACTCAGAACAGCACCACATGAACCCTGCGGCTCAAGTTGGTCACCTTTCCACTCCTGTTTCACCACTAATTTTCCCAGGGTAGGAGCTAGTGCCTTTTAACTTTTCTTCCACCTTCTAGAGATGTATTATGGAGTAGCAGAAAGAAAATGGATTTGGACATTCAAATATCTGAGTTTAAGTCTAAATGTGCAAACTTGAGCAAAGCCAATTAACCTCATTTATCAATTAGTAAAATGGGAGAGAGAATACTTAACCAGGGATGAATTCAGGTTTTATGGAGCCTGAACTTTATACTATTTGGGAGAGCTCTTTTTAAACAAAAGAATACAAAATTGTGAATACAAATGGGTGGGTACAAAATGTATTTGTTTAGAAATAATGCTCGTGGCCATATTAGGTGAAGTATGATGCATTGGACATTGGAGTGAAAAGAAACAGTCAACTTAACAAAGGCTGTTTTTTTTCTATAATTTATAAAAATGTATGACATGTGAACATATTTCTAGGGCTCCTTCCTAGAGTTAGGAAATGGTTCATTCATTGAGGGGTCCTGAAGCTTGATTCATTAGCATCATGGTAAATTTGCCTCTGTATCTCAACCTCTCAGAATGGTGAGCACTAAATCACAAGACTAAATATATGCAAACTTTCTTTGTAATTACTAAACACTGTGAGATATTACTCATTATTTTGATGCCCAGAACTAAGCACAAACGTTTATTCAATAAGTGATAAAACAGATGAAATTTGCTCTCACCAAAGTACTGTATAAGGTTATTGTGTTAACTTCCCTTAGGCATTTACATTGATCAGAATAATATATACACAAATTTTTTAAAAGAGTCAAATATTGATAAAAACCTTGTGACATAAAAACCCCATTCCCCATCTTTATATTTTGCAGTCAATACAGTTCTTCCATATTGCTAAGTAATATGTATTATATTGCTTTCTCCTGATTTATCAATGTTTATCTAGTGGCTTTATTATGGTAGATAAGGATTTCATGTTCTTCATATCAGTCTCCCAGTATAATTTTTAGGACTGTCATAATATGAAGACTTGTTTACAACTGAACCATAGTAGACTATGATTATATTTCTTGTCATATATACCTTTTAAAATTTTCCCCAGAGTAAATCATTGTGAGACTTTTTTTCATTTGCTTAGTTTTCCGTTGTACTGTGTTGAGGTTTCCTAATCTGTACAACAGCATTTTATATGTTTTCCCACACAGTTAAATTCCTCACCCTGTAGAGAGCCATGGAGCCCTCCGTTCCTCTGCTCCAGATTGGTCTTGCTCTCCCTGCAACAGAGTGGAACTTCTATGTCCTACCATGCTAGAAATTTGCTTCATCCCACTTCTGTGTTGATTTTTTATTTCCTGAATGTCTCATCTTCCACTTTCTTGATTTAGTCCCTTTTTTGGGGATGGATCTTATTCTCCAGTAGCTTCCTGAGAAAAGGTATGTATGGCAGGTAAACTAACTGAGACTCTGCATGTCTCAAAATGTCTTTATTCTAGCCTTATAATTGACTGACTGTTTAGATGGATAAGGAATTCCAGGTTTCCAGCTTTAAAATTATGTTGCTCAGAATTCATGGGGCATTCTTATTGTCTTCTAGATTCTGGTATTGCTTCGAGAAGTTCTGCTGTACTAATTCCCAATTCTTTGTACTTAGTGACTTTTCCACTTTGGAGGTGATTTAAAATGCCACAATAGCATATGTGGTACATTATATTATTGCTCAAAAATTTACTCTCGGAAAGAAACCAAGATGGTGGCATAGGTAAGCACCTAAACTGCTGCCTCGCACAACAATTTCAAAACTACAACTAAAAGACAGAACGGACACCATCCAGAACCACAGGAAAGCTGGCTGAGTGGAAATTCTACAACTACAAGGAAAGAGAAAAGCTCACGGAGAATTGGAGGAACGTCAAAGGGTTGAGGTACAGCGCAAGGGTCTTTGTGCGCGCAGAGAGGAAGGGCAGCTGAGAGCCTAGCTGACTTCCTCTGGCGGGAGGGAGAAGGAAGCCCCCGACTGCATTGAACCCCAGTTCCGGGTGAAACCCCGTGGACCCAGGCTCATACAGGGGGAGTCTGGACTGTCAGGTAGAGAGAAAGGCACTTGGAGACTCGGAGATCCGGGGTGGGGGGGTGGGGGGAGCAGCCGCGGCGGGCAGGGATCTGGAGGCGCGCACACGCCAGTGTGCACAAAGACTGCAGAGGTTGCCACAGGCTTTCCCTAGCAGAAGGGAGTCGGAAGGTCCTGACTGCACTGAACCCCAGTTCCAGGTGAGCCCCTGGGGACCCACGCTCTTGCGGGGGGAATCTGGACTCTCAGGCGGAGGCTTGGGAGCCAGGGAAGCCAGAGGTCTGGAGGCGTGCCTGTGCGCGCAAGGGCAGAGCTGACTGGAAGCCAAGACTGTCTGCTCCGCCCTGAGACTCCACCCCATCCAAGCTGAGCACAGAGGCTTTTGCAATTTGGCAAGTCTAATCCTATAAGGCTGTCTCCAGCACCGAACTTCTCCCAGCGTAGACACAGCTGATCCTCACAACCACATGGCCTGGGAGGTCAGTTCCTCCCAGTGATACCAACAACAATCAAGACTTAACTACAACAAGTGTACACACAGTCCACAAAGGGGTGCACCAAGAGTGTCCACCTCAGGTAACTGGGAGGCCGACCCACTGGGCCATATAGGAAACCTAGCACACAAAGCTACCCTACCAACTCAGGGAAGCAGTGAAAATGCGGCAACAAAGAAACAGATCACAAATGAAAGAAATGGAGGAAAACAAACGACTAGATATAGAATTCAAAACCACAGTTATAAGGCTTTTCAAGAATATCCTAGAAAAGGCCGATAAATATAACGAGACCCTTGAAGATATGACAAAGGACCAACTAGAAATTAAACATATACTGACTGAAATAAAAAATATTATACAGAGACCCAACAACAGACTAGAGGAACGCAAGAATCAAGTCAAAGAATTGAAATACAAAGAAGCAAAAAACACTCAACCAGAAAAGCAAAAAGAAAAAAGAATCCAGAGGAGAATCCAAGATGGCGGCGTAGGTAAACACCTAAACTGCTGCCTCGCGCAACAATTTCAAAAATTCAACTAAAAGACAAAACGTCTATCACCCAGAACCATGGGAAAGCTGGCTCAGTGGAAGTTCTACAACTAGAAGGAAAGAGAAAAGAGCATCGAATGTGCACGAGCACTGAAAAGCTGAGGTACGGAGGCCCGTGATCCGGGCTGGCGGCAGGCGTTGCTTTTTTCAACCCAAAGGGAGACAAGCCCCCGACTACTCTGAAATCCAGGTTCTGGGGAGACGCGGGGGACCCAAACTCCTACGGGGAAAAGCTGGACTGTCTGCCATTGAGGGTGGCTTACTTGCAGAGCTGCGCGCAGGAATAATTGTTTACGGCACTGGGGCACGGGACTCCGGGACGCCCTTGGGGACACAGAGCCGGCTAACTAGCAGCCATTGCTGTTTGCCACGCCCTAGCCTAGTGACACCCTGAGACCCTGCCCTGCACAACCTACAAACCCACCCAAGCTCCAAGCAGCAGCGTTAGCAGAAGAAAGCCCCCCCCCCTATCGCAGCTTAACCTAGCAAACTTGCAGCCTGGGTCAGACAGCTCCAAAACCTCCAAACCCCAAGCAAAGAGGAGGTAACTGTAGCTCTCACTGTAGCTCCTGCTGGATGGCCTCAGACAGTAGCTGACCTGCACCCCATTGGAGATCCAGAAGCCAGTGTACCTAGTGGTCAGAGTGAGACACCAGATTTCAACTCCTCACATCCATAAGTGACACATTCAAAGGCAGACTCAGTGAGCACCAAAGCCCCACTGAAACAAGTCCTGCCCCATAAGTGTGTCTTCAGCGCAGCAGTTCTTCCATTATAGACACAGTGAGTGCTCACAGCTAATTGGCCTGGAGGTCAATTCCTCCCAGTATACCAACAGCAATTAAGGCTTTAACTGCACCAAGTCTTTGCACTCAGCCCACAAAGGGGTGTACCAAGAGCATCCACCTCATGTGATTGGGGAGGCTGAGCTACTGCCCCCTATAGATCACCTACCACACAAAGCTACTCCATCAACACAGGGAAGCAGCCAAAATGAGGAGACAAAGAAACATGTCACGAATGAAAGAAACGGAGGAAAGCAAACTACTGGATGACATAGAGTTCAGAACCACATTTATAAGGTTACTCAAGAATCTTCTTAAAACCGCTGAGAAACTTGATGAGACCTTCAAGGAGCTTAATGAGAATGCCAAAAAAATGGAAAAGGATCAGTCAGAAATGAAGCATACACTGTCTGAAATAAAGAATATACAGAAACTCAACTGTAGATCAACGTACCCCAAGAATCAAACCAAAGATCTGAAATATGTGGAAACAAAAAACATCCATCCAGAAAAACAAAAAGAAAAAAGAATCCAAAAATATGAAGATAGTGTAAGGAGCCTCTGGGACAACTTCAAGCGAACCAACATCCGAATTTTTGGGGTGCCAGAAGAAGGGAGAGAGCAAAATATTGAAAACCTATTAGAAGAAATAATGACAGAAAACTTTCCCTGCCTGGTGAAAGAAATAGATGTACAAGTCCAGGAAGTGCACAGAACCCCATACAAGAGGAATCCAAAGAGGACCACACCAAGACACATCATAATTAAAATGCCAAGGGCAAAAGACAAAGAGAGAATATTAAAAGCAGCAAGAGAAAAACAGTTAATTACCTACAAGGGAGTACCCATACGACTCTCAGCTGATTTCTCAACAGAAACTATGCAGGCCAGAAGGGAGTGGCAAGAAATATTCAAAGTGATGAACAGCAAGAACCTACAGCCAAGATTACTCTACCCAGCAAAGCTATCATTCAGAGTTGAAGGTCAGATAAAGAGCTTCACAGACAAGAAAAAGCTAAAGGAGTTCATCACCACCAAACCAAGATTACATGAAATGCTGAAGGGTATTCTTTAAGGAGAGGAAGAAGAAGAAAAAGGTAAAGATAAAAATTATGAACAACAAAATGACATCAAATACATACCTACCAACAAGTGAATCTAAAAATCAAGTGAATAAAAAATCTGAAGAACAGAATGGACTGGTGAATATAATAGAATCAGGGACATAGAAAGGGAGTGAACTGACGATTCTCAGGGGAAGCAGGTGTGAGGGGTGCGGGAAGAGATTGGACAAAATCTTACTCCTATGGATGAAGACAGTGGCGGGGATAAGGGCATGGGGTGGGGTGGGGAATCAGGTGGAGGGGAGCTATGGGGGAAAAAATAGAGGAACACCTGTAATAATCTGAACAATAAAGATTTATTTAAAAAAAAAAAAAGAATCCAAAAAGTTGAAGATAGTGTAAGAAGCCTCTGGGACAACTTCAAGCGTACCAACATCAGAATTATGGGGTGCCAGAAGAAGAGAGAGACCAAGATACTGAAAACCTATTTGAAGAAATAATGACTGAAAACTTCCCCCACCTGGTGAAAGAAATACACTTACAAGTCCAGGAAGCACAGAGAACCCCAAACAAAAGGAATCCAAAGAGGACCACACCAAGACACATCATCATTAAAATGCTAAGAGCAAAAGACAAAGAGAGAATATTAAAAGCAGCAAGACAAAAACAGTTAATTACCTACAAGGGAGCACCCATGAGATTTTCAGCTGATTTCTCAACAGAAACTATGCAGGCCAGACAAGAGTGGCAAGAAATTTTCAAAGTAATGAATAGCAAGAACCTACAACCAAGATTACTCTACCCAGCAAAGCTATCATTCAGAATTGAAGGGCAGATAGAGAGCTTCACAGATAAGAAAAAGCTAAAGGAGTTCATCACCACCAAACCAATATTATATGAAATGCTGAAAGGTATTCTTTAAGAAGAGGAAGAAGAAAAAAGTAAAGATAAAAATTATGAACAACAAATACATATCTATCAACAAGTGAACCTAAAAATCAAGTGAATTAAAAACCTGAGGAACAGAATAAACTGGTGAATATAATAGAATCAGGGGCATAGAAAGGCAGTGGACTGATAATTCTCAGGGGGAAAGGGTTATTGGGGGGGGGGGTGCGGGAAGAGACTGGACAAAAATCGTACACCTATGGATGAGGACAGTGGGGGGGGGGTAAGGGCAGAAGGTGGGGTGGGAACCAGGCAGAGGGGAGCTATGGGGAGAAAAAGGAGAAACAATTGTAATAATCTGAATAAAGATTTATTAAATAAAAAACAATAGCAAAGGGAAAAAAAATTCACTCTCCTCCCTCGTGCCCCACTCCCATTTACGTGGGTAGCATGTACTCCTCTGCCCTTCAATTCTAGGCTTGGCCATGTGACTTATTTTGGCTAAAGGGATATTAGCAGATAGGTTGCAAACACAGAATTAAAAGGCACTTTTATGGTTAAACTTGCTATCTCATGCTATGTCATTAGAAGCAGCAGAACATGCTGATAACTTGCTCACTGGTTCTAGGAGGAGGATGAGTAATACATGGAACAAAAGCCAATCAGTCCTAGCCAAGTTCAACCTAAATCAGCAGAGCTGCCCAGCTGAGCCCAGCTGGGATCTGCCAAACTCAGCTGACTCACAGATCAATGATAATAAATTACTGTTATTTTAAGCCACTGATTTTCTTGGATGTTTATCATTGTAGCATTTAGTGGCAATGCTCCAGTGCTACATTTAGTATCAGAAATTAGTATATAATTGGTATTAGAAATTGGTATCAATAATTGGATATAGGCATAAGAAAAGTAAAACATAAGTGGCATTGGTTTAGGGACTGAATGGTGGGCACAAGAAGGCTAAATAGGAGGCTGAAAAAAAATGGACATCTGTGTTATGTAGGGATTAATTATTTTTTTTAATATTTGGTAACTTGGAAGTTAGAATCTGCATCTAAAATTTTAGGTGAATTTGTGCCAAAAGATCTCCAGACAAAATGATGAACGTGTGAGCTAGTTGGACTTTGCTGCATATAATAATACTAGAAACCCGATGCACAAAGATTCGTGCTAGAATGGGCTTTCCTTTCCCTGGCTGCCAGCACCGCCTTTCCACTCCTGCCCAGCCCCTTTCCGCTCAGGCCCTGGAGCCCCCTCTTTCCGCTCCAGCCCTGCCTTCCCACACTGCCCAGAGGCCCTGAGAGACAGGGGTGGGGCAGAACGCTTGCGTCATTGCCATGGCGACGACACAAGAGTCCCTGTCCCTGGGTGCCTGTGTATGCAAATCAACCACCATCTTTGTTGTTTAATTTGCATATCACTCCTGATTGGCTAGTGGCGTAGTGGAGGTATGGTCAATTTACATATTTGTCTATTATTAGGTAAGATTATAAGAAAGATGCGTTTATAAACAAACCAGCCAGTCTTCAAGGAAAATATAGATGACATAGAGAGAGCCCAGGAATTCTGGGATTTGCTGAGTTGCAAGATAAAACTTTTCATCTCCAACTTAGGTACTTAGTGGCAAGTCAATTAATGTGTCCCCTCTGTCCTGGAAGGCTCAGCAGTGCATCCTCACAGGGTTAGATAACCTGTGCTGGCTACAGGTTTGCCTTTCTTATGCAGAGCTTCAGCAAGCACCACTGTCTGGGGCCTTCAGGAATGCCTGATCTATAGTCATGGAATCACACCCAACATAATATCAGCCAGGGAATCCACTTCATACCAAAAAAGGCATGAGAGTAGGTCCATGACCATGGGATGCACTGGTCCTGTCACATCCACAGCATCTGGAAGGAGCCAGCCTTGTGAAGCACTGAAATGGTTACTACAGCACAGCTATAGCTCTGGCTTGGAGACAGGACTCTGAAAGGTTGAGCTGCCATCCTTTAGGAAGTACTATACACATTAAATTGGGTCCTTTATATCAGTGGTCGCCAAACGCTGGTCCGTGAGGTCTGAAAGGTTGGCGATTGCTGCTTTATATGGTGTTGTGTATTCAATAGGAAGAATAAATGGGTTTGGGAACCAAGGGGTGGAAGCAGGAGTAGACCCCCTTATTATCACTCCCAATGACCCAGTGGGGTTGTGTTTCTTATTTCAGAAACTCTACTGAAGCAGGAATTTTAGGGGGACACATAGGCAGGCTTAGGGATTTTTTTTAGAATTGGGGTCCATGGAGAAGCATGGACCCCAATTCTAAAATTGCTGACTGGGAGAAGGTATATTTCCATAACACAAGGAAGCCAGGTGCAGTTACATCTCCATAAGACAAGGAGGCAGCAGCAGGTATATTTCCATAAGACAAGGGAACTGGACGTAGCCACAAAGGTCATATTTACAAAATAAAGAGAGGGAAGCCCTTCATTCAGATGGAAAAGAAGAAAGCCCAGAGGGAAGGAGGAGGGAGAACCTCACATGTCAAAGGGGAATAGTGACCAATCAGAGGGGATATCGAGGCACTGGGATCTGCAGTCTTTATAAAGCCATGGGGAAAGGAACCCAGTGGGACTCTTTCCCCACCCTATGTGTGAGTCTGTACTTGTTCTTCAATAAATCTCCATCTTTGCTTTACTACTTTCTGTCCATGAATTCATTCTTCGATTCCGGCCGACAAAGAATCCGGGTTCCAGTCCAAAAATTCGGTATCAGAAGGTGCATAGGAATTATAGGTCCTGCTACCTACATGAGGTCTTCTTAACAGAAGACAGCAAACGTGTCCCATTGAACTATATGGTAGGGCTGCCACTAGGGCATTTCAGATACTGTCTAGCCAAAGACCAGCAAGTAAAAAGATGAGTCATCGCCTTGGCGGAGATATTTGACCTTAGTGAACAGGAGGAAGTTGGGCTGCTTTCACATAATGGGGGCAAGGGGAATGTGTGTGGATCCCAGGTGATTTTCATGGGCATCTCTTTCTACACCTTGTTCGGTCTTTGGATGGACTTGGGCAAAAAAAATCTTGCCTGAAAAGAGTGTGATTACCAAGACCCCTCTAAAATGAAAGTTTGGGAGGTAAGCTGCCAAGAGCTGCAGAATTAATAGCTGGTGGTGGTGGTGGGGAGGGGGAGCTTAGGTTGAATAATGCAGGTGGGAAAGGGTGAGTACCAGTTGTGATCTTAAGACATCTGACATCACCAGGGGTTATTTCTTCCCATTAACTTCCCTCTTATTTCTTCTTGGGAACCATGGAGAATTGGATCTGTGCATGGCAGGAAATGGATTTGTGAGTCATGGAAGTGCACTGCTTAGGTATCCCATTAAGACAATATGCCATGGAAAGCATAGTTGACTGACAGACCAGCTGCCACACCTCTGGGTCCACTATGTGCACACAGAGGCCATACTTCCCGTCGGCGACTTCCAGCCAATAACTGAGTAAGCTAAGGGTGTTATGGCCTGGCTATGCCTACCTGATGTGAGGCTCCTCTAGCAAACAACTTACGGCTCAGGGACTCCCTGTTGGCCAGGCGGAGACTTTGCAGAGTAGTGCTATTGTGTGACACTTTTTCTACTTGAGTCTTTCTTTCCTTTCTCCTTTCACAGGTCTGAAGGTTCTCCCTACCTACCCTTGCTCTCTGTCCTTTTATTTCTCACAGGCATTACTCCCAATAAATCTCTTGCACATCTAATCTTGTCTTGATATTTGCTCCGAGGATCTTTCCCATAGTGGGTTTTTGTTTTTGTTTTGTTTTGTTGTTGTTTGTTTGTTTTTGTTTTTGGCAGTAGCAATTGAAATAGTATGACTTAGTATGATTTTCATTCATTAGGCTAAGTACTTGGAGACCCTTTAATTGAAGGACTCAAGATTTTCAGTTAGAGGATATTTTATTTCTTTTTAAAAAATCGTCTATCTAAATTTCTCTTTCTGGAATTCCTATTAGTTGGATATTGTACCTCCAGGATCAAGCTTCTAATTTTATTATCTTTTCTCTTCTATTGCTCATATATTTGTTGTTGTCTACTTTTCTGGGAAACTTCCTCAACTTTATCATCCAACTTTTAAAATTTCAGTTCTCTGATGCTTAATTTCTAAGAGCTCATTCTTATTTTCTAATTATTTGTGTTCCATAGTATCCTGTCTTTATTTCAGGAGTGCACTTTCTCTTCTTATCTTTCTAAGGATGCTGTTTCTAGCTTTTTCTGTCTTTTCTTTTCTTTTTGGTCTTTGAAATGTTTATTCCCTACATTGTCTCTACTTTTTCTAAGTGGCCTTTTCTGTTTGTTTTTGTTTGTTTGGTTTGGGTTTTGTTTCTGCCTTTCATGCAGGAAACTTTCTAAATGCCTATTGATTCTTGGCTAACTGTTCTTATTTAAGAGTTAGTCACTAACTAGCTAAAGGGAAAATCTGTGAGCTTGGGAGGGGCCTGTCACCCTCTGGCTCCACTGCAGGGATTATGGCAGTCAGCTGGCTTTTTCATCGAGGAAACTCACATGTCAATATCTATTGGACTTCTCACTGGGACCATTAATGCCTGGAGAGAAGACTGTTTCAATCTGCTTCTTAAGGCGTATAAGGCTAGCTGCTGGCATTTTTGCAGCTAAGTTGAGGAGGACATTTGCATTACTCAGTATTTTTACGGTGGAACTAATCTCCACCATACTAAATTTCTTTGGCGGGGAGGGGGGGGTGGGGGCGGGGGGTGGTCATTGTTTCCACAAAAATGTACATAGGAAAGGATTTTTATCACTTTGTTCAGGTTATGGATGAGGACCAAGTGCTCAATAAATAGATTTGGAGCAAATCTCCCTATTTTCATCAGTTGCTCAACCCAACTAGCACCTCAGCCTCAGCTTTTCGGAGGTTGTGAAGTGCAACATCAGCTTGCTTCTTGGTGGTATCATTCTCTGGAGGTTCTTAAGTCCTACCTTTCTCCGCTCTTTAAAGGCCAAAATCTTCTAGTTACTTTCTGTCTTCATATGTTGTGCATTAAAAACAGCAGGGTCGACATGTTTCATCAGCACTGCTTGTGTGTTTCTATTTCTCATCTTACCTGTTGCTGAGAGGGGGAAGGAGAAAGAAAAGTCTTTTCTCCCCCATATTTGAAATGAAAGTCTTTTCCAGGCTTTTTTTGTGTTAAAATAGTAAATGCCTAACTCATAACTGGCTTGTGTAGATTATCCCAGCAGAGCCTGGCCTGGGAGGATGGGGAGAACCGGCAGTGCAGTTGTACACGATGCAGCTGGATTGAATGGCAAGAGCAGGAGCATCGTCGACCTGGGAAAGAGTACTTTTCCAAACAGCCGGTTCAAAGACAGGATAAGAACTGCCATTGGGTTGATGGTGGGTCAGTCAGGTGTGGAAGAAGGAACAGGTATGAAATGCTCTGGAATTGTTGGGATTGTCAAGGCGGAATTGAGGTGGAAGCAGCTTGTTTGAGTTTCTGCTCCAGCTCTTTTAGGAGCCATATCAGGCCTGCCTTAATGCCTTAGGAAGACTGCTCCCTGGTTCCCAGTGTCTTAGCACAAAGTGAGAAGCACCAGTGGTCAAATTCCAGTGTCACACGTACCCTTTGTGTACCCGCAGAAACGACCTCCTGACTTAAATTTCAAAAAAGTCATATTCTTGCTCTAGCTGTGAGTTCTACTTACTTTCCTCACATTTTTCTGGATCTTGTCCAATTTGGGTATTTCTCCCCTGCAGGAGTTCAATAGGGTGCGATGGGTGTGGGATGTTACAGCTAGAGATTGGTCATCATTAAAGCAAAGGGGAGAGAGAGAGAGAATCCAAGATGGCGGTGTAGGTAAACACCTAAACTGCTGCCTCCCACAACAATTTAAACTGCAACTAAAAGACAAAACGTCTATCACCCAGAACCACGGGAAAGCTGGCTGAGTGGAAGTTCTACAACTACAAGGAAAGAGAAAAGAGCACTGAGACGTGCACGAGCGCTGAAAAGCTGAGGTACGGAGGCACATGATCCGGGCTGGCTGCGGGTGACTGGGTGCGTTGCTTTTTTCAACCCGAATGGAGACAAGCCCCCAATTACTCTGAAATCCAGTCTCTGGGGAGACGCGGGGGACCCAAACTCCTACAGGGAGAAGCTGGACTGTCTGCCATTGAGGGTGGCTTGCTTGCAGAGCTGCACGCAGGAATAATTGTTTACTGCACTGGGGCACGGGACTCGCGGATGCCGTTGGGGACACAGAGCCGGCTAACTAGCAGCCATTGCTGTTTGCCACGCCCTAACCTAGTGACACCCTGAGGCCCCGTCCTGCGCAACCTACAAACCCACCCAAGCTCCAAGCAGCGGAGTTAGCATAAGAAAGGCCTGCCCTATCGCAGCTTAACCTAGCAAACTTGCAGCCCAGGTCAGACAGCTCCAAAACCTCCAAACCCCAAGCAAAGAGGAGAAAACTGCAGCTCTCACTGTAGCTCCTGCTGAGTGGCCTCAGACAGTAGCTGACCTGCACCCCATTGGAGATCCAGAAGCCAGTGTACCTAGTGGTCAGTGTGAGACACCAGATTTCAACTCCTTACATCCATAAGGGACACATTCAAGAGGCAGACTCAGTGAGCACCAAAGCCCCACTGAAACAAGGCCTGCACCATAAGCATGTCTTCAGTGCAGCAGTTCTTCCATTATAGACACAGGGAGTGCTCACAGCTAATTGGCCTGGAGGTCAATTCCTCCCAGTGTACCAACAGCAATTAAGGCTTAACTACACCAAGACTTTGCACTCAGCCCACAAAGGGGTGTACCAAGAGCGTCCACATCAGGTGATTGGGGAGGCTGAGCTACTGCCCCCTATAGGTCACCTACCACACAAAGCTACTCCATGAACACAGGGAAGCAACCAAAATGCAGAAACAAAGAAACATGTCACGAATGAAAGAAACGGAGGAAAGCAAACTACTGGATGACATAGAGTTCAGAACCACATGTATAAGGTTACTCAAGAATCTTCTAAAAACCGCTGAGAAACTTGATGACACTTCTGAGGAGCTTAGTGAGACCTTCAAGGACCTTAATGAGAATGCCAAAAAAATGGAAAAGGACCAGTCAGAAATGAAGCATACACTGTCTAAAATAAAGAATATACAGAAACTCAACTGTAGATCAACGTACCCCAAGAATCAAACCAAAGATCTGAAATATGTGGAAACAAAAAACATCCAACCAGAAAAACAAAAAGAAAAAAGAATCCAAAAATATGAAGATAGTGTAAGGAGCCTCTGGGACAACTTCAAGCGAACCAACATCCAAATTTTTGGGGTCAGAAGAAGGAAGAGAGCAAAATATTGAAAACCTATTAGAAGAAATAATGACAGAAAACTTTCCCTACCTGGTGAAAGAAATAGACTTACAAGTTCAGGAAGTGCACAGAACTCCATACAAGGGGAATCCAAAGAGGACCACACCAAGACACATCATAATTAAAATGCCAAGAGCAAAAGACAAAGAGAGAATATTAAAAGCAGCAAGAGAAAAACAGTTAATTACCTACAAGGGAGTACCCATACGACTCTCAGCTGATTTCTCAACAGAAACTATGCAGGCCAGAAGGGAGTGGCAAGAAATATTCAAGGTGATGAACAGCAAGAACCTACAACCAAGATTACTCTACCCAGCAAAGCTATCATTCAGAGTTGAAGGTCAGATAAAGAGCTTCACAGACAAGAAAAAGCTAAAGGAGTTCATCACCACCAAACCAGGATTACACGAAAAGCTGAAGGGTATCCTTTAAGAAGAGGAAGAAGAAGAAAAAGGTAAAGATAAAAATTATGAACAACAAAATGACATCAAATACATACCTACCAACAAGTGAATCTAAAAATCAAGTGAATGAAAAATCTGAAGAACAGAATGGACTGGTGAATATAATAGAATCAGGGACATAGAAAGGGAGTGGACTGACGATTCTCAGGGGAAGCAGGTGTGAGGGGTGCGGGAAGAGATTGGACAAAAATCTTACTCCTATGGATGAAGACAGTGGCGGGGGGTAAGGGCATGGGGTGAGGTGGGGAATCAGGTGGAGGGGAGCTATGGGGAAAAATAAAAGAGGAACACCTGTAATAATCTGAACAATAAAGATTTATTAAAAAAATAAAAATAAAAAATAAAGCAAAGGGGAGAGACTTCAAAGTCTGAGGTGGTGAAGGGGGACACCTAACCTACAGACAAGCCAGAGCAGAGGCACAGACATGATGCCCACCCACAAGTCATTAAAAATAAGAACGAAGAAGAAGAAGAAGAAGAAGAAGAAGAAGAAGAAGAAGAAGAAGAAGAAGAAGAAGAAGAAGAAGAAGAAGAAGAAAGAGGAGCAGGAGGAAGAGGAGGAGGAGGAGGAGGAGAAGGAGAAGGAGAAGAAGGAGAAGAAGAAGGAGGAGAAGAAGAAGAAGGAAGAAGGAAGAAGAAGAAGAAGAGTTGCCCAGGGAGCAGAAAGACTCATTCTGTTTCCCTAGCACCTTAGGTTGCTTCTGTTGATAGTGACCAAATTTTTAAAACCATGCATCCGGTCATCTGGTATGACGAGTCCAAGGGCTCTCCTGAGGGTGGGAGTCGGAGTATTTGAAATAGGTAATGTCCTTGGAAAGTTGGAGGCTAGGGTGCCATCTGCTCAGTTTCTCTCATCCTGGAGCACCCCAGATTTCTTGTCCCCACCCTTCTCTAGCCCTTCACCCTCTGGCCCTACTTTTGTATCCTAAATGGACTATGTTAGGAGTTTCCTAAGACAGGTGACATTTCCCTCCTTTTGCCCCTCGGGTTTTTTGTTTTGTTTTGTCTCCCCCACCCCCTGCCCCCGGTGGCTGTGTACTTTGAATAGAACAACTGTGTGAGGACTGTCTGCTTGAGAGCCCTTTCCAGACCAAGGTGCTTCCAGACCAGGGGTAGATGGGCTGCCGTCACTCTGAAGTCTCTTGTGATTAGTAACCAGATTTCCTTACTTCCTCTGAGTTTGTTTGTTTATGAAAGACTCTAGAGTGGAGTTTATTCAGAAAAAACAAATCACTTTTTAGTTTCCACATGGCTGAGAGGAATAGAGATTCATGGTTTTAGGAAGCCCAAAATAGGAAAATCTTTTTAAAATAATTGATCTGTATTTTCAGTTTTTCTAGCTGCTTTTACTTTCCACAATCCAGCTCTATCTTTCCTACTTTGCCCATCCACCAGTCTACAAGACTGTATAAATAGAATTCTTGTTGAATTTTTTAAACATTAACCATAATCTCTCCTCTCTGCCCCCCAAAAAGTCTTGGTACTGCAGTCCTACCAGAGTAAATGTTAACACTGACCAAAGTGATTTGGTTTTTATTTAGATACTCTGAGCTGAATTGGAAGGGTGAAGTGGTCATAGGTAAAACTAATGATTAGTTACCCCAAGCTTGCAACAGAGGCAAAGAAATGTCAGGTCATTAATGAAAATTAGTCCAACTTCCCGTCTTGGGACCAGGTTATTCCCACTGTCAACCTCTGTCACAATCTGTGTGAAAGGGCAGAACATGCTACACAAGAACACATTTGAAAACATTCTGTCAGAACACAGAGGCATCTAGTCCCTGCGAGGCTCACTTGTGTCTGGCATGATAGTGCCAAGTGAGACAGAGAGCGCTCCCTGTAGGGAGCCCCATGGGCTGAGCCCCCTCCTCCCCTGTGTTTCTGTGGGCTAATGTGAGTGGGGTCACTGCCCGCTGACCACAGGTGCCTGAGGAACCTCTCTGCTGAGCGAAGCCCAAGTTCTGTACCCACAGACCAACTTTTTAAATAAACGGTTGTTGTTTTAATCCAATAAGTTTTGGAGTGGCTTATTACACAGTAATAGATACTGATACAGTGTACTCGTCAATGTAGGAATCTCTGTCTTTCCCATTTTTTTAAAATAAATCTTTATTGTTCAGATTATTACAGGTGTTCCTCTTTTTTTTCCCCCCCCATAGCTCCCCTCCACCTGATTCCCCACCTCACCCCATGCCCTTGCCCCCCCTGTCTTCATCCATAGGAGTAAGATTTTTGTCCAATCTCTTCCCGCACCCCTCACACCTGCTTCCCCTGAGAATCGTCAGTCCACTCCCTTTCTATGTCCCTGATTCTATTATATTCACCAGTCCATTCTGTTCTTCAGATTTTTCATTCACTTGATTTTTAGATTCACTTGTTGGTAGGTATGTATTTGATGTCATTTTGTTGTTCATAATTTTTATCTTTACCTTTTTCTTATTCTTCCTCTTCTTAAAGAATACCCTTCAGCATTTCATGTAATCCGGGTTTGGTGGTGATGAACTCCTTTAGCTTTTTCTTGTCTGTGAAGCTCTTTATCTGACCTTCAACTCTGAATGATAGCTTTGCTGGGTAGAGTAATCTTGGCTGTAGGTTCTTGCTGTTCATCACTTTGAATATTTCTTGCCACTCCCTTCTGGCCTGCATAGTTTCTGTTGAGAAATCAGCTGAGAGTCGTATGGGTACTCCCTTGTAGGTAATTAACTGTTTTTCTCTTGCTGCTTTTAATATTCTCTCTTTGTCTTTTGCTCTTGGCATTTTAATTATGATGTGTCTTGGTGTGGTCCTCTTTGGATTCCTCTTGTATGGGGTTCTGTGCGCTTCCTGAACTTGTATGTCTATTTCTTTCACCAGGTAGGGAAAGTTTTCTGTCATTATTTCTTCTAATAGGTTTTCAATATTTTGCTCTCTCCCTTCTTCTGGCACCCCAAAAATTTGGATGTTGGTTCGCTTAAAGTTGTCCCAGAGGCTCCTTACACTATCTTCATATTTTTGGATTCTTTTTTCTTTTTGTTTTTCTGGTTGGATGTTTTTTGTTTCCACATATTTCAGATCTTTGGTTTGATTCTTGGGGTATGTTGATCTACAGTTGAGTTTCTGTATATTCTTTATTTCAGACAGTGTATGCTTCATTTCTGACTGATCCTTTTCCATTTTTTTGGCACTCTCATTAGTATCCTTAAAGGTCTCATCAAGTTTCTCAGTGGTTTTAAGAAGATTCTTGAGTAACCTTATACATGTGGTTCTGAACTCTATGTCATCCAGTAGTTTGCTTTCCTCCGTTTCTTTCATTCGTGACATGTTTCTTTGTTTCTGCATTTTGGTTGCTTCCCTGTGTTGATGGAGTAGCTTTGTGTGGTAGGTGATCTATAGGGGGTAGTAGCTCAGCCTCCTCAATCACATGAGGTGGATGCTCTTGGTACACCCCTTTGTGGGCTGAGTGCAAAGTCTTGGTGTAGTTAAGCCTTAATTGCTGTTGGTACACTGGGAGGAATTGACCTCGAGGCCAATTAGCTGTGAGCACTCGCTGTGTCAGTAATGGAAGAACTGCTGCGCTAAAGACACGCTTATGGGGCAGGACTTGTTTCAGTGGGACTTTGGTGCTCACTGAGTCTGCCTCTTGAATGTGTCCCTTATGGATGTGAGGAGTTGAAATCTGGTGTTTCACACTGACCACTAGGTACACTGGCTTCTGGATCTCCAATGGGGTGCAGGTCAGCTACTGTCTGAGGCCACCCAGCAGGAGCTACAGTGAGAGCTACAGTTTTCTCCTCTTTGCTTGTGGTTTGGAGGTTTTGGAGCTGTCTGACCTGGGCTGCAAGTTTGCTAGGTTAAGCTGCGATAGGGCAGGGCTTTCTTATGCAAAAGTTAATGCTTGGAGCTTGGGTGGGTTTGTAGGTTGTGCAGGGCGGGGTCTCAGGGTGTCACTAGGCTAGGGTGTGGCAAACAGCAATGGTTGCTAGTTAGCCGGCTCTGCGTCCCTGTTGGCAGTCCCGTGCCCCAGTGCCATAAACAATTATTCCTGCGTGCAGCTCTGCAAGCAAGCCACCCTCACTGGCAGACAGTCCAGCTTCTCCCCGTAGGAGTTTGGGTCCCCCGCGTCTCCCCAGAGACTGGATTTCAAAGTAATCGGGGGCTTGTCTCCCTTTGGGTTGTAAAAAGCAATGCCCGCCGCCAGCCAGGATCACGTGCCTCCGTACCTCAGCTTTTCAGCACTCGTGCACGTGTCAATGCTCTTTTCTCTTTCCTTCTAGTTGTAGAACTTCCACTCAGCCAGCTTTCCCGTGGTTCTGGGTGATAGACTTTTTTCTTTTAGTTGTATTTTTGAAATTGTTGTGCGAGGCAGCAGTTTAGGTGTTTACCTATGCTGCCATCTTGGATTCTCTCTGTCTTTCCCTTTTTCTATTCACCCCTTCAATAACTCCTGTTGGATATTCTGTTATTGATGATTCTGTCCTTTGTGATTTTTAAACCCTCATTCCTTTTTTTGTTTTTTCTTTTTTATCTCTGTTTTACATTCCGACTCATTTTCTTGGTTCCCGTTAATAAACATATTTAGTTATGATTTTTAATGGCTATAAGTTTTATTTTATAAAAGAACTACTTGGTCCTTTTACAAATCTGCTTTTTCTTTTTATATGCTTTCCTATTTTTTCATTATATGTCCTATCACTTATTTCATCTTGTAAGTCATTTAAGACATACTATAAAATGTCATCTATAGAGTGACCTACTTTCTCTACTTCTTGGGGCATTCCTTCTGTTAATTTCATGATCTGACCCTCAAGATGGCTTCCTCCTCTGGTTTGTAATTTTTGTTACGAGCTTATTTTCAGCAGGGATTTCCCCCCTGGAGAACTGTGCCTGAGGTTGTGAGACTTCCTTGGGGCTGCTTTTGCTTCTGCTGGGGTCCTACCGATATCACCGGCTCTCAACTGTTACGTTTCTTCTCAGCTGGGTATTTCTACTTCACCGTGAAAATTCAGGACTCATCTCTTATTCTTAAGATCAGAGAATTCTTATTCTCTAATCAACCCTATATCATTCAGGCTTGGTTTCAAGTTTGTGTGGATGAACTTGTTTTCTCACCTATAGCCTGAGGATGAGGGAACTCGTCTGACCCCGGTTTTGCCAGCAGCATAGCCCTCAGTAATACAGATTGTTCAAAGTGCTCACTTTCAGTTGCCTTCCTTGCTCACACCAGAGATGTCATCTTATTGGCCTGAAAGGGTGTTAAAATCCCAGGATCCCCTAGGATCTATAACTGGTCCAAATCCTGCTTTGGCTACAGTGGCATTAGCCCTGACTTACTACTCAGCCTCTGAGTTCCTTCTTTGTTTCTGGAATCTGAAGAGTTCCCTTTCTTACCATCAAAAACACATACACATATATATGTAATATATATAGGGTGTCCCAAAAAATGTGTACAAGCACTTTGAATAATTTAAAGGCATTAATGTAATATAATTATTAAAATTACATCTCATTTTCAAAATTGAGCTATCAGCTGTTAAAGTGTATATACATTATATATATATTTATATATATCCTATCTAATAAGAGTAATATGCAAATTGACCATCACTCTAAGACACAAGATGGCCACCCCCATGTGGACACAAGATGGTCACCACAAGATGGCTGGCAGGGGAGGACAGTTGTGGGCAGTTGTGGGTGACCAAGCTGGCAGAGGAGGGCAGTTGGGAAGACCAGGCCACCAAGGGAGGGCAGTTGGGGGGACCAGACCTGCAGGGGAAGACAGTTGGGGGGGACCCAGGCCTACAGGGAAGGGCAGTTGGGGAGGACCAGGCCAGCAGGGGAGGGCAGTTGGGGGGGCCCAGGCCTGCAGGGGAGGGCAGATGGGGAGGACCAGGCCAGCAGAGGAGGACAGTTTGGGGGGGGGCCAGGCCTTCAGGGGAGGGCAGATGGGGGAGACCAGGCCAGCAGGGAGGGCAGTTAGAGGAGACCAGGTCTGCAGAGGAGGGCAGTTATGAATGATCAGGCCAGCAGGGAAGGCAGTTGGGGGTGACCAGGCCAGAAGAGGAGGGCAGTTGGGGGATACCAGGCCAGCAGGAGAGGGCAGTTGTGGGGGAATCAGGCCTGCAGGTGAGGACAGTTGGGGCAATCGAGCCGGCTGGGGAGCAGTTAGGCATCAATGAGACGGGCAGTGGAGTGGTTAGGGGGTGATCAGACTGGCAGGCAGAAGCAGTTAGGGACAATCAGGCAGAGGCAGGCAAGCAGTTGGGAGCCAGCAGTCCTGGATTGTGAGAGGGATGTCCAACCACCCATTTAGGCCCAATCCCACCGGGCCTAAACAGGCTCTCAGACTTCCCTCAAGGGGTCCCAGATTGGAGAGGGTACAAGTTGGGCTGAGGACCTCCCCCCCCATGCACAAATTTCATGCACTGGGCCTCTAGTTTACATACACACACACACACACACACACACACACACACACGAGTGGCCAGATTATTATGATCTCTGAACACATAATAATCTGGCCACTCAGTGTATATCCTATATAATAAAAGGCTAATATGCAAATTGTCCCCTCGACCAGGAGTTTGACCAACAGGCAGGCCGGCCAACTGCCCATGTCCCCTCTCCCCTGGCCAGGCTGGCCGGACCCACCCATGCACGAATTCATGCACTGGGCCTCATATACACACACACACACACACACACACACACACACATATATATATAAAACTATTTTGCCCAGTGTTTCTCTGTTGTAGTAGCTGAATGGGAAATCTTGTGCATCATCTCAGTTCACTGAATTGCTTGGCTCCTCCACATATTTGACATATAATTTTATAATAATAAAAGGTAAACTTCACAACAAAGATATAACATTTATAAACTAGAGGCCCCAAAATTCATGCATGGGGGCGGGGTGTCCCTCAATGCAGCCTGCACCCTTTCCAATCTGGGATCCCTCAGGGGATGTCCGACTGCCTGATAATTATTATTGCTCTGTGACTTAAATTGGCTTTTGTTGAATGGGCTGGGAACCCAAGTACTAGATATAGCATTGTTTCTGTGGGAAAAAAATGTGCACAACTATCAACTAACTGATCTACAAAGGAAGTTTTGAAACATAACCTGTTATATGCCAGCCACAGATTTTTAGGCATATACATCTTTGTAACAATGAGCTATGTTATAGTGGAAATATTTTCTCAGATATAATTTTTAATCTATAGGCAATATCAGTCATTAAAACATACTGTTCAGTCCTGGGGCCCATAAATGGAGGATGTTATAGAAAAATTAGGAAGGAGCCAGGGGAGACAAAGTAAATGATGAAAGGTTTTTGAAAAAGCAGCCCTTCAGGGAAAAGTCTGCATTAGTTCAGAGAAGAGAGGTCTGAGAAGACTGAATATCAGTCTTCAAACTATAAAGAGAGATTACGTTATTGACACCAAGGCTTTTTTCCCCTCCATGTCCACAGAGGGCAATATGAGAAAAAATGAGTTTAAACTTCAGCAGAAGGAATTCAGGCTAATTACATTGTCCCAACCTGAAGAGTAGAACCCATTCTTAACTCACCAAGCTTTAATCTCACTGGAGTAGGTCATTCTTGAAGTTTTTCAAGCTCTCAGATTAGGGTCAGGCAAAGTTCATCCAGACATGGTCACCTGCCTGTGACTGTTTGAATATAATATTTGGGAAACTGGTGAGTTCTGCTCAAGGAAATTGTTTCGGCTGCAAAGAAGGTGAGTGTGAAGTTACCTCATATGGACAAAACCCCAGTCAAGAGAAATCTCAGCCTTCTGTCCATCATTTGACAAAGTTGCTCCAAAGAGCCTAGAGCCATTGGAGTTTCCCATCATGCTGAGGGAAGGTGGGCCACATCTCAGGGAGTGGATGAGATTCTTGCCACGAGTGTGTTTTCAGGGGTTGTTGACAAACTAGAAATGCCTCCAGAGGAGAGTAACTGGGATGGAAGCTGGAAGCTGGGTGGAATGGGGAGCCATGGACGGAACTGTGTGTGTTGGCCTGGAGAAGAAAATAAACCTGGAGGAGTGAGAGGTGCGGGAGGGGAATGACGAGCTGTTTTCACATATTTGAAGTGCTGTCAGGTGGAAGGGAGATTACAGTTGTGCTGTGCAGCTCCAGAGGGCAAACCCAGACCCAGTGAATCCACGTTACGGGAAAAGAGGATCAGCTGCAAAGAAGGAAGCGTTTATAATGATTAGAGATCCTCAAAAGCAGATTGCGTGCCTGGTGACGCAGGAAGTGTTTGTGCAAAGACGAGATGAATATCTCACAAGAACGTTGGTGGAATAATTTCCGGACCTTTTCTTTTCTTTCTTTCTTTTTTTTTTTTTAGTCTGGCTAATCAAGGGAGACTTCTTGGAGAGAGAGATGACCTAGCAATAAGCATTTCCCCCTGGCGCTCAGGAGGGGCAGGCTTTGCAGTATGAACCACTAGAGGGAGTCGGGACAGCAGCATTGCAGAGCCTTCAGGAGCAGCTGCAGGGGGCCTGGCTCCCATCTCCCTCATTTCGCCGCTTTCCATGGCTCCTCCAGGAGTCTGTCTTGAATGCTTACTTGAAGTCCGAGGGGCCTCGGTATGTCTAGAAGCACAACTGCTGCTGTTTGTACTTTGTTTAGTGCTCAATGTGTAAACTCTATAAAAATTCGAACACGCCTTATACAACTGAAAAAATTAGAACTTATGAATGAATATAATGACTATAACATTTTCCAGGCACTTGCAAGTTAATTTTCAAATTAATTCATTCTCCTAAAATCACAAGTATCCTATATCTGAATCTTTCAAATGCTACAAATGCCTTAAAAAGCAGAAACACAAATGGATCCTCAAAATGATTATAACACTATTACATTTACACTTAAAATGTGATAGGGTACTTTAAATGTATTTCTCCTTTATTACTATGCTTACTCTTTTTTTTTAAATTAATTTCTTTATTGATTAAGGTATCACATATTTGTCCTCATCCCCCTACTCCCATTCCAAACCCCTTCCCACGCATGCTCCCACCCCCCTGTTGTCTGTGACCACTGGTTAGGCTTATATTATGCTTACTCTTATTAGGTAATCGCATACTCTCCTGAGGATACTGTATCTTTAAAAAATACATATTTGTTTACCTTCCTGGTGATATAGTAATTTTCTCAAACTCAAAAGCAAAAAAGCGTCACCTCTGAGTAGCTCAGGTTGGAGGTGCTAGGTTTTGAAATTTCTTGCAAACATACAAAACCTTCCCATGGACTTAAAATTCTAATAGACCTAACCAGTTAAGCTTATAATAAACATAAGGTTATATTTTGTTACCTGAAAGTGGAAGGCTGCTGTAACTAATATATGAAAGAGTGGAGTCACTTTGGAACTGGTTGGAGGCTGGGAAGATTGTGAGGAGTACGAGAGAGAAAGCCTAAGTTGCCTTGATCAAACTGTTTAGAAATTCCGACTTGGAGAATGCTGCCAGTGAAGGCTCAAGAGGAAGTAAGAAACATGTTACTGGAAACTAGAGAAAGAGAAGCGCTTAGCAAAATTGTGTCCTGCATTTAATGATCTGAACAGCAGAACAAGTGATTAACTTGGTTATCTGGCTAGCATTTCCAAGCAAAATGTTGAAGATGCCACCTGGTTTCTTACTGGTGAGTATAATTAAATTCAAGAGAAGAGAGATAAATTGAGGGGAGAACTGTTAAAAAGGAACCAGTATTTGCCCTGGCTAGTGTGGCTCAGTTGGCAGGAGCGTCGTCCTGTACACCGAAAGGTGGTGGGTTCGATTCCCGGGCAGGGGCACATACCTAGGTTGCAGGTTTGATTCCCAGCCCTGGTTGGGCAGGTTTGGGAGGCAGCTGATCGATGTTTGATGTTTCTCTCACATCAATGTTTCTCTCTCTCTTCCTCCCTCCCTCCCTTCCCCTCTCTAAAAATCAATGAAAATGTTCTCTGGTGAGGAATGAAAAAGGAAAACCAGTATTTGATGATTTTGAAAAGTCTCTGTCTCTCCAGATAGCAAAAGATATTAAAATTAAGAAATAACTTTTAAGTATGTGGCATAAAGACAACCCTGGCCTAGAGAAATAGCCGAGTGGTGAGTGTACATGTTTTGTTAAAACCTCAAGAAGATCAAAGGATCAGAATAGTATTCAGTCACACAAAGAGCCCTCTCCAGAGATTAAGGGTTTGCCTCATGAAACTTATCCAATAAGGCCTTTTGGGAGTTTAATTGAGTTGTCCTTTAACCATTTCAGCATCTTTACCCTAGGTAAAGGTATTCCTGTCTCAAAAAGAAATGTGGATGTTGCTTTTGTAGAGTGGGAAATTCACAGGAGACCCACAAAGTATTTAAGAAATTTATTTCAGCAAAAGCACTGGCAACTTACACTGAAAGGGACAGAAAGCGTACAAAATGAAAGGCAGGGATTGGATCTCCAAAAATCTGGCAGAAACAGATGATGAAACTACTTAGCAATGAACACTTGCTACATTTGTGAAGAAGGAGAGATGACTCAGATGGCAGGACCAAGAGCTCTTGTAGATTATTCCCAGGTCTTGGAATCGAGTCAAGGAACTGGCAGGAGTTTGCTAAGCTGAATTTTTCAAAACTACTTTGGAGTGGGTAACCCCTTTTTACCTTCTCTTTTCCTCCCTCTCCCCTTTTAAATGGAATGTCTATGACTATTTTACTATACCTGTTCCTCCATTGTGATTTGGAGCCAAATAGCTCGTCTTCATTTTATAGATTGAGAGTAACTACAGGGTGGGGCAAAAGTAGGTTTATAGTTGTGAGTATGCGAAACACAGAGTTTGTTCTTGTGTTATTATTTATTAACTAGAGGCTTGGTGCACACAATTCATGCACTCGGGGGTGGGGGGACGGTCCTCAGCCTGGCCTGCGCCCTCCTGCAGTCCAGGAGCCCTCGGAGGCTGTCCTAAGCCTGCAGTTGGACATCCTTAGCACTGCCTCGGAGGTGGGAGAGGCTCCTGCCATCGCCACTGCATTCGCCAGCCATGAGCCCAGCTTCTGGCTGACTGGCGCTCCCCATGTGGGAGCACAATGACCACTAGGGGGCAACTCCTTCATTGAGCGTCTGCCCCCTGGTGGTCAGTGCGCGTCAGAGCAACTGCTCTTTCCACCGTTCGGTTGATTTGCATAGTAGCCTTTTATTATATACGGTTATTGTTTTATTTTCTATATGTACAATTGTAAACCTACTTTTTTGCCACACCCTGTATCTGATGTGAAATAAAGGCCCAACTTCATTTTTTTCATGTGGATATGTTAGAGTTCTGGCACCATTTGCTGAAAAATGACTATCCATCTCCCCATTGAATTATTTTGGCACCTTTGTAAAAAATTAATTGAACATAATGCAAAGGTTTATACTGGGAGTCTCAATTCTCATCCATTGATCTATATGTCTATCCTAGCACCAGTACCACATTGTTTTGATTTATGTGGCTTTATAGTAAATTTTCAAATCAAGTAATATGTCTTTTAATTTTATTCTTTTTTGAAATTCTTTTTATTATACTTTGCATTTCCAAATAAATTTTAGAATCAATCAATGTGTCAATTTCTACCAAATAATTCTGCTGGGATTGTGATAGGGATTGTGTTGAATATATAGATCAATTTGGGGAAAACTTCCTTCTTGACAATATTGAGTCTTCTAGTCCATAAATGGAACTGTCTCCAATCATTTGAATAGTCATTAATTTTTCTTAGTAATGTTTTATAAATTTTAGTGTACTAGTCTTACACTTGTTTTATTAAATTTATATCTAAGTATTTTATTCTGTTTATGTCTTGTGAATAGACTTTTAAAAAAATTTCATTTACAGATTTATTGCTAGTATAGAAATACAATTAACTTTTAAATATTATTCTTTGTATCTTTCAACTTTTCTAAACTCATTTATTAGTTTTAGTCATTTTGTAAGTGTATTCCTTGGGATTTTCTCTTCATGAAATTATTTCATTTATGAATATAGGCAGTTGTACCACTTCTTTTACCCCCAGCCTGCTTTTAATGAACTAATAAAGGCCCAGTGCATGAGATTTGTGCACTGGGGGGGAGGGGGAGCAGCGTGTCCCTCAGCCCATCCTGCACCCTCTCACAGTCTGGGACCCCTTGGGGGATGTCCAGGACCCCAGGGGGATCGGGCCTAAGCCGGCAGTCAGACATCCCTCTGGCAGTCTGGGGCTCTCGCAGTCTCACCACTGCCTGTAGCAGAGGCGGGAGAGGCTCCGGTCACCACCACTGCGCTCGCCAGCCCTGAGCCCAACTTCTGACCGAGCAGCGCTGCCCCTGTGGGAGTGCACTGACCACCAGGGGGCAGCTCCTGCATTGAGCATCTGCCCCCCAATGGTCAGTGCACATCATAGTGACTGGTCATTCTGCCTTTCAGTTGATTTGCATATTAGGCTTTTATTATATAGGATTATATCTTGCATTCTACATTGGTTAGACCCTCTCTTGGATCATAGTATTTTTTTCTTGGCCATCACATATTCCTTGGGGAAACAAAATAAATATTAAAAAGATAAAATAATTATCACTATAATTCCTATACCCAGACACAACCCTGTCTGAACATGTGGAGTGGATTCTTCCAGGTATTTTTGCTAGAGGCACATAGCAGAGCTTATGATGTACTGAGCCACATCCTTCAGCCACCAGATTTCAAGGTCGCTGTGGTGAACATTGCCAAGCACTTTGCCAGCATCTGTACAAGCTTATATCACAGTGTCTCTTGCCTCTGTGTTCTGAAGTCTGTAATTTCAATGCAGTTAACACCCCTGAGTTGGAGGACAGGAATTCAGGGACAAATGGCTGACCCTTTCCATCCTGTAGAACATGGGATGTGGGACAGTTCTATGGTGCCTTTACGTGGTTTCTCAGAGCGCCATATGGGATGCAACTCTAGTTGTCCACAGCTATAACCTACGCGTTTATTGACTCTTCCCCCTTCCCCCTTTTCTTCACTTCTGTTTTCTAACAATACTCCCCCCCCCCACCCACCAAAATTATCTGCACCCAAGTTCTGTCTCAGAGTCTGCTTTCAGAAAAACCTAAACTAAGACAGGCATCATATTTAGTTTCTTGACAAACTGGGTTATGACCATGAAACAGCCATCAGGAGAGTGAGGGAGTTGGCAATGACATCATATAAAACAATGAAAGCAGCCTATGAAACGGGGAGAAGAAAACCTTACAGAAGAAATCATAGTCATCTTTAAATACCTGGAAAGCATTCAGTAGAAGAGGAAACAGTGGCATTAATTGAGCACCTTCCAGTTTATGAACTAGACATTATGCAGTATGTTAACATACGTTATCTTATTCCATCCTTACAACTCAGGGAGATAATGGCTAACTTTATTTTTTAAAGGAGGAAACGGAGGCATGGAGGGTCTAAGGAACTTGCCCAAGATCCAAAGCTAGCAAGCAAATATTGAACTGAGATTCAAATCCAAACCTACATGCCCTGATGCTTGTCTCTTTCTGCTGTCCTGTGTGTGTTGCCTGGGACCAGCAGGAAGGCATTCTAAGTCTGCAGAATCGTGTGTATATGAGTGCACAGCGTGGCAGACTGGGTGTGTCCAATGCTGTTTTCTCTTCTTGGATGCAGAGGAACACTTCATGTCCAAACGTCCTTTACAAGGAGATTGGGGCCTTGTGACAGGATTCTGGCAATGGGAATGTGCAGAAGTGTTGTCCTAGATATTCCCTCAGTCTCTCTCTCTTTTAGCTAGCTGAAAGCAGAAAGTCCAGCAGAGGAATCTGGGCATGTCCTGGGGGATGGCAGAGCCACCAGATGGAAGGTGCATGGATCCACAGGGCGTAGGGTAGAATAGAGCACCCTGTGTGTTGGCCACATTGGATTGGGCATGAGCAATAAGTAAATATACATTGGAGTAAGCCACTGAGCTTCCTGTCTCAGGGACTGCACAGAGTAATTAAATGTTCAACTGTCCAGGTGGTTATAAAAAAGATTTTTGGGAGAGTGGGCCAGGTGACTTGTGAGAATAATAGCTCACATTTATTGAGTTATAAATCAGGCACATACACATGTTCTCTCCTTTAAGCCTACAATATGCTTTATCATACTCATATTATACACAAAGAAAGTAAGGCACAGAGAGGTTAGATAACTTGCCCAAGGACACACAGCAAGCAGGTGTAGAGCCAGATACCTTTCTTACCCCTTCCAGGTACCTTACTCCTCAATGTGTCTAATGCAGAAGTTCTAGTTTGAAGGCTTGGAGACTGGGTTGGTTTTGTCCATGCAAGGATATATTTGCTTGCTTCTTGTTTTAAAATTTCAGCCTATACTTAAAAATTTTTTAAATTTTACATAAAAATCCTGTTTTTTAATTTCTCTTGGAAGTTCAGAAGATCTGACAAAATTGGCTTCTAGGCTGTTACACTAACAAGCGGCTGGAGCCGAGCAGTGGCATCAACAGGAGCCCCTGACCTGTGTTATCAGCTCTGGAAGCTTTCAGTCTTGTGAACCCTGAATGACTCCATCTAAAGCTAAGCTCACCCCAGGTATAGAGCATACTGTTGGGCATATAACAGAGACTCCACAAATGTTTAGGAAATGAATGAATGAAAAGCAAACCTGGATTCTCTCGACCGCTCCCTCTTCCTCCAGCTCTCCTTTCTGTGGCTGGGAACCAGTGACTCGGAGTCACTAACGGGCAACACACAGGACTCATTTCCCTTTTCTTCCAAGCAGCCAGGACCCAGGTGACAGGTACCTACAAATGCTGTGCCTGACTTGGGCTCACGTTGGCATTTTATATTAACTGAGGATGTTTGCGTCTATATAACCAGCATTTGCTCTGAAGAACTGGCCAACACTGGTGGGGTGAATGGCCGCGAGGGTGTGTTGGTTCTGTCTTAGATTAGGTTGTGTACAATGGACTCTTTGTAAAGTCCTTAGAGTAGGGTGTAGATAGGCACGTGTGCCCTGCTCCCAGCCGTGGAGACGCACTCAGTACAGTACTCAAGATGGACAGGCACAATTTTAATCTGGCTGGTTTAGAGCAGCCACAGACTGCTGGACTTGCATGCGGGTGTGTAAGCCTTGTATAGGGGAAGCCTTTCTCCCAGGCTTGTTAGCAAAACTCATTTGGAGGAGTGCAGTTCTGGGGCATGGCTGGATCAGCTGCTTTGACGCACACAGTGTAAGCCTCAGAAGCTCGCTGATCCCCTTAGCAGAGCCCAGGCTTGTCTATGCCCACCCCTGCCCAGCCCACCCAGTCCAGACGTGGAAGCACTGCCTTTCTCTGGAGGGCTGTGTGTTGGCATCAAGGAGGGGAAGGAGAATGCAAGGGTTCTTCCAGAGGACATCTCCTGCTTATTTTCTTGGGGGGGAAAGGGGCTTCTCCATAGGGCTTCACTTCTGAGCCTCCTATTGTGTAAGCAAAGTGGATTGCTTAAAGCAGCACTTTTGAATCTGAGGTGACCCTGCCCCCTCACACTTCCTGTCCCCCACCCCTTTTGGTGTTAATGGGCTGGGGATGGGTGGGAATGCTTGTGGCATCTAGTAGGTAGAGGCCAGGGATGCTGCTGAACATCCTACAATGCATAGGACAGCCCCACAACAAAGAATTACCCATCCCAAAATGTATGTAGTGCTGAGATTGAGAAGCCCTGGCTTAAAGGATGACTTTTATTATTTTTTTAAGCTTCAAAATTATAAAAAGCAATTTATTATTTTGTAATTAGAAGAATAAAATAAGGGCTATTTTAAATACAAAAAAAAAATGTTGAACTTTCCAAGTATCACCTCCTTTCCTTATCTATATATATAAAAAGCCAGCAACCAGAACACTAGAACTACTGGTCACTATGATGCCCACTGCAGCCAACCTCCTGTGGCCCCTCCCCCAGGCTGGCCCTGTCCCTGATTGTCCCTGTACCCCAATAGGGGGTGGTGCTGGCCAACCATCCTCCTGCAGCCCCTCCCCGTGCCCGGCCCCACCCCAGACGGGTCCCCCACCCTGAGCAGGGGCAGGGCCAGCTGGCCAACTGCCTGCGGCCCCTCCCCCCAGCCAGCCCTGACCCCAATGGGTCCCTACTACCCCAATCGGGTGGTGGGGCCCACCAGCCAATCACCCACGGCCCCTCCCCCCAGCCAGCCTGGCCCTGATAGGGCCCCGATCAGGGTGACCAGCCAACCTCCTGCCCTCTCCTCCTCCTGACACCCCACCCATGCACGATTCATACACTGGGCCTCTAGTTTATAATAGCAGTGTTGGCACATAAAGTAGTAGGTACTTAGTACCTGTTTATGCAGTGAGTGACATACTATAGTTGTTTCTCTAATTTGTTATAAAGTGGTTATTTCCTTTATTGAAGCAGTATACAGCTCTTTTGGGGGTTGGTGAGAACAGGTATTGGATAGTTCATTCATTCATTCATTCATTCATTCATTCATTCATTTTTATGCTTCTGGCTTTAGCGCCGTACTCCAGCTGCACTTTGTTTAATAAACATGTCAGATTTGCTAATAAGCTTGGCCTCTTTCTTTGTTAGCCCTTGTGCTATTATTTGGGTGGATTTGACTTCATAAATTTCTAGTCCATCTGCATAAAAACCAAAGATTTGATATTGATTATAGCCATAAAGATGTTTTCCACTGAGACATAAAGATTTTGTAATTGAAAAATTAAATTGTTACATATATCTCTCGAATCAAAAGACCCCCAATTTAAGAATTTCATGTTGTCCAAAATGGGTGCTCAGGTAGAGTTGTGACTCACTTCTGCTCCTTTTTGGCACCCACCAAAATTGCTGATGGCCCCTGTGACCTGTGGACTTTTCTTTTTTTTTCTGTAGCCAATGGTTTCTTTATGGCATTTTATCACCTGAAGTTCTATCAGGTATTTACTTGATTTACTGTCTTTTTCCTCTTCCAGATGTGAGCTCTCTTAAGGGCAAGAACCTTGTTTTTGTGTATTCACTGCTATATTCTCATTGCCTAGAATGATGGCATTTAATAAACATTTGTTGAATGAATGGCAGAGCAGAGGCCCAGAGAATAAATGAGTGACCTACCTAACATTATGGAGCCCTCTCAGAAGAACCAGCCATATGACCAGGTCCTGGCCCTCTCATTTGGCCTACCCCAGCACTGCACACATTCCCTCCTCCCCTCCAAACACGCAGTGGGGGCATGCTAGGTATGCTCTCCTAGCACCAAAGAGTTTCCCAAGGAGATTGAGGAACATGAGGATGCAATATGGAATCCTCCTTTCCCAGATGGGAGGGGCCGCTGTAGGGGTGATTTTGTGATGTGACACATAGGGTGACCAACCTGGTTTGCCAGGGGCCAAGGAATCTCCTGGGATGCGGGACTTTCAGTCTAAATGGGGAAAGTCCCAGTTAAACTGGGATGAATTGTCACCCTATGTGAAACAACATTCAGTGAACATCTGTGGTGGATCATTCCTCTGGGAAATGCTTTCAAGTGTTTTGAGTAGTAGACAGAAGAGACCTTAATGATTATTGAGTCAAGAGGTAATAGGCTCATATGTCTGCATAAAGCTGTGAGAAATTAGGACTATGGCAACAATTATTTGCCCCTTGTCAAAGGACGTGGCCACATCCTTGAGGGGAATGGTTACCTGTGGGGGATAAGAGCTCATGTGGCCAGATGGACCCATTTTTCAAGAGAAGCCTAAAATCTATGAATACATCGTGTGTGTGTGTGTGTGTGTGTGTGTGTGTGTGTGTGTGTGTGTGTGAGAGAGAGAGACAGAGAGACAGAGAGACAGAGAGAGAGAGACAGAGAGAGAGAGACAGAGAGAGAGAGAGAAATCTGATTTCTGATTTAGAAACATTGGCAACTGTTTTTTTTTTAAAAAATGTAAACATTATGCAATGTAACAAAATATAACTGCTGGCTTAGGCCACGGATTGGCAGTAGCTGATATAATCTGATGTTTCATTATTACACTGGGGACAACTGAGGCACAGAACACTGTGAGTACAGAGCTAGGAGTGAAGGGTCCAGACCTCTTGACCGAGAAGTTTCAATTTTTAAAAAAATTTCTATAAAGATTAGTTAATTTAGAAGGGGGAGAAGGAATTTTAAAGGAAAAAATATTAATTGACCACCTATTATGTTTCAGACAATTACTGAATAATTTCGATGTATAAAGTCACACTCAATGTGTACAACCCTTTGAGTGTGTTACTTCATTTCTCTGTGCCTATTCCCTTGTGTGTAAAATAAAAATAATAGCAGGTAAAGATTAAAGGATTTAATTCATATGAAGTGCTTAGAACCAGATAGTCAGCTTGTGTTGGCTCTCATTGTCACTGAGGTGGGAGTTATTATCAGTTATCCTCATCTGACATGTGAAGAAACTGACTTCTCAGAGGTTATCTAACTTGCCCATGATTATAGCGAGAAATCAGAACCAGGATTTGAACACTGATTGTCTGATTATAATTACAGGGGTCTTCTCCTGTATTCCCCCTTCCTCATACCAGTAGGCTGGTGTTATACATTCAAGGTAAGAAAAACAAAAACGGCTCATTTTGCTCTTATGGTAATTATTATACAGACCATCAAGGTCAGAAGTTAAGTCCTCTGCAATGATGGAAGAGAAAACATTACACAAATAAAAATGGTGGCGAATAAAAATAATTTCTCCTTGGGCATTCATTATGCAATTTGGGGGGCAGGTAATTTATCTCCCTAATTATGTTTTGCTTAAGCTGATTTTAAAATTAGTTTGTTTACCCTGAGCACACTGATTAGCATAACAGGAGGGAGAGGTAGCTTAGAAACCTTGTGGGTGGTAGAGGGAAGGTATCTCGAGATTTGGGAGGATTTCCATGGATAATTTTCATGTAGCTATCGGAAGGTAGAAGGTTAATAAGTTGATGGTGTTTGAGTGTAAATAATTATTGTGATTTGTTGTTGGGAGTTTTTAAATATGTATAAGGCTAAATATTACAGACCCTGAGAGTTGGGCCTCATTTCTTGTTTATTCTTAAGTGCTAAGAGTTCAGATATTCAAGGTAGGTAAATCAAACAAGGATATGGAAATGAAGGACTAGCCTAGCGAGGGTGACCCCAGGAGTTTCTTTTCAATAGGTATCCAACAAAGATTAAATGCCTATTATACACCTTGAATTATGCCAGGAGCTGAGGATACCAAGATGAATAAACTCATTGTCTTAGCACAATCTGTTAAGGAAAACAGACTTGTAAACAGAGACATCATAGCCCAGAGGGTCAGGGCCATAAAAGAAATAGGAAGAGGGTGAGGGAGCAGAGAAAAGAAAGTGCGGTCTGCCTCAGGGAGTCAGGAAGGATGGCACCTCCCTCCCTCCCTCACTGTCCCTCTGCCTTGCTCTGTTATGGGGGTGAGAACGCGGGGAACCCTAGCAGGCTCAATGTCAGCTGATTTTTTCTGCTGGTTCTGCCAAGGAGCGGCAAAGGTGACCAACTGGAGGAAAGGGAAGAGGAAAAAGTCAGGGTATCTCTTTCATTTCTTCTCTGTCTTGAGTTGCATCTTCAAAATCTTCATAAGCATCCACCATGACTCCATCTCCGACTTGGCAGTCCCGAGGGGTCCAGCTTCAGCAGGGTGGTCACAGCTCGGGGACTCGGGGAACCTCCTCCAATTGCCCCTCCCGCCCAGGAGTGGCCGCAGCTGCTTGCTGGTAATGATCTCTGGCTTACCTCACTGTGACCTGGTTGGTGGCTCAGTTTTTCCATCCCCTGTGTAACCAACCCCTACCCTACATTCACAATATTTGGATACAGACCGTTTCTGTATTTCTGGGTGAGCTATGATAGAGACCTCCCGCAGTGGCTGATACCTGAGTTGGCTCTTAAAGGAGGAGGAGAAATTTGCTAGGTCCAGGTCCAGGGAAGATGTGTCCCAAGTACACGTGGCGGTGTGAGATACTTGTGGGGGGATTTAGGAGGGATAGACCACCATGGCAGTGGAGAGCCCCTAAAGATGTCCAGAGAGGAAATGCAGTGTTTAGGTATTTTAGAAAACACACCTAACTCTGCTCAGTACAGACTGGTTAAAAAAAAAAAAAAGTACCAGGGTGAGCATGAAACCTATTAATAGACGATCACAAGGATTCACGCCAGAAGCCATTGAAGCTGGAACCATAACAGCTTCTGGGTAGAGTAGATATGGAGAGGAGAGGACACACTCCAATAGCCTACTCTTAACTAACTCCAAGAAGAGAAATTTCTTACTTCCTGGCACACAACAGGCACTCAGTAAGTATTTGTTGAACGAATTAAAATTCCAACAACTTATTTGTGTTATAAAACCTCAGTTGTATCCATGCTTGCCCTCCTCACCCAGACCCCTAGGTGCCATGTTAGTATCTGACCTGTCCTGTGGAGCCTGGGGCATGAGGCCTGCAGGGTTCTGCCTCCTCTTTCTAGGACAGCTTGGGGGTCAGGCCACTCTAGAGCAGCACTCGCTCTGGTCAGTGTTCCTCCCCATTAGAGCCATTCGGTCAGCAGGTATTTACCAAACACGTAGGTACGTACAGCTGGCATGTATATAACAGTACTTGCCACATGTCAGGCACTATGCTAACCCTTTCCATGCTTTTGTTTCTACCCTCATAACAGCTTCGTGGAAAAGTGCCACTTTTGCCCTCATCTTACCAATAAGGAAGACGCACAGAGGCCGAGTCACTTTTTAAGGTCACCCAACCAGTAAGGGGCAGAGTTGGAATTCATACCCTGACTCTGGAGTCCAGGTTCTGAGACACGAGGGATATAAAGAAATGTAAGACAGCCCGGCTGGCATGGCTCAGTTGTTGAGCATTGACCTATGAACCAGGAGGTCACGGTTTGATTCCCAGTTAGGGCACATGCCCGGGTTTCGGGCTTGATCCCCAGTGTGGGACGTGCAGGAGGCAGCAGATCAATGATTCTCTCTCTCTTATCGATGTTTCTATCTATCTCTCCCTCTCCCATTCTCATTAAAGTCAATAATATATATATATGACAAATATATAATATAACAAATATATAATATAATATGACAAATAATGAGAGTCATAATATATATATATATGACCAATCTGTGGGGAGGAAAGACATGAATACATAAAGAGTAAACTTTGATGCTAAAAAATGTATAGTAATTCAAGGCAACAAAAGACAAGCTGCCAAAACCAGAATGGTTATTGCCAATATAAATGGTAGGGATGATGTGAGAGACCATTTCAGAGTGGGGTAATCAAAGGAGGCTTAAGGAAGGAGGTAGGCTTTGACTTGTGGTTTCCTGCTAGTTGAGGAGGCATGCTGAATTCCTCTGAAACAATGCAAGAACAACTTGGAGGTCACTAGTGCACGACTGCACATTACAACAGGAAATTAAAACACTTTATACAACTATCACGTGTAATTTTCTGGCCTTTTTTAATGTTAAAACTAAAATAAAAACATTACAGTTTTAAATCTATTTGAAATACTTCTCAAAAATGTTAGCAAATTACCCCAATAACATTTATTGATATTCTGTCCCTCCCCTCCCACAATTTAAAAGGCCATGTTTATTAAATATTAAAATATTTGTAGATATTTGGGTCAGTTCTGGTTCTTTCATTCTGTTTTCCAGCCTTGGGAAGGGCTAATTATTATCAGCTAATATCTTTTCTGCTTTTTACCCTGTGGACACTGTCCTGTCTCTTCTTTCTCTCTCCCTCTCCCCCCCTTTCTTTTTTTCTTTCTCTCTCTTTCTCCCAATGATAGGTTAAATCTGATTATGTTCTCCAAGCCGGCCAACTTTTCCCCACCAAATTATCTTGATGTTATCTTTGGGTTTAGTAAGAATATCCATTCCCGCCCCCTCCCCCCATTTATTGATGAATAATTGAAAAATATATTTATATATATTCAAAACTTACCATGTAATGATTTTATATACATATATATTGTGGAATGATCACCAAGATCAAGTTTATTAACACTCTTATTGCCTGTGAGAATCTTCTTGATTTTAATATTGAAGTCATGTTTACTTGGTGAGAGTAATATAGAAACAGAAGTATTGAAGCTAATGGGAGGCTAGTCCATTACCATCCAGTAATTCAGTGGCCCTGGTTTCACTAATGAGTAGAGAGAAAAATGAGTCACTTTTTCAAATTGCAGGGTTCTAATTTGTAAATTGCCTTTCCCAGGAGACAAGTCTATAGGTGGCCCCCAAAGAATTATTAACTATTCACAGTATTTCTTAGTGGTAATTGGCTTATTTGCACAAAAAATTGATTCCCATATTTGCTTTAACCAGAACTAAGGACTAAATATACTTGACTTCAAATAAAGAAGGCAAATTAAAATCTTACTCATAGGAAACTTACATTAAAATGATTTCTGTCTTACCTTTCAAAGTAGCCATTTACCCATGATGCAGACATATAAATAAACAAGAGAAAGACAAACAGAATACCTGCTGGATTCAGTTTTGTGGTGGGCATGAGAGTCATGAATAAAATTATGAGGACCCTAAATTAACACAGCAGCTTAGAAGGAGAGGGCATTGGCGATCCAGCTTGCATAGCATTCCCTCTCAGCGTAATGTCTGTATATTTCTTTTGTCTTTTGGGCGATTTTGCTTTAGTTTCTTTAATTATAGGATTCCTACCTAGGGTGCCCAGGTGGCTCAGTTTAAGTAATGACAAGAACATTTTTCAAAGGCTGTTATGCTTTATCAATGTAAGGTGTCGTTGTGCTTCTGAAAGTGTAAGTATATTTGATTATCAACTGTAATCTGTTTGCTGATTGAGGGAGGGACTTTGAAAAAATGTCTTCATTTCCCCTCAACCACTAACAGTTTGGTACAACATTTTCCAGTCACAGTTGGTAAAACAAAAACTCTCACTTACAAGGATATAATGAGGAGTTTTTTTTCCCCAATTCCTTGGGTCTGGCCCAAGGACTGGGTAAGCAGCTGTTTTGCAAAAGCTGTCCTCTCTCCTTTACCTCCAGTTGGCCAGCACATTAATGAGGCTTAATGTCATCCAGTTTTTGTGTGTGTGTTTTTCTTTTTTTATTAATCTTTATTGTTCAGATTATTACAGATGTTCCTCTTTTTTCCCTCCCCTCCACCATCCAGTTTTTTTAGTGAGGATTTAACCCATAGTCTCATAAGAAATCGTTTCGATGTTCATGGTATGTGGGTTCACATTTTAAGATTCCCCCCTCTGTTTTACAGGCCGAGCTTCAGCACTGCTAGCTTTCCCCACTGGTCACGTGGCCTTGTCGCCCCGTGGCCTTGTGTCTTCTTTGTATTCTGATGTCATTTGTTAAGAACACTGAAGGTCAACCTCTAATCGTACTTTCTAGGAAATAAGTTGTCTACGTGGCCAAGATGAATCTCTAAATAGCTCAATGCCATGGAATCGATGGAGAGCTACCATGAGAGTCCTTGGAGGAGGAAGAGAGAGAGGATAGCACATGGGTCAACTTCCGATGAAAATAATGGGCACATTGTGCTTTCTACCTTTGTAAGGAAGACATTTTCAAAACCTGCTGGCACGATGGGGCCTAATTCCAGCACTTTTACAAGCTGGCTGGTGGGCAAGGGTACGTTAGATCGTATCTATATCTTGGGCCCCTTTTGTTCATAATGGGACTAGTAACGCATGTGTTATCCTAAAAGCTATATGCGATAATAAATGTGATAGGGTTGTAAAGTGCAAAACACTGTGTATTCTTTTAAGGATGATGCCCTTTGACTCACTCACTTTGGAAAAAAAAAAAAGTTAAGTGTCTTGAGAACCAGAGGACTGTGCTATAGTTTGACTTCTACTTTCTTAGCCTTTCCCCCAACTCTTCTAGTTTGTGTCTGCAAAAAAAAAAAAAAAAAAGTCTAGAGTGGAGGGCAAACCAAACGTCTCCTAGCTTTGAAGTCAACTTGTGGGACCAAGTGGTAAGAGATGGTATGCACAGTAAAGTAACCTTACCTGAAAACATTCTATTGGCTGCTGCTGCTTCCCTCATACTCAGAACCCCAACCCCCATCCCCAGGCTAGCAGACTCCCCAGGATTGTACTGGAGTTAACAGTTCACCCAAGCAGAGTGTGTTGACTATATAGTGTGTGTGTGTGTGGGGGGGGGTGGGCAGGGGGGGATGGTGGTGGTGGTGGTGGTGATGGAGTCACAGGTATCTCTGGTGGGGGAGGGACACAGCGAGTGACTTGAGAGTGTCAGAAGTGGTCTGGGCAGAGTGGCTTTGGGAAGGCAGAGGCAGAGCTTTTGGGAGGTTCTGCAGACCTCGCCCCACATCCATGAAGTTGGATATTAGCACTCCTAGGTGACTACAGGCCTGGTCCTGAGTCCACTGGGGGGCAAAAGAGTGTTATGTCGATAAATGCTTAACAACTAGTTTGGGGTGGGGGTCAAAGGAGCAATAAACAAAGCCTTGATTTTGTACTGTTTACCAAATTCTCTTGTGTAAATACTCCCATCACCATGGCTGACTTAAAGCTACCAGTGTGATGTCACTGAACAAGGAGTTGGGAAGAGAGGGGCAGTAACACAGGGTATGTAGTACTCTCCCCATAGAGATCCAATGGACATAAATGGCTTCAAGTGCATAAGAAGAGTAGAAGTAAGAAATGATTAGGGAGGGATGTGGTTTAAGTATCAACGGCCTTTGTTTTTAATGTGATTTATTTATTTTATGCCTGTAAATTTAACTTTTAATAATGTCAGTGTTTTACAACCATCTGGCAAAATTCCTGGGATTTTGACACTCAGCTCTCATGAGCCAGTACAAGCTGGCTCCCATACACCCTGGATCCATAGGAGGAGAACCGAATGCTCAGTGAGTCAGGGGAACATTGACCTCTAAGGAGAGTTCAAGGCTCCTGCCTCCGACTTTCCCCTCCCCTGGCAGGAGAGGAGCCTAAAATGGGTCTGAGGCTTCTTTAACCACCACCACAACAAAGAATACAGCAAAACCCCACACCTTCACCCTGCTGGCATAACATTTTCATTTCACCTCATATTTAACCCATATCCGTCTAGCAGATAGAAAATCTGGTGGGAAGGGTTATAGGAAGAGTGAGTTTTGAGATGTAAGGAAGATGAGAGCGTGGACAGTGTCCAAACAGACAGGGACTATCATAGAAGGTTCTGGAAGCCACCTGTGGTATTCAGATGCTGGATGCTTAGGTTGGGGAGAGGATGCAGGGGAGATGATGGGAGGAAACCAACTCTTTACACTTCACAACTCTGTCCTGGGCCAGTTCTGGCTGGATCTTTAAAGAACAGTGTGTCCTCATGAGCTTCTTATGGTAAAGGAAAAAACTGTCTCAGAAACACATCTTATAAAATAGGTCTCCCAGAAATCAGGCCACGGAGACATCCTCAGCGGCCATAATGGGACACAAAATGAGAAGTGCCTGAGGTGTAGGTGCTACCAAATCCAGCACCACTGAGTTCACATGGAGAAGAAAATGACCAAATGCTATTTCAGTCCATTATCAGTCCAATCTACTTCCTGAGTGGAGCAGAGTTAGAAATCTAGTTCTAAAAATAACACTGTAATTTGTGACCTAGAATAATCACACCTATCTAAAGCCAGGTTAAAGTGCATGCTTGCGTGTGTGCGCACAACAGTAATCTCTTTCCCATTTTATATTTTCTTTCCAGGCAGCAGATGCAGTGCTGGAGAATGGGGGTGGGGCGGGGGGAGGGTCCAGTGCTGTGCAGCCCCTTCCAGGGCTGCTTCAAGCAGTGCCGGAGAACCCCTACGCAGGCCCAGCCAGGCAGCCAGGAAGTGGTGGATGTGTCTTAAACTTATCTATTGGACACCAAAGGTCACTCTCTTTTCCTTCACTCTGCTGCTGCTAATCACATCCTTCACAGATCAGACTAGAGATGGCTGGTGTTGGGTCATGCTCGTGACAGGGACAGTCCCCAGCACAGAGGAGAGTTCCACAATGCTTGTTGAATGTAGTGTTTTCAGAACAGAGAGGTAACCTCTGAGTGCTTGACTCGCAGCATGTGTATTGGGAAAGACTCCACCGTTATCCTAGGTGCAATTGATACGCCCTAAGAGTCAAGGCAAAAAAAAACAAATATGGGAGATACCACCCTGTACCTGTGCTAACAGTAAGTGGTTTATTCATAAGTGTGCACAGCTTGTCAGCATTCCTCAGTGTGCGGTTGTTATTGTTGTTAATCCTCTCCCAAGGATATTTTCCAGTGATTTTTAGGGAGAGTGGGAGAGAGAGGGAAAGACAGAGAGAAACATCAATGTGAGAGAAACATATCAATTGGTTGCCTACTTCATGAGCCCCGACCAGGGTCCAGGCTGGGAAGGAGCCTACAACCAAGGTACATGCCCTTGACCGGAATCAAATCTGGGACAACTTTGGTCTGCAGGCCGATGCTCTATCCACTGAGCCAAACCGGCTAGGGCCCTCTGTGTTTTGAAGGCAGACATCCTGTGATGACAAAGATGTGTTAGAGTGTACACCAGACAATGTTAATTTTGGGCTTTGGGGTACAGGGATACGAAACACTTTAAGAAAAATCAAATGGAGGGGAGGGGGGAAATAGCTAGATTTATAAAGAGAGAACTTTGTTGGGGGAGGGAGTTTGTCCCACAGAGTTACTTACCATTGGGTTCTCATAGATCGTCCTATTCCAGAATATGCCTGAAATAGGAATCACTATCCCAAGGCTGATTTGCACACCACTTTGCAGTGGCACATATAAGTTAAGGGGGCAGTGGAGACACCATCTGTACCAGCCCTGTCCCTGGCAAGGGGGCACTCGGATCTCCCCTCCTGCATTCTCTGTTCTCTCCTCCTGAAAGAGAAACGTCCTCTCAACTTATTCCCAGGAAGTCTGGTGAAGGGACAGTCTGCCCCTGAGAACAGACATTTGGGTGGGAGAATATAGGCTGGGGGAGGCTGAGGGCACGAGGGGAAGGAATTGTGACATCTGCTAAAAGTGCCTCTTGCATGCCCAGGAAACACCCAGCACAGGGAGTGAGGCCCACCCGGTGGGACTGTTCCCCCAGGGCTCCCGGAGAATCTCGAGGGAAAAAGAAACATGGTCCCCACAGCGTCAGAGCCCCCACCTGTGTACACTACCCCATTCCCACCACCCAAGAGGGTAAATTGAGCTGCATATTTGATGATGAGGAAGCGAAGTGGAATGTGAGAATCCTCATTACTGACGTCAAGCTTGCTTTTCATTTTATTTATACCCCTGACATTGTGACACAGGATCTAATTTTCCATTGTATTTTTTCCTCTGTTAAGACCTGAGTGATGACAAGTGAATTTGAGCCTAAGCCTGGAAAACAGTATTTTAAATGTGAAGCCAGGGTCCTTACAGGATTGGTGTCTATGTCTGTCTTCCCACCTCCCTGCCCCTCTTTTGAACCTCTGAACTGTCATCAAAAAGGGCAAAAAGGGTCAGGCTCCCACAGGGCATGTCTGCTGAGGAGTCAGAAGTCGAGGCAGGCAGTTGTGCACTCCCCGCTGGTGTCAGGCTGTTCCTTCCTGGCATGGGTACTGGAGGGAGGCCAGGGAGCAGTGAGGCTGCACGGCAACCTTGGCACAGAGCCCTGGCGGCTGCCCGGGCATGAAGCTGGGCTCTGGCACCAGGAGCGTGGCTCCAGCTACCTGGCCCAGAACCACCTGTGCAGGGACCACTCCACTGTTCAGGTTCTGGTGGGGCCCCACTCCTTCTGGCCCCCCCAAGGAAGGGCAGGTTTAGGAGCAGAGACGTATCTGGAAGGAATGGCAGGAACAATTAGGGGACACTGGAGCAAAGGTAGTTATGTCAGCCGTCGGGGGAGTCGGGGGTGGGTGGGGAGGGCATGCCTAGGATGGAGGAGAGAGTGGTGCATGTGTCCAGCATGTGGACAGAGCGGCCTTCACCCCAGCTTCTTGCTCTGCTGGGGGACTAGGGCTGCATTCAACCATATAACCAGTCTCCCTCCATTACTTCCTATGGCAGTGGTCAGCAAACCGCGGCTCGTGAGCCACATGTGGCTCTTCTCTTTGGCCCCTTGAGTGTGGCTCTTCCACAAAATACCACGTGCGGGTGCGCACATACAGTGCGTTTGAAACTTCGTGGCCCATGCGCAGAAGTCGGTTTTCGGTTCTCAAAAGAAATTTCAACCGTTGTACTGTTGATATTTGGCTCTGTTGACTAATGAGTTTGCCGACCACTGTCCTATGGCCTCAGACCCAAACCATTGTCTGTAAGGTGCGTCCTCACCCTGAAACGAAATCTCTGCCTTGGTCCTCACACACCTGCCCTATTTCAGCAGGGCCTCCTGCAGCCAGCTTTTCAATAATGTTTGTCAGCCTCTGACCCCAGAGAAATCTCAACTTCCTTATACTCAGTTCGGAAGATGTTTGTTATTCAGGATTCTGATGGAGAGGCCTGATAAGAGGGGCCTAAGGCCTTCCCAGTTAGTAAACTAACAGTCTGAGGCTTTAAAAACCAAGAAACACAAGCACAGCCACGCCCTGAGAGGTGGCATAGTGCCAACTCCTGGCACCTGAAATCTTCCAGGATATTTAGAAAAGGGTGTCAGTGAGTTTTCTCTACATTTCCTTTGGATGCTTGTTTGTTCTGTTTTGTTTTTGAAACAAAGGTTTCCCGTAGCACCAATAAAATCTGATCTGTGTTTTATTGAATATACTGTAGTTTATATGCTTGACTTGGTGTTGCCTTCGACTTCTGTGTCCCTTTTCTCAGTCACTTTAGGTAAACATAGTACAAATACAGGGTGGGAAGCCAGAGGAGGGAACACCTTCAAAGCTGTCCTCCTGGTATCTCACCTCCCACTGCCCACAAGTGGAGGAGTTGCTTGGGGAGGAAGGGCTGTCTTCATGCAACAGTGTAGGGCCAGGCCTTGGGAATTCCATCTGCAGCAGTCCTCCATAGACCCAATAATGAAAGCCTGTGTCTGTTTGATCAGCCTATCTCAAATCCTTCCTGTGGGCAAGTATATCAAGTGCTTTCTACTGGGTGCTGGGGTGGAGGTGGGGCCATGGGTGAGGAGGTATGAATGAGACACGGGCCATTTCCATCAGCCAGAAAGTACAGAATGAACTTAACCTTCTGACCACAGGAAATAAAGGTAGGTGGTAAGGAATCACTAAGTGGATCCCATGGCCTCAGGATATACTGGAGGAGATCTGGATTCCATACTGGGATGCAGGTATCAATTAGAACTCCCTTTACCATATCTCTTTTGGAGGGTTGTTTGGAACAAGTGCAAGGAATTTGTTATTAGCTCTCTGATTTGGGGAAGCTTCTTAAACTTCCTGAACCTCAGTTTCCACATTTGTAAAAGGGAGGTTATACTGGGCCTGCCACATAGAAGTATTGTGAGGGTGAATGAGATGAGGAAGACAAAACACTCTGTGGCATCAAGCACATAGTGGGGGCTTCCTCCACTTCTCCATTCGGACTGGGGCTTGGAGAGCCCCACGGAGGGTCTGCTTTTAAGTCTTAGCCCAGCTAGGTGGTTCCACCTCTCTGAGTTTTCTTTGTGACAAGCTTCAAAGGTTAGGAATTTGAATACCGACTGAACAGATATGACTGTGCTGATTAAGATATGGTGGGCCCGGGACTCTGGGGCACAGTGGGAAGAGAGGAATTCATGAGCAAGTGCTAGAAAAAACTTGCCAAGGGACATGGAAACATGGCTGGCCTGATCCTCAGTGTGCTCTCCCAGGGGGAGCTGGTTTGGGGATGGGGCTGCCCATGCCAGGACCACTTTTGCCTTAAGTCTGCCTTGGAGGTTCAGGTGACCCTGATTTTGTCTTGGGGTTGAGGGAGGAACATTGAGGTATGGTTTATGGCACATAGCACACATTATCCTCAGCCCCTGTCATGGCCTCCAGCTGCCCACAATCCTCTGGGTGCTGTCCTGGCTGTTCCTGTGTACTGTGCAGACTTGGCTAGGAAAAGCATTGTGTGATGCTGTTGTTGAGAGGCTCTCACAGGGCTGTTCCATAGACTATCAAGAGTAAAGTCTGTATATTAAAAATTATTTTTCTGATAAAATTGAAAGCCAAACATCTTACCTGTCTGACCAAGCCCAGGTGGAAAGTGAAGCTTGATTCTGTATCATACACATGAGACCTGAAAGAGAAGAACGTTAACGGGTTAACAGAGACAGTGAGGCATCTGTGCTGGCTTCAGAGTGCTCACAAGCCACTGAGAATCTGAAAATCTCAGAGAGCTAAGAATTTGGATCTCTTCCTTCACTAAGTTATTTACCTACGCTACTGATAAATAACTAATTGTTTTAGCTGATTTTCCCACCTCTGATTGTCCCGCCTCTCCCCTCATATACTAGTATTGTTTCTCAGCAATGGAAAAGAGAGAAAGGCTGTGACACAGGAAGTCGGGGTGATCTTCACTCTGGACAGTGAGTGAATGAGGTGTGGCTGTCTTTTATGCTCTCTGTTTCATGGCTGGAGGTGGAAGTTCATGAACCTCAAGAAGTACTCTTGGGTCTCACAGCCAGGTTGGCTCAGGAGCAAGGTATGGTTAGGAAAAACTGACCAACAGATGAGCATTGATTGAGAACCTACTGTGTGGCAAGCACAGTATAAGGCTTTGGGTAGGCATGGCCCCTGCCTTTATAGAACTCAGAGTCTGGTGAAGAAGATAGATTTTAAACAAACACACCAACAGTTATATAATTTGTAGATTGTGATAAATGGATAGCGATAATGTGGGGATATAATACAGACTGGGGAGCTGTGGTCAAGATAGGTCTCTCTGAGCAGGTGATGGTTAAGATAGAGCCTAGAATAGTGATTCTCAAATTTTAATGTGCATCAGAATCCCCTGGAGACTGTTCAAAAAACAGGTTTCTGGGTCCCACCCCCAGAGCTGCTGCTTTTTGATTCAGTGGGTATGAGGTAGGTCCCAAGAATTTGCATTTTTAATCAGCTGCTTGGTGATGCCAAGACTGCTGGTTTGGAGACCACACTTTGAAGATCACTAGCCCAGAGAATCGGTAGGAATTAGCCAGGTGAAGAGAGTGGAGGAAGAAGGTCAGCCCAGCAGAGGAAGCAGTGTGTGTGAAAACCCCAACGTGGGAAAGATGGGGGTGAGGAGCTTCAGGTAATGGAAAGTTCATTGTGCCTCAAGGCAGTGAACTAGTGGACCAGTAGCTTGAGGTGATGTTAGAGATGAACCTGACCCATGTCCCCATCCTGAAACTCATTCCAACAGAGCCACCTCCAGTGGTGTCTAAGAAGAATGGTTCCATTGACCCTTGGAGATGCTCTGATGTCTAATAGAACTGAGCTAACCCTGAGATTTTGTGAGGATTTAAAGTGATAAGGTATGTAAGGGGCTAAGCACAGAGTAAGTGCTTGGTCCATTCTAGTTTTCTTTCCTCTCTCCATTCCCTGACTTGGCACATTACCTATTCTCAAGTTCACTATTTTAGCTATAAGAGAATATGTTCCTGAATTGATGTTGAGGTGCTATCCTGTAGCAGCAAGCCTACATAGTTACTGTGAAAGTGACCCATGATACCTAAACTGGGATCCAGTTAAATAGTTGGCACCACTTCAGAAGAGCAGCGGTGTGTGTGTGTGTTTTCCTCCATCTTATGAATTCATAAATGTCACAGTATTTTAAACTGAAGAAAGCATGGGTTGGATTTCTGGAGCCCAAGTGTGCAATTGGCATTTAGCCAATTCAGTTCAGAGACCACTCTTTGAACGCCCACTCTGTCCCAAGTACTATGCTAGGTGAGAGGAAGACAGGTAAGTGATGGAGACTGGGTCTCTGCTTTTGAGGAGTTCCCAGCCTCACAGGGAGAGAGACACATAAATAACATGGAGCAGTGGGATAAAAGCCACAAGAAAAGTCTGTACAAAGGGCAATAAAAACTCAGGAGAGAGAACAGTTCTGCCTGGGAAGGCAAGAGAAGGTCACAGACAGAAAGTAACATCAGAGCCAAGCCTGGAAAGGAAGCATCTAGAGAATGAGCACTGAAGGGTAAATGAACAAATCTCTTTTAAGAACCTTTTTTGTTATTGTTTTAAGCTCTGACCTAAATCATCATTATGAGCCTTTGGAAGATACATGGCCACATGGTGTTGAATTTGATTTTAAGTATTGCATAAACCGTTTTATATGGAAACAGTCTGAAAATATTTCTCCTCAAATATAGTGCCATTTGCTTTTATGAATTTACTATTTCTGGATGAAAATGTGAAATATGGTTTGGTTTTTTTGAAACTCAGAAAAAATTATATCACCAGCCCAAGTGAAAATAATTCACTCATTCATTCATTTAGTCAGTCAACAAATATTTAGTTAGAAATTTCCATTTTTGAAGCACTGCAATAGGTCCTTTTGGGGCATGGCCTGCCCTCAGGGCTCTTCAAGGCTCGGGAGTGAGAAAAATGCCTGCACACAAATAATTCTAACACAAGGAAGTGGTCAGGGAGATAAATGAGTACAAAAAGGCTCCTGGTATCTGTAGAAAACAGCTACTTTCTGATTGGGATAATCGTGGAAAGCAAAGTGTGACTATTTATGGAAGCCACCACATTAGGCTTTGTAAAGTGGGGACGGATTAGACATATAAAAATGAGTGTGGGGGGAGACTTTCCAAGCAGAGGAAGGTTTGTGCACAAAGCGGCTGGGGGAGGTACTTGGAAATAGCACTTTGTCCTAACGAGGGGTACGCCTTAGGGAAAGAGCTGGAATAGGTGGCTGTCAGCTTACAGCCAAGTTTGAACTTGATTCTACAGGCTATCACCTCTTGGAATTTGAAACGCCAAGCATTTGTCACTTGGTTCCTTGTACACTTATTTTAGTTGGCATCTCAGTCCTGACCTTCATCTTGACATAATTTTGCCCAACCCATACGATATATTTTTTTAGAAATCCGTCCTTATATGCCGATAGTAGTAGTAAAATCACAGCACGGCTCCAAATAGCCATGAAGGCCACAGATTGAAAGACCCTTTTCTTTAGGAATTTATGTCCACGTCTGGAGTTTGAAAGAGATGGCTTTTGTATCAGAGTCCCTTTGGGAAACAGATGAAGGCTTGTCCTACACAGCAGTGGATGCTTGTGGGCTGGGATAGTACAGTATCCCTGGGCTCTGAGAGTCAGGAAGTTGTTACCCCGCCTGGGCCAATGGTAACACCCCTGAGCTGGTGGTAATGGGCAAGGGACAGCAGACACTGGAACTTGGAAAGAGCTCTGTGTCACAAAGGCGGGACACAGCCACTGCCTATGCTCCAGTCTCATGTTGGTGCCTCCCATTGGCTGAACCCAACTGACTGGAAGCCAGGGCAAGGAGCCAACTGATGTATTTATTACCTGCAGGTCTGCCTCCCAGGACATAGGGTTGGGGGAGGAGGTATGGAGAGCTCATTTGGACGGGCAAACAGACCATCCAGCACAATCCTCTTTAGCTTTAATATTTATGATTCCGACTACAGTAAGCCTTCGTTTAACAAATGTGTTTCAGACACCCACGTGGCTCTCAGAAATTTATAAAAACTAAGGAACTCAGGGAATTGATGGCTGGATGAATCGGTAGATGGTGAAGGAGTCTCTGGCTGAGATGGCTCACCAAATAGGAGCTCGACTAGATTGCAAGGCCAGTGAACACAGGGCTAGGCCACTCGGGCCTCGGTGCCCAACCCTGTGCCTGGAGTTTAGTGGACCCCAATTAGTGTTTGCCTGCATAATGAGACAGATGAAACAACAAACACACCAAGCAACATAAAATGTGCGTCTGGGAGTCTTAGGTGAGGAGAACCCAAAGTTAGGGCCAGGAGCTAACATTTTTTTAGTGCTAGGAGAAGCAGATGATGACTGTGTTTGTTTTTCTGCTTCTACTACCTTTTAGGCTAGAGTTTCTAGCACCTCTCAAGGAACAAAGGCCATTGAATGATGTTGGGGAGATAAAAGAGAATCTTTCCTTCAAATCTTTCCAGTCACTTAAAAGGGCAACATGACTCCTGCATCCCAACTTCAGTTGATTCATTCACTTATTCTTTCAGTGAACATTTATTGAGTGCTTATGTTGTGCCTGGGAATTAAAAAATAAGGCAGAAATAGCCTCGAGGAGTGTAGTCCTGCAGGACGAACTGCAGTCCTAGTACTGGCTGGGGGGACCAGGTTGCTGTGGGAGCCACGGAGGACTTACACAGGCTGGCTCTCAGAGCAGTAAGTTGCGTCCCAAAGGACTTTTCCACCTGTTTGCTTTATTGCTGGCTTTCCTGGCCACCCAATCAATAAGGAAGAAAGTAAGTAGTGATTTGTAATGCAAATTCCTGGCTGAGATAACACTTTGACGCAGATGCATTTACACCAAAGTGCTTTAAGCTAATCAGTGAACCCAGGTGGAGGGTACAGGACTCCACCCTTCCAGAAGAAGAGCAAGAGGTCGGAGTGTCTGGATTAGAAATATGGGTGTCTGGGTTAGAGAGAGGAGAGAACAGATAAGGAAGAGGCTGGGGGCTGCCTAGACCTCACTGACTAGAATTTTTTTTGAAGGCTCAGTGCTATGTACCTTTAACTTTTTGCAAACAAATGGAAGGTATATGAGGAGATTTGTTTATTCCCACTTGTTTGTTTTAGCCCCTGGCAACGAAACCATATGGGGTACAAGGTCTCAGGAATGTTGTATGGGCCTGCCTGATGCATATTAACACTAATCCACCTCATTTATGAAGGTGGGTTTGCTCCTTTTAAAGTATAGGCTGTTTTGTTACAAAATTGCTTCATTCCCAGTGGTTTTGGTAATCAAGATGTTCTTGCTTTAAATGTGAGCACTAAAAACGGTGTGGGGGATAAGTTAGGAGGAAGAGCCAAGCAGAAAAAAGAAATAGAATCTTCTCAAAATCTAAGGGGCAAAGGTTTCTTAATTCATCTATATTACCCCCTTTAAAAAAGCCTGCTAGTGTTGTGAGAATTTGATTAAAATGTGTTAATTCTCAGATAAATTTGGGAAATAGAAGTGTGTGTTGTTTTTTTTAACTTACGCCCTCCTCCCACCACTTCATTTTTTAAAGTAGGAAAAAACTTTCATCCCCGGAAAGTGTTGCTAAGTTTGTGTGTGTGTGTGTGTGTGTGTGTGTGTGTGTGTGTGTGTGTAGAGATCTATTTCATTTTCTAGAAGAACAATTACTTCTATTAGGGAGTAACTCTGTTCATTTGCAGTACTTAAGGTAGTTAGAGTTTTGAGGTCCTTGTCTTGGAAGAAGTTATGCTGGGACCAAGCTCTGGTCAGAGGGAAGATTATTTTACCTTCTGACCATTTGCTGAAGTCTCCTATGTCAAATCCTCTCTGTTCACCTCTTTCTTGGGTCTTTGATGCTAGAGCCTTAGCTCTATGGCTCACCGTTTCCTCTTTTACCTGTCTATTGATGACGCCTAAATTTTTAGCTCCAACCCAAACATTTCCCATGACCTGCAGACCTGTGTCCTCTTACTTACTAGACATCTTTCTGGTGTGTTCTATGAGCTACTCAAGCCCAGTATATTAAAAACTGCTCACCAGAGTGCTCGCTCTTGCCAGACCAGTACCTGTCTATGTGGGAGATACTAGCATCCAAGAGTCGTCACCCACTCACAGCCCATTGGTCCCCAGGTCCTGTTCTATCCCTGAATTTCTCTGCTGTTCTTCTGTTCCTTTCCATTCCTAAGGCCAGTGCTTGACTTCAGGCTCTCCTCAGCTCTTTCTGGGTTATTATTAATTATCTCTCTATCCCCATAAGTCTTCTCCAACCCATGCTTCCCTCCACCATCAGATTTACCTTTATAATGTTCAAATCACCATGTCTATTCCTCCTGTAAAATCTTTCAGGACTTCTCTGCTTCCCAGCTCTTCATGCCAGCAGATGATTTGTTAAATAGTTTCCTTCTCTTTGATGGTTTTCCTCCTACCACATGGACCACCGCTCCTGAGGCTCCTCCTTGCTAGCATTTCCTACCTGTAAGAGTTGGCAGGCCCGAATGTGGTTTTCCTGCCATCTTCCCCTTTCTGATTACACCCCACCCCCTTAGGTGACTTTTCTGCCCCTATTGCTTACAGCAGCATCTATACACTGATAACTTCCAAATTTATGATTCTAGCCCTGACCTTTCTACTGAGCTCGACACATATATCTAGCTGCCTCTTTACCATCTTCACTTTGATGACTAATACAGACTAGAACTGAACCAGGCCAAAGCAGAGCTCTTGACTCGCTACCCATGCTTTTCTTGCTTGTACCATACCCTTTCCCATCTCAGGAAATGGCACCACCATCCATCTAGCCACTTAGACAAAAAACCTAGGGATTATGGTTGTTTCTTCTCTCTCTTCACTCCACTCCCCACATGCACTCCATCACAACTCCTGTCAGCCTTACATCAAAATGCATGCATCCTGATCCGGACTAATTTCTATCAGCCTGCACTGCTTTCTCCCTGGTCACCCCATCTCTCACTTGTATTACTGCAACAGCATCTTCCTGCCCTTAATCCCCTAGAATGTATTCTCCATACAATGGCCAGAATCATCTTTTCAACAAGCAACTCATATAGTGCTTCTTCTCTGCTTAAAACCATCGCAAGCCTTCCTATTGCACCTGGCCATGCTAGCATCCTGCATCTTTCTTGAACTTACCAAGCAGGTTACTGCCTTAAGGATTTGGCATGTGCTATTTCCTTCCCTGGGATCCTCTTCCCCCACATCTTTGCATTCCCAGCTCCTTGGGATAATCCATGTGTCCGTTCCAGTGTCCCTTCCATTTCCTAATCTGTGAGACTCTCTAAGACTCTGCTGGGCATGAGCAGGGGTGGGATGTGCTCTAGCACCTCTGAGTTAAACCATGCCCTGCTGGCTCTGGACTGCTCATCTAGGTTGGCCCAGGGGGAGATGACAAAGACCCAAATAGATTCTGGGTTGCAAAGGGAGGGACAGGCCAGTGACACTATACTGAAGTGGTGGCTGGTTGGTATGGAGAACAAGGGAGAAGGAGGAAAGTCAGAAAGCTATAGTTTGAATTTGGAGAGTTGTTTAGTAGCATTAATCACTAGGAGTCAAATTTGGTAGGCAAATGATGGTTCTGGCTCAGAAACTTGCATTGTGAGACATTGCTAGGACTCATACATAGAGATGTCCAGTAGGCCATGCGAAGGGAGAGCAGAACTTCATTATACTGTTTTAGATCTCCCCAGTGCCTACCCCCCCGCTACCTAGAGAGCTTTGTGCCTTTGGTTTACTTCTCTTTTTCTTGTTTCCTTCTTTTCTTCTTTCTTTCCTTCCCTGTGCTTCAGTTTCCTTGCCTCTCCTTCTTCCTTCTGTCCCTTCCCTTCCTCCTCCTTTCTTTCCTGTCCTCCCTCCTTCCCTCCCTCCTCTTCCTCTGCTTAAAAATCATATACCACTCCATAATCCCCTTCAAGGTACAGAGCAGGAAATAAATATTGAATGGGTTAAGTGTTGGGCTCAATTTTGCAGTATTATAACAGGGATGGAGTAGAAAACTTTTAAACATTAGACATCCAGAAACACTTAAAATCTAACAAATATGTGCAGACCTCTGGCTCATAGTGTGAGACACCGTCTGTTTTTATGCAATATCTTGGGAACAGTAGACAACCTGCTGGTTGCACAGGAATGTACTGTGTGCAGATAGCCTCCTAGCACTTCCTGAGCAGCTCGTCTGGAAAATCCCCACACTTAATAGGGTGAATAATGTGGCTTTTGTTTTTCATTCATAGATAATTAGAAAAGGGATTCAGAGGATTTGGTGCCTTTACCCTTCCCCACTGTCTCTTTATTATTTTTCTTGTTTTACTTTTATTTACTTTTCTTTCTAAAAATATTTGTGTTTTTTGCTTGGGTCAGTTCACCCCTGAGTTTTTCAAACTGTCCTTTTACCTGCTAGGCAGTTTTTAAAGTTCTTCAGTTGCTTTATACTTCTCACCTCTCCCTCCCCTCCCCCCTGAACTTGACCTTTCACTTTCTGATGTCTTTGCTTTCTGCTTTTCCTTGTCTATGTAGGGCCTAAAAAGGCCATGACTATGAAATAATGATAAACTATGCTGCTAATTTAAATGACCTTAGCCCTTCTACCTAATCCCTCTTTGCCTCACTTTCCTGTCTGTGGAAGGAGGAAATGTATTCATTTTGCTGTTGTACATGAATTACCACACATTTTGTGGCTTAAACAACACACATTTATTATCCCACAGTTTCTGTGGATCAGAAGTCTGGGCATGGCTTTGTTGGGTCTGGGTTAGCTGGGGCTACAGTCTGTCATCTCAAGGCTCAACTAGGGAAGGGTTCACTCTCAAACTCTCCTGGTCATTGGCAGGATATAGTTCCTTTCAGTTTGTTGGACTAAGGGCCTCTGCTCTTGGCCAGCGGCACCATTAGTTCCTTGCCACATGGCCCCCCAACATGGCTTCTTGCTTTATCAAAGCCAGCAAGAGAGAGTCTCCTAGTAAGACTGTAATATAATCACTGAAGTGATACCTCATCACTTTTGCCATACTCTGTGGGTAGCAAGCAAGTCATAAGTCCCCCTCCCCCTCTGCAAAGGGGAGAGTTATTCCACAAAGGCATGAACACCAGGAGGTGGGGATAATTAGGGACCAGTTTAGAGTTCACCTTAGAGAAGAGTGCTTCTGAGAGAAAATACTTTGAACTCCTTAAAAAATGTCTATAAAAAGTCTCCTACCTTATCGTAGGCCTTTATAGATTATGACTAACACCAAAATAATAATGTTTCTTCTTGTAGCTCTCTGTGTCCTATGAATAAGGTTTTACTTCTAAAAATGACTTGCTTTCCTTTTCTGCAATTAGGAATCTCGTCAGCCTCTCTGGATGAGAACGCCAGCAGGACAAGATTGCTGCTGTTGATCTTGATTTTGGCTGTGCTGATGCAGCCCCTGTGGGCAGCTGAGAAAGGAAAGGCCCTGCAAGTTACTTTTGGAAAGTGCCTGAAAGCTTTCTATCTGCCCAGTCATTTGATTCCAGCTCCCGAGACAGATTGGGAGGGGGACAGGAAGAGGAGCAGCACCTTCGGTGTGATTCAGGTTTGACTCAGGTGGGTAAGTTGTCCACACAATGACGACGGAGGTATAATCCGTGGACACACACAGACACAGGGTTGTTTATGTATTCATATGAATACCAAAGTCCTCCTTTGCTGTGAGGAAGAACGATCTTTGCTATATAGTATGTATCTTTATGACTAAGGTCTCTGATTTTAGAAACTCTAAAATAAAGGTGTGTTCAAATTAGAATTGGGGAATGAGGAAAATCTGACCTTCAGCGTTTTCTTGGGGATCTAGGCACAAGGAGATGAGAGTAGAGAAGGGTGGGCACGGTGAGGAAGCTGGAGCCGGCTGGTCACGAGTCCCAAGAAAGGCTCCATCAATTCCCTGCGGAGAAGGAGGGGGGCGGGCAGGAGAGGCACTGCTGGGAGCGGAGCCCCTAGTGGGGAGCCTTAATCGGGCTCAAAGTCGGGGCTCCACACCCTAGGAGGGGCGCTAGGACCCAGGCACCGTCCGGCCTCGGACGTGCCTGTGCCTTGGGAGTGAAGGCTCGAAGAGGTTCAGGCTAGCGGCCAGAGTCCGTCTGATCGACAGACCTTCACGTGGTCGCCAGACCTGGGGTGCAGGGTGCGGCAGCCCTGTGCCCTCTGTGCCGGGCTGCGGCGCAGGGCAAGGGCACCACCAGGGCGCCCAGCAGCCGCCCGCTGCTGGCATGGACCATCCTCGCTGCGGGCCAAGCGCCCGCCAGGTGAGCGTCCCGCGCGGGGTCTGTGCGTCCAAGGGCTGCCCCATTCCACCTGGGCACCCAGGCGCTCGGGGCGAGCGGGGTTAGGCGCGCGCAGGGGACACAGGCGGAAACCTAGAGCTGTTCCCCCCTTTCAGGCACCCCCGCTGTGGGAAGGGTTCTTTTTTTTTCTTTTTCCCACCAGTCTCTAGGTGTCCCGGTGCCCAACTCCCTTCGTCCTTTCTAGGAGGGAAGCACACCGAGTGTCTGGTGTAACCACCGGGCTTAAACTTACGAAAAATAACAATGGCCCACCACCAACTGCCCTGGGCCATACGGCGCCGCACTGCTGTCGCGCGCTTTCCCGGGCTATTGCGAGGCTGGGCCAGCCCCACTGGCTTCTGCTGTGCCCGAGTGCCCACGCGCTCTGAGCGCCAGGTGCCCCCTCTTTCCTTTCCGCGCTTCCTGTGGCGGCGTACCTGACTCCCCTTCCGGGAAGCTAACCCCCCCCCCCCCCCCCAGAGCCCCAGATCCCAGCGAAGAGCGGGGTGTTCTGGCGTGTGAAGCTTCAGCGCCCTCGCTGAAGCGCTCTGGACTCAGTGATCCGGGAACCCACTTGGACCTGCGCGCAGCTCCTGGGACAGCGCTCGCTGGGCAGACAGACCTAGCGTGAGGTTCAAACTACCCGCCTCGTGTCGGGAAGATGGAACATGGGCACAAAGAAGGGACTTATGCTGTGGGTCGCAGGCAAGGGCCAACTAGACCGGTCTAAGGCTCAGGGAGGGGCGCCTTGTCCAAGGGGACAATGTCACCTGAAGTGCACTTAGTTTCCAGGATCAAGTAGACGCGACCCCCTGAACTGTTGCTGGAGGTGAGGCGTGCACCAGCCTTTCAAAGGCTTGACTAGGGGTCCGCAGCCTTCAGTAGGCTTCTCTGTATACCCTCTAGATTAGCCATGCCCATCCATTCTGCTTCTAGTTCAATCTGACACCAGTTTACTGGATCCAGGTTGCCAACAACAGAAAAATGTCGCTGACGAGTTGCTATGGACGGACTGAGAGTCGCTAGGGCTGCAAGACCACCACAGTGCAGCCCCTGCAACTTCTGCCCCTGCAACCTCTGCAGGCCACTACCAGGTCAGGGCGCTGGAGGGCGTGCCTGCTCTGGTAGTTTCTGATGCTGGTGTCAGAACCTGAAGTGAGACACGCAGTGCTAATCTAGAAGAGAGACTTCCTCTAAATCTTGTATTGGGAGAGGGTCAAGAAAAACATTTACACAGGTCCCGTGGGGGTTAGGTGAGGGGCAGAGGACTCTCCCTCTAGGATTTTATAATCTGTGGCCTGGCACTGTAAGTTCTGCTTGACTGCCCCTGCGACCTTGACTGAGCTATTTTAACTTAGCTCCGTTTTCCAAGAAGCAAAAACGGGAGAATGATAATTCGCCAGCAGTGGAAAGAGCATGCATTAGGAAGCCGGTGCCAGCCCTCATGCCACTGACAAGCTGTGCAACTTTAGGCAAGCCACACAGCCTTTCTGGGCCTCAGCTGCCACAAAAAGGCTTTAATTCCGGGGTCCACCGTGGCAGTGATTTGCCAAGCTTAGAAAGTCTATGAATGCTCAGTAGTTCTTTGTAGTCTAGATTGTACTGGTTCCACAGAGCATCCATGGACTGAAAAGATACTGGGTCAGAACTGTGGGTGATTTGAATTTTAATATCAATCTGTTTATAGAGCCACCCATATCTTTCAGGCTTAATGTCTGTGGATATAAGCCTGGCTGGTTTAGTTAATAGTAAGAACACACTGTGAAAGACCTCACATAGAAAGTCCTATTTAAGTTAGAGGGAGATTGCATAAAACTCCTTTCTCTGCATTTGAAAGACCCTTTCCATAACCACCTTGTTAAAGAAATGAGTAGAGGAGAAGCCCCAAATTGATCCCTCTGTCAAAGAGGGCTGAGTGTGCAGCAAATATTGTGGAGGTTATACCTGATAAACAGTTTATTTACATGTGAATGACTCCATTACTATTATCTTCTCTGAAAAGCAGCTTATCAGTTTGGTAATGAAATAATAAAATCATCTTTAAAATCTACATTAAATATTGGAATGCCTAATATTGCTAGAATTGATTGACTTTTTATTTAATTTCAGGAAGGGAAATGAGCAGGGTGATTTATTATGTTTCTTCCTAGATAATTTGTTTGAAGAGATTTTTTTTTAAAAAAAAAGCAGAAATAAACACAACAGAAACTACAAGAAAACTTTTTTTCTGGTTCCAGAGATGAATATCATCATCATTACCATAATGATGAATATCTATTAAGTACTTCCTATGTGCCAAGCATCTTTCTACCCAGTTTTTGTACATATTCTCATGTTATCCTGTTAGTATTTTCTGAAGGAAGTGCTATTATTTTTTTCAGTTTTACAGGCGAGGGAACTGAAGCTTCTTGCCTGAGATTACATAGCTGGTAGGTGCTGGGACCAGCTACTTGGGCTTATTTACAATGATCGAAGCAATATGCCAGAGAGGGGAGAAAGGGAGGCCAAAATGTGCCTACTAAGGGTCAGTGCATGGAGGTTAATCAGTCTTTTATGAGTGGTAATTTTCTTTTTCTAATTTATCCTTTGTTGCTTTTATCAATATGACTTGGTTATCTTTTCATGTGAGCAAAGATATTGACTTTTTCTTTTTAACACTTGAATGGAGTGCAAATGGATGAACCATAGTTTATTTAACCAATTTCCTGTGGATGAGCATTTGGAATATTTCTAAATTTTCATAATCACATATATAGTGGTAGCTTAGTGAATATTCTTATTTATACACTGAGTGGCCAGATTATTATGATCTCTGAATGGATAATAATCTGGCCACTCAGTGTGTGTGTGTGTGTGTGTGTGTGTGTGTGTGTGTGTATATGTATATATATATATATATATTAAAGGCCCGGTCAGCCTGGCCAGGGGGAGGGGACATGGGCGGTTGGCCGGCCTGCCTGCTGGTCGAACTCCTGGTCGAGGGGACAATTTGCCTATTAGCCTTTTATATATAGGATATACACTGAGTGGCCAGATTATTATGCATTCAGAGATCATAATAATCTGGCCACTCAGTGTATATTTGTGTACGCCTGTTCTCAGATATTCCTGGTGGGTGGAATTGCTATGTGAAAGAGCGTGGTTACTATTTGATATGTACTTTCTAATAGATACGGCCAACTTGCCTTCACAAAAAGAAATGTAATTCTGGTTTGTGCTCCAGTTCTGCTAACATATTTTTGGGCTTTTGGTAAATCAGTGAATCTGAATGAGTCTCAGATGTATTGTCTGTAAACTGGGGATGGTAGGTCTTCTTGCCAATGTCTTTTGTGGAAATATATCCAACTAGAAGTTGAACAAATAAAATTTTCCATATGTGATTATTTTTTAACCTACAAAAACAGAAAATTAATGTGCTTTCACCTAATGGCACATGAACTTATGAAATACCTGTTTTTGGTACTCTGGCTTTTCTGAGCTAGATTTGTGTGTGAGATGAGGGTAGGCTGCAGTTACAAATTAACCTTGAAGCCTCAGTTGCTTAAAAATGTTTATTTCTCATTCACATTATATGTCTAAAGCAGGTTAGCAGAATTCCCAGCTCCATACCATTACATAGGGCTCTCTACCATTTTGTAACTGCAGCGAGTTTCAACCTTTTTCATATCATGGCACACATATGCTAATAACTAAAATTCTGCTGCACACCAAACTATGTATTTTTACCTGTCTGACAAAAAATGTGTATAATTTTGACTCATTCACACTGGACAGTTATTGTTGTGTTGGCTGTTGTCATCTTTTTATTTGACAATCTAAGGGAAAAGAGGTCAGTGCCCCTGATTAGATAGTCAAGTATTGCTTGTTTTAAAAATTCTTATGGCATTCCGGTTGAAAATCCCTGGTCTAGAACATGTAGTTTCCATGGTCCCATGCAGGGGAAGAGGGAGACTGTGGAAATTAACACCTCCTCTTCAATGCCTCAGTCCGGAAATGAAACATATTTCTTGTATTTGTAGTCCTTTGGTCACTATTCGTTACGGGGAGCTCACTCCAATGCATGGAAACTTGGAAATGTTGTTTCCTGTGCATAGCAAGAGGAAGTGGCATGGTGAATACATAGCATTGCACATGAGTTTGCTAGGCTGCCGTGACAAAGTACCATAAAGTGGGGGGCTCATACAACAGAAACTGATTTCCTCACAGTTCTGGAGGCTTTTAAGTCCACAATTGAGTTATTGGCAGAGTTGGTGTCTTCTTGGAGCCTCTCTCCTTGGCTGGTAGGTGGCCACCGTAGGGGAGGAAAAATAATTTTCCCTCCATTCTTCTAGGTTCTTGGCTGAGACCACCCCCAACCCCCTCCGTAATAAAAGACAGATTAACAGAAGAAAAACTTTTATCAGAAGATACAAGACTCAAAAGGGAGCCAGACAATTGAGGCTTATATACATACTTACATACATAGGAGTTAAGATACCTGAGCTAAGGAAAGAAATAGGATCTGGGGCATCAAGCGTGAAAGGTGAGAAGAGCAAATGTTTGGTGAACAAAGGTTGTCCTGCCATGCAGATAAGTCTCCCAGATGAGTAAGTGATTTCTGGTAATAGCTCTCTTCCTGGTACAGGCCCGTTTCTAATACAGCCTTTCCTTGCAAAAGGGCAACTTCTACTCTGTTCTCAGAGCTCCTCCTCTGTGCAGTGTCTGAAAAAATGATCAGCTCAAAATAATCCTTATGCCAAAGAGGAATATTTTGGGTTGGCACATTCTGCTACCCTTCCCTATCTTCTCTCTGCGTCTTCACATGGTCTTCCCTCTGTCTGTGTCCTAACCTCTGCCTCTAAAGGCACCAGACATACTGGAATAGGACCCACTCTAATAACCTTACTTTATATTTATCGCCAACTTTAAGGGCCTATCTCCAAATACAGTTACATCCTGAGGTATTAGGGGCTAGGACTTCAATCTGTGAATTTTGGGGGTGGGGCACAATTCAGCACATAACACATCGTCTCTGTCCGATTGCACTGAGGTTTAGTCACCTTGTTTTTATTTGAGGAGACCAATTTGCTTCTGATGCCACATTATGGAGTCTCCTCCCTCTTCACATCACATCCCCTCATTGATTAATGAAAGTGTTATTTTCTGAGTTTCCTGGTTGTTATTTAAAGGGGCACAATGTTGCTATTTACATCAAGTAACCTTTTATTAATGGCATTGAATCTAATGTGAGACAGGGTGGCTGTGGGTGAGAGATGGTGAGCATGGTGGTTAGGAGCATGAACTCTGAAGCAGACCTCCTGGGTTCTAATTCCAGCTCCCCCATTTACCATTGTCAATTTAAGAACACCCAAACATGTAGAGAATTTTAATGAGTTTATTTGAGCCAACTGATGACATATGCTGGAGAGCAAGATCTCAAATGCTCCAGAGAAAAACAGTTTGCAGTTTCTTTTATGCATTTGTAATTAAGGAAGATTACATGGAGATGGGAGGAAGCAAGGTGGAGATTGGATTACAGGATAGTGAACAACATGATGGGCTCTCTTGTGGATGGTTACAGTTTATTTCAAAAGTGTGTTAACCTAGATGCGCAGAAACAATGGACAGGGCTTACTTAAAGCAAAGATAAAGCTTTTATTAAAAGGTTATATGTCTAGGGTACGACTATCCATGACCTGCCCAGTTAGGAGTTTATGATCAGATCACCTTGTGAGGTTACTTTTCATGGAATCTCTTTTTTCATCCATATCAACAATGTTTCCTCATATGGGAAGAGTAATATCTCACAGGGTTGTTGTCATAATTAAATGAGATAAAGGAAGTAGAGTGCTTGCTATACACTAGAGTATAAAAAAATGGTGGCTGTTATTATTTGCAATTTTAGAAGCTCCTGGCACCCTTCAGGCCCAATGTGATTGCCCAGACCATGCCCCAAGCACACAGACGACCCAGGGACTCTGCTACACAAGCTTCCAGAGCTTCCAGTGCATGCCTGAGAGGCATGTGTGCCTTATATAACAGTCATTGCATGACCACCTTAAAACTGCAACAGCTCACATCCATTAAAGTCATAGGTTCTCAATTAGATTTGAGAGCAGAAAACAAACACAAGACTGTTCCCTTAAATAGCCCCTTAATATTATCATCCACACTTCAGTTGAAGCAACTAGGGTTGGCAGTTAAAATGATTTGTAAAAGCAGCATTTCTGTTTTTTCTGAGATGTTCCCTTTCCCATTGTAATGACCCCGGAATTGGGACATGCTCCACAGTCCATAACACCAGAGAGTTAGGCCTGGAAACTTTTCCTATTAACCTGTCTGGGAAGATGACTGCAGACTTACCTTCTCACAGCATCTTTCCGTGGAAACATAGACGTTAAGATACGTGTGGATTGCTCAACACCTGCGGTGGATTATCTGTCTTATTGTGAAACTCTTATTGTGCAGATTCCTGGGACTGCACCTGGACTGGGAGAGGTTGGAATTGTCATGTGGCCTTGGGCCTGCAGACTGGAACAGTATAGAGGCCAGTAGGATACCAAGACAGTAACTTCCCTGGCATAGGTGAACCATGCACCTCATCCCCAGCAGCTGTCCATCCCCGATGTGGTGGAGGGAAGCAAAGACTGCATTGTGGGTAGTTGCAGGGCCTCCCTATGAGACAGCAGATACTGTGCGCTCTTTATTCCTGCCCCTTTTCTTACCACAAAGCTGAGTGTGTCTTGTGACTTGATAGCCAGTCTGAATTCATGACCACGGCTGCTGGTGGGGCAGCATCTTATCGATTTGTCTTGGCCTGGCAGTGGTTGTGATGTACTTGGCATTGCCAATGAATGGGTCCACTCAGTTTTAGGTTTTAATCTTTTCAACAGATTTTATATTTCAATCGACGTAGGTGCATTGTTGCTAGTATGTGTTGAATTTAATTGCTGATTAAGATGACTTCAAAAGGTTCCACCATGATTTGGCTTTGAAACAAAACATTGTTTATACGATTATATAGAATCAAGGAAATAGACCATAGGGTCTATTTCAAAATTGATAAAGCAAATATTTGTCATTGGAGGAATGATGCAATTTCAGTTTTGTTTTGTCTTTTGAAAAGTAGCACCCAAGTGCTTTCAATAAAGAAAAGGTACCCACCAGTACATAAAGCTAGATTCATGTTTTGTTATTTAGATATGTGCAAAAGGATTACCTATCACATGTCAAATAATTAAACCAAAGGCAAGAGGAATGACCTAATTCCTCAGTGTATATGAAAAAATTCAAAGCTGTGAGAGGCTAGTGGAACCAATTCTTGCATCTTTAAAAAAATACACTGAGTGGCCAGATTATTATGGGTTCAGCGATCATAATAATCTGGCCACTCAGTGTATATGTTTTATTGATTTTTAGAGAAAGAGGAAGGGAGTGGGATAGAGAGATAGAAACATCGATGGGCTGCCTCCTGCACGTCCCCTACTGGAGATCAAGCCCACAACCCGTGCATGTGCCCTGACTGGTGACCTCTTAGTTCATTGGTTGGTGCTCAACCACTGAGCCACACTAGCCAGGCCAATTCTTATAGCATAAGTATAGGACTGTCATTAGGCCATTATATCATAGTTTAATGAGCAACACTTTTTTCTTAGTGGTACATAAAGTGTTGGTGTCTTAGATTTGATGATATATGGCAAAAGTTTTGAAGAAGGGAATGGAACCCAGATGTCCTGTCTCTTAAGCAGTCCATTTTCCCCTACCGACACTAAGGTATACCTCCTCTGACCTATGTATTGTTTGACCCCAGCTTCCATATTGGTGACTTAGGTCACTTGCTTGACCCAGAGATTGCATGCCTCCTCAGGAGTGAGGAGGCTAGGAAGTAAAACTTAAGGAGGCTTTCAAGTGCAGGGCCAGGTCTGGGTTCTTCAGCTGAGAGTGAGTGCCTCCTTATGTTTTGTGGCCTAGCTGCCTTGCTTGCTGTATGCTAGTCCCTTACCCTAGTTGATCATTGAGTTTTCAAAAATTTTCCTAGATGACTAAGAAAATTAAACTGAGATACACTGAGATAAAATGGGTGAAAACGCAATCATGTAGCACATATGGCCAGGCAATATTCTCCACTGTAAATATTACTCCTGAGGGAGATCTAGGGAGAGCATTACTGAGAAAATGGTTGGGACATTGCTGGGAAAGTGACCTAATAAATGTGTTAATACTGCATGAGTTATTTACCTTGTACATTTGTGCAATTAGCCATGGCTTATTAAATAATAGGAAAAATGATTTCTCTAAGTTTTTAGGATCTGTTTTCTAGTTTCATTTAGTTTTTGTTTTTTTAAGAAAATTCTCAAGACCTTCTTCCTTGCAATGCAATGGAACTTAAAGAGGAAAATTAAATTCTTCAGGTAGCTTTCATCAAATTTCCTCTGTTTTGAAAACTGCACAACAGATTTTCTTAGTAACCTAAGAGTGCTTTAGAAGGTTGAGGAGTTCTAGATCCTGTCCTAGCAAGATTGAGATAAATAATATTGACAAAGGGTTTACTATGAGCCTCTTTGTCAAACAGCCCATCGAATAGCATTTCTGCCTGAAGAACATAATCTTTCTAATACACATTTTCAGGTCTCAAAGAGGAAGAACTCGGATTTATCCCAGGTTAGCATTTTCTGAGGGACAGTAGCCACTGAAGTGTTTTCAATGTCTGTCTTTTATTGAGCAGGTTTTTCCTTTAAGAGAAGGCATTTCAGATCTCTTGACATGGCATGCACCAGAGTTCTCAATAAGCTGTCACTCATGTTGTGGGAATACATTCTGTCAGAAAGGCCACAGCTCACCCAGATCTTGTGGCTGCAGGGATTGCACAAGAGGAAGGGAAGCAGGACGGTGGGAGAAGATAGTGAAAGAAGTAGAGGGGAGGGCTGCTTGGAGGAAGAACAGTGCACTGTGTCCCAACCCTTTTGCATCCCCTCATGTAGAGGACAATGACAGTGCTGTCTGGAACAGTGGAGTCAGGGAACAGGCTCTGTGCGCACTCCATCCTGCATGGATGGCCCGAGGGCTGAGAGAATCAATATCTTGTGTGCCAGCGCAGTTTGGTCAGTACATTGAGGGGCAATGTGGCCCTTAGAGGAGGGAGGGAGGGGACCGCTGAGTTGTCCATCCCTGCCTGCCTCAAACACCCAGATGGCCTCTTGCCTTGGCCCAGGTGTAGCTGGCCTTCTTGTTCCTTCCAAAGCACTGCCTTTAGGGGCATATGCTTGGTCTGCAGGACTTGTCTCTGTCCACGCAAGATCTGGAGGTCAGTGAGAGCTGCAGCAGTGGAGGGGGGGGGAAGGAAGCTGAGGATGGTCACTTCTTCCTTCTGCCTTATCATCTGTAGAAGGAGCAGGCTTCTATTGTTCATGCAACAAGTAATTACTGAGCATCCAGTGTGTGTCAGACAAAGTTTCTCACCTCTTGGGGAGAATGCTAACGAATGAAAGAGAGAGAAAGTCAGATGGTGGTACGTGCCCCAGAGGAGATAAAGCAGGAAAGAACTCCCAAGATGGGATAGGAAAATGTTGCTTTATTAAGGGCTAGAGGCCCGGTGCACGAAATTCGTGCACTGGGGGGAGAGGTGTCCCTCAGCCCAGCCTGCACCCTCTCCAATCTGGGACCCCTCGGGAGATGTCTGACTGCCAGTTTAGGCCCGATCCCACAGCAGTTGGATATCCCTCTCACAATCTAGGACTGCTGGCTCCCAATCACTCGCCTACCTGCCTGCCTGATTGCCCCTAACCGCTCTGTCTGAGAGCCTGATCAGCCCCTAACCACTCCTCTGCCAGCCTGATCGAGGCCTAACTGCTCCCCTGCTGGCCCAATTGCCCCCAACTGCCTTCCCCTGCCAGCTTGGTCCCTCCCAACTGCCCTCCCCTGCAGGCATGGTCCCACCCAACTGCCCTCCCCTGGCAGCCTGGTTGCCCCTAACTGCCCTCCCCTGCTTGCATGGTCACTCCTAACTGCCCTCCCCTGCAGGCCTGGTCCCCCCCCAACTGCCCTCCCCTGAAGGCCTGGTTCCCCCCCAACTGCCCTCCCCTGCCAGCATGGTAACCCCTAACTGCCCTCCCCTGCAGGCCCGGTCACCCCTAACTGCCCTCCCCTGCTGGCCTGATTGCCCACAACTGCTCTCTGCTGCCCATCTTGTGGGGGCCATCTTGGACCACATGGGGGTGACCATCTTGGGCCACATGGGGGCAGCCATCTTGTGTGAGGGTGTGACAGTCAATTTGCATATTACCTCTTTATTATATAGGAATAGTCAGAGAAGGCCTCCCTGGAAAAGTAACATTTGAGCTGAGGCCTGAACCAAGTGGGGAGTGAGCCATTTGGATAGTTGGGAAGCACATTCCAAGCAAGAGGAATAGCAGGTGCAAAGGCCTTCAAGGTGTGTGTCTGAATGTTCAAAGTACAGCAAGGAGGCCAGGGTGGCATGAAAGTGAGAGCAAGGGCAGGGCAATAGGAGCTGAGGTCAGAGAGGTCATGGAGGGTCAGGCTGCAGAGGACCTTGCATGCTGTAAAGACTCTAAGCCAGATGGGAGTGATAGAATCTGACTCTGGTCCTAGGAGCATCAGCCTGGCTGCTGTATTGAGAATAGCCGGAGGCAAGCCAAGGTGAAGCAGTGGTCAAAATCAAGGCCCACCTCCCCCTGGAAGCCTTTCCTTAGAACCAACCTTTGAGTGACTGTAACATAGTTTTGTTTTGTTAATCCTCACGTGAAGATATTTTTTCCCCCATTAATTTTTAGAAAGAGTGAAAGGGAGAGAGAGACACATCCAGAGAGAAACTTCAATGTGAGAAGGACACATGGATTGGTTGCCTCCCACACACGTCCCCGAGCTTGCAACCGAGGTACGTGCCCTTGACTGGAATAGAACCCATGACCTTTCAGTCCACAGGCCAAAACTCTAACCATTGCGCAAACCAGCTAGGGCTCTACGATAGTTTTTAAGGAGAGAGGTGGCTTATAGTTTGTTGAAAAATATTGCTTTGGATAAATGAACCTGTGGAAAGTTGAGAACCAATGGAATCATTGGTTGCAGAAATTTATCTGATCAACGGGATGATAGAGAGAAAAGAGAGAGAAGCCCATGATCCATGGTTTTGGTGCCAGTGCCAAGTGAGGCTCAACCAAAAGCTAAGAGAAAGCAATTCTTTCACTAATATCTGATCTGACGTAAATTGGGGTGTAACAGAGCTGCCCCTTTGATCTTCCTTTCACTTGGCCCCTACCATGTCTGTCTGATTTCAGTGATTGCTTTTGCAGGTCTAAAAATTGTGTTCTCATCATCACTTTGGGTCTCACATGTGAGCAGGCTGTCTGATCCATTGGCAAGGCCTTCTACAGAATTAAAACAACTGCTGGTTTCTAAATATATATTCTAGAACTTCAATCGGCTAAAGATTAAAGTAGGCCCAAGAGTAATATGATTAGTAAGGAATGATGAGTTAATTATTTTCTTGGGCTTGATGCTCAGGTGTATTGGTATGCTCAGGCTGCCATAATAAAATAGCACAGGCTGGGTTGCTTACACAACAGATATTTATTTTCTCATAGTTCTGAAGGCTAGAAGTCCAAGATCAATGTGTCTTGACAAGAGTTCTATAGTGTCTCTTCCTCTTTTTTAAAGGATCCTAGTTCTGTTGGATTAGGCTCCACCCTTATAATCTCATTTAACCTTAATTACCTCTCTAAAGGCTCTGTCTCCAAATACAATTCCATTGGGGGTTAAGACTTCAGCCTTTTAATTTTGAGGTGCACACTTCAGTCCATAACATTAGGCAAATGCTACAAGTTTTCTTAAAAACAAAACTTACTAAGGTATAATTTACGTACAATAAAATATACACCGTTAAAGTGTATAGTTTGTGAGTTTTGACAGAGTTTGTCATATAATATGTCCATATAACCACTACCACAATCTACATATAAAGCACTTCTGTCATCCTGTCCCTTGTGCTCCTTCCCAGTCAATTCTCAATCCTTAACAGAAATTTCAAGTAGCCACTGATCTGTTTATTCCAGTAGACTAGATTTATCTTTTTTTGGAGTTTCACATCCACAAAATCATAAATGTAGCCTTTTGTGTCTGTCTTCTTTCACCTTGTGTAATGATTTTGAGGTTTGTCCATGTTGCCATGTGTATCAGTAGTTTATCACATTTTATCATCCAGTAGTATTCCATATTATGAATGTGCTATAATTCATTTGTTTATTCACCTGGTAATGAATATTTGCATTGTTTCCAGTTTTTGACTATTATTTTAAAAGCTTTTGTAGACAAGCCTTTTGGGCATATGTTTTCATTTCTCTTGGTTGAATGCCTAGAGGTGAAACTTCATGGTTATCTGGTAAGTATCTATATATCTAAAAGCCTAAGCAACCGCTTGACTGTTCGACCAGTAGCTATGACGTGCACTGACCACCAGGGGGCAGACGCTCATTGCACAGGCATGGAAACATGGAACAGACTAATGAATCACAGAGGGGGAAGGGAGAGGAGGGGGTGGGAAGAGATTAACCAAAGATCTTATATGCATACTAGAGGCTGGTGCATGGGTTGGTGCACTGGTGGGGTCCCTCTGCCTGGCCTGTGGGGATCAGGCCGAAACTGGCAGTCCGACATCCTCAGAGGGGTCCCGGATTGTGAGAGGGTGCAGGCCAGGCCAAGGGACCCCACTGGTGCACAGATTTGTGCACTAGGCCTCTAGTTGTTGAATAAAACACTGTCAGACTGATTTCCAAAAGAGATTGTACCACTTTACATTCCCATCAGCAACGTATGAGCATTCCAGTTGCTCTGCATCCTTGTTATCACTTGGTATTGTCAGTCTTTTACATTTAAGCCATTTTAATGAATGTATAGTGATATCACATTGTGGTTTTACTTGCATCTCACTGATGACTAATGATGCTGAGCATTTTTTCCCATGTGCTTACTAGCCATTTTAATGTCTTATATTGTGAAGTGTATTTTGAATGTTTTGTCCAATTTTTAACTGAGTTATTTGCCTTCTGATTATTTATTATAAGAAATTTTTATGTATTCTTTATTATTGATTTCAGACAGAGGAAGGGAGAGAGAGAAACATCAATGTGAGAGAGAAACATCAATGTGAGAGAGAAACATCCATCAGTTGTCTCCCACACACACCCCAGTCGGGAATTGAACCTGTAACCTGGGTATGTGCCCTGACCCGGAATCAAACATGCAACCTTTTGATCTACTGGATGACGATGCTCAACCAACTGAGCAACCTGGCTGGGGCTTTCTATATTCTTGATACCAGTCTTTAAATATACATTTCTTCTAGTCTGTGACTTGCCTTTTTATTTTCTTAAAGTTATCTTTAAAAGAGCAGACTTTTACAATTTTGATGAATTTCAGTTTACCTTCTTTTTATGATCTATGCATTTATATTCTTTCTAAGAAATCTTTGTCTCCTGTGTTTACTTCTAGAAATCTTTTAGTTTTAGCTTCTTTAGTTCTGCGATCAAGTTAAGATTTGCATGCAGGGGTCCTCAAACTACGGCCCGCTGAAGACATCTGGCCTGCCAGGTGTTTTTGCCGCCGCCGCCTGTCCTGCTTAGCAGCCAACTGGTCCCAGGTCCGCAGTGCGCATGTGTGGAATGTTTTTTTTAAAACTATAGTCCGGCCCTCAACGGTCTGAGGGACAGTGAACTGGCCCCCTGTTTTAAAAGTGTGAGGACCCCTGGCCCGGTGTAAGGTAAGAGTTGAAGGTTATTTGTTTTGTTTTTGCATATGGCTATCTGGTCATTCTAGCACACTTGTTTAAGAAATTATACTTTCTCCATTTAATTATCATGGCACTTTCATTGTGAATCAATTTCTCCTAAAAACATGAGTTTATATATAGACACTCTTCTGTTCCATTGATTTATTTGTCTGTCTTACGTCAGTACCACTCTGTCTTGATTACTATAGCTTTGTATTAAATTTAAAAATCAAGTATCATTTATTTTCCAATTTTGTTCTTTTTTTTCAAAATTCATTTGGCTATATTAGATCCTTTGCATTTCTACACAAATTTTAGAATTACTTTGCCAATTCTTAGTAGTGTGTTGTAGCTTTCAGTGTGGAGATCTAGGGAGAAATTTTTATGCTTTTTAATATCATTGTAAGTAATATTTTCAATTTCAATTTTCAGTTGTTCATTGATAGTATATAGTTTACAATTAATTTTTGTTCACTGACCTGTATGTTGTGGTTTTGTTAAATTCACATCTTTTAGCAGCTGTTTTTGTAACCTTTAGGATTTTCTATGTTTACAATTGTGTTTTCTGTGAATAAATGAAATTCTACTTCCTTTTCAATCTGAGTATGTTTTATTTCTTTTTCTTCCTATTGTACTGGTTAGGGCCTCCAATATAGTCTTGGTGATAATGCACATCTGTACCTTGTTCCTAATCTTCGAGAAAAGCAGTCTTTCACTTTTAAGTTTGATGCTTGCTATAAGTTTTTCATAGATGCTTTTTATCACATTGAAAAGTTCCTTTTCATAACTGATTGAAAGTTCTTGTCATGAATAGGTAGCAAGTTTGTCAAGTGTTTTTCATCAATCTGTTGAGATGATAGTACTTTTTCCCCACCTTATTCTGTTAAAGTGGTAAACATGACTGATTGATTTTTTATTGTGGTAAATACACATAGCATTAAGCTCACCATTATAACCATTTTAAAGTACACAATTCAATAGTTTTAACTATGTTTACACTGTTGTGCAACCACCACTACTGTGTAGTTCCAAAACATTTTTACCACTTGAAAAGGAAATCCCGTGCCCATTAGGCAATCACTCCTATTCACCCCTTCCCTCAGCCCCTGGCAACCACTAATCTGCTTTCTGTCTCTGGATTTGCCTGTTCTGGATATTTTTTATAATAGAACCAGTGTATGTGTTATTTGTATTTGGCTTATTTCACTTAGCACCGTGGTTGGCAAACTGCGGCTCGCGAGCCACATGCGGCTCTTTGGCTCCTTGAGTGTGGCTCTTCCACAAAATACCACGGCCTGGGAGAGTCTATTTTGAAGAAGTGGCGTTAGAAGAAGTTTAAGTTTAAAAAATTTGGCTCTCAAAAGAAATTTCAATCGTTGTCCTGTTGATATTTGGTTCTGTTGACTAATGAGTTTGCCGACCACTGACAGCGTAATGCTTTCAAGGTTCATCTACATTGTATCTCATATCAATACTTTTTTTATGGCTGAATAATCGTGTAGTTATACCACATTTCGCTTATTCATTCATCTGTTAATGACCGCTTGGGTTATTTCCACCTTTTGGCTCTTGTGAATACTGCTGCTTTGAACACTCATGTAAAAGTCTTTGAACATCTTTTACAATTCTTTTGGGGAGATACCTAGGAATAGAATTGCTGAGTCATATGGTAATTCTCTGGTTAACTTTTTGAGGAACCTTCAAACTGTTTTCCATAGCGGTTTCACGATTTTATATTCCCACCAGCAACAATGTATAAGGGTTCCAGTTTTTCCAATCATTGTCATCTTTTTATTTTCCTTTTTAAAAAATTATAGTTATTCCAGTGAGTGTGAAGTGTTATCTCATTATGGCTTTGCACTGCTTGTTGGTCACATGTATATCTTCTTTGGAGAAAAGTCTATTCAAGTCCTTTTCCTCTTTTTAAATTTGGTTGTTTGTCTTTTTTGTAATTGAGTTATAAGAGTTCTTTATATATTGTAGATAGTCAACCTTATCAGACATACGATTTTCAAATATTTTCTTCCTCCCTGTGGATTGTCTTTTCACTCTTGTTAGTGTCCTTTTATGTACAAAGGTTTTTTAGTTTTGATGAAGTCCAGTTTATCTCTTTTTCTTTTGTTTTTGTGCTTTTGGTATCATATTTAAGAAACCACTGCCAAATCTAAGGTCATGGAAATTTTATTATGTTTTCTTCTAAGAGTTTTATAACTTTAGCTTTTAAATTTAAGTCTTTGACCCATTTTTAGTTTTTATATATGATGTGTGAGAAAAGAGCCCAACTTTTTTTTTTGCACATTGATTTACTTTCTTTTTTAATTAAAAAAAAATTAACTCTTTATTTTGGAAAAATTTAAGCATATTCAAAAACACAGAGAGAGTAGCATGGTGAATCTCATGTATCCATTCCCAGTTTTGATGATTGTCACATGGGGCCAATCTCCTTATTATCTTTTCCCACTTGTTTTATTTTTAAACCATTTTTTATTTTTAAGTTATAGTTGACATACAATATTATATTAGTTTCAGGTATATACCTCAGTGATTAGACATTATATAACTTACCAATAAATATCCTACCCATCTGACATCATGTATAGTTATTAGAATATTATTGACTATATTCCCTATGCTATACTTTACATTCCCATGAGTATTTTGTGACAACCAATTTGTACTTCTTAATCCCTTCACCTTTTTTTGCTCCTCCCCCGCAACCGTCCTCCCATCTGGCAACTGTCAAAATGTTTTCTGTATCTATCAGTCTGTTTCTGTTCTACTTGTTCATTTATTCTGTTTTTTTTATATCAACCCTATTATTGCCATTTTATTGTTCATATTTTAAATATTTTTCTTCCTACTTCTTCTTAAAGAAGACCCTTTAACATTTCATGTAATACTGGTTTGGTGGTGATGAATTCTAGCTTTTTCTTATCTTCATACGTCCTTCAATTTTAAATGATAGCTTTGCTAGGTAAAGTAATCTTGGTTGTAGGTCCTTGCTTTTCATTACTTTGAATATTTCCTGCCCCACCCTTCTGGCCTGCAAAGTTTCTGTAGCAAAATCAGCTGATAGTCTTATGGGAGCTCCCTTGTAGATAACTAACTGCTTTTCTCTTTATTTTTAAGATTCTCTCTTTTGTCTTTAACCTTTTTAATTTTATAATTATCACTAGAGGCCCGGTGCACGAATATATGCATGGGTGGGGTCCCTCGGCGTGGCCTGTGGGGACTGGGCCCCAGCTTGTGCCCCCAGGCTTGCAGCCCCAGCTCGCGCCCCCTGCCTTGCAGCCCTGCAGCCCTGCCTGGCACCCCACCATGGCCTGGTGCCATCCCCTTACCTGTTCCATCATCCTGTCTGCACCTGGGAGCTGGGAGGCGGCCCCACCCTCCTCCGCTGCTGGTTGCCATCTGCAGGGTGATTGGCAGGACGATTGGGCCCCGCTCACACGTGCGTTGGTCTGGTGCCGCTCACCTGCTCCACCACCCGCTGCAGTCCCGTTCTTGTCCAATGGGGGCCGGCAGCACCTCCACTGCCACCCGCTGCCAGCACCGCATCACCAATGCCTGCCTTGCTTTGCGCCACCCCTGGTGGTCAGCACATACCATAGTGAGTGGTCGAACTCCTGAGGGAACAATTTGCATATTAGACTTTTATTACATAGGATGTGTCCTGTTGTCAGCTTCTTTAGGTTCATCTTGTTTAGGGCTGTGCTTCCTGGACTTGGATGTGCATATCCTTCACCATGTTAGGGAAGTTTTCTATCATTATTTTTTCAATTTCTTGTGCTCTCTCTTTTCCTTCTAGCATCCCTATGATGAGAATGTTGGTATGCTTGAAGTTGTCCCAGAGGCTCCTTACACTGTCTTCATTTTTTTGGATTCTTTTTTTGTTTTGCAGTTCTGATTGGGTCTTTTTTGCTTCCTTATATTCTAAATCGCTGATTTGATTCTCAGCTTCATCTACTCTACTGTTGATTCCCTGTAAATTATCCTTTATTTCAGTTAGTGTATCTTTTATTCCTGACTTGTTCTTTTTTATGCTTTTGAGGTTCTCACTAAGTTCATTGAGCATCCTTATAACCTGGGTCTTCATATTTAAAATAGATTAAGCCAATATATACTTAATTTAATTAGAGTGCTTAGATCATTTACATTTAATTAGTAATTATATTAATTTAATAGAAATACCTATATGGTAGAATATAAAGCTTTCACATTAATATTTGTTTTCCATTTTTTCCATCTGCTCTTGATTTTTCCCTCTTCTGCATTTTTGTATTAATTAATTTTAATAATTCCATCTCATATTAGTTATTTGTTTCTTTTCTTAGTAGCTGCTCTTACATTTATAACACATAGTTTTTTATTTATCACAGTGTACTTTCAAATAATATTATATGTAGTGTATAATGTAAGAATCTTACAATATATATTTTCATGTACTTCCTCCTATTCTTTGTGATATTTTCATCATTCATTTTATTTCTACATATTTTATATACACCATAATACATTGTGATTATTTTCACTATAGTATTAATTATGTTTTAAAAGCAATAAAAATAAGAACAAGTGTTTTGTATTTATTCTCATATTTACGCTTTTAATACTTTTTAATCATTCATGTATATTCATGTTTCTAACTAATGTGATTTTCCTTCTATTTGAAGAACTGTTAAAACATTTTTGAAATGTATGATTGCTGATGATGAATTATCTCAATTTTTGTTTGTCTGAAAAACCTTTTATTTACCTTCACTTTTGGAATATTTTTCCTCCATATAGGCTGAAAGTTTCTTCTTTCAGCACTTTTACTGTATCTCTCAATTTTCTTCTAGATTTCATGGTTTCTAATGAGAAGTTTGTCATTCTTTTCTTTGTTCCTCTGTATTTATTATGTCCTTTTTCTCTGGATCCTTGTAAGATTTTCTTTTTTAAGTTTTCAAAGGTACATCTGGAGTCTTCTTTTTATAGGCATTCTTTAACCTTATTATGAAGGCATGACCCACTGGGTTCTCTACTGAGTGCCCTGAGTGGTCAGTAAGGACCCTCTGCTCTGGCTGGTGAGAACTTGGATGGCTCCCAGTTTGTCTGAGCTCTGTGAATTGTTCAGCTTACAGCTTTCCAGTCACTTTCTTCCTGGTCTGTGGAATTTCACCTTAATCCTATCGAATAAAAGAGTAATACGCAAATTGACCATCACCCCAACACACAAGATGGCTACCCCCATGTAGACACAAGATAGCCGCCACAAGATGGGGCTAGGGGAGGGCAGTTGGGAGGGGCCAGGCCTGCAAGGGAGGGCAGTTGTGGGTGATCAGGCCAGCAGGGGAGGGCAGTTGGGAGGGACCAGGCCTGCAAGGGAGTGCAGTTGGGGGCAATCAAACCTGCAGGGAAGGGCAGTTGGGGGGGACCCAGGCCTGCAGGGGAGAGCAATTGGGGGGGGGTGGGACCAGGCCTGCAGGGGAGGGTAGTTAGGGGTGACCAGGCCTGCAGGGGAGGGCAGTTAGGGGCAAACAGGCTGGCAGGGGAACAGTTAAGCATCAATCAGGCTGGCAGGGGAGTAGTTAGGGGGTGATCAGGCTGGCAGGCAGAAGCAGTTAAGCATGGTTAGGGGCAATTAGAAAGACAGTCAGGCGAGCAGTTGGGAGCCAGCAGTCCTGGATTGTGAGAGGGATCCCAGATTGGAGAGGGTGCAGGCTGGGCTGAGGGATACTACCTTCTCCCCATGCACAAATTTCATGCACCAGGCCTCTAGTCATGTATATTTTGGTATTTAGCAACCTTTCAAATACCCCCAGTGTTCCTTGTTTATATAAATTCCTCTTTCTGTAACTACCCATAATTACCAGCCACATAAGCCTGTCCAAACTCTGATTTCTGTTACCTCCAGTCAGCCATACCCCTAGATTCTGCCTGGAATTCCTTCCCTGCTCCAAGGTGTGGACTGTGCCTCTAGGGTGAAAGCTGAGGTGATACTGTATACCTCATGTCTCCCTTCTTGAGGGATGACAGTCCTGACTGCCTATTGTGTGATATCTGAAAATACTTGTTCCATATTTTATCTGCGTGTTTTTTTAGCTATTAATGGCAGGAATGTAAAATTGGTTCCTATTTCATCATCATAGCCAGAAATAAGTCCATGCAACAAATATTTATTTATGTCCTACACAAAATGTTGCCATCTTATTGTTGACACTAAGTAATATTGTTGACACTATTACAGATGTCCCCATTTTTCTCCCTTTAGTCCCCCTCCACCCAGTTCCCACCACCTCCACCCCAGGCCTTCACCACATCTATTTGAAGATGTACTCTGAGATGTTTTGTGTTCTTTTTCATCATTCCTCTTCCATAATTAAAAAAAAAAAATGAACTAGTATGGATATTGCAAAGTAACTTGGAAGAACTTCATTACATTGTTTATGTTTATTATTGCAGAATTATCTGTTTCCATGGTGGTTTCTATGCCTAATCTCATTTCCCACACACTTACTCTAAATGGGGCTCCTGTGACTTTTTGATACAGTACATAGCTCCAAAACGACTCCCAGACCTTTCCCAGGGGTAATTTCTAAGCCCCTCATCGCTGGAGTTCTAAGAGTGGCCATACAAGTCTTCCTTCTTGTAGATATGGCATATCTAACCCATTAGTATATATGTTTTATATTCACTTGTGTATGCAGGACAAACAATATACTAAAAGTACAATTAATGTGGAAATTTATGCTATCTGAATTATAGTGAACTATGAGTTTCTTACAGCACTTTCTGAAATTTAGTGCTTAAAATGCCTTATAAATGTACAGGCAGTCCTAGGGTTACGTTGGACTCGGCGTACGTTGTTTCGTGGTTACGTCGCCATCTCCCATTTATTTATAAAAAAAAAAAGTTCCGTCATTTCAACATATGTACATGTGTGCTTTATGTTTTTTATTATTTATTTACCACAAGTAAAGGTCAGGAATTGTTATCTTTCTTTAAATTTTTTTTACTGTGTCACTTCATTACTGCTGTGTATGTGCTCCATGTGAGTGACATAGGAGCCTATGTAGGTGGGTTCCGACTTACGGCGAAAATCACGTTACATCGCACCATAGGAACAGATCTCCGACGTAACCCAAGGACACAATGTATAGATGTTGTGGCTGGGCTCCATCATTCACAAAAGTGTTAAGAGAAGGAAAATCTTAAATCCTGGCTTGATTCCCTAATTTAACAACAGGAGACAATTCTCACACTACTTTTATCCCAACATGCCATTTTTATTTCTAAACTATGGGGATATTTTTTTTTGGATTTTTTTTTTATTGTTGATATTATTACAGATGTCCTCGTTTTCCTCCCCTTTGCCCCCCTCCACCTAGTCCCCATAACCCTCAACCCAGGCCTTCATCACATTATTGTCTGTATCTGTGGGTTATGCATATCTACACTAATAAAAGAGTAAGATGCAAATTGACCGTAACTTTGCAATGCCCACCAGCCAATCAGGAATGAGTATGCAAATTAACCTAACAAAGATGGTGGGTTAATTTGCATATGCAGGTGCCTAGCAGCTGGGGGTGGGGTGGGGTGGGATGCTTGCCATGGCAATGAAGCAGGTGTTCCACACCGCCCCAGCTGCTTTGGGCCTCTGGGTAGTATGGGAAGGTGGAAAGGCGGCTCCAGGCTGGAGCAAAAAGGCAGCTCCAGCCAGAGCAAAGGTGGTGCCAGTAGCCAGGGGAAGGAAGGCCCATTCTTGCACAAATCTTCGTGCATCGGGCCTCTAGTATGCATATAAGTTCTTTGGTTAATCTTTTCCAGTCTTCCCCACATCCCTTCCCTCTGAGATCGGTCTGTTCCATGTAACCATGTGTCTGGTCCTGTTTTGTTCACCAATTTATTTTGTTCATTAGATTCCACATATAAGTGAGATCATGTGGTATGTGTCTTTCTCTGGCTTATTTCACTTAGCATAATAATCTCCAGGCCCATCAATGCTGTGGCAAAGGGTAAGAGTTCCTTCTTTTTTATAGCTGTGTAGTATTCTATTGTATAAAATGTACCACATCCTTTTTATCCACTCATCTACTGATGGCACTTGGGCTGTTTCCAGATCTTGGCTATTATAAATAATGATGCTATGAACATAAGGGTGCATATATTCTTTCTGATTGGTGTTTGGGATTTTTAGGATATATTCTCAGAAGTGGGACCACTGGGTCAGATGATAGTCCATCTTCAATTTTTTGAGGAAGGGAGGTTGTTTTTTTTTCTTTTAAAGCTGTTGTTTACGTTGGTGATTTAAACAACTCCCCCCATTAAGAAAAATCTAAATCTTAACTTTTAGATCTCAGTGAGGAATGCCTTAGCCATATGTAGGTTTTTAAGGGCTACTAGAGGCCCAGTGCATGAATTCATGCACCAGTGGGGTCCCTCAGCCTGGCCTGCAGGATCAGGCTGAAACTAGCTCTCTGACATCCCCTGAGGGGTCCTGGATTGTGGGAGGGCACAGGTCAGGCTGAGGGACCCCACTGGTGCACAATCGGGCCGGGGAGGGATGTGGGAGGTTGGCCAGTCAGAGAGGGACTGAGGGAGGGCTCTATGGTATGTCCCGCCCATCTTGCTCAGTCCTGATTGGCCAGACCCCAGCAGCAAGCTAACCTATCTGTCGGAGTTTCTGCCCCCCCTCCCATCCCCTGGTGGTCAGTGCACGTCACAGCAAGCAGTTGAGTGGCCTTAGCATATAATTAGCATGTTATGCTTTGATTGGTTGAATAGCTGACCTGAGAACCGGACACTTACCATATTAGGCTTTTATTATATAGGATAAATGATGATTTTGTGGTCAGTAGAAAGCAAGTAATTCCTTAGCTCTGCTTGGTGGGAAATTCAGGTTAACAGTAAACAGAGAGAAAGATTTTATATTCAAAGGGTAAAAGAAGAGAAGCATACAGACATACATAATACACACAGAGATTTTATACAGGGATAAAACACATAAAGCCACCTCCTAAATGGTAGCCCTTATTATTGTTTTCAGCCAGTATCCTGAAAATAATTTTATTTGCTTTATGTACTTACACTGACTTGAATTCACATAGTTTTCCTCCTCCTAATCTTCAGGACACTGCTTTCTGGAACTGTAATTATTGTTCCTAAAAGTTAGTTGATGTTTGCATTTCTAGGCTTGAATACTATATATTAAGAAAAAGAAAAAAGCCAAGTACTCTACTGTACATCTATATAGTTCTGCTGGTGTGCATTGGAACATTGTTTACATGTCTCAGAAAGAGCAAGACTGTTTTTTATTTTTATCTCACCTGAGGATATGTTTGTTTCATTGATTCCAGAGAGAGGAAGGGAGTGTGGGCGGGGTGTGGGGAGATAGAGAGAGAGAGAGACAGAGAGAGAGAGAGATTGATGTTAGAGAGAAACATTGATTGGCTGCCTCCCATACGTATCCCAACTGAGGTTCGAACCCACAACCTGGGTATGTGCCCTGACTGGGAATAGAACCTGAGACCTTTCATGCACAGGATGACACTAATCAACTGAGTGACACCGGCCAGGGCAGGCAAGATTTTTGAAAACTTGTCCTTAGAGGTCCCTGGGTTAGAGGGACAACCCTGAAATCCACAAGTTTACAATTCTTATACATTGCCAGATGAAAGTGATTTGTGACATTCCTTTGTATAATGAAACACTCAGGTTTAAGCACAAATTATATTATGCTTTAGAAAATAAAACATCACAGGTGAAGGTTTTGTTTTTTCAGTCATTGTTTTTGTTTTGCAATATCTTACTTTATGAATAGCAGTGGTTTTCAAAGTATGACCTGAGATCAATAGCATCAGTTTCTTTTGGGAACTAGTCTGAAGTGCAAATTCTCAGACCCTGAAATTTTTTTTTTTTTAGGAAATCTGATGTATGCTAAAGTTTGACAGCTGCTGGTATGGAGTTTCCTGGAAAGTATCCTATATCTAACTTAATTTATTACAAAGCCACATCATATGAGGGATGAAGAAGCAATTAGTCATGCCCCCAGCTACTGTTGCCTCAGAGATGTTTCATAGTGTAACACGGGGACTGTCATGCTGCTGAGTGAATGTCAAACTGGGAGAAGGAAGAAGCTTTCTGCCAGAAGCCTTCTAGAACACTTCCTTTCACAGCTCCAGTAGCCAGAGGCAGAGGATTAAGACATCAAAACCACAGAAGGTGCTAATGCAGGGCCCTTGGGCTTAACTGCAGCCTGTAGGCACCTTTAACTAGTTAAGAAGTAAAATTTTGAGGCTCAAAAACTGTTCTTGAAATAGAAGTACCAAAAGACAGAATTTAGCAATTTGGACATGAAGCAAGAAACTCATACTCCTCTGTAGACCATACTACAGAGAAACCCAAGGCAGTCTTGGCAAATAGACTGTTTCCTTAGCCACACTGGAAAAGGGGACCATGCACTTCTTAGTGTGGGGGATCTGGAAGCTGACACAGGGCCCCTCTTGCAGTGTTGGTCATGTGGCCTTTTCTCTTGAGACCGCCTGTCTCCTCCTCTTCTTAGTAAGAACACCAGTCCTGTTGGATTAAGAGCTCACCCTTATGACCTCATTTAACATAAATTTCCCCTGTTTTCAAATACATTCACATTGGGAATTGGGGTTTCAACATATGAATTTATGAGCGGGACACAATTCAGTCCATAACAACCCTTATTATCCAGTTCCGGGATTATTATAGCTCTTTACTGATCCTCATTCCTGACTCCTTTCACCAGTCCTTCTTGAATACGAAACTAGACTTATCTCAGTAAAACTTATAAAGCACAGTCTTACTGAAAATCTTCAGTGATTCCCAATGACTAGAATTTCACCAAACTCCTTCGTCTGGCATTTGGTTGGGTCCCTTGTCATAGCCTACCTTGTCAGCCAAAATAATGCTATTCTCTTCCCCCATACCACACACCTTTTGAATAATCTATTTCAGTGTCCTTCGACCATTCCATGTATGTTCCCAACTCTAGGTCTTTGCTCCCATTATTCTCTCTGGACTATCCTCTTTTCCACTTATTCAGACACTGCCCTTTTCCCCAAGTGCCACACCCCATCTCCTCTGTGACATCTGCATCACTTCCACTTACACCCACAGTGATCTTTCCTTCTGGGCTTGGATTATGTTTTCATAGTAAGTGTTAACACACTCCCATTGTGTGTATCTGTGTCCCTGATGGAATTGCCGGAGAGCCAGCACCGAGGATCTCACTTTTCTGTGTCCTCACAGTGCCTGGCGCAGTGGTAGGTACTCAAACAATGTTCTAATGGTATGGATGGGCGGACGGAGGGAGAGAAAGAATGATATTCCTTTGATAAAGTTTTCTGAGAATCTTAGCTTTCATCTCCTGAGAAAATGTCCATAACCCTATCCAAGTATCTTTCTATTACATCAACCTATTTTAGGTCCCTAGATAACCTTCACCACTACCTGAGAATTTTATTGTTTGTTCTTCCAACCCTCCATAATATTCTCAGTTCCATCGATATAAGAGACTGTTTATGTCTTATTCCCCAGTGCCTAGTTAGTATCTGATACACAGTTACCTACCACTCAGTAAATATTTGCTGAACAAATGAATGAATGGATGATTTTGGCATCCTGTAGTGTAATGAAATCTTTTGGAGTGGAAGGTATGCCTAGCAAAGTGCACATGCGGGCTGAAGAGGGCCTGAACCTTTTTCTTATTACCCATCAGGCATTTAGGAAATATCATACTAATTCAGAAATGAATATACTTTGCTTTACATAGTGTATATCTTAAGTCAAATTGGTGTAAATTAATAATTTGTACCCTGATTTAGACTACCGAAAACCTCAAAGTGCTTATTCATAAACAAGAGTATTTATGCAGCTGTGCAGTCTACTACTTTTTTTAAAGCCAATTTTTAATCTTTGGACAAACACAAATTTATTTTGTAAGACAGTGAATTTGTTTTCTAAATCTAGATTTTTCACATGTGGAGTTTCCTTTTTTTAATATAGATAGATAGATAGATTTCAGAGAGGAAGGGAAAGGGAGAGAGAGAGAGAAACATCAATGATGAGAGAGAATCATTGATCAGTTGCCTCCTGCATGCCCACAACTGGGGATCGAGCCAACCTGAGCATGGACCCTGACAGGGAATGGAAGTGTGACCTGGTTCATAGGTCGGTCGATGCTCAACCACTGAGCCACGCTGGCCAGGCATGGGGAGTTTTCTTAAGGTGGTAGAACCTACAGTGACTTCCACTACATATAGAAGACGCTTCAGGGTCTTCCACCTCCTGCCTTCTTTCTTCCTCCTTTAATTCTACCAGTGACTTGCCTGAGGTTCTGCAGTTCTAAAAGGCAGCACCATGGTTCAGATTCATCCTTCTCACTCTGAGTTCAATGAACCCTCCACAACATTCCACTGTACCCGGCTACCTAATAAACTATATCATTCCACTTACCAGGTGGTTAGATTTCCAATAAGGTCCACCACTAGGAAGTAGTTTTAATCCAGAAGCTCTGGAAGGTTGATTGGTTGATTAAATATTTGGTTATCTAAAGATTAACCAGAAAACTGCTATTGTTTTAACCTTTATGGTTATGAATCATTCAGAACATATTAGTCACATTTTCTGCTCCTTTAGGAATTCTGGAAGAGTCATTCCATCTTAGAATGGGGAGGAATCTTAGTTTATCAGAGTCGTGCAGTGCCTCGGGGCCATAATTCTGAAAGAAAGTCTTATTTAACATTAGTATAAACCATACAAGCTATTCAGCTGACCCTGGACATAGCGAGGTTTAGTTTTTAAAGAAATCTCTGATTTAGTTGGCTTTCTTTTGATTTATTTCTTGGACATTGACTGCAAGTCTTTCTCACTTAATTCAATTTTTTTATAATGTTTGTTTTTCTGGCTTTATTCTGTAACGTGAATCCAAATTTTATCTACAGTGCCTAAGCTCGTAGACGGCTGTTATCCTGCAATACATTGAAACTGTGACATGGAAATTGGTCCAGAAATCACTTACACGAGCAAGCACCCAGGCTTCAGAGATAAACAAGAGAATGATTTCAGCGAAACCATCTCTCCTCCATTTGCACATTTCTACATGTTTCAGTGACCAAGTCTGTGCCAGCAATGGGGCAGGTTACACATTTCCACTGCAAACACTTGGTGCAGAGTAGAGGGCTGCGCTATTTTTTTTTTCTCTCTCCTTTCAGTAAGCCAGAATTGGCAGTGGAATTGTGTCTGAGGAAGACATTGAAAGTATTGGTTCCTCAGGGACAGGGAGGAAATATGTATGCCTAGTGCATTTCCCTCATTCTGTCTTCTAGTCCCACAGAAGAGTCATATTCAGCAAAAGGCACTGGTCTGGGTATAAAATGTCCAATTAAACATACTTAAGTGGCTCAGTCCTATTCACTAACGACCTTGAGGTTATCTACTCTATCAAGGCTTAATCTTTTTTTTTTCTTTTAAAAAATATTTTTAAATGGATTTTTGGAGAGAGAGGAAGGGAGAGGGATAGAGAGATAGAAACATTGATGAGAGAGGATCATCGTTGATCGGCTGCCTCCTGCACACCCTCTATTGGAGATTGAGCCTGCAACCTGGGCAAGTGCCCTGACTGGGAATCAAACCAGTAACCTCTTGGTTCCTGGGCCAATGCTCAACCTTTGAGTGACACCAGCTGGGCTTTTTTTCTTTTTTAATATAGAAAGTTTAACCTAAATTTGTTTTTGTATGACTTGTCCCTTCAGGATTGAGCCCTTCATTTTCTCCACCAGAAAACTGGTTGTAATTTCTGTTTTATCATAGTCTTCTCGCCTTCTTTTTTCTGGGTTGTTTCATTATAGTAATCGCATTCCTAGGGCATGAAATTTAGCATAACTGTAAATTTCAAAAAAATGGCTGCCATTGGTAGCTCCCTGAGGGATAATGACTAAAATCCTATCTAATAAAAGAGGGAATATGCTAATTGACCCTCACACTGTCACAAAGATGGCTGCACCACAGCCAATAAGGAGGGAATATGCTAATAGACTTCCCCGCCCTCAAAGATGGCAGCACCACAGCCAATAAGGAGGGAATATGTTAATTGACTGTCACACCCTCAAAGATGGCAGTGCCCACAGCCACAAGATGGTGGCGCCCAGTCCCCTCAGCCCCGCTAGAGCGGCAGGCGCGTGGCAAGGCCGGGCCTGCCACCTAGGGCCGGCCTGAGGCGCAGGCAAGCCTCAGATGGCAACTGGCCAGCTGCCCAGGGCAGTCCGAGGCTCAGGTAACCAGGGCTGGCCAAGGCTTGCACTGCCGGTTGTGGCAGCAGCAGAGGTGTGATGGGGGCATCGCTTTCCCCTGATCGCCGGGTCACCTCTTGCCCTGCGGGCTCTTGGACTGTGAGAGGGGGCAGGCCAGGCTGAGGGACCCCCGCTCCAGTGCATGAATTTTCATGCACCAGGCCTCTAGTGTGTATATATAATCTGAATCCTAGATACAGTTTAAGAATGATTAGTTTGTGACAGCATTACATCAGGGATTGATATGGAGACTAGTGATTTTATAATTTAACTCTGATGATGTTTGTCCAGATTCTGAATGGTCCCTTGGAAGTAGAGCAGATAGCAGCCATCAGGCTTAGTCCTATTGCAAATGAATGATTGTCCTTGTCTCTCAGTCTTGACCATTCAATGTGGGGTTCTTCTAGGCATGGATAGGACAAGGGAGCATGGATCCAGGCAGCCTGGAAGGGAACCTTGGTGGAAGCTGTGATACCAGGAAAGAAGGACTTTCTCCTCCAACTGGAGTAGTACTGCCAGCAGAAAGCCCTCAGCTCAGCTGTCAGTCCCATAAAGGGATTGCCTCAGCTGAAGAGAGCCACCTTGCCTGAGGTTGCTGAGATGGCCGTTTTTTGACATCTACAGCCATCCTACATTCCATGCCATATGTCTACTTTCAGAGTTTTCTCTAGGAGTGCAGTTACTATAATGAAACTACCCAGAGAAGAGAAGGCAAGAAGACTATGATAAAACAGAAATTACAACCAGTTTTCTGGTGGAGAAAATCAGATGGCCAGTAACTAACTCCTGATCCAATAAAGGCCCCTCCTCCTGGCTCCACCTCAGGACAATGCTGAAGCACCCTCCCAGCTTCAGAGTCTTCCCTGTAGACAAGCCTGAGGCTTTCATTGAGTCTGTCTTATCCTAGCTCAATCTCTCCCTCTGCACAATCTTTCCTCACTCTCAGCCTCCCTCATCCCCTCTCTGCTTCCCTCCTCCTTCCTTTCTTTCCAGATGTTGATTCCAAGATGGAAAGTCAGAATGTTAAACTGAGAAGAGAAACAAAGAAGAATTAGATTAGAATTCTAATATCTAACTTGGGGTTTAGAGTGCCACCATGCTTCTCTATGAAGGTTAGAAGCTGTCATTTGAAGCCTTCATCCAGTCACTTCAAAGGTCAGTGTTAGGAGGAGAGAAAGAAAAGGAAGAATCGAATAAATTATTTCAGTTGGCTGCTTGGTGCTTGGCATTGTAACTCTGTTCTTACCCTTGCTCTTATAAGCAGCTCTGCCTTGAGTCCTTTTCTTAGATCATCGCAGGTCTCCCCAGTGCAGCAGGCGGGAATCCCTAAAAGATCCAGTGAGTAAGTGGCAGTGGACCCTCGCAGTTCTACCTCCAAGTCACATCAGGGGGGGGCGGGGGGGAATGAAAAGCAGCCTTGCTTCTAAAGAGGTTCTCATTCTCCTTGAGCCTGTGTATCCTCCCTCAGGGGGGTGGCGGAAGGCGCAGCATTTGACTGCCCTGTCCAGAGTGTGAGGAAGAGCCCTTGACAACTGGAGACTGGATGGGGTAGAAGCCAGGATGAAAATTTAGCGACACCCAAGAAAGAGTTGAAAACTCTGGAGGACGGAGTTTCTGTTTTCCCCCCTTGGATCTTAGGAGAATTTGTGTGTTTAAGTGTTCCTTCCTCTGTAGACCCCCACCCCTCGGCATGAACCTCCAGGTCATGAGTAGATGTGGAATGGACTTAAGAAGTCTGAGTCGCCATCCAACTTAGCCTTCAGAGTGGAAGGGTTGGGGGACTGTGGAAGCATGTACAGGCAGGTGACCCAATCAGATGGGTGGGCTTGGGCTATAGGGTCCCTACTCTTTCTGGATGGCGTCCTGATGTTTTGCTCAGGGATGTGTTAAAATGTCTTCGTGAATGGCTTATTGCGGTGCTCCCCGCTACACCGCCCTCAGGCCCCGGCTGGTGTGTGTTGTGAGGGGAAGAGAGGCTGGGGCACTGGAGGGCGGCACCAGGATGGTGCCTTTGGACAGTGGAGGGGCGGGCGCCGAAGCGTGGTGCGGGCGGCCGCGCACTGGAGCCCGGCGGACCCAGCCGAGTGGCGGGCACGCTCGCCCAACCCGGGAGAGCCAGGGAGCGGCGGGCGGGGCCGCGGGGCGCAGTGGGGCCGGAGCGGCAGTGGCTGCGGAGCGGGGGCACCTGAGGAGGGAGGAGGACGGGCGCGGTCTGAAAGTGGGGAAAGAGGCAGACAGGCGAGCGGGCGGGCGCCCTGGCCCGGGGGTCACGGGCGCAGGAGCCCGGCGAGGTGGAGCTGGGCGGCGGCGCGGGCCGAGTCGAGGGAGGAGGGGGAAGGCGGAGGCGCGGGGAGCGTGTTTGGGGCGCCGCGGCAGGGAGGGTGGCGGCTGCCGGTGCGCGCTGGGCGCTGGGTGTGCGCGCTCCTCCGCTCAGGGAGGAAGATGGCCCAGAAGGGAAAGTTGGGGTGACGCGTGCGGCCCCCGGAGGCTCGGCTGGGGACGCCGCAGTGAGCCCGACGGAGCGGCGGCCAGACAGGCCAGGGGGCGCGCAGTCCGGGCGCTGCCACTGCCGCCGAGGCGCCCGCCCCCTCACTGCAGGTGGCGGCGGGTGCGCCGGATCCGGGCGCCGGGGGCGCGGACGGGCGCGCGGGGGAGCCCGGCCAAGGGATGGGCTGCGCCCCCAGCATCCACGTTTCGCATAGCGGCGTGATCTACTGTCGGGACTCGGACGAGTCCAACTCGCCCCACCATACTACCAGCGTGTCGCAGGGCCCCGAACCTCCCTTGCCCGGCCTCTCTGTGCAGACCGACGCCGCCGACGCCATCCCCCGGAGCCGCGAGTCCGGGCCTCCCGGCGCCGCCCGGGTCCGCAGGGCTCGCGCCGAGCTGGGCAGCAGCAGCAGCAGCTCGGGCTCTGCAGCCCCAGCGGCGACCACCTGCAGGGGCCGGAGGCGCCACTGCTGCAGCAGCGCGGAGGCCGAGACTCAGACCAACTACTCCAACCTCCAGGTAAACGTCAGGCGCGGGCACAGCTGGTGGGGGCCACCCGCCCCGTCTGTCCGGTTTGCACGGGTAGGGGGCTCCAGCGGAGTTGAGTGTCCGTGACGCGGTGGGGTTGGGGAGGTTGTCACTAAGGAGGAGTTTACTTTTCATTCGTGGGGGTGATGAGGGCCAGGAAATCTGAGCAGAAAAGACCCCTGGAGGGGTCCTGGGAGCTGGTTCTGGGGGAATGGGTGGAAAAGGGAGCGCACTGGGGAGCCGGGGGGCTGGCCGCGTTTCCATTGAGGGAGGGAGGCTGTGTCTGGGTTAATGCGAGAGCAGGGCTGGGTGTCACTGAGAGCATTCCGTGGCGAGTCTGATTGTATGAAATCAGAGCACCAGGACTGTTGGTGAATGGTGCAGACCTGGGGCAAGGATACCGTAGTGCCTCGTATTCCAGTTTTTACCTGGGAAAACCAGCCCAGCTGCATGGAGTCTTAGGAGCCAGGCTGGGGATTTGTGAATGAATGAGGGTGTGCGTTTGTGGAAGATGGAGGAAGGGAACCAGAGTGGAACCTGTTGTTTGTCCCTAGTTTGGGTTGGCTGCAGACGGGACCTAATTGCGAGAACCGGCCTTGAGTTTGGAGGGTCAGCGGAGCCAAGTGAGGGGAGTGGGTTTGCAGTGTAGGGCAACTGTCTGAAGATGAAGGTTCTGCACATACATCTCATCTTTCAGGAGGGTGGGATTGTGAGGAAGTGGAGAAAATGGTTTAAGTGATTAAAGCAGTCACCAGATATTTCTGAATGGCAGAAGGAAAAATGATTACTTTAATACTGCCCTGCTGTATGTCCTCAAAATACTATTAAATCCAAGAGGATTTTCATTGTGTAAATCTGGCCACTGGGCCGTTTACCCATGTAGCAAACAGAATGACAATGGCACATCCTGTTGTGCAGAGGGAAAAAAATACATCTCCATGACTTGTAATGTTCGATAGAAGCTGTGTGACATCCACAGCTTGTGCATGGCCAGTGGGTTACCAGCAACCGTTCCATTGATTATACACAATTGTATATTTAATACTTGAAAAAGTTGTTCCACAATTGGTCTAGTGCGAGGGGCCTTCTGGTCTTCATTGGATCAGGTCAGCTCCCAGTGGAGGGACAGCTTGTGCTGGCTTCCGTCTGGAAGACCAAAAGCCTCTTTCGTGCACTTATTTTAGCAGCATCTGGTTTTGTAACATGAAGCTTAACATGATGGTTATTTATGGTTGTAGACTTTTACTGGTAATTATATGTGTAGTATGATAATATAATCATTATAATACAACACCATTTATTGAGCCCTGCTATCTGCCAGTTAATAAGCTTTCTCTTCTAGCTTTTGGATGTTAACCATGTGATGATAGAATTCCCAAAGACTGGAGACCTGGATGCAGACAGTACAATCTACCAGTGGAGCATTTGTTAGAGAGGCATGTGCAGAACAGTATGTTTTTCCTTTGTCAAGTTTTTTGTTTTTTGCTTTTTTACACACTGGTTCACATGAAGGTTGCATTAGGAGAAACTTCAGGGAAATAAACTTTTATATTTGATTAAATAATTAAATTGGGATATTATCTATAAAGACTATCCTTTTGCCTTCTTGTTGAAAATGAAATTTGAAGACATGAAGCAGTAGCTTAGAATGGTGACAACTTATGAACTTTGAAACTTTTTTTAGTTGCTTCAGAGAAATTGTGTATTTTGCCTTTCAAAGTAGCAGGATTCCCAATTTAGTACCTGGCAACTCTAGCTACCCCATGTTTGTTCAATGAAAGAAAGAATAATGAATGAATTCATTCCCTATGTTTTAATACTTCTCTCAAGAGGCTACTTAGAGACCAAATGGAGTAAAAACTGGAGGGAAAGTGAGTCCCAGTTATTAGCAGCTAGTATAAACTTGTATAAACATCATTGCTACTTGGCTGAAGTGTTAAAAGGCTTGACCTGCATTGGAATTTAACTCACTTTGCTTTATCAACAAGATTTCCAAATAAGAGCTTAATTCATTCCAAGCTATTACTAGGAATGTTGGGAATGAAACTGGTGGTTTAATGATTCAGCACTAATTGCATGTGTAAATCTCAGAAACTATAGATTTGAAATTAAATATGAGACTGGAATGATTATACAAGTCCTACAGAATTGTTACTTCAAGAATTGCTTTAATATATTTAATAGTATCCTTTCAGGACTTGTGATCCAGTGTTATATATATTTTTTTCGATCTTCACATGTTCCATGCTCTTTTGTAGTTAAAGTAATTTTGTAAAAACTACTTTTATTTATTTTTAGAATCAGAATTCTTACACCTAAGAGTCTGAGATAGTTGCTGGGCATGGCTTCCATGCTCCCCTTCTCTAAGATGCTCAAGTAGAAAAGTAAAGTCTTTGCTTTTTTGTACTGTTTACTGTGGGCTATAATCATTGTTCTTTAAAAAATTCCCTTTGTACATCAATTATAAACCATTCCTCATTATTTACTTGGTCTCTGATGTTCCCCAGAGTACAAAAATGTGTGCTTGATCTCTCACTCTCTTTTTTTTAGCAATAATTCATCTCATTAAGCTTTTAGAATGATGAAGCATTATGATGTCAAACATGATGTCAACAGGAACCTTCCTGAATACCTAACGTACAAAAAATTATAAACATTAATAATTCATATGCAGTACAATGGTATCATATGGGTTTCCATTTCTGGTAAGAAATTAGATTTGTCTCCAATTGCTGTAAAAATGCAACTTCCTAGCAATTTCTCTCCATCTCGTTTGCCTTTTTAAAAATAGTACTCCAACAGGAGAATCCTGCAGAATGCTCACTTCTGATATTGTGCCAGTTTTGTGATTCTTGTTCAGAAATCCTCAGAGGAGATAGTTGAATCTCTCTCTGGGAAGATCCAGGGGTTCTTACAAGTCTTTTCTAATACCAGCTGTTGCAACTGGGGAGGCAGCTGAGACTAGACAGCTAGTTGTAGAAAGTCTGTATTGACATACAGTCAACTGTCAGCCATCTCTATGTAGGTTAACTGTTTTGTGGATCGGGCACAGGAGGTGGAGTTTCCAAATGATTTTGTGCTGATAGGTAGTGTTGCCAGTTCCCACTTTCTCCTCCATTCATCATGCTGACTTATGCATTTAGCCAGTATTGGTGCCAGACTCTGTGGTAGACACTAGGGATCCAGGGAATAGCCATGGAATTTGGTAAGGAAAGCCCGATGAGGATGGGGAATCTCTTGCAAAAGAGTGTGTCTAAGCCACTGATTAATGACTTCTATAATATTCATTCCATGGCCCCCCAGAGTTTAAAGGGAAAAGCAATAGATATTTTTCTGACATTGTGGTAAATAATTAATGAGATTTTTATTTGGGGGATAGAACTGTTTTGAAAATTATTATTTTTGCTCTGTAAGTATTTGGTGTACATGAGTGTCACTTGGAAGTCTTGAGAAAATATAGATTCTGGCCTCAAATCCCAGTTTCTGATTTAATAGATCTTGGGTGGGGCCTGGGGATTTGGATTTCTAACAAGCTTCCAAAAGATGCTAGTGTGGTTGTTCTGGGGAACCACAGTTTGAGAACGGCTGCTTTTAAATGCATTAAACTGACTGTCTGTTAACAGGGTGTAGGGCATCACATCGCATGTATTTGGGGTACTAGTTATAGCTCTGCCTTCACCTTAGTTTGCTTTTATATGGGCCACCTGCCATCTCCATTTATGAAGTCAAACTCTGAGCCTCCGAGGCTGGCTGGAAAGTTTGTAAGTGGAGAGAGTGCTGGACCATGTAGCCCACTCTGGTTTCTTGAAGTGTGACTTCCCCTCAGGCTCCATTGGGGTTTGTAGATGCTGGTGTCTTGCTTTGCCATCACCGTGTCCCATGTGCCCTGCCCTGCTGGAGCCCTGTCCTGCCTGATAGAAAGTTGCAAGGCAAGGGAGGAGCTTAAAACAGGTCTACATGACATGGTACAGAATCATGTTCGGTCCTCGACTCTTGAAGTTCTTGCTAGACCTTTTCACCATTATTTCTTCATTTTAAAATGGAGCATAAGTCTTACAAGTTGATTCAGTAAAACTCAAATTTGCTTTCTGCCATAGCTCAGTTTTCACTGTTTTCTTTAGAGTTAGGTTAATTTTTAAGGACTGTCAGATAATTCTCCCTTACTTTAACTTTTGTTAAATAAGTCCTCAAAACAGAAAGTAACATAGTGCAAGCTGCTCACTTTTCAGAGGTGCTACTTCTCCCCTGAAATCCCATCCCGGTGACCACTGAGCAGGACAGGCCGTGCTGGCGAGGACAGATCTTGGGGCACCAGGTTGGTGATGGGTTAAGGCCAGGAATCAGAATAGGAAGGAGGGAGTGAGCCCTACAGAACCTGGAGGGAAGACAGAGTCCAGACTCCAGAAGACCAGTAGAGTTGGGGAGGAGCAGGTGAGTACTTTGGGGCCAGGTGGGCAAGTAAAATCTGGAATTCAGGGACTTGACAAAGGTGAGAGTTGTTGAACCAGGTTGAGACTTCTGAGTGGGGACAGAAGCTGTTTAATTCCTTCTATTTGGGTTTCCCCCCTGAGGGTGAAGAGCTCTGGTGCCTGCAGGAGACACCGGTGACCAATCAGAAGGCTGTAAGTAACCTCTGCACCTAGGTGAGGCAAGACTAACCCACCAGGCCTTCCTCACACCTGATCAAATAGTGTCTGAACAGAAAACAGAGTGCATATTCATAAGGGTAATTGAAAATTAATCTAATGACTTCAGAAGTGTTAGGATGAAAGAAAATCATCCCAGTGATGCTGAAGCACCCTAAGATGGAAAAGGGGAACCTAGAAAAAGGCAATAGGAGGGAATGGTTATGGGAACCCGAGAAAACAAACCTGTAGGGTATAGGGAAGACCCACAAGCTGTGGTCTTAAGGAGGAAAGCAACAGTTGGAAGTCTGTGGCCTGGCAGGGGAGCCAAGGGAGTAAATACTTCCCATTCCATTGTCCTCCCGTTCATCCAGCTCCAGCCAGACGGGTACCTCCTTTGGCCAAACACATCTGGAAACCAGAATGGCCAGGAAACCCATTGACGGAGGTTTCCAAGAGCAGGGTAGAGAGGATCTTGACCATACCCCAGAAGCCCCTCTGTAACAAGTATTGAAGATGTTCAGCATCATTAGGGATACCCTGCTAAGCTCAAATCAAAATGAGCAATTTTGATGATTGCTTAAAATAATGGCATTTTTAATGGTCCTTGAACTTATTGTTTATGTTTCTCGTTTGTTTAATGACTAATGATATAAAAATATGTGCAGTTATCTTGTTTGGAGACCTCTAAGTTATTGCTGAAAACAAACCCTCCTCTTCAGTTCCCTCTCCGCCCTGACTCTGCTCAGACTTTCCTTCGTCAGCTCGGGCTGCTAGAACAAACGACCATGAACAGGTGACTGAAACCACAGACCTCTCTTTCTCCCTGTTTCCAGTCTGGAAAGTGCAAGCTCAAGGTGCTGCAGGTTCTGTGCCTTGTGGGTGCACTCTTCCTGGCTTGCAGATGGCTGTCTTGTGTGTCTTCACATGGCAGAGAGCAAGCAAGTTCTAGTCTCTTTCTCCTTTTACATGAACACTATCATGGGGCCCCACCCTCATGCCCTCATCTAACCTAATTCCCTTCCAGAAGCCTCATCTCCAGATACCAGGCTAGGGCTGCAACTTAGGGATTTGGGAGGACATACATACTCAGTCCATACAGACTGTTTCTATCATGTCCTCTGCTCCTTACCCACTTCCCTGGTCCCCATGATCTCCAAGCCCAGAGGTAGGGCTGGGGAAAGAAAGTGCTCTTACTGAGTGGGAAGTTCCCTGAGTGGGATACCAGCTTATTCAGCTTGTTACATTTTTGCTCAATTTGTACTTTCCTGTGCTCTATGCCTTCTCTCTAGAGTCTTAAAAAGTTAACAAGTGAGCTTGACCATATGTTTATAAGCTGATATTTTCTATAAAGAATACATAACATATTCACATGTGTGTTCAGGAGTTCATTTAAAAAAATAGGTGTTAACATCTTACGGTGGAAATCTTAGTAGTTTTTATGTTTTAATACAAAACACTGCTTTTTAACAAGTTACAATATAGGTTAATTTAGATTTTGTTGTTGTTAGTTTCTTTCACATTTTCTTTCTTCTTTCATTGATGTATAAGAGCCAAGTTTTATTCAGGATTTTGATGCTTCACTCTTTATCATCAACTTCTTGCACTTCCTCCTTTCTGCCTCCTTAGGAACAGTGCTCAGAAAAATAGTTTAGAAGCATGTAATTGCTATAATAAAAATGAGACAATTTTACTTTTGGATAATTCATCAATGAAAGGAAGAAAATATTGTGGTTATCTCTTGTTTCCAAGGCGATTCATATTTTCATGTATAGTTTGTACATTTTGCAACAAGATATGTAGAATAGATATAGTAATATTGCCTGTTGTTTAAGTCTTTGCTATTCCCAGAGCACTTTATATACATGGTTTTGCCTAATCTACATAAAAACACTATGAGATACAAATTATTATTCCTATTTTACAAATGAGGAAATGCGGCTGCAAGAGGTAGAATAAATAACTCAAAGTAAGGGCTGGAATTTGAATACAAGGTCATCTGAATCCAACTTCAGGGTCCTTATCCACTGAGCTTTACTGCCTCTCACGGGCCTGAAGGCCCAAGGCTGGTCCTGTACCTATAGAGTTATTTAGAGCAGAGGGGAGAGGAACAGGTGTGTGTGGGGGGGCAATCAGGGGGTCTTGTGAGTGAGGTTTTTCCTCTTACATGTTCACTGTCACCCTTCTATTAGCTTGAACTGGAATGTTGTTTTGAATTGAGTGGAGAATGTAAAATGCATACAAAATTGGAGTAGCTTTGTCAAAACAAGTCATTATTTTCAATGAACACAGTACTTGGCACATTAAATATTATACAAAGATTAACTGCTAATAATCCTGTGGTTGCTATTATTTCTGTTTTGCTAATTAAGATGAGATTGGTTATTTAGAATTCAATATTGTTGAAACATGTATTTGTTTTTTCAATGGGAAATGTATCCAACTTTCAAGTAGATAGATTTGGCCAATGTAGACGACTGACTAGATTTATGCAGACATGCACATTATCCTGAAGTTTTGAAAACTGCTGATGGGTTTGGTCTGCCTCAGCTGTATTTCCGAAGGAGGCAACATGATAAAATCTTGCCTGTTGAAGGCCCAGGATGGAGTTTGAGTTCCATGACTGCTGGGCCAACACACAGCCTCTGCCCTTGTAGGTTAGGGCCTTAGTATTAAAACCCATTCCACCAGCTGATGCTTCATAAACTTCAATAGTGTTTTGAGCTGAGCTTTGGCTGGAACTAAAAGTTTCTCTTTTCTCCACAGTCTAATAGAAACCCTGACTACCATAGCTCCCCTCCAGAGTTCCGTCAGAATTATACCCACCACAGTGATGGCCAGACAAAGATGAGAGCAAAGGATCAGCTTTGTCAATGGCTGGGCCAGCACTGATTAATATCACTTCCCAGAATCCATCGTGTGCATAGACTCTGTGAGCTTTTCAAAGCTCAGCGCCTTTCTCTGCAGAGATCTGGCCCACTAGGATGCTGATCATGGAACCTTCATCCCTTTGGGAGGAGCTGGCGAGGGCAAGGAAGGTGGCCCGTTATTCTCACCTCTCTAATGGCTGTGACAGGGAGGGGTGTTGCAGACACCTTCTCCCCTCCCCTTTGTTTGTTGAGATTTTCAAGACGGGAGAGAGAGGGAGAGGAAAAGGCTAGAACCTCTTCTGTGTGTCAAAGATGCAAACTTTGAATAAGAGAAAATCAGAAAATGCTTTGAATAAATGTAAAAGACAACCCTCACTTTTATATTCATATTCCATGACAGAAATATACTTTGTAAGGCATCTAGTTGGTATTGGGAAGTGGTTTTCATATAGAAACAATGTTATACGTGGCATTTGGGTTTCCAGGTTAGCCCCAAAATGTATTTAGCCAGATTGTATAAATAGAATAAATAGAATACACTGAGTGGCCAGATTATTATGATCTCTGAACGCATAATAATCTGGCCACTCAGTGTGTGTGTGTGTGTGTGTGTGTGTGTGTGTGTGTATTAGAGACCCGATGCATGAATTCCTGCATGGGTCGGGTCCGGCCAGCCTCGCCAGGGGGGCGGGGACATTCGTGCAGGGGTTGGCTGGCCTGCCTGCTGGTCAAACTCCTGGTTGAGGGAACAATTTGCATATTAGCCTTTTATTACATAGGATATACACTGAGTGGCCAGATTATTATGCGTTCAGAGATCATAATAATCTGGCCACACAGTGTATATTTACAATATTGAAACCATATTTGAGAGAAACATAAAATTGAATTAGAACTAGTGTTTCTTCTGTACGTGTTTGCTTTGGGAGAAACGGGCTTCATTGGAGGGTGGTGAAGCAGAGGGAGAACCTATGCTCCCTCGGGGAGTAATTACCCTAAATGATTGTTAGTGCTGAGGAGGTGAGGAGCTCAGGTGGTGGAGGGAGAGCTGGGGTGCAGGGAGCTCAAGGGGCTTGACAACTACCTCAGTGTGAATCTTTTAATTCTAACAGTTCTCTGTTTTTAAATTGTAAAACCATTATACATAAAAAATTTAATAACTACTATCTTAGTTTGGGCTGCCATAACAAAAATCCCATAGACTGGGTGACTTATAAACAACAGCAATAAGTTGCTGGGAAGTCCAAGATCAAGGAGCTAGCAGATTTGGTGTCTGGTTAGGACGTGATTTCTCGTTCATAGTCCGTAGTCTTTTCACTGTGTCCTCACCTGTCCATTCAAGAGGGCTCTGTCCTCAAGACCTAATCACCTCCCTAGGGCCCCACCTTCTGTTACCACCACACTGGGGTTTAGGACCCAATGTATGAATTGGGGTATGGGTGGGAGTGTCAGACACTCAATCTGTAGCAACAACTGTACTTAATATCAATCACATTTTTCTAATTGTCTTATTAGTTTTTAGCTTTTGGTATCCAAATAAGGTTTGCTCATTGTGATTGGTTGATGTGTCTTTTAAGTCTCATTATCTCTGTGTCTCTTTTCACTGGCAGTTAGTTTGTTGAGGATCCTGGGTTGTTTGTCCTGTAGCTTTCCCCCCTTTCTGTGTTTTACTGTTTACATTCCTGGGGTGCATCTAACATGTTTCCCTGCCTTCTGTGTTTGCTAGAAACCTGTAGTTAGATTTAGAGGTTTGCTCAGATTATGCTAGATTTTAGGGGGTGAGAATACTTTGGATGACACTGTGTTCTCACATCACATCTGTGTTTTGTTGTCTCTTCGCTGACAAGGAACCCATTATTAACTATCGCTGCTTACATCCATGAATAGGGGTGCAGAATTGTAACATTCTTGTTCTATCATTTCTCCTTCACTTATTAGCTGGAATGTCTCTAAAAAGAAAAACTCATCAACTAGTTGGTTTCCCTGGGACAGAGTTTATGTAGGAAAGGAAGTTTAAATGTGTGAATCTTTCCTCTTATTTCCAGTTTTCAAAATGAGATGATTCCCTAGCATTCTCCTGGGGTGACACTGATTTTTGTGTACTTGTTTCTCTGTTTGCTTGTTTAGTATCACTATGGGTCACACATTTATTTGATGCATGTCAACTCATTGCAGTTGTTATTCTTTAGGTGCTCAAATTGCCCATTTTTGGCTGGGGGGAGCTTAAGTTGATGAGGCACTTTTTGAAGAAACAAAGCCAACTTGATTAAATTGTGTCCTTATTCTTAACTTTTCTTTTCTTTCCTTTTCCTTTTCCTTTTCCTTTGCCTTTCCTTTGGTAGATGAGGACTTGCGGACCACCTGTAGGTGGAGCACATCTTGATGTCTGCCTACTAGTCGTTGTTGTTCCATGCAATTGAGTTGGCTGTGACCCCTGGCGACTCTATGAATGAGAGATGTCTTGTCCTCATCTCTAGTCATAACGAACCTCACTGCAGCTCTTTTCCTATAATTTTTGTGGCTACTGAGAGGAAACCTGGTGTGATGGAAAGATACTCATTGGCCGGGGCTTGAGCTCCAGTTCTGCCTTACGCAAGCTTCGTGACCTTGGAGAAGCTGCATGACTCCTCCTCCTCATAAGGTGGGGATAACGCACCCTCCAACGGATTGGTGCGAGTGAAACAGATATACAGTCCCTGTAACCCCCCTGGTCCTCACGAGTGTGTGTGTGTGTGTGTGTGTGTGTGTTTGTGTGTAACTAAGTCTCTGAAGTCTGGAATGTATCTTACACCTACAGGGCAATACAATATGAAGAGCACATGTCAATGCTGAATGGTCACATAGTAGCTACTCTAAAGAGAGAAGGGAGGAAAAAAGTGAAACTTCACATAAGAGCCATAAATGAATCAATTATAATCTGCTATTGAACTTGACAAGAAGTATAGCACAGTATTTATGTTGGTTCTTTGCCTCTTAGTTCTCAGCTCCATCCTCAGCTTTTTCATATTCTCTTTTGTATTATGTGAGGCTATAAGTTGACAAACTGTATCTTTTAGATTTCCTTTCCAGCTGGTCTCCTGTTAGATGTTTCAAGTAGTAGGCAGGGAATTGGGATGTGGGAGAAAGGAAGAGGCAATAGCAGTGGCTTCTGCTAAGTGGCAGGGGTACAGGTTTAACGGTGATGGTGCCGCACCTCAGCTGAGGAGAGTGGGCTTGTGGCCGCCAGCCCTGGGAGGTCACAGCTTCTGGCCTCTAAGTGTTGCCTTCCATCTACTTAGTTTCTCCAGCTCACACTGTCTTCTTTTTGCTCTTTCATACTGGTACCTTTCAAGATCTTGTAAACAGTTCTCTACATGGATCTGTCTCTACTTACTATATGTAGAGTGGTTTCCGTTTTTCTCAGTGGACACTTGGGGTCTGAGGTCAGAGAGAACTAGGTTATAATCTCTTAGTTCTGTGACTTAACATCTTTAATATTCAATTTCTTTGTCTAAGGGGGTTGATAAAAGTACTTACCGCATAGAGTTGTTGTGAGGATGATATAATTAGGATACCTGACACTTTGAACTTTGTATTATGTGAGGCTAGAAGTAGTAGATACTGGTAGAGAATTGGGATGTTAACTTTGAACATAATTCTCAAAAAGTGTTGTCTACTATTGATAATATACAAGCCAATTTTTGAAGGCTCTCCTTTACCATTTTTATTATAGAAAAGTTCAGATGTAGAGATAATCTATATATATAAAAGTCCAATATGCTTTGTGTCTGACCGTTCGACCAGTCACTATTACATGCACTGACCACCAAGGGGCAGATGCTCCGACAAGTAGGTTAGCTTGCTGCTGGGGTCCGGCCAATCGGGACTGGGGGAGATGGGCTAGACACGTCCTGGAGCCCTCCCACGGTCCTTTCCCGGCCAGGGTGGGGTCCTGGATTGCGAGAGGGTGCAGGCCAGGCCGAGGGACTCATGGTGCATGAAGTATAATAAAGCTTCATGTACACACCACCCAGCCTCACAGTTATAAAATTAAAGCTATTCTTTTATCTACACCACCTTCTCTCCTCCCTACTATGGACTTATTTTAAAGCAAATCTAAACCATTATGTTATTTCAGCTGTAATTTTTTCAGCATATAACTATAAGAGGTAAGGACTGTTTAAAAAACAACCCTAATACTATCAGCATACCTAAAATTAAAATAATTTCTTAATATCAGAAAATACCAAGACAATGTTTAAATTTCCCTAATTATCTCATACATGTCTTTATTTTAAAATATTGGACACATGAAACATCTTTGGAATAAGGCCCACCTGTTGTCACTGGTTGATATGTTCTTAAGTATCTTTTCATGTATAGGTTCCCTTTCTCTCTTTTTCTCTCACAGTTTGTTTGTTGGAGAAACTGGGTTCCTTGTCCAGCAGAGTTTCCCACAGTCTGGACTTTGCTGATTACATTCCTGTGGTATCATTCACCACATTTTCCTGGCCTGGTATTTCCTGTATATTGGTAGTTACATCTAAAGCTATATTGGTTGGATTCAGGCCTGTTTATTTTGGCAAGACTGCCTTTTAGGTAGTGTTGGGTACCTCCGTCAGGAGGGCACCTAATGCCTCATTCTCTCTCTTTTTGGGAGGCAATAGCGAGGAAGGAACACATTTTTACTTTTTAAGTAGGGAAGTTACTTGATGTTTGAATGAGGCAGATGTGGGAGATGGAACAGTATAGACCAGTGGTTCTCAACCTTTCTAATGCCGCGACCCTTTAATACAGTTCCTCATGTTGTGGTGACCCCCAACCATAAAATTATTTTTGTTGCTACTTCATAACTGTGATTTTGCTACTTTTAATGAATCGCAATGTAAATATGTGTGTTTTCTGATGGTCTTAGGCTCTACAGCAGCAGAGAACCGCTAGCAGGGTCGCCTAAGACCATCGGAAAACACAGATATTTACATATCACTCCTTGTTGGGAATCTGGGGCAAGAGAAGGGGGAAGAGGGCTATATGTGTGTAGGTAGGTTTATAAATTTAGTAATTGGCTGCAGGAGAGCTTAACTCAGACATTCTTTACCATTTCCAATTTAATCAGTGTAACTGTGTAAATTTACTTTCTAGTCAAACCATATACCTCAGTGGTAGGAGATAGAATCAAATACAGAATTCGTTTTCCTTGCAAACAGTCTGAGAAAAGAAAAATTAGTGTGAAAATGCTATTGAGCTTAGACCACAGGCGGGGAGTCCCTATCTACTCTTGTGCTGTTACAACCTGAGTGCAAGTAATGCTGTGGAACACTGGGTATGAAGTGTCATGCACTGGGTTTTTCTTTAATTAGGATATAATTCACATAACACAAAGTTTACAATTGTACATTTTTAAAAATATATGTTTTTATTGATTTTTTTTTAGAGAGAGAGAAAGGAAAAGGGATAGAGAGATAGAAACATCAATGTGACAGAAACTTTCATTGGCTTCCTCTTACTGGGGATCGAGTCTGCAACCCAGGCATGTGCCCTGACCAGGAATCGAACCGGGAACCTCCTGGTTCATGGTTCAATGCTCAGCCACACCAACTGTTGTACATTTTAAACTGTGCAATTCAGTGATTTTTAATATATCCATTATGTTGTGTGACCACCACCATGGTCTAATTCTAGAATATTTCCACTAACCCAAAAAGAAACTCCATACCTATGGGCTGTCAGTCCTAATTCCCCATCCCTTGGCAACCACTAATCTACTTTCTGTCTATAGATTTGCTTATTCTGAACATTTCATGTAAATGGACTCCAATAGTAGGTGGCCATTTGTGTCTGGCTTCTTTCACTTAGCATACTGTTTTCATGGTTCATCCATGTTACAGTACGGATCAGTATTTTATCCCCCTTATTGCCAAATAATATTCCACTGTATGAATATACCACTTTTTGTTTGCCCATTGATGGACATATGGGTTGTTTCCACTTTTTGGCTAATATGAATAAGGCTGCTATGAACATTCTTGTACAAGTCTTTGTGTGGATATATGCTTTCATTTCTTTGGGGTATATACCTAAGAGTAGAACTGCTTGCTCATATGGTAACTGTATGTTTAACTTTTTGAGAAACCCCCAAATTATTTCCCAATGCAGCTGCACCATTTTTCATTTCCACCAACATACATGCGGGTCCCTATTTCTTCACATCCTCACCAACACTTGTTATTATCTGTCTTTTTCATTATAGCCCTTCAAGTGGGTATGAGGTAGGGTCTTATTGTGGTTTTGATGGACATTTTCCTGATGGAAAATTCAGAGTTTTTAAGAATTAAATGGGATACCATAGTGAAATGTGGCATGGATTTGGGTCTCAGTTCTCTGCTAGATTGCAGAACCCCCCAAAATAACCGTATTTGTGTTCCCTGGCGTTTTTATTTACACTGCAGCCTTTTGGCTCAGGAAGGCAGAGCATAGGCCTAACTCCCGCACTGGGCTTTCCATTCATGTACACAGCTCTGAAATCACACTGTAATGGGGCCCAGCCTGTGCATTAAAGAAGTCACTTGGTCTAAGAGAAGTAATGGGTATGATCTTGAGGAAAGGCAAGAGACTTGGCATTTCAAGGATCCTTAAGCGGCACTTTCTTTTGCTACCTGCAGGAGGCGCTCATGAGCATGTGTGATTTAGTTCACAATGACAGCCCAGAGGTGGCCCTCTTAGTTTGGAACTAAGGTTTAAATTTAGTTCAGGGGCTTAATATGAATATGAAATCATCGGAAGCACTGAAATTAAATGTGGGTCAGGTTTCTGGCTTGGGCACAGTGAGTCGCACAGTATGTGTTGGTTCTTGTATTTGTTTTGCTAATTTAGAGGGGATAGTGGTAAAGATAATTCCCAGATGGTGGCTCTTGTGTGGTAGTTTTGGAAGCATTTCCTACATGTTCATATGAATGCAGATGCAGGCTGATGGTGTGGATATTGACAATGCAAACAACACAAGCCAAGCTGTGAAGGCCCCGCGCAGAAGGACTTGGGGAAAGTCTGTGAAAACCTGCCCTTCCTACTTTTCCAATTCTTCCTGCGGCTTATTCTGATCAAATGGCCTGGCGTCATAGACGGACATGAAGTTCCTAAGGAAGCATTCTGTTTCTCCTTAGACTGCTCTTCTCTGGTTGCAGCGGAATGACTGGGTTTAGGCTTTACAAAGGGGATTTCAAATCACCACCTTCTCTAGATTCTTTTGTATGATCGTCAGCGAAAGTAGAAATAATAGTAATGGTAATAATGTGAAAAAAGAGTTGTGTGACACAAGGTTTTGCTACATGTTAATTCAGGATGTATTGCAGTTGTCAAGTTGCATCAGTCAGGGTCCCCGGGGAAACACTTCACCCCAGATGTTCAGATGAAGAGACTTAAATGGAGAGTCTGCTTACAGAGGTGTGAGCAGAGGTAGGGGAGACAAGGGACAGTGAGGTGCCCCCACCGGCAATCGTGTGAAGCCCTAGCCATCCTGGGGTTGAAGAGGTCAGAGAAGGAAAGAGCACTGAGGGGCCCCGGCTGGGGCTGTAATTATGAAGGCGCCATGATTGCCAGGCCGGGGCAGTGAAGCAGGGAGGAGTGGGAAGTAGTGACCCACCTCTCTTTCCTGGCTCTCCTCTGCCCTGCTGCTGCCTCGCACTGGGGGCTCCCACCCTGCAATCAGCTGGGAAGGGAGGCTGGTGGTGCAGGATGCAGAGGTGAGCCTCCAGGCACCTAGCTGGGCACACCGTGGACGGGGGAGGTGGTTTGCAAGTGGAGACTAATTTGCACAATAACCAATTATTTTGCAGTGAGCACATTCTACTTTTTGTTAATTTTTAGGAGGTGTTATTTTGTAGAAACATCCATTTCTCATTTTAAAAAATTTTCCATTGTCTTTCACATTTGCTTATGTAAAACTTCTTATCTTTTAGGTGGCAAACTTTATTATGAAATCTCTTAAACGTTGTGCTTTTTTTTTCTCATTTTCCCAATACAGTGGTGTATATTATTGTACTGTGAGAAACCTGAAAGTGAGAGAGCCACGTGGTACACTGTCTTTCAAATTGTTAGAGGGTAGATTTTTACATTCCTCCTGTTCAGATTTGTGTGTAGATGTTTGTGAATTATTCCGAGGTAGTCAGTTGTCTTCGAATCAGAGTAGTCAGAGTAGAGTTGGCTTAGGGTTTTTGTAACCATAGCTGAGGGGAGGCTGCAGCTAATGTTAGAGGCACCCAGATAGCTGCACGTGTCTCCCTGCACACAGACCGGGCATCATTTTGCTTCATGCATTGATGGGCCATGCCGACTTGAGATGTGGTAACCAAGTGACCTGCTCTCTGTCGCCGTGTGTGTGATTCTCCCAGGTCTGAATAAAGGGCAGATGAAGGTCTGTGTCTCTGGGTGCCCAGGGGGTTGCTAGGAAATGCTTTTCAAAGTGCTTCTTGGTGATGCAGCAGGTCGAACTTTTTTGTGCAGTGTTGTCATGGAAACAAGTGCATCATTGCCTTGTCTAATTTACCTTTTAGTGATAAAAAAAAATTGTAATCCAGGATTAACAGATAAAACATAATTTTTAAAAGGTAATGAAAAAACACACCCCAATCACTGTAAGGAGGATACTGCTGTAAGTACCCATCTTTTGAATGGCGAGACTTCCCTGGCACTGTAATTCACATTGATCAGGGCTTGGCAGTGTGCCGTGATGGGGCTAATTGACGTTTTCCTTCTTTGGAATAAGAAAACCAGGACTTCACCCGTGGCTTATTGCTGTGGGGTTTTATTACTGACCCCAACTCGTGAGCTGATGTGAATGGAAGGCAGCACACAGTCATTGTGAGTCTTCCAAGGTTACCAGGGATTTGTTCTTTGATTGGCCGGTGGGTGTTTTTTTTTTTTAATCTCCCCTCCACCCTCCAGCACCCTCACCCGAAGAGCAGGCTGTGGGCTGAGCTGACAGTGATAGCCCTACCTTGCACAAAGGGCCATCCTATAGAAATGGTGCCCTAGGCTCACTCTCTTGGCTAAGCCCCTGGACACCCTCACCTCCCCCTGAGCAGATCCAAGAGCAGAGTCTGCCCTGCCTTCCCATGGTAGTTAAAGGGCCTCTGAGGGAAGGAGTTCCTCCTCTTCTATGGATTGAGAACAAAACCTCCCAGCACTGCATGGATGATGGATACCACGAGCCTATTAGGATCAACTTTCAAATGGCAGTACTTAGTCAGGATAGGGCGGGAGAGCTGAACTGGAGGAAGATTTTATACTGTGTTTTGTAGTTCATCCTTCTCCATGGAGATTTAGCTCCTGGGGTTTCATTCCCCACTCCCCAGCTGTGTGTGTGTGTGTGTGTGTGTGTGTGTGTGAAGTAGACATTTGTTTCATTGAATTAAAATCTTCTCATTTGTTTTAGACCTTTCCAAAATGCCTTTTATTAATATTTCCAAGTTTGATACATGTTTGAGTTTTTTGCATGTAAGAGTGGGGGGGGGGCATTTGTAATCTTCCACGAGTCCTAATATTGAAAAGATTGATAATGGAAACAAGCCAATTTAATCAGAATTTCACTGAACAGCACTGAAGGCCCAAATCGATTTTCTTTCATAGCCAATAGTGCTGTTTCCTCCCCTGGCCTCTTCTGCCCCATTCGTCTATTTACTGAGCACCTGCTTTGTGCCATGTACTTTTGGTATACCTGCTGTACACAAAAGAATAAGTCACGAGCAAGCAGGAGCCTTAAGGAGGTGGAGGCGGAGGCTAGCCGGGGCCTGAGGCTGTGCAGAGTGGCTGCCACCAGGAGGATGCCATCTGGCAGCCGTGCTGGGATCCCTTGCTGCTGTCCATAGCTTGCTTCTTATAACTCTGGCTGTTTCCCCAGTTCTAGAGTCTTGGCCGCAGTTCCTGATTACAACATGGTACGCATGCCCAGTGCTTCCGTATGACCTTCCAGTATGGACCTTCGGTAGAGAATGTCACTTGGTTGGTAAAATGGCCCCGCTGAACCTAGAACTAGAAAAACTAGGTAGTTCTTGACTTCAACCCACAGCATTTTATCTTGTGCTTTGATCCCACTGCTTCCATCTCCATGTGGGCCTCATGCGGGCCTCCTCCCCACTGTAGTAGCCTGGCCAACCTGGACACCTGAGGTTCTGTCTGTGCTTCTCAGCGCGAGATGAGACAAGACTGTCATAGTCAAGAGGACTCGTTGCAGACTTAGGAATAACAACAGAGAACAAGCAGGATAACCACTCAGAAGCCAGACCCTCTGGTTTGCTCTCACTTGTTAGCAGCTCTTGTCCACCCTCCAGAGACTCCAGGCCTTTCCTACCCCCTGCCTCTCCCTCTCTGTGACAGTTTCACCTTTACCCTCTGTCCTCGGAGTGCTCCCCAAGATTCCTAGACCCCTCAAGTCCAGGTGAGGCTAAGACCCTCCCAGGGTATATGTCATCTTTGAGAATAAGTGATTGAGAGCTTTTGTTCTGGAATTCCAGCCCACCCCCCCCCCCCCCCCCCCCCCCGCCCCTCTTGCTAGCTGAATATTGCTCAGGCTGTTTTCTCACTTGTTTAATGGGATCAGAGCAACACCTGCCTCCTCTGGACATTAGGTTAAATGGGAGCATGCATGCAAAGTGCTCAGTGGGGTGCCTGACACTTGGTAAATGCTTGTGATCATCACTTAATTGGAAGGCCCTCCCCTCCCAGGCGGCTCCCCATCTACAAAGGTCATCCTTAGCTCTCCAGGCCTGAAAATAACCATGACAGTCTTTGTCCCATAGATAACCCCACAGAGGCCTGGGGTCTGTCATGTACTACTTTAACTGACACTGTTTATTTAAGCAACAGATAAAAAATGGTGTGTCTTATAATGTATTCCATCTTAGATTTAATAACTATGACAGCCCTGGCTGGTGTGGCTCAGTTGGTTGGGTGTCATCCTGTGCACTGAGAGGTGGCCAGTTTGATTCCCAGTCAGGGCACATGCCCAGGTTGCAGGCTTGATCCTGAGTTGGGGGTGCGGTGTGCAGGAGGCAGCCAATCGATGTTTCACTCTCTCTCTTTCTGTCTCCAAAAATCAATAAAAACATATTTTTAAAAAAACAAACAAACTTAAAAAAGAATGGTCCTCCCCATGTGCCAGGCACCATTCTAAGCAATTTATATTAATTCGTCGAATCCTCACAACACCTTTATTAGTCTGGCACTATCATTGTCTTCTTTTTAAAAATGAGGAAATTGAAGCCCAGAGAGATTAAGGTCACAGCACCAGGAAGTGGCAAAGTCAGGATTAGGACCCAGGAGGCGGACTGGACTCTGGGCTCTAATGCTGTGATGTATTGCCAGAGAGTCTTCCAGGGAGGTGACATTTTAGATGAGATTTTGAAAGAGGGGAGGGAGCAAGCCACGCGGATATCTGGAGGGAGAGTGTCCCAGACAGAGGGAGACTCTGAGTGTGGAACATGCTTGGCATTTTGAGAACCACAAGCAGACCTGTGATTTTGGAGTGGAATCCGTGAGAGGGAAGGGAGAGAGACAGGGTTAGAGAGGTGGGGGGTGGGCATATCACTGGTCTGATGGGGGTTGTTGTAAGGACTTCTCAAGGGTGCTTGTTTTGAACCAGGTGGGAGTCACTAGAGGGTTCTGACCACAGGAGTGACTTATGTTACTAGGATTGCTCTGCCTGCTGAGAGAGGCAAATTAGGAGCTTATTGGAATAATTCAGGGAGGAGATAAGAGTGGTAGTAGCAGAGGTGGTCCCAGCAGTAGACATAAATTTGAGTCATCAGTCCATAGAGGACACTTAACGCTATGAACCTGGGTGGTGTCACCAGGAGAGTGAGTGTAGACAGAAGGAAAAAGAGATTCAAGAACTAGACTAAGTCCTGGGGCATCCATCATGTAAGCAGCTACAGCAGCTCCGTTTTTCAAATGATAACTTTGGAATCCTTAAATACAAAATCTGAAATGCAATTTGGCCAGATGCTTGTGGTTTCTTTAGCAAATCAATGTAGCTTTGCCCTTTCCCCTGAGAAATCATCCAACGGCTAATGTGAACTTTGCTTTAAGGACACAGTATCCCACGAGAGAATCAGTGATGGTGGTTGGGAACTGGTCTTGGCCATCAGACAGACTTGGACTCCAGTCCTGTCCTTGTCATTTGGTAACTGTGTGGCCTTGGTCAAGCTACTGAACCTCTCCAACCTCCATTTCTTCCGGGTAAAGTATAGATAATAACCATTTGCTTCTGTGACACAGTTGTTGTGTGATTCAGTGAGGTCCGTAGGTAATGCTCTTCACATGCTGCTCAGTAAATATTAGTGGTTATTCTTACTATGATTGTTTTGTGTCGTTATATTACAATGCCTATTTACCTCCTCAAATTCCTTTTCATCTGTTGAAATATACAGTATTCAACCACATTTCTCTCCATATTTCAGTTCATATTAAGCATGAATTAAAATTCTTTCATCAGATTCAAGAGCAATGTACTTTAAGCTATACTACTTCTGGTAACAAAAGTATTTGAATAAATATTTGAGTGGAATCATGATTACTCTCAGTTCTTATCAAAGAAGAACAACCATGTGTATGTGCTGAGGTCACAGGAAGTGTACCACCCAGTTTTCTGAATGTTTCATTCAGGAGCTGCGCTTCTAAGGTGTTGGTCCAGTGCAGTGGTCGGCAAACTGCGGCTCGCGAGCCACATGCAGCTCACGAGGCGCGGTTTGCCACTCTGTTGACTAATGAGTTTGCCGACCACTGGTAGACTAAATGTTACCGTGTAGTTGGAAGCTGTGAGGATTAGGCAATTGTGGCATATTGTGTGCAAAGAGGTAAAGGGTTGTATATGACAGTGGTCGGCAAACTCATTAGTCAACAGAGTGGCAAACCGCGCCTCGTGAGCTGCATGTGGCTCGCGAGCCGCAGTTTGCCAACCACTGGTAGTGGGTACCCTGGAAAAAGACCCTTTGTCAAGTGGCTACCATCTCCTCTGTTGATTGCAATTTCTGTTTACAACTATCTCACTCATCTCTTATTCATTCATCATTTTTATATTGAAGAAAAAACAACAATACATGTTTACTGTAATGAATAACAATCTGGTCACTCCCTAGGAAGTCTTGTAAATGTACTTATCAAAGTGCTGCTTGGTTTTAACTACATATTATTCTAAAGGTTTCTTAAATATTTTATTCCTCCAAATTTGGAAATCTGATTTGAAAGGCCAAATACTTTTATTTTTCAGAAATGCAAATTAGGAAGCTCTTGGAAATAAGAATTATATATTTTTTCTTTATTCCCTTTTATACACTTACTGGTCTTTTGGATCAAGTGATTACTAAATAATTGTTTGCTTAGTTATTTGAAATTCAAATGCTTCTGGATAATGTGTTAGTGTGGGTGTAATGTTTTACATTAAATAGTTTACAGGAAATGTATTAATAACTTAGCTCCCAAATGAGGGAGAAGGTGTTGGCATAAGGTTATTTGACCAGTAACAAGGCAGAAGTATACCAGGTTATGCTGTGAGTTAGGCTTGTTTTCTTTCTACATGAGTTTCAATTAAAATTTAAATTGCCCTTTTGAAAACTTCTCAGTTGAATGGCTTCATTTTGACTTCTGTGCTGTCATTGGAGAGCTTGTTGAAATGGAAGGATCACAGAAAAAGTACTGATGAAGGAAGCAAAACACTTAAAGTTGGATGCACTTGGGTGGACTGACGTCCAAGTGCTGCCGTGGTGTTCCTCTGCTCAAGGACCCCTTGCAAAACATTGTGTTCCCAGGGGATAATGGACCAGTAGCAGCGATAAACAAACATGCTTCAGAAGCCACCCAAGTAATAGAGCGTTCTGGAGAGACAAGCCTGGGTTTTTACAAGAGCCAGCGCTCTGGGCAGGAACATGTTTAAGCTCATCTGAGATCTTCACAGCAGATCTGAAGCTGGAGGAGCCTGTGTCTGTTACAGAGACGTGGGAAGTTTTTCGGTGTCACGGAGATAAGAGATGGGGCTGTTTTCATTGTCTGTGAATTATATTTCAGAAAGATGGGGTGTTATTTTCCACACTGAAATTATCCGGTAAAGGAGAGAAGACATGGGCACAGACCCTTGATTGCACAAAGAATTAGAGAAAAGACAGGTGGCCAGACATCATTAGCAAAGGTGCTGAAGGAGAAGAGAACAGATAGTAGTTAAACATATTTCACCCCCATCAGCATGTGTTAGAGTGTGTTTCAGAAAACACTAGTTGTTCAGGATATTAGACCAAAACAAACAACATAGTGGGGGGTCCAGAGCTGCCTGGAATGAAGCCATTTGAAAACCATTAAGAGGAGCCAGGTACATTTCTAATGGGTACAATAATAAGCATGGTTTGGAGCTGCAGTTTATCGGGGTTAGATTTTATCAGTGAGACTTCAGGTAAGACATCAGCCTCTTTGGCTGTAAGTTTCCTAGTAGACTATTAGTCAAAGTTGTTTTTTTTCTCATTAGACTTAACATTCTAAGAAGTGTCAAGGAATGTGTATTTTTTTAATGCTAACTACAACATGTCTATTTTTTTTTTAAGTAGTCCCTTTTAATCAAGATTTGCAGGGAAGTTGGTGGGAGAAGTTCTTAGTGAATTGTTTTGTAATTGTAATTCAACAGCTTGAGCCTAACTTTTGGGGGGAAGGGGCATGCAGAGAGCTTCTCAGAAGATCCTTCTGTGGTATAGCCATAGAATAAAAACGTGATATATTTGGGAAGAGCCACCATCTGTACTACCAAAAATAGATAATCTATATTTTGGGTAAATTTTCAGCCCTTTAGGAATTATCATTGCATTTTGTTGTTGTTGAAAAACATCTTTGTTTAAGTATAATTTACATACTACAAATTTTATCTATTTTAAGTATATAGTGTCATGAATTTTAGAAAATTTGTACAGTTATACAAACATCACCACAATCCAGTTTTAGAATATTTCTTTTACCTCTAAAAGATCCTTAGTACCTGCCCCACCCTCCAGACCCACAAAATAATCTTTTCCAGAAATTCGATATTAATGGAATCATACAGTATGTACTCTTTTCTCTCTGGCTCCTTTCACTTCACATAATGTTTTCAAATCATGGTATAGCAGTAGTCTGTTCCTTTTTATTGCTGAGTAGTATTCTATTGTTAGCATATGCCATATTTTATTATCCATTCATCAGTTGATGGACATTTGGGTTGTTTTCAGTCTTTTGCTATTATAAATCATGCTGCTATGAACATTGTCATGCAACTTTTCATGTGGACATACGTTTTTACTATTTCTCTTGGGTAGATATGTAAGAGTGGAGTCAAGATTGTATGGTAAGTGTATATTTAATTTTTAAGACACTGCCACATTCTTTTCCAAGGTGCCTGTAACATGCCACATTCCCACCATCGCCTCTGCAGCATCTTTTAATTAAATGGTTAATGCTAGGTCTGTGCTTAAGAACAGCAGCAGGCTGTGGAAGAGGCTGGGGAATGCTTCCTACCACTAGCACCACTGTGGCAGGATGGATGCTGGGAATCGGATCGGACTACACAGCGAAGGATAGGGCCCAGGCTTGAAGGCTGTAGGGAACCCAGAAACAATTCAGACGGGTGGCATGTCAGGCAGACTTGTCACCGTGTTAGAGTGACCTGGACTGGCACTGGGTATGCTGGTGGCAGCAGACTTGTGACATGACATGGACTCTTGGGCACAGGAGGAATCCAGCTGTAGGTGAGGGCTACAGAATGAGGCTCCAGCTCCAGAGAGGAAGACCACAAACAGCAACAGGGCCTCAGCCCCTGCTGGGCTCATGGCGGGCTTGCTGTGCTGGGGCACTCCAAACTAGGCAGACACATGGTGTCAGATACAGACATGGGAGCAGATCTGGGAGGAGGCATCCAACAGCGAGGCCTAGGAAACCACACAGGTGCAGGGGACTGCCTCAGATCAGTGAAGATGCTATAGAATGAGCTTCTTACCAGAAGTCAAACTGTGTGGGTAGTCCATCAGGTCTCAGTTATGTTGAATAGAGGGCTGAGGCTTTGATATGATGATGATGCAACCACCACCACCATTTATATAGTGCTTACTTTATACTAAGTACTGTTTTCAACACTTTATACTAAGTACTGTTTTCAGCACTTTATTTACGTATACATTAATTTATTTAATTCTCGCACCAATTCCATGAGGTAGATACTAAGTATCTATTTTTACTAACCAAGACCCTAAAACACAGTTTAGGTGACTTGCCCAAGAGCATACAACTAGTAAGGGGCTAAGCTAGGGTTCAAACCTAGGCTGACTGGCTCCAGTGGCCGTCCTCTTGACTGCTAAGCTAATGTCCTCTCGTTTCCTTCTTATCACCTATACCTGGGTCAGTTCGGGACCTTGACGACCAGAGTGAGAGGCTGAGAAGCTAGAGGCAGGAAAGGCAAGACCCTAGTTGAAAGTTTAATGCAAAATAATCACAGAGACATAGGCCACAGGTTTGAGTCAAAGTACGGTCAGCATAGGGGAGAATATTAAATACAAAGGGAAAGCCTATGCGAAATATTCTCGTCAAGCTCTGCGCTACTACTTGAGTTATGTTTAACATCAGTCCAATAGTAATGAGCTAGAACATTCTCATATGGACTTTGCATCATTATAGCTACTCTCTGTTGGTTTCAGTAAGATGTTCTCCTACTCTCCAAATTAGCAAGATATAAAAACTAAGAAAAGTTTAAAGAATGAATAGTATCTTAAATAAAATACTTTTTTGCTTTTTCTAGAACATTAAAATAAGATGAGAAAATACCTTGTAACCAAAGCATCTCCATCAATGCTTTATAAGTTTTCAATGATTTCATATGCAGAGTATTGGATTCTTTCAGGAGGCATGTTGGTAACCATCTCCTTCTCTTCCCTCTCCTCCTCCTCCCTCTCCTCCTCCTCTTCTGCCTCATCATCATCAACTATTTACTGAGCATGTACAGTCACTGATCATAAAGAAGACAAGGCCCAGTCCTTCTGGCCCTTAGGGCTCAGAGGAGAGTGAGTTGACATTCTTTGGGCTCCTCTGCCTACCTCATTTCCCTTTTCTCTTTTGTCTTCATTTCATTGGGAGGCTGTGTGTGTGTGCTTACATTCTGTAAGCATTATTTCATTTGATCTTCACAGCAACTTGGTGAGAGAAGTATATTGTTATCCTCATTTTATGGCAAAGGAAGCTGATGTTTAGATTTAAGTAACTTATTTGAGGTCATTCTGACCAGAATCTGTGTTTTTACCACTATGCATTTTATACCCTTACTTCTCTATCTAATTACCCTTTTTCCCCCTCCTCAGCTGATCATAATATGAAACAGAAATATATTTTAGGCCCTGTCCGGGGAGCCCAATTGGTTAGAGCAGTGGTCGGCAAACTCATTAGCCAACAGAGCGGCAAACTGCGGCTCACGAGCTGCATGTGGCTCGCGAGCCGCAGTTTGCTGACCACTGGGTTAGAGCATCATCCCTGATATGTCAAGATTGCAGGTTCAATCCCTAGTCAGGGAACACACAGGAAGCAACCAATGAATGCATCAATAAGTAGAACAACAGTTCGATGTTTCTCTCAAGTCAATTTTTTAAAATATATTTTAGGGCATTTGATTACTTACTGAATTGTGTGCTGTGTCCACCTTGTTCAGTGGTCGGCAAACTCATTAGTCAACAGAGCCAAATATCAACAGTACAACGATTGAAATTTCTTTTGAGAGCCAAATTTTTTAAACTTAAACTTCTTCTAATGCCACATCTTCAAAACAGACTCGCCCAGGCTGTGGTATTTTGTGGAAGAGCCACACTCAAGGGGCCAAAGAGCCGCATGTGGCTCACGAGCTGCAGTTTGCCGACCACTGACCTTGTTGATCTACAGATGCCTGAGTCTGTCACTGGGCCTGTGGGCCTCAGGGCCTCTGTGAGGGGCAGGGCTCAGGACAGTTTTGCTGTTTGTGGGGGCCCTTCGCCCCTCCGAGGTCAGGGAGGGAGTCAAGGGCAGAGCCACACGTGGTGACATCTATCGCAGTGATCTGTGAGCTTCCGCTGAGGACCAATGCCGGCTCACCACCTGTTTTTGAATGACTTATAACTTACAAATAGTTGAGAAAAAGGTAGAAGAACATTTTTCTGATACATAAAAATGGTATGAAATTCAAATATCAGTGAAGATAAATCATATTTTATTGCAACACAGCCATGAATATTCATTTCCATGTTGTTTGTGGTTGATTTCGCACCACCTGGGCAGAATGGAGTAGAGGCGACAGCAAATGGCCTGCAAACCAAGAATATTTACTATCTGGCCCTTGACAGGAAAAGTTTGCCAGCCCTTGGTCTATTGGAGGAGGTTGGACATCTGTGAGCTTCTTGAGGAAAGTAAGTTTTATAAGGGAGAAGAGAGCAGTGAGCAGCAGGGAGTGCCTCCTGCTAAGAGCTCCTCAGACTCTGGGTTTGATGTCAGCTCCACCAATTACCACCTGTGTGATCTTTGGCAAGTTACTTAACCTGTCTGTGCCTCCATTTCTATATGTGTAAAATGGGGATGATGATAGTTCCTACCTCAGAGGTTGTTATAAGGATCATAACAATGCGTTACGGTGTAAGTGTAATGCATACACAGAAAAGATGATTAATGTTCATTCTTGATCATGGGCATTTTCTTTAGGCCCGGTACACCGGAGCCCTAGTAACTCCCCAAGCCTACCCTTTCTGGGTAGTGCCACACCCTCAGAATTTTGAGGCCCTTTGGCTTCCTGAGACTCTCAGCCCCTGCACAGGTCTGGATGACCCACATACATACCCTTCTCCTCTCTCTTCTAGGCCAGCAACTCCCTATCCCAGCCCCTCCATAAGGCTCCTGCCTCTCCCACTGGGAGCCATGATGCTGGCACTGCAGTCATGTGTTGGGGCCCTCAGGGTCCCAAACTTGGGCATGTTCTTCTCACATGGACCTCCCTCCCTGTCATAACCCAGTGACTGCATCCTAGATCACATCCATGATCCTTATTCCAGGGGAGGAAGCTGTGCTCTGTGGTGAACATGTGTGTCCTGTGGGAGGAGTCCCCACAGATTCATCAATATCACTTTTATGGGGCATGGACCACATGCAGGCCTTGAGCTAGGTGTTCTGCACACATCATCCTTCATCCTCCTGAGGTCCCTCCCTGCGAGTTGCACTAGACTCATCTGGGGAAAGGGTGTCACCACTCTTGGAATGAGCCCCTCCTCTGTATCTTGAGTAAAATGTATTCCTCGCCCTCTTTGGGGGCCAGTGTTCTGTACAGACTTGGTTTCCCTAAGAAATGGCAAAGTCATAGCTTCAGTCTGGTAACTGTTGGTCCTTTTTGACCCCTATTTTTGGCTGCCTATCCCTCCCTCCCCTGCCCCTCCCTCCCCCATAACATGAAGTGGATGTTGAGTAAATATTTGCTGTCCGGGGACCCATGCAGGGAAATACGCAAACAGAAAAAGCCAAGTCGTGTTCCTCACATGGTGTTGTTTTGGTTAACAGCACATGTAGGCCAAGCCCGCTCTTCCCACTGGACAGCTGAGAAAACAGGTTCAGACAGGGGAAGTGACATTCCCGAAGCTACAGATGGCCTCTGGCTGGGCTTCCAAACCTGGTTCTGACTCTGAAACTAGACAGTGTTCTTGGCGGAAGTGACAGTGAAGCGGCAATAAGCCTTGATTAGCTCTGTGGGGACAGGAAATGTTGCCTGATTTATTCACTCTTCCACCCCAAGGACCTAGAACATACCTGGCTAATGGTGAACTCCCCACAAATATCCATTGAAGTCATAGCAAGTATTATTGTGGCCAAGGTGCAGATGAACCGGGAGCTTCCGGTTTGAACAGGGAACAAGGGAGAAAGTGTAGGTGTGTACATCATGGGATGCTTTACATCCTCAAGATCCCAAATTAGCTAGTTTGTTTAATGAGCTTCCGTTTCTTCCCCATAAACAACATGAGCATGGGCTTTGGGTGACAAAAATGTCCCCACTCTAGTACACATCATCGTGACAGGATAAGACTCCGTTTTTTCATGGGATGCGGTAGGGGTGATAGGTCCACACAGGCAGCACATTAGATGCACTTGCAGAACATTTTTTGTCTGAGGACAAGGGAATATCTACTTACACCAGAAAATCCCTGGAAGTTCACACATCAGACTTGGTGCTATGGACTGAATTATGTCCCCCCTGCAATTCATATGCTGAAGCCCCGCCTCTGGGACTGTATTGGAGATGGGGAGGCTAAGGAAGTGGTTAAGATTGAATGAGGTCATGCAGGTGGAGCCCTGATACAGTAGGTGTAGTGTTCTTATAAGAGAAGACACCGGGAGAGCTCACCCTTTCTCTCTGCCATGTGAGGACACAGCGAGAAGGGGACAGCTCTAAAGAGGACCCTCAGTAGAAACCAAATCTGCTAGCACCTGGATCTTGGCCTTTCCAGCCTCCAGAACTGCAAGAAAGTGAATTTCTGTTGTTTAACCCCCCCAGTCTGTGGTTTTTGTTGTGGCAGACCGAGCTGACTAGTACACATGGTTTGCCAGTATTCATCCATTGACATCACTAGGATGTGGCTAGAAAGGTTTTTACTTCTTTAACCTGAAGCAGAATTCTCCAAATGCTGCCACTAGTAGTTAATAAATTGTATCCAAATAAGTAGTGGGTATAATAGTGTATATTTTTATAATAGGAAGATGGCATTTAATTTTCCTGCTTAAAAAAGGTAAATCATAAACATTATCCATTTTAAGTCTCATAATCACGCTGTGCTATTGTGAGAAGTAAGGAAACTTGGGCTCAGAGAGATTCAGTGATTTTTCTAAGACGACACAACTAGTCGAACCCAAGCCCAGGCCTTTGACTCTGGGGCAAGGCTGTGAGACTCAAGGACATAGTTCAGATTCTCTGATCTTTAATGGCCATATCTGCCAAGTGGGGGGAAAACACACACACACACAAAACCTTGAAATAAAGGGGAAATCAGGAAGATTTAGAGCTAAGGTTTTGTCTTTGTCCTTAATTTACCTGGCAGCATTTTCTGAAGTACTGGATATATGCCTCAGAAATGTGTGGGATGCAATATGCCACATTTGCAGCAATTACTAGGCAGAATTAGGAGACCTGGGGAAGGCATTAGTGGCATTCAGACTTCACTATCCAGGCCTCTTGCTCTTGGTCACCTGAAGCATGCCACTTTAGAAGCACTTCATCTACTAATGAAAACGAGAGGAATTACATTTTTGGCAAGCATTCCAGCACAAAAGAAATCGTTTGGCGGAAGTGTCTGCAGGCTTGGATTTGATTCTTTGGAAGACATCAAGGTTTGTGAAAACAAAAACAGCAATTACAAGTTGGTACAGGCCTTGTATAAGAAGACGCGTGCAGAGGTTCCTTCCGTTGGTCAGGCTGTGCCCACGTCCCTGTTATACAACTGCTACGTTACTGCTTTTCCCAGGTGCCTCCACTTAAAAAAGAAAGCAATGGAAACTCAAACAACACAATACAGCTAATATCCAAGCTCCCGTGGATGGCTTTTTCCTCATCATATTGGAAGTGGGGGGCTGAGAAATTCGTATCTCTGTGCATGCCTACTCTATATCAGGCTCCACGCTACGCTCTTCAGGTGTCTTTGTGGTATTTTCCTGGGGGACAGACAGTATCACCTGAGTTTTATAGATTAATAGATTGGTTAAATAATTTGTCCAAGGTTTTTCTCTGTTAAAGTTGGGAATTGAAACAGGGTCATATGATTCAGAAATCCTTGTTCACTGCTGATGAGGCCCAATGACTCCCCTTCCTTTCTCCCTCTTTGATGATTCAGGGGACGGGGGAGGCCCTTCTGCCTCTGAGCTGAATGAGGATGAGGGACCTGGGTCCAGAACATTTTTCCCGGGTCCCACACTTCTGCGTGAAATATCCATCTTTGCTGATTGAAGAGCAAGTCCTCTCAAGGATTTGGGTTGCCTTCCCCTCTTCCTCATCAACTCTGCTCTCCCCAGTAAAAGCACAGACTTTGAATAATTTATAATCATCTTGTACTGGCTTCTCAGCCTGGGCCATTGGTGGGCTTGGTCTTCCCTGACGTCTTCAGAAAATAAGACCTGTTTATGGGACCACTGAGTTCCCTCTATGAACATTGTCATACAACATCGTCATAGTCATCTGTAGCAGCACCATTCAGGTACATTATGGGTTCTTACAGAGAGTTTTGATAACGAGGGAAGATGTTTAGCAATCGTAGCGAAGAGCATGGACTTCAGAGTCAAACTACCCAGGTGCACATCCCAGCTCGGCCACTTAGGTGCCCTCTAACCTCGAACACATTTTCTTAACTTTTCTGTGCCTCTGTTTTCCCATTTGTAAAATGGGAATGCTAATAGTCCCCACCTCACCGGGTTGTTAGGAGTATTAAATAATTTAATATGTGCAAAGGTCCCAGGAACAGGGCCTTGTCCATAATGAGCGCTGTAGACAGTTAGCTAGGAGGATGGTTGCCATGGTGATGATCATGTCTGCAGTGTGTTGAGAATATTGGTATTAGCACCTCAGGCCATTAGCTCTGATTTATATGCTTACAAGTTGATACAGGCCAATGAGAATCATTAATTGGGCTGTGCCCCTCATTCATATAGTTCATTCATTCAGCACATATTGAGTACATATTATGTGCCAGGCACTGTGTTTGATACAAAGTTATACACACATGTGATTCGGCTTTTGTGGAATTGCACAGTAGCCAGTCAAATTTAATTATCTGGTACTGGGATATTTCAAATGATTAGTTTAATTTACTAAGATAGTCATAAACATACAATATCATTAAAATTTGTTTTCTTCTCTTTTATTTTATTTTTTCAAATATGTTTTATTGATTTTTATTTACTTTTTCTTTTTTTTTTTAATTGATTTTTAGAGCAAGAGGAAGGCAGAGGGATAGAAACATCGATGAAAGAGAAACATCATTAATCTGCTGCCTCCTGCACACCCCACACTGGGGATTGATTGAGTCCACAATCTGGGCATATGCCCTGATCGGGAATCAAACCCATGACCTCTTGGTTCCTGGGTCAATGCTCAACCATTGAGCCATGCCGGCCGGGCTGTTTTCTTCTCTTTTAGATTTTACTAAACATTTAACAGCCCCCATGATAGAACCCGTAGCCGCCCTGTCCTACTCGGTGGCCAAATATGGCAGTGGGAGCAGCACCGTTTGGGTGGAAAATTGAGAAAGGAGAGGTGAGCAGCCCTTCACTGGGGCCTGGGCTAAGGAATTAAATGTGGTCCTCAGAGTGGGAGGGTAAAGCAGGAGAGCAAGGTGAAATGTGGAGTTTAGAATAACTTTAAAACCTCTATTAAGTCTAAAGCTCTGTGAGTCCATTCGAACTTTCTTTAGTTCTATTTATATTTTAATGCAATCACTGATATATTTGGGTTTAAATCTACCACTTTTTTGGGTTTGTTTTCCGTTTTTCCATCTGTTTTAGGTTTCACCCCCTTTCTTGCCTTCTTTCGGATGGATTGCATTTTTTAAAATCACTTCTTCCTCCTCCCACTAGTTTGTTTCTCTTTTTGACTTGGTTACCAGCGAAAATAGAACATGCACCTCTCACTTAGCCAAGTCTAAAGCAACTGTCCCACTCCTGCCTCCAAGAACATAGGTGGTTTCTCTCCCTTTGGCTTACATGCTCTCATTGCGTTGTGTTATTTCTCTCTATATGTTTAACCCCATGAAGTACTATGATTGCATTCTGCAGTCAATATTACTTAGGCTGACCACACGCATCCCTTTTTGTTCGTTATTCCTTCTTGTATTAATTTCACCTGCGATCGTTTTCCTTCTGCCTGAAGAACACCCCTTATCTCCTTTGGTGTGGGTCTTCTTTGGCAGCTCAGTTTTTGTTCCTTCTTGAAGCATGTTTTCATGGCGTATGGAATTCCAGTTTGGTGGTGGTTTCTTTCAACATGCTGGAGATATCAGTCCACTGTCTGCTGTCTTCCGTGTTGTTGAGAAGTGTCTACTCTGAGGGTGATTCATTTGAAGGTCATGTGTCCTTTTCCCCCTACCTGCTCTTGGATTTTTCTGTCTTTGGTTTTCTGCAATTTCACTGTGATTTGTGTAGGTATGGGGTTACTCTTATTTATTAGCTGAAGGATTGTTAGTCCTTGTGAGTCCATGGGGTGATGTTATTGGTTCTAAAATAGTCTCAGCTATGACTTTCTCACATGCTTCTTCCTCATTTTCTTACTCCTCTGCTTGAACGCCACTATATCCACCACGTTCCGGGCTCCCTCTTTCATCTGTTTGTGTCTCAGTCAGGGGTGGGGAACCTTTTTTTCTGCCAAGGGCCATTTGGATATTTATAGCATCATTCACAGGCCATACAAAATTATCCTGCTCTATTTGGTCAAACATTTAATTAACTCACCCCTAATGCCTTGGCAGGGCCAGACCAAAGGAATTCTTGGGCCTTACAGAGCCTGCAGGATGTTCTCCACCCCTGCGCTCAGTGATAAATTCTGGAAATATCTTACAATTTACTAATTCTCTGTTTAGTTGTTATCTTATAGCTGGTAAATCTTTCCACTGATTTATTAATTTTCATTATTACTTTTTTTTTTTTTTTAGTTACAGAATTTTAAATAGCCCTCTTTCAAGTCTGCCAAAATCTTATACCCATCTGGTGCCATGCATAGCTATTACAGTATTATTGACTACATTCCCCGTGCTGTACTTTATATCCCCGTGACTGTTTTTATAACTGGCAGTTTGTACAACTCTTTCTTTTAAATCAGCAAATACTCCTGGGTAATACATTCACCCACCTGTGTTCTGACCTTCTAGAATTTGGCTTGGTAATTTCTCACTATATTGATACTTCTTTGAGGCTTTTGGGAGGATATTTTGGAAGGTGTGTGTGTGTGGGGGGGGCGGGGCAGGGAAGAGATTAACCAAAGAACTTGTTTGCATATATGCATAATCTATGGACACAGACAATAGTGTGGTGAAGGCCTGGCGGGGTGGGGGTGGGGGGGAAGGGGAGGTTAGAAGGGGTTACGGGGAGACATCTGTAATACTTTCAACAATTATGATAAATTTTAAAAACTAAATACAACAATTAAAAGACAGATTGACAGAGTGGATTACACACACACACACACACACACACACACACACACACAACTATATGCTGCATATAAGAAAGTCATTTCAAATTCAAATACTGGTAGGTCGAAAGTAAAAGGGTGGGGAAAGATATAGTATGTACACATTAATAATTTAATAAAAAGAGCAGGAATGGGAAAAAATCAGTATTTTCAGTTGTCCTTATTGGGAAAGTTGATCCTAATTTTTTAGTGTTCCATTATTAAAAGTGAAAGTCCTTATTCTGACTTTAATACAATAAGATTGGTGGCCCTATTAATGGGTTGTTGTTTATTTGAGGAAAATACTCTTTTGACCTATTTTTCTGCTCATTCCCCTCTTTGGAAATGAGTAGGAAGGAGTGGCACTATATGTACTTGGGAGGAAGGAAGGAAGACCTAACCCCACAGTCTCATCCTTCGTCCTGGCAGAGGTCACCTCTGAGGGGTGAGAAGTTTCTTGAGTGGTTGCTAACTGGTGCTCTGGTAGAAAAGAAGACTATTTCTCATCAATATTTCCATTAATTTTCCTGTTACCATTTTCAAGGCGTCAGAGTTTGAGCAAATAACTTTTGTTTCAGCCTTTCCATTGAGGTCACCTTTGACCAAGTCTAGTCCCTCTACTTCTGATGTCATATCCTATTACAGAGTAAAGCATTGTGTTTTCAGAGGGAAAATATCACTTACATGATAGAACTGATTTTTTTTTTTTCGATAAACACAACTCAATAAAAAGCAACAAGAGTAATAATTAGTGTAAAAAGAGCAGGAGACAATCCCGTTGATTTTTTTAAAAAAAATAGCTATACATTTTGGTAGGTTGAAAGTAAAAGGGTGGACATTTGAGGGGAATAAAAAAATAGAATGATGTATACAACTGCATATTTACTTGAAAATTTTTACAATTGTGTTTTTACTTGAAAAATTTTATCATGCACCTTTCAGATTCATTTATTATCCATTGTGGATCACAGTTCTTATGAATCAGGCATGTGCTGGAGCTCCTCGGAAGAACTTGAAGTGTTTTAACACCTTGAAAATTGGACATTGCAATTCTCTTAATTTTAAACGTAAATGTGAATTGTGCTCAGAAAAGAACTATAGTGAAAAAATGTCTCAAAAGTAGACAGAAAAGATCTCAGAACCATTTGAATAAATGCTTTCCAATTTAGAAAATTCGGTCATTAAAAAAATTGAAATAATTACTGCGAAGAGTGATAGGTTGGTATTCTCTTTTAAGATTCCCATCAGGAATGGGTTTTTAACCGTCTCTTTTCTCTAGTCACTGTATTGTTACCCTAACCCCCAGAGCCAGTGTGTAATGACACACTTAGCTTCCTTCTGCCTTTCTCAGGAAAGGGGCTCATCTTCCAGTCTTTGTTATTTTATTTTTTGTTCCGTGTTTTGCTTTGTTTTTCCTATCAACTTCCTACTTTTGAGATGCAATTGAATCATGGCTGGAACATTAATTGTAACTTGCAGTGAAAAGAATCATGATTGCAATTAATTTCTTTTTTACCATTATCAATTGTCATCATCAGTTCTTCAGCCATGAGGATTTCTTTTGTTTGCTTCTTTTTCCCCCTTTACTGTCAAGCATCCAGGAGATGTGGGCCTCCACGGCACCTCTCTCCCTGCAGGAGTGGTGCCCTCCCAAGACGGCCACCTGTGGCCCTCCCTTTCCTTCTCCTGCACCGAGATCAGACTTGTTCTCAGTGTTTCCTCATTCAGAGGGGGAAGCTCTTTCTGGAGGTGATTTTCATCGGCTCTGCTACCGGCCTCTGCCACCTGACTCGCTTCTCTGGCACAGTTTCTGCTGCTCTCGTGTGTTCGTTTCCCTCTCTGTGCCTAACTGAAGTCTCTAGAATGCCCCACTCCTGGCTGTGCTACAGGCAGGACTAGCTTCCTGGGCATGCCTCCGGGGCAGGTGCACAGGCCCAGTTCTCAGAAGGGCCTCAGCTTGGGTTTGATGCTCTTTAGTCACTGTCTTGTTTTAATCTTTGGATTTGTGTTTTGTAAGTCAAGTTTTTTTTTTAATTGTTTTAAGTATTACAAATAGTAGTACCTATGTCTCCCTTTCTTTTTCCCCCCATTGACCTCCCCCCACCTCCCCTACCCCCCAGTACATGCCTTTACCTGCCCGCCCTCCCCCCGCCCCAGTGTCTTGTATCCATTGGTTGTGCTGATATGCATTTGTACAAGTTCTTCGGTTGGTCTCTTACAGCCCCCCTCGCCTAACCTCCCCTGTCTTCCTGATGTAGTTTGACAGTCTGTTCAATGCTTCTTTGCCTCTGTATCTTTTTCCCACCATTTCTTTCCTTTAAAAAGTTTTGCCTTTGCAGACTAGAAATAAACATATAATAACAAAGCAAAACAAAAAAATGTTTGAGTCCCAATTTCAATGTCCAACAGTTCTGAGTCCCCGTTTCAATGTCTAACAGTTCCTTATGTGTACATGTCAGCAATGATATCTGGATGGTGGGCACATGGTGGCAATGCAGGTCCGACCCTCTCTGGTTTGGTCCTAGGCAACCTGCAGTGGTGCACAGCTGCTGACTGCTCGAGTGGCAAGGCATTGTCAGCGTCTTCCATCTCTGGACTGTTTTTCCTCTTGTCTTCATGGTTGGAGCACACCTGTCAATTCCTCTCTGTTGCAGGAATCCACATGGTCTTGGAGTTGTTTTCTGAAAATATACAAACATATTCTTGACCACAAGTTAATAAAGGAATCTTTTCTATATAATTGATTTGGGATCCTTTTATTTTTGCCCAAACGATTTTCCTTTGTCTTATTTAGACACTATGTGTGTTTTTCATGGCCGTCTTGCTGTTAGCATTACAAATGAAAATTAATTTTGTAAAGTAAAAATTTTCTAGATGTAATTTACTTATAGGATATTTTTCCTTAGATGATATTGCCCTACTATCCCCCCCCTTTTTTTTTTATTAATGGAGGTTTTTGTAAATTTTATAATGCAGTCTTGATAACTTTAAATTTAAAAAAAATTTTTTTTTTTCCCACACATATGACTGCTTTAGGTTCATTGCATGTTCAGGAATTTTACCATGAGATGAACTACCAATAGAAATTTTAGTTATTACTTTAAGAACAGCTTTTTGTCCAGTAAAAGTCAAGTCAAGTTTGATGGCACGGTGACATGTATCAGGGCCTTGAATCCTTGACTCAACCTTTGTTCCTTCTTTAAGCCCCACCCCCACCCTCACCCCCACCCCCACCCCTTTCATCCCACCCCTCTCCTCACCTCCCCAGGTGAATTCCAGCTACCTGCCCTTGCCCCTGGCCTGGGACCACTGCCCCTCTCTGGCTGAGTGGCCAAATTTCATGAGTAGGTGGAGGCCTGTCCTTCCTCTAGTCCTCCAGACCCATCAGAGGCCTGGGAGTAGGTGCAGGAAGGGTTGAGGGGAGGGTGAAGTGGAGGTTTTTCTGTCCTAGGTTGTCAGTGTCATAGTGTATTCACTGGGTGACTTGGTGGCGGCCTTTTTCCACGGCTGATCCAGGTGCAGAGCATGGCCCAACATACAAGTTGCAGTCCCTTGGCGCTTGCCACTCCATTGTGGTTTGTGGTGGTTGGCCCCTGGGAGGTGGAGATTAATGTCTGCCCCTGGCTGGGACCCCGCATTTTCATTTTGCACTGGGCCCTGCCAATTATGTCTTGAGCCTTGGCTATAAATGTGAGTTATATATGGGTGGTTTTATTTGCTCTGCTGGTTGAACTCTGTGGTTTTTGGAGAGATTCAAATTTAGTAAACTGTCATTATGTCATGGGAAACTAGAAGCGCCTGATTTCTTTTAATTCACTTTATTGATTTTTTAAAACTATGAAAGTTATTCATACTTTTTGCAGCAAAACAAATACTATAAATGTGAACAAAGTAAGAGTCAACATTCTGCTTTCCTTACCTCCCACCTAAAGTAACCAGTGTTCACATTGGGTGTATATGTGTGATTGTCCCAGACTTTTATTCATGATCATATAACATACACACATGCACACACATACTTGCCATGTGGGTTTGTTTTTTTTTTTGAGGAATGGCAAAAATGCTTATATCTTTATATCCTGAAAGTCCCTCTATTTTAGTATGGATCCAACTCATTCTTTTTAAGAACATAATCTTGCATATCTGTAGTGTAGGTTTGCCCTGGTTTATTTGTCTGTGTTGTCGTGATGAACATTTAAGTTGTTTCCAGTTTTCAGTGTTACGAATGAGACAGCAAATAAGCCCCTCTTACTTATATCTTTATATTTAGTGCTCTTAGTTCATGAGTGTTAATTCCCCAAAGTGGCAGTTCTAGACTAAGGACATGTTACTTTCTAAAGAGATTGGAGGAATTCACACTCCCATCAGCATTATATAAATGCCTATTTCCCCACACTGTTGCCAGCACTGGACATTATCAATCTTGTAAATTCTTGCTAATATGAGCAGTGAAAAGTTATATCTGGTTTTAATCTGTCTTTTCCTAATTATAAGGTCAAGTATCTTACCATGTATTTATTATTTATTAGCCACTTGAATTTCCTCTTCTGTGAATTTCCTATTCACCCTTTGTATGTATACATATACATATACATACACATATACACTGAGTGGCCAGATTATGATGATCTCTGAACGCCTAATAATCTGGCCACTCAGTGTATATCCTATGTAATAAAAAGCTAATATGCAAATTGTCCCGTCAACCAGGAGTTCGACCAGCAGGCAGGCCAGCCAACTGCCCATGTTCCCTCCCCCTGGCCAGTTTGGCCGGACCCCACCCATGGACGAATTCATGCACTGGCCTCTACTATACATACATACACACACACACACACACACACACACACACACACACACACACACACACACACTGAGTGGCCAGATTATTATGCATTCAGAGATCATAATAATCTGGCCACTCAGTGTACATATACATATACATTCTATTAGAATATTATCTTTTTCTTATCAGTTTTGAAAGAGTTTTATTAGAGATAGTAACCTTATCTTTCATCTATGTGGCAAGATTTTTCCTAGTTACCATTTGTCATTTGACTTAGTTATGTCTTTGTTATAAAACTATTAAAATTAAATGACTGTTGTTTCCTTTCTGGTTTTGTGTTTCTTGACTTGCTTAAGAAATTCTCTCTGATGCTAACATTACAAACTACTCTCCTAAATTTCTTATAATTAAAAATATTTCTAATCCACTTGAACTCTATTTTTGTATCATAATTTTTTCTTTCAGATAGATAATTACTGTAATCAGCATCATTTATGAAACAAGTCTCTCATTTCCATTTTTCACATATATTATGATGAAATACGTTATGTTTCAACATATATTTGGATCTACCTCTGAATTTTTATCATATTGTGCTAATACATTTGTGTATTCCCATGCCAGTGGCATATTATTTTAAGTACAATAGTGTTATAATATGATTCTATCTGATGAAGAAAATCTCCCCACTATTCTTAATTTTGCAAAATTTTCTTGGCAATTCTAATGTATTCTTCCTTATGAACTTAAAATAATTGCTTCCATTTCCTCCTAAAACTGTTGGAGTTTGGGTTGGAATTTTATATATTAATTAAAGTTTAAATATTTTTTTTAAAATATGTAATTTTCCTAATAATTATCAGTTCCTTTCTGTCATTGCTGTACTGTATGAACTGGTTTTCTATATCTTATAGGTTAGTGTTAGTTTAGAGGAAGACTATTAGTTTTATTCCTAGTTAGTATTTTCTGAGTTCCTTCTACTGTATTTCAGTGGATCTAAGACTGTGTCCATTATAGATGCATCATTATTGCAGGTACCACTAGAGTGGCAGGCAGCTTCTGAATGGCTCCCATGATCCCCACTTCCTAATATTCATGCCCTTGGGTAATTTTTATTTATTTATTTTTAATTTAAAATTTTTTAATTACACTTTACACTCAGTATTATTTTGTATTAGTTTCAGGTGTACAGCATAGTAGTTAGGCAGTCATATGCTTTACAGTGTTCCCCTGATATTTCCAGTACCCAACTGGCATCATCTGTAGTTATTACAGCATCACTGACTATATTTCCTTTGCTGTACTTTACATCCCAGGACTATTCTGTAAGTACTGATGTATACTTCTCAACCCCCTCAACTCCCTCCCCTTTGGCAATCATCAGCCTGAAGGCTGTTTTTATATGTTTATCTTACATCATCACCTTATTAAAAATGTTTTTTTCCATTTTGTAGCTTTTGGTGTTGGCAATGGTGAAAAGTTGAATACTAATTTTCTCTTTTTTCTTGTTAGCTTTTTACTTCTTAATGAAAATTTATACATATTTATCTGTATTCTGGTAGTTCAGTTACTTCAGCAGGGTATGCCTGGTTAAACCTGAAGGTTTGAGTGTTTCTAAGAAAAGTTTTTTTGTATTACTTTTTCAGTTATGTGTTTTCCATCTGATTATCTTTTCCTTTAGAGTTATTGATTCTGCATTTAAAATATTCTGGATCTATTTCTTTTCTGCTTTTCCCTATTTTGCAATATATTTTTTATTTGACTTTCTAGACCAGGGGTCTACAAACTTCAGATTACTTGTAAAATCTATGCTGCTGCCTATTTCTATAAATAAAATTTTATTGGAATACAGCCAAGGTTACATATATATGTGATGTCTCTGGCTGCTTTCATGCTGCAATGGCAAATTTGGGCAATTTCAAGACACCATATGGTCCACAAAGTCAAAAATATTTACTAATTCAGCCTTTACAGAAAGTTTGCCAACTCCTGTTCCAGACCACTTATTTTGTTCTCAGGACTGAATATTTTTTTCAGTTAGATTATTGAATTTTAAAACTTTTCCTAAATCTTTTTAATTTCAGGAAATATTTTCATGTTCTAATTAAATCACTTTGAGGATTTGCATTCCTTTATCCTTTAATGTTTTCTTTTTTTTCTATTCTATTAGTGAGACTTGTCTGATTTCAGTTTGGCCTTTTCCCCGTAGAGGCTAAATCCCCTTCTGTGGGGATTTCTGTTCCTGTTCCTGAGTTGGATGCCCTGAGCCCAGTGCACTGAGGTTGTGGAGGCTCAGGCAGCATCAGACTTGGAGGGGATGGAGGGCCTGGCAGTCCTTGCGAGGGGCAGCCCTGGTCAGAAAAGGAGAAGGAACTGTACTTGTTCCAGTGATGACTGAGGAAGGCCTTTTATTGTCTAGCCTTGACAGTACAATGGATGGGTAGAGAAGCATTTTCCAGTCTGTAAGGACTAAGAAATAACACAACTGAAAATGACAAAATGGAAAAATGAGAACAACACTGAAGCTGTCCTTCTTTGGGCACATCACGAGATGTTTAAAGGAAATATTATAGTAAAAGTCCCACATATCGTCACATTATTGTCTTTGGAAAAGACACTAATACTAGGGAAAATAGAAGGCAGCAGAAAAAGAGGAAGAGCAGGTATGAGATGGATTGACTCATAAAAGAAGCCACAGGCATGAGTCTACAGGAGCTGAGCAGGGCTGTTGAGGACAGAATGTTGTGGGCATCACCCATTCATAGGGTTGCCAGGAGTCAGAGCCAACTCAACAGCACGTAACACACACAAGGACTAAGAGTGTTTCAGTTCTCCAGGCCCAGCAGGATTGTGGGACTTCTGTCCATACGGTATCACATGGTAAACTGGGAGATACGGCACTCTTCACTATAACACAGGCACAGGTGCACGTCCATACTGTGCAGATACACATCGTCTGCCTTCTTGGCGCCAGATGCCATACATCACAGATTACAAAGCCAGGGCACATACAGCCTGTCAGGAACTCCAGGCCTCAGCTGCCCCATGCTTTCCAGGCCTCAGCAAAAAGCTTATTCTTGTTTTCCAGATTTTAGAGTTAGTACTTAGTTTATAGATAGGAAGCTAGGAGAACTCCTTGCTGATTTCTGATTTGGGTATTTACTTTTTCTTTGCCTATCTGACAATTCCACGAAGGAATAGGTCTTGTGGGTGGCTCTACCATAGATCAGCTTGGGGCTTGGCAAGTATTTGATTAGAAGTTTAGTGATACCTGGAAGGGTTCTATATGCCCATCAATAAATGAGGGACTACACTCATGTTTATTTTCCTGTGTACATGTGTATGTGTGTGCACATGCACGTGTGTACCCCCTTATATACATATATACACAAGCTCAATATTCATGGTAAAGTAAATATTATAGTAAAAGGTCCACATCTAGTCACATCAACATAGACTAATCATGAAGGGGAAATAAGCCCCAAAGAGATCAATGTTCAAGGACCCTGTTTGATAACTCGCCCATCTTCTAGACATTTCATGAAAGTACTTACTGGCTAATGGATATTCATCATTGATGTCATTTACAGAGAAAATGCTAGTTCAGCTGATTAGTTGAACTTTCTCAGTTTATAGAGGTTTCTCTTTGGACCAGGGATTCTCAGATTTAGAAGGTGATCTGTATTTGTTATTGATCACTATTTAAAAGCTTTGGTGCAAAAAAAGGTATAATGTAAATTTGTGAGGGTCCTTTATTGCTGAAGGAATGGTTATTTACAATTATTTGCCATTTATCATCATTTAATTATTAGTTACAGTAATAAATTTATTTTCACATCTTCAGAATAGTTTTTACCCCAGACAATCGTAAATTGGAAATAATAGATGAAAGCAATGATGGGGTCATATTTTATGTACCACTAAAGGAGTGTAACCCTTGTGGGAGCTGTTCTAATGCATTGTTTGGTCTACTTGCCTTGACTGCATTTAAGTGGCAGTTTCATTATGTATTCGACATCTACGAGTGCATTGTTATTCTTATTGTAATCTCATTTGATTCTATTTCATTTTTAAAATTCTATGGTGGTTTCTGTAAGTCTGATACAGAAGTGGTTTCCCCCTCTTACTCTGTTTCACCATATAGGAAATATGCCCCCTTGGTCTTCAATTACTGGAAGAAATGCCCCCTCTTTGTCTTAAGGGCAAAAGCAGATTACAGTGAAACCATGGCACAGTAAGATTTTTGTGGACTTTTAAAAAAAGAGACACAAAATAGATAACTTCTAGGGTGTATCCTGAGTTCTGTATAAATTTATTCCATTTGGTACCTTTCCTTCCATTTCTGTGTTGAAACAGCAACATCACTGATGTTCAGAATGGTGAGGATAAGGTCCTGCAAAGTTATTTCCAGCACACTAAACTTGTAAGACATGAAGTTCCAACTATTACATGTTAGAAAACAATATCAAAGCAAAAAATGTTAAAACGTAATTTTCTGAGTAATCCTCATTTGATTACAAGTTCAGTTAGCCAGAATGTCCCCTATTCTGAGCATTTTTAAATTGATATTTTGTTTAGCTCTGTTATCAGTTTATTCAACAACAATGTATTGCATCTTAACTAGATTTCAGGCATTTTCCAGGTGCCAGGCTAATAGAAGTGAATTGCATAATAATGAAAATAGACTGTGATAAGATAAATTAACCACCGAAACTAAAAAGATACCTGATAAAAATAACATAGAAGACAAAATGTATTTGATGTTTAAAAAATACTTACTAAGCCCACCAGAAGGCAGAAAAAGAGGGAAAGGAGCAACCAAGAACAGAGAAGACAAGTGAAAAACAAAGAGCAAGATGATAGTTTAGCCCTAGCCAGTTTGGCTCAGTATATAGAGTGTCGGCCCTCGGACTGAAGGGTCCCAGGTTCAATTCCGGTCAAAGGCATGTACCTGATTGTGAGCTGGTCCCGGTCAGGGCGCACTTGCAGAAGGCAAATATCAATGTGTGTCTCTGTCTCTCCCCCTCCTTCTACTCCTTTAAAAAGCAATGGAAAAATATTCTCGGGTGAGGATTAACAACAACAAAGTATAGGATAATCTAAACCTAATCATATTCATAATTATATTAGGGGTAAGTCGAACACCTCAACTAAAAGGCAGAGATTAAACAGGTTACGTAAAAGAAATGGTAAGAGTCAACTATATGCTGTAAATAAGACACCTACCTTAAATATAAAGGCACAAATAGTTTAAATGAAAAGGATAGCAAAAGTATACCATGCTAACACTAATCAAAAGAAAACGGAAATGGCTATATTAATGTCAAACAAAATTAATTTCAGAACTAAGAATATTACCAGTGCTAAATATCATCATTTCATAATGAAAAAGGGGTCAATGAATCAAGAGAATATAATAACACTAAAAGATTATGCATATAATAATAGGGCTTCAAAATATATTGAAATAAAAACTGATATAACTAAAAGGTGAAACAGATGAATCTACATTTATAACCAGAGATTTTAATACCTTTTCTCAATAATAATTGGGAAAGAATGTTCCAGACAGAAGAAAAGGTATGTGTAAATGTCCTGAGGTCAGGAAGAGTTTGAGCATTGGAAGAACCCATAGCTGTCCAGTGTGTTTAGAGCAGAGTAAGTGGCATGAGCATGGTCCATGGTAGGCGAGAGGGCAGACATGGACTAGATTGCATAAGACCTTGTGGAGCCTGGGAAAGATTTGGGAGCAAAAACGTTTGCTTCATACTATAACTTTGATTTAATATTTAGTCATTAGGTACTTGTAGAATTTCTTCTGCTTTTCTAGGTATATATCTCAGGGATATGTCACAGCTTTTGAGTTTCATTTTCAGTTTTTGAAAGTCCAATATGATCTAAATAAAAAATCCTATCCCCCATCATTCACTCCAAGGCTTCGACATTTGCTTCAGCTCAAGGCTGACCTTGTCTTGGAAACCTGCAACAGAGAAGAGGTGTGTGGTCCTTTCCCTCAATTCCCCTTGCTCTACCCAGGCTTCTGGTTTCTCTGGGTCAGGGCAGAGAGAGTGAGAGGTAAAGGGGAAATTGGCCTTTTTTGGAGTCTTTTAACTTTTCTTTGGTTACTGAACACTTTCGCTCATAGAATACTTTGGTGGTTCTTTGTCTTACCCTCTGCCACACACCTCTCCCAACACACACACACACACACACACACACACACACACACACACACACACCCTGCACTTTTCCATTCTTGTCTAGTGGAATGTGTTTTCCACCTGACCTTTTATCATGCCCTTCTCTCCTGGCGCCTGCTTTTAGGGCTTCAGCTCCCATCTCTTCTGCTGGCATCACCTTCCTCCAGTGGCAGGCAGCTTCTTGGATAGGGTCCCTTCAGATGATCCAGGCCTCCTGCTGCCTTTTGCATCGTTCACGTGGCCCCCAGGACAAGTTACAAAGCACTGCCTCACCAAACTTTGGAAGTGTAGGCTTCTTACACTGTCCTCTGTCCCTATCCTGTTAGAGGCAGCTCCAGCAGCCCTTGGGGGGGGGGGGGTACATTACCCCACTCTCCTGCGGACATCTCTACACCTTCCCTGGTGGCAGCATTAGAAGTTTATGAGTTCTTCCTGTAGGCTGTCTTATGCACCTTCACTCTCATGGGGGAGTTCATGTGCTGCCCTCACGGGGAGGGAGACTATCTTCCCTCCTTCCCTGCTCTAAGAAGGAGGGCAACTCCATAGTCATGCTTACTAAGCCAACAACTGTTTAAACGTTTGTCCTCATTCACATAGGCTAGAGATGGGAGATGAGCTCAGAGTGGTGGCAATGGGTGCCCTCATCCTGGCGCAACTCCTATGTCGATGAGTCTGTATAGCGTGCTGACCCTTGTTTCCGCTTTTGGCCATTTCATATCCTGCTACAGGTAGGAAAGAGTTCAAGTACAAGAATAAAGCTATCGTGTACACTTAATTATAATATCGAAATATAAAGAAACAGCTAATTTGGTTGTCCAAGATTTTTTTGCTCATCAAAGGAAACTGTCAACAATATGAAAAGGCAGTCTATGGAATGGGAGAAAACATTTGCAAACCACATATTTGGTAAGGGTTAATATCCAAAATATACAAGGAACTCTTAGAACTTAATAGCAAAAACCAAAACCCACAAATAACCCTATTAAAAAAATGGGCAAAGGACCTGGATAGACATTTTTCCAAGGAAGACATGCCTGTGGTCAGTAGGTACATGAAAAGGTGCTCAACATCAGTAATCATGAGGGAAATGCCAATCAAAACCACAATGCTATGTCACCTCCAACCTGTTAGAGTGGCTGTTATAAAGAGACAAGAGATGACAAGTGCTAGTGAAGACGTGGAAAAAAGGTAAGCCTCGGACACTGCTGGTGAGAATGTAAATTGTTACAGGCACTATGGGAAACAGTATGGAGGCTTCTCAAAAAATCAAAAATAGAAATACTGTCAGATCCAGCAATTCCACTCCTGGGTATATGTCAAAAGGAAACAAAACCATTATCTTGAAGAGATATATATGCCCTCCATGTTCATTGCATCATTATTCACAATAAACAGGGTATGGAAACAGCCCCAGTGTTCATCAATACATGAGTGGATCAAGAAAATGTGGCAATTCAATATTATTCACCCGTAAAAGAAGGTAATCCTGCCATTCGTGACAACATGGATGAATCTGGAGGGCATTATGCTAAGCAAAACTGCATGGTATCACTTATACACGGAATCTAAAAAAATAAAAAGTTGAACTCATAAGACCTAAAAATAGAGATGTGGTTGTCAGGGGCTGGAGGATGGGGAAAAGTGGGAAAGGTTGGTAAAAGGATATAAACTTTTCATTGTAAGATGAATAAGGTCTGAGGATCTAATGATAATGATTTATTGCATAATTGAAGCTGGCTAAGAGAGTAGAACTTAAATGTTCTCACACAAAGAAAAGGAGGATAATGTGTGAGGTGATGGATGTGTTGACATGAAAGAGGAATCCTTTCACCGTTATACATGTATCAAATCATCATGTTATGTACTTTAAGTGTCTTACACTTTATTTGTCAATTATGCCTTAATAAAGCTTGAAGAAAGGATGATTTAAAAAGGCTGTAATATGGCAGTAGAAATTTAAGATCTTGCTGAATTAAAGTGTTTCTCGGAAATCACCATCTGGTTTGGAAAGGAACAGGCCTCTTCCTGTAAAGAGACACTTTAAAAAGTGACATTTAAAAATTAGCCACCATTTGTATAAATGCTTCTGGAAATTTTGTATGTGAAATTTAATGATTTGATATATTAGGAACTATTAAGTACATTCATAGACAGGAATTTCATAGAATTTGAATATTAAATAATTTTATAGTCAAAAAAGTAAATATATCCTCAGGCATTGTTTGATACTTTTTCACTGAGGCTCACTTCTTAATCAATTATTGGGCCATTTTCCTAAAGTATCTTGTTTCTTTCTCAGAAAAGCAATGAAAAAAAAGAGAAAAAGAAAGAAAAGAAAACCAGCCCTAGCGGGTTTGGTTCAGTGGATAGAGCGTCAGTCTATGGACCCGAGGGTTCTGGGTTCGATTTTGGTCAAGGGCATGTACCTCAGTTGCAGCTTCCTTCCTCCCTGGCTCAGACCTGGTCAGGACGCATGCAGGAGGCAACCAATCGATGTGTTTCTCTGACATCAATATTCCCATCTTTCCTTCTCTCTACCCCTCCCTCTAAAATCAATGGAAAAATATCCTCGGGTGAGGATTAAAAAACAAACAAACAAACAAATAATAAATAAATAAAATCGTGAGTGTTCTAAAACTGACTGAAAATGGAGAAACAAATTAGGAACAGTTGGTCAGGACTACTCTTCATTTCTGTCAGATCATGGAGAGACCACTGATTGAGTCTGTTTGAAAGGTAGTTGTATTCTGTTGTTTTTAAATGTCTGGAAATAAAAATCGCCTGTCATCTTGAAAGGTTAAAAACAGTGTCATGGCTCAAAAAAAAAAAAAAAAGTAAGTCAGAAGCTATAAGCTATCCTGTTAGAATTATTCTATGGCGGTAACAAAACCAGCCTGCAGTCCTCCCGAAAGGCGCTTGTCTTATGATACACACAGGTGCGATGGGGAGGAATGTGGTCTCCACGGAGACGGAAAAGATAATTTGAAAGAGCAGCTCTTGTCCTGCATCTGAACCCAAGGCCTTTGAGAGATGGAGGTGAAAGGGCTGTTAAAACATTTATTTTTAGTGCAGATTGAGATTTATTGGGAATCAGTTGTGAGTGCAATTCAGCATTGATTACTACAGTTTGGCAAGACTCTGGGAACCACACTTATTTATGTTTTGCTCTCAATTATGCCATTTTGTTTTTAATTAATCTCTAGGTTTAGTGTAATTAATAGCTATCAACAAGACTGTCAGTCCTCTCCGCACATCAGAGGGTTTCAGTACGTTCATTGCTAAATGCCCCTTCTGCCTCCTGGGACTGACCAGATGGTGGGACCTGCCAGGTGCTGGCTAACGCCTAAGAGGATTCCAGCGATATCCCTTCCAAGGGTATGCAAGAGGGAGAAGGACTGGCCTGCTGTCACTCTGAACTCATGTTCGGCTGGCACCTCTGCTTAACTTAGAAGTTTCCCCTGACTGGGCCTCAGCAGCAGGTGGGGTTTTCCACGCGTGGATTCAAAGAAGTGGCTGTGTTTGCAGTGAAATAGTTTTTATTCCTGTGTAATATTTGAGGGCATTCCTTTGCAGGTTGCCGACAGCCTCCTATTTTCCCCTTTGAATCTTTTTTTAAAATTTAATCTTCACCTGAGGATATGTTTTTATTAATTTTAGAAAGAGAAGAAGGGAGAGAGAAAGAAACATCAGTGTGAGAGAAACATTGATTGGTTGCCTCCCATTTGTGCCCCACCAGAGATCAAACCCACAACCTAGGTATGTGCCCTGACCAGGAATCAAATCTGTAACCTTTTGGTGTATGGGACGATGCTCCAACTAAGTGAGCCACCTGGCCAGGGCCTTCTCTGCATCTTTGCTCAGGATAAAATAAGTTAGGCTACATTTTTTTTTTCTACATGAAAAACATTTTTTTAATGAGAACACTGCCTTAAAAATAGTAGCAGGAAGCACATGTCTTTATTCACGTTATAAAGTATAAATAGTAGCAATATACTTCATGTCTATATTGTGGCCAGTTAAGATGGAAAAATCCTGCATGTGGGAATGGCGGTGGGGCTGAAAGCAACCGGTGGGGGGGTGGGGGGCGGAAAGGAGAGAAATATGAGGACAGACAGAATAGAGCCCGTCGAGACAAAGGGAGATGGGGAGCCTCCCGTGTTTTTGAACATGTTATTTGGTCATTGATTAGCTTGTCACAATCGCCCCATGTGGCTGTTACACATAATCAGTATTATCCTTCAAAAATAAAATTGAGAGATGTGTATCTCTCACTTTGTACCCCCAATGAAATATTGAAGAGCTAACCTATGCTGGAGGCATCAAGCTGGTGTTCATTTTTAAAACACATGATTATGAAGAGTCGAAAGGAACAGGGTTGATGACATACCCCTTACACAAGGACTGATTTCCATACTTTACAGTTGTCCCTCAGTATCAGGTGTGTCAATTGTGTGTCTGCATCCAGTATTAGTGCACAGAAGACATTGCTTTGACTGTATTTAGTTTGGTCCCGTGCATCACCTTTTGTATGCCATATATGGAATTAGCTGTGCCCTCTGGTTTTCTGCTCTGGTCTTGACTGCACTGGTGAGAGGAGCCCGTCATGTCAGGTCCTCCAGAGGAGGCCAGACAGACTTGAAGGTGCCACTTGATTTCTTTCCCAAAATCTATTTTGCGAACCACAGGACGGCTCCACGCCCTTAGACGCTCTCAGCTGACTACACAAGGATTAGTACTCATTGGTTCTTTGCTTCACTTGACTTGGGATATAATATCTTCAACAGAAGACTTCTCCCCGTGCCCCCCACCCCATTATAAATGTAATATTTAAAGGCTCTTGAAAGAGCAATAATCGGAGAATCCAAGATGGCAGCGTAGGTAAACACCTAAACTGCTGCCTCGCGCAACAATTTCAAAAATTCAACTAAAAGACAAAACGTCTATCACCCAGAACCACGGGAAAGCTGGCTGAGTGGAAGTTCTACAACTAGAAGGAAAGAGAAAAGAGCATCGAGACGTGCACGAGCGCTGAAAAGCTGAGGTACGGAGGCGCGTGATCCGGGCTGGCAGCGGGCGTTGCTTTTTTCAACCCAAAGGGAGACAAGCCCCCGACTACTCTGAAATCCAGTTTCTGGGGAGACGTGGGGGACCCAAACTCCTACGGGGAAAAGCTGGACTGTCTGCCAGTGAGGGTGGCTTACTTGCAGAGCTGCGCACAGGAATAATTGTTTACGGCACTGGGGCACGGGACTCCGGGACGCCCTTGGGGACACAGAGCCGGCTAACTAGCAGCCATTGCTGTTTGCCACGCCCTAGCCTAGTGACACCCTGAGACCCCGCCCTGCACAACCTACAAACCCACCCAAGCTCCAAGCAGCAGCGTTAGCAGAAGAAAGCCCCCCCCTATCGCAGCTTAACCTAGCAAACTTGCAGCCTGGGTCAGACAGCTCCAAAACCTCCAAACCCCAAGCAAAGAGGAGAAAACTGTAGCTCTCACTGTAGCTCCTGCTGGATGGCCTCAGACAGTAGCTGACCTGCACCCCATTGGAGATCCAGAAGCCAGTGTACCTAGTGGTCAGTGTGAGACACCAGATTTCAACTCCTCACATCCATAAGTGACACATTCAAAGGCAGACTCGGTGAGCATCAAAGCCCCACTGAAACAAGTCCTGCCCCATAAGTGTGTCTTCAGCGCAGCAGTTCTTCCATTATAGACACAGTGAGTGCTCACAGCGAATTGGCCTGGAGGTCAATTCCTCCCAGTATACCAACAGCAATTAAGGCTTTAACTGCACCAAGTCTTTGCACTCAGCCCACAAAGGGGTGTACCAAGAGTGTCCACATCAGGTGATTGGGGAGGCTGAGCTACTGCCCCCTATAGGTCACCTACCACACAAAGCTACTCCATCAACACAGGGAAGCAGCCAAAATGAGGAGACAAAGAAACATGTCACGAATGAAAGAAACGGAGGAAAGCAAACTACTGGATGACATAGAGTTCAGAACCACATTTATAAGGTTACTCAAGAATCTTCTTAAAACCGCTGAGAAACTTGATGAGACCTTCAAGGAGCTTAATGAGAATGCCAAAAAAGTGGAAAAGGATCAGTCAGAAATGAAGCATACACTGTCTGAAATAAAGAATATACAGAAATTCAACTGTAGATCAACGTACCCCAAGAATCAAACCAAAGATCTGAAATATGTGGAAACAAAACACATCCAACCAGAAAAACAAAAAGAAAAAAGAATCCAAAAATATGAAGATAGTGTAAGGAGCCTCTGGGACAACTTTAAGCGAACCAACATCCGAATTTTTGGGGTGCCAGAAGAAGGGAGAGAGCAATATATTGAAAACCTATTAGAAGAAATAATGACAGAAAACTTTCCCTGCCTGGTGAAAGAAATAGATGTACAAGTCCAGGAAGCGCACAGAACCCCATACAAGAGGAATCCAAAGAGGACCACACCAAGACACATCATAATTAAAATGCCAAGGGCAAAAGACAAAGAGAGAATATTAAAAGCAGCAAGAGAAAAACAGTTAATTACCTACAAGGGAGTACCCATACGACTGTCAGCTGATTTCTCAACAGAAACTATGCAGGCCAGAAGGGAGTGGCAAGAAATATTCAAAGTGATGAACAGCAAGAACCTACAGCCAAGATTACCCAGCAAAGCTATCATTCAGAGTTGAAGGTCAGATAAAGAGCTTCACAGACAAGAAAAAGCTAAAGGAGTTCATCACCACCAAACCAGGATTACATGAAATGCTGAAGGGTATTCTTTAAGGAGAGGAAGAAGAAGAAAAAGGTAAAGATAAAAATTATGAACAACAAAATGACATCAAATACATACCTACCAACAAGTGAATCTAAAAATCAAGTGAATAAAAAATCTGAGGAACAGAATGGACTGGTGAATATAATAGAATCAGGGACATAGAAAGGGAGTGAACTGACGATTCTCAGGGGAAGCAGGTGTGAAGGGTGCGGGAAGAGATTGGACAAAAATCTTACTCCTATGGATGAAGACAGTGGCGGGGGTAAGGGCATGGGGTGGGGTGGGGAATCAGGTGGAGGGGAGCTATGGGGGAAAAAATAGAGGAACACCTGTAATAATCTGAACAATAAAGATTTATTTAAAAAAAAATAAAGGCTCTTTTGCAGAGTAATGGGAATATGCGTGGTTGTTACTTCACAGACATTAGCTGAGTTGACTCTCAGATATGTGCTTGTAAGGCAGTGTGGTGAGCTTTCACCACAACAGAAGCAAGATGGGGAAACCAGGCAAAATGATTTGTGGGTCATGCGGAGGCCATCAAAGGAAGCTTTGGAAGGATCAGTGGAAAGTAGAATGGGGGCAAAGGCTCAGTGAGAGTTGAGAGAAGAACACTTTTTGGTCAGAGAATAGAAAATGTTTAGTCTTTAATGATTTAAGATCAAAATGAAATTTTATTCAAATGCTGATCTTGCAGTAGATTAAATAATATATTCTAATGTCTGTGCTTTCTTAAAACATATTTAAGTAAACAGAAACCTTTATTTTTATCATATTTAAGTGAATAAAAGTTTTTACTCTTTAGTACTAAGGTTTATATTTAAAATGCTGTTGTAGATTCTGGTAATTTTTCACAGAGAACAAACTTGATTCTTATCTTCTGAAAGACTAAATTACAGGAACCTATCATTCTGCTTCTCTTGCCACCCATCAAAATAGGATGATTTGAAAATATGGTAGTTAGCTTATTCACATGCTTTATTAAAGTAGAGGAGGTTTCACCAGGTCACTGCTAAAGGTTTTCAAGCCTCCTCTCTCCCATTGGTGTCTGAGTACTTGGTATTTTGTTCTCTGTAGAGTGACCATATAACCAGTTTTCTGATGGGGTTTATTATTATACTAGAGGCCCCGTGCACGGAATTTGTGCACAGGGCCTCTAGTATATTTGTGCACTCAGCCCAGCCTGCACCCTCTCCAATCTGAGACCCCTCGAGGGATGTCCGACTGCCCATTTAGGCCCGTTCCTACTGGGATCGGGCCTAAATGGGCAGTCGGACATCCCTCTCACAATCCAGGACTTCTGGCTCCCAACTGTTTGCCTGCCTGCCTTCCTGATTGCCCCTAACCCCTTCTGCCTGCCAGCCTGATCACCCCCTAACCACTCCCCTGCCAGCCTGATTAATGCCTAACTGCTCCCCTGCCAGCCTGTTTGCCCCTAACTGCCCTCCCCTGCAGGTTTTATCACCCCCAACTCCCCTCCTTGCAGGCCTGGTCCCAAACAACTGCCCTCCACTGCTGGCCATCTTGTCTCCACATGGGGCAGTCATCTTTGACCACATGGGGGCAGCCATCTTGTGTGTTGGAGTGGTGGTCAATTTGCATATTACTCTTTTATTGGATAGGATTATTATATGATTATTATTCTTTATATAGCAGCTTTATTAAAATATAATTCACTTACCATACAATTCATTCATCTAAAACGTGCAATTCTATAGTTTTTACTATATTCCCAGAATTGTGCTACCATCACTATTGTCAGTTTTAGGACTTTTATCACCTAAAAAGGAACCCAGAAGGCATTAGCTATCACTACCCTGTTTCCTCTCACTACCACCACCCTCCAGCCCAGGGAAACACAGATCTTCTTTCTGTCTTTATAAATGTGCCTATTCTGGACATTGCATGTAAATAGACTCATATAGTATGTGACCTTTTGTGTCTGGCTTTTTTCATTTAGCATGTTCTGAAGGTTCACCCATGTGTGGCATTTATTAATACTTCATCCTTTTGATGGCTGAATAATATTCCATTGTGTGGATATATCATATTTATCCATTCATTGGTTGATGGACATTTGGGATGTTTCTACTTTTTGGCTACTATTGAAAATGATGACATTCATGTACAAGCTTATATGGACATATGTCTTAATTTTTGTTGGTTATATATCTAGGAGTGGAATTGCTGGCCTATATGGTAACCCTGCATTTAACCTTTTGAAGAACTGCCAGACTGTTCTGCTAAGCGGCTGAACAAATTTTCATTCCCATCAGCAATAAATGAGGGTTCCAATATCTCCCCATTTCCCCCAACACTTGTTATTATGTAGTTTTTTTTCTTACAGTGGGGATAGTTTTGAGATTGAAAGTGAGCACGTATTAATTACATCAGGTAGGAACCAGGTGTGAGTATCCTGAGCTAACGAGGAAGTTGGTTAATCTAGAACTCTGGGAAATGGGGGCCTGCTCTGGGCAGCAGGAGAGGGGCAGCAGGGGGCCATCTGGGGACATGGAGCTCAGTGTCAGGATATTCAACAGGAAAACATGTCTGGGTTTATCACAGTGTCCTGCTGGTAGTTATTACTGTTTCTAATAATCATACCTACATTCATTTTGGAAGGCATCCAGGCCTGTGAAATCACTTGGACAATTATGTTACACTCTTAATAGTGAGATACAGCCGTAGCTCAGCTTGGTTCCATAGGTAAAATAACTGTAACCAGGTAAAACACAGGCTCTTCAGAGCAACTATGTAACAGGCCGTTTCATCAGATCTGTGCTCTGACTGTGGTTTGGTTACCTGGGATAGTATCTTGGCATTGAAGTGCATCTCTTTCCTGGGCCTCTCCTGGTTGCTTCCGGTTTTACAGATTTTTGTCACCTTATTTCTTTTTCAATAATGTTAGTGACCACATGATAGTATTCGTGCAAGCTGTCTGGTGAGGGAGTCTCTAGCCCTCTACCCTGTCACAATGGCAGTTGATTCGTGGGGCTAGCAATAGCTCCCATTATTCGTATCGACTGGCTAGGGTGATGCCGTAGAGAACACTGGCTGACCCAGAAACCAAGGCATCGGAAGTAAGTGGTGTTGGCACCATAAATACCTATTGGACTTTAATGCCCATAAAATGTATTCTTTCCAGATTGTATGATCTGGTGTGCTGGTGTTGTCTATGAATGAAAACCATGTATCACAAGGTTTCCCTTTTTTATTTGCTGCTCGAAAGCTCAGAGCTGAGGGTTTTGTGGGTTTTCTTTTTGTTTTGTTTTTGGCTCAATTATATAACTAATTCATCAATGTCTTTAATATAACATTTGCTGTGCTCCTTTCAATGTTTTATAACTGAATTTTTTCTTTTTAAAATATATTTTTATTGATTTCAGAGAGGAAGGGAGAAATAGAAACATTAATGATGAGAGAGAATCATTGATTGGCTGCCTCCTGCATACCCTTATTGTGGATTGAGCCTGCAACCTGGGCATGTGCTCTGAGCAGGAATCAAATTGTGACCTACTGGTTCATAGGTCAATGCTCAACCACTAAGTAACACAAGATGGGCTTAACTGTATTTTTTTTTTTTTAGTTGACTTAAAGAACATATATTGAGCATCTGGGTTTTTCATTCTAATTTACATTATAAGCCATGATCCCCGTGAACCAGGCCAACCTTTGTTACTAGTATAAAAGACACATTGTACAGATATATTTGAAACATGGAGATATTTCACTAGTAATCCTTATAGTCACTTTTGTTTTGTGTTTTAATCCTTACCTGAGGATATTTTTTTCCATTGATTTTTAGAGAGAGTTAGGAGGGAGGGAGGAGTGGGAGAGAACTTAACTGTATTTCTCATTGTCCTTATTTTATGACTAAAAACTAACAAACAGTGAAACCACCTTTGAATTTTTTAAAACTCCCATGAGAAAATATCACTGTCTATTCTCTCCGGAACTGTAGGCCTTTGGAAAAATTTCATGATTGATTTAGTTGGGTGGCGCTTCTATGGGGTACCTTCCCTCTCAGGGCTTTCTACCACGTGGGGTCATCTTGTTTGTTCAGACTAAGGAAGTATCAGGAGAGGAACTCTTTGACTTTTCTTCCAGAATTTAATTAGAAAAAGCAAAATGCTCGATAAAGAGGCACTTTTCTGAACATTAAATTTCCTGCAGGGAAAATGGGCTGAAGTTTAAACGGCAAGCTCTTCTGAGGTCATTCAAAGTGTCCTTAATGAAAATTGTTGACAGGGCATAGGCTCTTTATTGCCCCTTCTTTTCTAGGGAACAGGTAAAAGAACCTCTTCTGGAGTGAATATGCCCCGCTCCTGAGGCCTTCGGCAGAGTGCAGGTCTAACTCTGCCTTGACCAGCCAGCTCGGGAATAAGGGCACATCACCCCAGCGTGGTGGGTGTTCCTCCGGAGGGCTTCATGTCTTTGAGCAACCTGCCACGTGGCAGCATTCCAGGATGTGGAAGAGAGGTACAGTTCGTCCTCATTAGTGTGTTCTGTATTTGATTTGCCTGCCCCCTAAAATTTATTTGTAACCCCCAAACCCATACTCACAGAGCTTTGTGGTCATTTGTGGACCTGGGAACAACAGGGAAAAACTTGAGTCATCCAATGAGAATGTCCCTGCTGAGGTCGGACAAGACCTTAGCTCCTATGCTGTAAGTAAGTGTCCTTTTCTCACAATCTATTTAGTGTAAGGTTTTCCACAAATTCGTGCTTTTGAATTCACTGTTTAAAATGGGCTGCAAGCATAGTGCTGAGGTGCTGTCTAATGTTCCCACCCAGGAAAGCTGTGATGTGTCTTACAAAGAAAATATGAGAGTTAGATAAGCCTTGTTCAGGCCTGAGTTACAGTGCTCTTGGCCCTGAGTTCGCTGGTAATGAATCAACAATGTATTAAACAGCTGTCTTTAAACAGAAACACACATTAAAAGAAAGGTTATGTGTTGATCAGTTGAAAAAAATGTTGTGTCCAAAGGTTTATAGGAACCTATCCCTATATTCCTTCTAGCCGCAGTGGTTCAGTATTTATTAATTCAGTGTGTGTAGTGACTTTGCAGAACATAGCTACTGTGAATAATGCGCATCAACTGTATCTCTCTTCCTAGCCTCATAAATTTTTCAAGTATGTGGGACCTGCCTTCAGCCCCCCAGGAGAATGCAAGGGGCTTATTATTTCTTGGATCTGTTTCTTCTGGACAATTCCTCATGACAAATTATAAATATTATGTAGTGTTGAGTTGAACTTTTGAAAACCTAGTCAAAGTCATCTTCAAGGATTTTATTTCAAACATTGAACCAGACTTAAAATCAGTGGAGAACTTGGCCTGTCTTCAAGCTTCTCTCTGTAATATTTTCACAGGACATAGTAAATGTATGACATGTTTCTTTTTATTTACTAGGCATTCACAATGTGGAAAAATACATGTCACAGTAGAATTTAGAAAAGAATGATTTATTGGGCATTGAATTACACAACGTTGTAAATCTAGAGAAAATTATTAACAATAAGACTTCAAAACCTGAAAGACTGTGTTTAGTGAACTATTTCCATACAAGCAAATCATGTCACTGTTTCCAATGTGGAAGCCTTTGAATGTGCTGAGAAAGAGTATAATACTCACAAATCTCTTACCCCTTCACTCCCACCTCTAGGGGATTTATGGTTTTAGTCCTCGTTTTCTGAGTTTTGTCTCTAAAGAGTCTTCCTGAATAAGAAAGTTTGGTAGGCATTAAGTGATAATTATTGTAAAACATTGATAAAAAATAACACATCAAAATGTATATTCTCATCATGGAATTTGATTGATGCTCTAGCCTATAGGCCCACTGAAGCGTTTGCCTGCATTCAGAGTTACTTGTTGATCAATTGAGTGATTCAGTCCCCTCTTCCCACTTCCTGGAGATTTAGCATCATTATTAAAAATAGCAGAAAAACATTGCACAGTGGATTCCCATGAGAATATAGCCTCATTTTTGCTGTTTATGGCTCCCTCTCCACTGAGGGAGCCACAGCTGGAAGGAAGGCTGCTGTTTTCCCAGCCTGGCAGATCTCTGCGGGAGGTCAGGTGGGGGCTGGTGGGACAGGAATCCTTTCTGGAGGCTGAAGCAGGCCCAACAGCCCTCACTGTGCCCGCCCGACTTTGAAGCTGCTGTCTGTCCTGTGTCTCATCCCTCACTGACTCTGGCATTGCTCCCTGCTCTTGATCCCAATCGAGATCTAAATTAAGGTTCCACACAAGCCTTATCAGTCATCGGGGTGACCCAATCCCCAGATGATGGGCTGCGATTAAGTCAACTTTCATAAGGTTTCTTCTGCGATGTGAAATGATTACAAAGAGGGTTTACAAGGGCAGTCCGAAGAAAGAGTTCAGATGAGGGCAGTGTCTTCAGTGAGCGATGCATTGTCTGCAGGTAGACTGAAAAATTACTGCATTCACAATTACAATAAGTTGTTTCCTGAAACACATAAACCATCAGCAGATTCCTTGAAGAGATCACGTTACTACTGCACAGTGCATGTTGACATGCCAAGCTGGCTTAGTCTTTGTCCTGGTGGAAGGGTGACTGGGCATTAGGAATGGGGGAGGTGGTTTGGCTAAAGGACTGTCACGACCGCTAACCATTAAACAGCGTCATTTGCCTTTGTATTTTCAGCGTCTCATTTCCTCCTATGTTCCTTCTTACCCCTTCACTCCCACCTCTATTTGGTGCTCTTTGCACGGGAGCTGGCGCCTGCTAAGAAATGTGGTGACATGGTGATGGTATTTGAATGTGGGATCCTGGAGCTTCTGATCTTGATCTTAATTAGCCACCCTGCTTGATACAGTCCTCAGAGGACATGTGTGCACCGAGGGTAGTGACTGTTGACGGCTTTTGCTGTTAAGCTTTCACCCCACATCCGAATGTGGGACCAGGAGAGCCCCCTCCACTGGGCAATGTGGAGAACTACTTTGGCAGAAGGAAGAACTAACCACATACACCACATCTCTCTGAGGTGTGTGCCAGGGTGGCAGATCCAGGTTTTCTCTAGGAGTGGCTTTAGTCCTTGCCCTAGCTTACCTCACCACCAGATAGGAGCTAGGGCTCCAGGTCACAGGAATTAAACATCTCCTGGAAACAGTACCCTTCCCAGTGTAGAGCAGAGGCTCACCTCTCACTCTTTGCTCGGGACTTCAGTCAGCCCTGGGACATAGCACTATTCATGGAACTTGGGGACACTGGCCAAACTCTCAATAGAAGGAACTTAAAACTGTAAGAGGATGTGCAATCCTGCATTTAAATGGCCAGGCCCAGCCTTTGGCTTGCCTATTCCTCCGTCACTCCAGTGATGGGCCACCAAAAGCAAGAAGGAAAGGAGAATGATAATTCATAAGAGACCATAGGATTTCCTTATTCCTAGACCAATGGTGGACAGTTGAGAGTGTGGTGGCTGGTGGGGGTATAGATGCACAGCCAAAGACATAGAGGAATCTTTCAAATTTCAAGTTGAACTGTGAAACAAAGAAGGTAGTGACTGAAAGTCACAGGGAGGATTTATTCCTTAGGTTATGAAAGATAAATGTTTTTGAAGGCAGAGAAGAGCAATGTTGGAAATACTAGTAAAAGTGGGAATAATGAAAAGGGCATTGTCCTGGAGGAAGTCAGAAGGAGTAGAATTAAGAATAGGTGGAAGGAAGGAAGTGGGGAAAAATGGACAGGTAGCTCTAGCTGGACATCCCCAAAGGTATTTACTGCTACCAGTCTGTTGTAAATAATGCTGCACTGAACACAGAGGTGCATATGTATTTTTTAATTAGTATTTTTGTTTTCCCAGATAAATACCTATAAGTGGAGTTGCTGGATCATGTGGTAGTTCTATTTTGCACTTATTGAGGAACCTCAATAATGTTTCCCATAGTGCCTGCACAAATTTACATTCCCACCAAAAGTGCACAAGAGTTCCCTTTATCCATATTCTTGCCAACACTTGTTTTTTGTTGTTGTTGTTGTTTTTTGTCTTTTTGCTACTAGCATTCTGACAGGTGTTTGGTGATATCTCATTGTGGTTTTGATTTGCATTTCCTGGTGAACATCTTTTAATTGCCTGTTGGTCATTTATATGTCTTCTTTGGAAAAAATATTTATTCAGATCTTCTACCCATTAAAATTTTTTTTTAAATTTATTTCAGAGAGGAATGGAGAGGGGGAGAGAGAGATAGAAACATCAGTGATGAGAGAAAATAATTTATTGTTTGCCTTCTGCATGCCCCACACTGGGGATTGAGCCCACAACCCGGGCATGTGCCCTGATAGGGAGTCAAACTGTGATCTGGTTCATAGGTTGATGCTCAACCATTGAGACACACAGGTAAAGCTCTTCTGCCTGTTTTTAATTGGATTCTTGTTTTGTTTTATTATCAAGTTGTGTGAGTTCTTCATAACCTATTATTGGATATGTGAGTTGCAAATATCTTCTCCCATTTAGCAGGCTGCCTTTCATTTTGTTGTGGTTTCCTCCACTGTACAGAAGCTTTTTAACTTGATGTAGTCCCACTTGTTTATTTTTGCTTGTGTTGCTCTTGTCTTTGGAGTCAGATCCAAAAAAATTGCTAAGACCAATGCCAGGGAGTTTACTTCTTTTGTTTTCTTCTAGGAGTTTTATGGTTTTTGGGTCTTACATTCAAGTCTTTATTCTATTTGGGTTAATTTTTATGTCTGTTGTAAGATAATGATCCAGGTTCATTCTTTGGTTTATGGCTCTCCAGTTTTCTGAACACCATTTATTGAAGATTCTATCCTTACTCCAGTGTATATTCTTGCCTCCTTTGTTGTAAGCTAATTGACCACATATGCATTGAATTTGCTTTTAATTGCTACACAATCTCCTTACTCTGTGAACTTGTAAGAATCCACCCATAGTTAAAGTCAGATTTGACAATTTGTGAGGAATCGTTATGAGGATTATAATTCTTTGTTTCCCAACTACATCATGCTTCCATTTCTTAAAATATTGAATTTCTTTGACTATCTCCACAAGGCAACAGATATAACCGCATGAGACTAGAAAGATTAAGAGTCATCATTATCCTATAAACACCCCAAAGGGTACTTAAAATAATATAAAACGAGGTACAAATATCTGTGCTATTATCCTCTGAACTGAAGCAAGTAGCATGTCGATGTGATGTTATGTTTAGACCAGATTAATTACATAAAACAGTAAAGTTCAACATATGAGTATAGTAATGATGTGATGAATTGCCTGAATTACTCAAGTGATTGTGTTAAGCCTTCACTTAATTTGTTTGAAGAGTTCTTCTGAGGAGGAGCTTAGTAAAATTATCTGAAGGTTGTTTCTAGGTATGACATTTTTGTGTGCATTACTCCACTCATCATTTAAAATGTGGCATTATATTGTTCTCCTTTCTGTTCCTTAAAGAACTTATCTTTTCTGGCTTCAGGGCCTTTGTACCCACTGTTCCTTTGTCAGGATTGCTAACATTCCCCCCCCACCCCTCCCCAAAATAGAGGAATGCCTTCTCATACTTCAGGTCTCAGCTCAAAGGTCTGCTCCTCAGAGAACCTCCCAGTATAACCTTATGGAGAGCATCTTCTCCCTCCAGTACTCTCTATGGCATCATCTGATTCACTTCCTCCATGGCACTTGTCAAAATCTGTGATCATCACCTTTGTTTGCTTACTCCTCTGCTTTGGCACAGAGTTGACTCCTCAGTAAATACCTGTTGAATGAACAAAGAGCTTCACTGGTCATTCTTTCTGTCATTTATTCACTCCTTCATTTGCTCATTCAGCATAAGATACACATTGTGTGTCTGCTGAGAGTAGGTCACTGTATTGTGCTCAGGGGATGACAAGCAGGTATTGCTCTGCAATAGTCATCTCAGTGAGATTTTTAGGTGACTGATGCTTAGCCATTCAGATATCAACATTTACTTAAAAGTCAGTATTGGGAATAAATAAATAAATGATAGAGCTGAAGGATGTTGGATAGAGCAATGACACTATTCTATATATTATAATGGTGAATATATGTTATTATACATTTGTCAAATGTGTAAAATGTAAAACACCACGAGTGAGCCCTGCTATAGCCCAGGAACTTGGGCTGATAATGATGTGCCTGTGCAGGTTCATCAGTTGTAACGAATGCACCACTCTGGTGCAGGAGGTTGATATGAGACTTTACTATTGTTTTCTACACTCAATATTCTCTTAGCTTTAACTATGTATTTACCTTTTCCAGTGATATTTACTAGTTTCTCCATCTGTGAGCTTCTATTTGGTATCATTTGCTTTCTGAGTAAAGGTCTCCCTTTAGTCTTTTTTTAGTGCCAGTTTCCTGGTGAGAAATTCCCTCAGTATTTTTTTTTTGTCTGAAAAGTTTTATTTCATTATTACTTTTGAAATATATTTTCACTACATACAGCGTTCTAGGTTGGCATGTAATTTATTTCAGCGTTTTGAAGATACCATTCCACCTCTCGTTATTTCCACCGAGAAATTAAATGTCAGTTTTGCTATTATTGCTCCTCTAAAGCAACGTTTCTTTTTCCTTGGCTATTTTAAAACATTTTTACTTTGTATTTTGCTTCCAACTATTCTTCTCTGATATGAGTAGACGTTGTTTCCTTTGTATTTTTTTCTTCTTAGAGTTTATACACATTTGTGGCTTGATTTATTTCTTTTCTACTGGAACATTCTCATCCACTTTCTCTTCTGATATAGTTTCTGCCCCATTCTCTTGCTTATCCTACTGGGACTATTGTTGCAGGCATGTGACATATTTTCTCTGTGTTCCAGATGTCTCTTACACCTCTGTATTTTCCATCCTGTCTCCCACCTTCGCCGGGATCTGTTCTTCTGACATATATCCCAGTTCTCCAATTCTCTCTTCATGCCTCATATTCTTATGAACCCATACATTTAGTGACTATTTTTAATTATTGTATTTTTTAGTAGAGACAGACCTAGTACCTGCTTTCCCCTTCCCTCCTTCATCTGGATTTTTACATGGCCATTTATATTTCTCTTTGGCCACCAGGTAAAACCACATGGAAAGACATATGTTATAGTAGAATGGCTTCAGAGATTGCTTAATTAATCTGTCTTCTTTTATACCAGATTCTGCACTAAGCTTTGGAAAATAAGATGTAGAGGAAAATGATAAAATGAGACATATGAGGAAATTTTAAAACTCATGACTAGCCTCTTCATTTAAAAATAATTTATCATCTCTTCCAGAATTGCTAGTAAAGGCTCTTAACTTTGTGGCTTATCTGCCATTCTCTCAAGCCCATGGTATGTACTTATAGGTTCTTATGTTAAATTATAAACAGAATCATGAATTAGGAATTGAGAATAAAGGCCACAAATCTATTCTAACATCTTATCTGTGCAAGGCCTGAGAATGTGATATTCTATGCTTCTGTTTTTAAAGGGAGAGGCATTTTGGTGGTTACCAGGAAGCGATAGGGGGCACGCTGGGAGTATCACTGGCCTCACAGCCCAGAGATCTTGACTTTACCCCAGGGTGACATCACACTGCGTGTGACCTTGAACACACCATAGACCCTCTTGGGCCTTATTCGACAATTTGTAAAATTCTTGGGAAATCCTTCACTATGACTTCAGTGCCTGGAAGAGTATTTTCTAATAATCCGAGTGAGAACATAAAGCAGTTCTTCATATTCTGTGATATTGCTGGGAGAAAGGGGGCAAAGTTAACTGGTCCAGAAGTTGACAATTGCGTTTTCATGTAAGCAAGTCAAGCTAAAGAAAAAAAGTATGCTGTCAAGATCCAATTTATTGAGTTAAGAGTACAAATGTAAGGCACCTTTTATTGGCTTACTGTGGGGCTCAGTAAGGATTTTCCAAAAGAATGAATGAGAGATCGTCATCATAATATCTATCATTTATCAACTGCCTGCTGTGCCAAGCACTGGAGAAAGAGCCATGAATAATACAGACCTGGCATCTGCCCTCTCCAGGGCGCCAATGTTATTACCACTTAGGAACACATGGGGAAAAGGTACTTCAGATAGGGTGTTATATTAAAACCCTTTTAGGAATAACAACATTGGCAGCTTTAGTTCTTCAGCAGCCTGCATTCGTGCCACGGATCAGAGTAATCTTCCACTTACCAAGGGCTTTCTCAGCTTTCACATGAGGTATTAAATCAGACGCCCACTCACCAAATATCTGTGCATCTCGGTTGTAGCAGATGGATTTGGGCTTTGGGTGCTGGGACACATTCTGTCACAGCTGATCACTTACTGGTTCTCTGGCTGGGGTTGGATGGAGTTGGCATCTGTCTCCTAGGGTTCTCCCACCCCTGACAGTTTGTGGTTATGGTGACAAAATTATTACATGATAAATATCACGGTAGGTACATAAACAGAGGATAGGGGACAACAATCGAAAGAATCTCAAACACAATTGAAGGTCTTAACCATTTACATTTCAGAGCCCCAGGACAGCATTTGGTGTGTGTTAAGGGATCCATTGTCATGGGGACAGTTTTCTTCTTCATTCAACCAGGAAAATACTGGTTTCCTCAGACCTTCAATAGCACTGGGGATGATTATCACTTAAAATATTTGGAATTTGATAAGCAAATGTAGAATCTATCTTTCATTTACATTTGTGGATTGCCAGAGAAGCTGAGTGTTGTTGCATAATTTGTAGTCTTATTTGTGTGTGTGTTTTGTGAATTGCCTGTCCCTTATTGCATCATTTTTAATTGGGATGTTTGCCATTTTTATAATTGTCTTATTAGAGGTTTAAAAAACTCTATATGCCATCCCCTTTTCTAGCATATATTACAAATATTTTTCTCAGTTTTTTATTTATTATACTTGTTATATTTTATTAACAAAAATCTAACAATAATTTCCTTTAGTGTTTATGTGTTTGATGTTATTTTAAGCAAGGCATTCTAGGCCCTTCAATGATATAAGTATTCACCTATTTTTTTTTAAAATATTTTCATGGGGTATTTTTCCATTTAAGAATTTCATCTAGAAGTTATTTGGATATCTGTTATGATACATGGAGTTAACTTAATTTTTCTCCATATTTTAATCAATTATCCTATCATTATTGAATTATCCACTTCTTCCCCACTGACATAAAATGACACTTTTACTGTTTGCTAAAAGCGTACTTCCAAGACAGCATGTCTCTAGCAGAGAGGTCAATAAAAGATAATAGAAAGCCTAGGAAATAGAACACTATATAAATACATATTTGTTCATATACATATTTATATGGTATGTGTGTGTGTGTGTGTTTTCCTAAGCTTTCTGTTGTCTTTCATCCATGGCTCTGCTAGAACCACACTGTTTTAGTAGTTGTATCTTTGAAGTCAGTTGTTACATCTGGCAGAGCAAAATACTCTTAGCTCTTCCTTTATAGTTTTGTTAGCACATTGCTGGCAGCTATTCTTCTATGTGACTTTGAGAATCATTTTACAAGTTTAAAAAGTTGTGCCAGAATACTTATAGTAATTAATATACTGATTAATTAAGGGGAGACAACAATTTTTAATAGTGACTTCTCATCAGGGAAGGTAGCATATCATTCCACTTATTTTCATCTTCTTGATGTTACACACCAGACTACCTGATGACACAGGTAATCCGGCCTGTAATGTATGTAAAAGCACAGGTCCTGAAGTCAGAAAGTCTGAGTTCAAATCCAAATCAAGCCATTTATTAGTGAGCATTTTTCCTGCAATGACTAGAATACAGTGAGTGCTCAGTAAATGTGTGCTTGAAGACATGTTTCAATGAAATAATTTATTCTTAAGTGGTTTGCTTTTGCTCTTTTAAATATGCATTGCTGTGCATCCTCACCAGGTTTGAATTGTCAGATTTTTTTGGATTTTGGCCATTCTAACAGGTGTGCAATAGTATCCCATTGTTTCAATTTGCAATTCTGTAGTGACAAATGATATTGAGTATCTTTGCCTGTGCTATTTGACAGCTGTATGTATTCTTTGGCAAGGTTTCTGTTCATTATTTTCCCATTTTCCAACTGGGTGGTTTATTTTCTTATTGTTGAGTTTTAGCATTTGTAAATTCTGCATACAAGTCCTTTATCAGATACTAGAGGCCCGGTGCACAAAATTTGTGCACGGGGGGAGGGAGGGGGAAGAGGCGTGTCCCTCAGCCCAGCCTGCACCCTCTCCAATCTGGGACCCCTTGCGGGATATCCGACCGCCCATTTAGGCCGGATCCCACTGGAATCGGGCCTAAACGGGCGGTCGGACATCCCTCTCACAATCCAGGACTGCTGGCTCTCAACCACTCACCTGCCTCTGCTTGATTGCCCCTAACCACTTCTGCCTGCCAGCCTGATCACCCCCTAACCATTCCCCTGCCAGCCTGATTGACACCTAATTGCTCCCCAGCCAGCCCAATTGCCCCTAACTGCCCTCCCCTGCCGGCCTGGTCTCCCCTAACTGCCCTCCCCTGCAGGCCTGGTCCCCCCCAACTGGCCTCCCCTGCAGGCCTGGTCCCTCCCAAACTGCCCTCTCTGCATGCCTGGGTCCCCCCCCCCCTCCCAAATGCCCTCCCCTGCTATCCTGGTCTCCCCCAACTGCCCTCCTCCGCTGGTCTGGTCACCCCAACTGCTCACAACTGTCTTCCCCTGCAGGCCATCTTGTGGCAGCCATCTTGTGTCCACATGGGGGCAGCCATCTTTGACCACATGGGGGTGGCCATTTGTGTCTTGGAGTGACAGTCAATTTGCATATTACTCTTTTATTAGATAGGATGTGTTTGAAAATATTTTTGCCCTGCCTGTTGTTTACCTTTTCATTCTTTTCACAGTTTCTTTTTAAAAGCAGAAGTGTTTCATTTTGATGAGGTTCAAATTACCAATTTTTTTATGAATCCTACTTTTAATTACAAAGCCTATTTAGCTATATCCTGTGGAAGTAACAGGTTCTGGAAGAATCAGCTTGCTCCCTCTTTTCTTCTCTTTCCTTCTTCCAGCTCTCTGTGACTTCTTTGCCTCTCCCCAGCCTCTGAAGCTGGTGTCTCCAGAGCTCTGTCTGTGGTCTCCTGCTCTGAGTGATGGCATGGCTTTAACTGCCCCTCCTCCATGCTGGTGTTACTCACATGTCTCACAGACTGAGAAGTTAGGTGGCCCTGAGGCATCTCAAACTCTGCATGTCCAGCGGTTAACTCATCATCCCCATAAGTCCACTTGACCTCTTGACAGCCCCACCCCATTATTCAAACCCAAATCCTTGAACTCCTCTTTCTGTCCCTCCCTTGCCTGCAGGTCTCAGTTAACTTTAAGACCTGTGTCTGCCTCTAATTCAGCCCCTTCTTTCTGTGCCCCACCACTGCTCCTAGTGCAGGCACTTGTTATCCCTTGTCTACATCCGTGGCTCTCAAACTTTAGTGAGCATCACAGTCCCCTGGAGGGCCAGTCAGTATACACAGTGCAGGGCCCATGCCCAGAGTTTGTGACTCAGCAGGTGACCACTGAATCGAGATTTCCTGATTCTAGTAAGTCCCAGGTGAGGCTGATGCTGCTGGTTGAGGAACTTCATTTGGAGACCCACTGGGCTAGACCACAGCAGCAGCTCCTTTCTGATCTCAGGTTTTCTAGTCTTGACCCCTTCCAGTGGTCGGCAAACTCATTAGTCAACAGAGCCAAATATCAACAGGACAACAATTGAAATTTCTTTTGAGAGCCAAATTTTTTAAACTTAAACTTCTAACGCCACTCCTTCAAAATAGACTCGCCCAGGCTGTGGTATTTTGTGGAAGAGCCACGCTCAAGGGGCCAAAGAGCCGCATGTGGCTCGAGGGCCGCAGTTGGCCGACCACTGCCTTAGTCTATCCACACTTCCTACTGGAACGACCCAGCTAAATACAGGCAAACCTTGGAGACCCTGCGGGTTGGGTTCCAGCCCACCACAATAAAGTGAGTCTAATCTTTTTGCTGGTGACGAGTCTTGCCTTCAATTTGTAAAAAAAACACACACAACATCTGTGAAGGTCCATAAAGCAAAATGCAATAAAAGGAGCCATGCCTGCTTTAATCCAACAGTAAGCCCCAGCTTCTCACCACAGCAAAACTGTGACCTGTGTCCCGGCTTTTTCCTCCCTCACCAGCCTCGTTGTCCCTGACCACAGAGCCAGCCACATTGCTTGTGGTTGTCCACAGGCACTCTGTCCTCTGCCATTCCTATGGTATTCTGTAGGCCTGCGGTGTCTCTTTCACCGTCTACACCTGGCTCACTCTCACTGCTCCCCCATCATGGAACTCTGCTGGGGTTTCTTAGAAGCATGCCTGAGTTTCCAGATGGCACAAAATGCATCTCACCTGAGTTCCCAATGCACCCTGCAGGTACCTCTGGCTTATTACTTTCTACCATTGAATTAATTGCAGAACGCTGTGCTCTCTGAAGGTATTTTAATGCCTTGAGTACAGAAAGGGGAAAGCCCAAGGCTTATCAGAATGAGCAAGTGGGCGAGCTTTAGAGCAAAATTAAAAGGGAGCTCTCACTTTCCCTCTCTCTGCGGGACAGGAGTGTGCAATCCAGCCTGTTCTCTGGCCAAGAGGACAGGAAGATGTGAGAGGATACCAGGTAGGTTGTGAATTGGAACCACTTTTTGAAGGAAATGCACTTTGGTTGAAGAAAACATGGACTTTTGGGACTCAGTTAATTTTTTGCTGTGCTTGGGAGTTTTCTTTTTTTCCTCCAGCAGTGGACATGTTTATTCCGTGTACCTTTCCAACTCTCTGGGTTTCTGAGAGAGCGGAGGAGGGTGCTGCCCTGGTAGCCCTTCCTCAGCTCAGACACATGCCCTTAAAGAGTCAGCTTCCAACCCCTGTGCTCCCATAGTCTCTTCCCCAAATATTTACAAACGATGTGTGTGTTTAAAGAAGAAATTAGACGGTGGGTGTCGACACATGGGCTTTTGATGTAGGCCGTGGGAGAACCGGAAGGTCATGGCACAGAGACTAGGTGCTGGCCTTGCGTTTACCTTTGTTAGGTCAAGGGGAGGGGTCACAGGTCCCTCGGGAGACCTCTCAGGGAGAGCCTGGTGGTCTCAGGGGCAGCTGTCGTGTATGTTAAGCTTCTAGAAATGTTGAGGTTTTCATTGTAAGGTGTTTCACTTAGGTTTTACATCTTTAGGATGTGAACTGTACTTCTTACGAATAATGGTGTGGAAATAATTGTTTCTGCCCATAAGTAAAATTCTTTTAAAAAAGGAAGGCATTTACATTTTACAGGTTCTTTCTCCTGAGTGACTTTTCAGTGGGATTTGTTGAAATGGGATTAGTATTTATTTATTTTAATAAATCTTTATTGTTCAGATTATTACAATTGTTCCTCTTTTTCCCCCCCATAGCCCCTCTCTACCCGGTTCCCACCCCACCCTCTGCCCTTACCTCCCCCGCCCCCCCCACTGTCCTCATCCATAGGTGTACGCTTTTTGTATAGTCTCACACCCCTTTCCCCCCGAGAATTGTCAGTCCACTCCCTTTCTATGCCCCTGATTCTATTATATTCACCAGTTTATTCTGTTCATCAGATTTTTTATTCACTTGATTTTTAGATTCACTTGTTGATAGATATATATTAGTTGTTCATAAATTTTATCTTTACCTTTTTCTTCTTCTTCCTCTTCTTAAAGAATACCTTTCAGCATTTCATATAATACTGCTTTGGTGGTGATGAACTCCTTTAGCTTTTTCTTATCTGTGAAGCTCTTTATCTGACCTTCAATTCTGAATGATATCTTTGCTGGGTAGAGTAATCTTGGTTGTAGGTTCTTGCTGTTCATCACTTTGTAGATTTCTTGCCACTCCCTTCTGGCCTGCATAGTTTCTGTTGAGAAATCAGCTGACAGTTGTATGGGTGCGCCCTTGTAGGTAATTAACTGTTTTTCTCTTGCTGCTTTTAATATTCTCTCTTTGTCTTTTGCTCTTGGCATTTTAATTATGATGTGTCTTGGTGTGGTCCTCTTTGGATTCCTTTTGTTTGGGGTTCTGTGCGCTTCCTGGACTTGTAAGTCTATTTCTTTCACCAGGTGGGGGAAGTTTTTGGTCATTATTTCTTCAAATAGGTTTTCAGTATCTTGCTTTCTCTCTTCTTCTGGCACCCCCATAATTCTGATGTTGGTACACTTGAAGTTGTCCCGGAGGCTCCTTACACTATCTTCAAATTTTTGGATTCTTTTTTCTTTTTGCTTTTCTGGTTGAGTGTTTCTTGCTTCTTTGTATTTCAACTCTTTGACTTGATTCTTGTGGTCCTCTAGTCTGCTGTTAGGTCTCTGTATAATATTTTTTATTTTAGTCAGTGTCTGCTTAATTTCTAATTGGTCCTTTTTCATATCCTTGAGGGTCTTGTTAAATTTATCGGCCTTTTCTAGGAAATTCTTGACAAACTTTATAACCGTGGTTTTAACTTTATAAGCAGTCGTTTGTTTCCCTCCCTTTCTTTCATTTGTGATCTGTTTCTTTGTCTCTGCATTTTCGCTGCTTCCCTGAGTTGGTAGAGTAGTTTGTGTGGTAGGTGTCCTCTAGGGCACAGTGGCTCAGCCTCCCCAGTTACCTGAGGTGGACAGTTAAGTCTTGATTGTTGTTGGTATCACTTGGAGGAATTGACCTCCAGGCCAATTGGCTGTGAGGATCAGCTATGTCTACGCTGGGAGAACTTCTGTGCTGGAGACACTCTTATGAGACAAGACTTGCAAAATTGCAAAAGCCTCTGTGCTCGGCTTGGATGGGGCAGAGTTTCAGGGTGGAGCAGACAGTCTTGGTTTCCTGTCAGCCCTGCCCTATGAGGCCCCTGGGTCTCAGTGTCCCTCGGTAATCGCTGCAAGCACTTCTGAGAGAAAGCTGCCTTTGAGTTTCACCCACTGCCAGACAGTCCAGTTTCTCCCTGAATGAGTTGGGGTTCCCAGAAACTTGCCCGGAACTCAGCACAGTCGGGAGCTTCTGTCTCCCTCCTGCTTTAGAAAGCCAGCCGCGCACTCAGCCTCCCGTGCATTCAGCAGTCGGTCCTCTCTGCACGTGCGTGCCTCCAGACCTCTGCCTTCCGCAGCTCCCGAGTCTCAGTGTGCTTTCTTTTTCCTGACAGTCCAGATTCTCCCCAAATGAGTCTGGTTTCCCAGTGTCTTGCCTGGGACTGGAGTTCAGTGCAGTCAGGAGCTTCCTTCTCCCTCCCACTTTAGAAAGCCAGCCGTGCACTCAGCCGCCCATGCACATAGCCGCCCGTCCTCTCCGCATGCGAGTCTCCATACCTCAGCCTTTTGTAGCTCCTCTGAGTCTCAATATGCTTTCTTCTTTTCTTCTAGTTGTAGAATTTCCACTCAGCCAGCTTTCCTGTGGTTCTGGATGGTGTCTGTTTTTTCTTTTAGTTGTGGTTTTGATATTGTTGTGTGAGGCAGCAGTTTAGGTGTTTACCTATGCTGCCATCTTGGTTTCTCCCCTGGGATTAGTATTTAAATGGGAATCCATTTTTGAGGCTGATTCATTCCCCCTGAGGTCCACATGATCTACGGACTCTGAGGTCGATGGTTGCAGTTCACCTGTGTGTGTGGCCCTGACATACTAATGTCAGGAAAGCCAGCGTGGTTGAATTTTTGGTGCAGTCCTAGATGTGACTAAAAGGCCGGAGTTACTTCAGGATCACCAAGGACCGCGTGTGAGACTTTCCTGGAACTAAGCAGGGAAAACATTTAGCTTTTGGTTCTCTAAGGCAGCTCTGGCTTATAGATGATAAAATTGAGGGCAGAGGCAGGATGGATAATTGAAATCCACAGGAAATCTCAAACTCATTTTAGCAGATGGTTTCCGTCTCCTTGCCCAACAAATCTATTTACCAGAACTGCTTGCTGACCATGTAGCAGAATTGACGACTTTATATCATACCTCCCCACTTTTTCTCATCTTCATTTAATGTGAGGAGAAGGCATATAGCAGGATGGCGGAGCACCTGAAATGCTTGGGTTTTTCCATAATCTGAATAATTAGGGTGATGGTTAGGGTTAAAAAAAAAAAAGCTTCTGTTCTTTGCTTGTCTTCTATTACACAAGGTAATTTTAAGTGCTTGAAGTCATCCCGTAGTTTCTATTATTAGTAATACCCCTAATAAAAGGAAGGAAGTTAGTGGAGGGATGTCACGTTTTGCGGCTGCCTTTAAATTCCCCTGCTTTCTAAGTCAGACTCTGAGTTTGACCTTTGGAATCTGGGAATGTTGGTGTTTTTACACACTCTGGCCCCAGGGGCCCTGTGGCTGAATTGTTACATTTATGAAAGCTTCGTGCCTTTATTCTTGCATTGCATGTATGATGTAAAGCCTTTTGAAATAATCATAATATTGAGATTATTTTGTGGTTTTTTTTTTTTTTTTTTCCTCCATCTAAAGAGAATGCTGTCTTAGGCTTCCTTGTGCCAGCCTCCTTCGGGTCCTCGCCATTTCATGGATTGCATTCTAGACCATTTTTTTCTTTCCATTTCAACGCATAATAGATATTAGGCTGCCTTCTTTTCTCATGTCCGTAGATGACATGACTGTGTTGTTTGAATAGTTCTCTTTCATCTGATGTTTGTGGGGAGGGGATGGCGTCTCCACTAGACTCTGCTGGCCTCGTTTCCTGTGTCTGGATCCGGTGTCTTCTGCGCTGGTTTTTAATTGCCACTTCATTGCCAATGAGAGCATGGCTTCTCCTTCCCACGGCATTGTTTCCAGGCAGAGCAGGTTATATCGTCCTCTCCTCCACTTGCCCGGGGATGTCATAGTGTAGTAATAATTTGTCTTAAGAAAGAACAGCCTTGTCACCCACAGTGACGGGGAGTGGGGGGAGGGCATGGGTGCGGGCCGTTGTAAGACGGGGTGCTGGAAAGCCCACCAGTGTCTACTCTGGCGCACGGGATCAGCGGAGGGCAGCCTCCCTTGCTGGTAGCTGACTGTTGTGACAGCCGCACATACTGACCGCCCCCCACATGTCATCTTCCCCGGGCTCCTTATTGCTTAGCCAGCCAGCTCTTTCCCTTCTTATTTACGGGTCACGTTAAAACTTCTACTGAATGTCTCTTTGTACACCCACCACCTTAAGACTTTCTGGAACAAATTGAGATACAAGTGAATATAGTAATAAGAGCATGGCCTTCCAAGTAAGGTGGGTCTGGGCTTACATCTCAGCTCCTGCCTCTCAGGTGCAGTACTAGCCTCTCGGAAGCTTTAACTTCTCTCTCTGTGAAGAAGTGAGATGCTGACTGTCACGTGAGAGGATTGTGTATTTCCTCAACCCTCCCGCCTCACTGAGGTGCAGGACAGTTACTTATCTTGTCCTGCAATGTCTCCCGAGTCCCAGCCCAGTTTTCTAGGATTTCATCTCGTGTTTCAGGGAAACAATCTGTATTCTGAGGAATTTTAAATACAGCATCTTATTTTACCCAATAGAGACTTTGTTAGAAAAAAATAGTATATGTAGAATATGTATGTAGTGGCTACTGCTCAATTAATGTTAACCCAAACATAGGAAATAGGCTTCTCCAAAAACATGAACTACATTTTACATTTATTTTACCCTATTTAAGATCGACAACAAACTAGAAAGTGTAATTCAGTAAGCACATGTACTCCTCACTGCTTAAGAAAACAGACCATGAACAGTAGTTGAAGCCCGGTATTCCTTTGCCTGGACATATCCCTCGCAGCAGGGCCACTTGCCTCAATTGGGAATTTCCAAGCACTTCTCTGTATGGTTATAGTATATTCCTAAACTATATTTGTCTTCATATTTTAAAACCTTATCTAAGTAGTATTATTCTAAGGCATGTATGCATTTTAAACTTTTAATTTGATGTTTGTGAGGTTCATCTATTTTGAATGGGTAGCTCGAGTTGATTTGTTTTCATTGTATAATATTTCCTTGTATGGCTATTCCTCAACTTATTTGTTTTTCTGGTGATGGATGTTAATGGATTACAGATTAGGCTGTTCCCAAATTTTAGTTGTAAGTCTGCTCCAAATATTCTTATAAATGCCTCCTTGTATGCATACCCCAGAGAAACACTCATAGGAGTTGAATTGCAGGATATGTACTCCTTCATCTTTAATAGAAATTTCCAAAATGTTTTTCAAAATGGCTTAACCCATTTACACACCCACCAACAATACATGAGTCCCTGTGGGTTTCTCTTCTTGCCCATGCTAGATAGGGTTTGACTTCATAATTCTACCACTCTGTTGATTTAAAAAATGGCTGGTGTGACCTAGTACCTCATGGTCATGTAAACTTTTTATTTTCCTTGTAACTAAAGGTGGAGCATTTCTTCACGCCTATATTTCCTCTTCTGTGAATTTATTTTTCAGGCTTTTGCCCAACTTTCATCTTGGTTGTCTTTATTAACTTTTTAGAGCTGTTATGTGTTCTGGTTACTAGCACTTATTGGTTTCCTGTATTTTAGGTATCATTTCTTGGGCTCTAACCTATCTTTCTTCTCTCTGTTAAAAAAGACTACAAAAGAAATATTTATTTTTATTCTAATTCACAGATACTATTTGGGGGAAATAATTCATCAAATGTAAAGAACTACATATTCCGTTTGCCTAAGTGATAATCTTGTGTTGTTGGAGGGGGTATCTTGAGGAAATCCCATCGTGTCTGGGTTCAGGTATGGCTGAGTCTGAGTGGGTTTAGTTGCTCTGTTGAAATTTGTTGAATAAATGAATATGTAATAGAGCCTGATATTAACAGACATATCTACTCAGAAGAACAGATTAGTGGTTCTCAACCCTGGCTGCACCTGAGGAGATTTAAAAACACTGATGCCTGGACCCATCCTTACAGATTCTGATTTTGTTGGTTTGAAATAGGACGTAGGCATTGATGTATTTGAAAAGTCCCCCAAATATATAGGACTTGTGGATCAGAGAATTGGAAGCAGGAAGGGGAGGGGAGGTTCAGGCCCACATGCTGGGCACTGGAAGGTCCAGGGCAGCAGAGGTGCCAGGAAGTGCCAGGGAGTGGCCAGAATCAAAGTAAGGTGAGTGCTTGACGCTGGTGTGAGGGCAGAGCTGACCACAGGGGTCAGGGGCTGAGAGGAGCATTCTGGATGTGCTGAGGGCAGTGGCCTGGGAAGTGGAGATCAGGATGAGTCAGGGATGTCCAGCCTCATGGTCAGTGCTGGGGCCCATCGGACAGGAAGCGAAAAAGTAGGCATGGGCCCATTAACAAGACAAAAATCAAATACAATCTTTGTTTACACAGAACTCAGAAGAGTAAAAAAAAGAAAAGAAAAGAAAGAAGTTTGGCCTGGCAGTGGAGGTTGGATGAGACACCTTGAGAGAATTAAATATTATTTTAAAATAAGAGCTAACAGGGCAACAAGCAGAGTTGATTAAGGGCGTTTTAAAAGGCCTGTTCCTGAGCCTGAGCTGATCCTTGTTGTGACTGAAAAGTGATCTTGACAGTAAAATCTCCCCCTCAAGAAGGCAGGCTTGCCCTGAGCTATGTGTGTGTGCACAACTGTGTGTGAACCTTCAGTGCTGCAGGCTGGGGAGGAAGGGGTTCCCAAGGAGAAGTGATTGAAGTGGAAAAGATTCGGACTTGGAGCTTATCATTGGAAGATAGAAGTTATGGGACACCCTGCACCCAAACACACTTGCACACCCTCCCTTCTCCTTCTTGGTCCTGGTGGCAGCCCTGTTAGCAGTAGGACAGGCTGACTACCAGGACATGAGCAGGGACTGCCAGGTACTGGATCAGCTGTTTTGCAAAATCAGAATGGAGTCCAGGAATCCATCACAGAAAGGTGGGCAGTACAGTCAGAATTCTCTAAATTTTGGAACATAATGGAAGAGCAGTGCCCTGGGGGTCAGGAAAAATGGAGTCTCGGTCATGACTCTGTTACCTGAAATCTGTGTCATCTGAGGTAGTGTAATTCAATTCCATTAATTTATTGAGCACCAGCATTTTTTAGCATCTTTGAGATGCTGGGGGTAAGATTGTGAAAAAGAGTCTTTGTCCTTAAGAAAAGTAGTCTTGCCAAGGAGAGGATGTTTAAAGGAGCAGTAAAGTCGGTGCTGTGAAGTACAGGAGGAAAGAGCATCATCAGTTCTGCGGTGGCCCAGCTGGGCTCAAACAGCCTTCAGATGGGGGAGGGGGCATATGAGTGCCCCTCCAGGATGAGGAAGTTATGCTGAGCAGATGGGGTAGGAAGGGCTTACTGGGTTACCACTTTTCTTCCTGAATTCTCCTTCTTCCTCGAACCCAGGTAATTTAGCAACATTCCTGAAGCTGAAAGTACTAAGAGCTGCGGCAATTGCTCCCTAGAGAATGTAGTGCAGGGACAGGTGAACTAGTCAACCTGAGCTACCTGGCTCCTCTCCAGTGGAGATTCTGTCTTTCAGCTGCCTCGCCTGCACCAGCTGGTGTTCACCTTGGAGTTCCCTCCCCATTGAAATGAGGCCAAGCTATGTGTGTGTGTGGGATCATTGAGATATATTTTCCCCACTTGCTTACACTGCTGGTAATTTACACTCATAGCAGTGTCTCTGTTTTTGCTGAATCTGGTATTATCTATTCAGAAAGTAGGTAAACCAAATGTGTGCTTTTCCTCCAAGTCATGAAATCTGCTAATCCTCTGCTTAATAGCCTGCATTACGGTTGGTGCTACAGGATAAAAAGGGAGTTCCTTCCAGTCTCCTCTAAGGAACCGGCCCCAACTCTCCCAGTCTTCACTTTCATAGTCTCTAATACAGCCACTACAGATCATGTTTCCTCCCCATTGTACCTTTGCATACTTGCCTCCATGCATTTGCTTATCCTAAAGATGGTGGTGCCCACAGCCAATAAGTAGGGAATATGCTAATTGACTGCCATACCCTCAAAGATGGCACCCACAGACACAAGATAGTGGTGCCCAGACCCCTCAGTCCCCCAGCCGCCCAGGGCTGGCCCAAGGCACAGGGAAGCCTCAGATATTGGCTGCCCAGCCACCGAGGGATGACCAAATGACTGAACAAGCAGGCTGTGTGGGGCGACCAGGACAGCAGGGGGGTTAGTGAAGGATGACCAAACGACTGAATAGCAGGCTGTGTGGGGCAACCAGGCCAGTGGGGGGTGCATTTGGGGGAACCAGACCAGCGGGGAGTGGGGAGGAAGTTGGGGGCGATTAGGCTGGCAGGGGGGCCAGGGAGGACTAGGCCGGCGGTGGGGGCAGTTGGGGGTGACCTGGCCAGCAGTAGGGGGCAGTTAGGGGCGACCAGGCCGGCACACAGAGGCAGTGAGGGGCGATCAGGCCAGCAGGGGGGCAGTTAGGGGCAACCAGGCAGGCAGGCAGGTGAGCAATTAGGAGCCAGCAGTCCAGGATTGTGAGAGGAATGTCCAACTGCAGTCGGACATGACCAGCAGTCGGACATCCCCCGAGGGGTCCTGGATTGCAGAGGGTGCAGTCTGGGCTGAGGGGACCCCCCTCCCCAATGCATGAATTTCATGCACTGGGCCTCTAGTCTATATAATAAAAGCCCAGCGACTGTTACAGCAGAATGACTGGAATGACCAGTTGTTATGATGCACCGGCTGCAAGGGCCACCACCAGTGCCGCTGCTGAGCCTGAGGGCCCTGGGGCCAGTTGCACAGCCACCGCCAAGGCACCAGTAAAGAAGAATGCAAAGGTGGTCAGCGTGAGCATGCAGCTTGAGGTGAAGACTCAATCAGCTGGGCACCGAGATGATCGTCACCAAGACTGGCAGGTCAGGGCACCCCTCTCCCTGCTGCGACCCTTCCCACATGGCGCCAGTCTCGGGCAGCGGGCTTTGGACTGATCCACGTGAGCGAGACTGAGAAGCGGGGTGAGGGGTGCAGCCTGGCCACCTGTGGTTCCCTATGGGTGTGGGCCAGCTCCTTCGGTCTCTGAGTTCCAGCTCTAGCGACAGCTGCCTGGTATACTAGGCCAGAATGTACTGCTTGGGAGGCCAGGAAGGTGGCGGAGAAAAACCCTGTGGACCTGCCACCCGACCAGCAGCCCAGGACCCGGCACCGCCAGAAATGGACTGACTCAGAGAACACCGAGCTTGGGGGAAAGGCAGCCGCCTGTGAGGAAACTCGGTCTTTAGTTCAGTCTATCCTGGCTAAAGAGGAGCAGCTGGGCACATTGTAGGGGAGAATTAAAACTCTAAAACAGTGTGTTCTGTTCCGTGGAGATAGCTACCCAGTTGTCTTAGGCCTAAATTCCAGGTGATTGTGGGGCCTGGCTCTGCCACTGGGACCCATGTCTTCCAATTGGCCTGTATTTGTTCTAAGGGCCCAAAGAGAAGAAGGGGAACAAGTTTTTCAATGCAATGGATTTGACCAACAGACAAAGGCAAGTGCTGAGCTGTGTCTAATGTACAACAGAGACACCAGCTCTGAGTCCGCCTGGCCAAAGAGAGCTCAGGGCCTGTTTTCAGAGCCCTCTGGTGGCTTCTGTTTCCTTGCTGAGGCTGTCCTTCCTGGAAAACCTGGGGCCCATGCTCAGCTCCAGCTCAGTGGGTCTTCTCCAGGCCCACCTGGCCCAATAGGCCCTGATCAGGATGGGCCAGCTGGACCCCACCCGTGCACAAATTCATGCACCAGGCCTCTAGTGTGTGTGTGTGTGTGTGTGTGTGTGTGTGTGTGTATATATCCTATCTAATAAAAGAGTAATATTCAAATTGACTGTACCTCTGCTACACCCACAAGCCATGCCCACCAGCCAATCAGGAGCAAGTATGCAAATTAACCCAACCAAGATGGCTGCAGCCATGGAGCTGCAGCAAGCAGGAGGCTTGGGTCTCCCTGGCAATGGTAGAATCCAAGCTTCCCTGCTGCCCTGCCTGGCCCAGGCCTACAATCAAGGCTACAGAGTTTCAATTATAGAAGATAAATAAATCCCAACAAAAATGGCAGCAGCCATGGAGCTAGAGAGAGCAGGAGGTTTGAGTTGCGCCAGGTGATGGAGGAAGCCAAGCTCCTGCAGCCCTGGCCTGCCTTGGCCTCCGCTACAAAGTTTCAATTATAGAAGATAAATAAATCCCAACAAAAATGGCTATGGCCACAGAGGGAGCAGGAGGCTTGGCTCCACTCAAGGCTACAAAGTTTCAATTATAGAAGATAAATAAACCCCAGATACCAGGGCCTCCACTTGGGTTGCCAGGGGGCATGGCCGGCCTGCAAACCACCACAGGCCCCTCACCCAGGCCGCCCCAAGGAAACCTCCACCCTGATCCAGGACACCCTTCAGGGCAAACCAGCTGGCCCCCACCCATGCACCAGGCCTCTATCCTATCTAATAAAAGAGTAATATGCAAATTGACCATCACTCCAACACACAAGATGGCTGCCCCCATGTGGACACAAGATGGCCACAACAAGATGGCCATCAGGGGAGGGCAGTTGGGAGGGACTAGGTCTGCAAGGGAGGGCAGTTGTGGGAGATCAGGCTAGCAGGGGAAGGCAGTTAGGGATGACGAGGCTGGCAGAGGAGGGAAGTTGGGGGTGACCGGGCCTGCAGGGAAGGGCAGTTGGGGGGGACCCAGGCCTGCAGGGAAGGGCAGTTGGGGGGGACCCAGGCCTGCAGGGGAGAGCAGTTTGGGGGTACCAGGCCTGCAGGGGAGGGCAGTTAGAGGTGACCAGGCCTGTAGGGGAGGGCAGTTAGGGGTGACCAGGCCTGTAGGGGAGGGCAGTTAGGGGCAATCAGGCTGGCAGGGGAGCAGTTAGGCATCAATCAGGCTGTCAGGGGAGTAGTTAGGGGATGATTAGGCTGGCAGGCAGAAGCAGTTAGTGGCAATCAGGAAGGCAAGCAGGCAAGCAGTTGGGAGCCAGCATCCTGGATTGTGAGAGGGATGTCCCATATTGGAGAGGGTGCAGGCTGGGCTGAGGGACACCCCTCCCCCCGTGCACAAATTTTGTGCACCAGGTCTCTAGTATGTATGTATGTATATATATATATATAGAGAGAGAGAGAGAGAGAGAGAGGAAATATGCAAATTAGGCCAGGACTCTGTAACGGGTCACAAGCAGACAGGAGGCGGTTGCATGTGCAGGTAAGGCCTGGAGCAGAGACAGAGATGGGGGCCTGCAAGCTGCCGCACCCAGCTTGGGCCGGCCCCGCAGAGCCGGAGTGGACACGGACAGGGAGAGGGGGGCCAGCCCGCAGCGTCTGAGCACAGGCCCGGAGAGTAGACGATAGGCCTGCCTCCCGCAGAAGCAGTGTGGGTCCCTCCCAGCTCCTGCGGAATCGGCGTGGTTCCCTCTTAGCTCCTGTGGGCGCCGGCAACTCGCTTCCACCTCCCGTGGAAGCCACACAGCAGCCTACTGCGTGTGATATTGCATGATGGGCTACTAGTGTGTGTGTGTGTGTGTATGTATGTATATATACACACACATATGTGTGTGTGTGTGTGTATATATATGCTTAATATGCAAAGTGCCTCCTCGGTAGTTCGACTGACTGAGTTCAATCACCTGCTATGATGCGCACTGACCACCAGGGGGTAGCGTGGAACAAAGGAAGGCCCCGGCTGGCAGATGGTAGCCTGGGAAGGGAAGCCCCGGCCAGCGGCTGGCAGTGGGCAGCCGCTGGGGACCCTACCGTACGCGAATTTCGTTCACTGAGCCTCTAGTGTTTTCCATAAGCCTGAAATTTCCTCTCCCAGCCCTGTCTCTGTATCTTCCTATTCTTCCTGACCTACTTGTCTGCACAAAGCCTTCCTTGATCTCCCCACCTTCAAAGCCAGAAGTATTATCTCCTTTCTCTCAACTTCTGAGGGAAAATGCATATCAACCAGAATTCTGAATCTTGCTAAACCATCCAATAAAAGTCAGTGATAGACATTTGCAGATCAACAAAGACTGAATGAGTTTGCCACTCATAGATCTTCTGAATGAAAAGATATATTCCTAATTGCATATCCAGGGACCTCTGTTGTCAGCTTGTGACTGGCTAAGGTGAAAGTATTTCCACCATAGAATTAGCAAATGCTACAAAATAGGACTCTTTATTTCCCTTAAAGAGCCAGTTCATCTGAACGTGAATTGGTGGCCCTGCTACATGTATATATGTTTGTGTTTATGTCACCATGTACAGACAAATTCTTGATACACTATGATTGTTGGACAGGCAACACTGCACTGTCGGTCAGCAGTCCTTCCTCCTTAGGCTGCTGGGAAAGGCCATGGAGTTGGAGTGGCTAGGAAGCTTGCCTTTCCATACTATCGTCCCATCTTCCTCTCCTCTCAGGGTCTGGAATTGTGTTACCTATGACCCCACCACCTTGCTTCTGTGTCCTTGGCAGACTTGGTCACTTCCTGGAATCGGAGCTAATATACTAATTGAGGATGTGTGCATCTGCAGTTGCTCAAAGTTCATTCTTTGAAGTAGCGAATCTTGGCCTGGCTACATAGACATCAGTAAATGGCCTCCTGTTTCTGTTCATAATTGGCCCTTACAAATTGGTGAAATGCAGGCAGTAAGACGCCTGTGTCAGGAACAGACCTCTGCCAACTGCTGTCTGTGAATATACCTGCTGCAGACTTTCCTCCCGCCCTCAGAGCCAGTGAGGAGTGGTTCTGCGTTCTGTGGGGGAGTTGCCCTCCCTTGGGCACGGAAGCCAAGGTCAGATGACTGGGAGGAGGGAAAAAGGAAGCCAAGTGTGGGTCAGGACTAGGGAAGCCAGTAAACGGAGGTCCCCGAGCTGGCAGTGGAGGTGTGAGTGGGCTGGGAGGAAGGAGACGGTAGAGATGGGAGGGGCGGGGTCTGAGAGAGGTCCATGAGCCTTGCGGTTCCTCTGCTGGGCTCTGCCTCAGGTGGCAGCTTCCTGCAGAGCTGGGTCCGGCAGAGGTTAAAATCCTGGCTGTGGAGAAAGTGGGCCTTTCCTGTCTTTTGGTTGCAGAACAGTATCTTCTAGACCTGTGGTCGGCAAACTGCGGCTCGCGAGCCACATGCAGCTCTTTGGCTCCTTGAGTGTGGCTCTTTCACAAAATACCATGGCCTGGGCGAGTCTATTTTGAAGAAGTGGTGTTAGAAGAAGTTTAAGTTTAAACAATTTGGCTCTCAAAAGAAATTTCAATCGTTGTACTGTTGGTATTTGGCTCTGTTGACTCATGAGTTTGCCGACCACTGCTCTAGACTGAGTGCTGCCTTTCAAACTCCATGCTGTCACGCAGTGGCCTTTGCCGTCTCCCACTGAGATTACTCGGCTAACAGTGCCTGGCACACTGCTGAGACAGAAGGGGGCTGGGGGAGGGGTCACACAGTCATGAGGTGTTTAAAATGGCAGGTGTATTCATGCACATACTGGTTTCTGAAGAAGTATACAGGACTGCACTGGTTAGGTGTGAATTATAATTATTTTTTCGACAGTCGTTGCCTTTCTCCCAGTCTCAGCCTTCCAAAGAGACTCACTTTTTACTTTATTCCTTTAAAGCTTTCATTGATTTCTTATATCATATGTTTATTTTCTGCCCTTGGATGACCCCTTTGTGAGCATTTTTCTGGAGAAACCATTAACAGGTGGTCTTGTTGGATCAGGGCTTCTGTGAGGGGGATGGAAGTGAACTCAAGACAGATCACAGAGAGAAAAGGTATCCCAGATTATCAATCACATCTACCTTGCTGCACCAGATTGGCTTCACTTCTTAATCATTAACTTTTCAGTTTAATAAAACTCTGGCGGTTGTGCTGCTTTCAAGAGAGCGTGTCTGTTTTTACAATAAAATCTGCTTTTAGAGTGAAGCTGGGTGCGGCCAGCGTCCCAGTGACGCAGGAGGCCTGGTGATGGTCTCTGTCGTGGAATTCCTCTTGGGCTGTCCATGTACACTGGGTGCTGGTATTGGCACAGACACCTTGCAGGACATTGCTTAGAGCAGTGGTCGGCAAACTCATTAGTCAACAGAATGGCAAACCGCGGTTTAGAGAAACGGAGAGTTCAGAGTGATGCGCTCAACTTGAGTGTGACACTTTTACCCGGAGACAGCAGGAACTTCTCACTGGTCAAGGGGTTTAGGGCCTCGAGGCCCCAAGCTGGCTTTAGTTGCACCGGGCCTGCTGGAAGGACCCACTGTCTGGAAGCGCCTCACCAAGCAGAGCAGGGGAGCGAAGCTTTGCCTTCCTGAGAACCCATCACAGAGGCCAGGAGCCTTGGATGAATGTCATCAGGGAGCTCAGAGTTTTCTGCTGGCAGTTTGTTAAGAGGCCAAAGTCCCCAGTGTCTTTTCTGCACAGATGATGCTGGTGGTGGGAGAGGAATCACCCTTACACAATGAAAAGGATGTCAGCAGCTGGTGGTGATGTTTTGGAGAAAACTCCTGCCTTCAGGAGTTAAGTATGGGGAAAGGGGAAGAAAGGAGAAAGGTACAATTTTTAGTTTTCAAAAGCACAAAGTGTAGGTTTTCCTGTGTGTTTTACCTGATAAAGCCTCCTCTCATCCTTGGGCCATTGCGGTGTCTGTAGTCCTGCGAATTGCTGAAGTCCCATCAGACTGACAGGGGCCACCATAGTATGTTGAGTGCGGATAAGCTTCCAAATAGTGACTGCAGCCTCTTAGTGGAAAACAAAAACTGGATCCATGGCGGGGAGGCCAAGGTCTTCAATGCAATTGGTTAACGACAAGTCATTTTTAGAAGTCCAGGTACAGTGATTAGAAATGCACACATGGGCTTTGCGCTTGCAGCCAAAGATGGTCAGACAGCATTGCCAGTGAGCCGCTTAGCTCGTGCCTGAGCCGTGGGGACTTGGGGTCATGCCGGGGCGTTTCTTTCTTTCTTTCTTTTTTTAATATTATTTTTATTGATTTCAGAGAGGAAGGGAGAGGGAGAGAGAGACAGAAACATCAGGGATGAGAGTATCACTGATTGGCTGCCTCCTGCAGCCAATTGGCTGATCTCCTACTGGAGGTCGAGCCTGCAATCCGAGCATGTGCCCTTGACTGGAATTGAACCCGGACCTTCCAGTCCCCAGTCCAATGCTCTATCCACTGAGCCAAACCAGCTAGGGCCTGGGGCGTTTCTTTGGGGAGATAACAGTTGACATGAGGAATCTATTCCTAGGAAGCTCGGGCAAGAGTAAGCTGTTTACTCCTCATACTAAAGCATGAAGATAAGAAAAGTAAGATCTAAATATTGGAACTCCTCTTAAGCTATAGAAATGCTTTAGCTTTCACACTTGAGAGAAGTTTTCAGTCTTTTGAATTTTCAGAATAACAGCTTTGCATGGTGCCCAGCACATGGTAGGAGCCCTGTAAGTAGTTATTGAATTCAGGTGTTTCCTCCCATAAACCAGTACATGCTTGTTGTAAAAATTCATGCATTTAAAGTAAAAATAACCCTAAATCCCACATTTAGCACTTGGGGATATAACCTCCCAGACATTATTAGTGCATATAAAGGTATATATCCTTTTACAAAATCAGGATTGTGTGGACATGGTATCTTGAAAACTGTCTCCAGATCAATAAGATGAATCTGTTTAGCATCTGCAAGGTGGCATATGTACTATCCTGTGTAAGGAAGAATTTGTCATTTCTTGTCATTTCAGACGTGAGACATCTCATGTGCTGTCCTTTATTTAGCAGGTGTCTTCTGCGGAGGTATGCATTGGGCCCATGAGACTGACACAGGATCCTATCCAGGTATGCCTCCATTACGCAGTAGGGGCTTTGTTCCCAGAGCACATGATTACGTGAACAGCGTCTGAGCGGCCCTCCTGGTACTATGGTAGATAGCCATTCTTGCCCCTACATACATGCCTGGTACATAATACACAGTGTGTGTATATGGGTCTTGCTTGCTTTTATTAAAGTCATACTAGAGAAATAAAAGAAATTATTTTTGCAGACTTAAACATTGCCCTATTTTGAGTCTACATATAGTTGCATGATGGACTATGAAGGAGAACAACTCTTCCACCACGAAATTAGTCTGCCCCAATCCTGCTGCAGCCGGAAAGGGAAGGGGTGTGCATGCTGAAGAGCGGGGCTCTGCCCTGAGCCACAGCTGGGTGTGAATCCTGGCTCTGCCTTTCGCCAGCTGGGGGACCTTGCATATATTGCTCCATTTCTCTGTCCAGAGCCCTGTGTGGAAAGTGGAGATAATGCCTCTCCCATAGGGAATTATGAGTTAAATGGAATTGCAACCTAGAAGACTGCCTGGCCATGGAAGGTGCTCAGTAAAAGATAACTGTTGTTGTTGGCTGGGAAGAGAAAATGATAAAAGGCTCCCCTTTCTGGTCCCATGTGACTAGAGCCAGGCAGCCTTCTGGGCTCTAACACCAAGGGAACAGCGAGTGTGCCCTCCCTCCAGCCTCTCTAGCTCCCCACAGACCCTTCAGGGATCCTTTTAGATAATTGCTAAACCCCCCTCTGCGTACATCGTCCTGGTAGGTCTAAATAACTGAACCTCCTCCTCACTAACACTGTAGCTTGTTAGCACCAGGAAGCTTGTCCTGCACTTAGGACAAGTGAAGATGCAGCAGAGATATAAACACATCAAGCAGCATGTAAATGAAAGTGAAGAACCAACCAAGGAAATGTATTGTTTGATTTATGAGCAAATGGAAAAGAAAACAATGTTTTACCATTGCTTGGAAAAGGAAATGCAAATCTTGGGAAAGTGAAGAAAAAAAACCACAAAAGTAAGAGATTTAAGCTTGGGAAATTTTGATGAAAACAAAATTAGAAGCAGAGAGAGAGAGAGAGAGAGAGAGAGAGAGAGAGAGAGAGAGAGATTGATTTACTAAATTAAACATAAGCCCACAATTGTCTGTATAGAATACAAACAAGTGGAAAATTCCAGTAATCACTCTGTGTGCACACACTTTATAGTCCATTTTGAATAAAGGCAATGACAAGGGATCTAATAACAGTATTTATTCCCAAAACAACTTCCAGAATATTTCTTGGAATTAGTATAGTTTTCTAGATCTGTTCATTTAATTTACTTACATTTTTTGCCTTGTGCTTATTGTCAATGAATGCTCATGATAAGGAAGTCTCTTTTTTATTTTTTTACAGATGTAATTTGTCAAATTGTAAAGTATTTCAAATATTCATAAAGTTAAAACAATAATAATAATAAAAAAAGTGATAAAAAAATTCATAAAGTTTACATGTATATACCCATATGCACTTCTTTCAAATACTAACAGTATACCCTATTTGTCTGAAAAACTTTCAGAAACAAGGGACTACAGACACTGTTTAAGCCCTTATTTATCCTTTTGCCTCCCTAAGAGTAACCTGTATTTGGAGGTTGATTATGATAGGTATTTGTATATATATTCTACACATGTATGCATTCATTCATAATATTTTGTTTTTAATATTTTTTGCATTATTTGAAAGCTAACAGGCTGTGGGCATCATTCTGGAATTTTTATTTAACATTGTTTTGCTGTCATACATAAGAATAGATGGTCTAATCTAAGGTCGCCGATTTACTCCTTTGTTTTTTCTAAGAGTTTTATAGTTTTAGCTCTGTGGTTCATTTGGAGTTAGTTTTTGTATTTGGTATGAGGTAGGGCTTTATTCTTTTGCATGTGGATATCTAGTTGTCCCAACAGCTTCTATGAGATAATATTCTTTTCCTGTGGAATCGTCTTGGCACCTTTGTCAAAATTCAACTGACCATAATTATGAGTGTTCATTTCTGGACACTGTCTTTATTATTAGAGCTTTGAAGTGTGAGTCCCCCAACTTTCTCCTTACTTTTCAAGATTGTGTTGGCTTTGTCCTTTGCATCTTCATATGAATTTAAGGATCAGTTTGTTAATTTTGGGGTGAAGGGGACCGGTTGGAATTTTTATAGTGATTGCTGTAAATCTGTGCATCAATTTTGGGTTATTACAATGTTAAACATTTTGCCTTTCAATCCATTAATATAGATGTATTTCTTAATTTCATTTTGGGGAAGGGGTTTGTTCATTGCTATGGTATAGAAATATGTTTTCCTTTTGTATATTGATGTTGTATTCTGCAACCTTGCTGAACTCTTATTAGCTCTTAGAGTTTTTTTGTAGATTTCTTAGGATTTTCTATATACAAAATCTGTCATCTATTTCTTTTCTAGTCTGAATGCCTCTTTTATCTTATTTTAGTTGCCTAATATCTTGCTAAAACCTCCAAAATAAAATAATTGTGTGCTTACTTTTATAAGATAAGGTACTTCCAGATCTTCTCTCAAAATGGCTGTACCATTTTATACTCCTACAAGCAATACAAGAGTTCTGGTTACTCCAAATCCTCAGCTGTATTTGATGTTTCAGTCTCTTAATTTTTAGCTGATCTAGTGGATGAGTAATACTCTCTTATGGTTAAATTTTCATTTCTTCATCACTAATAAGGTTGAACATTTTTGTTTGGATATTAGCCATTTCTTTATCTTCTTTTGTGAATGTTTGGTTAGATCTTCTGCCTATTTTTAATTGGGTTGACTTTTTTAAAGTAACTGAGTTGTGGGATTTCTTTATATATTCTTATTACAAGTCCTTTATCAGATTTTGAAACCATTTTCTTCCAATCTGTGGCTTTTCTATTCATGTTCATAAGTTTGGCTTTAGAGCAAAATTCTTAATTTTGACATAGTCTAATTCAGCACTTCTTTTATGCTCATTGCTTTCTGTGTTCTAAGAATCTTTACCTATTCCCAGGTTGAGAAGATAATTTTTCTTCTAGAAACGTTTTAACTTTTAATTTTAGATCTGTATTCTATCTCAAGTTCATTTTTTTGTATGTGGTGAGATATGGAAGGCAAGGCTCATTTCTTTTCCCAGATTGATGTCCAGTTGTTCCAGCTCTTTTCAACAGTCTTGTGGAAAAGACTATCCATTCCTTACTCCATTAAATTGCTTTGATGCCTTTGTTACTGATTCTCTTTAAATTCTCACCTGAGGATATGTTTTTACTGATTTTTGTAACATTCTCATTCTAGGGGTAATGATATCTAGTGGTGTTTTGTGTGTGTGTGTGTGTGTGTGTGTGTGTGTGCCTACTGCTGACATTGCAACCATCTTAAAAAAGAATCATACTATGTTCTGGTGCCTTCGTTTTTGTTTTTGTTTTTGCTTTCTTGGAGAAAAATATTCTGTTACTTCACTGGCATGTCAAAAATGTTAATTAGCTACATCAACCAGAGCCCTTAGGGCTTGGGAGGAACTTGTTTGATAAGAACGTTTAGGATGTGCTTCTGGGTTCACCAGGGGAAATTTGCTCCCACATGAGGAATATAACCCGGGCTCTGCACTCCACAAGAGAGCTTGTGGAGCCCAGCGCGGTTAGGAGGGGAACCGTGGAAGTGTTAGGGAGAAGCTCAGAAGGGGCTGTAGAGTATGTCTCTCCTGGTGGGTGGCTGTGACTAACAGTACAAGTCATATTTTCCTGTCTTGGCAAGAAGATAAAAAAAATAGGGGAAATATTATGAGGCACTAGATTCACATCAACATGATAACATCTGAAAATCTAGTGGCCTTTTCTTCATCAATGCTGGAGGCACAATTACTCCCCCAGGAGGTAGAATCGATGTGTTTCTGCTTAGAAAGCTATCCCCTCACACTGGCCTTTCCAACTGCACGTGGAAATGGAGCCTCACAGTTGTGACCTAATCTTTTTCCTAGCAAGGCAGCACGTCCCTTTAAATCTCATTTTTCCATCTGCATGGACATGGGTTTTTATGGACTGTTGGATCATTTGGCCTCATGAGGGTCTGTTCTTCACATATTGAGTGAAATGACCGAGTGATGGAGACACTTGGGCTCAATGATTTGCTGGGGTCATTGTTTCCCCTCCTGTCGGTCCTCACTGCTGCTACCATATGTCCTCCACCTAAACCAGCCAGTCTGGTGGAGCCACAGAGTTGGTAGGAATTTGGGTCCCATATTTTAGGGGGTAAAAATAAAACTGTCAGAGAGGAGGTTACTTAACATAATGGTTACCCAGCTCTGGGGTCAGGCTGACCTCTGTTCAAATCTTGCTAGCTGTGTGGCTGTGGGCAAATCTCTTAACCATTTCAAGCTTCTGTTTCCATATCTGTAAAATGGAGATAATGCCTGCTTCCAAAGAATGTGTGAAAGCGTTATTGCATAAGACATTTAAAGCACTTTAAGTATAATGGCTGGCCCTTCAAAAATTCTCAACCTTTACCTGTTGTTGGCATCACTTCCTAGGGTCACTGAAGGAAAGCTTCCAAGACATTTTTAGCCATCCACTGAATTGAACCCCTTATCTGATCAAATTGATCAGTTCTTTAGTATTATGTGGATACAATGTCCATGATCTATGCATGTGGTCTATTCTAGAAACTCCTTGTTACCCAGTTTTGCTTAAAGCCCAACCAAATATTCTGAAAATTGGATGTTTAATAGTTGATGTTTGTGATCCATTTGGAGACACACCTTTATTTAAAGGACACTGATAATAGTGAGCGTTTATGTCGTCATGTTTAGGTTAAGGGAAAGTTAGTTTTGTCTCTACCCTTTTCCTAATTAGCCTTCACCAGAGGGAAGTTTCATTCTCACTTAGTTATCAAAGATAGATTACTGCTATCCTCAAAACCGTATTTTTCAGCTTTGCTTAAACTTGTCAAAGGGATGGTACAAGGATTTCTAGCAAAACCAGAGAACATCAGGGGGTGCCGTGAAAAGCTTGCTGAGGAGGAGCCGGGGCACATGGGTCCAGCTTTGCTTTGGGAAGTCACTGTCCTCATCTGTTGAATCGGGGTTCATGGAGCACCCCAGGAGTCCCTTCCTGTCAGAGAACTCCTGAGAGTCATGGCCCCTGTTCCTGTTATTGCCCCTGGGATCCCACATGTCTCCTGCAGTCTGCAGCCTCTCACGCCAGAGCCCTGCCCTGCATGCTCTTGGCCTTGCCCTTACTTTATCATTCCAGCTTGGGCTGGAAGATGGTTTCAAGAAGGGTTAGGTAGCACTTGCTTTGTACAGTTCCAATGTGCACATATTTCAGAGTTTAATTTAATAACACCAGACCCCCAATAGCATGCTTCAAATTGTGGGACGTGGGTGTCATAACTGGAAATAATTGCATAAGTAGGGACTTTGCTGCTAGCTCTTCTGTCCCCACAGACCTGTAAATAATAGATGTGCAGCGTGATCAGTGACCAATCACATCACTTTCTTCAGCATCTCTGTGATTGGTTGCTGCCCAGCTGCTAACTCAGTTCAAGCACCGACAGCAGATGTGCAGTGTTGCCACCATGTCTCCATGACCATACCCATGGCATTGCACAGAAATAGATCGCTGAAAGAGGAAATTAGCCAACAAACATGAAAGTGCAGCAAAGAAATGAAAAGTGACCATGGCAGAAGTGAGTTTTGGGATTGAATGTAAATGGGGTTAGAGGAGAAATAGCCCAGTGTGGGCATGTTGATACTGCTGCCTTTGAGAGATTCTAGACAGCTCACCAGAGGAAATTAATCAAAGTAAATTTACGGAAATAAAGAAAATGGTGGTGACCAAAAGGATGAAATGTCACAGGAAGTGATGCCAGCAAAAAAACTGCACATTCATTAAAGGAGCTCGGGATATTTTATGACATCAGAAATACAGAGGATAAAATGTTGGGAGCTGATCCGAACTTAGGAGTTTGTAATTCAGTAAGGCATAGAAAAGACTTTCATTTTGCTTAGGAGTTGAATTATTGAAAAGTCACAGTTGCCAGGAGGAGGGGGCACATCACAGGAGCAGGACCACAGCGGGAAGAGGCAGGGTTGGTCAGGAGAGGGAGAGAGCGAGGGGGAAATGTAGGCAAGAGCTATTATTGTGGTTTCTGTGGGAAGGAATGGTGAAGCAGGGTAAGCAGGTTTGGCTAGTTTGAGTCATTTCAGGGCTGTCTGGGGCCCGCTGGCTGTCTGGTACCTAGCCCTGGAGTCATAGTGGTGCAGAGTGGTAGACGCGGTAAAAGAGGTGGTGCGTATGAGCTCTGATGGGTTTGCGCATGGGAAGTGCATTCCTAGCCAGCCAGGGTCAGCCAGGCTCTAGACATCAAAGCATCAGAAATACAGAAAACAACAAGGCATGAAAAATACAACTCCCCACTTTCAATCAGACTTGTGAGTTTCCATGTGAAATCCAGATTAAGTTCCTAAAATGACCCATAAGGCCTTACCAGAATCTAGCCCTGGGCTGTGAACTTGACTCTTTCCCACCCTCCCAGCCTCGCATACGCCCCTCTGTCGTGCTGGCTTCCCTGCAGTTCCCTGAGCACAGCAGGCGTGCTTCACACTGTTGGGCCCATGGAACTGTTCCCCCAGCTTGGAATGCTTTCCTTCGGACATCAACTTGGTTTACTTTTCTATTTCCTTCAGGCATTTGCTTGTTTGTTGCTTTCTTAGTGAAACCTGCCCTACCACCTACTAATCCTGCCAGCAACAAGCCACTTTTTAAAAAAAATTTTTTTTCTTTATTGATTAAGGTATTACATATGTGTCCTTATTGCCCGCCTCCCTCATAACCTCACCCCCCTGGTGTCTGTGTCCATTGGTTAGGCTTACATGCATGCATACAAGTCCTTTGGTTGATCTCTCCCCCTTACCCCCACCCTCCCCTACCTTCCTCCGAGGTTTGATGGTTGGTTGGATGCTTCTCTGTTTCTGGATCTGTTTTCATCAGTTTATGTTGTTCATTATATTCCACAAATGAGTGAGATCATGTGATACTTATCTTTCTCTGACTGGCTTATTTCACTTAGCATAATGCTCTCCAGTTCCATCCATGCTGTTGCAAATGGTAAGAACTTCTTTTTTACCGCAGCGTAGTATTCCATTGTGTAGATGTACCACAGTTTTCTAATCCACTCATCTGCTGATGGGCACTTAGGCTGTTTCCAAATCTTAGCTATGGTGAATTGTACTGCTGTGAACATAGGAGTGCATATATCCTTCCTAATTGGTGTTTCTGGTTTCTTGAGATATAGTCCTAGAACGGGGATCACTGGGTCAAATGGGAGTTCCATTTTTAGTTTTTTGAGGAAATTCCACACTGTTCTCCACAGTGGCTGCACCAGTCTGCCTTCCCACCAACAAGCCACACCCTGCTCCACAGATTTTACACCCTGCTCATCACTTTCAATAATCCATACCATTTGCTTACTTATTGTGCCTATTGTTTATTGTGTGTCCCTCCACCACTACACTGAAAGGTGTCTGTATTTCATTTGTGGACGTACTCTAAGCAATTAAAAACAGTGTCTGACACAGAGTAGGCACTCAGGAAATATTAGCTGAATGATGACATTATTGTTCTGACAGTGGAACTCTCCAGTTTTTTAAGAACACATAAGACATGTGAAGGTAATACCTGTAATGATGCCCAACATGGGAAGGCAGTTGTGTTCTCATTGGATTAGTCCAATACTGAGGCACAATGATATAAAGGAAGCATAAAGTACTGGGTCTCTTGCTTAGCAATCCATAAATCAGCCAGACCACTGAGAGACAAGAAGTGTTGTCAGCGTTTCTGACTTTTAGGGTCTGCATACCGAGTTCCTCATGTTAGTAGCACAGCTCCGTAAGTAAAGGGCCATTGCCTTTTTTCACGAAGCAGTTCATTCTGCCCGGTTTTGTTCACTGCATGCAGCTCCCTCGGGGATGATTGTATGTGAAGGGTTTCCTTTCGCTATCAAAATCCACAAGGCTGTGCCCTTCGCTTCTCTTGGAAGAGTCACCTGCCACTTCTTCCTAGAAGTAGCTCTGTGGCCGAAGGCTTTTAGGAGCGCCTGGGACTGAAGAGGGCCCGACCCTTACCCAGAGAGGGCCCTTGGTAAGTGTGGCTGCCTTGTGATTTCAAGCCACATGCTAAGAAGGAAATGTCAAAATCATGCTGAAAAGTATTATTTTTCTGGAACATGGCTTTCAGAAAACAGGAAGTGATTCAGTGTAAAACTAATGACATTGATGATACAGTCAGGTATTTCATGATGGTAAGGGATTATTGGAGAGGTTTAGGCATGAGCTGGTATTGTGGGTTTTTAAAATTTTAATTATATTTTTTTCCATCACCGTTTATTCCCTCTTCCACCTCCACCCACCCCCTGCAATCACCACACTGTTGTCCATGTTCATGAGTTCTCTTTTTTCTTTTTTGTTTTTGAAAGGAGTCTTTATCTTCAACAGGTGCATATGGATGAAATGATATGATGTGCGAGATTTGCAAAGTAAAACAAGAGTTGGGAAAGTGGGTAGGGGTAGAGATGCAGCCAGACTGGCCAGGAGCTGGTTGTTTCTGAAGCTGGGTGTTGGGTACAGGCGATTTATTATTTTATTGTTTCTGTGGGGGTTTTTTATATATTGCCAATTTTCAGTCAACAAAACATTCTTAAGATATAGTTGTAATGGTAGGACAGTATTTCTTCTGATATTAAATGAAACATATTCAGTATTTCATCATGAAAAATGATATTGGCTGTTGCCTTAAAGCAGTGGTTGGCAAACTCATTAGTCAACAGAGCCAAATATCAACAGTACAACAATTGAAATTTCTTTTGAGAGCCAAATTTTTAAAACTTAAACTTCTTCTAACGCCACTTCTTCAAAATAGACTCGCCCAGGCCGTGGTATTTTGTGGAAGAGCCACACTCAAGGGGCCAAAGAGCCGCATGTGGCTCGCGAGCCACGGTTTGCTGACCACTGCCTTAAAGGAAGGGTCTTCCAGTTAAGAAACTACCCTTCTGTTTCTCATTGTTTAAGCCAGAAGTGGATATTGAAGAATAATAAGTGCCATGTCATGAGGTTATTATGTTTTTCTTTTCTTTTTTGTATTTTAGAGGATGTTTATTAAAGCTGAGGACAGCGAAACAAGGAAGAGCCTAGGATAACAAGAGAGGGACTAGGTGGGGAAATGAGCCTAGTCTGGGCAGCTTTGGCTCGCTAAGAAGCCAGAGAAAAGGGAATCTTGGGGAAAGGTCTGGAAGTTACCCTGGACGAACTGCTGCTGCCCATTGCTGCTCTGGTTGCAAGTCTAGTGGGGTCCCTTAGAGTTTAGGAGACGCATGGCTGTGGGGAAGAAGAGAGGGAGGAGAAGGGGTGGGCGTGTTCTAGGGGAGCAAGAGCACACACTAGGATCTCTTTTATTTATTATTGATTTTTAGAGGCGGGGGGAGGGGAGGGTAGGGAGAAAGAAAGAGAAACAGATGTGAAAGCAGAACCTTAATCAGCTGCCCCCTGCATGCCCCCTACCAGGGGTCGAACCTGCAACCTGGGCATGTGCCCTGACCAGGAATCAAACCAGCAACCTTTTGGTGCATGGGACTATGCACAACCAACTGAACTACACCGGCCAGGGCATGACCTTCGTTTTGAGGGCTTTTAAAGGCTGGGCACTTAGGTCTTAGGAGAGTCTCTCAATAGTACATTCATTAGTTTTATGCTGTTGTACCACAATGAGATTTAGTCTCTTAACTTCATCTGTCCTTGGGTGTGGTTGGCAAATGGCACTATATGTGGTTTTTATAATTGGACCTGTTGCTGTGATGTAGTCTTGTTCCTGCTAATAGTAAATACCTCTTGCATTTTGCAGAAACCCCTACAAGTAGTTATCCTTTCATGCATCAAATATTTACTGAGCTGCTAGTACTAAGTGCCAGCCCATGGCAGGCACGGGGGTACAGCAGGGAAGGAGATTAGGAAGGTCTTTGCTGACCCAAAGTTCAATTCTAGTGGAGAAGATAGACTGTAAGAAGTAAACAAATGAACAAGTTCAGGTGATGGTAAGGCTGTCTCTGGTGGCCAGAGAATCTGGGTCCTGGAGCCCAGGGAGGAAGAGGGGAACACGGTGTGCAGTACTGCCACCTTCTTTTCATTGGGGGAACTGCGCCCAATTTGGCTCCATCACTTTCAGGGTTCATGATTATTCATTCCATATTACGGCAAGAGTTGGCGTTAGAATTAGTTTTTCAGGTTGTTTTGAGTCCCTTTCCTTTCTTGTATTTTTATATGGATTTAAGTCCCAAGTTCAGAGAGGTGGCTCCAGGTACCATGAGGCAAACACCACCTGCACCAGAGCCAAAGAGGAGTATATGTGAGCCAGGGTCTGACCTGTGCTAAGTGTCCTGTTCATCATTTCACCGCCTTATCTGTTTAAAAATAAAGCCTCTTGGGAAATTAAAAGTAAATAACCACCCGCAGCGTGACTGAGCACCTATTCTGTGCTCATTCAAGTCTCACAACAGGTTGCGTGGCACTGCTGCTCTCACACCTGACAGGAGAAACTCTGGGCCCCAGAGAGGAAATGCTTGTTCAAAGACACACTGGAAGCTCTTGGAGGAGCTGGGATTCGAACCCAGGCAGCTTCCCTCCAGAGGCCTGTTTTTAATGCCGTCTCTAAGGATGATGACTGCTGTTAAGGTGCTCCTATCTGTGTGTTCCAGGTTTTGCTGATCTTTGCCAAGGAGGACAGTCAGAGTGATGGATTCTGGTGGGCCTGTGACAGAGCCGGTTTCAGATGCAATATCGCCCGGACTCCAGAGTCAGCCCTGGAATGCTTTCTGGATAAACATCATGAAATTATTGTGATTGATCACAGACAGGCTCGGAACTTCGATGCAGAGGCTGTGTGCAGGTACCTTCCTTAATCTCATATGCTTAGTAGATGTCCACTTAGCCTGAAATGAGTTCATTTGTAGGTGTCTTTAGTTCCACCCCATAGATTTCTAAAACACGTGTTGATGTTCCTAAGCAGTTTATTCACCTTTCTGTGATGAAAGCTGTAACTCCGCCTATAGATTTATCACACCTTTTCTACTTTTTTGCATTTAGAGGTGTGAGCTGGGTGCTACTGAAAACTGCAGGATTCCCCCCCCTCCCCGAGTTTTTGCTCATCTCTCTCTCTCTCTCACACACACACATACACATAAATACATTAAAATTCACACAGTTCTTAGGATACAGATATGGTTTGGATGTAAACCAGATATTTTAATCTTAAATATTCTGCACCAAAATGAGCATCAGAAATGTGTGAACTATACATTTTCCCCTGCCTGACACAGATGGGTGGATCCGACCCCAGTCTCAGGGCGAAGGCAGCCACTTTGCAGCTGGAGAAAATCTTCCAGGGACCCACACCCCCACTTGTTTACAGAAATGCTTGCTCCGGGGAGGAAACGCATGCCTGATCATAAATAAACGCAGCCCTCAGAGTTCGCGCTGGATGAACCGATCCCTTTAGCAGAAGTGGAATGCTTTGAAGCGAGACAGGAAGAGGTCACTAATTAAATGCTAGGCCAGGGCGGACTCCAGTTACATATGGAGCTGGAATTTTCTTGAAAATAGTAAATGGCGTGAAAGGTAGGGGCATGGCTTCTTAGAGCCTTGGGTACCCTGATGAGAAACGAGGGGAAGCTTCTCATCACAGGCATCGCTTTGCTAGTCTTTGACAGTTTTCCGTTTCCCAGGGCATTTTTCTTAAGGAACCTATTTTAAAATGTCTTATTGGTCTCAAGTAATTTTATCTTCCTGCATAGGAATATTTGCCTACTTATTATGAATATTCATAAATAAATTGTATCATAAAATATTTGGAGGATATTTTTAGTGATTAGGAACATTTCTCCTTTTTAAATGATTTTCAGGATAGAATTGGGTCCTTGATAATTAAGTTTGTCTTCTTTCCCTTGTCTTGACTGATTTTGTGATAGATACTATAGTCCTTTGTGCATACATAGATTGATTTAAGATGAGCTTCAGGTGTAAAAAGAAGGAATTAATAGGAAGAATTCTTTTAATTCAGGCAAAGACCCATTTTAGCAGAATAGCATTACAATCTTCCTGGAATATAAGGAAATTGAGTTCTGTTTCCTAATAAGTGTATGTCTGTCTTGGCAGCACAGAAAAGCAATGGGGGTCTGTGCAGTGCAGGAGCCGGGTGCATGCCTGCTGGTGTGCTTACCACTGTCACTGGTCACCTTGAGGGTGCCCCGATTCCTGACTGCCTGACTGCCAGGACCTGTTCCCTGGGATGAGCTGGGACATGCTCCCAGCAAATGTGCACTCTATTGTCATCTGTGGCCCAGGATCCCTGGCTTTTGAGCTAGACTGGATCTTAGCTTAACATACTTCCTTGGACCCTTGCCCTGTTGGTCCTCAGGCTCCCCCTCAGTCCTCTCAACCAGGAAGAGGTCCAGGTGCCTCTGACCACACCATTCCTCTGGAGGACTGAGAGGGAAGAGGCAAGCAGCAGGAAGCAACCCAAGACTGGAAGCCAGTCTCAAAGAAGCTAAGCGAGTGTGTGCTGCAGAGTTTGAGCCTCTTGCCTAAGGCCCACCCCTTTGAGTGTAGCCCAGAAGGTGCCCTTGACGCCTCATTGGGGAGGAAGAGCTGAAGGAAGGCGAGATGCTCGGTGTTTCCTGAGATTAGAGCTCACCTCTGAAACACTGTGCATTTTTTTCATTAGGTGCTAACTGGTACTTCTGCTGAGAATTCAATAGGCTACTGGGTAGAAAATACGGGTAGCTTCACTTCACCAGGACCTCCCTGTGTGCTGCGTGGGAAGTCGCCTGTGCTCACATTAGAGGCTATTAGTGACTCACAGGGAGGTCAGGCACTGTCTGCAAAGGTATTTTCCATTCGACTATTTATTCATCAGGGGAGCCTGCACTTCTTAGGAAGACAGCAGCTGGTCATTTTCTCAAGCCTTCTACCCACACGGAGGGAGGCCTCAAGCAATAGGAAACGAGGAAGGTACATTTTTTAAAAAAGGTTAGGAAATTCTGGAGTTGAAGAGGATCAAGCAGTATGAGCTGGCTCTCCCTGGGAGAGCAGTAGTGCAAACATGTTAACATGGAGAGGACCTGAAATCCCAGTAGCTAGAACGAAAACTAATACATGTTGTTTCACAAATTACTCGGGAGCAGCCCTGATGCTTCTGTTCTGGGAGATGGTGGCTCTCTTTTGAGCCATATTAAAATAACCAGAGGCCAGAGCAAGGAGATGGGTCAGAACAAGCATTCATATTTATACCAAGATTTGAGTAGGTGGCACTTTATTAATAGCTCACCCAGCCCTAGTCAGTTTGGCTCAATGGTTAAAGTGCTGGCCCTCGGACTGAAGGGTCTCGGGTTCAATTTCTGGTCAAGGGCATGCACGCAGGTTGTAGGTTCCATCCTGGCACCCAATTGATGTGTCTCTCTCACGTTGATACCTCTCTCTCTCCCCCCACCCCCCACTCTCTCTAAAAAAAATCAATGGAAAATATATCCTTGGGTGAGGATTTAAAAAAAAAAAAAAAAGTTCACCCATTTCGTGACCCCTGACCAGAATAATACAGAATCTGAGCTGTACCACTCAAAACACATTTTCTAAGAAGACTCACCGACCTCTAAAGTCTACATCCTTACATGTCTTAATCCCGTTAAATTCCTAGGGAATAAACTAACAATACAGAGGTGGTGACAGTTGCCGTATTGCAACATTTCTCAGCCCTAGTCGTTTAAAGTATTGGAGGACAAACAACAGTGCAACTGGGAAACTGGGGTGGGTCTGTGTACCATTTAATACATTTTAGTCTGCATTTGTATATCCAGCTGTCAGCAAGTACTTTCATTTTTCTGAACTAACTACTATTTTAAAAGAAAAAGATCCAACCCAATTATCTCCCCAAGTACAAACTGATAACCAGAGAATTGTAGGACTGCCAGTTTTTTTTACAGAGTAGAATTTCAGTCAGAAGACATGGAATTTAAGTGGGATTTGATGGTTTTTGAAGTGGAAAATTGGCAGATCTGACCTATTGGATAATTGCCTGGGAGTTAAAACATTCGTTGTTGTTGTGTGTTTTTAAATAACACCAAGAAATTGTCCTGATCCACAAGGACATCTTTCTTTGTTGTCTTTCACATGGACTTTTTCTGTTTTTTTAGTTTAATGGACTCTTTATTAAAGACGTTTCGGGTTTACAGGAAAATGGTGCAGGGTCCAGACTGCTCCTCCAGTTCCTATCTACCCCCTACCCTCCAGTTTCCCTGTGAACATCTTGCATTCACGTGGTGCTTTGTTAGAGTGTTTCAGCTGCAGTTAACATTCAATCTTGTGCTAGTTCCCGGTGTACAGCAGAGTGGTTCTTTAGAGGAAGATCTGCTGTGCCGTTTTCAGCGTGAAGTGGTTTCACGTGGGTTTAATGTAGCACAGCCGCGGTCACCTGGTTTGACTTGGCACCTTCTTGTTGCAGGTCGATCCGGGCCACAAATCTCGCGGAGCACACGGTGATCCTCGCGGTGGTTTCACAAGCGTAAGCTCGCCTCCCACCCCTGCTGGAAACGTCCCGTTCTTGCTGAGACATTTGTCTGATGTCATCCAGTCTCGGAGCTGGAGAAACAATGGGCATGTCCTTGGCCCTACAGCAGCAACCTTAGATCTTGCTTTGGGTTTTTTGGTTGGTTTGTTTTGCAAGTTTCTGGAAATATTTAGGTTTTTCTCCCTATCATATCGAATTCCTGCTGCAACATACACACCTCAGGAAAAAAACAGTTACTTCATCATATGCTGGAAATGAATGCAAAATGTGTGAAGGAGGAGCTCTGGAAAGAACACGATTCCAGTTTATCCTTTTTTTTTTTTCTTTAAGGAAAAGAGATGGGAGAGAAAAAAAAGAATGCTTGCTTTTCACTTAAGAGGAAACAAATGGTAGCGTGAGAACAAAGAGGCACTAAATCCACTGCAAGAAAAGGGATGTGCCGTTTATGTTTTGGGACAGTTATGTGGCTAGAAGCAGGACTAGGATGCATGCCAATGTTGGAAGGCAGGAAAGAGGAATTAAGCTGTAGGTACAAGATTGTGGGTTGAGAAACTGCTCTGCTGGGTTCATTGTCTGAAATGGCCCGCACTTAGAATGAAAGATCTAGAAGGAAAAAGTTGTTTGTACAAGCTACAGTGGTTGGAATCCTTGCAAGTATCAAATGTTATAGTCAAGTAATGGCCATCATTAGCTTCGGCGAGAATAAGGCCTTAATTAGGGCCTAGGATCTTCTGGACTTGGACCCATGTGTCAAAGGGCACGGATTCTGCAAGGAAGGAACTGACAAGCCAGCAACTCGGGAGGGTTTAGGCCCTCCCCCAGGCCAGCCCGGGACAGGGGAGAGCGGAAATACTCCATTCCAGAGCCATGCCCTGGCTTCAAAGTGTTGGCCTAACCAAAGACTTGTACTGACGTGGTGCTCCCTGAGTCTCTTGTTCAGAGCTGTGTCTTTTCACTGAGACCTGCCACGGACTGTGGGGCAAGGAAAGTGCAGAATCTGTCCCAGCGGTTCCTCTCCACTCCGCCATCCTGGTGGGAGATGGGGCTTCGAGGGGAACGATGAGGAGAGCGAAGATGTGCAGTCGTCCTTGTTCAGCCTTTTGGCTCGTGTTTTATCTGGGGGGCTCTGAGGTCCTGGGCCTGGACGCCACATGTGCACCAGGCCCCACAGCGTTTCCCCAAGCCTGGCTTGTTCCATGGGCCCAAGATCAAAGCACTCTTTTCTCAACCCCCCCCCCCAATGTTTTAACAAAATATTTCATATAGAGAGAGTGATGATAAACATGAATTCTGAGTTTGTCCCACTCAGCATATGATAGAGGACATTATTAATACCTCTAGAAACCATTTTGTGCCCATCCTGGTTTATCAGTCAGCCAAGGAGAACCCTGAGTTCCGCGAGAAGGAGCTCGGGAAGGCGGCCTCTCCCTGCAGGGCGGGCTCAGCTACAAGTAATGCCCCAGATAAGCACTGGGGTTTCCTTTCCTGTTTTCTGTCTGCTCCCCCACCCAATCCCCTCTCTTCCATTTGTCTCCCGTTTTCAAGGTGTGGTCTCCACGTTGCTTTCTGGCTGTCTCGAGGAAACCTTTTCTCTGTCATAATGGTGACAGCCCTGCATGTCTTGTGGTAACCCACACCCACACCTTGCACTCAAACTGATGTTCTGAGACCCAACCTGAGACTCAGTGTAAGAAACCTTCCCCTGAAATGAGTGACAGTAATCAATTTTTGTTTTCTCTCTTTCTAACTCGGCATTCCTCATGACACATCTTGCCCATTTGGCTATTGGCTGTGGCAGCTAATAATGCCTGTTGCCTTCTCGAGTTGAGAGTTGGACCCAGCGAGGTCTTGGGAGTGGGAGTTGTGCTTTCAGGGGGGTTGGGGACAGCAAAGAGGACAGTAGTCTCTGGGCGAGCATTGCCCCTACTTGTCCCTTTGCGGGACTGCCCCATACACTTGCTCCAACTCCAACAGCAGCTAGAGAGGGGACAGCCGCTCACATGCACCTGCGGCCATGCTCTCAGGCACACGGCTGGAGTTTTCTTTGCCATTATGTGCTTTGTGCATCTGCAAGTCAGTGTGGGAGGCAGGGTCCTTGAAGGCAGGTGTACCCGTGGGCACGTGCTGGTCAGGAAGTCACTCCGAGAGCCAGCGCCATGCTCGCCTCATGGCCCTCTCTCCACGTTTCAGTGTGAGGAACCCTGGTTTGTATCTGCTGAGTCACCACCTTTTCTGCTTTGCTGCAGATCGGGCGACCATGAAGAGGCCTCAGTCCTCCCTCTTCTGCACGCAGGCTTCAGCAGGGTACGTAGACGCGGGCCAGCACCTCCCTCTGGTGCAGGCACCTTCTGCTAACTCTCCCAGCCCAGCACAGCCAACATCCACGCATGGCCCTAAGCCCCGGGGCGGGGAGGGAGGGAGGGAGGGAGGGAGGGAGGGAGGGAGGGAGGGAGGAACTGTTCTCATGGGATGGGAACTGCTAGTCGGACTTCTTTTCCTTTTTCTCTCATAACTTCAGATATCTTAGCTACTGATACGTAATGACATAAAAACACATCTTAGGTCAAAATTCTGTAGTCCCAAGGTTCTCTCGTTTAGTCCAGTTGGCTAGATTCATTGTGTGCATGTGATTATGTGTAGGTGAGTCCACTAAGTGGGCACCCAGGCCTCGTGTGGGTCAGGGCCTGGTCAGAGCGTATGCCCAGGGGCAGGCCCAGGACGGCCACCACATCCTGTGAACTCCTGGTTTAAATCGTAAGTTGTTTGAGTGACTACATGAATTAAACTGCTGTTCAGCTTAACAGTGAAGATTGATTACTGCAAGGAGACTTACCAACAAACTAAAACCAAGCTTCCCTGGCATCTCCTGGCCTCTGGATGGGAGTAATCTGAATCTCAAATAGATGGAGCCATGCATCCTTTCCTTCACAAATAGGACACTGCCTGTGCCTTGAGCTGTGGAAGTTCCTTTGGGTGCTTTAAGGAATGGTACCTTGCAGCCCCTAGTTTAACAATCCCGTCTTCGTGGGAGACCACAGAGAAGCAGAAAGGGAGAAATCGCCATGGGCAGCCGTTTTGTGCTTGGGTTGTTTTCTGCTTCGGCGTGGAGCAAAGTGCTCTGTGAAATAGGCAAGTAGCACAGTGGTTCACACGCGTCCTAGGAATGAGTGTTTCTCGTTAGCAGTATCGCTCACCTCACTTTCCTCTTGTCCGTCATCACGTCTCAGAGGCCGGCATTTGGTTCTGAAAGCTATTCCCCACGCTGTGTCTCAGTGAGCGTGCAGAACAGTGCTTCTGAGTTCTGCAAGAGGAATGTTGGTAGAGAAGCCTGAGACTTCTTTCTTCACTTAGCAATGATCATTTTCTGAGAAATAACCTAAAATCATCCACGGGTTTCATAGGGGTGCAGTGGGTTTCATGTTGAACACCCACTGCACCCCAGCCCGACATGGCCCTTGGGGTCTGAGGCAGGACCTCTTGGAGTGTGAGCACGCAGGTTCTCCCCCCGCCTCCCTCCCCCCCACCCGTGGGACCGCATTACTAGGGACAGCAGCAACACAGCGTGGGTGCCATCCTCCAGGCCCCTGTAGCTGCTGTCGGGTGTCCTTCTGGAATTTCGCTGTCAGCTCAGTGTTCCTACCTGTGACGGGTGTGGGTTGTCATTTGGAGTGATACTGGGAATTGCACATCTACTCACAGGAAAACTTAGGGAGAGCAACTGGCCCTCTTTGGGGGCAACGTGATGCGGTAAATTTAGGAGGGAAGAGTTCCGTTGTTCCTTTTTACGTGCTTCGTAACCTGTCTGTGCTGCTCTAGAAGGTTTCGTTGCCCTCTGTCCAGATATGGAGATGCTTTCTGCCGTCAGCCTTGCTGAATAAGACCCATAGTGGGAGCGGGAAACACGAGACCTGTCATGGACACCTGTGTTCTTTCGTGCTGGGTCTGATCGAGGCCTTTGCCATCTGGGTCAGGGTGCCCCCACATAGTTGGGGCGCTTTCCAAGGGAAGCACACCGCACCTACCAATGCTTTCCCTCCTGAGTTACTGTGAAACGAGATCAGCTGAGATTGCTCTCCGGGTGGCTGCCCTCCTTTTTTGGGCAAAACCTGGTCTTTGGCAACACTCTTCCCAACCACCCATCCCAACATGCCAGCGAGTCTGCCTTCCGTGAGGTAGTTCCCCAACTCTGAGTTGTTTTATTGTATGAAATCATCTGGTGAGACTCAGCCTGTGTTGCTAGCCGACTGGCCGGCGCTTCAGACTCTGGGTCCCTGCGTGGGGATCCAGGAACAAACTGTGCCATGAACATCCCACAGCAGCTCCCGGGAGCCTCTCGCTGCGCGTGAGGGGCGAGCATGCTGCTCCGTGCCCTCCGAGCCTGTTAGAAGCCAGTGCCTTAGCAAAGGGCTAGTGCAGCTGTTTCTCTATCAGCTGTGGCGTCCCTCTTTTTGTATTTGAAATGGTGCACAGTCCGTTGAACAAGTATTCCTGGAGCACTGACAGGTGCAGTGCTGTATTAGGCGTGCCGGCCAGTCACAGTTCCTCCCCGGGAGGCTTGCTGGGGAGAAATGGACAGCTCAGATTTATTATCAGTTCGGCTCCGTTCTGGGCAACTTATTTCATCCTCACCTACAAATGAGAGGCTGGGGACTTTCTTCATTTTTGCGCAAGAGAAAACAGGTGAGATAGCGTGCCAGAGCTCAAGCTCTCTGCAAAGTCAAGATGCCAGCGCCATGCTGGGCCCACTAAAGTAGTGTTTCTCAAACTGTGGACATTCGCGGGCCAAACACTCTTAACAGGTGTTCCTTGGCAAAGGCTTCTGTGGTCAAATCAGTTTGGGAAACCAGTGAGGCCTCTCTCCCCTCCCCCAGCCCTGAGCAGGCACAGCCTACGTCAGCAGCACGGTGCCCCGGCCTCCCCAAGGCCTGGAGGGCCTGTGCTGAAGAAGCGGCCCACATTTCTGCAAGTGGGCCCAGGAACCTGAACTTTTAACCACAGGCCCAGGTCAAGGATGCTGAGGTTGGCAGACCACTGCTTTTCATTCACTCAAATCATTCCCGAGATAGGGGTTCACTACACTCTTGAAAATGCCTAAAAGATAAGGCACTGGCATCTTCCATTACCTTTAGTCCACAAAACACTCACTTAGTACCCATTATGTACAAAGTGCTCCGGGGCTTAGAGACCGTCACCTGCAGAAAGCTGTTTGTCACTGCAGTGGAAGTTCTTAGACTTAAAGAAAAGTAAAATATAAAAAGTCATTTCTTAGATAGGAAAGTGAAAATATCACACGGAACACGCAAACGCACAACACGCTGAAAGCCCAGGGGAAATGAGCCAAAATTAACAACAGCTGGAGCTTGGGATCCTGTCAGTGATTTGGAGATTTTCCTTTATATTTTCTGTATGTTGCACACTGTAAGAGTAATGTGTATTACATTTATAATTAGACATAGACAATTGTGGCCTGTCCAGAAGTTCAACCTGAACCCAACATGTTTAACTTCACCAAAGAAGGGGAAAGTGTTTCCTTCCTGTGTGTGTTCATGGCGGATCCCCCTTTCCTTCGCCCTTCCCAGCTTCCACCTGCAACGGTGGGGACCTGAGGCACGGGAAAGTCGGGGCTTCAAAGGTGCTCGCCAAGGAGAAGCCATCCACACTAGATAGTGGAAGTGTGTGTGTGTGTGTTGGGGGGGAGGAGGGGGGATTGGGAGGAGATGGAAGAGGGGGGCGGGGAGGGAGGAGACGAGGGAAGAGAGTGCCAATGGGCACTCAGAAGAAAAGGAAGGAAGCGAAGAAGGGCCTCTCCCCTCGAGACCATTCACAATGTGGCTCACACCAAACACATCCAGTGTTGTGTTTTAGAAGACTTTTTTTTTTTTTATCCTTTACTAGTAGCCCTGCACACAAATCTGTGCGCCAGTAGCTCTCTGCGGGCCTGGCCACTCCACACCCGCTGCCCAGAGGCTCTCCGCGGCCTGGAGGCCCATCCGAAGCTGGATGAGAAACGCTTGCCTCGTCGCTGTGGTGACAAAGCAAGCATTCCACCAGGCCGCTCACGCTGCCTGCTCTCAGCGACTGCCCCCTCCCCCCGGGACTGGGGGGCTGAGAGGACTGGGCGCCGCCATCTTGTGGCTATGGGCGGTGCCATCTTTGTGACGGAGTGATGGTTAATTTGCATATTAGCCTTTTATTAGATAGGATTGTTTAAAGTATTACATATAGTATTACACATGTCTCCTTTTCCCCCCAGGGACCTCTCCCTGGCCTCCCCCACCCCCTAGAAGACTTTTACTAGTGCAATATAAAGCACAGGTGTTTCTGCAATTAGCAAGGCTATGTTTATTTTCCTGTCAGTATGCATCGTGAAGTTTTTCCCACCTTTGTTACAAAATGAGTTAAGTGTACAATAGCCCATGCTGTGTTTAAACAAGCATTTCAAACACCTTTGACAACTGTTTGATTTCATCTTATCCACTATTTGTCTTATGTAACAGAGTAATTGGGGTAGGGAAAACTGTGAAACTTCTTTATTTGACTCCGAAAGAAGTAATTGTATCTCTTACGTGTTATATTTGCTTTCTTTTCAGAGATTTATGGAGAATAGCAGCATCATTGCCTGCTATAATGAACTGATTCAAATAGAGCATGGAGAAGTTCGCTCGCAGTTTAAACTCCGGTACGTAGCCAAACAAGATGGGACCCGGGGTAGCAGCTCTGGAGAGGAGCCGGGGTCCTGCTCACAGGCTCCTGACTCAGTCACAGGGACTGTGAAGCTGTTCAACAAGTAACGGTAGCCGGTACGGCAGAATCTAAACTGGGAGCCCTTTGTTATTATGAAATAAATTAGAAGCATTTCTTATTTTGGCAGTATTTCCCACTATTTACAGCAGTTTTAAAATTATATCCTGGGAAAAGTACTATTTAATCTTTGTACAATTAGATTGAGATTAAGAGTAGCCTTTTAGGATTACTTTCTGCTTACTACTTGCAACATGTGTAAATTCCTCCATGGGTTGTTATGGATGGGGGCAAGGGCATGTTTATTATGCTAACCATAATAATTGCTGTGTAACCGCGATAGCGATTTCATGAAACCCGTTTGTGGCCTCCAAGCATGAAGTATCTTTAAGAGGCTGATTTCAGGTCTCTAAAGCAGGCTGCTCTCTGGCGCTCGCTTCTGGATGGGATTGTCTGAGGGTCGGGCCAGAGCCCTGGGCCGTGGGATGTTCTGCTTCTGGGGCATCTTGGAATGCCAAGGTCCTAGCTCATGCCTGGTTTGGCTCAGGCTCCACTCCAGTATACTCTCTGGACCCTGATTTTTTCAACTTGCCCCACTGAAGCAGAGAAAGAGGAGCGGACTGTGGAGGCTCTCCCCAAACTATGGTCCTCAGTGACTCGAGGCCCTAGGATGCCAGAAAGTCTCAGCCTGGCTTCCCCCTCTGGCCAACTGCAAGGTCAGGAGGGTTTCAGGCTCAGCCAAAAATGAGAAGGCATCTCACCGGACTGTTAGTTAGCTTGAGTGGAACTGCATGTCCCCCACCCCTCGCTCCAGACCATGACCAGGGCATTCAAGGACCTCTAAAGCCTCTACCAGCACCCCAGAGGCAGGCAGGCGACTGTCACTCACTGCCGACTGGGAAAATGAGGCTCTTTATTATACAATGCCAGAATAATCATCGTCTAATTATATAATGCTTCCCCTGCAATTCCGCCCCCAGCTGCAGCTAAATCCGTGGCATGACTGGCATTCTGCAAGGACAGCCTGTGCTGCGAGGGTGGGGTGGGATGTTGAAGGCGCATCCTCCTGTCAGGTCTTCATGTGTGGTAACCACACTCAACCACGGGAAAAGCGAGGGTCACGTGAGCAAACAAAAACTGTCTGGTTTTAAAATTCCGTTTTATAGGATAACTTAAAAAATAGGAGAGTGCATCTCATTTCTGAGAGCATTTGATGAATTGCTTTATAGAACAGAAGAATTCATGAATGGGGAATGTCGAAGGAAATGGGGGTGAATGATGACCATTTATCTCTAATCCTTATGCATCTTCATTATGAAGACAACTATGTTATCCAAAATACAGATAGGATTTATCTCTACTTATTGGGAGTTGAAGCTGATTATACTAATGCAAGACCGGCTGTGTGCCATCGTTCGTCTGATCTGTGTTACCCAGGAGTTACACCCAAATCATGTTTATTTTACTCAAAGTCTTACGAAGGTAGCAGTCCTTGGTTTTAGAAACATCATTTTCTAAAAGATGGGCAAAATTTTGTATTCTATGGAACCCCGCATCTCTGTTATGAATGGACATTTACAGACACGTGGGCTCTGCATGACCTCCTGGTGTCACAGGAGAAACCCAGCTGTGAAGGCTTCGCACACAGCCCAGCTGCTCTACTGCCCAGGAAGGTGCTGACCTTGACCCCATGCTGCCTCCCTCCCCTCTCGCTTGCTCCCTATCCCTCCCAGACCCCTGCAGGGATGTGACTTTGTGTTCAGACTCTACAAGCCACCACCTTGTGCAGTCCTACCCTATTCCAGGTGGCCGTGTGTGTGTGTGTGTGTGTGTGTGTGTGTTGTTTGAGTGTTGTTTGAGTAGATTCCACAGTATCTTTGGTAGGACACGAGATTATGGAACCCAGTCACCTCAGCCATAGTTGACGCAGCCACAGTTGACGGAGGAAAACACTGAGAACCACAGAGACTGGACACAATTGGTCACAGCTCCCCAGTGTGTCAGCTGTAGCGCTGGAGTAGAATCCAGGTGTCCTGCTTTCAGTCTAATGCACTCTGTTCCCCCCCCCCCCCCCGCACACACACACACACACACACACACACACACACCTTACACCACTGTGTTGCCTGTAGACTTCATGCCCAGCCTCTCTAACACTTGCCTTTCCCTCTGGACCTCCGAGGGCCTGAAGGAGGTGAAGGGGAATGGTTACCTCGCCTGTACATCAGGAGTTTCCACACCAAGGTTACTTTTCCTTGTGCTGCTTTTTCCAATTTGCCAACTTCTTAACCTGAAGAAGACAAAAATCCATTTGAGGCACAGAGTTACAAGGTTCCCAAGAAGAGAAAGTAAACGAAGCGAGGGCTCTTCTGCATGAAGAGTATTAATAATTAATATAATGAATTAAGTTCCAAAACTCTGAGAACATGATTCAAGTCAATGACCTCATTTTGCTGCAGGTTTATTCAAATAGAACCATCAGCCAAATTGGTTTAAAGCCTACGTCTAAACATTGCACTCCAGGAGTGTGTCTCACCAATATCCTCGCATCTCACCTGTTGATAACAATTTGCTTTGTCCATTGGGCATTATACTTATTGAAGATCTTATGCTTTGTGGATGATCCTACAGTGAATGTTTAATAGATAAATTTTGCAGATTGGAGCTAAGATCTTGTATAAAGTAACCTCTTGAATTGACAGAAGCAATAGTACTCTGAAGTACCTGTTTGCATACCTAGTTGAGACACACAGGTACTTTAAGAAAACCCTTGGGCAAAAGAGGAATTTATCACATAAAATGGGCTAGAGCTTAATTTTGCAGCTCTCACAGCTGAGGAATTAGCCCTCGGAGAGTGTGCTTTGATGTCTAACCTCTGGGGACCAGGCACTGCTTTCCAGTGGGTTCTGCTCCAGGCCCCTGGGAACTACTTCTGAGACTTGCTTCTTCATGGGAGGCGGTGCAGTATCAGCATGGGTAACAACTTTAAAGTCCTCTTTTATTCTTTTTCTCTTATTTTAAATGACATTTTATTAGCGTGCAGAGATGCTAATAGGACAGTATACAGTTCAAATTAGGTAGCCTGGAGCAATTTCAGTAAGAAAATTTACTGCATTTATCAGGAGTCTCAGTTTGGTTTATATTCTCCTCTGTTCACCGACATCATAATTATTTTACCCTCACGCCCGGCAGTGACCTCAATCTCTGCAACTATAGAAGCATGTCTTTCCTTGGGCTAACATCCTTCACTCCCCATATAAGTTACCTTGCTGGTTACTGGTTTGTTATTTCCGTTCTTGGTTTGATATTTCAGGGATAATCATGAGAAAAGATAGGTTATGATTCACCTTTCACCAACAGCCTTTGAAAGCCTTAGAGAACCAAGAAATCTGACTCTGGGATCTTACAAATAATAACAAGTGCCATATGTTGAATTCTTATATTGTCCCAAGTACTTTGAGAGATGTCTCATGAAACAGTTTTGATTCTTATAGCAGCCTATAAATCGTGCATTGTTTTCCTCATTTTATAGATGAGGAAACTGAGAGTCAGCAAAGATAAAAAGTTGTCCGAGGTCCTATAACTGGCAAAACACAGAACCAGATTTCACCCACTTTGTTCTGCCCTTTGCCTGGTAAATAGTTCGAAACAGGATGGCAACGTTAGATGCCATTATGCGTGGAAAATAGGAATAACATTTTTAAAGTTTGTTTTACAGAACATCCATCCAGTAAATCAACATCTTTTATGTAACGGATAAGAAAGCCTTCACTGGTATTCGTTCAACAGCCAGTGCAAATAACAGAACTTTAGGAGCTAGTCACATACTTGCTGTTAGATAGTAACTTAATTGTATTTGGAGTTGCTCTAGATTTGGAAGAGTTAAAATGCTTTCCAAGAATTGAGAAAGTGAAATGATTTCAGATATTCCAGATAACCAGCCAAGGTCACCAAGAAAACTGCCCCCCTCGAGAGCCGTGCCGTTACCCAGGTGAGGGGCATCCCGCCACGTCTGCCTTGCAGCAGGCCAGCGGGCATTGGGTGAAGGCAAAGCACTAGAAAAGCTTGTGTATTTGAGGTCACAAAAAGGGATAAAGCGTTTGTATCTATTGCAAGAGGCCAGAATGCCTCAGATCCCATTTGGGCTTAAGTGTGTTTTCTTAACTGATGAGAACTTCTTTTTCATTCACAGAGGTCAGGGAGAGCATCGTGGGTGTAGAACAGAGGGACCTAGAAGATGGTCCCTGGCACCTTTGTTCTCCTGGCGTCAGTACTAAGGTTGCATTCAGCATATATGTAGTTCATCTTATTTTTTAAATGTATTTTTTTATTTTAGAGAGAGAGGAAGGGAGAGGGGGAGAGAGACAGAAACATTGATGCATTAACATCAATAAGTTGCCTCCTGCACTCTGCCCCCTTCTGCCCCACTTGGGATGAAGCCTGAAACCCAGGCATGTGCCTTGACCCGTAATCAAACCAGTGACCTCTTGGTGCATGGGTCGATGCTCAACTACTGAGCCACATCAGCTGGGCTGTAGTTCATTTTATGACCCATGAATATCTTGCTGGTTATAATTCTTCTCTTCATATCACAAACATGAAAATATATGCTGCTGTTTATTCATTTAGTTCGAAAGCCTAGGTTTTTATTTGTTTGTTTTTTCTCAAAGCAATATCGGAAGTCACATTGCTTTAATGAACCTGAGGAACTGTTTACTTGGATAAATTAAATGGTTTTATGGTAGAACTAACATCGATCTTTTTCAACTTTCAGGGCTTGTAATTCAGTGTTTACAGCATTAGACCACTGTCATGAAGCCATAGAAATAACAAGCGATGAGCATGTGATTCAGGTATGGGGACATTTTTTATCTTTAGATGTCTAAGTAGAACCTTTTAAGTTTGAGCCACCCTTTTTCAAGCACTTTCCTTTAATTCTCACACTTTAGCACATTTTTCTTTGGAGGAAGGAACACCAAAATATTCAAAGAAAACTGATAGGGTGGTCTATTAGTTTTCCCAGGGGTCAATAGGAGAATAAGGGGACATATGTAATACTTTCAACAATAAAGATTTTTTTAAAAAAATTTTAAAAGCCTTATAGACTTAAGCTAAGAATTAGATATTTAATAAGAATAAAATTGTATTCAAATCAGAACCTGTAATTTCTTTGACGGAGGTGGGCTAAATTCTTTGGACCATCTGTGAAGATATCATTTACACAGAAGCATATCAGGATTGTAGAGTAAAGGCTAATAAGTGCTTATGGGAACAACATATTTCCTTTTTTAATTTGTCAGTTACAGTTGACACTTAATATTTTATATTAGTATCAGGCATACAGTGTAGTAGTTAGATATTTACATAATGTACAAAGTGATCCCTCATAAGTATACTACCACCTGACATTATACACAGATATTACAACATTACTAAATTCCCTATGCTGTATGTTAATCCCTGTGATTGTTTTAACTACCAATCTGTACCTTTTTTTTAAATTGATTTCAGAAAGGAAGAGAGAGGGAAAGAGAGAAACATCAACAATGAGAGAGAATCATTGATTGGCTGCCGCCTGCATGCCCCCTACTGGGGATCGAGCCTCCAACCTGGACAGGGGCCCTTGACTGGAATTGAACCCGGGACCTTTCAGTCTGCAGGCCGACATTCTATCCACTGAGCCAAACCAGTTAGGGACCAATCTGTACTTGTTAATCCGTCACCTTTTTCACCCAGTCCCCAGCCTCCCTCCCATCTGGCAGCCACCAGTTTGTCCTCTGTATCTAGGAATCTGTTTCTTTTGGGAACAAAATATTTTCAAGGGTGTTCATTTATTTATAGTTGGTATTCTAATAATAAGGCACTCTAATGTACTGAAGTCAGCTTCTTAAGGAAATGTGTATAGTTAATAGACAAGCCTTTGTTGAAATTACGTTGTTGTATTTGTTGGAAAGTAAGGCATTTATACTTAAAACATACTCTGAAATGCAGGCTTTCCTCTGATGGGCACAGTTGGTCTGTGTAGAGGCACTGAGTGTGAGGAACACTTACTCTCCTCAGTAGCGACCAAAGTCAGTGTTCAGCACAGTGGACCCACGGCAGACAGAGCCCACATTTGCTCTCCTGCAAACGCCCCACTGCACATACAGACACACCTGCTCTCATACTGAACCAATGACATCAGCACCACCACGCCTAGGCCCGGTCATCATCATGTTCATAAGGTATCTCATTTCCATTCAGTAACCCTATGAAGGAGACATAAGTGCCCCATTATACAGATGGGGAAACTGAGGACCAGCAAGGTCAAGGAACTTACCCAAGGAAAGCTGTGGTAATAAATAGTGGAACCGAAATATGTAGCCCTATCTTTCTGACTCCCTGTGGTGTCCTGTTTGGCTGAATTTGTGGGAGTGTTTCTTTGAAATGGATCTGAAAGCTTCCTCATCTCCTTGCCTGTTGCTGGCCCACCTGCCCATAGTCGGCGACCTGGGCCACAGAGGGACCAGGCCCGTTTCTGCTCTAGACCAAGCACACTCCCACCTGTTTCCAGACTTGAACAGTTAGGTCTCTTCATGAAACATGTTCACTTTGCACCTCCCTGTTAACAGTGGGCAACCGGGGGTGACCGCTGTAACGAGGAGAAGGGGCTCCCTGCCCTCTATTCACTTTCCCCACTTGTAGCCAGATGGCACTTTCATAGCGTCCTGCATCCACAGTGGGCACCTGGTGGCACGAAACCCTGTGCCTCCAGGAGAGGTGCACGGTGATGCTGTCACACGATATCAACCACCTCCCAGCCTTTACCGTGAGCAGGACCAGGTGGGCGCCTGGACAGGGGAGACTATACCGACTGCAGTTTTTTAGGGGGATCCTGTCAGGTCCCTTTAAAAACCTACCAGCCCTCTGAGGATAACACGAGAGCGAGGAGGAAGAAGTTGCCCAGAGCATGTTCTGTGTGAGGGAACTAACGTAATCTTTGTGCTGTGGGTTTTAAGATGGTCAGGCATCCCCGAACTGACCTGTGACCACTTCCGTTCACAGTATGTCAACCCAGCCTTCGAAAGGATGATGGGCTACCGCAAGAGCGAGCTCCTCGGGAAAGAACTCGCCGAGCTGCCCAAAAGTGATAAGAACCGGGCAGACCTCCTCGACACCATCAACACGTGCATCAGGAAGGGCAAGGTGGGTGACACTAGCAACAGCCCGCACACGCCTCCCCAATGCACTCTTCTGCTGTGGGTTTTTATGTCACAGCTTCAAGATTGGCTTCTTTCATCTATAACAATAAAAGGGTACTATGCTAATTAGACTGGAGTCCTTCCAGATGAAGCCGGGGCTGCAAGGGAAGCCTGGGTCCGGGGTGCCGGAGGGAAGCTGGGGGAAGGAAGGCCTGTTCTTGCATGAATTCCATACATCGGCCTCTAGTAATGTTACAATTAAATGAAAAATGTTTATGTTGGCCACATGAGTTAATTTTGGATATCAAGCAAATCTGGGGCTTATGATGATGATACAGAGTCTGGCAGTTTTGTCTAAGGAAATGTCATCCTGTGGATGAATGTGCCCCACCTGTCATTCCTGGAATATCACTCCCACCTCGGCGCCAAGTCCTGCCCATAGGCGGATGTGTGTCAGCTTATGCAGTGTTTGGGGGACTGGGTGTATTTAGTGTCAGTATTCACACATAGGCCCAGTTTTCCGTTTTCTGTTCTCTGTCATCCCAGTTCATAGAGAGCATCTCCCTGCTGCACCCATCGGTCCCCAAAGATGAGGGCAGTGGTGCAAACACAGTAGCATCTTCCCTCAAGCCCTCCCTGCAGGGCACGTTGCTGTCCCAGCCGGAACTGCCTCTGCGTTTTCTCCTGAGCACTCGGGTGCTTTCTCACGTGTTACTGCTTTCATCTTGCTTTCTTGGATCTGAAGTAGTTAGATAAGCATTGTTTTCATTTAATGGGGGGGGGGGGGGCATTGTACAAACATAAAGTAAGTTTGGATTATATATGATGCCCAGAATTAATGTTTTAAAAATTGGGGCAGTGAGACTGAGAAAGAAACAGAATATTGTCAAGTAATCCAAAATATCCACCGGAACCCTGCCCCACTGGTGGCCCGGTGTGCAGTGCGTGCTGGTGAGCCACCTGTGGGGGAGGGGGCCAGGAAAAGGCTGCAGAGAAAAGGCCCGGCTTCCGATCTAACCACTCCTCCCAGAAAGTGCGGAGGTGCCACAGGTCCCCCCTTCAGGTCACCGGGTTCTTCATCCCAGCCAGTTCCCCAAGATCCAAGGACAGCGGGGATCTCCACACTCCCCTTTGCCTCTTCCATGGAAACTGCCAGGAGCCAGGCTAACCCGGAGAAGTCGTGGCTGGAGGCCCCACAGGAGCGTAGACAGGCGGTGGGCTTCATGGCCACATCCTCCACTTTCTCACATGGGCACATTAGTCAGCATCTCCAAACCTCCATTTGCCCGGCTGTCAATTAAGGATGATAATCTCAGACTCAGGTTGTTGGGACGATTTTGAGGAAGACCTCAAAAGGGCTACTACACCCAGAGGGCTGAGCTGGAGCTCCTCCCACAGGGCAAGCGTCCTGGGGCCCCGGAGGGCAGCCCGGTGGTGGCCGAGTTGGTCCCGTTGTGTTCATGCATTGTGACCATGGGCCTTACAGAGGCAGCATCGCTAGGAGACGGAGAGTGGAGTGGTGTTCTGTGGAAGGTGCTGGGAGCGAGTGGGAATTAATTGCTCCGTTGGATAAGACCCCTGCAGGAGCAGCTGCTGCCTCGATGTGAGGATTTTAAGAGCTCTCTTTCTCCATGTAGGAGTGGCAAGGGGTTTACTACGCCAAAAGGAAGTCCGGGGACAGCATCCAACAGCACGTGAAGATCACCCCAGTGATTGGCCAAGGAGGGTGAGAGCAAACTCTTGAATTCTTTCCGTTGGAGGGCCGCGTGGGCATGTTGAAATGCAGGGTAAGCGGTAGACCCACAAGTATAGGAGGGTGGGGCTGTACGTAGTTATGCCAAGGCCACCGCCATGCAGCCGGCAGCAACCCCCAGACGTGGGCTCTTCTGTCTTCTCCTGCTTATGGTCTTTATGGAGCATGGCCCAGGAGCCCCTCCACCTGAGCTGTGGTTCCATCTGCCCACTGCCCTCTGAGGGAGCTCGGTTTCTAGGCCGTCCATCTTCACATCAACAGCAAAACTCCTGGGAGTGGGCTTCTCTCCCTGAGGCAGCGGCCTGGGCTGGCTTTCTCCGGGGCTCAGGGCTGGCTCCACCGCAAAGGCCTGGGGGTCGTGGTTTCGGGGAGAAAGATGTGGTTGATCTGATTCCATTTAATCTCAGATTACCAGAGAAGCCTTATCTCTGTGGAGCGATAAGGCGATTACGCGATTCCTTTTCCTCCCCACAGTTTAATTCTGTGAGTTTACAAAGCCAAACAGGCTCCCCTACCAGCATGTCCCTGAGGAGCCTTTGGCAGCCAGCCTGGAGGTCACACCAGCTTCGGAGTATAAGGGGCGCCCACCGCTGTGTGACGCTTTGGGAAACGGAAAGGTGGCGGTTATGGTGCCAGTAAGAGAGGAGAGTCCTGCTTGTGCCCCTCTGACTGCCCCCGTCCCTGGCAGGTTGTTGCGTGACTAGACAGGACAGTCCGTAAAGTCAGCAAAGCGTCGCTAGGTTGTCTCCCCACCAGTTTTCTCGGTTCGTTTCAGACGTGTCCCCGTCAGTTCAGAGACCACCATCTCGTGCTTCCTGCCATCGTGCCTCAGTGTGGGTGGTGGGGTGGCTGGCAGTCCTTGGCCCCCTCCTGAGAGCAGAGAGAGGCCCCGGGACGTTCTCCTGATCCCACCGTCCTCTGTGGCCCTCCCAGCATGGCTGTCCTGTTGTTAGCGTGATCCTTATGCCATCTTTCAGAAAATGGAAGCCCACATAATGTCTGTCAGAATGAGGATTTCTGATTTTTCAGATAAGAAAGAGATGTTCTTTTGTCTAGACAGTGTTATTCCCACCCCTATCCCTGCCCCAGTGTAGGCAGTGAACTGCCAGGGGAAATTCTTATTAAAAGTAGGGAGGTTTTTTTTACCTCTTCCTGTTTTATGACATTCATTCCAGGATAACCAGCATTTTCTATGCTCTCCTCAGAGTTCTCCAGAGAAAACTAAATGAGAGAGACAGAGAGAGAGAGAGAGAGAGAGACAGACAGACAGACAGACAGACAGGAACAGGGAGAGAGGGAGGGGACTCGTTACTGTGAAATCTAGCACTGCCCTCTGGGATTCCTGGCTTCACTCTCAGTAGAAAGTCTCCCCTGAGCTGAATTCTGTGCAGGGCTGAGGCACCTGTGGCCTTTTCCTGGCCTGTGCTATGGTAATGAGCAAGACCGCAGGCTGTTGTGGGATTCTGTCCATGACCTTGAAGTAAGAGGATTTTTCTCTGCCCGAAAAATGCCATTGTTATGGTGACCATGCTGTGCAGTAATATGGAATTAAATATAAAAATAGATGCCCTGAAATTTGATCATTATCCAAATGAGTCTTTTGCTTTCTATATAAGCTCTAAAAGTATTAGCGTCAGCAGAATAAAGCCAATTTTTTTCTGGAGTGGCATTTCATCCTATCACAGCAGGTACTGAGGAGCCAAGCTTCAGGAGTTGGTCACAAAATGAAATGCTCGTTAGGAAAATGTCTCGGAGCCAGTGGCGAGTAACAAGGAAGCGCAGTTTCAGGAGGCGTGTGAGGGCTGTGTGTGAAAGGCCTTTTCTGTAGACGGGGTTTTGTTCGAATTTACATCTGCCCTAGAATATACTCTGGAATTTTGCTTTTAAAAAGTTTCTGTTGATGTTTTCATTTGCTGATTTGTTGAATCACCTTATATCTGACTCACTAATAACTAATTATTTATGTTATTAGGAAAATTAGGCATTTTGTCTCCCTCAAGAAACTGTGTTGTACCACTGACAATAATAAGCAGGTACGGTACCCAGCTTGCTTCATTTGCTCTGTCAGCTTGACCGCGCATTACATTCTCACCACTGCTCTCTGCTTGTCTTTCTCCATTTCTAATTGTCGTTGCCAATTAAGAGGGTTTATGGGAAAATTAGGCTTCTTTGGCAGATGGTAAAAAAAATTCCCCTGCAAGCCTGTGCTACCGTCTTAGTGATGCACATCACTTAGGGTTTAACTTGTGGCTGTGCAACTTGAGACTAATGCCTTTGGTGAAGGCAAAAAATTCTTCCTCCACGTGAAAACTCTTCTGTTTTTCTATCTTAATTTTTAAGCAAATAAAAAGTATCTATGCGTTTGAACATTTCACCTCTACAAGTTTATATCAAAAACAAGAATCATTCCAAGTTAGGACTGTGATTTTTTAAAAACCATTACATCATGCAGAACAATCCATTTGAGTGTTCTTCTGCAGTAAAAGAATTTTAATCAGTTGCTTTTTTAAGAACCTTCCTTTGTAGAGACCTTTATCATAGAGGACAACATGGGTATTTTTTCTTTTTGATTTATACTTCTAATACGTGATCATGTGTATTTTCACTTCATGCTTTAAAGTTTGTTGATTGAAAAATACTCAACAATCACTCTATCTATTTTTTAAAACATACAATGTAGCCTTTGACACAGATGAGGATTTTAAAAGGAGGGACAATATAGCTAAAGGAAATGAAGGACTTCGGGGCAAAATCCATTTTAGTGGGACGTGTTGGAGACTTGTCAAATGTGGGATCAGAAGGTGAAGCCTGGCCAAGCACAGAAGTAAAGTGGGGACCCCAGGACCCAAAGATGCCTGGGCTTCTCCCAGTGAGGAGGGGGTTCCCCAAAGGGAAGTGGGGCTGAGTGAGTTGGGACCGGCCCACCGAAGGTACCCATGGACATTTGAGTATATTGCGGAATGATCCCCTAGTTAGCATTGGTCACCACATGTAGTTACGAATTTTATTCTTGTGATGAGAACTATAAATACCTACTCTCTTAGCAACTCTCAAATATACACAATAGTATTGGTAATTATAGTCATCATGCTGTGCAGCACACTCCCACGAAGTATTGCTTTTATAATAGGAAGTTTGTACCTTCCAATCTTCTTCACCCATTTCATCCGCCACCCACCTCTGGAAACCACCAATCTATTCTCTGTATCTATGAGTTCGGTTTTTTATTTTTTTAGATTTCACATGCAAGTTATATGATATTTGTCTTTCTGTGACTCTTTTCACTTAGAATAATGTCCTCAATGTCCATCCATGTTGTAGCAAGTGGCAAGATTTCCTTCTCTGTTGTGGCAAAGGAATATTTATTATGTATACAGGTCCTTGAACAATGTTGTTTTGTTCAATGTTGTTTCAGGGTAATGTTGCTGAGATACCACAGGAAGTTAACTTGCTGTTTCTATCAGTTAGCCAGTGGTAAAATTTGTTTTGTTAGATGTTGTTCCCCTTAAAGTTGCAGAACCATCAGTACTGTTAAGTGAGGACTTGCTGTGTGTGTGGGTGTGTATGCACATATATATACTACATTTTCTTTCGTCACCTGTTGAAGGACACTTGGGTTATTTCTATTACTTTGGTATTGTACGTAATGCTGCAATGGACATTTATCGTTTCCTTTGGATAAATACTCAGAAGTGGAATTGCTGGATCATATTGTAGTTTCTACTTTTAACTTTTTGAGGAACCTCCCTATTGTTTCCTGTAGTGGCTGCACCAACTTACACTCTTACCAGCAGTACACAAGGGTTACCGTTCCCCACATCCTTTAGACAAGAAATGTCTTAGTAGCCATTCTAACGGGTATGAGTTGATATCTCGTAGTTTTCATTTGCATTTTCCTGATGATCAGTGGTGTTGAACACCTCTTCATATACCAGTTGGCCATTTGTATGTCTTAGAGGAAAAAGGTCTATGTTTTGTTTGTTTTTTCACGCCTGGTTGGGCATGCACGGATGTGGGGGCTGGTTTAATTTATACAGACGTTTTTCACTGTGCAGGTGGTGGCACTTCCATCCCCTTTGTTGCTCAAGGGTCAACTGTAATCAGATCCTCTGGCCATTGTTTAGTCAGATTGTTCGGGGCTTTATTTTTGCTATTGAGTTTTATGAGTTTTTTCACCTATTTTGTACATTAGCCCTTTACCAGATAAATGGTTTGAAATTTCTTTCCCATGTGGTAGTAGACTTTCTTCGCATTTTGCTGATGGTTTCCTTTGCGGTGTAGAGGCTTTTTAGTTTGGTATAGTCCCATTTATTTATTTTTGCTTTTGTCTGTGCTTTGGGTGTCACATTCAAAAAAATCACCACTGAGACCAACGTAAAGGAGTTTCTTTCCTATGTTTTCTTCTGTGAGTTTTGTAGTTTCGGGTCTTATGGTCAAGTCTTTAATCCAGTTGAGTTGACTTGTGTTTGGTTAAGGTAGTGGTCCGGTTTCGCTTTTTGCATGGGGCTGGCCAGTTCTCCCAACATGACTTACTGAAAAGAATACTTTTCTCCGTTGTATAGCCTTGGCGCCTTTGTCATGAATTAATTGATCCTATATATGTGGGTTTACTTATGGACACTCTGTTCTGTTCCATTGATTTCTGTGTTTTTATGCCAATACCACACTGCTTTGATTCTATACTTTTGTAATATAGCTTGAAATCGGGAAGTATGATGCCTCCAGCTTTGTTCTTCTTTCTCAAGATTCATTTGGCTATTCCAGTAAAATATTCTAGAATAGCCAAAGTGATGATGTGCTTTTTCATAAAATGTAGTTCAACATAAAAATGCCTTCTTAGGCACTAAGAATTTTATCTGGAACCAGGAAATTTTCACTAAATAACACACAGTCACGCAAAGAGGCAAGGCCTTGGAGACCTCTGGGAAAAGGAAGGGAAATGACTTTCATAGGAAAAAAAAAAAAATCCTTTCAACAGCAAAGTTTAGACATCCCAGGAGGAAGAATGAGATAATGTGGGAGGTGACCCAGGAAGAGGGAGAAGCACAGGAAATCGTGATGGCTCTTTACAGACAAAGGACTGAACCCAAGCCCCACACACCAGCCTGCGTGGGCTGTGAAGCTGCACTACGGAACGTCCCTGCCAGGAAGAGCCACGTACAGTTCATGTCCGCAGCCAAGCACAGCTTCCCCACCAGCCTAGCCCTGCTCCTCCTCCCTCCTCTCTTTCTCCTTGATGAAGGGGACACCGTCTCCCTGTGACCGGGCTCCCTGCAGTTTCACGTGCCCAGGTTCTCCAGGCCTTCGTGGTCCCGCCCAAGAAACATCTCCATCCTCAAGCCCTAAAGTACCTGCTTTGCTGTGTATCATCCCACCATCATCATGGCTATTTGGGTGCCTAACTGCCCTCTCTTTTCCTGTGGGGTCACTGGGACGTGCTTGTCTTTGTTTGCGCATGCTGCCTGGCACATAGTAGGCCCGGACTGTTAGTTAGCTTGAGTGGAACTGCATGTCCTCCTGCCACCTGTAAGCTCCCTGCTTCACAGGGAAAGCAGGCAAGCCACAGGACTCAGGATGCAGAATCGAGGGACCACCTCTTATTTTCTGAGGCTCTAAATAGAAACGTCATTACTGCCATGAATTAGCTGCTGTTCTGAGAATAGTGGAAACACAGAGCCCAGAGACCCTGAGCTGTTGACGTCACCTAATGGTGCTGCGCAGGCCTAGAGGGATACTTAGGTTTTCCAGTAGCAAGGGAGTTTTCTCTCCGGCTGGCCGGCCACAGTGACTCTCCTCCTCACGGAAGGAGGCTGAAGGGAATGGTGGTGGGGCTGTGACGGGCAGGGCTCCCCAGAGGGCGGGAGCAGCCTGTCTGCAGGCGGTTTTGGGGACGCTGCCTTCTGGGGTGCAGCCCTGACGTCAAAACGTATTCATGGGTTTGCATTGTAACAAGGACTGACACTGTGAGCCGGCTGCTGTCCTCCGGTGCTGCTTGTCAGCAGCAGACTTCTTTCCCACGTGGACCCTGCAGCTCTTTGCCAAGAGGCTGGAAATGCTCAGTGAGGTTTGCCTGCTGTAAACAGCATCTCCCCCTTTGCCACACACACACTTTCTCCCCAGGTACATATTGGAAACCTGTACTGTGCTGCCACCAGGGACACAGAGTCTCTGTCCCAGAAGCCACGGGGGCCACAGACAGGTAAACAGGGTACACTTCCAGAGCACAGTGTGGGAGGTGTGAACCGAGCGCTGGGCGCACGAAGAGGAGCCAGGGTGTTTTAGGGGTGGTCCAGGACAGGGGGCCACGAACTGCAGCCTTCAGGCCAAAGGCAGCCTGTTTTGTAAATAACGTTTTATTGGAACACAGCCACACTCCCTTGTTATGAAGCACTGTGGCTGCATAACTCGTTACAGCAGAGACGGTATGGCCTGCAAAGCCTGAAATAGTTCCTGCCTGGACCTTTACACAACACGTTCGCTGACCCCATTTCTAGAGGAAATCTTTCTTTTCTCACTTTGTAGGCCAGGGACAGTCTGCCTTCCCACCTTCCCCTCCAAGCCTTGGCCATGGGAGTGCAGGGAGCACAGCGCTCCGGAAGCCAGTGTGCCGTGGAGGGCGAGGAGCCCCGGCAGAGCATGGGAGCCAGGGGCAAGAAGGCAGGGCAGCAGTTGGAGATGTGGATTGGATCACCCGGTTTTCTTGCGAAGTCAGGGGGCAGGGCCCACCCAGAGAGCAGCCCCAGGAGAGATGCCCGTTCCCCGGGGGGAGAGCAGGGGAAGCTCGGCGCTGGCTCAGAGGCAGCTCCTGCCGCCTGGCTGCTCAGGGCCCAGGACGGAGGCTGATTGAGAGCAGCATGAGACCCATCTGACCTGGGTTTTGCACAAGGCGTTCTGGAGCTTGAAAACGGAGCATCCCTGCCTTTGGCATTCCATGGGCCACCGTGTCACCCTCGTCTCATGCCGGGAAGGTTGTCCCAACAATGGGAAACAGAGGCAGGGCATAGTCTCTGCGTGAAGAATAGCTATTGGGCCTGAATCGCCCTGACTTAGTGGAACAACTGTGCCTTCCATTGCAGGCTGCCTTCCATTGGGAGGCACTGGTTCAAAAGCGCTCCCACATATGCAACTTGTTTGGAAATGGTAGAGGCTGAAATGGGGGCCGAATTGGCCAAGTCTGCAGTTTTGCTTGGAGATGAACTTTTGGGGGTTCATTCATATTTTGTTTTAGAGTAAGCTATTTAATCTTGAAATTGCTGTAAAGATTGGGAAAAATAGCTTTGCTACAATAATAATGCACAAGACCAAGCTTGTCAGAAGTATATACAAGATACAAAGGGTATAGGGTCTCTGGGAGTAAGAAGGGAAAGAGGACAGATCTTCAGTTTTGTGAAGACTTCTTGTGGGGAGGAAGGGACAGGGCCTTGAAGGCAAAAGCACTATAATGTGTTTTTTTTTTAAATAAATCTTTATTGTTCAGATTATTACAGGTGTTCCTCTTTTTTTTTCCCCCATAGCTCCCCTCCACTTGATTCCCCACCCCACCCCATGCCCTTACCCCCTGCCACTGTCTTCATCCATAGGAGTAAGATTTTTGTCCAATCTCTTCCCGCACCCCTCACACTTGCTTCCCCTGAGAGTCGTCAGTCCACTCCCTTTCTATGTCCCTGATTCTATTATATTCACCAGTCCATTCTGTTCTTCAGATTTTTATTCACTTGATTTTTAGATTCACTTGTTGGTAGGTATGTATTTGATGTCATTTTGTTGTTCATAATTTTTATCTTTACCTTTTTCTTCTTCTTCCTCTTCTTAAAGAATACCCTTCAGCATTTCATGTAATCCTGGTTTGGTGGCGATGAACTCCTTCAGCTTTTTCTTGTCTGAAGCTCTTTATCTGACCTTCAACTCTGAATGATAGCTTTGCTGGGTAGAGTAATCTTGGTTGTAGGTTCTTGCTGTTCATCACTTTGAATATTTCTTGCCACTCCCTTCTGGCCTGCATAGTTTTTGCTGAGAAATCAGCTGACAGTCGTATGGGTACTCCCTTGTAGGTAACTAATCATTTTTCTCTTGCTGCTTTCAAGATTCTCTCTTTGTCTTTTGCTCTTGGCATTTTAATTATGATGTGTCTTGGTGTGGTCCTCTTTGGATTCCTTTTGTTTGGGGTTCTGTGCGCTTCCTGGACTTGTAAGTCTATTTCTTTCACCAGGTAGGGAAAGTTTTCTGTCATTATTTCTTCTAATAGGTTTTCAGTATTTTGCTCTCTCTCTTCTTCTGGCACCCCAAAAATTCGGATGTTGGTACGCTTGAAGTTGTCCCAGAGGCTCCTTACACTATCTTCATATTTTTGGATTCTTTTTTCTTTTTGTTTTTCTGGTTGGGTGTTTTTTGTTTCCTCATATTTCAGATCTTTGGTTTGATTCTTGGGGTACGTTGATCGACAGTTGAGTGTCTGTATATTCATTATTTTAGACAGTGTATACTTCATTTCTGACTGATCCTTTTCCATTTTTTTAGCATTCTCATTAAGGTCCTTGAAGGTCCCACTAAGCTCCTCAGAAGTGTCATCAAGTTTCTCCGCGGTTTTTAGAAGATTCTTGAGTAACCTTATAAATGTGGTTCTGAACTCTATGTTGTCCAGTAGTTTGCTTTCCTCCGTTTCTTTCATTCGTGACATGTTTCTTTGTTTCCGCATTTTGGCTGCTTCCCTGTGTTGATGGAGTGGCTTTGTGTGGTAGGTGACCTATAGGGGGCAGTAGCTCAGCCTCCCCAATCACCTGATGTGGACGCTCTTGGTACACCCCTTTGTGGGCTGAGTGCAAAGTCTTGGTGTAGTTAAGCCTTTATTGCTGTTGGTATGCTGGGAGGAATTGACCTCCAGGCCAATTGGCTGTGAGGACTCGCTGTGTCTATAAGAACTGCTGTGCTGGAGACACGCTTATGGTGTAGGATTTGTTTCAGTGGGGCTTTGGTGCTCGCTGAGTCTGCCTCTTGAATATGTCACTTATGGATGTGAGGAGCTGAAATCTGGTTCCTCACACTGACCACTAGGTATACTGGCTTCTCGATCTCCAATGGGGTGCAGGTCAGCTATTGTCTGAGTCCACCCAGCAGGAGCTACAGTGAGAGCTACAGTTTTCTCCTCTTTGCTTGGGGTTTGGAGGTTTTGGAGCTGTCTGATCTGGGCTGCAAGTTTGTTAGGTTAAGCTGCTATCGATAGGGCAGTCCATTCATATGCAAAAGCCGCTGCTTGGAGCTTGGGTGGGTTTGTAGGTTGTGTGGGGCGGGGTCTCAGGGCGTCACTAGGCTAGGGTGTGGCAAACAGCAGTGGCTGCTAGTTAGCCGGCTCTGTGTCTCCGACTGCCTCCAGTCCAGTGCCCCAGCGCAGATAAACAATTATTCCTGTGCGCAGCTCTGCAAGCAGGCCCCCCTCACTTTCCGACCCGGTAGCAGACAATCCAGCTTCTCCCCGTAGGAGTTTGGGTCCCCCGCGTCTCCCCAGAAACTGTATTTCAGAATAATCGGGGGCTTGTCTCCCTTTGGGTTGAAAAAAGCAATGCCTGCCGCCAGCCCAGATCCCGCACCTCCGTACCTCAGCTTTTCAGCGCTTGTGCACGTCTCAGTGCTCTTTTCTCTTTCCTTCTAGTTGTAGAACTTCCACTCAGCCAGCTTTCCCATGGTTCTAGGTGATAGACGTTTTGTCTTTTAGTTGCAGTTTAAATTGTTGTGCGAGGCAGCAGTTTAGGTGTTTACCTACGCCACCATCTTGGATTCTCTCCCACTATAATGTTTTAAGGGGTCAGATTAGACTCAGTATAAGGAAGAATTATTAGAATTTACCAAAGTTGGTAGCCTTAGGAGGTAGCGAGTTAATCACCAAGGGAGGTAACCAAACAGAAATAGATTGAACCCTGGGTAGGAAAAGCTGTTTAGGGAAGTTACTCATTGGCTAGCTGTTAGACTACATAAGTGGTTCTCCAAGTGTGGTTCCCTGGAGCCGCTCCCCACCAACAGGTGATGACAACACTTCCTGTCTGCATCACCCATTGGACCACTAATCTTATATGTTTTGGGTCAGTTCTCCCCTTGGGGCAGGGACCCCACTGTGTGTGCCCAGTAGACATCAAGAAATGCTTTTGAAAACTAATTTTGACTCCCTAACACAATAGCCTTTGGAAGCTGTAGGAAATCAGAGATGCAGCTCTGTCTAGTCCCGGATTATTATTACAGTCAGAGTTTTGATATGTATATAGCCAATATGTATCTCGGGTGCTGCTACTATTTTTTTTTTTTTTTTGAAGAATAGTTGCTGTATTTTCCCAAGGCACATGTCTAAGTGCGACTCCTTTAAAGGAAGCTGGAGGAAAAGGAGGCTGCATTTGAAAGCATGACCTCTGTGTTCCTGAGAGTGGCTGTTCACATTCAGAAATGTATTGTATGTGGTCAATATACTACCATGACACTGGGCTTGTATGTGTGTACTCTACTCACAGTGGGTGCCCCAAATATTTGTTGGCATATTTGGTAAAGCCACTAAATAAACAAAATTTTTCCATTTAGCTTTAGTACATATTTGCACACAGCTATTTAAAGAGAGGCCTCTGATATTGCATCACCGCGTTTTTCCTGAGAAACCACATTTAAACAGCCAAACCCTGAGCTGAGGCTCTTGGAGCACCTGCTGCATGTCTGAAGGCACAGACAAGTAGGAGCTCAGAGCAGGGGCGGGGATGGGCAGGGACACTGAGAATTCATGATAGGATTCTGTGGGAATAGTGGCCCACTTGATGTTTGTCTCATAATTCCCTTAAGCTATCTACTCTTTTACATTCTTTTTCTGTTTCTGCTCCAAATGGATGAATTCCACTGCCCTGTCTTCACATTTGCTGATCCTTTATTCTGCTTCATCTAGTTTGCTGTTGAACTACTCTACTGACTTACTCGGTTTAGTCATTGTATTTTTCCGCTCTGTGATTTCTCTTTGGTACTTTTTTAACATTCTCTCTTTGTGGAAATTCTCACTTTGTGCATTATTTCCTGACCTTAGTGAGCATGTTCATGATCATGATTTTGAACTCTTTGTCAGATAAGTCACTTGTCTTCTTTTAATTACAGTCATTTTTTGAGGTTTTATCTTGGTTCATTTGGAACATATTCCTTGTTTCTTATTTTTTCTGGACTCTCTGTGTTGGTTTAGATCAGTGGTCGGCAAACTCATTAGTCAGCAGAGTCAAATATTAACAGTACTACAATTGAAATTTCTTTTGAGAGCCAAATTTTTTAAACTTAAACTTCTTCTAATGCCACTTCTTATAAAATAGACTCGCCCAGGCCATGGTATTTTGTGGAAGAGCCACACTCAAGGGGCCAAAGAGCCGCATGTGGCTTGCGAGCCACTGTTTGCTGACCACTGGTTTAGATAAAAGAGCCACCTGTCCCATTCTCAAGGGTGTGGTCTCCTTTAGGGGATGAACCCTAGCTCTTGGACGGCTCTCATGGCTTGGGGGTTGTCCAAGCAGCCTACTTTGTTCTTAGTGGTCCCAAATAGTTGAAGGTGTGCCAAGACCTGTCAGTGGCCCAATGGGGAGGTTTTAGTCAGAACTGATTGGAAGCCAGACCCTCAGGCAACAGCTTTTAAAGGATGCAAGTATACCTCTTATAGGCTAAGAGTAGGAAATGCGTGTTGCTGCCTGCTGCCCTGGTGGGATAGTCTTTTAATAACTGTTTGTTACAATCCTGTGTGACCTGTGAACATGAGCCCCACTGGACACCAGGGCAGGTGATCAAGGGGTCCGCCCTGCATGGCAGCCACCGTAACCAAGGTTCCATATATGTGCATGTGCTCCTGTCTGGGAGATACCAGCAACATGGGGTGGAGCAGAGGGTGATAGGAAAGACAGTATCTGCCAGCCTCCCAGCATTCGGCTCCTAGATACGGGTATCATTACAAGCCTAACCCTCTGGCCAACATTTTAAGATAAGCAAATAGACCTCTTTCACAGAAAGACTGAGGTTTGCTGTCTCTCCACTGGGCTTTTGGGGTTAGCCACGGAGAGTCTGTGTGAACGCTTTAAGAACTGTCTATTAGTTCCTGATAGTCTGATGGATGCAAGCCTCATTGGCTTTCAAAGCTAGCTGTTTTGGGGACCTTCTCTCATGTGAAAGTCTACAAATTGGGGCCAGATGTGGAGTCTAAGTCCTTCATTCCTCAGGGAGAAACTAAAAACTGTGAGCTTCTTTCCAATTGTGTGTTGCCCCCCCAGGAGTGGGGTTTTGGGCAAGATTTGTTCTCAGTCTCTCCTATCCCTGTTACTGAACTAAGGGGATTCATTTGCCTGCATGTATCAAAGCCCAATAAGACATGAACAGGAGTTTGCAGCAAAGAAAGTAAAGGTTTATTTAAGGAAATGGTGCCAATCCCAGAGGCACAGGTGAGCTAGTGCCTAAAACCTACCTCTCCCATGGCCCACACAGGGACAGATTATATGTGGGGAAAATAACTAATTATTGGGGCCCAGAAAGTTTGGGTCATGGGCCCTCCTGATTGGTCAGGGCCAGAGTAGGGAGTGGTTGATTATTGTATCAGGTTCTGTTATCAGCCATGAAGGTGTGGTCAGTAGTGTTTCTGCTTTCATGGGCCTGGGGCCGAAACCCAGCTGAGGTCAGGATGTTACCTTTAGTTCGACCAAAACTCCGCTCCCTTGATCAAGGGACCTGAGGCTTTTTCTTCAGACAGTTTGAAGTTGACCAGAACCTGATGTCCTAAGGGCTTCCAAGGTGGAAGGAAAGAGAAAGGGAGGGCAAGTGAGCCATGGTGCCTTGAGATTGGACAAGGCCAGTCTGAATCAAGGAGACAGAGAGGAGAAAAGGGTGGGTTGTGAAAATGGAGTTTCTGCAAGGTCACACCCCCTTGGGTGTGGGGTCTTCTCACTTGCCGGGTGTGTAGGGGTTGCTCAGCCTGTTTCTGGATTTCGTTCAGAGCGAGTTGTTTTGTCAGTTGTAGATTTAGTGTGTCTGGGGGAAGACGTTCAAGAGCCTCCTATGTTGCCACCTTGAACTTAAAAATTCCCAGGACTTATTTTTTTTTGGTTGATTTTCTAAAGTGGTAATAATAATAATACATACTAAATTTAGATGTGCACCATTCTGTTTCATTTGTGAACAGCACAAAACATTGAAGAAGTACCCATCCAGTATCCAAAAACTATGTGCTTCAACAAAGAAGTTGCTCATATCTTGGCAAATGAATGCAATTCCTATGCGTCTGTTATTTTACTTGCATCTTCCTGCGTAATGTAAGCGAATGTATCAACTCACGTTCATGCTGAAAGTCCTTTCATCCACAGATAGCCTACTTATTCAAGAGTTCAGCAAACAGTCAACAAAAGCATTTTGTGAAAATCAATTGGCGATAAAGAATTTATGATAAAGAGTATTTGATATTTTAATATGTAGAAATTGTGTGCTGTGCATCCTTTAGATCAAGTTGGCCTCTTTTTTTTTTTTCCTTAAAGGGCTAGATAGGAAATATTTTTGGCCCAGTCATTGTAGCAGGAGAGCAACCAGAGGTGATGTGTAAATGAAGGGGCAAGGCTATGTTATAATAAAATTGTATTTACAGAACTAGGTAAAATTATATTTACAAAACCCCAGGGCCCTAGTTTTTATCAGTAAAATTTATAATAAGCTTCAGTATAGATACCTATTTTTTTCAGCAAGCCAGTTTTTGAAACTTTATCAGCGAACCATTTAGTTCTCATTTTAAAGGACTCCCCAGTGGCCCATCATCTAAAAAACAGTCGTCAGGCATTTTTTAGGAGCGCACACAGTGCTCTGTGCTCCGGCCTCTGCCTGCTGTCCACCTCATTCACTCACACTTGCCTTGGCCACACCACACTCATCACAGTTCCGCAAACACATCAGGCTTTTACCTGCCCCTGGGCGTTTTAGTCTCTGCTCCCTCTGTGCAGCCTGCTCTTCCTTCCTCCTAGAGAAGCTTGCTCACCTGACACAGGTCACATTCTCCTCTCTGACTTTCCCCGGACCACTCTGTCCTCTCACCTACCGAGTGCATTTAGCTCTTCACGCAGTGGACCCAGCTCACGTGGGCGCCTCATGCCCCAGTGCCCTGTGTCCCGTCACCCACGGGCACCACTGAACTCCCTCAGTGAATATCCGATCAAGGGAGCTTATCGAGGATCTTACGTTTTAATAATCATAATAATTTGTACTGTGTGTTGATCACTGTGTATTTCTTCCTTTGCATCTGCTTTTCCTGTATTAACTCCTGTAATCCTCACAACTGCCTGAGGTAGATGCTGTAATCCCCACTTTACAAATGAGGAAAGTGAGGCTTGGGGTGGTTAAGAAACCTGTCTAGCTTTCACATAGGTCCTGTGTGGTAGAACCAGGATTCAAACCCTCAAGTAGTTAGCAATATGGGTACAAAGGAATAGACGTTCATTTTCTGATCAGTCACGTGAGAGAAAAGCTACCCTTACTTGGGAAGCTGGGGGACAGCGTCACGGAGGTGTGGACTGGGGCGTGATGGGACTTTCCTGCAGAGAGAAGAATGCCATGCAGAAGTGAGAACATAACCAGAGGTGGCAGGAGAGGCAGGAATGGTCAGGCTTGGCAGGGTACCTTGATGTGGTGTCGCGTGGGATAGATTGAGCTGGAGATGACGTTGGAGCTCAGACTCGCAGCTGCCACCTGCCCCTGCCTCACTTCCTCTGACAGTCCATACCCCTCTCTCAGTGCTTCTGGGTCCAGAACCATCCTGGTGTGTGTTGGGACTGAAGTAAAGCATACCACGCATTCCCTGCCCCAGTCCAACCTCCGTCTACTGATGAGATCAAGTTAACGTGTGCATTTGATGTGCCAGGATAGGAAGCTGCAGCAGGGCATTTGGGGCACGTGGAGGATGCTAAGGGGATGAGGTGGCGAACTGTTTGCAGGAGAGCGTTGGGCCTCGGGGAAAGCTGGTGCCTCGGACTCGGCAGGTCGCGGAACCCGTGCTCCTTAGACCTGCAGTACTGTATGCTGACTGTTCCAGTTGCAGCATCTCATAGTCACCTTTCCGTCATATTGCGGATGCAGCTAATCAAAATGTAAAACCCACCTGTAGGGACAGCAGCTACTGTGCCTGAAGGATCTTTTGTTTCAACTGTCATCAGAGCAGTGTTCCACTCTGAGGATTGTATTTAAGCTTCTGGCGCCTCATTTAAATAATTGCTAAGAACAAGATTCTAATGAGTGTGGATCTTGCAGCCCTTGCTGGAAGGGGGGGGGGGGGGGAGGAGGAAGAATGTGGGGTGTTCGCCATGAAAGCAGCTCTGCTCCATTTGGGGAAATCCTACTGGCAGTCAGCATCGCGCCCTGGTTTGCTGAAGGCTGGGTTTCTGGTTAGATGTCAGAGCCTCACTCCAGGAGTCTGAAGAAAAACATGCATTTACGTCAGTCCCTAAACCCAGGGTCACAGTGTGAGGGTGGGTTAAACGATGCTTAGTTCTTATTGTCTTAGTCAAACAAGATGACTGTGGGATGGGAGGTGGGGCTGGTGGGACTGTGCCTGGGGAGGAGGGAGGCAGCAGAGCGCTGGTTCCCGGCTGGAGCCACTCGCTCCACATGTGCTTATAGCAGGAACCAGAAGTGAGGCGCCTCGCTGTGCCTGGGCTCTCGGGCGGCTTTGGGTCTCGGAGAGGTTTGTGAGAAGGCGTCCGATCATCAGAACTGTTAAATCTATGCAAGTGCCCAATGGCAGAGCATAGACCTTGGAGTTAATAAAGGAGAAGGCAGTTTCATAACAAGCATGTTGTAATCCCTGAGGACACACTATTCAGCTATGGAAATCCTGCAGGGGGAGTGTTTGCCTCTGTGCACCTACGCTGGGGAGCAACAGCACCCGAAACACTTGTGCTAAAGGTGAGAAACTTGTGGGAAGGATGGGGCAGTGGCTCTCAGCCGTGGCTGCACACTGGCGTTACCCGCAGTTAAACACAGTGGTGCCTGGGCCCCAGGGCTCATGAGGTTTTCTAAAAGCTCCCCAGGGGAATTCCAATGTACTGCCAAGGTCAAGGTCAAGGTCAAGGTTGAGAACCACCAGGCTGCAGAGGGAGGCCTCTATGAGTGGTTTGGGCCTGGGACGATCGGTTAGGTCAGTCTGGGAAAGTTTCCTGCTGGGCGTTTTATCAGGAGACGGGCGTGTGGTTTGACCAAAGAAGCAAGGGAGGGCAGGGCACGGAGGTGGCCGTGGATCATGCATTAGGCCACGCCCGGCCAGGGCAGAACCCCCAGGGGGACCAGGGCTTTGTCTTTGTGTCTCCCTCCTGGGCCCCATGTGGCTCTTTGGCCCCTTGAGTGTGGCTCTTCCACAAAATACCATGTGCTGGCGCGTATGTACAGTGCGATTGAAACTCTGTGGCCCATGAGCAGAAGTCGGTTTTCGGCTCTCAAAAGAAATTTCAATCGTTGTACTGTTGATATTTGGCTCTGTTGACTAATGAGTTTACCGACCACTGCCTTAGGCCATGAAAGCATCTATTTTTTAAAAATCATTTTTAATAAATTGTTCTTGTGGCTCCACAGGGCTGAAACACCAACCCTTGTTCTCTGTCCCTGTGGACTCCTGGGGGTCCACACCTGGGCTGCCCCCTTTTGCCACAGAAGCACAGTGTTCTGCGGAAGAGGTGACACGTGGTCACATCCCTGGGTAGCACAGCGGTGGTGAGGAACAGTGCTCCCCGGAGCAGCCTGGCGACAGCACTGGGGGCTGCCTGAGCCCCAGGAGCTGCCTCTCTGGGGAGGGTGAGCTGTGGGGCTTGGCCAGGCTCAGGCTGGGTGAGCTATTTGCTCAGAGAAGGTAGAAGGCAGGTCATGCTCCTCACCGTGGCCAGTGGCTCTCCTCTGGGCCGGAGAACCTCAGGTCTGATCTCGGGGGATCCCGGCATCCAGGGGAGTGGAGGGTCTGCAGCAGCTCAATGATGACTGGCAGGCCCTTGAGGTGCAGGCTCCTGTGTGTGTGGCCTTATCTTTTGATAAGTCAGCTATCACTCAGAGGGAGTGTTTGAGCAGTGGCTCCAGAGTGGTTTTCTGGATTAGGAAGTGGCATTAACACTGTAGCATCTTGGCACATTTACGCCATGGAACACTATGCAGCAATAAAAAAAGAAGAATTGCTTACCCTTGGAGACAGCATGAAGGGACCGGAGAGTATCATGTTAAGTGAAATATGTCGGTCAGAGAAATAGAAGTATCACATGATCGCACTCACGTGGAATCTAAGTAATACGATAAACTGATGAAGGGAGTGGATCCAGAGACACGGAAGCATGAAACAGAGTCCGGAATCTCAGTGGGAAGACGGGGGAGGGTGGGAGGTGATCATCCAAAGACTTGGATGCATATATGCATGACCCATGGACACAGACAATAGGGTGCTGAAGGCCTGGTGGGGGGTGAGGATGGGGTGGGCTGGAGAGAGTCAGTGGGGGAGAACCGGGGACACTTTCAACAACAAAGAGTTATTTTAAAAAAGAACATAAATACTGGGGGCGGGGGGAGAAATGCTACTCTAAAAAAACAACTGTAGCATCTTTAAAATACCTAATCAAAAGGATTGGGGGTTTCAGGGTGTGAGCCTTTGGCAGTGACTGGCCACGCCCTGGGGGCTGGCCAGGGCCTTGGTGCAGGGTCTGCTCAGGAAGCCGGGCTGTGGCTGATGCCAGGCTGGCCGAGGCAGGCCTTCCAGAGGCAGGTGCTGATGGTGACCAAAGGGGCCACGCCTCTCAGGGCCTCCTGACTCGTCAGCTTCCATTGGATCGGGAGGGTAAGCAAGGAAGGAGTCATTTTAAAACATTTTAGTGTTGACTGCTGTTTGTAAATTTACAAAGAAAGGAGGACGTTAAAATTAGGTTTCCCAAGAAAACACAAAACAAGTGTCTTTCCAGAAAAGGGAGAGGGAGAAAGGAAAGGAAAAAAACTTGTCTCATTTTGTTCAGCTGGATTTCCTCCTCATGCAGCCGGGAAGGGGAGCCAGCGCTTGCATCTACCTTTGGATGCAGCCCGCATGCAGCCGTTCACTGGTGCGGAGCGGGGAGCGGTGCCGGCCTGGGGAGTGGGCCGTGCAGAGCCTTCCCCCTCTTGTGTTTGAAATCGTCTTTGGCCTGAAGCGCACTTTCCAGAGAGCCTTGCAGACAGCGCCCTGGCCTTTGTTCGGAAATGCCCTGGCAGTGGGGGGGTTGGGGGGGGGCCGGAGGGGGGGTGTTCATTCTGCTACAGCTCTAGCAGCACTGAGTCACAGCCCTGGGTGCCCATGTCTTCGCACCAACGCCCACACTGTTCTCATTTGTGAATTGGCTCCCCTGGCTGTCCCACTGGCGTGTGATTGTCACCCCCAACTCCTGGGCTGGGCCCGTGAGGCTGGGGCGGCCTTTGTGACTACTATACCCCCCGGGAGGATAGGCTTTCTCAGGCGTAGACATTATCTTGACCTCTAGCATCCCATTTTGACAGCATTTAGAAAAGACAGTGCCATTTCTTGATGGTCTTTCAGATCCATCTCTCTTCTTCCTCCAGAGAATATTCCCTTTGTCCAAAATCACCGAGTTAAAGCCACTGCTTTTCACCCAGTCCACCCTGCACCCGCTCACCCTGCACCCGCCGCCTGGTTTGTTGTCCTGAGATGCCACTGGGATCGTTTGTTTCCATCTTAAAAGCGCCACTGGCTTCCTGTTGCTTTTGAGTTCTGTCCCAGTGACTCGAAGTCCTGGCACCTGTCCCCTGTCTCCCCTGTGACAGGCCTCACGCTCCCCCTGGAGCCTCCCCTCAGGAAGGCTCAGATGCTTGACATCCTTTTGAGTCCTGGCTCCCAAGTCCCAGAAATAGATTCGGAGGTGGATTTAGAAACCAGTTTCGCCTGCGGCGTGTCCCCTTGTCCGTGGCCTCCTGTCCTTTGGGGGCCCTGCTGCACTTGTGGCTGCGTCACACGGCCCAGCTGGTCAGGATTGTCCCACCCCCCTTGTCACCCGGGCAGCCTCAGCACCTTCTCCATCCTAACTCCTCCTTCCTTTGCCTTACGCAGTGCCAGGGGGGTGACTGACATTCAGACTAAAGGAGGGTTTCTGAACTCATTCATACCTCCGTTACCAGCTTCATCTTACAAGTTAATCGCTGGACAGGTTACAGTCCTGGACGAGCTGCCCGGAAGGAATAGAACACCCTCTGTGCCAGTCTGTTCTTACTCTGCCAAGTAGGTGATACTCAGATATATGAAAACAAAGAAAAGCAAAGAGGCATGGGGTAGACCCCATCTTTAAGGCTGGTGAAAAGAAGAGATGGTAAGGTATTTAACCAAAGAGGTATCCAGATTTCTTTTCCAAATGAAATATTTCGGGGTGAGACCAAAAAGAGAGCAAAGAATGACTCCAGGTGAGGGGCAGGGCACTGGCCACACCTTCCTGACTCCAGGGACTCGGCAACACGCAGGGAGGGGTATCGTGGGCACTGACGGAGGCTCTGCTGAACAGAAGGAGCAAGGAGGAGGGGGCAGGCCCGGCTGAGGGATCTGTCTGCTCTCTGCTTAGATATGCAGAGATGGTTCCAAAGGGACACAGTGTGTCTGACAATGATGCTTATGGTTTAAGGAGTGAGTGTTTTGTGACAGGCTCTGGGCTGTTTGGAGGCATCAGATCAGTTAATCATCACATCAAGCCCATAAGATAGTATTCTCCTCATTTAACAGATGAAGAAACCGATACTCAGCACTTACACGGCTAGCAAACGTCCGCGTTTAGCATCGAACATCACAACCGCTGCACAGCCCCTCCCTGCAGTGCCTTTGAACAAATAATGTCTGACTGGAACGTGCCACTCGCGCACAGAGCACACGCAGCCACCTTTATAGACCGTGGAGGGAGCACGCATCATGAAAAACACCCAGGACTCATCCCCGCTTCACATTCCAAGCAATTATTTCGCCAGCATTTTACAGTGAAAAATTGTCGAGCATCCAGGCAGAGTGGAAGACTTGGTAGTGAACACACAGTACCCACCACCTAGAGTCCGCCTTCAGCATTTTACTGCATCTGCACCACCACATGTCTCTCCAAATACACAGCCTTCGTGCAGCCATTAGTACGGCTTATTTTTTTTCAAAATAAATTGTATATATCAGTTCTCTTCCCCAAATAGTTCAGCATGCATATCAGAGTAGAGTTTCATATTTGCTTATATTTTATACAGAATTAACATATAAAGAACTGTACAAATTGTACGTGGACCTTTGCCTGAGCTTTGACAAATGCACACACCTGTGGGACCCAACCCTCCAGGAAGACATGGAACCTCACCATGGCTCCAGACAAGGCCCTTCACTTTGCTTCCCCGTCGACCTCTGGCCCTGAATCCCCAGAGGTAACCACTGAGATGGTTTCTCCACCATCGATTCATTTTGCCAGTTCTAGAGCTTCCTCTAAATACAGTTACTACTCAGTATGCCCTGGTTTTGCAGGGCTTCGCACAGTCAGTGGAGTATTTGGGGTCTTCTCCATGTGTGGGGCTCTCTCCATTGGTCATTCATCACATGGCTATGCCACCGTTTGTGTGCCCATTCTCTTGTTAGTCCACACCTGGATGGGTTACGGTCTTGGGCTCTTGTGGATATAGCTGCTGTACATTCTCGTACAAGCCTTTTGGTGCCTATACACCTGGGGAAATACGAGGGGTATTGCTAAGTCATAGTTAAGTTCGTTTATTAGGAACTGCCAGTCCTTTCCCCCAACTGGCTGTACCATTTGACATTCCGAGGAACAACGACAGGAGGGCTTCATACCGCACACCCTGACCAACAGGTGGTGGTGCCAGTCTTGACAGTTTCAGCCGTTCTGTTAGGAGGGTGGTTGTAATTCGCACTTCCCTAATGATGTGCTGTGCGCTTTTCCATGTGCTACTGTCCTTTTGTATATCATTTTTTGGTAAATTTCTACTCAAGTATTTTGCCATTTTTAATTGGGCTATGTTTTTTATTGAGTTGTAAAAGTTTTTATCTATCCTACACATCAATCTAGTGTCAGATGCGTGTTTGCTAGTATTTCCTTTCTTCATCTGTTGACTTCTAACTTTCTTAATAATGTTTCTAATGAACAGAAGTTTTTAACTTGATAAAATTTAATTTCTGAATGTTTTATGGTTATTGCTGTCCGTGACCTGCTTAGGGCAGTTCTGTCTATTCCTGGGTCATAGGATATTTTCTTTTCCTCTGCAGACTTTGTGGTCTTCTCTTGTACATTTTGTTCTGTAATCCATCTCAAATTCATTTTTATGTATGGTGTGAGATGGGATCAAACATCTCCATATGGATGGTCACTTATTCAAGCATCATTTGTCGAAAAGACATTCCTTTCCTTGTTGATTTACTTTGGCACTTTTGCTGGAAGTCAAAAGACTGTATGATATAGGTCTGTGCTGGACTGTATTCTGTAGCATTGAGAAATCTGTCAACCCATATGCTGGTTCCATACTTTCTTAATTGCTTTATAATAAGTCTCAAAGTCAGTAAGACATTACCAGAGGGAAAGGGGTTGTGTGATAAGGAGAAAAAATAAAAGGGTGATAAATGGTGATGGAAGAGACTTGAATTTGGGTGATGAATACACAGTATAATATACAGATGATGTATTGTAAAATTGTACACCTGAAACCTATAAAATTTTATTGACCAATGTCACCCCAATAAATTCAATTTAAAAAAATCCCTTGGGCCTAGCTGGTTTGGCTCAGTAGATAGAGCATTGACCTGTGGACTGAAGAGTCCCAGGTTCCATTCTGGTCAAGGGCACATGCCAGGGTTACAGGCTTGATCCCCAGTTGAGGGGGGCGGGGTATGCAGGAGGCAGCTGATCAATGATCCTCTCTCATCATTGATTTCTCTCTCTCTCTCTCCCCCTCTCCCTTTATCTCTTTAAATATATATATTTTTAATAAAGATTCCTTGGGCCCCTTTGTATTTCTCCCCTCCTTTGACTCCCACTTCAAACAACCACTGGTCACTGTAGAATAGTTTTTATGCAAATAGAATTATAGAGTATATACTCTTTTTTAAAAAATAGTTTATTTTTTTTGAGAGAGAGAGAGCAGAAGATAGAGGGAGAGAGAGAAACATAGATCAGCTGCCTCCTGCACATCCCCCACCGGGGATTGAGATCGAAACCTGGGCATGTGCCCTGATTAAACAGCAACTCCTCGGGGCACAGGATGATGCCCAACCCACTGAGCCACGCCAGCCAGAGCTAGTGTTACACTCTTTCAAGTGGCTTCTTTCACTCAGCATGATGATTCTGAGATTCGACCATGCTTTTGCATTTGTTGATAGTATTTCTTTTTCACTATAGCAGCTTTATTGAGATGTAAATGTACCATACAATTCACCCATTTAAAGTGTGCAATTAAGTGGATTTTAGTAGTTCATTTCTTTTTATTGCTCAGTTAGTTTTCTGTTATATAACTATACCACAATTTATTTATTTACGACATCCAAATGTTAATGGGCATTTAGTTTGTTCCAAGATTTGGCTTTTACAACTAAAGTTCTTTTGAATATTCATGTAAAAATCTTTGACATATACTTTCATTTTTCTTGGATAAATACCTGCATCATTTGGTAGGTATATGTTAACCTTTAAAGAAATTCCCAAACTGTTTTCCAAAGTTGTTGTTTTTTTGAAATATATTTTTATTGATTTTAAAGAGAAGGAAAGAGAGATAGAAACATCAATGATGAGAGAGGATCATTGAGCGGCTGCCTCCTGCACGCCCCCACTGGGGATCAAGCCCTCCACCCAGGCATGTGCCCTTGACTGGAATTGAACCCGGGACCCTTCCATCCTCAGGATGACGCTCTATTCACTTAACCAAACCAGCTAGGGCCCCAAGTTTTTTGTTTGTTTTTTAATAATCATTTTACCTTCCCACTGGTAATGTAAGAGTTCAGGTTGTGCACAGCTTTACCATCACCTAGAGAGGTCAGTTTGTAAATTTTAAACACTCTCATAATTACACACGGTATTTCTTTGTGGTCTTGATTTTTATTTCCCCAACGACTAGCAATGTTGAGCATCTTTTCATGCATTTATTTGCTATGTGCATATCTTCTTTGGTCAACTATTGGTTCAAATAGTTGACTCAATACTGAATTTTGACGATTCTTTATATATTCTGGAGAAAAGTCTTTTATCAGAGATGTGCAAATATTTCCTCCCAGACTGTGGCTTGTCACTTCATTCTCTGAACAATGTCTCCCAAAGTGCAAAAGTTCTATGAAGTCTCGTTTACCAGTGTTATACCGGTTATTCCTTAGATGTTGCATCTAAGAAATCTTTGATAACCCAAGATCACAAAAATGTGCTCCATGTTTTCTTTCATAAGATGTATAGTTTTACCTCTTATATTTAGGTCCATAATTTATTTTGAGTTAATTTTTGTATGTGGAGCGAGGTGTGGATTGAAAGGTAAGGATAATTTGGTTAGCCAGTTGTTCCAGCTTCTAAGGAAAAGACTGTCCTTCCTCCACCGAATTGGCTTTTGCCTTCATCCAAAAAACAATTGACCATATAAGTGCGGTCCTATTGCTGGACTCAGTGTTCTGTTTTATTGACCTACTTGTGAACACTTCAAGTTCATTGCCAAGGAGGTCGTGGAGGTTGATTGCATTCTTCATAACTTCTGTTTTTACTGATTTTTTCCCCTAGTTATATTAAGTGCTGAAACGGCAGTGGTAGGATCCTCAGAGTGAATGTGGTGTTGTCTGTTTCTCCCTTTAGTTCTATCAGTTTTGTTTCATGTGTTCTGAAGCTCTGCTGCTAAGTAATATACATTTATGATTATTACAATGAGTTGATCCTTATTATGAAAAGCTCTCTTTATATCAGGTGGTACTCTGTCTTATAATCTGTTTTATTTAATATTACTATAGCCATTTACTTTCCATCTGTATGTCTAATTAAGGGAAGTTTCTTACGGGCAGCATGTAGTTGCATTTTTATTTTCTTTCTGAGTTCTGACAGTCAACTGTGTCTTAACTGGAATGCTTGATGTCCACTTTCAAAAGCCCATCATGCTTCCCAGTCTCCCATGAAGCCTCATCCTCCATCAGCCTGACTCCCTTCCTCTCAGCCAGCATCTGGGGGCTGAGGGTGGCACATTACGTAGGGCTGTCCCCCAACTTCAGTCACTCCATGTTCAGGCCCTCCCTGACCTGCTCATACTTAATATTTTTCTTTAGAAGCAGTTTTAAAACTTTATAACACCACAGTAATCACTACCATAAAATGGAATATCACAACCACTAGCCATAATGGAAGGTAACAATAAATATAGATATAATAGGAAAAATACACAATTATATAAAATTCTAGGCAGCCACTGCTGTTGACTGAAGGCTCTGAGACTGAGCCCCTCTCTTTGGAAAGAAATAGGTGTTAAAGACACACCAGCACCCATCTTTGATGTGCTCAGAAGGCTTGGTAAGACATTGAAAGACAAAGGATGTGAATATATTCAAGGTCGCTTAGTGTCAAGGTTTGGAATGCCCCAAGCTTACCTTTAACCCTTGGCATCCCACCCTTTGAGAAGTGCTGTCTCTTGCACTTCTGAGCCAGCTTCCTGCGAGTATCTCCCTCATTCTCTGTCATGTCCCTGTGCCTAGAGCATTGCTCCACACATAGTTACTCTCAACACATTCATTGCGACGGGCCTTGTCCCTTGTCCCCTATTAAGACAGTAAATCCCTTGAGAGCAGGGACTAGCTTCTAACCATCTTTGTCTCACAGGCCCAGGAAATATTTTTTTAGTTGAATTAGAAGATGAGGTACCGTTTAGAGATGCCCTCCTTCTCTTGGGGGCGATAGCTCACGAAAGGTAAACAGATTCAGAACCCATGTACACCCCTGTCCTCTCATTATTGCTAACTTTTCCTTTGTGCTGTCCCTGCCTCTGCAGCTTTCAAGGGCCCTGATTTGTTCAGGGAAGCCCTGCTGATTGCTTCTGTCTTAGGCAGCCCTGGTGCATTAGGTGGTTTAAGGAGTCTCTGTTGCGTGCTAGTGTAATAGCAAAGTGTTAGATCCTTGCAATCCCCTCGTTCTCTTGACAAAATCTAGCATGCGTATGAGTTTACACAGACAAGTGTCGAGCAAAAGTGCTCTCAGTCGTTGTCAAGTCTTTAAGAACAAACTTTAAGGAAAATGAAATTTCGTCTGAAGCTATTTATATGCTTCTCTGTCACGGAGCAGCGAGGGGACACACGCTACAGGAATAACAGCATAAAAGTGAGAAACTGCTTATGTGGGAAGCGCTCACAGAGCTCCCCCCATATGCGGGATGTCTGCTCCAAAGGAAGGTGCGGGAAACTAAAATCAGCCCTGGTGTAACCAGTAGTGTAAACACCACTGAATCCAGTTCTCCACAAACAGGAACTCCTCTGAAAGAAAGAAAGCAAAGGGGTCCAGCATGATCTGGGCACCCACAGGAGCCAGGCATTGGTTCTCAAAGCCAGGCCGCGGGACGGCAGCCCAGGCTCACGGGGAGCTTGTTAGAAACACAGACTCAGCCCTGCCCCAGACCCACTCTGACAGCACTGATGGGCGGGGCCCAGCAGTGTGGTCTCACCAGCCCTCCAGGGTCTTTCCCTGAAGAGACCAGCATGGGGCCCCTGGGCCGGCATTTTGCAGTTGTTCCAGTTGATCCTCTTGAATCCAAGCAAGTAGGTATTGGTCTGCATTTACCCACAGTGAACCTGAGACTCAGTGAAACTCGCGTGTCCCAGGTTTACCCAACCAGAAGTGGAGACAGCAAAAGATCTTGGCAATTTGTGATTTTGCACTTGAATCAGGGCTTCTCACACTGTAAGATGTAGTCAGATCACCTGGAGAGTAAATGTTAGATTCTGATTCAGTGCGTCTGGAGTGAGCCTGAGGGCCGGGATTAACTGGAAGGTGCTGCCGGTGCCCAGGGCAGTGTGGGTAGTGAGGCCTCATCTGCTGCAGCCTGGGGTGATGAGGCTCCAAATCCTGGCAAATCAGAAACTCTGGGGGTGGGGCCCAGTGGCCTGTTTAACAAACTCTTCAGGTGATTCTAATTCTTGCTGAAGTCTGAGAGCCACTCTCGTATTTCCATATTACAAAACTCAATATTTGCAGGTCTGAAGCCAAGTGGTGCTTATATTCAGTCATGTGAAAGCCACTAAAAGAGTAACTGGATGAGGGAAAAAAGACTTTTACGCCTGAATGGTAGCTTGCCTTACGTGTTTTCCCATGAGATAAGGACACAAGAACGTTATCTCAGGCTGCACCCTGAGAGTGCGCTTCTGGAAGGCTCCCACAAACACAGAGGGAGGCCAGTGGACCCCAGCACTGAGTGGGAGGTGTCTTGACCGAGGGACACCATGGTATCTGGACACGCTGGACCTGGCCTTGCACACACAGGAGAGGAGGCTGAAGTGTTTCCAAGAAAATACCTAACACTTGAAACCTGTATAATTAACCAATGTTACTCATGTTTTTTAATTTAAAAATTTTAAAAAGGAAAAACAATATCTAATGGTGGGAGAAATACAGCTACACTTGTCTAGCATACAGCAAAGTACTAAAAACAGCTTGGGATTTTTCTTTTTAATCTTGTGTAATCTTAAAAATTAAGATGCATCTTTATATCAAACCAATGTGTGTTACTTTGATATAAGTAACATTTTACATTATCATCAAGATAAAAGGGAAGAGAGGATGTTGCATCGAGTCTTTTTTTAAGATTTCTTTATTGATTAAGCTATTACATATGTGACCTTATTCCCCCATTACCCCCCACCTCCCCTTCATGCCCCCACCCCCCTGTTGTCTGTGTCCATTGATTAGGCCTATATGCATGCATATAAGTCCTTTGGTTGATCTTTCCCTCTTACCCCCACCCTCCCCTACCTTCCCTGAGGTGTGACGTTCTGAATGATGTTTCTCTGTCTCTGGATCTATTTTTGTTCATCAGTTTATGTTGTTCATTATAGTCCACAAATGAGTGAGATCATGTGATATTTATCTTTCTCTGATGGGCTTATTTCACTTAGCATAATGCTCTCCATCTCCATCCATGCATGCTGTTGCAAATGGTAAGAATTCCTTCTTTTTTACTGCAGCGTAGTATTCCATTGTGTAGATGTTGCACAGTTTTTTAATCCACTCATCTGCTGATGGGCACTTAGGCTGTTTCCAAATCTTAGCTATGGTGAATTGTGCTGCTATGAACATAGGGGAGCATATATCCTTTCTGATTCGTGTTTCTAGTTTCTTGGGGTATATTCCTAGAAGTGGGATCACTGGGTCAAATGGGAGTTCCATTTTGAGTTTTTTGAGGAAACGCCATACTGTTCTCCACAGTGGCTGCACCAGTCTGTATTCCCACCAGCAGTGCACAAGGGTTCCTTTTTCTCCGCATCCTTGCCAGCACTTGTCATTTATTGACTTGTTGATAATAGCCATTCTGACAGGTGTGAGATGGTACCGCATTGTTGTTTTGATTTGCATATCTCTGATGATTAGTGACTTTGAGCAGGTTTTCATATGTCTCTTGGTCTTCTGTCTTCTTTCAAAAAATGTCTATTTAGATCAGTTGCCCATTTTTTGATTGGGTTGTTTATCTTCTTTTTGTTAAGCTGCATGAGTTCCCTGTAAATGTTGGAGATTAAACCCTTATCGTTGATATCATTGGCAAATATGTTCTCCCATGCAGTGGGATTTCTTGTTGTTTTACTGATTGTCTCCTTTGCTGTGCAAAAGCTTTTTATTTTGATGTAGTTCTGTTTGTTTATTTATTTATTTTTTCTCTTTAGTTTCCATTGCCCTAGGAGCAGTATCAGTGAAGAAATTGCTTTGGCATATGTCAGAGATTTTTCTGCCTGTGGATTCCTCTAGTATTTTTATGGTTTCTCGTCATATATTTAAGTCCTTGATCCATTTTGAGTTTATTTTTGTGTATGGTGTAAATGGGTGATCTAGTTTCATTTTTTTGCATGTATCTGTCCAATTTTCCCAACACCATTTATTGAAGAAAATGTCTTGACTCCAGTGTATGTTCATGCCTCCTTTGTCAAATATTAATTGAGCATAGTGATTTGGGTTGATTTCTGGGTTGTCTATTCTATTCCATTGATCTATATGTCTGTTCTTGTGCCAGTACCAGGCAGTTTTGAGAACAGTGGCTTTGTAATACAGCTTGAAATCTGGTATTGAGATCCCACCTACTTTGTTCTTCTTTCTCAGGATTGCTGTGGCTATTAAGGGTCTTTTTTTATTCCAGATGAATTTTTGGAGAGTTCTTTCTAAGTCTGTGAAATATGCCATTGGTATTTTAATGGGAAATGCATTGAATCTATAGATTGCTTTGGGTAATATGGACATTTTAATGATGATGATTCTCCCAATCGATGAACATGGTATGTTCTTCCATCTGTTTACGTCTTCCTCTATCTCCTTTTTCAGTGTCCTGTAGTTTTCCGCATATAGGACTTTTACCTCCTTAGTTTTTATTCCTAGGTATCTTAATTTTTTTTGGTGCGATGGTAAATGGGATTGCTTTTTTAGTCTCTCTTTCTGTAAGTTCATTATTGGTGTAAAGAAATTCCATAGATTTCTTGGCATTAATTTGTATCCTGCTACATTGCCGAATTAATTTATTAAATCTATTATTTTTTTGATGGAGTCTTTCGGGTTTTTTATGCACAATATCATGTCATCTGCAAATAAGGACAGCTTTACTTCTTCTTTTCCAATTTGGATGCCTTTTATTTCTTCTTCTTGTCTAATTGCAATGGCTAATACTTCCAGTACTATGTCAAACAGGAGTGGTGAGAGTGGGCATCCCTGTCTTGTTCCTGTTCTTAGGGGAAATGGTTTTAGTTTTTGCCCATTGAGTATGATGTTAGCTGTGGGTTTATCGTATATAGCTTTTATTATGGTGAGGTATGATCCTTCTATTCCCACTTTATTGAGAGTTTTTATCAAGAAAGGGTGTTGGATTTTGTCAAATGCTTTTTCTGCATCAATTGATATGACTATGTGATTTTAACCTCTCATTTTGTTTATGTGATGTATCATGTTTATTGATTTGCAGATATTGTACCATCCTTGCATTCCAGGGATAAATCCTTCTTGGTCATGGTGTATGATCTTTCTTATGTAGTGCTGGATCCGATTTGCTAGAATTTTGTTGAGGATTTTGGCATCTATGTTCATGAAGGATATTGGCCTGTAATTCTCTTTCATTGTGTTGTCTTTATCTGGTTTTGGTATTAGGGTGATGCTGGCTTCGTAGAAGGAGCTTAGAAGTGTTCCTTCCTCTTGAATTTTTGGAATAGTCTGAGGAGGATAGGTTTTAGTTTTTCCTTGAATATTTGGTAAAACTTTCCTGTGAAACCGTCTGGCCCCAGGCTTTTGTTTGCTGGAAGCTTTTTGATGACTGCTTCAATTTCTTCCATAGTTATTGGCCTATTGAGATGTTTAGATCTTCCTGATTGAGTTTTGCAAGGTTATATTTTTTCTAGGAATACGTCCATATCCTCCAGGTTGTCTAGTTTGTTGGAATAGAGTTGTTCATAGTATTTTTTAACAATCCTTTGTATTTCTGCGGGATCTGTTGTTATTTCACCTCTTTCATTTCAGATTTTGTTTATTTGGGTCCTCTCTCTTTGCTTCTTGGTGAGCCTGGCTAGAGGTTCATCAATCTTGTTTATCCTTTCAAAGAACCAGCTCTTGGTTTTGTTGATCTTTTGTATTGTTTTTTTGGTCTCAATGTTGTTTATCTCTGCTCTGATCTTTATTATTTCCTTCCTTCTGCTTACACTGGGCTTTTCTTGTTGCTCTGTTTCTAAGTCTTTGAGTTGTAGGGTTAGGTAATTTATTACCATTGTTTCTTGTTTTTTTTTGGAGTAGGCTTGTAGAGTTATGAACTTCCCTCTCAAGACTGCTTTCGCTGTGTCCCATAGATTTTGGATTGTTGTGTTTTCATTGTCATTTGTTGCCATGATGCTTTTTATTTCTTCCTTGATGTCTCTGGTAACCCAGTCATTGTTTAATAGCATGCTGTTTAGTCTCCATGTGTTTGATTTTTTTTTGGATTGTTTTTATTGTAGTTGATTTCCAGTTTTATGACACTGTTATCTAAGAAGATGCTTGATATGATTTCTATAGACTTTGCCTATGACCCAACTTATGGTCTATCTTTGAAAATGAGCCATGTGCACTTGAGAAGAATGTATATTCTGTGGCTTTGGGGTGAACTGTTCTGAAGATGTCAATTAATTCCATCTGGTCTAGTAAGTCATTTAGGATTGATGTTTCTTTGCTGATTTTTTGTTTAGAGGATTTGTCCATTGGTGATAGTGGGGTATTAAAGTCTCCTACTATGATTGTATTGCTCTCAATCTCTCCTTTGATATCCTCCAGGAGTTTTTTTATGTATTTGGATGCTCCTGTATTGGGTGCGTATATGTTTACCAGAGTTATTTCTTCGTGTTGGATTGCTCCCTTTAGTATTATGAAGTGGCCTTCCTTATCTCTTTTTATGTCCTTCACTTTGAGATCTAATTTGTCAGATATAAGTATTGCTACCCCAGCTTTTTTTTCATTTCCATTCACCTGAAAAACCTTTTTCCATCTTTTCACCCTCAGTCTGTGTACATCTTTTTTTCTGAGGTGGGTTTCTTGTAGACAGCAGATATATGGGTCATGTTTTCTTAACCAATCCGTTACCCTGTGTCTTTTGATTAGGGCATTTAATCCGTTTACATTTGAAGCTATTATTGATAAGTACTTATTTGTCACCATTTTTATTCTTTACCCCTGTGTTCCTTCTTCGCTTCCTATTTCTCTCTTTTTTTTTTTAACAGCAGACCCTTTAGCATTTCTTGCATTGCTGGTTTGGTGGTAATAAATTCCCTTAGTCCTTTTTTGTCTGTGAAGCTCCTGATTTCACCTTCAATTTTGATTGATAGCCTTGCTGGGTACTGTATTCTTGGGTTCAGACCCTTCCTTTGCATTACTTTGTATATTTCATTCCATTCCCTTCTGGCCTGATGAGTTTCTGTTGAGAAATCAGTTGCTAGTCTGATGGGAGTTCCTTTGTAGGTAACTTTCTGTCTCTGGCCACTTTTAAGATTCTTACTTTGTCGTTGGTGTTTGCCAGTTTAATTATAATGTGCCTTGGCGTCGGTCTTTTGGGGTTCATTTTGCTTGGGACTCTATGAGCTTCTTGGATTTGTGTGGGTTTTTTTCTTCCCTATATGAGGGAAGTTTTCTGTCATTATTTCTTCAAACAGGTTTTCTATTCCTTGCTCAGTTTCCTCTCCTGGAATCCCTATTATGTGGATGTTGTTTTGTTTCATGTTGTCCCAAAGTTCCCTTAGGCTCTCCTCCTGCTTTTTAATTTTTTTTTCTAGAAGCTGCTCTCCTTGTATATTTTTTCCTACCTTGTCTTCTAGGTCACTGATGCAGTTCTCTGCTTCTTCTAGTCTACTCTTGATGCTTTCTATTGAGTTCTTTACAGCTGCGATGTCATTTTTCATTTCTTCTTGGTCTTCTTCATTTCCTTTTGGTTCTTACTCATATTGTCGAATTTGTCTTCCATTCTTTTCAGCCACCTTATGACCATTTCTCTGAATTCTTTCTCTGGCAGGTTGCTTGCCTCCATTTCGTTTACTTCCTTTTCTGGTGATGCCTGCTTTTCTTTCATATGTGGGCTGTTTCTTTGTCTCCCCATGGTCTCTCTTCTCCGGGTATCTGGTTATGTAGTTCTCTCTCTCCTGTGTTGATTTAAAGGCACAAAATACAACACAACCAGGTACAACACACAAGGCACTGAACAGAAATGTATTCAAAGTATTAATAACCCCAAATAAAGGTGACCACCAGAGAAAGGCAAATTATGGGATAGGAGAGAAAGAAGAAGAGAGGGGAAAGAAAAAAAGGAGTGCCACAATGAAATTGGGAAAAGGAAAAAAATAGTAAGAGAGAAAAGAAAGAGAATAAGAAAGAAAAGGGGAAAAAACTATATATATGGGGAGAAAACTCCAATAGAACAGCCACTAATCCCAGCAAATGCCAGCAACAAGTACCTGTAAATGAATACAAACTACAAACAACAACTAATATCAAGTGAGGCAAGGGAAAACAAAGCAAACAAACAAAAACAAACAAAGAATAAGCAAAAAATCTCATAAATAAGCATAAAAAATCGATATAATCAACATTCAAGCAAACAACAACAAAAGGACAGAGAGAAAAACAATTTTTTGGACAGTGAAGACAGAGAAGAGAGAGGTGTGTATGAACTTGGAGCAGGGGATTGGAAATTAGACATATAAGTAGGGTAAAATTTTAACAGGGGGTAAAAAGAAAGAATAGGGAAAATCTAAAGCAGGAAAAGGGTAAGAGAAATAGGACAACAAAAGGGCAAAAGTTAGGAAGAGAGTGATGGCTTAAAGGTAGAGTTGAGATAGAGTAGAATGATGATAAAGGAAAGATGAAAATAGAATGTAGAACACTAATCTCAAAGTGAAATAAAGAGAAAATAAAATGAAACTTTTAAAAAAAGGTAAAATAGTAGTAGTAATAATACTGACTGAAAATAAAAAATGTAATAATTAAAAAGGTAAAATCGAGTGAGGAAAAAAGAAAAAAATTAGTTTCTTAAGTAAAAGATGAAAAAGAAAAAATAAATAAAATAAAATAAAATGTGCAGTAATGAAGGTCATTTACTTCCTCTACTGTTCTGTTTGGCATGCCTGTTTCCCAGTCAGGACAGTATTGCAGTTCCCTGCATTCCACTGCTCCTCAGTGTTGTAAGCCAGTCCTCATTTTTAAGCAGGCAGTGTGTCTTACTTTCTTGTATTCCTTTATTTGTGATTACACAAGAGTCAATTTGTGATTCAGCCCCTGGGTGCCAGTGTTTCTGGATTGACCTCTGGGTCTATAGGTCCTCTCTAGTCTGTACTTAGATCCCGCTTTCCCTGTGGCACTCAATACCGGTTTGTGGGAGTGCACTGCCCCAGAGCTGGTTCTCCGACGGCCACTCCCCACTTTGATCCCCAGGTTCCAGAAAAACAACTTTCCCCTGCAGTCTCCTAGGGTGTCCTCAACTGGGTGATCCTATGTATTGGGCTCAGTAATCAGAAGCAAGGATTCAAAGAGGAAAAAGTGCAAGTGTGTGAACTCCAGGTCTGCGTGCAAGCCTGCGCAATCCCCTTTCCCCACTTATGTCCAGGCAGCCAGCACACTCCCAAAATTTTTAGGCTGTCCTGCGTCAGGTCAAAATGGGTTGCTTTTTAGAGATCCCCTCTGTTAGCAGCTCTGAGGACCCCCTTCCACATTCACGGATCACGCCAGCCCCAATAGCCACAGATTTTTCTAGGTGCAGACTTCCCCCAGTCCTCCAGCTCCCGCAGTGCATGCATTTCTCTGTTCTGCTGGGACCAGAGACCTCACCTTATCCCAGGTGAAATCTGACCTTTCCATGATGGAGTGTAGAGCTCCTCTGAATCTGCGTGTTTGCGCCAATTGGGGACTGCTGCTCTGGGGTTTGCAGCTGTTCACTGGGTGCCACAGTTGTAGATTTTTAGGTTTCTGATAACATCCACTTTCCCCTTCAAGATGGCGTGGTCTCCGCGTCCGAGCTGGTGGCTCCAGGAGGGAACCCAGCAGCAGTGAGGGCTGCCCAGTCAGGGGAGCCCTGTCTAGCAGTCCCCCACCTTTTCCTGGAGTATAGCTGTCCCTTAACTCTCCAACAGACACTCCCCGTGCGACCCTCAGCTGTTCTTTCTATCTGCTCCGGGACAAGGCTCGGGACATGTCTGTCTATTCCACCGCCAATTTTTTTCTCCACATTGAGTCTCTTAGGTTCGTGAAATTAGCTGAAGTGAAGAGATCTGACACTAAATGTCAGGATCGGCTTCCACGGGCACCGGCCTGCCCGTGGCTTGAGGAGCTCAGTAAAGCAGTGGCTGAGGACTGGGATCCTGAGTGTCGTGTGGGGTGTTTTGTTCCCGTTTGGGAAACAGGAGGGTATGTTTGTTGCTTGTTTGGGGTTTTGAGTAGTGTATTTTCAAGTGGTTTTTATGATAGAGGAGACAGGAAAGGTCTTTGATTTATGCATCAGATACTTTTGCCATCTGAGGAAATACTCATCAAAGTATTTTCAGTAAAGAAAGATGATGAAAGAGATTCTGTATTCCCCTCACACTGTCATTTTCATTACATGTAAATGAAGGGAGGGTCTCCAGGGACTCGTTTCCATGGCTCTCTCTCTCATCCAGCCTTCAACCGCCACCTCGTCCCTGAAGTCAGGTCACATACATGAAAGCATTCATTTTTGTCATGAAGTTGTTGATGAAGAATGTTCAATCTTAAGAAAAAAGATTGCTTAATAAATCCATTTTGTAAGCTATGCTAATTAAGATAATAGTATTTTTCTTCATCTAAACCAAGTTTTTATTCCTTTTCATAATATTGGGGGGTGGGAGAGACACAAAACCACCAAACAACATAAAGCCTGAATAAGAAAATTTTCATCAGAATTTTCTTCCATCAAAGCCAGAACTCTTTGGTATAATCAAGAATTACAGCGCTAGTTGGTTTGGCTCAGTGGATAGAGCGTTAGTCCATGGACTAAAGGGTCCCAGATTTGATTCTGGTCAAGGGCATGTACCTTGGTTACAGTTCCCCGGCCCTGATAGGGGTGCATGCAGGAGGCAATCAACCGATATGTTTATCTCACATCGATGTTTCTATCTCTCTCCCTTCCCTTCTAATCTCTTTAAAAATCAATGAAAAAATATCCTAGGGCAGTGGTCAACAAACTGGCTCCTGAGCCGCAGTTTGCCACTCTGTTGACTAATGAGTTTGCGACCATTGCCCTAGACTCTCGATTCCAATAATTACAGGCTGTTGTTGTTCCTTGTGATTAAGCCCCTATCCCAGTGGTCGGCAAACTCATTAGTCAACAGAGCGGCAAACCGTGGCTCACAAGCCGCAGTTTGCCGACCACTGTCCTAGGGTGAGGATAACAAAACAAAAAAAAAGAGAGAGAGAGAATGGATTGGATTGGGGGCACTGCTGAGTTCGGATGAGCTGATGGCAGCCTGCATTCAGGCAGTACAGAGATGTGAAGTGGGGATCCCAGGTGTATTTAGAAAGGATTTTTACAGGAATTGATGATGGACTTAGACCTGGGGATGAGAGAAAAAGAAGCATCAAGGATGCCCCCAGGCTCACATACCAGGATATCTGGTGATTTTAACTGTGACTGATAAGATACCTCTTATCACTTTGTCATTCAGTTATGATAAAAGCAGACATTTCTACCAAATGCTATTCACATTCCCAAGGTGATTCTGAAATGCATGTTAAAGAAATATCTAGTATTTGCTTGCTTGCTTATTATTGTCTTGATCTTGGCTTTGACTCATTTTAATTGCTAAAAGTCTCATGATTTTTTCATTTAAAAAAGATTGATTTTAACATACATTAAGAGGGATGTTTTCATATTGTTATTTTTGGAGGTTTTCTCCCAGAGGAGAGATCAGGGTTTAGGGCCATAAGCTCAATCAATAAAATTGTTAAAGTCAATGTATTAAGTAGTTACCTAGGCAGGTCTTCTACTTCTCCGGTTGCCAGCTGCTGCCTAATTCCCTGGTCCTGGTGTGAAGTGGAACATCATCTTGATGCGCAGGCTCGGGAGTCCCGGGGACAATAACGTGCCATTTATCTTGCACAATGCAGGCTGTTCTCCAGTCCTTTCATCTTGTTTACTTTCAAAGATTTTGAAATTGTATTTCAGACTTCCAGTTTTTTTGCCATCAATTCATATTCCGTTGAACATGTAATGTAATTTTCCCAATGTTTTTTAAAATTCTCACACGTAGAGAAGAGTTAGAAGTGAAATTCAATATGTATGTACCTTCTACCTTGGTTCTATGACTTATATTTTGCTCTGTCATATCTGCCATCTGTCCCTCAATTCATCCATTAGTCCTTCTTATTCTTTGATAGATTTCAAACTAAGTTGCAAACATCGGGACATTTTATTCTTTGGTATTTTAGCATGCATATTATTAACTAGAGTTTAATCGTTGTTTTTTGGGTTCTTTCCTGTTTTAGGTAAAAGTTATGTACAGTGAAATGCACAAATTTTAAGTATAGCATTCCTTGGATTTTGACAAATGTGTATACCTCTGTAATCAGACCCCGTAAGATATTAAACTTTAGCGTCCCAAAAGGTCCCAGTTCTTCCTGCCTCCACTCACCCTCACAGGTAACATCGTCCTGAGTTATTTAACCATGTATTAGTTTCGCCTGTACTAGAGCTTTATACAGTATCTACTCTCTCGTGTTTGGCTTTGTTCACTCATCATAGTGTTTTGGAATTTTTTTCTTTCTATTTTATTTTATATTGGTTTCAGGTGTACACTTAGTGGTTCGACAGTCATATACTTTTCATAGTGTTCATCAGTATTTCCAGTATCCCAACTGGCACCATACACAATTATCACAACATTATTGACTGTATTCCCTATGCTGTACATACATCCCCATGACTGTTGTGTAACTACCAACCTGTACTTCTTACTCCCTTCACCATGTCTTTCACCCCCACTCCCACACACCCTCCCCTCTGGCAACCATCTGCTCTCTCTGTGTCTGAGTCTGTTTTGATTTTATTTCTTCTGCTCATCGTCATCATGTTTTGAGTCATCCCCGTTGCATGTATCAGTAATTTTTCCCTTTTGTTGCTGAATGGTATTGCATTGCATCAATCTACCAGTTTATCTCTTGTTGATGGACTTCTGGGCTCCTTCCAGTTTGGGCTCCTTTGAACATTAGTAGAAAAGTGTTTTGTGAGCACATGCTTTTGTTTATCTCGGGTAAATCCTCAGGAGTGGACCTGAATACTGAGGAGTTTTGGGTCATAGGGTAAGTCTATGCTTAACTTTATAAGAAACTGCCAGACCTTTTTTCATAATTAATGTAGCACTTCATTGTCCCTCCAGTTGTTTCATGTCCTTGACAGACTTTCCTTTCAGTTTTAGACATTCTGATAGATGTGTAGAGAAAATATAAAGTTTAAATGATTATTCTCTTAAGAAGAAAGCAGTCAGATGGCCCTGAAGCGCACGCGAACCTGTAGGAACCTGTGGTAATTTAAGCTATGAATTTCCTTTCCAAAAACAAACTGGAAGCTTCTAAGGACTTGCTTTGAGGGCGGCACAGGCCAAGGGCAAGAGTGTTCAAATTTCAGAACTTCCCTCTATTACCAAAATTTTCAGTACTAAAAATTCCCAGCTATTACCATATGTGGAATATTCTACACTGCAGGAAAAAAAACACTGCACTCCAGAGACTGGCTGACATGGGGACATTGAATTCTGATTTGCTTTGCTTTAGAATTCAGGTAACAAAACCTACTGATAGCAGAGATTCAGACCTTCCCCAAACTTTGGAAACAAAAAGTATTGCAAACAGATGCCCTGCACTGACCCAGGGTTTATTGTCCTCAGACCCCAGTTTCACAAGTGTGGCCTGGGACTTACCTTCCGGGTCTCACTGCAGAGAGAGGAACCGGTTTTAGAGCTGGAGGAAGCTGGGTTTGAAATTGGGCCCTGCGCATACTAGGTGTGCGGCTCAGGCAAGTCCCTTCCTCTCTCAAAACCTGAGTTTCTCTCTCTGTCAGAGGAGGGATGATCCTCCCTCCCATGAGTGCTGTAATGGGAGGCTGGGGATGTAAAGCCACTAGCATGTGGCAGTCCTGTCAGAGGTAGCCTCTGTCTTCCTGCCACAGCCCTCAGGCCCACAGGGCACCCCAGGCTGCCCACCAGGAACACCAACGACAAAACCGCTCCTTCCCTGTTTCCTCAGTGAGCTTGACTGAGAATTACAGGGAAATAATTTTAGTGGAATTGTTAATGGCAAACAGCACCAGATGTTAGACCTTGGTCCTTGAGTTTTGGCTAAGGAAGGATTCAGAGCCAAGACTCAAATACAAGCAAAAGTTTAAGAAAGTCACAGAGGTAGAAGTGAGCCCTGGAAAAAGTGGGCTGGCTGGGCTGCATGGCCTCAGGGAGCAAGTTACAGAGGCAAAACAAGGGCTTTGGAACTTAAGAGGGAGAAAGCAAAGGCGCACACCTTGAGGGAAAACGGGAAGGGTAGGTGCAAGTGTGCTTTGAGCATGCCAGAGCGAACGCTGGGTCCTTCATCGTAAGGGGTTCATCTGTTTCCTAAACGTGGGATTTTAGGGGAGGTCTCGGGAGGATAAAGAATATTCATCAGCTTTCCGGGTGTCCTTTCAGGCCATGGTCTCCACCAGTTGGTGGGCACGGGGGCAGGGGTCATTAGTCAATGCAGCTGGTCTTGATGACAGCCAGATGGACCAGCTTCATCTGGTTTTGTTGCTTTTCTGAAACTGAGGCCAGGATGTTATTCCTAGTTTAACCTAACCTCTCTCTGAGGTCCACAGACCCCAGGCTTTGTTTCTAAGATTATTCGATGTGGGTCAGCACTTCATTGTCCTGAGGGCTTATTGCTTAAGGGAGTAGTCCTGCCAGGAAGTCTTGGGAGGCTCTTCTCTGGCCCTTGTTCCTCCTCTAAGGGCCTCCCACAAGACTAGCCACAGGCCAGGGAAGGGAAGTTCAGGGGAGGGTCCGAACTACATGACCAGTGACATGAAAGGTCATGGGGTCTAAACCACATGACCAAAGATATGCTAGGGGAGGAAAGGTCACCCTAGGGACGTGGTCCCACCCTACAGTACTTGCATTCCTAGTTTTGCCCATTGCTAGGCTTTCCAGCTGGGTTACCTTCTGACCTGGCCTATCATTCCTTATCTGCTCCTGTCTAACTGCCTACTGTATCAAAATCGTTCATGCCAAGTTGTAAATGATTTGTGGGTTTAGACCTCCAAGAAAAAAAAATTTAATTCTAAAAGAATTTTTTTGTTTAAATGAATATTTAGCTGTTAAAGGGGGTGTATATGGAAGAGATGTATAAATAACCTTCCTCAGGAAGCTTCAGTAAAAATCCCACACCGCTGGGGTATGACCGTGAAGGTCCTCAGGGGCTGCTCTCGCCAAGGGATCAGATTGAGTCCATGCAGTGGGGTCCTGGGCTGCCGATGCTGAGACAGCCACCAGACTGCTGCTAGGGAAGCAGTGAAGGTTGGGCGGCTAGGCCAGTGGTCGGCAAACTCATTAGTCAACAGAACCAAATATCAACAGGACAACGATTGAAATTTCTTTTGAGAGCCAAATTTTTTAAACTTAAACTTCTTCTAACGCCACTTCTTCAAAATAGACTCGCCCAGGCCATGGTATTTTGTGGAAGAGCCACACTCAAGGGGCCAAAGAGCAGCATGTGGCTCGCGAGCCGCAGTTTGCCGACCACGGGGCTAGGTGGTCGAGCAGTGTTTCTAGTCTCTGCTATCTTCAGGAGAGAGCCCATCAGTGGCAGATAAGCCAATTCAGGGGGTGATGGGGTTGGCATGAGTGCTGTGGGTTCAGCTCCGCAAGTGCCAAATGCAGACTCCTAAGCGGAGGAACACCAGAGCCTCCTCCACAGATGGACCTGGTGTCTCTCCTCTTCCCTCCACCCTGTTTCCTCTACTCTCATCCCCACCCCTCAGGGTTGGGGGACAGGGTTCATTTTCATCTCAAAGGCAGGGTTGGGGTGTGCATGCTGGACCTTGGACTTACTCTGTTTCCATCTGGACAGAACATAAAGCCCATGGTGACTTCCCGGAGCCCCCAGGGCAGTCAGTTGGCCTATGGGGGCCAATGAACTACATGAGAAGGTTTTTTTGTGTGTAATCTGGGGAGCCATGGGACTTTGTTTCTAACGGAGAGATATACTGTGATTCAGAGAGAAAAGATAAGTGTTTAAAGATCACTTGCTTTTGAACTACAGCTGATAAACAATTTGCAAGGCAAAAGTTGCATTCATTTGGTATAGATCAAAAAGTCACACTGCACTCAATAGCTTTGTAGCAAATGGTTTCTATCTGTAAAGGAAAAACAGAGCAGCTTTTCACAGAAGAAATAAAAAAAGGTCCCATAATTAGGGGATAAATGAGTCACAGCCCTTAGTCACATTAAGGCCAAGCTCTCACACAGGCGGTGATTATGTGAAATGGGCTGTGCAGGATAATTCATAGAAATCCCCTATCGTAACACTTCAATTTCTCATGATTATTTTTCCGTGGTTCAATCCAGCTGAGACATTTTACCTGTATGTGGCACATACAGGGGACCTCTGGCTTTGACGGTTGGCGTTGTTAAACCACCCTAATCATCCTTCCTAGACAGCCCTACACATGCACCTGTCTTGTTTTCCGAGTTAACTTACCCTGTTCATTAGTGGCTACAGATGTTAGCTGGTCTGAGCTACGGGCAGTGGATGGATTCAGCAGGAAAGCAGCTTGATTATCAGTGATAGAGCTAAATGTGCCCCAGTAACAGAGTCTCAGTTATAAGCACAAGAAATGCAGAACCCCAAAGAAAGCACATGTGTTCTTTCCTGTGTTGATTACTTCATCCGTCATAGGACACTGATTGAGCATTAGCACAAAACCACCAGCACAGGAACATTTGATAATGAGAAAGAACAAGGTGCTGAACTGCATCTAAAGTTCAGCTCTCATTGTGATGAAACATTTGCAAATTGATCCTGCCTGTAACTTGAAGAGCTTTCTAGGAAGGCTTTTAGAAGTCCTAGGCTTACATTGGTATTATTTTTATATTACAGAAAGTTATATAATAAGCGTGAATTACAAACAGGTTATACATTAGCCTTATAAAAATCCTACCGTTTTGCTCTAGCTTTTTCTCTTTCTGCGTTTCTGCAGACTGTCAGAATGAGAAGAGCTTTATGGTGGGTCAGAGGTCCTGCTCAGGAAGTGTGTGCTCTGGGCCTCTCCTGCTCTGGGCTCAGCGTCCCGTGAGCGTCTGGGCATAACAGCATGTGTAACAGTATTGCTTGGTGCAGAGCTGGCATCTGTTCATGTTATCTGTGCAACTTTTCGCTCTCTTGAAGTCTTCAGAGTTTTGTAATGAAATTGTCTGGCTGGAAATATAGCTCATGCTGTATTTTAAATCTCTTTCTCTTGTTTTATTTACCAAACTTTGAAACAACTTCAGATTCACAAGATTCATCGAGATTCAGGAGACAATTCTCAGACAGGTGAGAATACTTCAATTTCGCTCTTTTTACACCCAGGCAGCATGTGTGGGGTCAAATCTGAAACATACTCTGAATTGCTCAAGCTATCAGAAGGTTGCAAAGCCAGAACTGAAAGCAGAATGCCTGGAAGTTTTTTGAATATTCATTCATGGCAACCCTTTCTACCCAATGCCACCCCTTCCTGGTTTTCTTTTGCTGGCTAGAGACCGTCATGCAGATAAATCTAAAATGGGAGAGTGGCCCGGAAGTCCAGGGAAGCGCTCTGTTGTCACACTATCGCCAGTCCTCCCTTGCTTAGCAGCATCAGTGGCTGTACAGTTAGAACATGGATGGGCCCTGGCCTGGGGTCAGGAGCCCTGCCCACCAGCTCAGCTTCCCATTTCCTCACCTCATAACTTGGGCAAGGCTCTGACTACCTGACCTTGGTTTCCTCAGCTATAAAATGATGACTTTTACATTTGAAAGGTCTGGAATTCTCCGATTAGAGGGAAAAATGTGTCTACTACCAAAGATTTAAAATTCTTGTTCTTGCACACCTTCTCTCCCGTTAGTGGCTTCCCAGCCACTAACGCATCAAGTCAGGCTCTGGGCTGTTGTTGAGTCCCTCTCTTTGATTCCAGGGTGGACCATATTTTAGCCTACTCAGGAAGACTTCATGTGATCTTCCTGATCTTTGGTTTCTTTATTTGTAAAGTGAATTAACAGTGTTCATCTTGTTGTTATGAGGATTGAGGGAAAAAATGTACATTACATCTATCAGTGCCTGGTATTTAACTACTTAGCATCCTTCTCCCCTCCCCTACCTTTCCCTTTTCTTTCTCGGCTCTTCTCTCTCAGATATTTTAGTTTATTCCTTCTAACACTTATAGCAAGAGTATTATTTTATCTCACGTAAGGGCTTTTGGATGCCAAAATTTGTTACAAGCATTCTCATATCCTTTGCAGTGCCCAGGATTGCCTTGCACATAGTAGACACTCAATACTCACAAAACATTAATTTAAACCATCCCATCTTGAAAAGCATGGGCTCTCCCATTTATTAACTCTTTGACCTTGAGCTACCTAAACAATCTTTCCAAGTTTAAATTTCCTCATCAGTAAAATGGGGATTGTACTATGTAGCTTTAAGAATTGTTGCAAGACCATATAAGATGTGTCTATAAATATTAAATATTTAATAATAAACATTAAAGTAAATATAAAATATTAAAGCACCAGCTCTGGTGCGCAATAGGTACTCAGTACATGATAGCGATTTTTAAAATTGGTGATACTGTATCTCTTTTGCCATTGAGTACAGCTATCTAAAAGTCCTTTATCCTTTTTTCTGTTTTTGAAATTCATTCCACAAGTATCTGTTGAGAGAATGAATACCAAATTCTTGTATCTAATGGCCTATACTAAAGAATAATTTCTCAAAACTTTAAATTTCTGTTGCTATAATTTCTCTTACTTTTAGCTGACATAAAATCAGGAATAAGCATTATCCATCTTTGAATAATTTCTGATAAATGATTTAGGATTCAACAAGGCAACCTGGGCCAATAGCTATGAAACTAACCTCCTACTTTAGATTTAGAAACTACATTTTGAGGAATTCCTGTGCTCTTTAATCTTGAATTTAATCTTACATCTTTACTAAGTTCAATTTAATTATTATCTGCTACACAAAATTTAGGGATGTATATGATTAGTAAGTCCCTGAATAGGCTAAAAATGAATGTCTTGCTAGTGATCAGTTAGTTTCTGAGGGTTCGAAAGATGCCATATGATTTTAATAGTATTATTTAGAATGCCACCACCTACAGTTGTCTTTATAAAGAAATACTGAAACTCATATTCAAGGCTAGAAAAATTAAGGCAGAATCTGGAAGACAAATATAGGCAAAGGGATAGTAAATGTTTTATGTTAGATCATTAAAGGCAATGGTGTGCAGATTAATTTTATAATATTCTGCCTTTCACTTCATGCTGTAAAAAATATAATTCAGGTTTAGTTACTGATTTAACCATTTTTTAGTTAAATCAGATTTCTTAGGACACTAAAGAAAATGGTTAAAAAGGTGATCTAGAAAAATGTCTAAGGCATATTATGGCGTGAAAACAGCAAGTATGAGAACAGCGTTATAACATGACCCGTGTGTGCCTAAGAAGGTGTATGTGCAAGTGCACAGATGAATAATAGCCAGCAGGAACAAATACTTTGCGGACACTGCCCCAAGTGCTGTCATGAATTAGCTTGTTTACAACAGCCTGTGAATGAGATGCTGTCACTGTTCTCGCTATACAGATGGGGACACCAGAGGGACACCCCCAGGCTTACACAGCTACTGGTTGGATAGTGGGAACTTGAATTCTGCCAGCTTGGCTCTGGAGCTGGTCTTTGAACTACTACACTTTCTTACACCTCTCTCTCTCTTCTGTGCCACTAGACAGTTCTTTAAAAAAGCGTTACTTCTTCGTTTTTTCTCTCTTGAAATATCATTTATTGGGTCTGAGAAATGCTGGAAGCTGCATGTCTGACTCCCGTCTCAGCGCAGTGGAGCAGGTCTGTTAGAGTTGAGTTTCTCTCCTTGCTCATGCGCGGTCCCCACCAGAAGCATACACCTTGACAATGCATGTTTCTGCAGCCATCTCTGCAGCCCTGACATTTTTATTCCCAGTCCTCACTGCTGGCATGGCACGGTTGTCTTAGATCTTGCAGTAATGGAACAGCACATTTGGAGTGTTAAATTCAAAGTCTGTAAAGACTTATGCAGAATTTTAAGTGCTTCCCACCTCACCCCCCTTTCAGAAAATGGGGACAAAAGTGAGAGTTTAGCTTTTGCAAATTGTTGGACTATAAAACTTCTTTTTCTTCTCTTCCTTCCTGGGATTGGCAGTTTGTATCACTTGATGAAAACACATCCTTAGAAGAACATAGAAGACCATCTATTCTAGAGGCTCAACTTCTCAGAAAAAAAAAAAAAAAGGCTTACAATTGGTCCAAATTAGTTTCCCAAGTAAAATCAACTCTCTGTGGATTTCACTAGTATTTATTTCCTCAAATATAATAAGAACCTTCCCTATCCAGTTAGTTAAGTGTATTGGTACTTCGTATCAGAATGAGCCCCCAAAATTCCCCCTAAGTTTTAAAGTTTACTTTAAAAGAGTTGTTCGTGGGATAGAAGAACCCTTGATCATGAGCCCGTTTCCACGGTGTAATGTGGTGCACAAGGACAGGCATTGTTCTACAATGAATATGGTGGAAAATTCTGTGTGTGGTGAAAATTTGAAGAGAAAATGGTTTCCTCTTTCTTAAAAATATTTTATAGTGCTTAAGAAGTGACCTTGATTTTCTTTGGAGAATGACGGGGAAAGGTGTCCAAACTTCACCTGTGAATAAGCTGGTAACTAACCACTCCCCTTACTCATCTGAAATCCTTAGAGTCTCATTCATTCAGATACAAGAGCAGGAGGAGGGAGTCCATTGATGTGAAATCAATATCGTCTCGAGGCAGTGACGGTAAGAAGTTTTTCAGAATTTCTTGACCTTTTTAAAGCATAGAAAATGACAGAAGAATATATAAAAGAATTCTTCAGCATATAAACAAACCCCAAGGAATAGAAAGTAGCAAAACTGCTTCTTCCCCCATAGGCAGTAGACTTTTTAGGCCTTTTAATTATCTTTTACTTTTTACAGTGTTTGTCTTCTCTTTGAAATGACTCGGTGCTTGATCCTTGATGGCTTCAGTTGTGCGGGACCGTAACCGCCAGAGCAGCTCAGTTTCAGTGGCTGGGTCAGGTGCGGGTGCTAGTGGCAGAGAGGGGACCAGAATCTTGGCTTCCCAACTCCACTGCAAACCCAGTTTTCAGTGTACCTATTATACACCCTTACTGTCCATTAATAAACTGTCCCAGATAAACTGAGACAGAATTTAGCAAAATACTTTTTTAGTTCAGTCAGGCCTAATTAATTCATTGGATTTGCAGGTGGATGGGAAAGTCAAAGATGAGATGTAATCCTATGTGCCTGAGAAGATAGAAGTAATATCTACAGAAACAAAAAAGTCTCCATGTATGGCTAGGAGGGGATTGAGGAGAAGATAAGTTTTATTTTTAGTGGAAATGCCTAAGAAGCTAAAATGCAAGACTTCTACTCAGGGATAGAGGCATGGATTTGGGAGTCCTAGAGAGGACAGATGAAGAGCCATGAGCAGAGGACCATCTCTAAGGTGTGTGCATGTGTGGGTGCGCAAACAGCAAAACAGAAGAACCGAGTCCAAGGCTTGAAAGTATACCCTCAGTAAGAGGGAGGCAAGAGAAATAGAGCCAATGCAGAGAACAGGAGAGCTGGGAGCGAACCATATGAATACATTGTCACGTGAACCAAGAATAAGAAGGTAGCAGAAGAAAGGAGATGGCTAGCAGTATAAGTGCCACAGAGATCAGAGAGCTTAAGAGCTGAGAACACGCATTCAGTTAGTGTTTATTTGGCAAATGAGGACAAATTCCAGAAGTATGAGGAGGGGATGTGAGTGACAGATAGAAGGGAGAGAAGTGGGGTGGTCATTTAAGGGGGTAAATGGAAAGGCAGGTGAAGGACTTTAGTTCTTCAGGTCACAATGGGAAAGCGGAGTCTGAGGGAAGTGGCTGAACTAGAATTAAAGATGAGATGGATAACTCAGAGAAAGATGGATACATCACAGGGCATGAAAGGGATTAGGGCCAAGAATGTAAGGAATGTGGACCAAAATATTTTCAGACGGATTGAGGATACAGATATACAACATTGTAGGTGGGAAGGATAATGAAGGAATTTCAACTAGATGAGCTCAGTTTTCTTAGTAGGGTTTGAGTTGCAATTGTCTTCTCTACAGAGCGTTGGAGTGGAGGTTGCAGAGTATGCAGTGTGGCTGCTCTGGCAGCAGAGAGGACCACAGAGGGACTGAGCAGCAGGCTGCCCTGTTGGTATTGGCTAGCTTAGGTGATCCCAGGTGTAACATACAGATTCTGTCTCTCAGAGGAGTGGTAGGAAAGTGAGAACAGTGCTTTTAAAGTAAAGCTTCTACCTTTTGAATTTTGAACCACATGTAAGCATTACCTATTCAAAAAAATAAAATATTTTAAAATGAAAGTTTCTACTGATTAGAGCTAGTACCACCAGGGGTTCTGGGTATTAAGAATCTAAAGGCTCAGAGATGTGCAGTGCCTAATTCATACTGAAGGGGCTCACTCTCTCCCCCATCACTTGCCTTTCCATTTACGCCCCAAACCTGGACCATGTCTCCCCTCCCACACTGTACAGTTACCAGTTACATGCCAGTGGCTAAGGACTGAAAGTGATGGAACTGCCCAAGATGGGCTTTGGTGACTTATGGGGAAGTGAGTCCTGTGGGATCATTTCGCTCTTGGGATGGGGTCCAGATCCCATCAACCTTTTTTTAATTCTCTAAAATTCCCCTTGTGGGCTGGGACTCATAAGGCCTTCCTGCCACCAGAGTTCCAGGCCAGACCATCCTTTCCAAGTAGTGGCCAAGCTCTTACCCTTTCAGGATTAAGAGATGGATGAATTCATTGCTTTGTGGGGGACAGTAGTCCTTTGAGAGCCAGGCCCCCAGTTCAGGATGGGCTTCTTCGCTGCACTCAGCCAAGCTGAGAGCCAACACCAGACACAACTTTCTTGGCTTCTTCCCAGCGCCAAGCCTGCAGAACCGTCGCTATCCATCCATGGCAAGGATCCATTCCATGACCATCGAGGCCCCCATCACAAAGGTGAGTGGTAGGTGCTACCTCTACAGTCCACGTTACCCAGCACTGGGCTGTTTTGGAGATAAAATGAATGACATACCACGATATCATAGAGTTTATAGTCTAGTAGAGAAAATAGATATTAAAGAAACACAATAAATAAATATAGTTATAAATTACAAAAAATTGCTGTAAAGGAAAACAGTTTATGAGAGGAAATTAGATTAGGGCCCTATTTTGGGCGGTGAGAGGGGTGATCAGGAAGGGTCTGTCTGTAGAGGAAGTAATGTTTGACGTGAGATCCCAGGCATGCAAAGACATAGGAGATGAGAGGGGAGAAGAGGATTTGAGGCAGCAGACACAGCAAGGGATGAAGCCTGGGGTGAGCAGAACAGTGGAGGACCTGAAGGAAAGTCAAGTGGCTGGAGCTGGAGAGCAGGGGGAGGAGATGGTGATGTGGAGCTTGGCAGGGCTCAGTTCATTCTGGCCAGTTGGGCCATAAGGAGTTTATATTTTCATTTTGGTGCAGTGAAAATCACTGAAGAGTTTAAAACAGGGAGTGACATGATCAGATACGCAGAGAATGGATTGGAAATGACAAGAGTGGAAAAGAGGCCAGTTAGGCAGCTTTTCCAGAATTTCAGGCAAGAAATGGTATTAGCTGTACTAGGATTATAACAGATCAGGGAATATTTAGGGGTAGAATCAGTTTGACTTGGTGATTAATTATATTGTCAGGGTGGGGAAATTAAGGGGGGTGATATGGAAACCAAGGCCTCTCAGACTTTTACTTTGAGCACAGGATGGACAAGAGTGGTTTTCTACTGCAGCGTGGAAGCCAGAGAATGGAGCAAAGCTCTGTGTCTTTCTTCTTCTTTTTGTTTGTTTGTTTACTTGCTTGCTTTGTGGAGAGGAGATTGAGTTTGGATTTGGACATGTAAGATACTCCCATGGATATGTCAGGTAGGCAATTGAATACACAGGTCTGAAGGTCAAAAAGAGTTCAGAGCTGAGATATAAATTTGAGAGCCCTTGGCATACGGATGATGTGTCCAAAATCATGGAAATGAGAGCTCATCTCTGGAGGCCTGTAGAGTGAGAAAGGCCCAGCATCAACTCCTGAGGAACTCCACCCTGTAAGGGAGCTGGAGGAGAATGGCCAGCAAAGGAGCCTGGAGAAATGTAGTCAGTGAGGTGGGAGAGACACCAAAGGGGTGGGTGAGCAGCATTCCTCAATTAGAAGGGAGTGGTGGCCTGGAGGCACCAGTCACTCAAGACAATGTGTCATCATCTGATTTCTTTTGGATTCCAGGTATATGGGAAGTAGAATCCTAATGACCTCAAATTTTTTCTTTCTTTACTTCTTAGGTTATAAATATAATTAATGCAGCCCAAGAAAACAGCCCTGTTACAGTAGCAGAAGCCTTGGACAGAGTTTTAGAAATTTTACGGACCACAGAACTGTACTCCCCTCAGCTGGGCACCAAAGACGAAGATCCTCACACCAGTGATCTCGTTGGGGGCCTGATGACTGTGAGTGATGAGGATAAGCCAGAGTTTAATGTGCTCCAGACTACATGCAGCATGTACTGTTACCTACACTTGCAGAGTACTTATACCTGTTGTATGGACAAACCAGAAAGCATCTGCATCAAAATTTCTGTGGGTGGCATTAGTCCAGGAATCTTGCATTTATCTTTCTATAGGAGCTTTGCAAAGCTGACTGACCATAGCATGGGAGACAGTCCTTCAGAATTCCTGTTACACAAAGGTGATCCTAGGCAGTTGGTTGATATGCATGGCCCTTGTCTTTCTTCCCTTGACCTGGCACAGTATTCAGTTGAGGTTATGGCCAGTCTCCTTGGATCTCAGGCTCTTTATCTATGTAAATGAAAGGGTTTGTACTTAGACTACAGCACTATTTTCCAAAATCTTAGCTGTAGAACCCTTTCTTTCAATAAAAGCTTCTGTAGAAGTCCCCTCTGTAATCGGATAAAGCAGAGGGAGCTGCTCTGGCTTGGTGGGGAGGGGAGGAGCGTCCCTGCCAGCACACCACCACCATAGTAGCTGATTTCAAAAGACTCATCCTGTTTTGCTGTGATCTATTTGGCCATAATCATCATCTATCAGCAAGTCAAGAAAATTCAGAATTATTTATCTGTTCTCCTTATCAGAGGTGGGAGAGTCCTTTGGGAGAAAAACAAAGTCCAAGAGTCATCTATGAGTTTTATTTTAAAGGCTGGCATTTAGCCCTACCCCCAATACTGAGCGTTGACTAGCTTTCTGACCCCTTCTCCTTGTTCCAACTAAAAATCTCTGATGAGCCTGCAATCTGAGCAATCTCCTAATTACTACTTCCCTGCCCCAGGGCTGGCCTTTGTTGCCCCTCCCAGAGCAGTGCAGACTCCGGTTAGAGAGGGCAGCCAGGGTCTTTCAGGAGGACGGCCCCTGCAGCACGGCAGCCTAAGGATTCCCCGTGCCGCCCTACCATCTTAGTTAGGGTTCCTCTCCAGGTAATGCTGTGAGGATTCCAGTACAGGATTCCACCTCTTTTTATGAAGCATTAGGGAAGATGAGAAAGAAAGGCTAAGAAGAAACAGAGGAGTCCTCTGTGATACCTGTCTTAGAGGAGGGGCCATTGTAACTTTTATTCATTTGTAAAAAATTAAGCTCTTGGCCTAAAGATCCAAGGTGTGACTTCAGAGGAGCCCTTCATTGACACTTTAAACCTTAGCACGTGCTTTCTAGGGATGACAAACAATTATAAATTATACAAACAAATACAAAAGCTAAAAAAGTAGGTACTCGGGTAGAAGATGAATGGTAGGAAACTGAGATGCAAGAACATCTGGGACTAGTTCAAGTCCAGGAGCTTAGTAAAGGTCGAACATTGGAATCCTGCCCACTCCCTATGCTGTCCCTCCAAAGATCTCAATCCAGACACTTTTCTTTTAAAAGTTAGGAACAATGCTCATGTTGCTAAATAGAAAATGCAGTTGGAAAAAATCAATTCAGATATTAGTCAAAAATTAGCTCAAGCTTTTTAAGGCTTTACACTAAGGAATTCCCAAATGTGGCCTATGGCTTTGGCTCCCTAATGAGTAAATCAAATAACATAGTTCCTATGAGAGTAAGGAGGGTCCCTTCAAAATCACATGCATCCAAACCAAAGCAAGTTCACTTCCGTGATTTCACAAATGTGGCTTCAAAATTCCAGAAGAGAAAGATGGCATGAGAATAGAGCCAACTCACAGCCCAGATGTGAGACAGAATTCAGTCATTTCCATTTCTCAATTCTCCACCTCCTGAGGCTAAGAGCCATGGAAGGGAGAATATCGTGTGTCTTGCTATTTTTCTGATTTAGTTTTGCTTTTCAACTTGGGAGTTCCAGATTGACTGGATTACTCATTATTCAAATCTCTTTGGCTAATAAAAGAAACGAGAAAATAATGCCGGCATATACAACATGCTTCTAATAGCATCTTTCTTTATTCCAGGATGGCCTGAGAAGGTTGTCAGGAAACGAGTATGTGTTCACTAAGAGTAAGTTGTCATAGAACCACTTGTTGTCTCTAGCCTGTGCAGTCCCCAGTATTGATTTGGTGCGGGGAGGACCTTGGTGTTACTTCCTGTTGGTCTCATTGCAGTTTAAGCATTTCTATGGTCTACGTTTGAAACCAGGTTTCATAATTGAAATTACTTATCTGAACACTGTCAGAATAAGGATTGCAATTTTCTATACATTTAAACAGACTGTTAAACGGAATTATTTTTCTATTTGGGGGCCTTCGAATTCAGTAATGTAAGAGAAGAGCCCTGAAGTGAACATCTTTCTACCCGTAGAGTTCAAGACTTTCTCTTTATAGTAGCAGATGAAGATAACAGATGCTCAAGGGCACCCGGGACTCCACAATTAACCCTCTCCCCCCCCCCTCGCCGCCCCATCTGTTTGCTCAGATGTGCACCAGAGTCACAGTCACCTTGCAATGCCAATAACCATCAATGATGTCCCCCCGTGTATCGCTCAGTTACTTGATAATGAGGAAAGTTGGGAGTTCAACATCTTTGAGTTGGAAGCTGTTACACACAAAAGGTATGTAGCTTCTCTGGCTGCTGGCAGAGAGGACTGATGGCCAAGCTCAAGACTCCACATTGGAAACTTTGAGGGACACGAGCCCTTGCAGAGTCTGTTCCTTTCATGCTGTGCTGGAGGAGTTTCACAGAGCAGAGACTATGGCCCCTGAGTGAGCTCCTTTATGGTGAGAGAGTATTAGTGGGTAAGGTGTGGGATCAGCCTGGTGATGATTCAGGATGAGGAAATGCTGAGTCCTTTTCACATCTACGCAGGTCATTCCTTTGTGCTAATGAGGCAAGAGCTCCAAGTATTCTCAGCCCCAGACTTGTTGAAGCCCCATCTTACAAAATGAGTTTGAGTGTACTGGAAACTTCTTTTTATTCATCCTATAGGCAGGACAAAGGTTAGATGACTCAAAGTCCTCTTCTGTAGTAGGAGGCTATTTCTTCCAGGGCTGTTAGTCTAGTAGGATGTGAATGCCTCACACCTATAAATAAATATGATAGAACTTCGCTGAGACCACACAAGCCATTCCTCTTGTCCTCGGGCTCAATAACTGCCTCAGGGGACATAAAGGAAGTACAGAGCTGATGTGGAAGTGGAGATGGGAAGAAACTACCAGGGACCTTTCTTGGCTGTCAGAACCACTGAAGAGCATATGACTTAGAGATAATCTGGAAGTCATTCAGATTGACCACCGTTGAGGCACTTAGTTGCAAGAAGTGGCCAGTGAGGAGGAGATGTTCTAACGGGGGAGGAGATGTTTTTACGCCCTGATGCATGTGGAATAAGCATCAGAAGAAAATGCCTCCATTCCTCAGTGTCATCAATGCAAGCAGTTTCTGGGCCAGTGAATACAATGAATCAGTGTTTGTCTTCCTGTTTTCCAGGCCATTGGTTTACCTGGGCTTAAAGGTCTTTTCCCGGTTTGGAGTATGTGAATTTTTACGCTGTTCTGAAACGACTCTTCGGGCCTGGCTCCAAGTGATTGAAGCCAACTACCACTCTTCCAATGCTTACCACAACTCCACCCATGCCGCGGATGTCCTGCACGCCACCGCCTTCTTCCTGGGAAAGGAGAGAGTGAAGGTAGAACTTTAATATCATGATCTAGTTTTCTGCCTAGACAAATTTTTTTTCTTTTACTACAAAATTGATCATTTGGTGTTGTAAAGACATAGCCTTTTCTCATAGCCCTCCCCTCCCCCAAATGCCTAAAATAACTACTATGCCACTATTGAGTCCTCTACAGGCCTAGCTGATCTATGAACCCATTCTCCAAGTGTTTACTTTGTGATACTTACTTAGAGGACAAAATTTAATTATTATAGCAAATGGTTACTAGGTCTGGTGGTTAAGTTTTAGGATCAGAATTTGGCCATTGGTAAATTATAATCCAGACAATAATGAGCTCTTTCAGCACTGCACATTTGCATACATAGGTGTTTATTGTGTAGGAATGAATATGTATATCTTATATTAATAACTGTGTGTAATTCTGACAGAGTTCCATGTCCCCTTGTCTTACTTAGAAGCCAATACTGTCATGTACAGGCGCTGATGTGTAGGGTAGCCCTATGTATACCATGTACAGCTGGCAAGAGATCCCCATCTTCCCTCCTTCCATTGGCACAATGAAGCTTATAATTCCTTTGCTACAATCAAAACTGAAGCTTAGACTGTAGATACCCCTGGTAGAAGTATCAATCTGCAAATGCCTGACATTATATATAGATATATATATAAGCTCAAAGGCCTGGTACTTAAGGAGAAGCATAGTAGTGAGATAGGTAGAGGGAACAGGAATGGCACCAAAATGGGGAGATGGGTATTTTCTTCTGTTTTGCCAAATCCTGGTATTCACTTTCATCAGCCCGAACGTAAAGAATGTATTCCAAGAATGAAGCTTTTGTCTCCTACTTTAGAAAAACGTGTGATCAGAGGTGAAATGGGCCTATGTTTTCATAGCACCTTTGAGGAGCTAAGATACCTCCAGATCCCCACTCCAGGTTCTCGTTCTCAGTTTTACACTGCATGGATACTGTACAGCTGAGGTCCCTACTGCCAACTGAGGACAGGGCCTAAGGCATAACTCCAAAACCAAGTAGTCTATAGCTACTGCAGTCTTGAGTTAAAGATGAACCTCACTTAAGCAGAACCACTCTAGAAAAGTACAGATTAAATGCTTGATAAATTAGGGAATGCTTAGTCACTTTATTATCTCCCCTAAAATAAGGATTTTTATTTACATTGAGAGTTCTACTAATGCATTCAGACTCCAGTTGAATTTCTCAAATTGCAATAGAAACAAGTCTAAGACTAGTAATACTCTCACAATTCAAAAGACATTTTCTAATTCTGTCACCCCTGCCAGAGAATCAGAATTTAGGAACCTTGGAGAATTGGACTGGAAGGGGCTCTTGAGTGCAGAGGCTGAGCCAGCAGCCCACTGGTTAGTCCATGTGAGGGGCTTCGAGTGAGATTTATCCCTGAGGCCTCTTCCACCAGACCTGCTGCCACTGATGAAGAGTCAGGAAAAAATGTTTTTTTACCAAATTCCCACGTCATCTGTTACCCCTAATTTCTTTATACATTAAAGCTAAAATTCTTAATGTCATTGTGACATAGCTCCACATCCTCAGCCCCGCCATAGATATGCCCTTCAGTTTGTGATGGACCCTGTCTGCTCCCCACTTACCAGTTCCCTGGAACACTGCAGTGGGAGTCAGGATAACCATGACCCTTTTGGTCTTCTCCTATGTGAGTGAATAACTCCAGATAAGGAGCTGTTCAGAGGCCGATCTGGAAGGGAGGCCAGTCTGGCCAATCTGCCTGAGTTTGATCCAGATCAGCTCCTGCTAGTCAGAGGGGTAAAATATGCAGAAATGTCTGTGCCTCCCTGAGTTTGGTGGGGGAAGTCCTCCTGCAGACAATCCTTCTCCCCTGGAAGGACCTTGCTTCTCCCACATGCTCGTGAACAGGCCCAGATTTCCTTCCCTGTCTCCCCCATTTCTTATCAGACATTGCACGATTAGACAGTGCCCACCAATACTGCAGGGCATGGCTCCTACTGGTACCTTTGTAAAAGTACCAGGTCTAGGTCAGCGTAAGCTGGAAGGAAAGGCATGTCTCATCGGATGCTTTTTGTGTTGTCTACTCCAGTTCCATGAATCTGTTTCATTGAAGAATTTTAAGATTGGCCCTAGATTCTAAGCAAGATTGAATCTACTCCAGGAGCACTAGCTGAAGACCCATGGGTCCCACTGCACAGGTGGAATCAGTAAGAGTGGAACCCATGCGGGGGCAGCTCTGGGTCATGCCTGCACCTGCATGTGACCATGGCCTTTCCTGACCAGCAGCAAAATGGGGCCATGTTTGCTTACTCTGAGCGTTCCAGAATCAATCTCTGAGAAGAGCTGAACAGAGTAGCGTGGACTGCTATCCCTGCTCATGAAACCTGCTTGTGTAGACTGGGGCCAAGCCAGTATTGCCCACTAGCTCCAGATCAGGATTGGAAATGGAAATGGCTCCCTTCCAGTAGGGAGAGCTTCAAGAAAGCTTTCAGGTCTGAGCTTCAGACCCATTATTCCTGACCTGTATTAGAGTAGTTTTTCCTCCCAGAGCCTATGAGAGCAACTTGGGAATAGGCAAATATGCCCACCCCTCCAGCCTCATCTTGGGGATCGCTTCCCCTCATTCACTACCCTTCAATGATGCTCTTTGTTTCACCTCAGGAGCATCATGTAGGCTGTTGTTTCTGCCTGGCAGGCTAGCTCCCTTGACACTTCTGCCCAGGTAATTCCTGCTTATCCTTCAGGTTTCAGCATAAAAGTCACTTCCTTCAAGAAGCCATCCCTGCCCACCTGCTGGACATGTGTTATCCAATACGGCAGCCATTAGCTACATGTGGCTATTTACATTTAATTAAAAATGAAATAAAATGAACAATTTAGTTCAGTTACACTGTCACATTTCAAGTGTCCAGTAGCTACATGTGACTAGGGGTTACTGTACTGGGCAGTGCAGACATAAACATTCCCATCACCACAGAAAGCCAAATGGACAGCGCTGCCCTAAACTAGACCAGGCCTCATGGTTACACTCTCAAAGCATCTAACTCCCTTCTTAGCACATCTCATAGTCAGTTACTTTTATTGGTGTGGGTTTTTTTGTTTGTTTTATTTTTGTTTTACTAATTTGTGTCTTCCCCAATAAATTAACTCCATTAGTGCAGAGACAATCACTGTAGCTCCAGCCCTCTGCATGGCAGCTGGGCACCCGGTCAGCATCCAATAAGTGATTATCAAATGAATGAATTCATAAAGGACAGTGTCTTATATAACAGTGGCCCATTTGATAACTCCCTCCTAAAACTGTGAACTGAGAAAGCATTTGTATCCCCTGATCTCTGTTTCGTGTTCTTTTATGAGAGCTTTAGAAAGAGGGCTACCCTTTTTGCCTTTACCACCTGCCAGCCCAGAGCTGTATTTTGTCCTTAATAGCAAGAGCCCCTTTCACCTCAGTTTTCCTGGGAAAATTCTGCTCACTCTTGATCCTCTTGTACTGCTTGGTTCTAATCCTTTTACCTTTGTGTGTAGAGCTATGTTATATCTGTGCCATTTACTGACACACTCTCTCTTTTCAGAAGTATGCAAATAAAATGAGTAATATCTGTGGTTATAGGCCACTTTCTGCTCTGCCACTCCTGGGAGAGAATCATGGCAATACCACATGGCAGGCATTGAAAAGGCCTGTTTGCCTTCTTCCTACGAAGAACGGGAGTGAATGGATTCGGGGGGGGGGGGGGGGAGGGGGGAATTAGGTATCCATTTTATCCCTCCAGATAATTCACAGCACTGCAAGGTGATGCAATGTGTGGTAGACAGCTTCTCAGCTTCGAGGAAGTCAGAGAAGGCTCAGTGGACTGGGGAGAACATTCTTCTAATCTCAACTCCCCAAGTCTACTCCACCTGAGAGACAAGAATGAGTAAAAGTCTCCTACATCCAGTGGGTAATGCTCAACCTTGCCTCCCCTCACCCCAGGGAAGCCTGGACCAGCTGGATGAGGTGGCAGCGCTGATTGCTGCCACAGTCCATGATGTGGACCACCCAGGAAGAACCAACTCTTTCCTCTGCAATGCAGGCAGTGAACTTGCTGTGCTCTACAATGACACGGCCGTCTTGGAGAGTCACCACACGGCCCTGGCCTTCCAGCTGACAGTCAAGGACAGCAAATGCAACATTTTCAAGAACATTGACAGGTAGGTTGTACTTGTGCTCCTGTGCTCAGGTTTGTGAAGTGTAAGTAGGATACTCAGTTTTCCGTAACTTCTCCAAGTACTTAGCTTCCTCTTAGGGGAAGGAGATGGGGAAGTAAGAATACTTTGTACCATTGTGTCAGATAGTAAAATAATAACCTTGCCCTTATAAACTTAATTGTACTTTTCAGGCTGCTTTCATTGTTTTAAATCTCATTTGGTCTTCAATGAGTTCATGAAAATGTTTTATACACAGCAACTCTGTGAATATTGACTACAGTACCAGTAACTATAATAGATATTTTTACCCTTGCAGGAGGACATCTGTGTTTTGTGTAACTCAAGGAAAATGTATCCTTCCCTGTCTTTCTCCAGCTCAATTTTTGGCCACTAAAAATCCTAACTCACGAGGAGACAGTATCTACAGGTCCCAGCAGGGCTGCTGGAGCCCAAGCACTGGACAGGTTGCCCCTAATTGTTGTCCTCTCTTCTGGGGAGAGTTGGCCAAGTGTGAACAGATAGGAGCAATTCCTCCTGCCTGCCACAACCCTGCAGTCAGGTTCTCTTTGTTTCCCACAGAACACCAGCCAGACTGGGGAGCAGGCTCCTGGAAGAGGGCAGTGTACAGAGAGCACAGAGCTCACCTAGGCCTCAAGCCCACTCATCAGTCTCAAGGGTGTTTTTAAAACTTTCACAGAAAGAATTCTTTCCAATAACCAATTTTATTCAGCTGCAAGAAGATGAAAGGAACTAGACAGTAATTTGGGGCAGGATTGCTATTCCGTCCATTACAACTTCTAATTATAATTCAGAGGATTACTTATTAATGAGAAAACCTTCTTATAATGCCATCACAGAAAGAAATAATTCAGTCTTGCAGGGCATTTGGTCCTGTCCAAAACATTCATGGTGATATGTGATCCACACCAAAAGGTCCTTGAAACTTGGTCCTATCCAAAATGTGAATAGTTAATATAGATCCTGCTGTCCAGTAATATTCAAATTCCAAACCATCTACCTAACCCTATGGGTCATGACTGGTGCAAGAAAGGTAATTATTGACAATACAGCCAGTATACAATTTTTAGACTAATAAAACCTGTGTTAATATGTGTTTTTTACATATTAATCCTATAAACCAAAAGCCTAATACATGCTATGGCTGTCTGAACCCAGGGACATTTCTGAGGTGTGGACGTTTTGGACAGGACCAAAGCCCACTAACCATTCTCTATACTAAGAATCCTGATGTCTGCACTGCATGCCATAGGGCAGCTCATGAGGTGCTGTACCAGCCTTGTAGGGAAGGAACTTGTCATTTCCTTCCACCTCGACCTCACTGTTTTGATGCTGCCAAGAGAAGGTACAAAGGAATCACCTTGTAAAATAAGTGTCTACCATGTGACAGGTATGTGTATATATATTTATATTTATTCATAAGTCACATGAGGAAGGGTCAACTATCATTGGGGAAAATGCAACAGTGTCAACAAGTCCTGGTTTCATGGGAAGATGAGCAGTTAAACTATTGTGATTTGCACTCATTTCTTAACTCTGTGCCCAGCTCCCTCCTAAATAGTGGCAAGTGAGGTGAAACCATAGCAGAACAGTTCTAATTTGGGACATGATGTGAACAGGGCTCTCTGTCTTCTGGTTATTTTAGGAACCATTATCGAACACTGCGCCAGGCTATTATTGACATGGTTTTAGCAACAGAGATGACAAAACACTTTGAACATGTTAACAAATTTGTGAACAGCATCAACAAGCCAATGGCAGCTGAGGTAAGCATTTTTCATGTAATAAGATACATCAGAGTATATTTCTATTAGAGCCTACTCTGGCCTCAAAGCATTCTCTCTCTCTTGAATGCCGCATGGTTATTTGCTTGAAGTTGGTAAGAAAGAGCTGAAAGTACTGACCACTTCTTTTCCTCGGGGTCAAGAATAGATTGACAGTGTCCACAGCAACTCCAAGCTCCTTAAAAGAAAGGCCCCGGATAAAACCAGTGGTGACAAAAGGAGGTAGACCCAAAGAATAGGATGGAAGGAGCCTGCCAGCAGCACACCAGCATAAATGGTTCTATTTAAGATATCCATGTCCTTTCTAATTCTGTTCTTTGACCTGTTAGACCTCAATATCGGGAGTTTTAAAGATCTCTTATTCCTGCTGGTTTGCATTAAAAGCATATCAGTACCTAAAGACTATATACAGCCCAATTGGAAGTGACTAGTTGCAAACAAAAGCCCAACTTGTTTTTCCTCTAAAATTTACTGATGTATCTTGGACCTATGTGAAAGCTCCTATAAACTTGAGATTGGGGAACATGGATAGAAAGTTCACATCTCGAGGAGAAACCAAGATGGCGGCATAGGTAAGCACCTAAGCCGCTGCCTCGCACAACAATTTCAAAACTACAACTAAAAGACAGAATGGACACCATCCAGAACCATAGGAAAGCGGGCTGAGTGGAAATTCTACAACTAGAAGGAAAGAGAAAAGCTCACAGAGAATTGGAGGAACGGCAAAGGGTTGAGGTACAGCAAAGGGTCTTTGTGTGCGCAGAGAGGAAGGGCGGCTGGGAGCCTGGCTGACTTTCTCTGGCGGGAGGGGGAAGGAAGCCCCCAACTGCACTGAACCCCAGTTCTTAACTACAGAAACCCCGTGGACCCAGGCTCATACAGGGAGAGTCTGGGCTGTCAGGTAGAGAGAAAGGCACTTGGAGACTTGGACACCCGGAGTAGGGGGTCTGGAGGCACGCGTGCCAGTGTGCACAAAGACTGTGGAGGTTGCCACAGGCTTTCCCTAGCAGAAGGGAGTCGGAAGCTCCTGACTGCACTGAACCCCAGTTCCAGGAGAGCCCCTGGGGACCCACACTCTTGCGGGGGGAATCTGGACTCTCGGGAGCCAGGAAGGCAGAGGTCTGGAGGCGCGCGCGCATGCACAAGGGCAGGGCAGACAGGAAGCCAAGACTGTCTGCTCCGCCCTGAGACTCCACCCCATCCAAGCTGAACACAGAGGCTTTAGCAATTTGGCAGGTCTAATCTTACAAGGCTGTCTCCAGCACCGAACTTCTCCCAGCGTAGACACAGCTGATCCTCACAGCCAACTGGCCTGGAGGTCAATTCCTCCCAGTGATACCAACAACAATCAAGACTTAACTACAACAAGGCTGTACACACAGTCCACAAAGGGGTGCACCAAGAGTGTCCACCTCAGGTAACTGGGAGGCCGACCCACTGGGCCATATAAGAAACCTAGCACACAAAGCTACCCTACCAACTCAGGGAAGCAGTGAAAATGCGGCGACAAAGAAACAGGTCACAAACTAAAGAAATGGAGGAAAACAAACGACTGGATATAGAATTCAAAACCACGGTTATAAGGCTTTTCAAGAATATCCTAGAAAAGGCCGATAAATATAATGAGACCCTCGAAGTTATGAAAAAGGACCAACTAGAAATTAAACATACACTGACTGAAATAAAAAATATTATACAGAGACCCAACAACAGACTAGAGGAATGCAAGAATCAAGTCAAAGAATTGAAATACAAAGAAGCAAAAAACACTCAACTGAAAAAGCAAAAAGAAAAAAGAATCCAAAAAGTTGAAGATAGTGTAAGAAGCCTCTGGGACAATTTCAAGCGTACCAACATCAGAATTATGGGGGTGCCAGAAGAAGAGAGAGAGCAAGATACTGAAAACCTATTTGAAGAAATAATGACTGAAAACTTCCCCCACCTGGTGAAAGAAATAGACTTACAAGTCCAGGAAGCGGACAGAACCCCAAACAAAAGGAATCCAAAGAGGACCACACCAAGACACATCATCATTAAAATGCCAAGAGCAAAAGACAAAGAGAGGATATTAAAAGCAGCAAGAGAAAAACAGTTAATTACCTACAAGGGAGCACCCATACTATTGTCAGCTGATTTCTCAACAGAAACTATGCAGGCCAGACGGGAGTGGCAAGAAATCTACAAAGTGATGAATAGCAAGAATCTACAACCAAGATTACTCTACCCAGCAAAGCTATCATTCAAAATTGAAGGGCAGATAAAGAGCTTCACAGATAAGCAAAAGCTAAAGGAGTTCATCACCACCAAACCAGTATTACATGAAATGCTGAAAGGTATTCTTTAAGAAGAGGAAGAAGAAAAAAGTAAAGATAAAAATTAAGAACAACAAATACATATCTATCAACAAGTGAACCTAAAAAATCAAGTGAATTAAAAACCTGAGGAACAGAATAAACTGGTGAATATAATAGAATCAGGGGCATAGAAAGGGAGTGGACTGATAATTCTCAGGGGGAAAGGGGTATGGGGGGTGCAGGAAGAGACTGGACAAAAATCGTACACCTATGGATGAGGACAGTGCGGGGGAGGTAAGGGCAGAAGGTGGGGTGGGAACTGGGTGGAGGGGAGCTATGGGGGGAAAAAGGAGAAACAATTGTAATAATCTGAATAAAGATTTATTTAAAAAAAAAAAGTTCACATCTCTTGTTTAAAATGAGATAAACTGCCCTCTGAAACCATGAAGCTGTTCATAGCCCATAAAGTTAGAAAAGCTTTTTCTCACTCCTGTTGACTGGGAGAGGTTGCATATGTGGATAGTGGATGTCTTAAAGGTAACTGGTCAATCAATAAGGAGACTACGTGTGTAGGACCTTATCACAGAACAGTCTGGATGGAAGGACAGTGTCCACCTCACCTGTGTCCCATGTCCCAGGAGTTCCACAGCACACTGCCAGGGGCCTCTCCTTCCACAGAGGACTTATGGGGGTGGGGTAAGGATCTGGGGATTTAGGAGGGAAAATTATAGAGAATCATAGAATTTAGTGTTGGGAAGGTCATCTATCCAAGTAAGATTTATTACTGAAGTAACTATCGTAAGTGGTATCTTCCCAATGCTAAGTAACCAAAACCAGAACCGTCTAATAAATAGGCCCAGTCTCAAAACAATACAAACAAAAAACCCTTAAATATCATGCCGTCCTTCAGCTTGGCAGAGCTCTGGAGAGCTAATTAACTGTTTTCACACAATCAATTCAATGGTGTCTTTGAAGGTAGAGAATAGCAATCAATCTTCCAGACTGCATATAACAGGTGTGTTGTTGCATTCATGTAAGCCTACTCACGGACCTGGCCACTTAGTTCATAACCACTGACATGTATGACCAGTCTTTTTAAACATGCTGAACATACCTGTTCCTACCCTGGCCCACCTTTTGCTCCTAGAACCCCCAAAGCTTATATGGTTCACACTCTGTACTACCCAGTCAGAAGAGCAGCCAGGAAAGCATACGTAGACACATCCACTAAGACAGTGGTCAGCAAACTCATTAGTCAACGAAGCGGCAAACCGTGGCTCGCGAGCCGCAGTTTGCCGACCACTGCACTAAGAGAAAGAAACAAAGTAGGGAAGTGGGTGAGTAGGAGAGAGAAGGCACAGGAAGAGAGGGAGCTGGCAGGTATAACGAGAAGTAAATTAAGAAATAATTGAAGGGTGACACGTATGTTATTCCCCCATCTTTAATGTATTAAAAAACAAATTTTTGCTTTTACACATTTCCTGATAAAACTGGGAGAAAAGCTCTTCTCCTTTAAGATTACAAACCAAATTACTAAAACAAAACAACAAAACTGCGTATAGCAGTCCCCTCTGGGAAGAGGATGGAAGTGAGGCAGTAGGTGGGTAGTGACAGGAACGTGGACCTTGTACACTCTTTAAGTTTTTATGTTGCGTGAGGGTTAACAAGAATTTATCAGGGTATCATATATGAAATTACTGATGGGAAAACTGCCTTCTCTGTGAGTCAGAGTCATGCCTCAGTGTGCCCTAGTGAGGCCCTCTAATGTCTGGTCAGTTAACCCTTGTGGACCCACCATCATCTTGAACTAACCCTCATCTGGCAATGTTTTCCAGATTGAGGGCAGCGACTGTGAATGTAACCCTATTGGGAAGAACTTCCCTGAGAACCAAATCCTGATCAAGCGCATGATGATTAAGTGTGCCGATGTGGCCAACCCGTGCCGCCCCCTGGACCTGTGCATCGAATGGGCCGGGAGGATCTCTGAGGAATACTTTGCACAGGTATATGGCCACTGTGGTGAAGCTTTTCCTCTCCTGGAATGGTCTGGTGGCATAGCACTCCAGGGATTCTCACTGTCACTTAGTACATGACTCCTCCCTGGAAGGAACCTCTGGCTCCCTCAAGAGACTGATGTGGCTGGTCACCAACCAAAGTCTCTCTAGGGGAAGAGAAATAAACTTAGCCTTTGGAAGTATCTTATCATCCTGAACTTTCAAAAAAAGTGGGAAAATCATTCATTCACTAGATTATCACCATGGTACATTATGGGGAAAACAGACATTAGCCATGGGTAGCTCATAATGTAGTAGAGGAAAGATATAGAAATAGATAGGTCCACACAAATCTCTAAGGGAGGCCTATGTTAAGTGCTAAGAGAGTTCAGAAATATTTTTTCCTAGATAAAAGAGGGGCTTTGTGGAAATAATGTTAGAGCTGTTTTGTTGTTAAGGATTTAGAAATGTGGAAATAAGAAAAGGACTTTCTGGGACAACAAAGCATTATGAGCAATTAGTAAGGAGGGGGGAAAATCACAATTTTTATGTAAGAAGAGCAACAATATCTAGTGAACTCACATTGGCAGTACAAAGAAGAGTTAAGAGAGAAAAATCCAGAAAGTAGTAGACTGCAAGATGCCATCTGAAATACAGGCCTCCTTCCAGGAAAGGCTCTGAGGACTGATGTGTGTGTGTATGTGTGGCAGGAAGACAAACGCACTAGTAGTTACAAGTAATGCAGGGGGAGGGTCTCCATGGGTGCAGTGTACTAGTACCTCTGAGGTACATCAGCTATTAATAATGAGCTGATGACATCTGAAAGGGCCAGCAAGGGGACTGGCCAGCTGAGGACCCAGTAAGTTAGCTGCAACCTTCAAGGCTGGGAAGAGAGCCCCTGAATTGAAGAAAAGTAGGACAGGCAGTTCTGGGCTTGCCAGAAAGAAGAGGGAAAAAACACTCAACTAATCTTTGAACAACAGTGAATATTTCACGGCGACTGGATCGACTAACCTGAAATGAGCAAGCTGAGTCCACAGCTGGTCGGAGGTGGTTAATGGGCTTCCCAGGACCCACAGAGAGGACTTCAACTCCTACTCCTAGTTATTCTCCAAGTGTGTGAACAGGAAATGGCAAAGAACCACTTAAGAGTTCTTTAATGTAGCTCCTTGTTTAGGTGTCCTTTTCCCAAAAAGGAATGTACTACTGTTCACAAGACTGTGATCTAAAAACCAAAAGTTACAAATGAGGCCTCTGATCTGCTGGCCTCGGGCTCAACACATCACCAGGAAATATGGATTTTAATATTCAGTTCAGTGAATTACAACCTTACACATATAAACATATACGCCATTGTGCAAAATACTCAGATTTACACATACCTTGAGCGAACTGTATGACCAATACCCAAATCTGGTACACAAACACAGCTTGTCAGTCACTCTTTCAAGTAAAAATAGTTTTTCCGGAGGAAAAAAGGCTGGTTCAGCTGGACTGCATGCGTGCTTTCCCACAAGACAACCAGCATTGTGTGGAATGCAGCACAAGGTTTTATGAGTATTTTGTCACAGAGTATTAAAAAGATGTAATTCAAAGGCCCAAATTTAGAAAGATTAATCCTTACTGCTTCAGTGAGGATGTTTTTAAGTGAAACTGGCTTTCTTTTTAAACTGCAAGCAGGTGACAGTGAATAATACAATGACTGGTGGTACAATTATGCTAAGGTATCAGCAGTTTTACCCATCATTACTTCTGTACTCTGTGTAAATGTCAATTCATATTATTCATGTTATTAGTATTAATTTGAAAATAGTATTGACCTTGCAATAGTGAAAATAGATCTCAGAAATGGGGGTATGAACCCCAAGATGATCAATGCTTCAGGAGGGGTGGTGGTATAGCATAAGAGACTTGACAGAAGACCTGAATTTAGTTACTGCATCTCATCAGGTAATTGACGTATATATGCCCCAGGACCTTGCTGAGCCTATTTCTTCATATACACAACTGGATGATGACCTACTTCCCCAGGGTTGTTCTGAGACACTAGATCGCACTGTAACAGTTCCGTACGTGCCCTAGAGCCCTGTGAGTGTTATGTCTTACAGACTGATGAAGAGAAGAGACAGGGACTACCTGTGGTGATGCCAGTGTTTGACCGGAATACCTGTAGCATCCCCAAGTCACAAATTTCCTTCATTGACTACTTCATAACAGACATGTTCGATGCTTGGGATGGTAAGATAGTTCCTGTTTTGTCATCTACACTAAATATTATCCTTTATGATGATTACCATTAACAACAGACTGGGCCTAAAGGTACAAATGAAATGTGTATATTTTTTAAAGTCAGCTGCCTATGGCCAGGTATGGTGGGGTGCTTGTATATGAAAGACTCAATGAATGTTTGATAAATGGATAAATAAGTCTTTACCTCTTCAAAGGACCTCTTCTAAAGCTTAAAGCAGTTTTATTCTAGCATTGGAAAAAAACTTCAGTAAGAACACAAAATGTATTAAGTCTACTCTAAATCACAGATTCTTTTGGTAATGGTTTTTCAGTTTTTTATTAAAAGGACCTATTTGTATTTCAGAAACTAATGCTGTGTGTTCACGTGCACCCTAAGGTCTAAAGTAGGGTACTTCTGCAATTCTGATCCCAAATTTGTCCCACAGAGCCCTGGGATCTAACTTAACAGGCTTCTTTGATTCTTTTATGTCCTTACAGCCTTTGCACATCTGCCAGCACTGATGCAACATTTGGCCAATAACTACAAACACTGGAAGACATTAGATGACCTGAAGTGCAAAAGTCTGAGGCTTCCATCTGACAGCTAAAGCCAAGACAGAGAAGGGGACCTCTTTCTGTGAAGGGCATGTGAATCACAGTAGTGTAAACAAGAGGCTTTCCTTTATAATGAAAATGACAAGTGTAGGTCAAGGAGCTAATGTTTCATATTTGACTTTGAATCAAGTCCCCAGATTTTATTTTTACAAAGTTAGGCTCCATGAAAAAAAAAAAAAAGTTCTTTATAAAATCAGTGACAGAACACACACATGGCAAAACCGATTGCCATGCTGTCACCCTGTGTGCCCTCATCAAACATGGAGATGACAGTAACTAGCAGGACATACACAGAACAGACTTGGTGCCTCTGAGCCCATCTCCCTGGATGGTGACCAAGTAGCTTAGATAGTGTTCAGCTCATATCTTACCATAAAAATCACCATCACTATTTAGCTTGACTATTTTCCTCAAGAGTTTCGGTCTGGAGGATTCATACTATCTACGAAAAACTATATATAAATGAACTAGGACCAAATTATTGATAAGCCAGTTGGCTTCACTGGCAAAGTGTTTCTTCTGATTGATGTTATGACACCCAAGTTAGAACCCAGCCTTGGCCTGTTGAGTGCCTTTGAGTCTGGTAGCAGCTGCCTATATCCCTCTCTCCTATAAAAGGAATTCATCTTAACAGAAAGCCATCCATGATGGGGAAGGGAGTGACGTTTTGTTTTGGGGGACTCTATGAGATCCCCTTATTTCTGGTTAACAGAGGCAGTCACAAGGCACTATAGTATTATATAAAAGCCATTAAATCTGAATGCCCTGGGACAAGCTTTTTTTAAAAAAAGAAAAAATTTATATACATTTGCTGTTGAAAATTTTTATGAAATCAATCTAAATTTTCTGGATATAAATCAACCAAGTATGTTGTATCATGTACCATCTCTATGTATATATTTGGGGAGGGGATTTGGGAAGTTTCAAGGTTCCTATGTTTTTAACCTATCTGTATTTGCAATCATGCCACTTTCCTTTAACGATGTAAAAATATTGCAAGATGTGTAAATATATTAGAAAATAGACATATGGGGAAACAGTAAATACTATTAATTGTATGCTAAAGCTTCTAAAGCACAAGTGCATATTTTTATACAGCTCTTTTCACAACTTTCTGTGATCTACATGAAGTCGGACTTGAATATTTTTCCTTTTATCAGTCAACCCTTCTCTATGTATTATAAACTCAGTAAACAAAGTATCTTCATTTTTCTTCCAAATTCTTTGTACTCCATGCTGCATTTTTAAGAGGTATAAACAGAGACTGAATTAACTGAATCAGTAGCTAGTTACTTTTTTCAAATGAAAATTGGAATGCAGAACACTTGGAATTAATACATGGGGAAAAAATGTCTTATCATTACATAATGTGCCAATATTTTTTTAATGTTTTATACCAAAAATGGAAGCATATATGACAATTCCATGCAAAGAAGTATATCTAAATTATTTTAGGTAAGAAAACTTAGGACAGCAGCTAGCATTGTATTATAATGCTGCACTGTGTAAATGATGAAAATGTTTTTGTGAGATACTTGTAACTAAATTCTTACAGCCATTTTTCATTTCCAACAGCTATTTTTTATTTTACCTCCTTTTTAACCTAAATTTTTCATAACTTCAAAATTTCAGTTTAGTGTCCTTTATTTCATGAGTCATACACTTTGTTTTCAGAATTCAGGGTATCAGAATCCCATTTAAGGAGCTAGATAATTTGCCTAGGCTTCAGAAGCTTGCTTGCGGTGAGGACAATCTTTTCCTGACATCTATCGGCTGCATCACATTTTCTATTGCAGCTTATTCAGTGGAATGTCAAGTTAATTTCATATTAAACTCAAATTCTTTAAGACTGCCAGGTACTAAAGCTTCAGTATAGTTCTGCTCTTTATCAGTGTATGTAATCTACTATTGTGTAATCTTCTGAGTTGCTACCTAAATAATTCATTCCTCCAAATAGTCATTTTATTAGAAATGTGATGTGGTCTTTCAGATGGATATAAACTACTATCCTTGCCTCCTATCCTGAGTTGTTTACTAAAACACTGTATTGAGGGTAGCTATATTAATTTAGGAAAATGCAATCCTATCTAATACAGAGAGAAGTCATATTATTACTACTACTTAACCACAAAAAACATTAGGTTATCTGCACCAGAACAAATAACCCTGTAACTTAAATCATTCTTTACTTCCAATTTAAAATTTGCTTGCCTTCAAGAGTCTTGTGGGCAAAGAACAAGCCTTACCCGTTCAATCAGAACCTCACTTGAAGAGAAATGAAAGGGATACTCCCAAGTTTAGGCTCTTGATTGTGCTATGAATACAGCCAGAGAATGAGGTTAATAAGGCACACTACATAGTGTTACTTGCCAACTAAAATAGCATTAAAAACTAAGATGGAAAAAAATGTACATAATTGTATTCTTCTAAATTAGGGAATTCATGAAAGCAAAAACCAAGTCCAGTGAGGGGGTTGGAGGCTTCCTTCTAGATGTAGTTTTTTTTTTTATGGCAAAACTAGAGTATATAATAGATCAATTTGCCCTGGCAGTATTTGCTCCCAAAACTCACCTGTGGTTTGTATTACTCCATGTGAATAGAATACTATCACAAATTACTGACCCAGAACAGATTAGGAAATAAAGCAGTTAAAAATGATGAGTTTCTCATATAATTCACCAAATATGTCATAAACCATTCAAGAAGACAATTTTACAAACTCCTGACCTAATGTAAAATTTCCAAAGAAAAACCACTAGCTAGTAATGGAGTAAATGAAAGCCTAAAAATGATTCTGAGATAATTAATCAAACTGAACAACCATCTGATGCACTCAGACCAGAACGCATGTCTGCCTGTTGCTGGGATGCTCCAACTTCAGGATAAAAGATTAGAAAGCTATTTCTGCGACTCCTCAAATATGCCACAAATAAGTTGTTGGATAACATTCATGTTCTTCTATTCTGTAATGGTGGTAACAGATTTTAATATATTTCTCCATAAAGCCATTTTCATTATAAATTAAAACATAACTGAACATTATTTGCTTTTTCTCAAATGGTAGTCAGATAAGTCTTTACCTTTGATTTGTCTTTAATGCCGCTCAATGATGATAAGGGAACAGAGCTAACACACTGCAAGGCCTTACCTCTCTGGGCCTCAGGTTTCTCATTCATAGCATTATGGCACTGGTCTGACATAACCTTAGCTCTTCTGGTCTTTGGAGGCAGTTGTGGAAGCAACTGTCAAAGGTAAAAACTAGTAAAAACAATTTATAAAGATTCCATCAAGAGTGTGTGTGTGAACAAATAAATCTGCAGAAAGTTTTCTTTAAGAAGGATCAGTCCTCTGACATATCCGTCACCTTGCACTTACTTTACTAGAATTCTTTCATCAACAGTTTAAATTTAAGAATAACTCCACTACTAAACTCACCCATTTTTAATGTGTGGAACACTTCTTAATTTTTATCCTTTAGTACCAAAAGGGAGAAAGAGTGCTCTGATATAAAGCCGGTGGGTGATGAAGATGATTAAATCTCAGTGGCCACTGCAAGAAACTACCTCAGTGAAGCCTGTCTCAAGCATTTCATTTCTGAGTCAATGGTAAGATGAACCAGGCACTTTGGACTGTCGTCCCTGACTGGAATACTTCACTCACCTAGCTCTCACCCCTGGCATGTATGAGGGCAGTGGCTAGTGCAGTACCAATCTAGCCAATAGCTCTCGGGCCAATTCACACTGGGGAGAAAAATACATCCTCATAAGATTCCTACTGATTTGAGTTTATAGGAACTTTAGTAGCTAGAACTAAAAATAAAAAGTTATTTAACAAATTAGTTGGCATCAGAGATTCAAATTTGCTCTCTAGAACCTTGATAATTAGTTATTAAAGATGAGAGAATTTATAGGAGAAGGGACATATTTAAATTAACACAAGGATTCTTAATCAAACGGGCCCTAATGATGACCAAAGAATAAAAAACTTATAATACCACGACTTGACTGTTCTGTCTGAACCTCCCAGAACAGCACTCACTGCTTCGCAGCATATGTGCGATTACGCACTCTCCATTTCTTACAGGAAGGAAGTTCTCGGGAGAGCTCAAGGTTTACATTCAAGTTATGCTACATCCTACCTCTTCTTCAGTGGGTTTTTCCTCCCAAAAGACCTTCTATAATTATCATGTATACTTATTTCCTTAAATAAAATTTTAAAGAAATGGGATATGTAAGCTATTCATTTTGGAGAACAAAGGTATTTCAAAATCCAAAGACTAAATGAAAGAAACTATATGCATCTTTAAAAAAATCTAATGATGAATGAGAATTTAATTAGAGGTAATAAAATTATACTAAACAAAGAAAGAGGTTCTGAGTACTATACTCATTTACCACAAATTCATAATTTCTGGTGTAAAATTTTCTAAAGCATAAAAAAATTTTTCGATTGTAAGGACACTATGGTATACTTTAATTCTGTATCAACTGATACTTGTATTGTGATCTGAAAACTTCACCTTTTGAAAATTCATTGCTAAAATACTTGTGGTATATTCTTTGGTGGATATACTCACACATAAGAAGCAACTTGTTGCTGGTTTACTTGCCCCCCTTCTGCCCCCCCCCCCCAAAAAAGAATTCAAACAATCAGAATTTTATAAATAACAAGAAAAAAACACATTACACATTTAAGTGAGTACATGTTAATGGTTTTCAGAGTATTACACTATATTTGATGTTCAAGTTCACACACATGTATTCTAAATTCATTAAACTAGGCAGCAAGATACAAGTCACCATTTTCCTCTAATTTTTGAAATAATTTTAAACTGCGCAATCCAGATTCTCGCTCTCCGTTTTTCCATAAAATAATGAGATGATCAGCAGAGCATGTCACTAGTCCATGATCTTCAAAGTACAGAAACATCTGTAAAGAAATTTAAAACTACTGAGTACAGGAACTTCAAGGAGAAGAGACATAGCCAAATTAAAGCAACACGTGTGTTTGTAAAATGTGTACCTTTGAGATATCTGTGGATTTGAATGTAAGACTCCATATCATTTTCCATGAGAAATTTTATTTTAAGTGTTGATAATAGTCACATAGAAATATGTAAGTGCTAAAAATATAAGTACTAGACCAATAGCTAGTATTTTAATAATTAGAACTTTAATACTGCCCAACTACAGAACTATAACAGCTATTTTTGTAATATACATGAATTCCCAGAGTATCTTCTGTATTTTACCATATTATTCTTCAAGTACTAGTTTTAAGATTTTGTCAGAAGTCCTGTCAGATCTATTTTACTTAATCACTTACACTTGTTCCATTATTTATACACAAATGGCTACCAAAAAAAAAAAGTCTGAATTCTCCAAGATAAACACTGGCTTCAGATCTGTAAATGAAACGAAATATAATCGATCCATACATAAGCATTTATTGAGTGTCGTCTATATGCGTATGGTCCCTACCCTCAAGAAGGTTCTAATCCAGTTGCTGAAACAATTAGGCCACCAATTAAAGATTGTGTGATAAGGTACTATATAATAAGTAGTTCAGATTATAATTTGTCACAGAAATTCAGAGAAAGAGGACATAAATCATTAGTAACTGAAAATGTCAGAGAAAGTTTCAAAAACATAAACCTATCCAAATAAAGGGAAGGTCATACCAAATGAATGAATAGGCTGGAAATTCAGGATAGGAAAGGGGAGTGTTGCTGAGAAGGCAGCATGATTACTATGGAGTGGAGAGAGGACATGAATGAAGTCATGAAAAGGATGAGCTCCTCCAAGGAAAGAATGAAATAAAGGAGAGAAATAACATTAAAGAACACAGGAGGACAAGAATTTTCTTTGAAATAATGTCTACATTTTGAAGATAGCAGGATGAGGCCTCAGTGGTTTATGTAGGAGTGAAGGGGGTTAATACTGGAACAAAATTCCTCAGGACATGGAAAAGACAGAATACACAGGGGTTGGATTACAGAGTACAGATGAAAATATAATAAAAGGAATGAGAAAATTCAGGAGATAGAAAATCTAGTCTCTCTGATACTTAGTGAAGCCAGAGATACGGTTTTTTAAAAAAGCTTTAAGTATCAATACTTTCACCCAGGAAAATTCATAAGAAACTGACATTTGTATATTATGACAACTGTGCCACTTTGTGAAACCTTTAATGGGTTCCTACTATTTTAAAAAGAAAGTCCAGCCCTGACCAGTTTGGTTCAGTGGATAGAGCGTCGGCCTGCGGACTGAAGGGTCCCAGGTTCGATTCCAATCAAGGGCATGTACCTTGGTTGCAGGCACATCCCCAGTAGGGGGTGTGCAGGAGGCAGCTGATCAATGTTTCTCTCTCATTGATGTTTCTCTCTATCCCTCTCTCTTCCTCTCTGTAAAAAATCAATAAAATATATTAAAATAAATAAATAAAAAGAAAGTCCAAAGTCCTCTGCCTTACATTCAAGGGCATTCATAATCTAACCCAAAACTACTTTCCCAGGCTTCATCTCCTATGCCAGCACGTGTCCACAGAAACCCAAAGCTCTAGCCTACCAAATCTGCTCCTTGCCACCAAATAGTTCCTATTTTTGTCCTTTTGTCTACCACATTCCATCTTCAACACTCCCACATAGCCAAGCAAATGAAGACAAAGTTAAACAACAAAATAACTGGACTACTTGTTAGAGGAAAGCAAAGATGAGTACCCAATATCTGGGAGAATCAATCCTACCTAACTTTTAAGGTTCAGCTCAAGTCTCAAGTCCCCTATCTTCCACTAATCATTTTCTTCTCATTCCTGACTTTCCACTGTCTGCTATGCATCTGGGTCCACATAAGAAACCTAGATTAACAGCTTCCTAGGTCTGTACCCTTTCACTCCTAAAGTATAAGATGCATAAGGGCAAGTATTGTAGTTTTATATCTCTTTGTAAACTACATTGTCTAGTCTAGTGCCTGAAATACAAGAAATGCTCCATTACAAGTGAGGTACTTCTGCTCCTAAGCATAAATGCACTTTCAAATGAGAAGTAATTTGTTCCTCCCTGGCTATGAAACAGGAAGAACAATTTAATAAAGTCATTATTTAGGGCCTTGTTTATACTGCTATCACACTATTACCAGTTCCAATCATCTATTTATCTTGATTATTCTGATTCCTTCATTGCAGGCAATGGTACTTATAAGAAATATTAATGTATTTGGATTACCACAAGTTAGAATTGTATGCATTTTGTAACTCCCAACTAATATTTTCATATATGCATAATGATAATCAAGACACTGGGTTTTACTAAAGCTGACAAATTATGATCCTTCAAAGGGAGGTAAAACAGCACTGTATTCATGAATATGATAAAGGCCCCTGGAATTAGGTTCTGTAAGGCTAAATCTCTCTCTCTCCACATCCTCTATTTACTACTGTTATATATTCAACATTATTCACAGTGTCCTTACTGTCAGCTATCTTCATCTCATAAATAATGGTAATTAAGCCCATTATTTAGAGCAGTGATATTCAACTGGTATGCTGCAACTATTTTTAAAACATGCAATACCTGACTATTTAGTCAGGGGCACTGATATCTTTTCCCTTATATTGACAATAGCAAACAAAACAATAACTATCTGGTGTAAATGAATCAAAATATCTATTTTTTTTGCCAGATTGGGAAAAAAATAGGTTGAAAATAGCTGACTTAGAAGGAACTCATTCCTTGGCTCCTCAAATCTTATCTCTGTAAAGAAAGATCCTACTTGCTCATACTACAACCTATCCTATTCCATGTTTCAATTCAATAAAAAGCTATAGATAAAGGAAAGTACAGGTTTTATGATACCAACAGAATAAAGAGCAGTGAGATGCAAAAGCAGGAACTCTCTGGACATTTATATGCCTACTAGAGGCCCGGTGCACAAATTCATGCACGGGTAGGGTCCCTCAGCCTGGCCGGCCATCAGGGCTGATCGAGGCCAGCTGGCTGCGGGGGTGGGACCATGGGAGGTCAGCCGGCTGCGGGAGGTCGGCTGTGGGAGTACACTGACCACCAGGGGGCAGCTCCTGCACTGAGCGTTTGCCCCCTGGTGGTCAGTGCACATCATAGCGATCCGTCAACTGGTCGTTCAGTTGACCTGTAGTAATGGTCGTTTAGGCTTTTATATATATAGATTAAAAACAATACCTCTACAGATGATGAGTGTCCAATCAAATCTCCAATAAGCTCCAGTAAACACAAAGTGGCATTTTCTTGTTGCTTTTTAACAGGTTGGCTGGCTTGTTTGTTCACTCTTCCAAATCCCCACATGTTAAAAAAACCTAGAAAAACAATCATTTCAGGCATTTTCAAAATTACTGTGCTCTTATGATCTATCTATATAAAACCCTGATATGCAAACCAACCAAACGGTGAACGACCGGCAGAACAACCTGTTGCTATGACACACACTGACCACCAGGGGACAGACACTCAACGCAGGAGCTGCCCCCAGCCTGTAGGCCCCAACCGGCAGTGGTGGCAGGGGGTGGGCCATCGAGTGGGCAGTGCCATACCAGCCAAGGCAGGTGCAAGCGAGGGCCACCTGATCACCTCGCCAGTCACCCCACAAAGGGAGTTGACAAGTGACAGGCGGCAGCGATGGGGGAACAGGGCCAGCTAGCGGGCAGCACCAGGCCAGCCAAGGCGGGTGTGAGCAGGGGCTCCGATCACCCCGCCAGTCACCCCACAGACTAGCCCTGATTGCCAGCCAGGCCTAGGGACCCTACTTCTGGCAAGAATTTTGTGCACCGGGCCTCTAATAGTAATATAAGATCAGAAAAACAAAATTTAGATGCAAAGACCTTCTGTGATTTTTTTAAAAAATCCTCATCCAAGGATATTTTTCCATTGATTTTTTTTAAGAGAAAATGGAAGAGATGGGAAGAGAGAGACAGAGAAACATTCATGGGAGAGACACATCAACTGGTTGCCTCCCACACCAGGTTTGTTGCTAATCTCTCTTTTTTGCCCCTACTCACCCACTGGTGAAGGTGTATTAATGTGAGAAAAAGACAGACACTGGGAATAAAAGAGAAGTAAAAAGGCCTGGATGGCAGATCCACCACCACCCCCCCCCCCCCGAAAAAAGTCACAATTCAGATCTATCAATAAGGGCTGACCAAAAGGAACATGACTGCCCAAAAATAATACCCTATGACTTCAGATAACCAGAAGAAATTCCAGTGGTACCAGCATCTGATTTCTCATGCAAAAGTTGCTAATAAACCAGGATTTTGTTTTATAAACCAAACACCTGAAAGTTGAGTTCATGAGATGATGACATAAACACAAATGTGTGTTCTTCAATAAACAGAGTTCAATGTTAATGATATAATGCCTCAAGTCTGAAAGAACACTTTTACATCTGACCATACAAATTGTGCATCAGACACAATTATAAACAATAAAAATGAATAATTCATGAGGCCATCTGATCAAATTACTAGAAAATAAATTTCTCCTCAAAACAAGAAAATCCTAACTGACTTGGATTGAAATAGAGGCAATTCTATATTAAAACAATTTTAAGATGTGACTCCTAAATCCCAATTACCATATGCCTCATATAGACATGCCTATTTCAGGCATACTGAATATTCTTGTGGTTATACATAACTGCCTTTCTTCTGTCTTTCACATGAGAAAAAAAGAAAGACTGCCTTTTTGAGAAAAGATACACACCTGTTGGTACAGGTTCAGCTGCAATTTGCTGTTTCTCTCGTAACTCCCAAATGCGTACACTGCCATCTTCTGAGCATGAGATTAACTGCCTGTCAGAACAGAAAATCAGTGATAAAAAGATAGAGCACCATGGAGGGCCAATGCTAAATTTGCAGTGAAAGGAATCAGTGGAGCCCTCAATTGCTTTTATTCAGCTCTTGGCAAGAGCTGATAAAAACCACAATTTAACATGGCTTTCTCAATGCAAAGTAAAAGTACTCTTCAGGAAAGACACGTTATATTGTTACATTGGCTCAAATGTTATAAATATACCATCTTCATTTTTTAACATGCATTCAGGAAAACAGAGTATGAATTACACTTTCATAATATCCTGAGCAACAGTCCCCTGTCCTCCCCACACTATATCTCTGCTCAGGGTGTCTCTCACTCTGAAAATAACCTGCAGAGAAAATAATACTATTCCCTTCATATAATTTCCTCCCTAAAAATTCAGCAGCCAAATTTACTGAGAGGAAAGTCCTCAGTAACCTTCGACAACAGGAGATTTCCATTTGATTCTGACTATAAACAAACAACAAAAAGATGTGTTTATGGAAAAATATAAAAAGAAAAATTAGCACTTAGTAAATGCCCAACAATCTTTTACCTTTTAAAAGAAATGCCATATTTTAAAGTAGCACTTCTTATGAGATTCAATGTAATTCATCTGAACCTTGCTTCTTGTAAATTTTGTAATACATTGCCACAAACTCTTTTATTAGAGACAGCCACATGGTATTATCCATTTCCAAAAGAATATAGCGGGTCAACTCACAAAGCCAGGCAACTTTGCCACTTGAGAAATTACATTGGTAGCCCTAGGAACTGTGAATTTCCCTCATCTGTTGCAAAGCAGATGGGAACTTGTACCTGTTTGGAAGCTTGGCAATGTGCAGGACCCTGGAGTCATGGGCAGTTTTCTGGCAGGCAATCACACGCTTCATTTGAAGGTTATACACGTATAAACCCCTTCCAACTGCAACAAATAAATTCTGGAGGGGAAATTCAGAAATGGGCATAAAACTAGTGCTTACCACTAGCTACTGTACTAGATTTCCAGCCCCAGTGTGACATCAGAAAATCAGTTACCTTCCTTTATTCCTAGCCTTCAGCCCGTATTACTGTGCTGCCCTCTGAAGTCCAAAAATTTCAAATCATGAAGGAAAGCTCAGCATTTAGAAGGCAGAAGAACACAATTGCAAATACAGAGAAAGCTCTATATATTACACCCCTAAGCATCACTTTCTTCCTTATTGAAATACTAGAGGCTCAGTGCACAAAATCTGTGCACTGGTGGAGGGTGAGGTCCCCCAGCCTGCACCCTCTCGCAGTCTAGGAGCCCTCAGGGGATGTCCAACTGACAGCTTAGCCCACGGGGAATGGGCCTAAGCTCTCAGTAGGACATCCTTAGTGCTGCCGTGAATGTAGGAGAGGCTCCTGCCACCGCCGCTGCACTTGCCAGATGTGAGCCTGGCTTCTGGCTGAGCAGTGCTCACCCTGTGGGAGGGCACTGACCACTAGGCATGCTCCCACATTGAGCATCTGCCCCCTGGTGGTCAATGCGCATCACAGTGACCGGGTGTTGTGCTATTCAGACGATTTGCATATTAGCCTTTTATTATATAGGACAGTGGTCGGCAAACTGCGGCTCTGTTGACTAATAAGTTTGCCGACCACTGCCTTAGGGAAACACACTTAAAAAACATTTTGATAATGTACTGTCTTTAACCTGAAGTCAAAACTTCTGGGTAGGGGTAATGGCCTTACGCAGTGGTCAGCAAACTCATTAGTCAACAGAGCGGCAAACCGCAGCTCCTGAACCACATGTGGCTCCTGAGCCGCAGTTTGCTGACTACTGATAAAGGATAACAGCTAGAAAAAAGGGCTGGTAGATTAGCCCTGCAGCAGAAGAGGCTGAGATACAAGCTAAGTATTCACTCAGATAACACAATACCCTTGGGAGAATTCCTTAGTTTCTTTTTCCTGCAAAATGTGAGCAAAATTACTAGGTGTACCAGTTAATAATGTGGATTTTTTTTTTCAATAGATGGAGTTACACATATGTTGATATATATGCGATTTGATATGTATGCTATTTTGTTGTATTGACAGTAAGCTTCAAAACTTCATTTGTCAAATTTTCTGAAGGTGTTACCATCATAGATATTTTTATGCTTAAAAGTATCGAATTTCGTGTCAAAAAAGCATTTGCGGGAAGTTTTAATTCATTACTTTATTTTGAAGAAAAAGTTATCATATACTTCGGGAAGCTTATGGTGAACATGCTCCAACTCAAGATACTTGTGAACACTGGTTTAAACACTTTAAAAGTGATGATTTCAATGTGAAAGACAAAGAACGTCCAGGTCAACCAAAAAAGGTTGAAGACCAACAATTACTAGCATTATTTGAAGAAGATGAGTGTCAAACTCAAAAACAACTTGCAGAAAGATTAAACATTGCTCAGCAAACAATTTCTGATTGTTTACAAGCAATGGGAATGATTTTAAAGGAAGGAAAATGGGTGCCACATCAACTGAACGAAAGACAAATGGAAAACCGAAAAGTCATCAGTAAAATGCTGCTTCAACGGCATGAAAGAAGACTTTTTTGCATCAAATTATGACTGGTGATGAAAAGTGGATTTATTTTGAGAATCCCAAATGCACAAAATCAAGGGTTGATCAAAGTCAATCATCAACATCGACTGCAAGGCCAAATCGCTTCAGAAAGACAATGCTCTGCATTTGGTGGGATCAGGAAGGTGTGGTGTATTATGAGCTTCTAAAACCAGGTGAGACCATTAATACTGATCCCTACCGACAACAAATAATCAATTTGAACCACACTTTGATCGTGAAACGACCAGAATGTGCCAGAAGACACGGCAAAGTAATTTTGCTTCATGATGACGCACCATCACACACTCCAAAGCCAGTTAAAGACACGTTAGAAGATCTTGCCTGGGAAGTATTAACCCACCCGCTGTATTCACCAGACCTTGCTCCTTCAGGTTACCACTTGTTCCCATTGATGGCACACACACTTTCTGAGCAGCACTTCAAAATGTATGAAGAAGTGGAAAATTGGGTCTCTGAATGGTTTGCCTCAAAACAAGGAAAGTTCTAGTGGGACGGTATCCACAAATTACCTGAAAGAAGGGGGAAATCTGTAGCTAGCGTTGGACATTACTTTGAAATAAAGCACTTTTGATGTTTCTCTTGAAATTATCGTGTTTTCTCTGATTACAAAATCTGCCATTATTAATTGGTACACCTAGTACTTGCATTCCATATCTTATCAAGAGACCTATAAAGGCTATGAAGAAGCCTATGCTAGAGCGCAACTGTCATTTTAAGCTCCTCTGAAGGCTTCACAAAAACGTTTTTCCAAATGTAGTATTAGAAATATCTATTAAAACAACTTTAATCTTTTGAAAATTTTACAATATTTATCTTACTTCAGCCTCATAACATCGCATTAAGATAGGAAAAGCAAGTATAATTGGCATCTTTTAGGTGAGCAAGTTAAAACTGAAAGATTAAAGTCACACATAAAATTAAGAGAGAGTCAATATTTAGAGACTCAGGTCATATTACTCCAGTCCTTTGCTCTTTCTTTCCTTATATCATACTGCATAGGTTCTCAAATCATTTTGCAAGTCACTAGACTTTTGGTAGCACATATCTTAGAATCATTCATTCTTGCTCAGTGGGTACCCCAGTGAGACAGACCTTTCAAAAATCCCTACAGATTGCCTCTCTGTTGTCTGAACCTTACTTATGCGTCCTCAAACCCAACTCAGACCTCCAGTATCTGGACCAAAGCATGGCCCCATGGCTTACCAGAGTCTATGATCACCCTGACCCTCAGAATTGGTACTCCACATTTAGCAATGCGAGCTGAGGATCAGTGCCAGGGGCATTAAGGAACAGTTAGCCAACTTGCTAAAATCTAGAACCCTATTGGTAGCATTCAATGCAAAGAAACTAGTTTTACAGACCAGGAAATCTGTGCAGAGTTTAAGTAATTTATCCAAGGTCACACAAAAATTTATATACAAACCTAGAGAATTAATAAGCTTTAAGGCTGCAATGAGTCAGTCAATAGACTCTATCATACCTGTTATCAATAATTAATGGGCCCTAGTAGAAAGAAAGAACCCCTATAAGAGAAGGAAAGTCAGAGAAAACTGAGTAATGTTTTATCAAGCATTTATAGTAGTTAATAAGCATCTATCAAAATTGTTAAGATTAAAAAGAATGCAAAATGGAAAACTTTTTAAATACCAATTTTTTTCAAAAAGTGAAAAAGATTTAAAAAGAGAAAATTAAGAATAAGTTTTAGGACTCCAACTCTTAGAAATCTATTTTCCATCTTTTCTGAAACCCTATTGTTTTTAGCATATATATTTAATCTTTTCAACATAAAATTGGGATATAAAGAAATTTAATCTTTGGTTATACTCTTATCCTAATGTTTGGTTATAGTCTTATCCTATTGTTTTGTTTTTAAAGTGAGAGAGGTGCAAAGAAAACAAAAAATATACAATACTCTCCTCATCCAGGACATTATTTATGAAATATGTAAATAAAAATAACATGCATATAATTAGAAAATTTAAACAGTTTAGAAAGGCACAAAATACAGTGAAATAAAAGCTTCCTCTCATCAAAGGTTACAAAACCTTAAACATTTTTGTTGTTAATCCTCACTCGAAGATATTTTTCCATTGATTTTTAGCGTGGAAGAAGCTGGGGGGCATGGGAGGTGTGGGGGTGTTCCCTGTGTGTGGTAGTGGCAGAGAAACATCAATGTTAGAGATTGGTTGCCTCCCACAAATGCCCTGATGCGGGGTGGGGAGTCGGGGGGTCAAGATCAAAACAGTGAGCCTCCAGTGCACAGGCCCACACTTTGACCATTGAGCCATGCCGGCCAAGGCTTAAACATTTCTTATGATTACATTTATTCCTAAATGTAATCATAAGGAATGCAAATGCCCCTTTAAATACATTTTCTGAGCCAGGATTCATTAATCCAGTGCTATTCATCTCTTACTGCAAAAAAAGATGTGAAGTACTTCAAGAATATCATCTCTAAGGCCCTAAAGGATTGAACTCAGTAATTCTCAATCATCTTGCCCCAGGATGCTAGGAGACTAAAAGAAAAAAAAAAAACTCTTCGATATTTTTATTTCCTTTACTTCTCTAAGAAATGCACTAGAATCTTAAAAAGGATTCTTTTCCCAAAGTGTTTCTTAAAACAATTTAAATCATTATTCTCAATCCTATGGAATTATTTAATCCAACCCAAAATTTCAATAGAGCTTTTAAATCTATGGCCATTTAATCATTTCCTTGCCTTAAGGATAGAAGATTAAAAAGTTTTTTGTTTTTTTTTAATGCAAGTGGTACAACCTTCAAACAATATCAGAACATTTTAAAGCACAACTTGAACATGGGTAATAATAGATTAAATTTTAAAAATTAGAAACAGCACCCTAACCCATTTGGCTCAGTGGATAGAGCATCAGCCTGCGGACTCAAGGGTCCCAGGTTCAATTCCGGTCAAGGGCATATACCTTGGTTGCAGGCACATCCCCAGTAAGGGGTGTGCAAGAGGTACCTGATTGTTGTTTCTCTCTCATTGATGTTTCTAACTCTCTCTCCCGCTCCCTTCCTCTCTGTAAAAAATCAATAAAATATATTTTTTTAAAAATTAGAAACAGGGTTTATTTAAAAACGCAACTTTATAGATATTTTCTTGATTTTTCTTACCTCTTCATCCCATGTCAAATGATGAATAGAAATGTCATTTGGTTTTTGACAGAGTTTTATTTCTTGCTGAGTGTCCAGCTGTGGAAATGGGTCCCAGAAGTTGTGTTCACAGGCCTGCATGGTCCAGTCCAGGATATCCCAGATGATCAGCTCTCCAACATGGGAGCCAGTCACAAAACTCAGATCTAGGCAGAGTTCATATAGAGCTCATTATTGATCATTTTACCAACAGATAAAAATAAATGGACTGCTTAGTAATAATGCTCTACAAAGCCCTAGCTGGTTTGGCTTAATGGATAGAGTGTCAGCCTATGGACTGAAGGGTCCCAGGTTCAATGCTGGTCAAGGGAACATGCCCAGGTTGCGGGCTTGATCCCCAGTAGGGAGCGTGCAGGAGGCAGCCGATCAATGGTTCTCTCTCATCATTGATGTTTCTATCTCCCTCTCCCTTCCTCTCTGAAATTAATAAAACATATTTAAAAAATAATAATGCTCTACAAAACCACAATAATAAGAACAATAAGGTACCTAGATGAGCCAAACAAGACAATTAATATTACAGAACAGAAAGATCAGAAACAGACTCAAGTTTACCTGTTTAGTATATGGTAATGATGGCATTTCAATTAGTGAAAAAGAAATACCTCATGCTAGAACATTTGGTTAAGTATTTGGGGAATAAAAATAAAAGAACCTTACTTTGGATTATATAGATTTAGAAATCCTATATTTCTCCTATGTGTTTCCTTTAACTTCACACTACTACCACACTCACAACACTTCTGACATCAGATGTATGGGTTTTTCCCACACCAAGTAATTCTGTGACAACAGCGAGGTGGCCTACAATTTAACTTAATTCTGACACTATCTATCTGGAGACAGCATCAGATATCACAGGTTAAGGGCTTAGTCCCCACACACGCACTTCAGATGCCAATAACAACAAGTCCAAGTTGTTACCTGTGCTTCTGACAGATCAGCTATAAATCAAAGGCTCTCACAACCCCTACTCAAGTTCAACTAAGCTGCTGAAGCAGCTCACAGAACTCAGGAAAACAGCTTACTTATTACCAATCCTATATACTAAAAGGCTAATATGCAAATCATCCCCTTGGGAGTTCAACGGACCAGGAGTTTGACCATTCGCTATGACATGTGCTGACCACCAGGGGACAGCATGGAATGAAGGAAGGTCCCAGGCAGCCCCGATCACTGGCAAGGCCTAGGGACCCTACCCGTGCATGAATTTCGTGCACCGGGCCTCCAGCGTATTATAAAAGAATATGATAAAAGATACAGATGAACATCTAGATGGAGATCAACAGGCAAGGTATATGGGAAGGGCTATGGAGCTTCCATGCCCTCTCCAAGCATACCACTCTGCCAGCACCTCCACAGGTTCATCAACCTGGACACTCTCTGAATCCCATACTGTTGAGATTTCTATGGAAGCTTCATCATGTAGGCAAGATCAATTATTAACTCCATTTCCAGTCCCTCTACCCTCTCTGGAGAATGGGGGATAGAGCTGAAAATTCCAAGCTTCTAATCATGGGTTGGTCTTTCTGGTAACCAGACCCATCCAGGAGCCCACCAAGCAAGAATGGCCTCATCAGAACAAAAGATACTGCCATCACCCAGGAAATTCCAAGAGATTTAGTACTCTATGTCAGGAAATATTAGAACAAAATATGCTCATTGTACTCTTATCACTTAGGAAATTGTAAGTTTTTACAAGCTCTATGCTAAGAACTTGGGACAGAGCCATATATGAGATATATTTCTTCTATTGTTTCACACCAAAATAAGTTTCAAAGAGATTAAAATATTGAAGATACTTAAAGCATTGAAGAAAACTAAGATGAATACTTTTTATGAATATGGAGTAAAAGGCTCTAAAGGAGGCAGGGTAGAGGTTGGGGAAAGGCATCAGAGGTAATATCTGCCTAGAAAAAAAAAATTTAAATGACAAAAAGATGGGGAAAATTTGCAACTTAGATGTCAAAATAGGTGGGGTTTTTATTTTTGTTTTTAAATCCTTACCCGAGGATATGGTTTTTTCATTGATTTTTTTTTTTTTTGAGACAGAGGAAGAAGGGAGGAAGGGAAAAGGAGGGGAGAGAGAAAGAGAGAAAGAAAGAGAAAGAGAGAGAGAGAGAGAAATATGTGAGAAACATTGATCGGTTGCTTCCCACATGTGCCCCAACCAGGGATCGAACCTGAAACCTTTTGGTACAGGATTACACTCCAATGGAGGCAAAATAGGTTTATTATATTTGATACATAAGGAGTTCTTGGGAATCACTAAGACCAAGATAAATACTTCAGCAGAAAAAAATGGGCAAAGGCTCTGAACAGGCAAAACAAGAAATATAAATGGTCAGTAAACACATGAAAAGATGTTCCCTTAATAATAAAAAACATTCAAGAGCAATGAGATACTACCAACTGACTTACAAATGGGAAAGATTATAAAACAGGAAAATACCCAAATGCTAATAAAAGCAAAGGGAATCAGCACACTCCACACTACACACTACTAATATTCTAGAATAAAGTGATATAATCCCTTCAAATTTGAAAATACACATCAAAACCTTTAAAAACATGTAAACCCATTGATAAAACAAGTTCACTTCTAGGAATTTATGCAGAGGAAAGTATACATAAAAGACATATATAAAAGGTTGTTATACAAAGTATTAAAAGTCTAAAGGTATAATTGGTGACTGAATAAATAAGGTATCCATAAAATGAAGTGGTAATGCTGTTATTGCAAATTAATTTATAAAGTATGCTTATATTGATGTGCAAATATACTCATGGCAAACTATTACAGAACATAAAACCATATGCATACATATATATACACATACATATGCCCAGAAAAACACCTGGAAGTATATGGACTAGTGCTTAATACTGTATGGTGGGGGAATTTTTATTTTTATTTTTACATTTTTTATGTTTATCACTATTTTTTTCATTTTTCTACTATAACTATGTATTACTTGTACAATAACAAGGTTTTAAATCCTTTAAAGAAAATTAAATTAGTGGACCAACTAAGACATTTTACAAATTATATATTTAATAGACAATGTTCAATTGCTGAGACTAAATATTATCATGTAGTTTATTTTAATTTTTATATATTTAGGATAAAGTAGAATAGAACAATGCAATGTGAGTTTAGAAAGCCAAGTTCTAATTTTGCTTCTGCCTATTACTAGCCATGTGGTCTTTAAAAATCATTTAACCTTTCTCTAGCTTGGCTTTCTCATGCATTAAATGAAGATGATTGTAAAAATCAAATTAAATAATAAATGTCTAGCCATTTAAAAAAAGACATCAAATGTTATTTTTGAATGCCAGTATTATTTTGATCCCCTGGTATTATTCCCTATTAATGGTATTAAAACATCCAGTTACTTGTAATTTAGGAATATACAGATGAGTTAATTATGATTTAATTATTCCATTTATCAAATAAACCAGGACAGAAATCTCTTAACTAGATGAATAATCTCTTAGAAATAAAGAATTACCAGCAATCATACACGTAAACATTATTCTATCTTTGTTCCAAGTCCACTTTCTATAGTCTATTAACAGACTCTATAGAATTTGCTCTTAGTTCATTTCTCATCCATGGAGAGAAATAGGCTTGTAATTTTAATAGTGAGAAAGTTAAGGGAGTACTAATCTTTCCATGACCTTCTTTTACATCCCTTTTCCTCCTCTTTTCAACTTCAAACTACAAAAGAACTAGAGAAAATAAGGAGTGAAGATCCTTGACTCTAACTCTGCATGTGTCCTAACACAGTTAATGTAACCTACTGAGACCACAAAGTTGCCTGCTCTGAATTAATCCTCCAAGTGTTCGTGATTCCCCTATGCAATAGATAAGATTATTTGTGTCCACTTGAAAATTTTCACTAAAAACAAAATTACTGGCACTCCCTTAAGTCAATGCAGTTTATCGCTGTGTAAATTATTTATATTCCCAAACAGGTCATTCAAAATGTTTCACACCAAACAACCTCAATCATGTATTATATGTAGATGGACTTTCAAGAGTCACTTAGTATGAAAATCTCACCTGGCATCTGTCTACCCATCCCTCCCAAGTACTAATACTTTGTGATTACTTTACCAGGCTGTCAGCACACATACACAAAAAGGAATAAAATAAATGAGTACCCAGAGCCTTTTGTCAAAAAGACAGAAGCAAGGTTTATCTTGTAGGTCTGCCTTAGAAAACTTTCTGCCAGGCATTCAGCTATCTTTGACAACATGGTATTCATTATTCACATCTGTCTGCCATTTAAGGTTGCCCTGGGGCCCTCACTGAAAATGCACTTCCCCTGTGAGTTACAAACCCAGTAACTGGCCACACCTTTCATTGGAATTGGTGGGACAAAGAAGCAGGGCTGAGAGTGGAGCTGAGAACTGTACAACATAAATCATTTCAAAGCTGCCAAAATCTGCAGCAAGGCAGACATGCCTACATACAAGATGAGACTGTCACAATGTCATGTTCGCATATACTAGACTACTCATCCATATATGATTCCTATATGTCCTTATTATCTGTAGCGTAAATTTACAGTCATGGAATTTATAAAGTAAAAAGTACTAGGGCTTTTCTGTAGTTTACATTATTATTATTATTATTTTTGCTTCAGTTTTCCATTTTCCTCACCTTAAGAAGTTGGCAAAGAAATACTTTAAGAAAGATTTCTTGGTTAAACTGTTATAAACTTCTCTACATATTACACAGCAAAAGAAGTGCCATGAAGGTAAGGCTACCTCAGTAACATTCCATCAACGTTATTAAGGAACCATGCTGGGTCAATGGTACCACTGCTTCGCCACTAAAACAAGACAACTAGGCATGACCAGTTCAATGGGTCAGAATACAGCTGTCTTTTTCCAGCAGCTCTGAGGCCTTGGAGCTTATGGCTCAGTGCCAGAGGGTCTTTCAAATAAAAATTTGCCTTTTGTGATGCCATCCATGGCAAGAGGAAAAAAAGCCCCCAGAGAGAAATAAAGGAGTGCTCCCAACATTGTTACTTCTAACACCATAAACAAATCTAGTCCTTAGAAAAACTTGCAGCTGGGTTATACAAGAAAATCTTGGCTATTGGAGAGGACGACTGTGGCAGTGGAAGGGACAGTCTCACTGATGGACTGAAAAATGTGACTAAATGGCATACAAATGGAGACTACACTTAATGCTGTCTGTACCCCTTTCCCTTCATCACATGTTTATGCAAAGTATTGCTCAAAAGAGCAAACCCAGGTCTTAAGTCAAGGGGTATAGTCCAGTCCTCCCATTATCATATTATGGCATCTATTATAGAAACCTCTTACAGTCTCCTCCAGACTACAGAAGTAAAGCCACCCAAAAGGCCTCTTATCTGACCTCAACACAGATCACGGAGAATAACTCTGATGATATGCTACTTTATTTGAAAGTGAACTAGGTAAATGACAGGATTTGTTGATTGAGATTCTATCCTGCCATCTGATGTCAGACTGGGCTTACAGAAGACACTCATTAAAATCATTATGAGCTTCCCTGGTTGGATGAGTCGTCCCATGCACCAAAAGGTCATGCCTATGTTGAGGGTTCAGTCCCCCGTCCGGCTATGCACAGGAGGCAACTGATCAATGTTTCTCTCTCACATCAACGTTTTCTCTCTCTCTCTCTTCCTCTCTCTCTCTCTCTCTTTCCTCTCTCTTCTCTTTTTCTCCTTCTCCCATCCTCTCTCTCTAAAAAAATCAATACAAAATATTTTTTGAAATTATTATGAAGCTAAATAGGAAATCTAGCAAGTCAAAATTCATAATCATGAGGAAGGACAGATATGACCCATTTTCTGCAGACCTTTACCTTAGTTTGGTGTTATTTTCTGAGAGTCTTCAATCATGAAAACAATTGCTTAAATCCTAACTCATTCAATTGTAAGTATGTAACTTGCTATATAAATTATACTGTGTGGTCTACAATTGGGACTAGCCAGAATCATTTGCCAAAAATGCCAAAATGCTACTAAGCATTAGTATTTACAGCCTATGACAATCATCCCACAGAGCCCAAGATAATGATGCTCTCCTCCATCTCTTCTCTCTCCTCACTTTATTTTCTTTGTGCCTAAATCTTACCCTACCAATCTAGGAAACTTCATTAGTTCCACTGCCTTGAATTTCACAACATAAAAGACTGCCAATCCCTACTAACCAAAATTATTTCAATGAAGTCAGTTATAGAAATCCTGGAACAAAACAAGACTGAAGCTCATAACAGATGATGTCAACAAGTATAAAATTTTACATAAGATAAGCATTTACACATTGAGCTTACCATTGATATTAGCCAATGAAAGAATATTATCTTGATGATCAAGGAGGCGCTTAACTTCGAGAATATCCCATTCTAGTGATCCTTCTATGGGTGCTACCAACCTGAAAATTACTAAGTGAAAAGACAGATATAATTTTATTACAACAGTCAAAGATGAAATTATACTTCTGCTCAAAGTACCAGTATTTCATTAAGTTAGAAATGTCTAATATTGAAAACCTATCTCCAAAGGGAGCCTTTATTCATACTACTTTAAAATATTTCTTTCAAATGCCTGAGATGTTTGAAATGATCTACTAAAATCCCCAAGTGAGTGTGTGCTTAGAATTCTGTTCCTTTATTAAAACTCTTCTAATTCCACTACCAACCATGAAGCCCCCATCCTTTCCAGGCCTCCAGTGTAGTCGGGCTATTCTGCCTCGCTCTCTACCTAGCTATTGACTGGCCCACATCCGTGATTCATCTCCACCATCAGCTTTCTGTACTAATGTTCCCAGGCCAGTAAGCATTGCTACAAAACAAGCTACAAATTTATGTTTAACTTAAGCTCAGAGAAGACTTCAGCAGTTGCTTTCATATTTTTAAAGTTTTCTTGATACCTAGGCATACACTATCCTATAAAATAAAAGCGTACTATGCAAATCGACCAAATGGCAGAACGACCAGTCACTATGACGCACACTGATCACCATGGAGCAGACGCTCAACACAGAAGCTGCCCCCTGGTGGTCAGTGTGCTCCCACAGGGGGAACGCCGCTCAGCCAGAAGCTGGGCTTACAGCTGGCAAGTGCAGTGGTGGTGGTGGGAGCCTCACCCGCCTCCGCTACAGGTGGGCAGGAAGGAGCAATGGGTCCTGGGCTGTGAGAGGGATGTCTAACTGCTGGCCATCCCCTGAGAGGTCCCAGACTGCGAGAGGGTGCACCGGGCCTCTAGTTAAATTATAAACTCTGAGGATAATATGCCTTATCATTTTTGTGTGCCATGTAGTTCTTTTGACTACAGATTTTCAATGTGTTACTTTACTTGTTATCTGACTTTAACAAATAGTTTCATTTAAACTAATGTGAATCCGAACTTTAATCAATACAGCAAACCCCAAATCAAATAAACTAGAGTGATTCAATCAACAAGCATTTATTAAACATCTACTGTGTTCCAGGAAATTAGATCTCTAATGTGAATAAGGTCCTGAACCAGTCATAGTCTACAGTGGTAGGGAGACCTATAAACAAGCTTACAATAGATGTATTAAATGCTACAATACACCACTCTATCCAATGTTGTGGATGCTCACAGATTAAGATGACTCGTATCTTAGAAGTGGGAATGTCTCAGAGATCATATCCTTTCCAAGTGGTGGCTAGCTATTAATCTCTTCTTTCTCACATTCCTCCCTGGAAAATAGTCAGTGCCACATTTCATTCTGTCTCTAGACAATTTTTACCAGCTACAAATCTCTAGCAAGATTATTTAATCCTGGCAGCCATTTACATTCAAACTGTGGCCGTTGAAATAAAAAGGTATTTCAGTCAACATTAAGGGAATTCTTCCTCATACCTATCAAAGTTGTACGAAAATTCTCTTTCACTTGAAATCCTACCAAATGATCTTGATATTGGGATTGTGGAATAAAAAGCAATATATTAATGGGGGAAGAAGGATACATATGTAACACCTTAATCAATAAAGAAATTTAATTTAAAAAAAAGCAATATATTGTCTACTCAAACTAGCAATATAATAACCTGAAATAGTGACAAAAAGAAAACTATAAAGTATGTTTCTACAAAGAACTACAAAGTACTAAGATAACATGAAACTGTTTAGTGAGCATAAATATGGCCTCTATAGACAAGTAATAAATTCAAGAAAATAAAACAAATCAGAGAACAAAGAGAAGCAATAATAAATTCTAAAAAATGAGTTAGGAAAAATATCCTACACTTCCAAGCCAGGATGAGGTCTCAGCGCTGATAGCCTGGCTTAGCCAGTAAAGCTTCAAAGTCACTGCAGCTTGTGCACACAGAACTTATATTTCCTATTGAAAGGAACCTTCACATAGAAAGAGAGAAACTGAAATAGAACACTGAAAACCAAGTACATAGGTACAAACTTGGTCTTGGAAATAGAAAAGATACTCCATTTTACAGGAATGAAATTTATTTTTCCATAAGAAAAAATAGCACTATATATTTATTTTGTGACAAAATTAAGTAAAATGCAGAACCTCATTTTATGTATTTTTATAAATTACTTTCTGAATAAAATCAACTTTCATTTCCTTTTTTTTAGATGATACTCTAACTTCAGATGAAGCATTTATGTTGCTTTTAGTAGTGTTTTGATGAATTTACTAATTCATTCATCCATTCAATAAAAATTTCTTATCTGTTAACAGAAAGATGAATAAGAAAGTTCCAGTCTCCAAGTAGCTCACATTCTGAAAAGGAGGGCAAGGAGAGAACAAAAAGCAAACAGAAGTCTTTTTTTAAAGTAGTAAATGATAGTAGTAAATGATAGATGTGAGCTTATGACAGCACAGTGGAAAACTTCTGGGAGGGGAGGTGGTATTAGGTAAGCAAGCCTTCTTCCTCAAAAGATACTGGAGCTGTGCTCTTAAAGAGTAAGTAGGAATTAGCCGGATCAAAGAGGACAATGAGTAGGAGGATAAATCTGACACAGAGTGACAGCAGAAATAAAGGCGTAAGGGTGAGAAACACCTTAGGTGGGGGGATCCCAGGCAATTCAGTACTGACAAGCCAGAGAGATATAGGAGGAGAAAGGCATTGGCGGGCCTGATGTGATATGTTGAAAAGTTTGCACTTTATCCTGCAGGGTAGTGATGAACTTATATTAGTCCTCTAGGGCAGCGGTCGCCAACCAGTGGTCCTCGGACCACTGGTGGTCCGTGAGGTCTGAAAGGTTGGTGACGGCTGGTTTAAGGAAAGGAGCAGCGGTCGCACACCGGTGGTCCTCAGACCTCTGGTAGTCCGTGAGGTCTGAAAGGTTGGCGACTGCTGCTCTAGGGCAAAGATTTTATTCATCTGGGGCAAAAATAAGAAAAAATAAGGGCCACATGAAAGTAAATATATTCAATTTAAAGTCCTATTACTTCTTTCTGAGATCATGTTCTTCATACTTTGTTAAAAAGTAATTTTTACAAAATGAAGGTGGTAAATGATAGCTTGTTTTTTGTTCTTGTTAGTTTTACTAAGCAAAATAAAAATCTGGCAACTCTATGTTGAGCTCCAAAAATCTAAACTTTTGTACTAGTCAGAAATTTGAGTCTAGAAATGACTGCTCTAGGAAGCCACCGAAGCCTTTAAGCAGAAGAGTGGTCTGCATTTTAGATAGATCCCTCTAGCATCTACTGAAGAATATATATATGAGAACAGAAGGCATTTGACAAGCACTAAAGTAGAGGAAGAAAGGTAAGTAGGAGACTTAATGCAACATTCTTAGGTAAGAAAGGTGATGAGAGCCTGAATAGAGCAACACAAGTGAGACAGGAACCTGTTAGAAATGCAAAGCTCAGGCCCCAGTCTAGACTTATCCTATATAATAAAAGGCTAATATGCAAATCGACCAAACAGTGGAATGACCAGTCGCTATGACTTGCACTGACCACCAGGGGTCAGATGCTCAACGCAGGAGCTGCCCCCTGGTGGTCAGTGTGCTCCCACAGAGAGAGCACCCCTCAGCCAGAAGCCGGGCTCATGGCTGGCAGAGCACAGCAGTGGTGGCGGCAGTCAGACATCCCCTGAGGGCTCCGGGACTGCGAGAAGGCACAGGCTTAACTGAGAGACACCCCCCTCCAGTGCACAATTTTTGTGCACCAGCCCTCTAGTTGAATTAGAAACTCTGGGTGGTAAAGCCCAGTAATTTGTGTTTGTAACAAGCCCGTCAGGTCATTCTAATGCACACTCAAGTTTGAGGACCAGTGAGTTCACGTCTCATTGGGTTTTGCAAACATGCCAATTGACAGTCACAGCAAATTTCAAGGCTGGTCTCTGGAAGAAGTAGCACAAACAATACCAAAAGCCCCCTGGGCAAGAAAGCAGCAGTTTTTAAGAAGCATGTTTACTCTATGAATTCTGGCACCCAAATTCCATTCACAAAGCAGTGAGCACAAAAGGCTTTCTTCACTGTAGGCTCCCTGACAGTAAATGGGTTAGCTAATAGTCAAAAGCTAAGAAAGTGGCCTTCAGATGTTCATACTTAATTAATACATTTACAAAAGGCCTCTGCTACCTACCCCTTCCTCTGCTATTTCACTACTCTCAGAGAAGTGGCATAAACTCCCCCAAAGATAATGGGCTCCATTCTGGCTTCCTGAGGCAAAAACTCCACAGTTTCCACCTTAGTGAATTACCCAAATAATCCTCCTTTGACCCTCCCAACTCAAGTTTTTAGTTGCCAAAGTGTTGACAGTTGTTTTATGTGGTTAATTTTTGTCAAATAAGTGTACTAGTATGTGTACAGATCAGCAACAGAGAGGAATATGGGATCTAAGGCCTTCTCTGGCATAAGAGGAGTGAAGTTAGCTGCCCCACTTGGCTATGTTAGAACAAGGGTAGGACAAAAACTGACTTAATATCATGAAAATGTCTAGGTCTCCATATCACTTCCCAGGAGGCCAAGACTTGGGCAGGGGCAGATGTTCCTTAAATGAAATATTAACTAGTCTTTCCAAAATGTGTATACAAGTTCTAGTTTAAAATTTAAAAAAAAGTAGAAGAAGAAAAGAGTCATACTCACTCAGTTCTTTACCAACTGCTGCCACAACACAGTTCTTAGGTATTTCAATCAAAGCACTAATCCCTTCAAAAATATAAAACAAAGGTAAAATTATTTTCTTCATGGTTACATAAAAAACAAAAGCATTCTCAGTTTTATGTCAGTCATTTACAATAAAGGGAGTGGTGACAATAAAGCACACACAATTCTCTGTATCACACTTGCTTGGTTATACACAGAAAATGATTTTGTGAAAAACTGGTGAGGCCTTTGGAAGACTATTGATCTATTAAGGGTAGGATATACTCTTTGAACATTATAGTAAACTTATTTACCAGGGATTCCTTAAGATAATCACCCTCACCATTTACAATATATTTAGCTCAAAGGAGATATAAAATTGGCAGTTTCCTTAATTTAAATTTAAGAATCTTGAGTGGGTTCCCTGGCAATAAATGAGTCAGCCAACAGTCAACAGCTAAGAAAGGGACTTTTAAATAACATGTTTTTAATTAATTAATATTTACAAAATTGGATTAATCAGATTCAACATTCCACCATTTTTCACTTATTTTTTAAAAAATATATTTTTATTGATTTCAGAGAGGAATGGAAAGGGAGAGAGATAGAAACACCAATGATGATAGAGAATCATTGATCAGCTGCATCCTGCAAGCCCCGCCCTGGGGAATCGAGCCTGTAACCCGGGCATGTGCCCTGACCGGGAATCGAACCGTGACCTCCTGGTTCATAGGTCAACACTCAACCACTGAGCCACACTGGCCAGGCTCACTTATTTATTTAAATATAGAGTTCTCAGTAACTTTTTATAGCTAAATCATTAAATGATTTTAGTGTAACTATAACTTCTATAACATATGCTAATTTCTTTAACACATATAATAATTATTACTTTTGTCAGTAAGACTTAAAGAATTGAAGTATTAAATTCAGAATCACCACATGTGCAGGCAAAAAAAAAAACTTAATTTTTCCAGTATGAAATATATGTAATTTATATAAAAGTAATTTATAACATATATTCAAATTTGAAAAATATTATACTCATTTACTTTACCTTCTCACCCATCAAAAGACTTGTAGTTTGGTGAGTAAGTCTCTCTAAAATATTTCCTCCACATAGGTTTAACAGTATTTTATGCATTTCCCAAGTTCAAGGAAGAAGAAGTGATTGTAGAGGAGGGCAAAAGGAAGGAATTAGCAGTTCAATATAAAAAAGTAAAAGAGAGACAGGAGAGCACATGGAGGGTTAGGAAGAAAAGAATTCTAGATGTGGAAAACTTTGTTAAAATTTTTTTATCAAATTGTTTATGAAGTGAAAATAATAGAAACTCAGTAATTCAGAAGTATGCCCAGCTGGCATGGCTCAGTGGTTGAGAATCGACCTATGAACCAGGAGGTAATGGTTCAATTCCCTGACAGGCACATGCCCGGGTTGCAGGCTCGATCTCTGGAGGCAGCAGATCAATGATTCTCTCTCATCATTTATGTTTCTCTCTCTCTCCCCCTCTCCCTTCCTCTCTGAAATCAATAAAAAAATATTTTTTTTTAAATACAAGGTGAAGCAACAAGTGCTGATGTAGAAGCTGCAGCAAGTTATCCAGAAGATCTAGCTAAGATAAATGAAGGTGGTTATTAAACAACAGATTTGTAATGCAGATGAAACAGCCTCTTTTGGAAGATGCCATCTAGTACTTTCATGGCTAGGGAAGGACTGGCTGAGTCTCTTGTTAGGGACTAACACAGCTGATGAGTTAGTTGAAGTTGAAGCCACAGCTCATTTACCGTTCTGAAAATTCTAGGGCCCTTAAGAATTATACTAAATCTACTCTGCTAGTGCTCCATGAATGTAACAACAAAGACTGGATGACAGCACATCTATTTACCACATGGTTTACTGAATATTCTAAGCCCACTGTTGAAACCTAGAAAAAAATGTAACTGCTCATTGACAATGCACCTGGTAACCAAGAACTCTGATGGAAGATTAATATTGTTTTCATGGTTGCTAAAACAACATCCATTCTGCATGGATCAAGGAGTAATTTGGACTTTCAAATCTTATTAGTTAGGAAATACATTTTGTAAGACTAGAGCTGCTGCAGCTAGTAATTCCTCTTAGAATCTTCAGGAAAGGATGCACCATTCTAGATGCCACTAACAACATTCATGATTCATGTGAAGAGGTCAAAATATCAACATTAACAGGAGTTTGGAAGAAGCTGATTCCAAACCTCATAAATGACTGAGTGGTTCAAGACTTCAGTGGAGGAAGTAACCACAGATGTGGAAGAAATAAGAGATCTAGAATTACTAGGTGTACCGGTTAATAATGGCGGATTTTGTAATCAAAGAAAACACGATAACTTCAAGAGAAACATCAAAAGTGCTTTATTCAAAGTAATGCCCATCGCTAGCTACACATTTCCCCCATCCTTCAGGTCATTTGTGGATACCGTCTCAATAGAACTTTTGTTTTGAGGCAAACCATTCAGAGACCCAATTTTCCACTTCTTCATACATTTTGAAGTGCTGCTCAGAAAGTGTGTGTGCCATCAATGGGAACAAGTGGTAACCTGAAGGAGCAAGGTCTGGTGAATACGGCGGGTGGGTTAATACTTCCCAGGCAAGATCTTCTAACGTGTCTTTAACTGGCTTTGGAGTGTGTGATGGTGCGTCATCATGAAGCAAAATTACTTTGCCGTGTCTTCTGGCACATTCTGGTCGTTTCACGATCAAAGTGTGGTTCAAATTGATTATTTGTTGTCGGTAGGGATCAGTATTAATGGTCTCACCTGGTTTTAGAAGCTCATAATACACCACACCTTCCTGATCCCACCAAATGCAGAGCATTGTCTTCTTTCTGAAGCGATTTGGCCTTGCAGTCGATGTTGATGATTGACTTGGATCAACCCTTGATTTTGTGCATTTGGGATTCTCAAAATAAATCCACTTTTCATCCCCAGTCACAATTCGATGCAAAAAAGACTTTCTTTCATGCCGCTGAAGCAACATTTTACTGATGACTTTTCGGTTTTCCATTTGTTTTTCGTTCAGTTGATGTGGCACCCATTTTCCTTTCTTTAAAATCTTTCCCATTGCTTATAAATGATCAGAAATTGTTTGCTGGTAACGTTTAATCTTTCTGCAAGTTGTTTTTGAGTTTGACACTAATCTTCATCCAATAATGCTTGTAATTGTTGGTCTTCAAACTTTTTCGTTTGACCTGGACGTTCTTTGTCTTTCACATTGAAATCATCACTTTTAAAGCGTTTAAACCAGTGTTCACAAGTATCTTGAGATGGAGCATGTTCACCGTAAGCTCTCAAAGTATACGGTAACTTTCAGCAGCACTTTTCTTCAAAATAATGAATTAAAACTTTCCGCAAATGCTCTTTTTTTTGGCATGAAATTTGACATTTTTAAGCGTAAAAATATCTATGATGGTAACATCTTAACAAAATTTGACTTATGAAGTTTTGAACCTTGTTGTCAATACAACAAAATAGCATACATATCAAATTGCATATTTATCAACATATGTGTAACTCCATCTATTGAAAAAAATCCACATTATTCACCGGTACACATGGTAGTTGATAAAGTGCTGGCAGAACTTGAAAGGATTGACTCCAATTTTGAAAGAAGTTCTACTGTAAATAAAATGCTATCAAACAGCATTGTGTGCTACAGAGAAATTGTTCACAAAACGAGTCAATTGGTGAGGCAAATTTCATTGTTGTCTTATTTTTAAAGATTGCCATAGCCACTCCAACCTTCAACTACCACCAACCTGATCAATCAGCAGCCTTCAATGTTGAGGTCAGACCCTCTACAATCAAAAAAGATTATGATTCCCTGAAGACCTAGATGATGGTTAGCATTTTTTACCAATAAAATATTTTTAATTAAGTTATATACATTTTTTAGACAGACTGCTATTGTACAGTTAATAGACTACAGTATAGTGTAACTTTAATATGTACTAGGAAACCAAAAAAATCATGACTCACTTTATTAAAATATTCGCTTTACTATGGTAGTTTGGCACCAAACCTGCACTATCTCCAAGGTATGTCTGTACTAATGATTCATGGAGTAAAATTCACATATGACCACAGGCTAATGTAAGAAATATGTACATGTAAATAAAGAGATATAATTCATGATAATAGTAAACATAAAAATACATTCTAGATTCAAACAAGATTATTAGTGGTCAAATGTTGGCTTGAAAGGTTAAACTGTAAATCCTAATAAGGTATGGATTTAATTTTGCTACAATATCACATTATTTTCATGATATCTACCTAATAAAAGAGTAACATGCTAACTGACCATACCTTCATGACTCCCACCAGCCAATCAGGAGTATGCAAATTAACCCAACAAAGATGGTGGGTTAATTTGCATACACAGGCGTGAAGCAGCCAGGGGCAGGGCGGGATGCTTGCATCGTGGCCATGGTGAAGATGTAGGCATTCCGCACCACCCCAGCCACTCCGGGCCTCTGGGCAGCGTGGGAAGGCAGAAAGGCAGCTCCGGGCCGGAGCCAAGGCAGTGCCGGCAGCCAGGGGAAGGAAGGCCCATTCTTGCATGACTCTTTGTGCATTGGGCCTCTATTTTTATAATATCTATGTAGAAATAAGCTATTTTCAATTATGAACTATATATTCAATTCACGGAGCTCCTACTACCTTTAAGATGTCAATAATTAATAATATTCTTTATAAGATGTCCATGGGTTCATGTGATTACTTTTAGAACAGAAATAGTTAATAGTGTATCACATAACTTCAAGGTTACTGTCACTTAAATGTACTCATTTATACTTAAATGTTTTTACTCTGAATAAATTTTTATTCTTTACAATCCTTGGTATCTATAGAAGTCAAATTGATTTTTTTTCCTGTTAAAACAAAAAATGTCTGACAACAGAATTCTGAGAAAATAGAATTTTGTTAGTAAGTTTACTCATGAATAAACTTTTTAGTAAAACCAAATGTAAAATGAGGTCATCCTTAGAAATCTACTGAAAGAGAAGTGATCCTAAAAATTTTTTTTAAAGTGCTTTTGTAAAGCCACAAAAGTGCTTTCAGGTATCAACATGCTCATAAAACTCTGCTTAGAGTTTGATGATCATTTATTAAAAGGTTTTTCTTAACCACTTTGAGAAATTCTGTTAGAAGGGATGAGAAAGCCAAAAGGAGGGGAATCTTCTCCTTCCAATTTGGGATGAAAATATATCTTACACAACCCTTAACCAACCTGGAGAATATGGCTACATGTTATATTCAGAACTGCAAAGAAAAGTACCGCCCCTGCCCCCTTTGTTCGTGGAAAGTCTCTTTGAAGATTCACTGTGTCTTTTAGAGTCTGCCACTCATGGTTTCAAAATTACCTTAATTTGTTTTTTACCTGTATCAGAGAGGTGACTAGTCTTACATAGGAGATCTAATTTTCGGTTCCACACACATAGGTCATTCCCACCAGACAGCCAAACATCTAGTCTCTGAAGAACAGTTAAACACTGCAAAATTTATGAGAAATATATGTAAGTTTAGAAGTTCATGCATTCATTGGAGGTTTTAAAATATGTCCCAAATTCTTTGATACCCCTTCCTTCAAAAGGTGAAGCTTAATAACCCTCCCCTTGAATGTGGGCTCTTCTAAGTGACTAGCTTCTAATGAACAGAATGTGGCAGAAAGTACAGTGTGTGACTTATAAAGACATGAGACACATGGTGGTTTCCTCCTTGCTCTCTCTTAGATCACTCTTTCTAGGGCAAACATACACAAGCAGCCACATGGAGGAAGACCACCCTGGCAACAAAGCGAAGCCTCTGTAAAACCACCAACACTTCCCAAGTATGTGAGTCCCGTAGGAAGCTCCAAATCCAGGCACGCCTTCAGATGACAACATGGTGAAACACTGAGTCAGAACTATCCAGCTAAGCTGCTCTCTATTCCTGACCACAAACAATGTGAGATATTTGTTTTAAGCAACTAAGTTTTGAGGTAATTTGTTATTTAATAATAGACAACTAATACACAAGGCTTAAAATAAGCTGCTTTTTAAAATAAAACTGAAAATATGGCCTTAGTTTTTATGTATCTTTAAATTAATATAATAAATACTAAAAGAATTTCAAGGTCTGTAGAAGTCCTTTATCTTTAACTAGAGGCCCGGTGCATGAAAATTCATGTACTGGAGGGGGAATCCCTCAGCCTGTCCTGCCCTCTGTCACAGCCTGGGAGCCCTCAGGGGTGGGAGGCAATCCAGCAATCAGGGGAAGGGTACACCCCATCACACCTCTGCTGCTACCACTGCCGGCAGTGCAAGCCTCAGGCAGCCCTGGTTACCTGAGCCTTGGACAGCCCTAGGCGACTGGGCAGCCACCATCCGAGGCTTGCCTGCGGCTCGGGCCGGCCCTGGGTGGCTTCTTACACTATCTTCAACTTTTTGGGTTCTTTTTTTTTGCTTTTCCAGTTGAGTGTTTTTTGCTTCTTTGTATTTCAAATCTTTGACTTGGTTCTTGCAATCCTCTAGTCTGCTTTTAGGTCTCTGTATAATATTTTTTATTTCAGTCAGTGTATGCTTAATTTCTAGTTGATCCTTTTTCATATCCTCGAGGGTCTCCTTAAATTTATCGGCCTTTTCTAAGAAATTCTTGAAAAACCTTATAACTGTGGTTTTGAACTCTATATCCAGTCATTTGCTTTCCTCCATTTCCTTCATTTGTGACCTGCCTCTTTGTCTCTGCATTTCAGCTGCTTCCCTGAGTTGATGGAGTGCTAGGTGTCCTAGCAGGGCCCAGTGGCTCAGCCTCCCCAGTTACCTGAGGTGGACACTCTTGGTGTTCCCCTTTGTGGCCTGTGTGTGCAGTCTTATTGTAGTTAAGCCTAGATTATTGTTAGTATCACTGGGGGGAGTTGACCTCCATGCCAATTGGCTGTGAGGATCAGCTGTGTCTCCGCTGGGAGAGCTTCTGTGCTCAACTTGCACGGGGCAGAGTCTCAGGGTGGAGCAGACAGCCTTGGTCTCCCATCAGCCCTGCCCTATGAGGCCCCTGTGTCTCAGTGTCCCCCGGCAATGGCTGCACGCACCTCTGAGAGAAGGCTGCCCTAGAGGTTCACCCGCTGCCAGACAGACAGTCCAGTTTCTCCCCGAATGAGTCTGGGTACCCAAAAGTCTCACCCGGAACTGGATTTCAGTGCAGTGGGGAGGTTTTGTTTCCCTCCCGAACGAGACAGCTAGCCGCATGCTTGCTGCCCTCTCCGCACACCGCTGCGAGTAAGCCAGCAGTGTGTTTAGCTGCCTGCCCTTTCTGCGCGCATGCGTGCGGGTCTCCGCACCTCTGTCCTCCACAGCTCCTCTGGGTCGCAATGTCCTTTTATCTTTCTTCTAGTTGTAGAATTTCCACTCAGCCAGCTTTCCGGTGGTTCTGGACGATGTCCGCTCTGTCTTCCAGTTGCAGTTTTGAAATTGTTGTGTGAGGCAGCAGTATAGGTGTTTACCTATGGCGCCATCTTGGTTTCCTCCCCTCTGGTCCTATCTTATTTGTCAGTTAATTTTGTTCATTAGATTCCACATATAAGTGAGATTATGTGATACTTGTCTTTCTCTGACTGGCTTATTTTTTCAATTAGTGTAATAAGCTCTCAGGTCCATCCATGCTGTCACAAAGGGTAAGAGTTCCTTCTTTTTTTACAGCTGCATAGTATTCCATTGTGTAAATGGACATCCTTTTTATCCACTCATCTACCGATGGGCACCTGAGCCGTTTCCAGATCTTGGTTATTGTAAACATATCTTTATGACTTTATAGAAGGCAGAGTGTGAGGGACAAATGATTCCATGTTTTTATTTCAGAGTATGAAGAAACATACTAACTACTGCTACAGAGCCATTCTGCAAGGACGGCCTCTTTTTACAATTACTTACTAAACACATACTAGGTATTACCTTTCTCCTTACCTTGCTATAGAGATTTACCGTTTGCTCTAACTTCAAATTCAAACATTCTAGCATTTAAAATATATACTTCCAAAAATCTAATCTTAGAAGAATAAAATAACTGTAACTATGTGTGGAAAAAATAATTTTTTAAAATATATATTTTTTATAGATTTCAGAGAGGAAGAGAGAGAGATAGAAAGAAACATCAATGATGAGAGAGAATCATTCATTGGCTGCCTCCTGCACGTCCCCTACTGGGGGTGAGGGGGATCAAGCCCGCAACCAGGGCATGTGCCCTTGGCCGGAATCCAACCTGGGAACCTTTAGTCTGCAGGCCGACTAAAAGTAGTTTGTAAGAACTTTTTCTGTAATGTGAATCATTATAGGCTCTATCTACTGAGCCAAACTGGCTAGGGCAGGAAGAAATAATTTTTTAACCTACAAAAGTGATTTCATCAAACTTACTTAACAGTTTTTTCTCAGACAAAAAAATTATTACCATAAAATATTGGCTTCTGATCTTACCTTTACAGTAGACTGGAAGCATGACACTTTTTGAACTTGCTTGCCAGTATCACAATTCCATACCTAAATTTATGTTAAGAAATAATTTCTAAAAATTTCAAATCTTATAAGTTCTCCAATAATTAAGTCACAAATGTCACACATTTAGGTAGAAAATAAGGCATAAAATATTTAGTGTTTGCACTACTACAAAAATGAATTCATATAGTTAGCACAGTAGGCTTACAACCTACAATAATTTTCAGGTAAATTTTACTGTCAAACTATTTGAAAATGCCAACAGAAAGAATGGTTTGAAAACTGAATCTTTATAGACATTAAATATTGCAACTGTTTAAATTTTAAGGTTTATTCTCCAAAATAGTCCACCATACTGACTGAAAACCTCTCTCAATGTACATGACAAAATTAACTACTGTTACCCTGATTTAAAAAAGATAGTAACAGTGTGTTCCTATTACCTGTATACATATTTAAAATAATTAGAGGACCTCTCATAAAATGTCCAAGGTTAGTTTGACCTAAGGAGTATGATAATTTTCAAATTTTTCACACCATTTCCTATGGTAAAATACACATTTTACATCATATCTGAAAACACATTCACATAATAAATATATATAATATGTATAAATATATATGTACATACAAACTTTTAAGACTATCACTTGACAAAATTTTTTTAAAATCTACACTTAGCATTTAATTAATGAAGTTTTAGTTAATAGTGAAGGCCCAAGCTGAGTTAATTTAGAATTCGCCCGAGTAAAAGAACTGCCAGCAAAGCACCCTGGAATTATTTTCAGCAAAGTCATTCAGCAAAGGAAATTAGTCTTTACCATCATTTAGAGGTACAGTTTATACTGCACCTATGTCCCAACTACTCATCTCTGTACTGTACTGCAGTAATTTTAACAATTGCCTCAAAGTAGTACTTTAGGAATCGTGTAATAAAAAAGCATTTTAAATTCTACTTTTGCAGAGGTTATACTGATACTAAAAACAAATTAAAAAAAGAGCTTTAGTCCATAAAATATTTGCCTCAATAGAGCAGTAGCAATAAAGCTACCCTGACCTAAAAATATGAGTGAATTTTATGCCCTTGTTTACATAATACTGTAATCTCCTCACAATTTATCACCATTTAAATATTTTCTTAAAATGTTTTCACCTATTGGCAACTTGTCTAGAAATTACTTTTGCTGAGAAGCTTGTTTAAGTGTCATAAAGTATGTATATGATTTATAGAAGCCTGAGGAACACTGACTCCTTTGGGCTTACTTTGAAACTTGTTTCACTAATGCTTGAAGCTAGTTAAATAGAATTTTCAATGAGCATAGGCTTTTTAAAGGTAACCTATGGTAACTTAAAAAAAAAAAAGAAAAGGTCATGAGTTATCCATAGCATTTGGCTATGGCCTTCACAAATCCAAATTCCTTATAAAAAGATTAAGGGGCTAAATTTGTTTAAGGAAAATATTTTTTTATTGATTTCAGAGAGGAAGGGAGAGGGAGGAAGAGAGAGATAGAAACATCAATGAGATCAATGATGAGAATCATTGATCGGCTGACTCCTGCATGCCCCCTACTGGGGATCGAGCCTGCAACCTGGGCATGTGCCTTGCAGGGAATCGAACCTTGACCTCCTGGTTCATTGGTCACTGTTCAACCACTGAGAAACACTGGCCAGGCTAAGGAAATATTTTACAAGGCAGTATTATTATATAGTGGTTCAGAACTCGGCTCTGTAGTCAGACTGCTTACCTTCTACCCTATACTGGCTGCATGACCTTGGACAAGTTACTTAACCTCTCTTTGCCTCTAATATCTGTGAATGAGAACAAAAATACTTATTGTAAGAATCAAATAGATTTATAAAAAACAAAACAATGTGTGGCACATGTAAGCACTTTATAAAATGCCATTACATTTTAAAATTTTACCTAAAAGTAAGGGGGAAAGAAAGGTAACATACTTTTTAAATTTTATTTTTAAATACTAAATAGTAATATTAAACACTGAGCCAATGGCAATTCACTTTTCTGTCAGACTGGGTTCTCAAAAGGTTCTTATGGGTTGGGGCCATTAACTTATTTTTGCTGTACAATGAGCAGAAAAAAAAACAAAGTAAATTATTTTCCAGTCCAACTGATCTTTATTTCTCTAAATTTAAAAGCAAACTGAGATACTAAGTATTTTTAAGCTCATTTTCTCCATTTCATCTATTTTATATAATAGTAACTCTAGAAAGAACAGTTTTAGTCATGAGGTTTCCATCAATAATATACCTTAACCTGCTATTTCAGTCTAATACTTTTCAGATGCCTAATGCTTTTAAGAAGCGTTTTATGAAAGCTAGAACAAAATCATTTTTGCTAAAACAGGAATGTTCAAACAGGCCCCAAGAGCCTAAAGACTAATAATGTATATACTGGTCCCTTGGGTCACTATAGCTACTTACTCTCTTCCAAACTAAAGGATACAATAACTGTTCTATCAGCAGAGGCTGTCAAGATGAGCCGATTTTTTTCTTCACATGCTTCCAAGGAAGGAAATGTAATAATAGCTGTTATCTTTTGAGTGTGTCCACTGAGTTCCAAAAGTTTTTCTCCTGTCTGAAATACCAATGAAAACGTTAACAGGTTCATTATTTCACAAGTTAAATAACTTTAACAACACTAAGAAGAATCACTATGTAGAAAATGCATACATTCTATTTGAAATTACTGAGCCATAAACAATTTTAAGTATTTTCTGATAGATAATATAAATTTTAGCATATTTCATATAAAATTTAAAGAAATATTCTTTCCACCTGATTTTAAGAATATAATTGGATAAATTAAGCATAAAAATATTAGTAACTTAATCTGTAGGAAAAAAATAGAAAGTCCTCCTTATCCAAGTATTTGTTATTTAAGTCTCCACAGTTATAAAGCTGTGGAAGGGAAAAAAAGTCAGCATAACAACAACAATTATATCTATACCAATAATCAACTACTCATAAAGTTAGCCTCCACTCCACCTCTATTTAATAGCAACAGCTATTCCCACCCATCAGACTCTCATGGACTTCCCAAGTAGTAAACATACTATAAAACACAATGTAAATATGACAAATTGCAAATCTTTCCAAGGTTACAAGATTTCATGCATGTAGGGAACATGTTAAAGAACTCCTATAATCACAGGCAAAGCCATTGAAAAAAATTAGGATCTGACAGATCAGATGATGAGATAAGATAGAGACTTCAAAGGAGAATAACCTGAGTATCAAAGGATCAGGAAGAGAGGTCTCAGAGAAATTTGGTTAAGCCTTAAATATGTTTTTAAATAAGCCTTTTATTATATTGCTATTAAGTTCAAACATGAGAAGCATGTTACATCATGCAATTATCACTTTTGAAAGAAAAATTGCCACAAAAATCAACACTTGATTCATTTCAGAGTCATTACATAATTGCTGGTAAGTTTCGTTCCGTAAGATTAAAACTTTTATTTTCACATCTTGGTATTTCTCGGGAAAAAATCTTTATTTAAAAAGTTTCTATTATGAAACATTGGCTCCCAATTTAAATAAAATCTTCCCAAGTATACCTTTTCAAGTACTAATTAGTCTGTCTACTAATATGCAGGTATATCTCCAGATAGTGTTTATGAATGTATACTCAACTATACAGTCATATCTTTATTACACAAACAAAATCAATACACACCTGGGCATTCCACACAACTACAAGTCCATCATCACCAGCAGATGCAAATCTGGTTAGAGAAAAAAGTTAAAAAATAAATCACTGGTGACATTTAAGTGCTAAGATTACTAAGAACCATCAAACCTTATTACTGATATTCTGATTTACTAATATTAATTCAGACTAAGTTATTTAAACTAAGTTAGCAAATATTGATGAATACCGGCTAGGATTTGTGCCAGGTACTGAGGGATCATTTACAGTGTTACAATGAATAAACTTCAATAAATGTAAGAATGAGGGACATTTAAAATTATATATAAACCCTGACTGTGACATAAAGCCAAGCTGAGGAACAGCTTCACTGAGAAGAAGTGATATTCCAGAAGTGGAAAAAAGAAACCATGTCCTTAGATAAGTTAATTATTTCTATTCCTTTCTCTGTAAAAATACTCTATTTTTTAAAGCCAACACCATATTCTATTTTTGCCCATAACACTAGGGCACAAAAATTATTTTGTTCCTGAATTTTATCCCTGTATAAGATTCCTAAAATTTCACTACTTCAGTCAAGTAACATTTTCTTTAACACCCCAAACTGGGCTTCAAGTTCAAATTTCTCAGATTCAGTTTCAAAGTCTCATATGCACCTGTTGTCTTCACTGGCTCAGACAAATCCTTTAATTAGTACCCACTTCAAAACCATTTGGTTACATCTCCTACTATAGGAGCTAAAAGATTATCCAGTAGATAGGAAATTGGCCAAATACAGTCTGACAGTCTGTTAATAGCATTTGAATATAGAACTACATATTTTTTAATTGGAAAGGGACTTTAAAACTACCTAGGTTACAAGCTAGAAACCACACAAAGTTATTGTAAAATTCATGCTTAACACTTAATTTTTCAAAATGAAATAATGAAGTACATAAAAGATCTGAATACTAAAAAGAAAACTTATTTTTAAATTAAAAATATAATTTCTTATGGTTAATTACATACATTTTCTGGATTACAATACTTAACAATCCCTTTAGTATCAAAAATAGTTGCTAGATGTCTTTACTAGCTTATGTTTCTAGACATATCCATTTATTTTTATTTGTATAGTGATGATGGGAGAGCAGTACTTGCGGTCTTAAGTTTTCATTGGTATAAAACAGCAATTTATATTGATTCTTGAAATTCTTATAATTGCTTTTCTCCATTTTAGAAGATTGCAGGTTTAAAATCTACTTTTTTCTAACCTTGATTTTTAACTTCTCATTGTTGTTTTATCATATCTGAATCTCATGAGTTCACGAGTTTAGAAATGATATTGGTAAAATAACTATACCAAAGAACTTCTATGCATATGTGCATAACCGATGGACACAGACAATAGTGTCGCGAAGGCCTGGGGAGGGGACAGGAGCAGTGGGGAAGGGGACATCTGTAATACTTTCAACAATAAAGATAAATTTTTAAAAATAACTGTAATAAAGGGTTGGGAGATCATTCACCAATTAAAATTATCCATTCTACTAGGATGGGTAACTGAAAAATAGCTATACTAACTATATCTGTTTACCTTAAACTAAGTCAGTTTATCCTAATCAGTCAAGCACATACTACAGCCACCTCCAAATCATAAATGAAAATTCAACCCAAGAATTCCTAACACAGTAAGATATACTGTAATGGCTGAAAACAAGTAATGAACCATTTTTAAAAGAGCAATTAAAATGTCAATAAGGCTTAAGTTATGCAATGGAAGAAAGAATAGTGGCTATATTGTTATAAAATTTTATATAACTATAAAATAATTTTTTTAAAACTCTAATAGAATATAATATTACATTCTAAAGGTAAGTTTTTAAGATAAATGCTTATTTAAGGATTAGCACAAAATATATTCAATGAGATTTCATACTATATGTTCAGGAAATGCCAAGATCAATTATATGTGGTTCTTGTCCCAAGATATTAAAATTTAATGATTTAAAAAGGTCCTGTATCAGATATAAAACATCATCAACTATAAGACATTCTATTACTTTATGTACTATTAAGGGAAAAAACGCAGCATAAATGAAATACACCATCAATTATATGATTTATTCAAATTTTACAGATATTAAAATAGAAAAAGGCTTTATAGAATCAATTAAATACAGAAATCGCTATATTTATTTATCTTTATAACATGGCACTTTCTAATCCAACAAATCTCTGATTATTTCTGGCAGGTTTATAGCACTAAATAATGCTTTTTCAATGAATAAGCAAACATTAAAAAGTTGCAACGGCTCTGTAAAATAGATCATCTTAATCTCACTTTTCTCTTATCATTATTAATGTATCAATATATTGTCACAACAAAAATAGAAATTTGAAAAATTTTACACCAGAATTTCACCACGAAGATATATTCCTTTTATATTTTTCATGCTCTTATTCTTATATACTATATCCTTCAAGTTTTCTTAACTTGAAACCAAGTCTTTAGAAATATTCATTGCCCTAGCTAGCCAGTTTGGCTCAGTGGATAGGTCGACCTGACGACTAAAAGGTCCTGGGTTCGATTCCAGTCAAGGGCACATGCCCGGGTTGCAGGCTCAATCCCCAGTAGGGGACATGCAGGAAGCAGCCAATCAATGATTCTCTCTCATCATTGATGTTTCTATCTCTCCCTCTCCCTTCCTCTCTGAAATTAATAAAAATTTTTTAAAACTTTATAAAAATATTCATTGAAACTATATAATTAAATGACTAAGCAAAAGCATATGCATGAAAACAAGTTTAACAAGGTAGAAACATGGTTTAATGAAGACCTACATTAGAGTTTATAAAATGTTCCATCTTCTTTTCACTTAATTATGAGACCTAGTTTGTTGTGAGAGTTGATGATTCACTCATTTCTTCAAGAAATGTTTATTAAGCACTAACTATATAATATATATGTATGTGGTGGATCCTAAGAGTAAAGATCAATGAGATAGTTCTTGCCCTTGAAGAGCTCAGTCTACATTGCTCAGTAATGTTACAGGGTCCAGATCATGTACCCATTGAGAATTGTCATTTATACTTCTTTCAATTTATAGAAATCATTCCCTTTAAACACCTTGCCTTTGAACAACATCTCAGAGAAAGTACTCTTATTTTTGCCAACTGGGGGCTAAAAGAACAGCAAAGCTTCACGAAGATCTATATAAAATATGTATTTTCACAATTCCTATGTCCATTACCCAAGTGCATATTTAATAGTTCTTATTCATGTGAATTTATTTCAATTCAGTCAAAGGTGCTAAAGATTCAAATATAACCTTAGAAGACATAATAAAAAGTATAGCCATAAATCTAAACATAAACCCTCCTGTATTCAATATCTACATAACCATAAAGCACTGGAAATATAAAAATATAACATTATTATGACAAAAAAATCTCTGTGGTTAACTAATTACCCATAGTACTTTCTAATACATGATGCAGATAAAATAGTGTATCTTTTTTACAATAAAATACAGTTGAAAAATGCTTCTATAATACCAGAAACCAGACAAAACTGAAAAATAATGTTTTCATTTAAAATGGATTTTTACTTATCTTGTATGCTAGAACTACTTGAAGAAAATTAGAGATGTAGACTTTTAATAGAAGTTTAAGGGAATTTCAATTTATGGCATTTTCAGGAGCCATAGACATTACCACTGATTCTTTCATTAGATCTATGAAAACATAAAAATTTTTTTCCTTAAGCAAAAAGTATAGAAAAGAAACCAAGATGGCAGCATAGGTAAATACCTGAACTTGCTGCCTCGCACAACCACTTCAAAACTACAACTAAAAAACAAAACGGACATCACCCAGAACCACGGGAAGGCTGGCTAAGTGGAAATTCTACAAGTAGAAGGGGAGAGAAACGCACACTGAGACTCAGAGGAGCTGCGGAAGTAAAGGCAGAGGTACAGAGGCGCACGCATGCGGAGAGGGCTGGCAACTGAGTATGCGGTTGTCTTTTTTAATAGGGAGAGAGACACAAGCTCCTGACTGCTCTGAACTCCAGTTCCGGGTGAGACTCTGGGGATCCAGACTCATATGGGGAGAAACTGGACTGTCTGGCAGCAGGTGGAACTCAAGGGCAGCTTTCTCTCAGAGGTGCTTGCAGCGATTACCAAGGGACCCTGAGACCCGGGGGCCTCTTAGGGCAGGGCTGATGGCAAGCCATTGCTGTTTGCTCCGCCCTGAGACTCCACCCCATCCAAACTGAGCGCAGAGGCTTTTGCATATGAATGGCCTGATCCTTTGAAATCTAAACTTACCTAACAAACTGCAGCTGAGTCAGAGAGACCCAGAACATCCAAAAGAAAGCCCAAGGCCCCACAGCAGCTTGCACTGCTTCATAGCTGGGCCTCATCTGGACACATCCAAAACCCAAACAAAGAAGAGGAATCTGCAGATCTCTCAGTAGCTCCTGCTGGGTGGCCTCAGGCAGAAGCTAAATTAGCACCTCCTTGGAGATCCAAGAGCCAGAATACCCAGGGGTAAGAGTAGGACCATCCAGATTACAACTCCTTAGATTCATAAGGGACACACTCAGGGGGCAGACTCAGTGAGCACCAAAGCCCCACTGAAGCAAGTCTTGCCTCATAAAGGGGTCTCCAGCACAGAAGTTCTCCCAGCGTAGACACAGCTGATCCTCACAGCCAATTCCTCCCAGTGATACCAACAATAATCAAGGCTTAACTACAACAAGACTGAGCACACATCCCACAAAGGGGTGCACCAAGAGTGTCCACCTCAGTAACTGGGGAGGCTGAGCCACTGGGCCCTATAGGACTCCTAGCACACAAAGCCACTCTATCAACACAAGGAAGCAGCCAAAATGCGGAGACAAAGAAACAGGTCACAAATGACAGAAACGGAGGATAGCAAATGACTGGATATAGAGTTTAAAACCACAGTTATAAGATTTTTCAAGAATTTTCTAGAAAAGGCCAATAAATTTAGTGAGACCCTTGAGGATATGAAAAAGGACCAACTAGAAATTAAGCATAAACTGACTGAAATAAAAAATAATATACAGAGATCCAACAGCAGACTAGAGGATTGCAAGAATCAAGTCAAAGATTTGACTACAAAGAAGCAAAAAACACCCAACCAGAAAAGAAAAAAGAAAAAAGAATCCAAAAATATGAAGGTAGTGTAGGAGCCTCTGGGACAACCTCAAGCGTACCAACATCCAAATTATGAGGGTGCCAGAAGAAGAGAGAAAGATACTGAAAACCTATTTGAAGAAATAATGACTGAAAACTTACCCCACCTGGTGAAATAGACTTACAAGTCCAGGAAGCGCACAGAACCCCAAACAAAAGGAATCCAAAGAGGACCACACCAAGACACATCATAATTAAAATGCCAAGAGCAAAAGACAAAGAGATAATATTAAAAGCAGCAAGAGAAAAACAGTTAGGTACCTATAAGGGAGCACCCATACAACTGTCAGCTGATTTCTCAACAGAAATCAGCTTGGCCTATGCAGGCCAAACAGGAGTGGCAAGAAATATTCAAAGTGATGAATAGCAAGAACCTACAACCAAGATTACTCTACCCAGCAAAGCTATCATTCAGAATTGAAGGGCAGATAAAGACCTTCACAGATAAGAAAAAGCTAAAGGAGTTCATCACCACCAAACCAGTATTATATGAAATGCTGAAAGGTATTCTCTAAGAAGAGGAAGAAGAAGAAAAAGGTAAAGATAAAAATTATGAACAACAAATACATATCTATCAACAAGTGAATCTAAAAATCAAGTGAATAAAAAATCTGATGAACGGAATAAACTGGTGAATATAACAGAATCAGGGGCATAGAAAGGGAGTGGACTGACAATTCTTCGGGGAAGAGGGTGTTGGGGGTGCTGGAAGAGATTGGACAAAAATCATACACCTATGGATGGGGGGGGTGTAAGGGCATGGGGTGGGGTGGGAACTGGGTGGAGGGGAGCTATGGGGGGGGGAAGAGGAACAACTGTAATAATCTGAATAAAGATTTTTTTAAAAAGTATACACACACACACAAAACTCTAATATCTGAAAGTCTAAAGTCGTCACAAATAGAATAAGAGAGGGAAGATTTCATAGTTCCCATAGTCATTTGCAAAGGTAAAACCTTGGTAAATTCTCCCATCCTCCAAATCACAAATAGAAAACTAAACTACACATCAAGTTTACAAGTATCAGAATACTAAAAAATTCCTGTGACTTCCATTGGAGGAGTGGTGGGGGGTTGGGCGGGGGGTGGGGGTGGGGCGGCCACTCTCCATTACCCAGAGCTCAAGTTTCCCTGAATGAACTACTAAAGAAGCATCCCTGGCCTCTCCCTCTCCCAACTGACCTAATAAATGAGTTTGAGAGAATGAACTGAGCACGCTCTGTTCAGGCTCTTCTGGGTTTTTTCTCTGAGGATTTGTCTGTTCACAGAGAGGAAACATTCTGCTTTGCTCTTGTGTTTAAGGTAAGCCTACATCGAAGTAGGAGGCTTGCAGATGTCCAGTTGCACCAGTGATTCAGTGAATAAGTCTACCTAACTCAGGGTGTCGTATTAGGAAACCCACTATTTACCGAGCCACATTCTTTATTCTAATTTTTTGCCAGTTATTATTTTAGTAAGCTGATATGTTCATGTCCATCTGTGTGATTTCTGCATTGAACAAAGTTTTATTTTATACTGAAGCAAAAATACCTATTAAATTGGTATTTTTATTTCCTCTCTGACAAACATACATCATTTACATTTATTATGGAGAATTTAAATATTTATAAAAGTGGAAACTTTTTGTATAACAAAAATTCTCAGGTCTTCATACCTGTCCTTAATAATTATCAACTCATGGCCAGCACTGTTTCATCTGTACCACACCCAATCTCCCCAACACATATTATTTTGAAGCAAATCCCAGTCACTGTATTTCATTTCATCAGTAATTATTTTAATACTAGTGACCCAGTGCATGAAATTCGTGCACATTAAAAGGGGATTAATTAGAGGAAATAATTTAATATTGCTATTTGCCCTTTCTCTATAATAGAAGTGTCAGAGATGAAAGAAAATTAGTAAAATGTATATGAAAACCTTCCTCCTGTCAGAGTCTGGGGCACACCATGGGACCCAGAGTCAAGTTCCCGTCCACCCACATGCACCTCAAAATCGCGTGAGACCCAAACCCGTGCGCGCACCCCCCCCCCCCCCCGCCCCGCATTGGGCTAGATCCAGACCTGGCCAGTCCTATCCTTGTCAAGCTCTTCTGGGCAGGGGGGCGTAGCCTCAGGTCCCCTGGCCCCGCACCAGGATGGGGGCGTGGCCTGAGGTCCCCCAGTCCAGACCGGAGCATGGGGGTGCCTTGAGGTCCTCCATCAAACCCCACCAGGTGGGGGACATGGCCTGAGATGCCCTGTCAAGCCCCGCTGGGTGGGGGGCATGGCCTGAGGTCCCCTGTCAAGCCCCGCCAGGCAGGAGGGGGTGCAGCCTCAGGACCCCCGTTAAGCCCCATTGGGGGGGCGCGGCCTGAGTTCTCTGACCCAGCACTGGGGGTGCACCTTGAGGCCCCCCCATCAAGCCCTGCTTGGGGGGGGGGCATGGCCTGAGGTCCCCTATCAAGGCCAGCCAGGCAGGGGGGCACAGCCTTAGGTCCCCTGGCCTGGTGCTGGGGCGGGGGGCTTGGCCTGAGGTCCTCTGTCAAGCCCTGCCAAGCGGGGGATGTGGTCTGAGGTCCCCTGGGCCCGGTGCCGGGGTAGGGGGCGCGGCCTGAAGTCCCCTGTCAAATCCCACCTGGTGGGGGGTGCGGCCTGAGGTTCCCTGGCCTGGCGCTGGGGCAGGGGGAGCAGCCTGAGGTCCCCTAGCCCAGCACCAGGACGGGAAGTGCACCTTGAGGTCCCCCGTCAAGACCCGCTGGGCGGGGGGCGTGGACTCAGGTCCCCTGGCCTGGCACTGGGGTGGGGGGGTCCAGCCTGAGGTACCCCAGCCTGATGCCAGGGTGGGGTCGCGGCCTGAGGTCCCCTGTCAAGCCCTGCCCAGTGGGGGGGCTCAGCCTGAGGTCCCCTGTCAAGCCCCACAGGGGCAGGGGAGGGCATAACCTCAGGTCCCTGCTGATTGCTCATTAAGGCTCCTTATGGGAACTTGGCTTCAGCTGTGGGTGCAGCCATCTTTGTGACAGAGGGATGGTCAATTAGCATATTCCCTCTTTATTAGAAAGGATATATATTTTTAGGACTATTTACATCACAATCAAAGTTAACAACATTTAATTCCTTAATGACATAACATGCCTAGTCAATGATCAAATTTCCCTGTCTCAAGTCTTAAGTTAGTTACTGTGGATCTAAGTAAGATTCCTACATTGCAATTGGTTCACATACCTCTAATGTTTGTTTGTTTTATTCAATTGATTCCTTCTTCACATTATTTCCTTGCAATTAAGAATTTATTTTATACAGTTCTCACAGTTTGGGTTGTGCTTGCTACCTTCCAGTGTTGTCACTTAACAAAATGCACCTCTGTCCCCTGTGTTTCTGATAAATTAACAGATCTAGAGATTTAATGAGATTCCATTTTCACTTTTTGGTAAGGCCACTTCATAGACAATGTGTATACTCTACCAGGAAACATAATTTCTGGCAGGTGTGTGTGTGTGTGTGTGTGTGTGTGTGTGTGTGTGTGCGCGCGCGCGCATGTGTGATGTTAACAACCACTGCCTAATTTGTTATTGTATTAGAGGTTGCAAAATTACAATATTCCAATCTATGATTCTTCCTAGAGTGAATTCTTCTATAAAGAGAAATTTCCTCTCATCAATTATTACTGATCCCAAGATATAGTTTATATAGGAAAAGCAGTATACCTCTCAACTTGTAAATACCTCTTCAAGAGATGACTAGCTACCCAGATGAACATGGTTATCTACCTCTAGCTGTTGACTTCAGGGTACATTTCAGCTTTCAAGCCAAAATCATACTCACAGGTGGGCCCTCAGCCACTTGAATTAAGCAAGGTGGTGGAAGCCACAGGCACATTCTTGGATGACCTTCAGCCAATGACTGTGCAAGGCACGACAAAAAGTACTAGTTATTTTCATCCAATGCAGGGCTCCTCAAAAGGTCATTCTTTTCTCCAGAGCTCCCCATTGGGTTTACAGAGACTTGGTCAGATCTGTCTCATAGTCTGAGGCAGCTCTTCTTGTCCAATCCTGCTCCCTTCTCTCCCCTTTCATTGATGTTTTTAATAAACTTTTTGCATGCTTAACTCCATTTTATTGCCTGCTTCCTAGGGAGATCCATCTTGACTATTGATTTCTTTTATCTGAATGTTTGTGGAAAGTTATCCTTAGCTTAAGAATATTTTCTTAAAGATGTAGCATATTACTTGTCCAGTGAACTATCAAACCATACTGAGTTTGTTTAGTTTCTTGTGAATATAGAGCTTCACCAGCCATTCTAGGAGCACAATATTTGTTCTCCAGTCTGGCATTTCATGGGTCACCTAACTCTTTTCCAGTCATGATCACCATCCTATATAACCCTGTCTGTTTCCTGGAGTAGCAAGGAATGGTCAGATGAGCAACAGAAAAAACTACTCTTAAAATGTGTTACAAACTCAGTTTAGTTTAATGTTTCAAATGCTAGAGTTTTATATATAATTTTAGCACTAGAGTATTATATATAATTTTAGCCCAGTTTACTTTTTAGAAGACTCTTGCTGAGTCTTAGCCTTCTTTAGTGATCTCCCAATCAATATGACCCTCACTTCATGTTCAAAAAATACTGAAGAAGAAAAGAAAAGGCAGCTGTCTGTTATGTTATACAGGATTTATCTGGTATCTTCAGAAACCAATCTGAGAAAATTTTCCACTCACTGATTTTAGCTGAGCCACCAAGAAAACAAGAAAATCCTTCTGCAAAATTCTCAATAAACTGACATTATCTAAAGACCTGAAGCGTGAAACCTGGATTACAACAGCTGACCAAAAAACTAGAATGCAATGTCTACAAAAACTAAGTAAAAACATTAAAAGTGTAACAATATAATATTTATTTAAGGTATTTTGGTAATTTGACAATGCATAAATAATGTACATATGCAATGATGAAGATAATTCTAAATTAAACTGTTGAAGAATGAAAATGTTAAGCTCTCAATTCTATTTGTAACAAATATTAATAGTTTATAGATTTTTTAAGTCTTTCTTATCAATAATAATTCTTTCAGTTTTTTGCATACATTATGAAATTAATTTTAAAATAAATACACAGATTGAAAGTTCCAAAAGTCTGTGACTGACTGAAAAACTTCAGATTTAATTCCATGGAAATTTTGACATAGTAATGACTTGAGTACAAAGAAGTAAATATGATTCATGTAGTAATATCTTCACTTTATTGCAAAAAAAACCTCCTGATTGTACCCTTTATAATAAAACTGTATAGTGCTTTCCCGAGTTCTGTTGGTAATTCTAGCAAATTATAAGGGGGAAGTGGCAGTATATAGCCAGTTGGTCAGAAGTGTGGGCAGCCTGGACACCCTGGAGATTGCAGCTAGTGACTAAAGTGAGGAAGTGCTGTGCAGGACTGTGCCTTAACCTGTAAAATCTGACCTAACTCCAGATAGTGTCAGAAATGCATTGCACATGGTAAAAGCAACTAAATACCAAAGACATAAGAAAAGCAGATAATATGCATATATGGACACAGACAATAGAGTGGTGAAGGCCTGGGAGGGGTTGGTGCGGGGTGGAGAGAGAAGAAAAGAAAAGGGAAAATAAATACAAATAAATAAATAAATAAAAGCTAAAGGATAAAATAATTTAAAAAAAGAAAAGCAGAGAGAAGACAGGTTAATAGACAACAGAAGTGACAGTCATATTTAGGAATAATCACAGAAGCAGTCACCTATGGAATCAAAAATGAAAAAAGAGCCCGGCTTGGCTCAGTGGTTGAGCTTCAACCTATGCACCAGGAGGTCACGGTTCGATTTCCGGTCGGGGCACATGCCTGGGTTGCGGGCTCAATCCCCGGTGTGGGGAGTGCAGGAGGCAGCTGATCAGTGATTCTCTCTCATCATTGATGTTTCTATCTCTCTCTTTCTCTCTCAGAAATCAATAAAAATATATTTTTAAAAAATGAGAAAAGAAAAACCACACATACACACACACACAGTATTAAAGGCAAAAGAGACAATTAGAGGTGACAGTGGAAGAATTCATAAGGACAACAGAAATGGAGTAAGGGAGTTAAGATGGCAAGCAACTTAATAGTCTGGGGACTCATTAATTCATTTAACAACTACCTATTAATTGCCTGCTACATGTTAGGCACTGTGCCAGGTACTAAGGAGATGTGGTGATCAAGAAAAATATAGCTCCCACTCTCATGAGGTTTACATTGTAGAGGGAAAGATAAATGTTAAATTGTGTAATTATTATTGTGATATTTGCTACAAAGGATAAGGATACAATTAAATAAGAGTTTAATAAACAGATCAGTAATAAGTTAAATCTACAGTCCTAACACCTACACACCTTTGTATCTATTTGCAAATATGATATATGTTACCGAAGTAGTACGGAATAATGTGCATTTTATTATTTTTAATTATAGTTGATGTACAATTTTATTAGTTTCAGATATATAACACAGTGACATTTATATATCTTATAATGTGATCATAATAATTCTAATAACCATATATCACCATAGTTATTATGACATTATTAAATCTATTCCCTTTGCTGAATAATACTAATTTTAAAGAGGTTTCATCAATAATAAAAAATTCAGATTAAATACTTTCTTCACTTTCAACTAAAAATATTACATTCCCTTAGGTATCTGATACTTAAACATTTCCCATATTTGTTTGTCAAATTTAAGTTCACCTTAACATACAGTTATAACTACACCCAAATGTTAAAGTCATACACTTCCTAAAAAAACAAACAACAAAAAAACCACCAAAAAAATTTGAGCTGTCAAAAAAACAACAACACAAAAATAAGGATCAAATCACCAGATATGACATCCTGATTTCTGAGCAAAAAAGACTTCGGATATGCATTTCATTAAGATTCAGAGGTCAATTTCTACTAAATGTTGCTAATGATCAGTTTTGAGATTTTTAGAAGAGATGGATTAATTCTGAAGTTGTTTTTTATATAAAATTCCCTAAGAACTCTTTCCAAACAATAGTTAATTGAATAACTAGAGTTTCTTACCTGTAGTCATCTAACCGTACCAGAAACCGTACAATATCATGATGAGCTTTCAGTACAAGCAGTTCAGTGTAGGGGTTCTGGGTCTGTTCTTCACCTATTGTCTGTAAAGGAGATTTCTTGTATTGGGGAAAAAAGCCAAAACAAAAGAGAAATAGATAAAATGATTTATGCTAAAAGGCATACTGCAGTAAAACGGCATGGTATACATCTAAAAATATAAGATTTAAAAACCTGTTCTAATACTACATAAAGCGTGGGGCAAAAGCAGGTTTACAGTTGTTGGTATGGAAAATAATAAATAATAATACAGGAATAAACTCTGTGTTTTGTATACTCACAACTGTAACCTACTTTTGCCCCACCCTGTATTATTTCCCCTAATATCAACTGACTGCCCATTTAACACAAAACATTTTTCTTACCATAAATCCACACCATAAATTTTTGTGTTTTCAAGTCACAATAAATTAAGAAAAAGGGTGAATTTTTTTTATGAAATTATATTTCAATAAACCTGACCTAAAAAATTAATGAACCAATCCAACTAAGTATTTTTAAGTGGTTGTTTCTCAATTGAAACTTGGCACAAACAAAACTGCAGGTTAAAGGGGTAAAATATAAAACAGACTAAAGTAGTGCCTACGCTCATTATAGGCACTCATTATATGTTTGCTGAATGAATAAAGGAAGAAATGAAATCATTTAGAGTCAATGAATTCAATGAAATCAACTTTGAAAAATAACATTGATAAAGATAATTACTAACATTTACAGAGTATTAGGTGGCATCCCATATGCCAAACACTGCAAAGCACATATAACTCGATAACTCTGTAAGGTAGGTCTTATTAACCCCATTTCTGTAGTCAAACCCACTACTATTTCATAAAACCTCTGTTCTTACCCTCTAAACTGCAGTTTTTTTAAACTTTACACTATTGACATTTTGGACCAGATAATTCTGTTAAGGGCTGTCCTGTACATTGTAGGATGCTCAACAGCATTCCTAGTTTCTACACGTTAGATGTCAATAGAAATTCACCCCACCCCAAACTGTGACAAGCAAGAATGTCTCAAGACATTGTCAGACGTCCCCTAATGGGCAAAATTATTCCAGCAGAGAAACACTGCTTAAATTAGAAGCTTAGACTCAAAGTTCTTGCATAATTCAGGGCAAATCATTGCTTTGGATAATGTACAAATTCACAGCAGTTATAAAACTGAAATACTTTTACATAAAGAAATATACAACTTAACATGCATAAGTGTTTTCCAAAAAATTCACACCAAAGCAGCATTTTTTAAATTTATCGCATCGCCCTTCTAGCAGTGAAAATCAAAAGTGAGAATTCTGAAAACTATATACTACTTTCCCCAAATGAAAGCTTGTCAGGTATGGCAGAATTAGTTAAATCAAATTCTATAATTCATCAAATAATGAGGCCTATACAGAATTGTCATATATATCCTATGTGGACTACTCAACTTTCCACAATTCTCCTATAATCTTTAGGATTTAAGCCTATCTTAAATACACCTAATTTCAAATAAGAAATGCTTTTAAAAAAATAGAGAATAAGCTTCAAGTGCAAAAATATGAGGAAGTTAAGACTGAGAAGTAAGGTTTCTGGATTTACAACAATCCAAGTTTCCTATTTTTAGTAGTCAAAACATATTTTCTATGAGAAATAAAAGGAAATTCAGCACAAATTATATTCTTGGGTGGCATATGAAATAAATTCCAGATCTCAGTACTTTTAAGTTCCAAAACTTTTATATTCGCAACATTTCAAATATAAACCTCATTACAATCTATTCAATTATTCAGTCCCAGGAAGAAAGCGTTGACTATAGAATCAAAAATAGCAATTAATTAGGAAATCATTTTCTTGACTTTGAAGCAAAATATTAATTTTAAAAGTTAATTATATCTTTTTTGGTTCTTGTATAAAAACTCAAATCAACCTTATATTTCCTGAACAATTAGGGGAAGTAACACCAAGTAAACGAAAAAATGTAAAGTTGCAGTCACCACTTGTTTCTAGTACGTCGGTCGGATACTTTTTTAAATGGATATGAGACGTAAGTAGGGAGAAGTGTCCTTGAGCCCATTGTTGAACCACATCAGCTTCAGTTTTCTCACCGTTTGGAACAAAGATACTGTATTTAAACTCTCAGGGTCTTAGGAGAATCGAAAGTACAAAGTAGCAATAATAAGAGGCGCCCCTCCCCCCAACCCAACCTCCTCCAACCTGGCTTCACAACACGCAAGCCCCTCCTCCAACATGGTCTCCACTGTCTCTAGACTGAGGATCCCAGCTCCCACGGAAGCTTCCGCCGGCAGGCAGGCTCCACCCAGGGGTTTACCTCTGCCAGCCCCTGAGGTTCTCGGCTTCCCCCGATCAGCCATCGCAACATCAGGGTAAGGCCTTTTGCCAGGCCCAGGCCACAGTCAGCCCGAACTCTGCACTGGCCTCTGCCTCCTCCTACTTCTCAGGAGCAGAGTGCAATGGAGCTGCTAATACTTGCCGTCCCAGAAATGCCCACAGAACGTAGTAGTGCAAAGGAGAATCCACAGAAGCAGGAAGATATTTGTCCCCCAGGCGCTGCCGTACCCGCCACAGAGGCTTGGTTTGCAATAGCCACTAGAGGAGCTGTAACCCAAAGCTGGTGGGGGTAGGGGCGAGACTTCAAAGGCTCTAAGTGAGCAGGCGCAGGGGCGTTGCCACTTTGCACGCAGAGCTTGGGTAGCTTGAGCGGCCCCTGGTGGATGCGTATGGCACAGCACCTGAGTCCGGCGAGTGGGCGCTTACCAATTAATAGTCCCCTCGCATCCTTACTTGGCTGGGGGACCAGGAGCTCTTCAAGAGTTGGCTGGAGAAAGGGCCATCCACATCTGGACTAATCCAATGGCACGTGTGTACACCATAATAAATCTGGCCAACATTTTGTGTACTATAGTACAGATACTGTTCTGAGGCTTTACATAAATCCTCACAGTAGCCCTACTAGTATAGTCCCTATTTTATAAAGAAACTGAAACTCAGAAAGATGAGGTAGTTTGTCAAAGGCTAACAGCTAGGAAGTGAATACACTGAGATTGGTACCCAATCTCCAAACTCCAAAACTAGTGCTCCTGACTACCCTGTACTGTCTAACCCAGAATATCCCTAAAGAATAGAGGACATTTCATCACTTCATTTTGACTACTAGACTTTCTTAGGTAGTCAAAGGGCTATGGTTCTCTGCTCTGGCTGCATATCATAATTACCCAATATGTATTTTGAAAAATATATATTCCTGGCTTGTACCTGGATTCATTCAAACAATCTCTATGGTTAGAACATAGGAATCAGGGTTTGGGGAAAATTCCTCAGGTGAGTCATGAGTAGCAAGGTTTCCAAATCACTGGCTTAGGAACTAATAAATATGTCTGTAAATGTTTATACATATATTTGTAATTGTGATTGTTAGGTTCAAATCAGGATACTAGCAGTAAATTCTTAGAGAGAACTTATTACAAGAGTCCCAACCAATACATTAATTCAACAAACATGTATTGGGCACAGATGCATAGAGATTTAAAAAGTAGTCACATAAAATTGCTACTTTTTGGATCAAGGCAGAATGTGCTAGATACCAATAAGAGAAGGCCATACATTCTGCTTTAATGTATATTGGTTATGGGCAGTTTCCCAATCTAACTGACAGTCCCTAGAGATCTGGGATCTCCTCTGATTCATCTTTGTATTCATTTTGAATGCACTTGATAAAGGCACACTCCCAAGGGTCAGGAGAAGGTTGCCCCAAATTGTAGTCTGCATGCAGTTGAAGTCAGACTAAAAGAGTAGAGACTAGCCCCTGGAAAGGGGAGACTCATCTTTAGTGAAACAAAACCCAAGAACACCAGGATTTTAGTCCTAGAAGGACAATCTTCAAGTGAGGCAACATGGTTGCCCAAGTAGCCTAAATTTTATCCTGATTTTCCACATTACTTAGGGGTTTGCCCACTGCCTCATTACTCTGATCTAAGGAATACTCTTCTGTTCTCTAAAGCACTGGTCCAGTGGTGAATAATTTCTCCCTTGGTTCCTTTTAGGACAGCTGAGAAAGAGCCTTATATAAGATTATACTAGACCTCAGGGAAACTCAAGGAGTAGGAAGCATCAGGAATCCATCCCTCTACCTAGATGACAACAATTATATTGTCAGAGACTGTGTGGATTATTTTGGAACTCTGAAGTCTGTTTAAAAGCTTGCAGCTTGCAGGGGAAATCTTGGCTAGCACAGGTTCTGGCCAGCATTGTTTCAACCCTGACTGACTGAAGCTGCTTCCAGGGGATTTAAAGAAATAGCATGTTTAGGTTTGTGTTTTTTTTCCCTACTGCTTTTTTCCCCCTCTGGGGAGCCAGACATTTTAAGGATTAGGACATTCAAAAGCAACCACATGTACAGAGAAATTTAGAAAGTAACCACACATGCACAGAAAAAGACACAGACTCAATTATAACCTAAGGAGACCTTTCACCTCAGACTAATCCCCACCACAGAGACACCTTTCAACAGTCAAAAAATAAATAAAATAAAACCCAGCAAATTCTGGGGAAGAGGGACTGAGAAAGAAAAAACAACTCAGCAATAAAAGTAATAAAAGGGTACATGACTACAGACACTATAGACATTGAAATAATAAAATAATATTATAAATCATACATGAGTTTAAAAACTTCAATGAAATGGACCAATTTCTCAAATATCATAAACAAACAAAACTCATGCAAGCGCAAATGGATAACATAAATAGTTGTATAACCATTAACAAAATTGGATCCAGTTTAAAATGGTCTGTAAAAGAAACTTCCAGACCTGGATGGCAATACTAATGAAAATCCCAGGAGTATTTCTTGTAGATATACAATATGCTTCTGAAACTTATAAAAAGGACAAAGGAACTAGGAATATACCAAGTGTACCAGTCAATAATGCAGATTTTGTAACCAAAGAAAACATGATAATTTCAAGAGACACATCAAAACAGCTTTATTCTAAGTAATGTCCATCACTAGCTACACATTTCCCTCACCTTTCAGGTAATTTGTGGATACCGTCCCAATAGAACTTTTCTAGTTTTGAGGCAAACCATTCAGAGACCCAATTTTCCACTTCTTCGTACATTTTGAAGTGCTGCTCAGAAAGTGTGTGTGCCATCGATGGGAACAAGTGGTAATCTGAAGGAGCAAGGTCTGGTGAATACGGTGGGTGGGTTAATACTTCCCAGGCAAGATCTTTGAACGTGTCTTTAACTGGTTTTGAAGTGTGTGATGGTGCATTATCATGAAGCAAAATTACTTTGCCATGTCTTCTGGCCCATTCTGGTCGTTTATGATCAAAGCGTGGTTCAAATTGATTATTTATTGTCAGTAGGGATCAGTATTAACGATTTCACCTGGTTTTAGAAGCTTATAATACACCACACCTCCCTGATCCCACCAAACACAGCATTGTCTTCTTTCTGAAGCGATTTGGCCTTGCAGTGGATGTTGATGGTTGACCTGGATCAACCCATGATTTTGTGCATTTGGGATTCTCAAAATAAATCCATTTTTCATCGCCAGTCACAATTAGATGCAAACAAGAGAGAAACCAAGATGGCGGCATAGATAAGCACCTAAACTACTGCCTCGCACAACAATTTCAAAACTACAACTAAAAGACAGAACAGACACCATCCAGAACCACAGGAAAACTGGCTGAGTGGAAATTCTACAACTAGAAGGAAAGAGAAAAGCTCACGGAGAATTGGAGGAACGGCAAAGGGTTGAGGTACAGCAAAGGGTCTTTGTGCGTGCAAAGAGGAAGGGAGGCTGAGAGCCTGGCTGACTTTGGCGGGAGGGGGAAGGAAGCCCCCCGACTGCACTGAACCCGTTCCAACTGCACTGAACCCCAGTTCCTGGCGAAACCCGTGGACCCAGGCTCATACAGGGGGAGTCTGGACTGTCAGGTAGAGAGAAAGGCACTTGGAGACTTGGAGACCCGGGGGAGCCCGGGTGGACAGGGGTCTGGAAGTGCGCACAAGTGCGCACAAAGACTGCGAAGGTTGTCACAGGCTTTCCTTAGCAGAAGGGACTCTGAAGCTCCTGACTGCACTGAACCCCAGTTCTGACTGCACTGAACCCCAGTTCCAGGCGAGCCCCTGGGGACCCACGCTCTTGCGGGGGGGATTCTGGACTCCCAGGCAGAGGCTCCGGAGCCAGGGAAGGCTGTGCGCACACAAGGGCAGGGCTGAGGGGAAGCCAAGACTGTCTTCTCTGCCCTGAGACTCCACCCCATCCAAGCTGAGCACAGAGGCTTTAGCAATTTGGCAGGTCTAATCTTACAAGGCTGTCTCCAACACCGAACTTCTCCCAGCTTAGACACAGCTGATCCTCACAGCCAACTGGCCTGGAGGTCAGTGATCCCAACAACAATCAAGACTTAACTACAACAAGGCTGTACACACAGTCCACAAAGGGGTGCACCAACAGTGTCCACCTCAGGTAACTGGGAGGCTGACCCACTGGGCCATATAGGAAACCTAACACACAAAGCTACCCTACCAACTCAGGGAAGCAGTGAAAATGTGGAGACAAAGAAACAGATCACAAACGAAAGAAATGGAGGAAAACAAACGACTGGATATAGAATTCAAAACCATGGTTATAAGGCTTTTCAAGAATATCCTAGAAAAGGCAGATAAATATAACGAGACCCTGGAAGATATGAAAAAGGACCAACTAGAAATTACACATACACTGACAGAAATAAAAAATATTATACAGAGACCCAACAACAGACTAGAGGAACACAAGAATCAAGTCAAAGAACTGAAATACAAAGAAGCAAAAAACACTCAATCGAAAAAGCAGAAAGGAAAAAAAATCCAAAAAGTTGAAGATAGTGTAAGGAGCCTCTGGGACAACTTCAAGCGTACCAACATCAGAATTATGGGGGTGCCAGAAGAAGAGAGAGAGCAAGATACTGAAAACCTATTTGAAGAAATAATTACTGAAAACTTGCCCTATCTGGTGAAAAGAAATAGACTTACAAGTCCAGGAAGCAGACAGAACCCCAAACAAAAGGAATCCAAAGAGGACCACACCAAGACACATCATAATTAAAATGCCAAGAGCAAAAGACAAAGAGAGAATATTAAAAGCAGCAAGAGAAAAACAGTTAATTACCTACAAGGGAACACCCATACAACTGTCAGCTGATTTCTCAAGAGAAATGATGCAGGCCAGACGGGAGTGGCAAGAAATCTACAAAATGATGAATAGCAAGAACCTACAACCAAGATTACTCTACCCAGCAAAGCTATCATTCAGAATTGAAGGGCAGATAAAGAGCTTCACAGATAAGAAAAAGCTAAAGGAGTTCATCACCACCAAACCTGTATTACATGAAATGCTGAAAGGTATTCTTAAGAAGAGGAAGAAGAAAAAAGTAAAGATAAAAATTATGAACAACAAATACATATCTATCAATAAGTGAACCTAAAAATCAAGTAAATTAAAAACCTGAGGAACAGAATAAACTGGTGAATATAATAGAATCAGGGGCATAGAAAGGGAGTGGACTGATAATTCTCAGGGGGAAAGGGGGTAGGGGGGAGTGCAGGAAGAGACTGGACAAAAATTGTACACCTATGGATGAGGACAGTGGGGGAGGAGATAAGGGCAGAAGGGGTGGGAACCGGGTGGGGGGGAGCTATGGGGGGGAAAAAGGAGAAACAACTGTAATAATCTGAATAAAGATTTATTAAAAATAATAATAAAACAATTTGAGAAGGGGAAAAAAAAACAATTAGATGCAAACAAGACTTTCTTTCGTGCTATTGAAGCAACATTTTACTGATGACTTTTTGGTTTTCCATTTCTTTCGTTCCGTTGATGTGGCACCCATTTTCCTTCCTTTAAAATATTTCCCATTGCTTGTAAATGATCAGAAATTGTTTGCTGAGCAAGTTTAATCTTTCTGCAAGTTGTTTTTGAGTTTGACATGCATCTTCATCCAATAGTGCTTGTAATTGTTGGTCTTCAAACTTTTTTGGTTGACCTGGTTGTTCTTTGTCTTTCACATTGAAATCATCACTTTTAAAGCTTTTAAAACAGCATTCACAAGATTCTTGAGATGGAGCATGTTCACCATAAGCTTCCCTAAGTATATGATAACTTTCAGCAGCATTTTTCTTCAAAATAATGAATTAAAACTTTCCACAAATGCTTTTTAGCATAAAATTTGAAATTTTTAAGCATAAAAATAACTATGATGTTAACACCTTCACAAAATTTAACATATGAAGTTTTGAAGTTTGCTGTCAATACAACAAAATAGCATACATATCAAATCGCATATATATCAACATATGTGTAACTTCATCTATTGAAAAAATCCACATTATTAACTGGTACAGCTGGTACTGTGAGAGATTGTGTTAGAAACCTAGATTATTACTCAAAACTTTAAAATTTTAAAAATAAATAAAATTATTTTAAATCCTTATAGTACCTGATCTCAAGGAACTTAGATTTTAGATTTGCATTGAGAACATTTTTCATTTATAGAATAACTGAAGTATAATGGATGATCCCATACAAATTAGTATTGAGTAAATTTAAGAAGTTCTAAGGAAATCTGACTTTAAAATAATCACATCAGTGTTGTAGAGATTGGTTACACAATAATGTGAATGTACTTAACATTACTTAACTGTACATTTCATAAGGGCTTAGTTGATAAATTTTATATTATGTCTTAAGACATTAAAATAGGGAGTGGTGTAATTAGCATGGCAGACCAACAGTTTTTTATGGACTTCCCCCAAAGACCATTGATTTAGACAACTGTCCTCCATGGGTGCATGGAGGACAGTGCCTTTATGGAACTCTGGGCATCCAGCAGAGAAGCCTCTGCATACTATTGGAGCAAAAACATCCAAGATTACATGCATTCAACAGGGGAGGAAGAGCAGTTTCACTTTATCCACATCACCCCTCTCCCAAGGTAGAATAGCTTAGTGCCAAAAGAGATCTTCTTGGCCCATGATTACTTTCATGGGGAAAACTGAGATCATCTGAAGAAATTCCCAGCTTCCTCATCTGTGCAGGAAATCACCAAAGAGAACCACTTTTCTCACCATCCAGAATACTGAGATGAGTGGCACAACTGGGGAGTGGCTGGGAGAATATCAGCCATGGCTCTCAGAGGGCATCAAAGAAATATGGAGCCTATTAACTGCTTCACGCACCGAATCAGGAAGCCCACCAATAAATTACAGGAAATGTGTGACCTGTGGATCCCCCAAACTGGCCCATGGCACTCCCAATGCTCTGCAGACCTCACCCACACCTACAGCACGCTTTCTCTATATGCATGCCTCTGATAGTGGTGAGAGTGAGGCTTTGCAGATAGTTGGTGAGCATGCACAAGAAGCCTGCTTGACTACAGAATTGTGAGAAAGCACTTGAACTTGAGCATTCAGCACTGTTCAAGAGAAAATAAACAGGAGGCTGACAACATACAGTCTGGCTTTGCAGGATCAAGAGAAGGCATACAATCTTAAGGTATCCCCCAACGGAAGAGGAAACAAAAAGTGTGGAGCACAGTATACACAGAAAATATTAAAGAAAGCCCTAACCGGTTTGGCTCAGTGGATAGAGCGTCAGCCTGCGGACTGAAGGGTCCCAGGTTCAATTCCGGCCAAGGGCATGTACCTTGGTTGCGGGCACATCCCCAGTGGGAGGTGTGCAGGAGGCAGCTGAATCGGTGTCTCTCTCATCGATGTTTCTAACTCTCTATCCCTCTCCCTTCCTCTCTGTAAAAAAATCAATATTTTTTAAAAACATTAAAGAAAGCCTCAGAATCCCTAACAAGGCAGTCAGAAGGTATTTTTCTTTAAAGCCAGTCAGTAAAGCCTACAGGAGGTGACTCCTTCAAATAAATGCAAGGACAGCAACACAAGACTTCAAGGAACATGAAAAATGAAACATGACACCATCAAAAGAACACAATAATCTTCCAGTAACTGACTACAGGAAATGAAGATTTTCTATTTGTCCAATAAATAATTCAAAATAGTTGTTTTGTGGATGGAAGTTCAGTGAGCTACAAGAAAACAGAGAAAGACAACTCAACAAAATCAGGAAAACAATACATGAACAAAATGAGAAGTTTAACCAGGAAATAAAAATTATTTTTAAATCCAAACAAATTCTGGAGCTTAAAACAAAATGAATAAAATTAAATAATATAGAACATCAATGACAGGATCAAACAAAAGAAAAAAATTTTGTGAGATAGAAAACAGATCATTTTAAATTATTTAGTCAGAAAAGAACAAAGCAAAAAGAATAAGAGTATAGAAAGCCCTTGAAAACTGTGGGATGCCCTTAAGAGAAACAGTGTACATATTATTGTAGTCCCAGAGGAGAAGAGAAGAAAAAAGGAGCAGAAATCTTGACAATATAATGGCTAATGCCCTGGCCTGTGTGATTCAGTTGGTTGAGCATCGTCCCATACACTGAAAGGTTGCTGGTTTGATTCACGTTCAGGACACATGCCTGGGTTGCAGGCTTGATCTCCAGTTGGGGTACCTACAGGAGGCATCCAATAGTTGTTTCTCTCTCACATCAAATGTTTCCCTCTTTCTCTTTCTCCCTTTCTTTCTCTTCCCCTCCGTCTCTGTCTTTCTCCCACTCTCCCCCCCCCTCTCTCTCTCTTTCTCTCCTTCTCTCTAAAATTAATAAGCATACAGTAGGTCCTCGGGTTATGTCGGAGATCCGTTCCTACGGTGTGACATAACGCAATTTTCACCGTAAGTCAGAACCCACCTACATCAGCACCTACGTCACTCACATGGACCACATACATAGCAGTAATGAAGTGAAACAGTAAAAAACGTTTAAGAGAAAGATAACAATTCCTGACCTTTACTTGTGGTAAATAAATAATAAAAAACATAAAGCACATGTACATACAAGGGTAAATACTGTATTATTAGTATTTATCAGAGATGGCAACGTAACCATGAAATGACAAACATGGAGTCCGACATAACCCGAGGACTGCCTGTATCGTCAGGTGAGGATTTTTTTAAAAAAGACTGTCAGCTGGTTCTCAACAGAAAATTGGCAGACCAGAAGGGACTGGCAAGAAATAGTCAAAGTAATGAAAAGCAAGGACCTACAACTAAGATTACTCTACCCAGCAAAGCTATCATTTAGAATTGAAGGATAAAGACCTTCCCAGATAAGAAAAAGGAGTTCATCACCACCAAACCAGTATTACATAAAATGTTAAAGGATCTTCTTTGAGAAGAAAAAAAGATTTTAAAAAATATGAAAAATAAAATGACAATAAATAGATATCAGTCAACAATTGAATCTATAAAACAATATAAACAAACAAGCAGAACAGAAAGAGACTCATAGATACAGAGAACATTTTGACAGTAGCCAGATAGGATGGGTGAAAAGGGTGAGGAGATTAAGAAGTACAAATTGGTAGTTACAGTATAGTCATAGAGCTGTAAAATACAGCATAGGGAATATAGTCAGCAATATTCTAATAACTACATATGTTGTCATATGGGTGGGAGATTTATCAGGATGATCACTTGATAAGTTATGGAATGTCTAAGCACTAGGGTTTACACCCAAAACTAATATAATAATGTATGTCAACTTTAATTGAAAAATAAAAATAATTTTAAATAGAAAAATTAAAAAATAAGGTTTCATACTTATCCAAATATATATCAACATCCCTCATATGTATCTATATCAACCACATTTGTTTAGGTGATATCTATGAGAGGGAGAAAAATGGGAATGGGGTGAGGGAATGGAGAGATAAAAAGGATAAAATAAGAGCTTTGAATGGATTATGATGGTAATGTGCTATGAATAGAAAAAAGTCATCAACTCAACCATCTCTTTCTAAGGTCCAAAGAAGAAGCAAAAGAGTAAGGCAATATAGAAATATTATTATCATTACTAATCTACAGAACCCTCAGGTCACCGTGGGGCCCCTGCCACATCTTTAAATCCTACCACATTTATCTTTTGCAGTGGCTACATCCTTATATTATGCTTGTGCTTTCTAAAATATTAAAGAGCTGTTCTCAGCAGTACTGCATCTTCCTTTGCAAAATCTATGGAATCATTTTCTGAAGCTGTTAAGCTACATTAAAGAAATAAGCTCTAAAAAAAAAAAGAAGTAAGCTCTACAACTATCATATATATGTGATTTTTGAAAAGCATATTACAGTTACGGCTGTCATCTGAATATTACCCTACAAAATACAATGTAACGTTTCTGGGGGAAATTTCAACCACTCCATCTGAATCTAAAGATTCTATTCCAAGAATACAATTTAAATAAAGACCTTTAAAAATTCATTATATCTTTTAAAATTAAATACAGCATTCTTTGCTTTTCTAAAATCATCTCATAAACTAGTAGAATATCCTTTGTGAGTCAGAATCTTTAAATTTACATAGGTGTAATATAGAAATTATGTTTAAAAGATAAAATTCTAGATAACATTCTAGAACAAATTTAATCCATACAATTATATGTGGGGGAAAATTTTACACAGTCCAAAAAAAATTGAAAGCCAAAGGTAACTGAGCAGAGACTATGAAAAAGTTTTTAATAAAGCACCTACAAAAATTAAAGTCAAGTAAACATTTATTAAGCATGTAATATGGGAAAGGCATAGTATAGGAGCAAGGGATACGAACATGAAATAAGGGATAGGCCCTGTCCCCAGGGACCAAAGTCGACAACGAATGATGTTTGCTTGTGGTGATGGGTTTTACTATCATTACTCTCCAGATCAAAAGGAATATTTTGACTGTGTTTATAAAATGTGCACACACTTCAAATAATTTTGAAGTTCTATTAGCTGAGTTTGTAAAACCAGTAGTTATGATTTAACTTTAGTATTTTAACTGTTATGAGCAAAAATCAGAGATACTCATGGATTGACTGATTTCTGAGTTTGTTTTATTTTAAAGCCATGTTTACTTTTAGCTGGACAAACTCTGAGTCGGGTGACTGCTAAATTACCCTTACAGTCTCAGCTGGACCCAACATCCTTCATTTCCTATCCTAAATTGTCCCCTTTACGTTCCATTCTCCTTGAGAAAATTGTTCTAAAATTTTAGCTCTTAATTGTCTAGAGCCAGATTTTCCCACTCCATCTTCTCCTTCTACACAGAACACTTCATGCTTGCAAAACACTCAGAGCCTGGGGAGAAAGGTGCTATACCTATGCAAAAGGTGGTTATTATTATTGATGTTTCTCATAAACACTGAGATTCAGATTGTCAAAAGTAATGTCAGACCCTAAGGTAACAACAATGCTTTCTCTCTTGGAAAGCTATTGCATTATGTTTACTTTGATGTCAGTTATGTCTGTATTATGCACAAACACCTCCATGTAGGCACAGCTCAGAGGCAAGGATGACTAGCCCAGAGGGCTAATAACAAAGACTTTATTTTCTGACACATGACTCCAATTAAGTAGTTCCCACAGCGGTTACCCGAATCACAAAAATACTAGGGTGTTCAACTCAATGACAGGAAAAGGAACAGTTGGCCAAGCTTCAACCATCAACCTGAACTCATATAACTGTCTTTATTCATTTGTCTGATCTTTGCCAGCCACCAATATTAATGAATAGCTGCCAGATGACAAGACCAAACTGTCTCTGTTCATGGATTAGAGTACTATGTTACAGGCTCATTAGCAGAAGTTTAAATTATGAAAATGGAAACAAATGAAGCCCACTTTCTAGGACTGCCTGCCCAGCTTATGTAAGACCAGTTTAGTTCTACTGAGAAATGGGTCAGTGCTTATTTTATTTTCTTTCATCTGCCTTTAAAAGGATAAATAATTCCACAATCAACATTTGTCCAAGGATTTCACTATCAGTAAACTTGAGTCATCAAGGTCTGAGCCAGAGAAAGTTGCAAGTGATTGGTCTAATCAGTGTCCCATTCCTTGGAATATACAAAAGAATTTCAAAACACATAAAGAACTTATACAACTCAACATCAGGAAGACAAACAACCAAATTAAAAAGTGGGCAAAGAACCACACTTCTCCAAAAAGGACATATAGATGACAAATAGACATATGAAAAAAAAATGCTCAATGTCACTAATCATCAGAGAGATGCTAATTAAAACCACAATGAGGTATTACCTCACACTTGCCAGAATGGCTACCATTCATAAGTCAAAAAATGACAAGTGCTGGTGAGGATGTGAAGAAAAGGGAACCTTAGTGCACTGTTGGTAGGACTGCAAGCTGGTGCAGCCACTGTGGAAAGCAGTATGGAATTTCTTCAAAAAGTTAAAAATGAACCGCCTTTTGACCCAGCGATCCCACTTCTAGGAATATATCCTAGGAATCCTGAAACACCAACCAAAAAGAGTATGTTCATAGCATTTTTACAATAGCCAAGATTTGGAAACAGCCCAAGTGCCCATCAGTAGATGAATGGATAAAAAGGGTGTGGTACATTTTCACAATGGAATACTATGAAGCTGTAAAAAAGAAGGAAATCTGAGGAGAATCAAAGATGGCGGCGTAGGTAAACACCTAAACTGCTGCCTCCCACAACAATTTAAACTGCAACTAAAAGACAAAACGTCTATCACCCAGAACCACGTGAAAGCTGGCTGAGTGGAAGTTCTACAACTAGAAGGAAAGAGAAAAGAGCATTGAGACGTGCACGAGCGGTGAAAAGCTGAGGTACGGAGGCGCGTGATCCGGGCTGGCTGCGGGCGACTGGGTGCGTTGCTTTTTTCAACCCGAACGGAGACAAGCCCCCGATTACTCTGAAATCCAGTCTCTGGGGAGACGCGGGGGACCCAAACTCCTACGGGGAGAAGCTGGACTGTCTGCCAGTGAGGGTGGCTTGCTTGCAGAGCTGTGCACAGGAATAATTGTTTACTGCACTGGGGCACGGGACTCACAGATGCCATTGGGGACGCAGAGCCGGCTAACTAGCAGCCATTGCTGTTTGCCACGCCCTAACCTAGTGACACCCTGAGGCCCCGCCCTGCACAACCTACAAACCCACCCAAGCTCCAAGCAGTGTATTTAGCATAAGAAAGGCCTGCCCTATCGCAGCTTAACCTAGCAAACTTGCAGCCCGGGTCAGACAGCTCCAAAACCTCCAAACCCCAAGCAAAGAGGAGAAAACTGCAGCTCTCACTGTAGCTCCTGCTGAGTGGCCTCAGACAGTAGCTGACCTGCACCCCATTGGAGATCCAGAAGCCAGTGTACCTAGTGGTCAGTGTGAGACACCAGATTTCAACTCCTCACATGCATAAGTGACACATTCAAGAGGCAGACTCAGTGAGCACCAAAGCCCCACTGAAACAAGTCCTGCCCCATAAGCGTGTCTTCAGCGCAGCAGTTCTTCCATTATAGACACAGGGAGTGCTCACAGCTAATTGGCCTGGAGGTCAATTCCTCCCAGCGTAACAACAGCAATTAAGGCTTAACTGCACCAAGACTTTGCACTCAGCCCACAAAGGGGTGTACCAAGAGCGTCCACCTCAGGTGATTGGGGAGGCTGAGCTACTGCCCCCTATAGGTCACCTACCACACAAAGCCACTCCATCAACACAGGGAAGCAGCCAAAATGCAGAAACAAAGAAACATGTCACGAATGAAAGAAAAGGAGGAAAGCAAACTACTGGATGACATAGAGTTCAGAACCACATGTATAAGGTTACTCAAGAATCTTCTTAAAACCACTGAGAAACTTGATGAGACCTTTAAGGATATTAATGAGAATGCCAAAAAAATGGAAAAGGATCAGTCAGAAATGAAGCATACACTGTCTGAAATAAAGAATATACAGAAACTCAACTGTCGATCAACGTACCCCAAGAATCAAACCAAAGATCTGAAATATGTGGAAACAAAAAACATCCAACCAGAAAAACAAAAAGAAAGAAGAATCCAAAAATATGAAGATAGTGTAAGGAGTCTCTGGGACAACTTCAAGCGAACCAACATCCAAATTTTTGGGGTGCCAGAAGAAGGGAGAGAGCAAAATATTGAAAACCTATTAGAAGAAATAATGACAGAAAACTTTCCCTACCTGGTGAAAGATATAGACTTACAAGTCCAGGAAGCGCACAGAACCCCAAACAAGAGGAATCCAAAGAGGACCACACCAAGACACATCATAATTAAAATGCCAAGGGCAAAAGACAAAGAGAGAATATTAAAAGCAGCAAGAGAAAAACAGTTAATTACCTACAAGGGAGTACCCATACGACTGTCAGCTGATTTCTCAACAGAAACTATGCAGGCCAGAAGGGAGTGGCAAGAAATATTCAAAGTGATGAACACCAAGAACCTACAACCAAGATTACTCTACCCAGCAAAGCTATCATTCAGAGTTGAAGGTCAGGTAAAAAGCTTCACAGACAAGAAAAAGCTAAAGGAGTTCATCACCACCAAACCAGGATTACATGAAATGCTGAAGGGTATCCTTTAAGAAGAGGAAGAAGAAGAAAAAGGTAAAGATAAAAATTATGAACAACAAAATGACATCAAATACATACCTACCAACAAGTGAATCTAAAAATCAAGTGAATGAAAAATCTGAAGAACAGAATGGACTGGTGAATATAATAGAATCAGGGACATAGAAAGGGAGTGGACTGACAATTCTCAGGGGAAGCAGGTGTGAGGGGTGCGGGAAGAGATTGGACAAAAATCTTACTCCTATGGATGAAGACAGTGGCGGGGGGTAAGGGCATGGGGTGGGGTGGGGAATCAGGTGGAGGGGAGCTATGGGGAAAAATAAAAGAGGAACATCTGTAATAATCTGAACAATAAAGATTTATTTAAAAATAAATAAATAAATAAAATAAAAAAGTTTGCCTAGTAAAAAAAAAAAAAAGAAGGAAATCTTACTTTTTGCAACAGCATGGATGATTATTATGCTAGATGAAATAAGTCAGTCAGAGAAAGACAAATACAACATGGTCTCACTTATATGTAGAATTTAATGAACAAAATAAACTGACAAAAAAGAAACAGAAGCATGGATACATGGAATAGACTGCCAGCTGTCAGAGGAGATGAGGGAGAAGGGAACTAGATGGAAGGGGGTGAAGGGATTTGTCAAAGAACATGTATGCATAGTTCATAGACACAGGCAACCAAGTGGTGGTGGCCAGAGGAAGGGAGGGTGAGAGCTGAGTAGAGGTAGGCAAAGGTCGAGGGGGGGGAGGGGAATAGGGATATCTGTAATACTGCAAATAATACAAGTAAAGTTAAAAAACATTTGTTTTGTTACTCCAAAAATTCTCATTTACTATGTACACATACAAGTTGATGCTAGCCTATGAGAAAAATTATAGACAAAAGTTGAAATTATCGTTCTACAAATTAGTTCCAGAATGTCTTTCCTGGTTAAGTTAATCTGCCTCTTCAATGTTCTGTTTAACAGCAGTACTTCTCAAACTTTAATGTGCATAAGAATCAACTGAGCATCATGTTAAAATGCAGATCTACTGAGTCAAATAGATCTGGGGTGAGTGAGGCTTATCCTGCCTTTCTAATAAGCAACCAGGTTATGCCCTTGCTGCTAGTCTGTGAGTAGCACTTTAAATAGCAAGGTTTTAGATGGATTACTTTCTAGTATTAATAGAGAGGCAATACAGTACACAGAACTGGGTTTGACTTTGGCTATGGTGCATCAGACAAGTTACTTAATCTAAGCCTTGCTTTCTTATGAGGATAATAATACTTCAAAGAGTTATTCTAAAATTAGCACAGTACTTAATATATAGTAACAGGCAAAAGTACACCAATATAACAATAATGATCTATAATAATAAAAGCATAATATGCTAATTAGAATGACAGCCAGACGACCTTCCAGATGTCCTTCCAGACGACCTTGTGGACGAAGCCATGGCTGCGAGGGCCAAGCCCCTTGCACGAATTTTGTGCATTGGGCCTCTAGTCTCTCTCTCTATATAAAGAGCCAGGGTCCGGAACATCCAAAACAACCCAATGGACAACCGAATACCAGAAGTGAGTTCTGCAGTCAGTGCTGCAGCGACCCAGCACTGACTGTGGAGGGGGCTGTGGATCAGGCCCAGAGAGAGGCCCTGAGAGAGAAGCAGGGCCTGATCCACAGCCTCTGTGGCAGCTGTTGATAAGCCCTTGACTCTCTCTCGGGCCTGGCCAGCAGCCTCTGCCCCGCCTCTCTAATCAGGCCCAGAGATAGGCCCGGAGGCGCTGAATGGCATAGAAACTGACCAATCAGAACCAAATCTGGGTGAACTGCAAGGAGGTAATGGCTGCCTAGGAGGCAGAGCTTTTGACGCTGACTGGCATAGAAACCGACCAATCATGACCAAATCTGGGTGAACTGCGAGGAGCCAATGGCTGCAAGGAGGTGGAGTTTTTGACGCTGACTGGCATAGAAACCGACCAATCAGAACCTAATCTGGGTGAACTACAAAGGCAGAACCTAAGGTGGGGGCTGAGGAGGGGTTTTAAGGGCAACAGCTGTTTGGTGTAAGGTGTAAGAAGGTGGTTCAATTTTTTAATGACTGTTTTGGCAGTATAGTGCATATGGCTGGCTGTCAGTCCAGATAGAGGGATTATGCATTTTTGTCTGCCAAGAGCCCCTCCTCCTGATGAAAAAGGCTCCCCTCCCCCCCATTTAAGCAATCCTATCCTATATAATCTATATTAATAAAAGGGTAATATGCTAATTAGACCGGGTCAACTGGCCATCTTCTGGATGTCCAACTTCCTTCTGGACAAAGCCATGGTGGTGGGGGCCGAGGCAGAGGCAGTTAGGGGTGATCAGGCTGGCAGGGGAGGGCAGTTGGGGGCAAGATCTGGCCAGCAGGGGAGAGCAGTTAGGGGTGATAGGCAGGCAGAGGCAGTTAGGGGCGAAAAGGCAGGCAGGCAGGCAGGCAAAGGAGTTAGGGGCAATCAGGCAGGGAGCAGTTAGGAGCCAGCAGTCCCAGATTGTGAGAGGGATGTCTGACTGCTGGTTTAGGCCTGATCCCACAGGCAGTTGGGACATCCCCCAAGGTCCCTGATTGAAGAGGGTGCAGGCTGGGCTGAGGGAACACCCCTGGCCCCCCCCGTGCATGAATTTCATGCACTGGGCCTCTAGTCCTATATAATAAAGAGCTAATATACTAATTAGTACGGGTGGCGGAACGACCTACCAGAACAACCAGTGGGCAGGGCCATGGGGCCATGAGGCAGCCAGGGCCACAAGGGCTGAGCCCCTTGCAAGAATTTCATGCACCGGGCCTCCAGTAATAATAATTATCTACCTAATAAAAAAGTAACATGCTAATTGACTGTAGCTTCGCAATGCCCACCAGCCAATCAGGAGTGTGTATGCAAATTAACCCAACAAAGATGGCGGGTTAATTTGCATATGTGAGCACCGAGCGGCCAGGGATGGGGCGGGATGCTTGCATTGTCACCATGGCGATGACACAGGTGTTCCACACCACCCCAGCTGCTCCAGGTCTCTGGGCAGCATGGGAAGGCGGAAAAGTGGCTCCATGCTGGAGGGGAAAGGCGGCTCAGGGCCAGAGCAAAGGCGGTGCCAAGCAGCCAGGGGAAGGAAGGCCCATTCTTGCATGAATTTTCATGCATTGGGCCTCTAGTAACAATAATAATGATAATGGCAACAATAATATCAATGATAATATTCAGGATAGAAGGATGTCCTCATAAACCCAATTTGGATCCAATGAGACCTCCTGACAGCTTCGCAGACAGGACTTTAAAATGGTACCTAACTAGCCCCTCAAAAGAAAACTTTTATAGTCTAAGATTAATCTTCTAGTGGAAGGGAAACAAGTGTAGGTTCTTTTCCCTACATAACTGAGTCTTTAAAACATGACCCTAGTATGTATAACAAAAAAGATAAAACACAAGTAAAACATAAGCAATCTTTAAGACTACCTGCTAGCCTGCCTCAACCCAGTGAGGAAGAAAAAGGGAAGGTAACCAGCAAAGAGGGAACTGATTATGGCATCTCATCCCTCCTGACAGAATTCTCTATATTCTGTAAAATTGGTAGGGGTGGGGTCAGGTGTCACTCTAGCAGCTGGCAGGACCCCATGGAAGGAGAGTTACTTGAATGATTCTGTGGACATATCTCAGCAGGTATAATAGCAGCACCACTAAGATCCCCAATTGGTCTCGTTGCCTCTAATTGCCCCAGGGAAATGTCAAAGAATCTCATTTTTTAAATCTCAACTCTTGCAACTTTTCTTGAATGGCTAGACATTTAGAAGCCATACTACCCAGGCTCAAGTAAGCCAAAAATCCTTTTTAAATATACTGCTAAGAGCTACCAGTATTCTTACATTTCAAATTCAGTTTTGTGTCTAAATTCAATATGCTATATTACAATCAAGTTGTATAAAAAACCTGTTTCACATTTAATGCCTATGTGCTTCAACTAATGAAGGAGATTGTTTGACAACTGAAAGGAAAATCTTGTTACAAACTAGCATATGCAAAAGAAGCCTAAGCTCTGGGGGGAAAAAAATTTCCAGGACTTCTACTAGTAAAGATCCTGAGATTACCACAACAATCACAATCTTTATAAAGTTTTCGGTAGTTCTCTAAAGGTTATTACACTAGAACAGTGGTCAGCAAACTCATTAATCAACAGAGCCAAATATCAACAGTACACGACAGAAATTTCTTTTGAGAGCCAAATTTTTTAAGCTTAAACTTCTTCTAACGCCACTTCTTCAAAATAGACTCACCCAGGCCGTGGTATTTTGCGGAAGAGCCACATTCAAGGGGCCAAAGAGCCGCATGTGGCTTGTGAGCCACTGTTTGCCAACCACTGCACTAGAAGAATACAATATCTCAAGTCAACGTATCTAAATGAGTTTTTTTTAATAATTAAAGTTTTTCATACTTCATTACCCAGCAATCCTTATTTCTAAGAATGTTCTCATAAGAAGAAAAGGGGGGAACTCAGATCAACAAACTTCATGACCATAGTATGTGTAACAAAAAGAAACAAAAATACTGGGAAAAACCTTAATACTAACAAGTGAAAGGTGAAGAAAAATAATATATCAATTCAATGTTCAGATTATTACAGTTGTTCCTCTTCCCCCCACCCCCCATAGCTCTCCTCCACCCGGTTTGCACCCCACCCCATGCCTTTACCCCCCCCCCCCCAACTGTCCTCGTCCATAGGTGTAAGATTTTTGTCCAATCTCTTCCAGGAGCCCCCCACACCCTCTTCCCCCCAAGAATTGTCAGTCCACTCTCTTTATATGCCCCTGAGTCTATTATATTCACCAGTTTATTCTGTTCATCAGATTTTTTATTCACTTGATTTTTAGATTCACTTGTTGATAGATATGTATTTGTTGTAACTTAGTTGTTGATAATTTTTATCTTTACCTTTTTCTTGCTCTTCTTAGAGAATACCCTTCAGCATTTCATATAATACTGGTTTGGTGGTGATGAACTCCCTTTAGCTTTTTCTTGTCTGTGAAGCTCTTTATCTGATCAGCAATTCTAAATGATAGCTTTGCTGGGTAGAGTAATCTTGGTTGTAGGTCCTTGCTATTCATCACTTTGTATATTTCTTGCCACTCCCTTCTGGCCTGCATAGTTTCTGTTGAGAAATCAGCTGACAGTCATATGGGTGTTCCCTTGTAGGTAATTAACTGTTTTTCTCTTGCTGCTTTTAATATTCTCTGTCTTTTGCTCTTGGCATTTTAATTATGATGTGTCTTGGTGTGGTCCTCTGTGGATTCCTTTTGTTTGGGGTTCTGTGCACTTTCTGGACTTGTAAGTCTATTTCTTTCACCAGATAGGGGAAGTTTTCTGTCATTATTTCTTCAAATAGGTTTTCAATATCTTGCTCTCTCTCTCTTCTTCTGGGACCCCCATAACTCAGATGTTGGTATGCTTGAAGTTGTCCCAGAGGCTTCTTACACTATCTTCAAGTTTTTGGATTCTTTTTTGTTTTTGCTTTTCCAGTTGGGTGTTTTTGCTTCTTTATATTCCAAATCTTTGACTTGGTTCTTACAATCCTCTAGTCTGCTTTTAGGTCTCTGTATAATATTTTTTATTTCAGTCAGTGTATGCTTAATTTCTAGTTGATCCTTTTTCATATCCTCAAGGGTCTCCTTAAATTTATTGGCCTTTTTTAGGAAAATTCTTGAAAAACCTTATAACTGTGGTTTTGAACTCTATATCCAATGGTTTACTTTCCTACATTTCCTTCATTTGTGACCTGCCTCTTTGTCTCTGCATTACAGCTGCTTCCCCGAGTTGATGGAGTGGCTTTGTGTGCTAGGTGTCCTAGCAGGGCCCAGTGGCTCAGCCTCCCCAGTTACCTGAGATGGACACTCTTGGTGTTCCCCTTTGTGGGCTGTGTGTGCAGTCTTGTTGTAGTTAATCCTAGATTGTTGTATCACTGGGGGGAGTTGACCTCCAGGCCAACTGGCTGTGAGGATCAGCTGTGTCTCTCCTGGGAGAGCTTCTGTGCTCAGCTTGCATGCGGTGGAGTCTCAGGGTGGAGCAGACAGCCTTGGTCTCCCATCAGCCCTGCCCTAAGAGGCCCCTGTGTCTCAGTGTCCTGCGGCAATGGCTGCACACACCTCTGAGAGAAGGCTGCCCTAGAGGTTCACCCGCTGCCAGACAGTCCAGTTTCTCCCCGAATGAGTCTGGGTACCCAAAAGTCTCATCCGGAACTGGATTTCAGTGCAGTGGGGAGGTTTTGTTTCCCTCCCGAACGAGACAGCTAGCTGCGTGATGCACGCAGATCTCTGCACCTCTGTCCTCCACAGCTCCTCTGGGTTGCAATGTCCTTTTATCTTTCTTCTAGTTGTAGAATTTCCACTCAGCCAGCTTTCCGGTGGTTCTGGATGATGTCCGCTTTGTCTTCCAGTTGCAGTTTTGAAATTGTTGTGCGAGGCAGCAGTATAGGTGTTTACCTATGCCGCCATCTTGGTTTCTCTATACTATAGTCTTGCAAAAGGTTACAGTTAATGGAAAGTGTTCAAGGTATCCCTCTGTATTATTTCTTACAATTGCATGTGAATCTGCAATTATCTAAAAAAAAAAAAGACATTACAATAGGATAAAAAAATACAAAGTACCTAGAAAAAAACACACAAACTATAACAATGTGTAAGATCCTTATGGAGAACATACAAAATTTTGTTGAAACTAAAGAACCAAATAAATAGAGATATATCTTATATTCAATGGATTGGAATACTTAGGTTCATAAAGATGTAAAGATTCAATGCTAATTGAAAATCCTTTAAATAAGATTTCTTTATAGAAATAGGCTGATTCTAAAATTTATATTTAAAGGGCCAAGAATAGCCTATTTTACTTTTAACGAAGTAAAATAAAGTGAAGAGCTTTGTCTTGCCAGAGATTAGATGGTATATCATAAAGTTAGAACAATTAAGACAGTGATGTTGGCACACAAATAGATAAAATACCAGCATAATAAAATAGCCCAGAAACAGGCCTTATTTTTTTTCTTTTTAAATATATTTTAATTGCTTTCAGAGAGGAAGGGAGAAGGAAAGAGAGATAGAAACATCAATGATGAGAGAGAATCATTGATCGGCTGCCTCCAGCAAGACCCCCACTGGGGATCGAGCTTGCAACCATAGCATGTGCCCTTGACTGGAATCAAACCCGGGACCCTTCAGTCCACAGACCGATGCTCTATCCACTGAGCCAAACCAGATAGGGTGAAACAGATTTATTTTTGACAGAAGTGACATTGCACATTGTATGGGAAAGTTAAGAACTATTTATCAAAAGATACTATAAAAAGAGTTAAGTAGATAAACTATACCCTGGGAGAAGTCATTTGTAATACCCTCTAAGGGGCCAAAAACAGTTGTACCCAGAATATATAACGAACTACAATAAATCAGTAAGAAAAAGACATATGACCTATTAGAAAGAAAACCTGAACAAGCATTTCACAAAGAAACAGTACAAGTAGCCAAAAGCATAAAAAGATGAATGATGCTCACAATAACATTTCACATCTGCTAAGTTTGCAAAATTTTTAAATTCTGACAATATTTAGTGTTAATGGCACTAAAATACATGCACTGCTTGTGGTATACATTAGTATAATCACTTTGGAAAACAATTTGACAGTACCTAGTATAGTTGAAGACATGTGTAATTCCATTCCTAGGCATGTACCTAAGAAAACTCTTCCACATATGCACCAAAATACATGTATAACAATGTTCATAATATAGTGGTACTATTCATAATAAAGAAAATAGCAAGTAGACCAAATGTTTACTAAAACTAGAATGAATACATTGTGGCATATTCATACAATGGAGTACTATATGTCAGTGAAAAAGAATGACATGTGGTAAAAGCAATAAAGTCACAAAGAATATATACAGTATAATTCTCTTTATATACAAACATGCATAAGTAAAATATTTAGAAAAAAATATGTTAAAACAGTGAGTGAAAGCTAGCAAATGAAAACTCCAAGTCATTATAATGGTTACCTCTAAGAGGGAAGAGATGGGTTACACAGGATAATTCAAATTTTCTTTTAAAACAATTTTTTTTTAATGAGGGCCCTGGCTGGGTATCCCAGTTGGTTATAGTGTTATCCTGATATGCCAAGGTTATGGGTTTGATCCCCAGTTAGGGCACATACAAGAATCAACCAATGAATGATAAATAAGTGAAACAAAAACGTTGATGTCTGTCTCTCCCCCTCTTCCTCTTTCTAAAAAACAAACAAACAAAAAAAAGGAGTAGGCTTATAAGTAATCATCAAAATTTTATTCTTTAGACTTCAATGTATTCTTAATATTTAACATAAAAAAACTTGTTATAGAGACAAATCTCGAATCCTTTTTGTTGAAGAGAGGAAATTTTACCATAGTTACATTTTTAGTGAATTATGAGACATATCATATCAGTGAGTGTAAAACAAAACAAATAAACAAATAAAACAGGGAAAAGAATTAAGGAAATTGAAAGTAGAAAATAATCTTACAGAAATGTTAGGCAACAGTACACAAAGGGCCTATGGAAGCAGAGCAGATTGGTACATTCACCAGAAGAGCCTCACTGACCTCCACTATGTTCCCCAGAAGACTAGGCCCTACTTATTTGTTACATCATTAGCATTCTTAGGGATGGGATGAAGTTACTTCCAATTTTAAAATGACCCTGGATCATTTACACTGATTATTAAGAACGCTGTGTATGATTAATAAATCTGCTGCATAGAGAAATAAGCTTATTTCTAACAAAGATGGTCCTTGGAATGACTCTACTATTTATACTGTTGCTGTGAGTTTATTCCACAAACTACTTCTCTAAATAACACAGTCTAGCCTCAGGATTGCTTGGCCAACCCTTAAACTCAGCCATAAATTGCCTGGTAAACTAATAAATAACAGAGAACATGTATTGAGTTGCTGTATTTATATTATAATTGAAGACAATGGTGTGCTTTGATTTGTAGCATACACCAATTTCTATGGTATAAATACTTCCACCATGACCAATTTCAATTTACCAATGTGATGTTACTAAATGTGGAAAAAGAAATACACTATAGTACATCATTATCTAGTATTTTCACCATACAGATACAATAAATAGAAGTAAATGATCTTAAGAGCATAGACAACAATAAAATGTAGCACAATAATTAGAATGTAATATTTGAGGATTTACCCTTGTTGTTAGTATAACTTATTTTAATGTAATCTTATGTAATTTTTTTTTTTTTTTTTTTTTTACTAATTACTTGTTTAGCAATAAGCTGGCAAAATTCTTGGAAGTTTGCTATAGCCTAGCATTAATTAGACTACACTCTAGGCAATGTCCCCAAACCAGTACAATTAGTAAATGACAGAATTCAGTATATGAACATCATTATGTACTGATATATATAATTCATGAGTGTACGGGAATATAAGAAAGAATTCCAAAACTCTCTTTTAAGGTAATTGCTTGGTAAATTACATCCACAATTCAGTGACAGCCATGTTAATGGACTGTCTTGCAGGTATAATGGGCTTAATTTTTAGAATTTACCCTCAGTCCAGCCAGATCAGAAAGAGCAGTGTAACACATAATTTCTGAATTCCTAACAAAGTCATCTATCAAGCCTGAAAGAACTCCAATATCAGTCCCATTCTGTCTAGTCAATGAATGAGACACAAGGTAGGAAAGGAAAAGAGGGAAAGAGAGAGACTCCCAAAGGATCCCTTCCACAATTAATTATGCAAATCACAAGTAAATTAGACACTAAAAAATTTAAGATTGATTGAAAAGCTTGCTCAAATTGCTTTAACTGTGATTCATAAACCAATCACACAAATTCATATGTTAGGTTGTGTAAAAAAAATTAGTAAGATGTAGAATGGAATAAGATTACCTTAATTTAAATGTAAAAAGACATGGTTGCTGAAGTATGAGTCTCTTACACTGTTAGCACTAGTCCATCAGATGTTAACAAAATCTGATATGCAACAGTTTTACATATCCCCTTGTGGGAGAAAGATCAACTTGTGATCTGCTTTATAAATCAGCTACAGTGTTAGAGTTAGGCTACTGTAGCTAAATGGCTTTTAGATATGCTTCCTGTTTTAAGCTACCATATTTACAAATGAAAGCTTTTTCAAACCATGGCTTTTAATATAATTTGCATATTTAGTAATACATTGATTAAAATTAAACACGGATTATTGCAATTTATTTCAGAAACAGATGGGATGCATTAAGTGAAAAGCCAGAGCTTTTAAATAGAGTAGATTCACTGGATGACTACAGATGAATGATAAATACAAAAACTTTGTAAATTGGCAAAAAGGGGGCTTGGGGGAAAGGCCCTTTGCGCCCATTTCCTTTCAAGGTTTTCCTGACTAGTGATTCCATGAAATTAGTAATCAAGTTAATTTAAAATGAATAATTCATCAGCTTAATGAGAGCAGATTTCTCAGAAGAAAAATAATGTTTCTACAAACTTGGAATCTTCCTGGTTTGCAGAGCATGTGTCTTCTTACCTTCCTAATTAAATATGGATTTGATAAGGTTCACCAGCAGATGGCATTCTTTCATTACATACACTCCTGTTGGACTGCTTTGATTTTACAGTTTCTTAAAACTTCACCTGTTTGTGTAAATTAACCAAGAATTCACTCAATGGTAGAAATATTTGGGTCCACACATTTGTTTCTGAAATGGTACATTCTCAAAATAGTTTTGGTCACTGTGAACCTGATTAGTTTGCAAAGAGCATTTCATTTTCTTCCCTGCTCTTTGTATCCATTGCTTTGTTGAATATCATTTACAAAAGCTAATCTGGTAAGAATAATGTATATATTTCTATGTTAGCCCCTTGTCGGTTATTTCATCAGAGTTAGATAACTAAGCTTTTGCCTCACTTGACCTCTATAGCAGTGTGATATAATCCAGTCAGATCACATTAATATGCTAGTTCCATCAAAAAATAATTTTTGCATATATGCTATCTATAATAATAAAAGCGTAATATGCTAATTAGACCAGATGTCCTTACAGACGAAGCTGTGGCAGAGGCAGAGGCAGCCACAATGGTGTGGGGGCCAAACCCCTTGCACGAATTTCATGCATTGGGCCTCTAGTTATATTATATTCATTTTGTGAAACATGGGCATTTTCCAACTTAATTTAGCAAAATCCTGCTAGCTTGCTCAACTATCCAATTCTTATTAACCTAGGCAATTAAATCTTAGAATGCCATAAAAGAAAGCCAATCAAATAGGTAGAGGATTTATAATTTAATTTTGATACATTTTTCTTCCTTTTGTTTTTCTGAGTTAAAGGTGAAAAGGGAATTTGATCTATAATATCTAAATAATGTTTATATTATTCAAAACCTTCATTGGACAGATAGCACAGAAATCCTATTAATATCTAGACTCAAATTCACCCTTTTCAATTGAACTGGGTTGTTGAAGGTAAAGATGTACTAGTCAACTATTAAATATGAAATCAACTATTTAATATAAATGCTAATTATAAACTCTCAGAATAAGCAAAACTGTGCAGTTTAAAGCACAGATGGTTCACTTCATAATGGATAAATGGTATATATTTCAAGAAACCAAAGGATACTCATTTTTCTATAACTTCTGATAATTTTGTTTCTTAAAAGCACACATGAATACCAAAAACAGAAAAAAAATTTAAGCAAAATCCTGATAATAGTAACACCATGCTGTGGAGGTTTTATTTTGTTTTGTTTTTAAATGTAAAATATTACCAAAAATTACACCCAGCTTTTTCAAAGTTTGATTAATTACTCAAAATTACTTAAAAGGTCAGTTCTCAGCTTCACTACTATGGATTACTCTAACATGAAGTGCTTGTCACCTATCGAGAGTTGTGAAAATCCCCCTGTATCCAATGTGTTTTGTTTGGATTGAGATGGCATGCAGTTGATGGCTGTGACCTTCATGGTGGCTTAGATCCCTGGCTGGCACTGATTTTTGATTTAGGGCCGATCTGCTGCGCTTGTCACAGGCTACAAGGTGCTTTCCATACACTAATGGAACAGCTCAAGGGCAGAGGGGCCCTGTAAATGTCTGTCTCTTACTGACCATGAGCTAAATAAAGAGGTGAGTTTTCTACATGTGAATGACAGACTCTGAGATTACATGTAGGAGGCAATTCAAAGTTTTTAAACCTGCTCAGACTTCATGAAAATAACAAGCATTTGCAAAGTGCAAACTCTAAGGTTATTCTGCCTGCTAATGAATATGTATCTGCACTGTTAAAATGGAATATTTAACACAAATACTAATAATATATCTTCATTTGGTGGAAAGAAACTAACCAACAGTTGATGTGTCCTTTGGTTCAACTATAGCTGTTAATAAATTCTGCTACTTAATGATGTCTTCAACAAAAAATTGTGTATGTCCAAATTTTTTTCCTTCTAAGAAAACACAAAATGGTCTGATAATTGTTATAGAAAAAGATACATTTTGAAACAAAATATAAAATCTTGCCCTATGTATCATTTTGTCTAGGCATCTTGACCACTAAAGAATGGTCTAGATATGCAGTTTAAAAAAAAAAAAAAAGATGAAATTTCCCGTCTGCCTTAGATCAGAGTAATTCATACCAAGAGGCAAATAAACATAATAGTACATTTAAAGGTGAACAAATCATATTCATCCTTCAAGACTCAGTTCAATGCTATCACCTTTAAGAGTAATTGCTGATTCTCTAAACGAAGTCATCTCTCCTTCTTTGAGCTTCTTACTGATACATGATTGTGTATTTCTTAGTTATTATTGCCCTTTATCTTGTAGATATTCTCTGATTTTCTGCAATAGACTATAATCTCCTTAAAAGCAATTACCACATATGTTTTTAACTTTGTAACCACCACCTTACTTAGCCCAATACTGAATAAGTGCTCAATACATGTTTGCTGAATGAATGAATGATAAATAATTGACTACAACATTGTAGCAGTCTCTAGTTTGATGAAATTTTAAAGCTCTTAGATTTTATCATTAACATCAATGCCTGTCTGACTTCCTAAACTTCTACCTTAATCACCACATACAGGTGAATTGCCCCTCTAACATCAGAAATCTCACTTTGGGGTTTTAGAAATCTCACTTTGGGGTTTCAGAAATCTCACTTTGGGGTTTCTGATTCCTTTCTGACTTTACCTCCTATCAGCAAGACCACATACTGAACCTTACTCTCATTTAAGTCACCAAACCAACCAACACTCCCCTACTCATACTATTCAGATCCCTTCTATGTATAATATAATATCCTTAGATTCTTCACTTGACCACACAATAATTCACAATATTAAACTTCATCCATTTCTGAGAAATCTTTGAAACCCTCCCATGAGAAATTGCCTTCTCAGTTCATTCAGTGAATGACCCTTTTGACACATTAATTTACCAACTCTTTATTGAGTGCCTACTATGCTCCAGACACTAAAAGTTAATTAGAATATAGTGCTGTGCACCTCAGGAGGTACCAGGAAGTATCATAGAATATCACTAGAAAAACATGGTACATCTTATTGGGTGGGGAAATTTAGTAATTTAAACATTTTTTACATTAAAATAAGCACAGATAAAGTAAGGAATAGAATGCAAAATTTATAAGAATTCTTAAAACCAAAATTCCCCACTTTCAGTAGACTGCTTCTGATCTCTGAATGTGAAATCATTCTCTTCTACCATTCAAGATGATACAATTTAAAATTTTTTAATAAACTGTATGAAAGGATACATATTTTGGAATAAGAAAGTCTTAATTATAAACCCAACTACTTCTCTTTCTAATTATGTTTCATTGGGTGATTTACTTATTGTGCTTAGTTACTTAATTACTAACTGGTCTCATCTACAAAATATGCATAATAATACCTACCTTTTAGGACAATTATAAAGATTACATAAGTTAAATAAGTAAGTGCTTGTAAAGTACAAAGACAGTACCCACTCCATAGTAAATGATCTTTTCTCCTTCCCACAGTCTCCCTTTGGAAATTTTATTCATCCCCTAAAAGAAATCTACCAGATCCTAAAGTTATTTCACAAGTCTGCCACTTCAAATCCTTGCACCTGTAGTGAACACAAAATATAATATACAGTTAATGTATTATAGAATTGTATGCCTAAAACCTATATAATTTTATTTAAAATTTCAATAAAAAATAAGTTTCCAGATGACTATAAACAAAGAACAAATAATGATCAAATTGTCTAAGTATGAATACATATCAGTGTTGCAGAGTTCTTCATTTGATTCCACAATGCTCAGTTATTTCTCAGCAGAAAGAGGGAGAACAATTTAATAAGAATGGTATAAAGGGAAAACATATTTTAAGAACTTGAGATTAATTTGTATTGTATAATGAGGAGTAAAATAAAAATTGCTGTTGACTGTGTAAAAAAAAAATCTTTGCACCTGAACCACTGGACAACTAATATACTAGTTTAAACATCAAATTGCATTCTTTCACAATAAATTCATATTCTGCATATAGAAAAGCCCATGAAGACTTCAGTTTTGTCACTACTTTTAAAACTTTCCAAAGCCTCAAGTTCAATCATCTCACATTCTAAATGGCCTAATGTCTTTGTCTCCTTTGCTGGTGAAATCCTTTTACTGCCTCTTTTTCTTGTGGATAAGTATCACACCAAGATTCTACTTTTAGTACTCTCTCTTCTTTCTCTACACTTATTCCCACTGGTGAGCACATTCACTCTAATGGCTCCAACCACCAACTCTATGCCAGTGACCCCAAAATCTTTGTCTCCACTTGATTTGTGCTCCAGCCTTCAGGTTCTACCTGCCTCCAGGATATGCCCTGTTAAATTAACTGCCATCTATTCTAACTCAACTCATTCACCACTCATCTGAGCATGCCTTCCTTCAAACTACCTTTCTTCTATCGGAGAGGAAACACAGAAGTAATATTTGCCTTTTTTCTCTTTTTTAATTCCCTAGAGATATTCTATTACCAATTTCTTTCTTGCTTTAAGACATCATTCAAATCTAAATAGTCCTTTCCACTCCCAGTGACTTGACTACAGTCCAAGGCCTCATGCCTAGAATCCTCTATAATAAAGAGGGAATATGCTAATTTGTCCGTACAGTGTCTGAGTCACGACCAGTCAAAGGTGCGTGCGCACAGGAGCTGGGAGGCGGGGGTAGGGACTTGCGCCACCAGGACATGAGGCTGCAGCAGGGGAGGGGCAGCCCCCCAGCGGAAGTGCGCGCAGGCTCATGGTGCCACCTGGCCCAGAGGGGGGCATCAGGACAGAAGCGGGGCCTTGGCGGAGAACTCTCAGCACTCCTGCGCTGGGGTCTGAAGGCACAGAGAGGAAGGGAGAGCACATAGGCAGTTAGGTGGTTTAGGCCAGGAAGGGAGAGCACATAGGCAGTTAGGGGGATCAGGCCAGGAGGGGAGAGCAGATAGGCAGTCAGGGGGATCAGACGAGGAGGGGAGAGCAAGAGCCATCGGGCCAGCAGGGGAGCAGTTAGGGGCATCAGGGAGGCAGGCAGGTGAGCGCTTAGGAGCCAGTGGTTCTGGATTGTGAGAGGGACCCCAGATTGGAGAGGGTGCAGACCAGGCTGAGGGACGCCTCCCCCCACCCCCCATGTACGAATTTCATGCACTGGGCCACTAGTGATTAAATAACTTCCTAACTAAGTGCTTCTCAAATCCTGGATACAAATTAAAATACTTTCAAAGAACTTTGTGAATACAGATTCTCAGGCCACCCCAGGCTTACTGAGTCAAAGTCCTTGGGGGTTAAAGCCCTCCAGTTGATTCTCATGCACAGTTAGATTTGGAACCCATGTTACAATTGGTTCCATGTCTCTAATCTCTCCAATTTCAACAGACAATGTGTATTTAAACATCAATGGCATCATGGCACATTAGTGTTTTAAAACTTTCTTATGATTTCCTACTGCCAGGCACATTAAGTTGAAATGCCTCTGCCAATTTCTAAGGCTCCATTATCTAGTCCCAACCTACTTTTTGACTGAATTATTAGTGTGACAGCTGTAGTCTCCTTATTTTTAAGCCCATCTCAGTTCCTTGGTCTATTGCTTAAAATCATCCCTTCTCCATCCTCCCATGAATCTAAAGACTAACATCTTTCAAAGAGGAGCTCCATCTGACCTTCTCATCAAGTGTCCTCTGGTCTTACTAGTCTTTTATACTTTCTCCCTTCTCGGTCTCCTGTTGTGATTTATGTCAGGACCATACTTGCTTTATAATTTTTCTTGACTTACACTTTTATAAATCTTCTTTCCATAGATAGATTGTAAATGATATAAATAGAAGAACTATGTCAAACTTTTTTTCATGTTTCTCTTCATAATATCTCAAGGCACATTATAGATGCTCAACAGATTGCTATCTATATATATAAAAGCCTATATGCAAAGTGTTCCCTTGAGAGTTCAACTGACCAGGAGTTCGATCACTCGCTATGATGTGTGCTGACCACCAGGGGGCAGCTCGGAACAAAGGAAGGCCCCAGTGGCCGGCAGCCAGCAGCTACTAGGGACCCTACCCATGTGTAAATTTCATGCACTGGGCCTCTAGTAATTAATAAAATTCACTGAGTGTTTACTACATAATATACGTATGTATTAACTCATTTAATCCCCACAACAACCCTATAAAGCTTTTGAAATAAGACTCAGTTTTAGATGAGGAAATGAACACAGAGAGTTTAAATAACTTGCTAGACTTATGTAGTTCACAAGTATAAGAGATGAATTTCAAACCTTAGCAGTCTTTCCAAAGCTTATGCTCTTAACCAACACACCACAGAATCATACAATGTTAGCACCAGAATGGCTTTAGTGGTCATCTAGCTCTTCTGCCTAGTATTAAGAAGACATATTTCTATTTATTAGTCATTATGTGTTTGTTTATTTAAGACAGCTGTTCTCTATTCACTTTCCTATATGTTTTTTAGGTCTCTTTGAATCTCTGTTTATAATGATACTACATAACTCTTTAGATGACTCTAAATGTATGCATATTAGTTACATTGATTAGAACTTAACAAAATACTATGATAAAAAAGATATAAGTAAAAATTACCCCTTGGACCAAACTGTCCATTTTGAAGGGTATCAAATCACGTACATTTCATTAAAGGGTTTCCTTTTCAGTATTTCTGGGTGTTTGCTTCCATTTTTTAAAGAAAGGGTGTGTTAATTCAGTGAGTTGGCATATGTGTGTGTTTAGTTGGTAGTGGGTGAGGGGACATAGTGCTCAAGAAATAGGTTTCTGAAAGTAAGTAGACATCAAAATTTGTTTGCGTCAGGTTAAAAAGTAACTTGTTTTCTATCCTGTTTATTTGTTGTATACTTCTTCTGCCACACAGATCTGCTATATCTCAGGGTGAGTGAATTGACTGCAATCAAAGTCTATGTACCTGTTTAGGCCTTGGGGTCTGGTTTTCCTGACAGTCAGCATGATCTGAGGGGCACCAGAAGTCACTAGAGTTAAATGGCACTCCATGTGATGGAATAAGACACTTCTATCAGCTCACATCAATGGGAAAAAATGAATTCCAACATTCAGAAGACAGTCCAATATGGTAGTACATGAACCAGATTTCATATCTTGGAACAGGCACTTTGAAAATTTGAGCCCTATTAAAATGTTAAAAACAAATGAGGTAGAAAGACAGAGTCCATTGCTCTATTTACACCCATATTGGATTCCACGTACTTATCAGTAGCTCTACTAGAACAGGTAATAAGCAGCTCTAGATTTTTCATGCTTTGGAGTTTTGGAATAGCATGAATAATTGAAATCCACAGATAATACCAAAATTTAATTTTAGTCAAGATATTAAGCCATCTCCTCCTCAATGAAGCTTTTATATTAGCTAAAAAGCAGCATAACTGACTAGCTTGCATTTCAGCTTTCAGTTTTTTTCTCTACATCTCCTAGGATTCTTGGATAGGTTATTATTGAGCAATGAGAAAAAAAGAGATTTGTAGGCCCACTTTCTGCACCATGACTAACTGCATGTATACATTTGCAAGATGGCTGACTGATGCTGGGGTTGAAACAAGACCACCACTTTTCCTCACAGAGCTACTTTAGTCATACACTTGACAACATTACAGAGTTGGTACAAACCCTTCACTCCGGGCAGTACAAATATTTCACAAATGGAACTATCTTTATTCACTTGTAAATAGCATCTTTACTGACTAATTATGTACTAAAGTAAATGTGATACAGGTACACTAAATCACTATTGAAAAAATTTAAGACTAGAAACTACTGCTATTCTGAATCACCTGAGTCTTTTTCAAAATATGATTCCCAAAATTTTCCTCTGAAGAGTCTGACTCAATAGGTTTAGAACCCAAAATATGCATTTTAATAATTATCCTCCTCTCCCTTTATCTACTCCCTACTCCACCCCATAATTCAGGTATGAAGGACCCATGGACCACATTTTTAAAATAACTTTCTAGGGCATGAAAAAAAGAGTTCAATCTCCCTGTAGCTGGAGATCATTGTTTTTTGTTTTTCTGGTCCCACAACCCTCAGGTAAGCTGATTCTATATTAGCTATGCTGACTTAGAGACCATGTAAAAGATCCAATACAAACTTCCTCCAAAGCAAGAGGTGATAAAAGTGTTAGCTTACTGAGTATATGGAGGTTTAAGGTACAGCCTTGAAGACTGCTTAAGGGCACGATCAGGATTATATATAATGAAATGTACAAGATAGTGATATTGTCCAGCCAGAATATGATTCTGCTATGCTCTGATCCAGGGAGAATAAGCAGCTGCTGAGACCAAACCATGACAAAGGCAATTTTGCCTGTGACATTGGAGAATTTATTCCAGAATAGTTCCCCTTTGAGCCAGGATTTCCACTGTACAACTGCAAAGGTTACTTAGTCCTTGGTTCACTTGCTGTTTAAACTTGCTCAAATGCCTAAAATAAAGGTAGTCATTCTACATGGAATTATGGACTCATATGAGAACTCTGCTAGCTAGGGATGAAACCTCCTGTCCCTATTTCCTCTGGTTCATATACTTTGAAAGTGGTCACTTTGTGGTTACTACAAGTTATCCAAATAACAACTCCTTGCACAAGTACTATGATTTGGGAAAGAAAATAATTTCCTCTATAGTACCCATAGTTCACAAATGTCTTTGTGAGGATTAAATAATATAATGCCCATGAAAGCATACTCTCAGAAGGCCTGAAAACACTAGAAATTATTAAATAGTATGTAGCAGAAAGGACCCAAACTATAAACATCCAATGAGAAAGGTTACTCTAATACACAGAAGTCAATCAACAGACTGTCCCTCTCCTAGAAAGGCTCCTCTGTGTGTTTGGCTTCCCTATGCCTAATCTTGGGATACAAACAGTATGTATTATATATGCTGGATTTCTGTGGATTGTGGCAGAAAAATCCTCAGCAAGGAAATAAAATTGTTTTGTCTTCATTTCAGCAATAACAGACAGTAATGTCATGGAGTGTTTCCAGTGCAGGGGCATCTCATCGGACCTCCCCACATCACTGTGCCCTGCCTATCTCTGGTTCTTTCCCCTACTCAAGCACTTTGACACATTGTAGATGATGCTCTCAGGTTCTTTCATCAATTTAACATTAAAATTCCTGTGAAATATTAATGAAATAATGTTTAAAAAAGAAAAATGTTCCTACAATACTGCAACATTTTAATGCCTCATTAAAATCATTAGCAATGCTAATACTAAAGAACTGACTTCATCTTTCAAGGACCCAAAAAAATAAATCATAATAAAATGTTTGTTAATGTTACATCTGGAGAAATAAATTATACAATGCCTTTCTATATGGGTTTTATATAGTCTAAAAATGATACGCTAAGGCTGCACTATTAAGTACATGAAACTACTTTTTTCTATGGAAATTCATATTATTTTATAATATTCATTAAACACTGTGAATATTGTTTGTGTTTTTCATTTATGAGAAAAGTATATGGTATGCCTATCAACCAGCCAGGGCTCTCATGACACTCAGGTTGCAAACAATGACATGCTTCACTGACCTAAATGACTTATAAAAGCCATTTATATTCAGTACTCTCATTTATGCTATGTTTAAAAATGAATAAGAGACATATATTAATAGCAAGAAACTGGTAGGATGATTGCATCACTACCCATCTCCAGACTTATTGCAACACTTCATTCTCCATCAGTTGAACTGACATGAGAATGTAAATGCCATATATAATAGTCATAAAATTTTACTACATGAGTAACTAAGGCAAATGTGACAGGTTCCTTCTCGTTGTTGACCAACTTTTATTTAGAAAGTAAAGGGGTGTAATGACACGGCAAAGTTCTAGCTAGTTTGTTATCAAAGGAAATCTTTCACCATCAACTGGGGTTAAGTGGCTTAGGAGTATTCTCTTAAATAAACTTATATATCCTGAGGGTTATTGCACAGTACAATATAGCCTCAGCATATAGGCAGATCCAGAAGATTTTGGAAACTTGTTTTCTCTCTCAGAATAATCCAGTGTATAGTCATGTAAATAGAGACAGATATAACAAAACAAATAAAACAACCCCACCCATAAAAGTGTTCCTATATCTCCCTAGACTAAAATAAACAAGAAACTAGCCAAACACAATCTCTCAGCCAAAGCTATTTGATATTTTATTCTATTAAAAATTAATATTTGCTAACAACATGATTTTCACTTGGGCCTGATTTCTCTTAGGCTCTCCATCATGGCTATACTATTTGAATGTTTCTTTAGGAATGAACAAAAAATATACAAATGCCTCTTACTACTGACTATTAATGATTATCATTGTCATTCTAATCATTATATGCCTAAAAGATAGTTCTCATTCAATGGTAAGAATTGTAGGCATTAGGGACAGCTGCTTATGAATGAAACCAGAATAAATTATTTAGAAAAAGCAACACTTAGCAAGAAGAGGGGAAGTGGGGGATTATACTTTACTGTTTTATGTTATTTATCACAGATGTTGCTAATTTTACATTAGCATGTTTAATCCATAGTTCTGAAATTTTATATAAGCACTAGAGGCCTGGTGCACAAAATTCGTGCATGGATAGGGTCCCTAGGCCTGGTCGGCGATCAGGGCCCATCAGGTTACCTGCCTCCCAGCCTCTTCCTTCCCTCACTCCCTCAGTGTCCTGCCACCACCACTGGTCACCCAGCCCCCTGGTAGTCAGCACACACCATAGAGAGCGATTCAACTCCCAGTCTCCCAGTCCATCTCCTGAGGGGGCAATTTGCACATTAGCCTTTATTATCCTAATATATAAAAACCCAGGGTCCATAAAAACTCAAGGCTCAAATGACCGGAAGTCAGTCCTGCAGTCAGTGTTGGGTTGCCATAGCAAACCAGCACTGACTGCCACCACTGCAGGCACAGTAACCCAGCACTGACTGCCGAGGGGCCTGCAGATCAGGCCCTGAGAGAGGCCTGGAGAGAGAAGCACAGCAGCTATTGATCAGCCCTTGCCTCTCTCTCGGGGCCTCCACAGGGGATGCTGATCAGCCCCGCCTCTCTGATCAGGCCCGAAGATAGGCCTGGAGATGATGACTGGCAGAGAAACCGACCAATCATGACCAAATCTGGGTGAACTGCGAGGAGCCAATGGCTGCAAGGAGGCGGAGTTTTTGACGCTGACTGGCATAGAAACCGACCAATCAGAACCTAATCTGGGTGAACTGCGAAAGCAGAACTTAAGGTGGGGGCTATGGAGGGGTTTTAAGGGCAACAGCTATTTGATATAAGGTGTAAGAAAGCGGTTCAATTTTTTAATGACCAGTTTGGCAGTATAGTGCATATGGCTGGCTATCAGTTCAGATATAGGGATTATATATTTTTGTCTGCCAAGAGCATCTCCTCCTGCTAAAAAAAGGCTCTCCCCCGCTCCATTTAAGCAATCCTATCCTATATAATCTATCTATACTAATAAAAGGGTAATATGCTAATTAGACTGGGTCGACCGGCCATCTTCCGGAAGTCTGACTTCCTTCCGGACAAAGCCATGGTGGTAGGGGCCAAGGCAGAGAGGGAAGTTGGGGGCGAGATCAGACTGGCAGGGGAGGGCCATTGGGGGCAAGATCAGGCCAGCAGGGGAGGGCAGTTGGAGGCAAGATCAGCCCGGCAGGGGAGGGCAGTTGGGGCAATCAGTCAGGCAGGCAGAGGCAGTTAGGGGTGATCAGGCAGGCAGGCAGGTGAGCAGTTAGGAGCCAGCAGTCCCAGATTGTGGGAGGGATGTCTGACTGCTGGTTTAGGCCCAATCCCAACCAGCAGTTGGACATCCCCCAAGGGGTCCCCAATTGGAGAGGGTGCAGGCTGAGCTGAGGGACTCCCCCCTCTCCCCTGGTGCACAAATTTCGTGCATCAGGCCACTAGTGTAAGATAACAAAGCCTTTAAGAAGGAAGAAAATACAATCTTAAATTCTTAAAATTCAGGGATTAAAAAATATGAGTCCCAAATTAGATAACTTAGTTTGGCACTTTCAATTCAAATTATCATTTAGTTTTGATAGTTAATATTTTTTTAAACCACAGATTTAAAATATAAGCAAGCTCTAAAAATGATAAAATCATTTGTTAAAAACTTCAACTATGTCCGCCTTAGCCATCATCTCTTCAAAGAGCAAATTAATTGTTCCAATCTAGTAAGCAACAAAAGAAATAGTCGACAAAGGGTGAAATATGAGCATCAATGGTAAGTTTTGAATTTATCTTATTTATCTTTAATGTAAGATCTCATGACCCACTAAAACTCAGTTCACAGTGTTTTATGAAAAATAATGGCTGAAATTGAATGTCTTAATTTACATTTAATGCAATTAAGAATGGTTTAAATTATGACTGATGAACAGCACACACAGATGTCAGTCAGTTTCATCAGAATAAATTGAAGTCAGTGTCAATGAATGCTCCACTGATAAATCCCACTTCACATAAAATTAATAAAAATAAGGAAATATAATCCTTAACTAATTGCAAAATGGTCTGGAATTCCCCTGAATTTTCGGGGGGAAAACTTATGTAACTGAGAAAACTACAGCATTGTTTGGAAAGGGGTTTGTTTTTAATAGTCAGTGGATCTAACAGCAAACAGCCCTGTAAGAGTTATAGAAAATAAATCCAGAGGCATGGAAGCATGGAACAGACTGACAAATCAGAGAAAAGGGGGTGGGTGGGAGGTGGGAAGAGATTAAAGGAAGAACTTATAGGCATATATGCATTGCCCATAATCACAGACAATAGTGCAGTAAAATCCTGGGTGGGGTGGGAATCAGATAGAGGGGGGCAATGGGGGGAAAAGGAGAGAAATCTGTAATACTCTCAATAATAAAGATTTTTAAAAAGAGTTATAGGATACAAACTTCTACACTGAATTATGCAAATATCCTTAGTGGTACCTCATTCCCCCCCCCCCAAAAAAAAAAAGACAAGGAGGAGGAAGAGGTGAAATTGGAACAATACTGGTGAAATACATGCAGTTGGCAGCACTTATTTCAGGTGATTACACTTCCAGTTTCCTGAGTCTAAAGCATAATACTGGGTTCACATCTTGCTTTAAAAGGCTCCTCCAAATTTTTTGCTGGAAATGATGGTCTCCTCCTTAGTATTTTAATGCCAAGCTAGAAAGACTGTGGACTTGACTGCTGATTGGATTCTTAGCATGCCAAGAGCACTCTTTTTCTCCATGGTAGACCCTGAAGCTTTGTGGATTGGAGCAGATGTTGCTGCTTTTGAAGTTAATAGAAACTTTATGGACCATTTTTCACTATCTCTTCCAGGAGCAAATGTCAACCGTAGTTTTTATCAAAACCTAAATTCTTGGCTCAAGTACTAATTGCTGTTAATGTGTTTAAATCCCAATTCTCAGTGAAAGGAGGAAAAGTGTTTTCCAATGGAAAAAAACAACACTGGGTTAATATTTGCATTCTTAGTGCCTGAATAAGCAAGAAAAATGCTAGGCTTCTGGGCCAACCAATTTTGCAAACAACCCTGACAGGACAAAAAAAACAACTTTCCATAGGTTTTCTGGGTTAGTGTATTTGGGATGTAATGGTCTGGAAACTTCAAGAAATATGGAAAACTGTAAAAAAAAAAATGCTAAAAAGGGGATTAGAAGAATCACTTTAACAAGCTATCTTAATAATAATTAACAATAATAGCAACCATTTTTAATATTTCTATTGTTCTTCCATTGAGAAACATATAATTTCTAGGTCTTTTGACTCCAAATCCTGTGTTAACATTTTTTTTTTACATGTATCTGCTCTAGCTCCGTGAATTAACAGCAACTTTTAAGGTTCTCAGGAGTATTTGGTAGTTAAATGATCAGCAGGCAAATGAAAAGATGCTCAACCTGACTAATCATCAGGGAAATGCAAATCAAAACCACAAGAGATATTACCCTACATGTGTTAGAATGGCAGTTATAAAAAAGATAACAGATAAATGCTGTCAGAATGTGACAAAAGAGAAGGAATACTTGTACACCATTGTTAGAAATGTAAACTGGTGCAGCCACTATGAAAAACAGTATGGAGATTCCTGAAAAAAAAAATTAAAAATAGAATTACCATATGATCTAACAATTCCACTTCTGGGTATATATCCAAAGGAATTTAAGTATCTTGAAGAGATATCTACACCACTATGTTCATTGCAACATTATTCACAATAGCCAGGAGATGGAAACAACCTAAGTGCCTGTCAACAAATGAATGGATAAAGAAAATGTGGTGTACTAGTATACATACAATAAAAAAGGAAATCTTGCCATTTGCTATAACATAGATGTAACTTGAGGACATTATGCAAAATAAAATAAGCCGGACAGAGAAAGAAATATTATATGATCTTACTTATATGTGGAATTTAAAAGAATCTAATTCATACAGAGAGTAGACTGGTAGTTGCAAGGGGCAGGTGGATGAGGAAAATGGGTGAAGGTGGTCAAAAGGTACAAACTTCCAGTTTTAAGATGATCCAGTTCTGAAGATCTTGTGCAACACGGTGACCACAGGTAACAATACTGTTTTATATACTTCTAAGTTGCTAAGAGAGTAAATCTTAAAATTCCTTACCATAAAACAAAAATGGTAATTAAGTGAGGTGATAGATATGCTAACTTTACTGCAGTAATTGTTTCTCAACACATACCTCTATCAAATCAACATGTTGTACACCTTAAACTTACACAATGTTATATGTTAATTATATCTCAATAAAGCTGAAGAAATTTTATATATAAAAGAGTATTTGGTAATTGTTGCTGTTTTACAAGAGCTATAACCATTTAAAAATCTTAGTTCAAGGGGGTTTTATTTTCATGTTGTGGACTTTTAATCCAATTTGAAACTCTTAATGCTATATAATAAAAGCCTAATATGCAAATTATCTCCTCAACCGGGAGTTTGACCAGGAGTTTGACCAGGAGTTCAACCGCTTGCTATGACGTGCACTGACCATCAGGGGGTGGCGCAGAACATGGCAGGTGTTGACAACGTGCTGCTGGCAGCAGGCAGCAGTGGGAGGCGCTGCCAGCCCCGATGGGCCCTGACAAGAGTGGGAATGCAGTGGGATGGTGGAGCAGGTGAGCGGGCAGCGCCAGGCCAAGGCAGGTGCGAGTGGGGGCCCAACAGCCCTGCCAATTGCCCCATAGATGGCGACCAGTGGTGCCGGCAGGGGGTGGGGCCACTGCCTGGCTCCCAGGCGCTGAGAAAGCTAGGTGGGGGGCCTGGCCCCAACCTATCATCCTGCAGATGGTGACCAGTGGCCGTCAGGTCCTGATGACCTGATCAGGGCTGGGTCGGGGACCTGGGGGTAGGTAGTGGTGACCAACCTCCTGTGGCGCCTGTGGGAGGACTGTGACCTCTCACTGGCTACCTGGGGGTGGGGTGATGGGGACGGAGTTGTGAGAATACAGGGTGTCTGCCGAGCTCGCTCTCATTCCCCTTCCTACCCTCCCCTTGGACGCCAAGGCTCGTGGGCCGGAGCAGCCCCTGTGCTCAGGTGCTGAACACCCATGAGGTGCCCACCCCACACCCAGTGGCCTCTTCCAGATGAGCTGGACCACAGGGGCCAGTCGGGCTTCCCGTGGGTTCGTACAGGAGCCAGTCTGCAAGGCCGGCTGGGAGAGAGGGCGCTACCTGCCTGGCTTCCGTGTGGTGCCGCTGGGTGGCCCAGAGGCCCACGCTGTGCCCTGACCCACGGTGTCTGGCCACGCTCACCGCATCTCCACGTGGGGACTCAGGCACTGTGACTCAGGCAGAGGGGGGTGTGCTGGGGCCTGGGGACCCAGGTGCTGCCCAGGGCCCACAGGTCAGCTGGGACCTGCCCTTCCATGCCAGACGCTCACACTTCAATTGCCAGCCAGGCCAAGGGACCACACCCATGCACGAATTTTGTGCACCAGGTCTCTGGTATGTAACACAAGACATTGAGTAATTACCAGGTGTAATGTTACTAACGCAAGTTCTTTTTTTTTTCTTCAATAGATGGAGTTACACATGTTGATATATATGCGATTTAATATGTATGCTATTTTGTTGTATTGACAGCAAGCTTGAAAACGTCATATGTCAAATTTTCTGAAGGTGTTAACATCATAGTTATTTTTACACTTAAAAATGTCAAATTTCGGGTTCCACGTGAGTGCCTGCGTTTCTTCTCCAACCCAACGATGCCACCCAAACGGAGGAGCCGAACGAAACAGGAGCAGAGAACCAGATCGAGGCCGAACTGGAAAATCCGAATGAAGCCAGATAGGAAAGCCGGAGCGGGCCGGGCGAGCCGCCCCGAAAGGCTGCTTATTCATCCCAGTGGAAACCGCTGGGCGGGCCAAGAGCTGCGGCCGCTGCGATCACCATCACAGCAGCGGAGGAGAGCCGGCTCTGGGAGCTGAACCGCCTGACGCTGGAGAAGGACAAGCCGGCCGTGGAGCGCTGCCTGGAGGAGCTGGTTTTCGGCGACCTTGCGGACAACGAGGACGCACTGCTGTGGCGTTAGCGAGGCCCGCGGGTTCAAGTACAGGAAGACTCAGGTGACTCAGAAGTGGAGAATGAAGCAAAGGATAATTTTCCACCTCAAAAGAAGCCAGTTTGGGTGGATGAAGAAGATGAAGATGAGGAAATGGTTGACATAATGAACAATCGTTTTCGGAAAGATATGATGAAAAATGCCAGTGAAAATAAACTTTCAAAAAATGAGCTTCAAAAGAGACTTAAGAATTTCAGCATGCCATGGGTGAGTACCTCCCTGGGTAGAGACTAATAAGTGGAAAACTTCTTCAGATGATGCAAGTGAAGAGGATGAAGATGATTTGTTGCAAAGGACTGGGAATTTTATATCCACATCGACTTCTCTTCCTAAAGGAATCTTAAAGATGAAGAACTGCCTACACGCCAATGCTGAACGTCCTACGACTGCTCGGATCTCGTCTGTGCAGGTCCATCCTTTTGCTCAGGTGGTGATGGTTGCTGCACTAGATAACTCTGTATCACTATTTCAGGTTGATGGGAAAACAAATCCTAAAATTCAGAGCATCTATTTGGAAAAGTTTCTGATCTTTAAGGCTCGTTTTAGTGCTAATGGAGAGGAGGTTTTAGCCACCAGTACCCACAGCAAGGTGCTTTATGTCTATGACATGCTGGCTGGGAAGTTAATTCCAGTACATCAAGTGAGAGGTTTGAAAGAGAAGATAATAAGGAACTTCGAAGTCTCCTCAGATGGGTCCTTCTTGCTCATAAATGGCGTTGCTGGATATTTTCATCTGCTGTCAATGAAGACTAAAGAATTAATTAGTAGCATGAAAGTAAATGGAAGGATTGCAGCATCCACGTTCTCTTCAGATAGTAAGAAAGTGTACGCCTCTTCGGCGGATGGGGAAGTTTATGTTTGGGATGTGAACTCTAGGAAGTGCCTGAACAGATTTGTTGATGAAGGCAGTTTATATGGATTGAGCATTGCAAAATCAAGGAATGGACAGTATGTGGCTTGTGGCTCTAACTGTGGAGTGGTAAACATATACAGTCAAGATTCTTGTCTCCAAGAAACAAACCCAAAGCGGATAAGATAAAAGCTATAATGAACTTGGTTACCGGTGTTTCTTCTTTGACCTTCAATCCTACAACAGAAATCTTGGCAATTGCTTCAGAAAAAATGAAAGAAGCCATCAGATTGGTTCACCTTCCTTCCTGTACAGTATTTTCAAACTTCCCAGTCTTTAAGCAGAAGAATATTTCTCTTGTTCATACCATGGATTTTTCTCCAAGAAGTGGATATTTTGCTTTGGGGAATGAAAAGGACAGAGCCCTACTCTATAGGTTGCACCATTACTCAGACTTCTAAAGAGATCATTTGAAATTCAGTTGAGTCACAAGAGAAGCCCATCCTGATAGATCTGAGAAACTTTGCAGAATGTGTGATAATGTACGGATAATAATTTTTTGAGCCAGATGTACATATTTAAGTTCATAGAAATGTATAATAAATATATGGCAACTTTTTTTTGAAAATAAATATATGTGGGAGAACAGGGGTGGACTAGAAGTGGTCAATGAGGGGGGGAAAAGGGGACATATGTACTACTTTCAACAATAAAGATTTTTTTAAAAATGTCAGATTTCATCCCCAAAAGAAGAGCATTTGCAGGAAGTTTTGATTCATTATTTTGAAGAAAAGTGCTGCTGAAAGTTATTGTATACTTCGGCAAGCTCATGGTGAATATGGTCCATCTCAAGATATTTGTGGATGCTGGTTTACATGATTTAAAAGTGATGATTTCAATGTGAAAGACAAAGAACAACCAGCTCAAACGAAAAAGTTTAAAGACCAACAATTACAAGCACTATTGGATGAAGATTAGTGTCAAACTCAAAAACAACTTGCAGAAAGCTTAAACATTGCTCAGAAAACAATTTCTGATTATTTGCAAGCCATGTGAAAGATTTTAAAGGAAGGAAAATGGGTGCCACATCAACTGAACAAAAGACAAATGGAAAACGGAAAAGTCATCAGTAAAATGTTGCTTCAATGGCACGAAAGAAAGTCTTTTTTGCATCGAATTGTGACTGGCGATGAAAAGTGGATTTATTTTGAGAATCCCAAATGCACAAAATCATGGGTTGATCCAGGTCAACCATCAACATCCACTGCAAGGCCAAATCGCTTCAGAAAGAAGACAATGCTCTGCGTTTGGTGGGATCAGGAAGGTGTGGTGTAATGAGCTTCTAAAACCAGGTGAAACCATTAATACTGATCCCTACCGACAACAAATAATCAATTTGAACCACACTTTGATCATAAACGACCAGAATGGGCCAGAAGACATGGCAAAGTAATTTTGCTTCATGATAATGTACCATCACACACTTCAAAACTAGTTAAAGACACGTTGAAAGATCTTGCCTGGGAAGTATTAATCCACCTGCCATATTCACCAGAACTTGCTCCTTCAGATTACCACTTGTTCCCATTGATGGCACACGCACTTTCTGAGCAGCGCTTCAAAATGTACGAAGAAGTGGAAAATTGGGTCTCTGAGTGGTTTGCCTCAAAGCAAGAGAAGTTCTATTGGGACGGTATCCACAAATTACCTGAAAGATGAGGGAAATCTGTAGCTAGCGATGGACATTACTTTGAATAAAGCACTTTTGATGTTTCTCTTGAAGTTATCATGTTTTCTTTGATTACAAAATCCGTATTAACCAGTACACCTGGTATAGACATTTCCCAATGACAATTTTTACCTAACCATTTATGTCCTAATTTCCTGACATAGTTTGAGAGTAAATGAAGACAAGTCCAGTCTTGTGTAAAGTAATAGGTAGTCATAAATACACACACAGGAGGAATCCAAGATGGTGGCGTAGGTAAACACCTAAACTGCTGCCTGGCACAACAATTTCAAAACTGCAACTAAAAGACAAAACGTCCAGCACCCAGAACCACGGGAAAGCTGGCTGAGTGGAAGTTCTACAACTAGAAGGAAAGAGAAAAGAGCATTGAGACGTGCACAAGCGCTGAAAAGCTGAGGTACGGAGGCGCGGGGATCTGGGCTGGCAGCAGGCGTTGCTTTTTTCAACCCAAAGGGGAGACAAGCCCCCGATTACTCTGAAATACAGTTTCTAGGGAGACGCAGGGGACCCAAACTCCTACGGGGAGAAGCTGGATTGTCTGCTACCGGGTCGGAAAGTGAGGGGGGCCTGCTTGCAGAGCTGCGCGCAAGAATAATTATTTACTGCGCTGGGACATGGGACGCAGTCAGAGACACAGAGCCAGCTAATTAGCAGCCATTGCTGTTTGCCACGCCCTAGCATAGTGACGCCCTGAGACCCCGCCCCACACAACCTACAAACCCACCCAAGCTCCAAGCAGCAGCATTAGCATAAGAAAGGCCTGCCCTATCGCAACTTAACCTAACAAACTTGCAGCCCAGATCAGACAGCTCCAAAACCTCCAAACCCCAAGCAAAGAGGAGAAAACTGTAGCTCCTGCTGGGTGGACTCAGACAATAGCTGACCTGCACCCAATTGGAGATCCAGAAGCCAGTATACCTAGTGGTCAGTGTGAGACACCAGATTTCAACTCCTCACATCCATAAGTGACACATTCAAGAGGCAGACTCAGTGAGCACCAAAGCCCCACTGAAACAAGTCCTGCACCATAAGCGTGTCTCCAGCACAGCAGTTCTTATAGACACAGCAAGTCCTCACAGCCAATTGGCCTGGAGGTCAATTCCTCCCAGCGTACCAATAGCAATTAAGGCTTAACTACACCAAGACTTTGCACTCAGCCCACAAAGGGGTGTACCAAGAGCGTCCACATCAGGTGATTGGGAAGCCTGAGCTACTGTCCCCTATAGGTCACCTACCACACAAAGCCACTCCATCAACACAGGGAAGCAGCCAAAATGCGGAAACAAAGAAACATGTCACAAATGAAAGAAAAGGAGGAAAGCAAACTACTGGACGACATAGAGTTCAGAACCACATTTATAAGGTTACTCAAGAATCTTCTAAAAACCGCCGAGAAACTTGATGACATTTCTGAGGAGCTTAGTGAGACCTTCAAGGACCTTAATGAGAATGCCAAAAAAATGGAAAAGGACCAGTCAGAAATGAAGCATACACTGTCTAAAATAAAGAATACACAGAAACTTAACTGTAGATCAACGTACCCCAAGAATCAAACCAAAGAACTGAAATATGAGGAAACAAAAAACACCCAACCAGAAAAACAAAAAGAAAAAAGAATCCAAAAATATGAAGGCAGTGTAAGGAGTCTCTGGGACAACTTCAAGCGTACCAACATCCAAATTTTTGGGGTACCAGAAGAAGAGAGAGAGCAAAATACTGAAAACCTATTAGAAGAAATAATGACAGAAAACCTTCCCTACCTGGTGAAAGAAATAGACTTACAAGTCCAGGAAGTGCACAGAACCCCAAACAAAAGGAATCCAAAGAGGACCACACCAAGATACATCATAATTAAAATGCCAAGGGCAAAAGACAAAGAGAGAATCTTGAAAGCAGCAAGAGAAAAACGGTTAGTTACCTACAAGGGAGTACCCATACAACTGTCAGCTGATTTCTCAGCAGAAACTATGCAGGCCAGAAGGGAGTGGCAAGAAATATTCAAAGTGATGAACACCAAGAACCTACAACCAAGATTACTCTACCCAGCAAAGCTATCATTCAGAGTTGAAGGTCAGATAAAGAGCTTCACAGACAAGAAAAAGCTAAAGGAGTTCATCGCCACCAAACCAGGATTACATGAAATGCTGAAGGGTATTCTTTAAGAAGAGGAAGAAGAAGAAAAAGGTAAAGATAAAAATTATGAACAACAAAATGACATCAAATACATACCTACCAACAAGTGAATCTAAAAATCAAGTAAATAAAAAATCTGAAGAACAGAATGGACTGGTGAATATAATAGAATCAGGGACATAGAAAGGGAGTGGACTGACAATTCTCAGGGGGAAGCGGGTGTGAGTGGTGCGGGAAGAGACTGGACAAAAATCTTACTCCTATAGATGAAGACAGTGGCAGGGGGTAAGGGCATGGGGTAGGGTGGGGTGGGGAAAACAAAAAGAGGAACACCTGTAATCTGAACAATAAAGATTTATTTAAAAAAAAGAAAGAAATAAATAAAATACACACACACACACAGACACACACACACACAGACACTGTAATTTTTGCCTGTGAAGAAACATCTCCCCCTCCTGCCAGTCAAGATGGAAATGTAGGTAAATTCCATACTTGCACCCTCCCACAACCATACATCAAAATTACAACTAAACTATAGAACAACTAAAATGTATTCATTTTTCAAAATAATCCTATTAATAAAGAGGTAATATGCAAATTGACTGTCATGCCCTTGCATAAGATGGCCTCCCCCATGTGGTCACAAGATGGCCGCCCCCATGTCATCACAAGATGGCCACCCCCGCGTTGTCACAAGATGGCCACCCCCGTGTTGTCACAAGATGGCTGCCACAAGATGGCCAGCAGGGGAGGGCATTTGTGGGAGACCAGGCCAGCAGGGAAGGGCAGTTAGGGGCAACCAGGCCAGCAGGGGAGGGTAGTTGGGGGCAACCAGGCTGACAGGGGAGGACAGCTGGGGGCAACCAGGCATGCAGGGGAGGGAGGGCAGTTGGGGAAGACCAGGCCTGCAGGGGAGGGCAGTTAGGGGCAACCAGGCCAGCAGGGGAGGGCAGTTGGGGGCGACTAGGCCAGCAGGGGAGCAGTTAGGCATCTATCAGGCTGGTAGGGGAGTGGTTAGGGGGTGATCAGGCTGACAGTCAGAAGCAGTTAGGGACAATTAGGCAGGCAGGCAGGTGAGCAGTTGGGAGCCAGCAGTCCCAGATTGTGAGAGGGATTCCAGATTGGAGAGGGTGCAGGCTGGGCTGAGGGACACTCCCCTCCCCCTGCACAAATTTTGTGCACCGGGCCTCTAGTTTTATATAATATATCTATGTATTTATCTATCACATTAATATTGCCCATCCCCTCAGCTTAGAAATATTGCAATAATATTAGAAAGGGTGCTTTAAACACAATTGATTAAGAAGAAATAAAGGCTTCTTGTCAAGATGGCAAAGTAGATAAATGCTGTCCTAACCTTCTATCATGACCACTTCAAAATTACAACTAAACTACTGAACTGCCTGAAATCTAACCAAACAGAAGTCCTACAACTAAGAATATACAGAAGGAGCTTTGTTGAGATTAGAAGGGATAGAGACACAGAATGGGTTTGTCCCACACCCACATGTGGCAGTTAAAAGTCAGGAAGGATATCTCAGCTGTGGAAGCCCTCCCCACCCCCTTCCTGAAGAGGAAGGAGTCCCATCACCATGCCAGTCACCCCAGCCCTGGGTTCCAGTGCCAGGAAGGAAAGTCCCCATAACTTCTGGCTATGAAAATCAGTGGGAATTATGGCTTAGTGAGCTGAATGGCTGCTGAAAACTTTCCTAACCTAGTAAAGGAAATAGACATACAAGTCCAGGAAGCACAGAGAATCTGAAACAAAATAAACCCAAAGATGCCCACAGCAACATAGTATTGGAAATCTTAGCCACAGCAAGCAGATAAGAAGAAAAAATAAAAGGCACCCAATTTGGAAATGAGGCAGTAAAACAGTCATTTGCAGATGACATAGAAAACCCTAAGCACTCCACTGAAAAACTACTAGATCTAATAAATAAATTTGGCAAAGTAGGAGGATACAAATTTAATATTCAGAACTTGGTGGCATTTTTATACACCAATAATGAAATATCAAAAATGGAAATTAAGGAAACAATCCCATTTACCAAGGCAACAACAACAAAATAAATTTAATCAAAGAGCAAATAAAATTTTTTAAAAAAGAAGACTTAGCCGGTTTGGCTCAGTGGATAGGTTTGATTCTGGTCAAGGGCAGGTACCCCAGTTGCTGGCTCAAACCCCGACCCTGGTCAGAACCCATGCAGGAGGCAACCAATCAATCTCTCTCTCCCTCTCCACCTCTCCTCCCCTTCACCTCTCCCCCTCTCACACTCTTTCTAAAAAAAAATCAATGGGCCCTAGCCAGTTTGGCTCAGTGGATAGAGTATCAGCCTGCAGACTGAAGAGTCCCAGGGTCAATTCTAGTCAAGGGTACATACCTCCTCCTGTGAGGAGGCAACCAATCAATGTGTCTCTCTCACATCGATGTTTCTCTCTCTGTGTCTCTCTCACATTGATGTTTTTCTCTCTCTGTCTCTACCTCTCCCTTCCACTCTCTCCAAAAATCAATGGAAAAATATCCTCTAGTGAGGATTAACACACAAAAATAAATAAATAAAAAGAAAAAAAATTCAATCAAGGAGGTAAAAGACCTGTACTAAGAAAACTACAAAATACTGAAGAAAGAAATTGAGGAAGATACAAATAAGTAGAAGCATATGCTGTGTTCATGATTGGAAGAATTAACCTCATTAAAATGTTCAAACTAGCCAAAGCAATCTATAGATTCAACTCAATTCTGATTAAAATACTAATGGCATATTTCACAGATCTAGAACAAATATTCCAAAAATTTATATGGAACAAACAAAAAAGACCCAAAATAGCCTCAGCAATCTTAAGAAAGAAAAACAAAGTTGGTGGTATCACACTACCTGATACCAAACTATACTACAAGGCCACTGTAATCAAAACAGCCTGGTATTCGCATGAGAAAAGGCATATAGATCAATGGAACAGAACAAAGAGCCCAGAAATAAAACCCACACCTTTATGGTCAATTAGTATTTGACAAAGGAGGCAAGAGCATACAATGGGGTAAAAACAGTCTCTTCAATAAATGGTGTTGGGGAAATTGGACAAATACATGCAAAAAATGAAACTAAACCACCTACTTACACCATACACAAGAATAGACTCAAAAATGGATAAAAGACTTAATTGTAAGCCATGAAACCATAAAAATCTTAGAAGAAAACATGGGCAGTAAAATCTCAGTCATCTCTCATAGCAGTATTTTTGCAGATATATTTCCTAGGGTAATGGAAAGAATAAAGGAAACTACATCAAACTAAAAAGCTTTGCACAGTAAAAGAAACTATCAACAAAATGAAAAGGAAAGCCGCTAAATGAGAGAACATATTTGCCAATGATACATCTGATCAGGGGTTAATTTGCTGGCAATTGACCATTTCAGTAACCAAAAGTATTTGATTTTCATTTTGTATCTTCTTCATTAGATCAATCAAGCCTCAAAAGTGATGTATGAGCCCTAACCGGGTTTGGCTCAGTGGATAGAGCGTCAGCCTGCGGACTGAGGGGTCCCAGGTTCGATTCCGGTCAAGGGCATGTACCTGGGTTGCGGGCACATCCCCAGTAGGGGGCATGCAGGAGGCAGCTGATCGATTTCTCTCTCTCATTGATGTTTCTAACTCTCTATCCCTCTCTCTTCCTCTCTGTAAAAACTCAATAAAATATATTTTTTAAAAAAGTGATGTATGAAATAGGGTCTCTTTTTGTTCACAAAAGAGCAGTTCCCATATATTTTCTGTGTTTTTTCTTCCTCTCTACTAATCTTCCTCTCTTATTATACCAATCAAACAGGTAAAACATTTACTCAGAATTGCACATGGTGCCACAGAGCCACTATTCACATGTCACTGCCCTCAAAGAACTACATAAGAAGGTAGGATAGAGCTGTTTCCATTACTTGTGCCAAGCTAACTGAAAGGCTTAGGAAGGAATCAGACAAACATCTGAACAAGTTGACCCAATTAATTGTCCAAATTTTCGTATCTATCAGCAGGCCTCATTATTGCTTGCTTCTTCCATCTACTCCCCATTCCATCCCAGGTAAGAAGACATTTTGCAACAAAATTCCTTTCCAATTAAAATACAACTCAACAAAAGGAAGACAACCCAATTAAAAAATGGGCAGAGGACCTGAATAGACACTTCTCCAAAGAGAATATACAAATGGCCAAGAGACATGAAAAATGCTCAACGTCACTAATTATCAGAGAGATGCAAATTAAAACGACAATGAGGTACCACCTCACACCTGCCGGAATGGCTACCATCAATAAGTCAACAAACAACAAGTGCTGGGGAAGATGTGGAGAAAAGGAACCCTAGTTCACTGCTGATGGAAATGCAGACTGGTACAACCACCATGGAAACCAGTGTGGAGTTTTCTAAAAACAAACAAACAAAAAACCTAAAAATGGAACTGTCATTTGACCCAATGATCCCATTTTTAGGAAATATATTCTAAGAAGCCTGAAACACCAATCAGAAAGAATATATGCACCCTATGTTCATAGCGGCATTACTGACAATAGCTAAGATCTGGAAACAGCCCAAGTGCCCATCAGTAGATGAATGGATAAAAAAACTGTGGTACATTCACACAATGAAACACTGCGACTGTAAACAAAGAAGGATCTCTTACCCTTGGAGACAGCATGGAGGAACCTATAGAGTATTATGCTCAATGAAATAAGCCAGTCAGAGAAAGACAAGTATCACATGATCTCACTTATATGTGCAATCTAATGAACAAAATAAACTGATGAATAAAATAGATCCAGATACATTGAAGCATGCAACAAACTGGTGTTTTCAGAGGGAAGTGGGGGAGAAGATTAACCAAAAAACTTACATGCGTACTAGAGGCCCGGTGCACAAATTCGTGCATGGGTGGAGTCCAGCTGGTCCGCCCTGATCAGGCCAACTGGCCCAGCTAGGGATGGCTGAGGGGATGAGGGAGGTTGGTGGGCCAGCGGGGGGGGGGGGGGGGTAGAGGGGGAAGGGGAGCAGGGCGGGTGGTTGGCAGGCCAGCCCTGCCCCCTGGTCAGACTCTGGTGGAACTCCTAGTCGAGGGGACAATTTGCATACTACCCTTTTATTATATAGGATATGCATAACCCATGGACACAGACAATAGTGCAGTGAAGGCCTGGGGAGGGGGTGTCAATGAGTGGGGAGGGGACATCTGTAATACTTTCAACAATAAAGATAAATTTTTAAAAATTCATGTAGACAGTGATTGTGTTTAGCAAAATGGTTTCTGTCTTCACCTCTTCCTCCACTCCAAACTCCTGGATACACACTAGGTGTGAAGCCCACAGTCAAGAATGGAGGAAATCTGGCATTGCAATATTCATTGTGGGTGACATACAAGCCAAAAAAAATGTAGGTTTTTTATATACATTTTTTTCATTGGACTTCAAGGGATCATTACTCAATGTTATTTCTCATATTGAAGAATCTAAGACTAATGCTTTGGCTTGATTTTAAATACTGAATTTTTTCTGCTGGTATAAATAGTATGGACACAGTAAAAGTACTTGAGAGAGCCTAATGAACCATTTCTTACACCCCATTACCTTTAGTCTGATATGACTGAGAGTGCAGGCACTAATTATCCTCTCTTTCACAGACATCAACATAGATCTACAGTAGGCCTTAAAACACAATTTCCCATACAACTCAACACTTCTTGCATAATACATTCCTATATTTTTCTTCTTGTTACAATTTAAATGAGAAAGGCCAAGTTCTTAACTTCCTATAACTTCTCTAAATATAAAGGGCATTAACAGTTATTGATACTTCCTAACCTCCAGAGACCAAACATAACATTATACACAACTAAATATGAGAATTTCTGTTTAAAAATTATAAAAATCACATTTCACAAAAGCCTCTGTCCATGGGAAAATGGCCTAGAATGCATTTAGAATATCAAAAAATATATATAACTTATTTCCTACCAGGATATATGAAGGATTTTTTATACTGAACCTTACTTATCAAAATATTAAGTATACACTGCAATATAATTTCTAGTGTAATGAACATATTTTCACCCAGCATTGCACCACTCTAACTTATGAAAGAAATATCACAGTTTCTGAGTCAAGAATATGCTATGACACCTATCTCAGATTTGACATAGTGAAAAACAAGAAAGAACTTTACAGTGAGATAATTTAGAGACCTATAAAATATATTTGAATACAGATGGTTCTTTAAGGTAACACACACATTTATGAAGGAGAGATGTAAGGAAACAGCAAACCATCTACTTTTTGTATTTAAGCATCCTTCCATTTTACATGTTAAATCGTTTTGGTAAAGATTTTAATGATAAGAAGGAAACTAAAAAATAAAAATAAAATAAAAATGTGGAAGAGGGCATCCTGGAGCAGAAATCTCAATTGGTATGTCATAGCACACCAAATAAGTTATAGGTGTGTTCTGGTTCGCTCAAAATATTGAAGCCCTTAGGGCAGTCTGGCAGGAACCCCTGTTGTGAGATGTCTGTTCACCCCAGTGTGCAGAATAAATACTATCAATTTTTTCTGTATGCCATAATATAGAAAAAAGTTGGGGGGCATTACAAGAGAAGCTTGACTCATAGGGTAATTCTTCTAAAGAACTGAGATTTTCCTTGTGGAATTTGTGTACAGAGATATGGAAAAAGTGTAAGATTAGCAAGATTTACTTTCTGTACCATTATATTTCAATATAGTTGAGGGAAAGGGTCTAAAAACTGCATCAAGTCTACAAAATCCTTGATCCCAAGGACCATGAAGTGGCAAACCTTCAGTGCTTGGTTCCATGAGTATTCAGGCTACACAGATATACAGTCAGTTATAGATCAAAATGAACTTCATCAAATGCATGAAGTCTTCCTGACACCACAGGCACAAATTTAATAGCTCTCTTATAATCTCTTATTACTTTGTACATACTTCATAGCATGTCTTAAACAGTGTATAATTATTTGCCATGTGGCAAAACATCTTTATTCTCATTCCTTCTTAGAAGAACGACTTTATCTATGTTCTGCCCCATCTCGTCTACAGAAAATCATGTTCTCTTTTGCCTATCTTCTTCTCCTGTTCTCTTTCTTTCACATGTAAACATTTAGTCTCCAACACATTTAATCAGCTCCTCCCAAACTTCACATCCCCTTCTATATGTGATGTTTTCTCTCTGCTTCTTTTCATGTGAAGATCCTCAGAATGATGCTCTACCTTCACTCTCCACATTCTAATATGCCATTTACTCCATTACTTTCCCCAGTCAATTTTCCATCCCCTGACCAGGCCATGGTCACTTATAATCCCTCACTGCCAAACATTACTTAACCTGTTAAGTACTCCCCCTCCTTGAAATCAGGCTTCTTATTTATTCTGTTAACTAGTCCCTCCTTCTTGAATCTCTTCTCACCCACAGATCCTATGAGTTCACTGCTATGAATAGCATACATCAACTTGCCCAAAACTACACCAATTACCTCTCCTAAAATGTTACTCCCTCCTCCTCTCCTACAATCCCTATTTTGGTTAATGGCACCATGATCAGACAAATTTCCCAAGCCAGAAATCTGAAGGTTGTATATTTAAATCATTTTAAAACTTGTTTTGTGATTATAAGCAATAAGAAATCAATACCAAATTTCATCATAGTAATTTTTAAGTAGGTGGGTATTTAAAGATACTGGGATATTTTACATACTCAAAAGAAGAGTTGACATCAGAAGTGAAGGAACCAGGACATCGCTGGAGACTTCTGGAGATGATCGTTTTTCTAGAGCCTAGTCTTAAACATAATTCCCAGGCTCAATCTATCTGTGTTCTAAGTTTCTTTCATATTCCCAATGAAAGAATTTGTATTGGTTCAGCTTGAGTCGTGTGTCACTTGTAAGTCAATCATTTATGTAGACCCCAATATTGGAAGAATTACTTTGTAACCCATATGCCAATAAGGAAATAATACCACAATATAAAAATACTGCCTACAAATGAGTATCCCCATTCCACCCCACACCCCCAAATATGTATATTTGATGAGCGTGTGGGCAAAGAATATAAACAGATAATTTTCAAAGCAGGAAACAAGTATCCTATATATTAAAAGGGTAATATGCAAATCGACCAAACAGAGGAACGACGGGTCACTGTGATGCGCACTAACCACCAGGGGTCAGATGCTCAACACAGGAGCTGGCTCCCGGTGGTCAGTACACTCCCACGGGGGAGTGCTGCTCAGCCACAAGCCAGGCTGAAGGCTGGCAAGTGCAGCAACGGTGGCATGAGCCTTTCCTGCTTCCGCAGCAGCACTAAGCCACCAGTGGAACATCCCCCAAGGGCTCCCGGACTGCTAAAGGGCACAGGCTGGGCTGAGGGAACCCCTCCCCCCACCCCCAAGTGCATGAATGTCATGCACTGGCCTCTAGTTGCCAATAAAAAATAAAAAGTTGCTCAATCTCAGTAGTAATCAAAAGATGAAAATTAATGAAACAAAGAGAATCATTTCACATTAAGCAAAATTAGGTCTGATAACACTAAATGTTGCAAAGGATAGAGGAAATATAAATTCATCTTAATATTTTTAGAGGGTACTTTGATAATACTAAATAAAGTTGGCCATAACATTACCCAATAACCTAGAAATTTTTCTTCTAGGTGTTTACCCTACAGAAATTCTGCACATGTGCACATGAACACAAGGAGATAGATACAAAGAAATACATTGTAGTATTTTTTCTAGTGAGTGAAAGCAACCAAACTATACCTCAGTAGGGGAATAGATAAGCTATTTTTTCATGAAACAGAGTAGTATATAGTAGTGGTAGTACAGTACACAGCAGTGAAAATGAGTTAATGAGAACTCTATGTATCAGCAAGGATAAATCTTTTAAAAATAATGTTGAGAAAGTCCTAAGTGATTACCTTCTACAACAACAGCATGAGGGGCTTACTGACCCACTTTCCAGTAAAACTGGTGAAAATTATTTAAAAGCAACCATTTAGGAGAGAGAGAAACCAAGATGGCGGCATAGGTAAGGCCCTAAACTGCTGCCTCACACAACAATTTCAAAACTACAACTAAAAGATAGAAAGAACACCATCCAGAACCACAGGAAAGCTGGCTGAGTGGAAATTCTACAACTAGAAGGAAAGAGAAAAGCTCACGGAGAATTCGAGGAACAGCAAAGGGTTGAGGTACGGAGACACACATGCAGAGAGGAAGGGTGGCTGAGAGCCTGGCTGACTTTCTCTGGCGGAAGGGGAAAGGAAGCCCCCAACTGCACTGAACCCCAGATCCGACTGCACTGAACCCCAGTTCTGGGTGAAACCCCATGGACCCAGGCTCATACCGAAGGAGTCTGGACTGTAAGGTAGAGAGAAAGGCACTCGGAGAGGGAGCCGCGGCAGGCAGGGGTCTGGAGGCATGTGCGCTAGTGCGCACAAAGACTGCGGAGGTTGCCACCGGCTTTCCCTAGCAGAAGGGAGTTGGAAGCTCCTGACTGCACTGAACCCCAGTTCTGACTGCACTGAACCCCAGTTCCAGGCGAGCCCCTGGGGACCCATGCTCTTTCGGGGAGAATCTGGACTATCAGGCGGAAACTCGGGAGCCAGGGAAGGCAGAGGTCTGGAGGCGCGCGCACAAGGGCAGGGAAGCCAAGACTGTCTGCTCCGCCCTGAGACTCCACCCCATCCAAGCTGAGCACAGAGGCTTTTGCAATTTGGCAAGTCCAATCCTATAAGGCTGTCTCCAGCACCAAACTTCTCCCAGCGTAGACACAGCTGATCCTCACAGCCAACTGGCCTGGAGGTCAATTCCTCCCAGTGATACCAACAACAATCAAGACTTAACTACAACAAGGCTGTACACACAGTCCACAAAGGGGTGCACCAAGAGTGTCCACCTCAGGTTAACTGGGGAGGCTGACCCACTGGGCCATATAGGAAACCTAGCACACAAAGCTACCCTACCAACTTAGGGAAGCAGCGAAAATGCGGAGACAAAGAAACAGATCACAAATGAAAGAAATGGAGGAAAACAATTCTATAACCTAAGTTGGTAGGATATAGAATTCAAAACCAAGGTTATAAGGCTTTTCAAGAATATCCTAGAAAAGGCCGATAAATATAACGAGACCCTTGAAGATATGAAAAAGGACCAACTAGACTGACTGAAATAAAAAATATCATACAGAAACCCAACAACAGACTAGAGGAACGCAAGAATCAAGTCAAAGTATTGAAATACAAAGAAGCAAAAAACACTCAACCAGAAAAACAAAAAGAAAAAAGAATCCAAAAAGTTGAAGATAGTGTAAGAAGCCTCTGGGACAACTTCAAGCGTACCAACATCCGAATTATGGGGGTGCCAGAAGAAGAGAGAGAACAAGATACCGACAACCTATTTGAAGAAATAATAACAGAAAACTTCCCCCACCTGGTGAAAAGAAATAGACTTACAAGTCCAGGAAGCTCACAGAACACCAAGGCACATCATAATTAAAATGCCAAGAGCAAAAGACAAAGAGAGAATATTAAAAGCAGCAAGAGAAAAACAGTTAATTACCTACAAGGGAGCACCCATACAATTGTCAGCTGATTTCTCAAGAGAAACGATGCAGGCCAGATGGGAGTGGCAAGAAATCTACAAAATGATGAACAGCAAGAACCTACAACCAAGATTACTCTATCCAGCAAAGTTATTATTCAGAATGGAAGGTCAGATAAAGAGCTTCACAGATAAGAAAAAGCTAAAGGAGTTCATCACCACCAAACCAGTATTATACGAAATGCTGAAGGGTATTCTTTAAGAAGAGGAAGAAGAAAAAAGTAAAGATAAAAATTATGAACAACAAATACATATCTAACAACAAGTGAACCTAAAAATCAAGTGAATTAAAAATCTGAGGAAGAGAATAAACTGGTGAATATAATAGAATCAGGGGCATAGAAAGAGAGTTGACTGATAATTCTCAGGAGGAAAGGGGTATGGGGGGTGCAGGAAGAGACTGGACAAAAAGCGTACACCTGTGGATGAGGACAGTCGGGGGAGGTAAGGGCAGAGGGTGGGGTGGGAACCGGGTGGAGGGGAGCTATGGGGGGAAAAAGGAGAAATAATTGTAATAATCTGAATAAAGATTTATTAAATTTAAAAAAATAAATAAATAAAAGCAATCATTTAGGGCCTCTGGAAATGGTCTTACTAGTAAAAGATAACAGCAAATAAAGTAACTTGAACATATATATTCAAGGAAATCTATAAAATACCGTATATGGTATTTAAACCAAGATGTTCCCTCCCTTCCACTCTCAACTCAATGAGGCACAGTCTCCACGCAAGATGCTACAGCTAAGAACACAGGGCTCCCTCAGTCCCCAGCTCCCAGTTGGAGGGCTGGCTTCCCTGGAGGAGAAACCTGCCCATAGAAACCTATTGCTGAGGCTAAGTACAGGGGGAGTGTGGTCAAGAAGTAGGGGTTCTTTTCTTCTTCCCAGCCCCTATTCATGGAATAGATGCTCTATCTTGGTGTACTAGTATGTAGTATGCTGAGAATACTGGGAACCCAATCACCCTTGCTGCAGATCATGAGGTGGTGGTTCCATGACAGGAGAGGCAAACCAAGTAAAATCTCAGGTTGCTGGCCCTACTCCACTGAGCACTCAGATCCTAGAGCAGGGGTGTCACTCAGAGAGTTTTCCATTGTCCCTCTGAGCACTAGCTCAGAGATCTTGCCTGAAGTGAGTCTAATCTCTTCCCAAATTAACTGACTGCATTTCTAACAGTGTGGAGAGGTTCAAACCTTAAGGTATTCTCAAGAATAATAGAGATTTTGGTGAAATGCAATTAGGAAGAGACTAATGGATTTAAGGAAGGCTATAGGTGACAGAGATTAAAAAAAGAAAGAAAGAAATATATAACATAATGCAGGTAGTAATAAGTGCTATGAAGAAAAACAATAGTAAGAGGATAGAGAATGATAGAGGAATGCTATTTTAGATAGAATTAAGGAAGAATAATTAAGCAGAGATCTGAAGGAAATGAAAAAACAAATCATGGAGTTATTAGAAAGAAGTGTGTCCCAGATAGAGGAAACATCAACAGCAAAGGCCCTGAGACTGGGGCATGCTTATAGAATTGGAGAATAGCCTAGACAACAGTGTGTGGAGTGCAGTGAGTGAGGTAGAATGCAGAAATAAGGTTCCAGAGGTAGATAGGTAACAACTTACACAGTGCTCTAGAGGCAAGGTAATATTTTTGTATTGTATGCTAAAAAATAGTTGAGTTCTGAGCAGATCAATGTTGTATCTGATTGCCAATTACAAAGAAGAAGATTTGTCTGGTTATATACTATATACTATAAGAGGCAATTGCAGGAAAAGAGAGAGAAATTAATAAACTATAGTAACATTATAAGAAATATGTATCTTTGATTATAATCAGTAACAGGGAGGTGGTTAAGTGAATTACAGTAAAACCTTAATGAATTATGATACAGCCATTAGAAATGGTGTAAAGGAATATATAAGAACATAGAAAATGTTTATATTAAATGTAAAGCAGATTATAATAGTAGACTATTATTTTAGTCATAAAGTTTATTCCCATATATAACATACTATTTTATAAAAATATTACATGCATGCATTATTAAAGTTGAAAAAACATAGAGCTCACATAGTCTGCTAAAACCAAAGAAGTTACAGGGCTTAACTGATAGCAAGAGCTAGATCATAAATCTGACTCTCAACCTAATGGTCATTCTATCTCACCCCTGGTCTCTCTATCATTATCTTGGCTCTCACAAGTACTTCCACTTCTACTAGTTTGGCATTGAAATGGGAAATTAGAAGTACCTAGCAGGATCTTTTATTTTATTCATAGCATATTCTAAATCTGCTTAAAGCTAGATTTTTAAAATTCATCTACAGTAGCCTGAAGCCCTGTCCAAATAAGAAAGGTAGGTGGGAGGAGGTAATCTCAAAATTAGATCCCACCCCCCCCCCCAGGACTCTTCACATGAATCAATCCATTGACTTTAAATAAACACATCAGCACATATTATTAAAATAGTTGTCTTCACTGATTCTTTTTTCTAATAATGGTTACGAATTTGTCAAGGAAGTAACATTCTTGGGCAGCAAAACATATTCTGCAACACCAGTAACCATTTTTCCTTTGAATATGCAGATTTCCCGGGCTATGATTTTATTTTAGACCAAGAGGGCCAGAAAGCTCCTTCTAGAAACCAAACATTCTATAACAAAGCCCTTCATTGTCTGACCTACATTAAAATACGCACACACACACACACCACCACCACCACCACCACCTTTTAATTAATCATTAATTACTTGAATGCAGCCAGCATTATGTGGGAAAATGTATTACTTTCATCTTAATTTAAAAAACAAATCTGATGCTCAAACTGGCAAGAAGATACACTTTACAAATGCATTTATATCATTAGACTCCTTCAGAGAATTAGAAGAGATTCATTTTTCCTATGGTTTCGAATGGTAAGAAGGGTAGAAAATGAAAAAATGGGGGTTTTTCCTGGAAGCTTTTTGCAGGAGAGAAAAAATATTTCTTATTCAGAGATTTTTTATTACTGTAAGCAGTTACCTGAATATTGAAAAGTAAAATTTAGGTGAGGTCTTACTAAGTGCTAATAAAGTCTATTTGAAATTTAAAATCTTTGTATTGTATTTGCTATAAAGACATTAAAGTTATCTGAATTTGTATACTAAATTAGATCAAATAGAAAGTATGTATAACAGGTATAGAGTGCATGAACAATAAAATCTATAAGAGACAATGTTTATAAAATATGGGGGAAAGTTGCCTCAATATTTTTATAATCTTATGTGCATTATTTTTCATATATTAAAGCTGCCCAAGTATAGAAAAATACAGGACTTCAATAACAGTTACCAGCATGATTTGCTTTTATTACCTTTCTGTTCAAGACCCTTGTTTCCCCTTGTAGCATGTCAAATTGCCCCCAAAACCATATTATACAGCAGAGAAATGTTGTTCACACTTCACTGGCTATTGATTTACTTTATTTATTGGCACAAAATCAGCTTGAGATAAACATTTTGTCCCCCATTTCCACTATTGTAAGTGGTACACTTCATTGCAAGATAGGTAAGCCCAAATGTGCAGGGTCACAATTCGACATGGCTTTCTAATCAATGTGTGAAAAATTATCTAATGAATAATAGGTTGCACATTTCCACAAACAAATTAACCAGGGTGAGACTGAAACTAATGATTATATTTATCTAATGTAATTTCACATCTGTTACTAGGGGTAGTAATTTTTTTTTCTCTTTCATCCATGCTGTCCTCAAAATTACAACTTAGCTTTTCAGATACAGTTATAGGACATCAGTTTAACTAGAAAATAGACAATTTTGTGAAATATTTGTTTTTTCTTTGAATGCCAGCAGCCCTGAGAAATATAATTCTATTTTATAAAACCTGGGAATTCAAGCCCTTCTTGATCATTACCTTTGTTGTGTTTTAAGTACTGCCTGTGGGCTTAATTTTAGAGCCTATGGGTCAAATTCCATCATTCAGACTCAAAGAGCAAAATGACCCCATTTTACTACTGTTAAGATGATTCTTAATTTTACCTGTCCTTATAATATTTATCCAATTTCAAATGTAGAATTTTTTTTATTGTAAAATCAGTTCCCAACTTAGGAAAAAAGTTAAATACTAACATTTTATCTGGAACTTAGGGCACCTAAGACTGCCAGGCAAGCCCACAGGTGCCTAGTCATCCACATGCAACTTTGTCATAGAAGCTATCCACAACTGGCATCATATTTCTATGGAAAAGAGCATTCACAGTTTAAACCAAGAATATGTGTTTCTCAGACATGGCTTGCCACCTGCCAGCGAGTCTGGAGAGTCTCTTACTTTAAAGTACTGGTTCAGGCACCAATAGCTAGGGGAAGGGGCCTAAAGGATGAGTTTGAGGTAAAAAAAAGTTAAAAAAGTAATTTCACATGGAAAAGAGGTGAGAAGCTCTAGAGGCAGGAGTGATTTGTTGAAGTACATACCAGGGATATTTCTTGGCCCTATACTTGTTCCCTATTCAGTTAGACCTCAGCCTAATTCTGAAACCAAATCCTCTAATTTTAATAAAAAGTTCCAGTGATTTGTACTCCAAGGTTTCAATTATTAAAAATTAGACTGATAGTCAGGGAGGGATCTAATTGAAGAGTTCCCTGATAAATTTTCACTTTGGTTCACTATGGACAAAAAAGTAGAAAACTGAGACAGACACATCTTTTGATCCTTGGAAGAAAAAAACAGCCCTTTAAGGCAATGGTTTTCTACATTTGAGTTCTCAAACTTTCTTGGTCCCTTAAAAATTACTGAGGACCTCAAAGAGCTTTTGTTTATAGGTTATATCAATATTTATGCTATTAGAAATTAAAACTGGAAAACTTTAAGTATTTATTAGTTCACTTTAAATAAAAAAATAAATCCATTATATGTTCACATAACATAGTTTATTAAAAATAAATGCATTTTCCAAAAAAAATTAATGAGAAGACTTTTTTTAAATGTTTTTGTTGATTTTAAAGATAGAGGAAGGGAGAGGGAGAGAGATATAGAAACATCAATCAGCTGTCTCCTGCACACCCCCCACTAGAGATTGAGCCCGAAACCCAGGCATGTGCCCTGCCCCTGATGAGGAATCAAACTGGTGACCTATTGGTTCATGGGACAACACTCAATCCACTGAGCAACACTGGCCATTAAGAGAAGACTGTCTTAATAGAAGTCAACTGAATTCTCTCATAAATGAACCTGCCTTCAATTTGTCATGGTATGTTGTTTTGACTGAAGTATATGAAGAAAAACTGTCCCCAGACAGATACATAGTTGAAAAGCGGTTAACAGGTATTTGGATAATTATGGATATTCTGCTTTGATTAAAAAAGAGATAGTTTCTTAAAAGTTAGTTAGAATATGAAATCTGATATCAATGAAATTTTCATACATTCTTACATTAAAAAGTGGTTTATGAGTGCACTTCGAATGGCTCTTCTAACTTGCATGATTTTGTACCATCATGTATTAATCATTTGGAAAATATTAGTTCACTGACTTATGTAGATCTTTCAAATGTTGACATACTTTATTATACAATATTTAAAAATCACATCAATTCACCACCAATTTCATCAAAAAAGTCTTTAAATTACTGAGAAATTGTTGCGCTCACAGTGACTGGTACAAGTCTTCCAAAGTTCTAGTTTTCACTTGAGAGGTAGAATTCTTATCATTGGCAACAAATACTATCAGTTGTTTTCCTTAAACTTTCCTTGATCCATTTTTTAGAAAATGACTGCCAAATACATACCCAACTCTACATAGCCATAGTTTTTCAATTGTTCTCTCAGGTAAAAATAGTATTCATTGAAAAACACAGCTAAGTCAGCTCATAACACAATCACACAAGTGCTTTTTCTAAAAAAACATCATATTTCAAAATATAGGCAAAAGTGCTCTATGCATGATTCCAAGTTCATCACCCAAAATATTAAAAAGACATTTACTCAAGAGTTGAGATCTAATAAAACTGTCTTTAACTGATCAAAATGTTCTTAAATTTTTTCTTTCCTTTTTTTTTTTTTAAGAATACAGTGACTACTAGGTACAATTTGGTGTCAATGTACTGATTTACTCTAAAACAAAAATGGTTTTATCCACCATTGCTTTTACACCATCAGACCAAACTTCAACACAGTGAAAAAGGTAAATTACATCTTAGTCTTACGATGAAAAAGATTGTAACTTCCCAGACATACGAAAAGGGGACCCCAGATATCTCCAGACTACCTTTTAAGAATTAGTGCTGGGAGAAACCAAGATGGCAGCATAGGTAAACACCTGAAATTGCTGCCTCACACAACCACTTCAAAATTACAACTAAAAGACAAAAAGGACATCATCCAGAACCACAGGAAGGCTGGCTGAGTGGAAGTTCTACAACTAGAAGGAAAGAGAAAAGCACACTGAGACTCAGAGAAGGTGTGGAAGTAAAGTGCAGAGGTACGGAGGCATGTGCGCGAAAAGGGCTGGCAACTGAGTACGCGGTTGTCTTTTTCAATCGGGAGAGAGACAAAAGCTCCCAAATGCTCTGAACTCCAGTTCCGGGTGAGACTCTGGGGACCCAGACTCATACGGCGAGAAACTGGACTGTCTGGCATTGGGCGGAACTTGAGGGCGGCTTTCTCTCAGAGGCGCTTGCAGCGATTGCGGAGGGACACTGAGACCCGGGCCTCTTAGGGCAGGTCTGAGAATCAGCCATAGCTGTTTGCTCCACCCTGTTGATTCCCTGAGACCCCGCCCCACTCAAGCTGTACACAGAGGCTTTTGCATATGAGTGGCCTGGCCCTTTGCAATCTAAAATTACCTAACAAACTGCAGCTGGGTCAGAGAGACCCAGAACATCCAAAAGAAGGCCCAAGGCCCCCCAGCAGCTTGCATTGCTTCACAGCTGGGCCTCATCTGGGCACCTCCAAACCCCAAATGAAGAAGAGGAAACTGCAGATCTCTCCATATCTCCTGCTGGGTGGCCTCAGGCAGAGGCTAAATTAGCACCTCCTTGGAGATCCAAGAGCCAGTGTACCCAGGAGTCAGAGTGGGACCATCCAGATTACAACTCCTCAGATCCATAAGGGACACACTCAGGGGGCAGACTCAATGAGCACCAAAGCCCCACTGAAGCAAGTCCTGCCCCATAAGTTCTCCCATCATAGACACAGCTGATCCTCACAGCCAATTGGCCTGGAGGTCAATCCTCCCAGTAATACCAACAATAATCAAGGCTTAACTACAACAAGACTGTGCACACAGTCCACAAAGGGGTGCACCAAGAGTGTCCACCTCAGGTTAACTGGGGAGGCTGAGCCACTGGGCCCTCTAGGACAACTAGCACACAAAGCCACTCTATCCACACAGGGAAGCAGCCAAAATGTGGAGACAAAGACACAGGTCACAAATGAAAGAAATGGAGGAAAGCAAACAACTGGATATAGAGTTCAAAACCACGGTTATAAGGTTTTTCAAGAAATTTCTACAAACCGCCCATAAATTTAGTGAGAGCCTCAAGGATATGAAAAAGGATCAACTAGAAATTAAGCATACACTGACTGAAATAAAGAATAATATACAGAGATCCAACAGCAGACTAGAGGATCGCAAGAATCAAGTCAAAGATTTGAAATACGAAGAAGCAAAAATCACCCTACCGGAAAAGCAAAAAGAAAAAAGAATCCAAAAATTTGAAGATAGTTTAAGGAGCCTCTGGGACAACTTCAAGCAAACCAACATCCGAATTAAGGGGGTGCCAGAAGAAGAGAGAGAGCAAGATATTGAAAACCTGTTTGAAGAAATAATGACAGAAAACTTCCCCCACCTGGTGAAAGAAATAGACTTACAAGTCCAGGAAGTGCAGAGAACCTCAAACAAAAGGAATCCAAAGAGGACCACACCAAGACACATCATCATTAAAATGCCAAGAGCAAAAGACAAAGAGAGAATATTAAGAGCAGCAAGAGAAAAACAGTTATGTTACCTACAAGGGAGTACCCATACGATTGTCAGCTGATTTCTCAACAGAAACTATGCAAGCCAGAAGGGAGTGGCAAGAAATATTCAAAGTAAGAATAGTAAGAATCTACAACCAAGATTATTTTACCCAGCAAAGCTATCATTTAGAATTGAAGGTCAGATAAAAATCTTCACAGATAAGAAAAAGCTAAAGGAGTTCATCACCACCAAACCAGTATTATATGAAATGCTGAAAGATATTCTTTAAGAAGGGGAAGAAGAAGAAAAAGGTAAAGATAAAAATTATGAACAACAAATACATATCTATCAACAAGTGAATCTAAAAATCAAGTGAATCAAAACTCTGATGAACAGAATAAACTGGTGAATATAATAGAATCAGGGGCATAGAAAGGGAGTGGACTGACAATTCTTGGGGGGAAAGGGGTGTGGGGGTTTCAGGAAGAGACTGGACAAAAATCGTACACCTATGGATGAGGACAGTTTGTGGGGGAGGTTGTAAGGGCAGATGATGGGGTGGGAACCGGGTGGAGGGGAGCTATGGGGGGAAAAAAGAGGAACAACTGTAATAATTTGAACAATAAAGATTTAAAAAAAAGAATTACTGCTATAAAGAGACTATAATTCTGGATGTATGAAGGGAAGTAGTGACTGAGGGGAAAAAGACACACTGTTTCTAAAAAACAAACCAAAATATTAAAGAAAATTTCATATTGAATATAAAAGAATATTTAATTAATTTGGCTTTCCTTATAGTTTGACTAATTTTAGATAGTTACCTCATTCAGTTCTCTATTTTGCTTCTGGCCCTGATCTGACTTTGGCAAGAATCCTGGTTCCAGCAATTCTACTAATATGAAACTGGACAATGACTCAACCTCTCCAAGATTATCTCCCTAACTATGAAACAGAACTATAACTATCTCACAGAGACATTGTGAGAATAAAATTATGTGAAACTACATTTGTGAAAGTACCTAGTTCAGCATCTAGCAAGCAGGAAATGGCAAGCACATGTACAGACATTTGGTATGGGGCTACTATACATCTATTCTTCCTCCTTTGATAACTATATCTCACATTGCCTCTGCAGAATGCCCTGCCCAATTCTCAGTCCATAGGTTTGGATGAAGCTTCAGACCTAGATTTACTGGCCTGAGCCTAAAGAATCAGTACCTTATTTCCCTGAGCATAGTCACTTAAAACAAGATGACCACATATTTCAGTCACAGCCAAAGAGACTCAAACTACTGCTGGGAATCCTGGGAAAAGTCTCTCTTCCATGACAATTGAAACTGGTAAGATGCAGACAGGAGCTCCTACACAGCCAATCTAGAACCACAGGGAAGAACCTGCCTGAGAACATAACCCAAACAGCAGTGTCCAAGCTGAGTGACACAGAGGGAAAAACTAGGTTTTGCAAACTATGGTTGAATTCTAATCAAGTAATGCCTGAAGCCAACCTGACCTTTGGAATTATGTAAGTCAATAAATATCCTTTTTCCCCTTAGTTTGGGTTGAATTTCATGACATTACATTAGGAAGAGTCAAGTCTGATGTAGTATTACCTTCTTTTCCATAAGACCCAACCTAGATTTGCACAATTATGGTTCAGCTAGAGGCCTGATGCATGAAATTCATGCACGGGGGGGAGGGGGGAGATGGGGGGGAGGGGTGGGAGGGGTGTCCCTCAGCCCAGCCTGCACCGTCTACAATCTGGGACCCCTCGAGGAATGTCCGACTGCCCGTTTAGGCCCGATCCCAGTAGGATCGGGCCTAAACGGGCAGTCGGACATCCCTCTCCAAATCCAGGACTACTGGCTCCCAACTGCTCACCTGCCTGCCTTCCTGATTGCCCCTAACCGCTTCTGCCTGCCAGCCTGATCACCCCTAACCATTCCCCTGCCAGCCTGATTGATGCCTAAATGCTCCCCTGCCAGCCCGATTGCCCCTATCTGCCCTCCCCTACAGGCCTGGTCACCCCTAAGTGCCCTCCCCTGCAGGCCTGGTACCCCCCAACTGCTCTCCCCTGCATGCCTGGGCCCCCCACAACTGCCTTTCCCTGCAGGCCCGGTCACCCCCAACTTCCCTCCTCTGCCAGCCTGGTAACCCCTAACTGCCCTCCCCTGCAGGCTTAATTGCCCCCAACTGCCCTCCTTTGCAGACCTGGTCCCTCCCAACTGCTCTCCCCTGATGGCCATCTTGTGGCGGCCATCTTGTGTCCACAGGGGGGCAGCAATCTTGGGTGTTGGAGTGATGGTCAATTTGCATATTACTCTTTTATTAGATAGGATAGAGGCCTGGTGCACAGGTGGGGGCCAGCTGGTTTGCCCTGAAGGGTGTCCCGGATCAGGGTGGGGGCTCCCTTGGGGCATGGGGTGGCCTGGGTGAGGGGCCTATGGTAGTTTGCAGGCTGGCCACGCCCCCAGCGACCCAAGCGGAGGCCCTGGGATCTGGGATTTATTTATCTTCTATAACTGAAACTTTGTAGCCTAGAGCAGAGCCAAGCCTCCTGCTTGCTCCGTGGCCGTAGCCATTTTTGTTGGGATTTATTTATCTTCTATAATTGAAACTTTGTAGCCTTCAGTGGAGTCCATGACCAGCCAGGGTGTGCAGGAAGCTTGGCTTCCTCCATTGCCAGGGAAACCCAAGCCTCCTGCTCGTTCCATGGCCACAGCCATCTTGGTTGGGTTAATTTGCAAACTCTCTCCTGATTGGCTGGTGGGTGTGGCTTGTGGGTGTAGCGGAGGTATGGTTGCCCCTAACTGCCCTCCCCTGCTGGCCTGGTCACACCTAACTGCTATCCCCTGCAGGCCTAGGTCCCCCCAACTGCCCTCCCTTGACATTCTGGTCGCCCCCAACTGCCCTCCCTTGACATCCTGGTCACCCCCAACTGCCCTCCCCTGCAGGCCTGGTCCCAACTGCCCTCCCCTGGAGGCCTGATCCCCCTAATTGCCCTCCCCTGCAGGCCTGGTCACCCCTAACTGCTCTCCCCTGCTGGTCTGGTTCCCCCCAACTGCCCTCCCCTGCCAGCCTGGTTGCCCCAACTGCCCTCCTCTACTGGCCTTATCACCCACAGCTGCCCACCCCTACTGGCCTGATCGCCCACACTGCCCTCCCCTGCCAGCCATCTTGTGGTGGCTGTCTTGTGTCCACATGGGGGTGGCCATCTTGTGTGTTGGAGTGATGGTCAATTTGCATATTACCTTTTTATTACATAGGGTTATTATATAGGATTGTTAGAACTGGGAAAAAACTTTAACTATTATATGAGGAAATAGAAGCTCACAGCTGCTAAATGACTGGATCAAGATAATACAGTCAGATGATGATTGACCAAGGGTTATTATTATGTTTTCCAAACCATGCTGCATTTCTTCATGTTCCCCAGCTATAGCAGAATAGGGACAAGGCAAGGAATGTTCTTCTAAAACAAAAAGAAAAAATACTATCTCCCTGAAAAGCAGCAATCTCCTAATTTATGCCCAAGGCCACCCCAACCAGAACCTTAAGGTCCTGCTTTGGAGCTCTGCCTAAGGAGAAAATTATCATCATAACTCTTCAAATCTTAAATGCCTCATGACATACAACCATTTCTCAGAGAAGCCACTAGGTTTAAATGAAAATGAAGCTCTTATGCCTACCAATAGGGAAATCTAAGATGGCTGGTTTCCCGGCAATCATGTGCTCCTCCCTCTATTGTGGGAAACAATCCAGTCACTGGAGTTTCTAAGAGTGGCATATTAACTTTCCCAAGATACCAGGGCATAATTTACTAAATTACCTTTTTGAAGACACTACATGGTACCCCAGTTCTTTGGGAAAGGTAATTAGCCTCCCATGAGTGACTAGTTTACTCCCCAAGTGAGCACTGTGCTCACCATAGGATGAGGATGGTTTCTTTTTATGAGAATAAAAATATTAGTTTGCTTGTTGTCAGGAGTGATTTGTGTATTTTTCACCTTATTATTCATGTAAGCCCTATAATATATTTTAAAATTAATAACTACTCCCCACATATGATAACAGACAAGTAGCAAATACAATAAGCTAGGGCTTTTATACCCACACATCTGACCTAAATTCAACTTAATAAACATCTATTGAGCACCTACTTTAAGACAGAGTCCATGCTAGATGTTGGGGAATTATGTTGCTACAATTTATCCATTTGGAGAATATCCATGATCCTATCCACCCAGATTATGAATAACTATTAATGTATGGCAGATGGTCCAGAATGGCTTGTCCTGCTCACTGGAGACCTGAATTTGATCAATGGCTCCAAATTTAAGAGGATAGTGGATAATTTAACAATGCCATAGATAAACACACCAAATATACTTTATCGATTTGAAAATAAGACCGACAAGCAAAGATCAAAAGAATTCTAATAAAATGGAGAAGAAAATCCTAAAGGGTGACATTGCTATCTTGTAAGGTCCAGTTCCTTCAGGAAGCCTTGCTCAGGAATTCTATCCCCAGTGATGTTTCTTTGAATTCCCACTGCATTTATGATATGGATCAAAATACTCAGCATTTGATCAAACCATTAAAAGCTGCCATGTAGTTTTCTTTTTTAAATATACTTGTTTTGTCTCCCCAATTATATGGTAGGCTCCCCAAAAGCTTGGATATAATCTACTTCTCTGGAACTCCACCTCTGTGCCTTGCCAATAACCACACACACAAAAAAAGTTGTTGACTTATAAGTATAAAAAACATGGTAAATAAGGGAATGAATAGTATTTATTGAAGAGACAATAAGATTGTGGCAGAGATATTTTCTATTGACTGAAAATCCATGTACTCCCCTACATTTGCCAGCCCTCTTGCAGTTGGGGAAAGCCTAGTTTTTGCTTATTGGACCATAGAAATTTCTGGGTCAAAGCATTAGAGCCAGTTCATAACCATCCAGCTCTTTCTTTTCCTTCCTCAAAGACAATGAAATCCCTATATTGAGGTGGTCAAGCCACAAAACGAAAACAGTTTATATCACTAAGTCACTGCATGAAAAGAAGCTGTCCTGGAGAATCACTTCACTCACAGTGGAATTTCTGTAAGAAATAAACCTTGAGCCCTGGCTGTTTGGCTCAGTGGATAGAGCGTCGGCCTGGAGACTGAAGGGTTCCGTGTTCAATTCTGGTCAAGGGCACATGCCCGGGTTGTGGGCTCGGTCCCCAGTGGGGGGCATGCAGGAGGCAGCCGATCAATGATTCTCTCTCATCATTGATGTTTCTATTTCTCCCTTCCTCTCTGAAATCAACGAAAAATATAAAAAGAAAGAAAGAAATAAACCTTGATTGTGTTACTAGTAAGCCAGAGATATGAGGTTTATCTGGTATCATAGCATAGGCTAGTATTATAATAACTGATATAAACATGAATAAAGACAAAAAAGAAAAATTATTTCAGTACTAAGAAATGTGATGAAAACTCCCTAATGATGCAAGACTATAGAAGGAAGAGCAGGAAGCAGACTAGGCTCAATAAAAGAAAGGACTTCCTGGTAGTTGGGTCAATAATACTAGAGATCTGTCTTCTGTTCAACCAGAATCTTCAAGTCCACTTAGCAAGAAAAAAAAGGGACAACTGTGATCAGGGAATTTGAACTAGGTTATTTCAAAGATAGTTTCAAATGCTAAGATTTTATGATTCTATGATTGACAGAGTAGGTTTCTAACATGTGGAGGACATAAAAATGAGAAATAGCTTATCCTGAGTTGTGACTATTTAATATTATACAGAAGCAATATTAAGAGATCCCCCTATAAATTCTTCCAGAGACAGATAAGAAACACATCTGAAATACCAAGGAATTAAAGGATCCTCTCCCTGTGGATAGAGTCAAACCATCCCTTTTCCATATACAATGCCACTCCCCTCAAAATACTCTCAGGGCTAGCTCCCAAGTTTCTTGCCACCTCAACTCAGAGTTTGTGTCACAAGGAGACAACTGCATTGATAAAGATTCTGCACACAATAAAGAGCCTTCTCGGTGACAAACTAGAACTATCTTAAATTAACCTCTAGAGAGAGGGTAAAGTTCAGGAGGTGAGGAATGTTTCGAGAATTGAAACTATATTTAATTTTATCAAGTTCCATCAAAAAGAACCTGTCTTGTTTATATTACAAGGGTGGACAGTTAAACTTCTAATTAAGGGAAATAGTTTCGTTTTTATCCCTGAAAATATTTTAAGACTAAGAGCAATGGCTATATGTCACATACACAATGCTATGCTGAAAGATCTGAAGATCTTTAAAATTATCTTAAAAAATAATCTGCCACTTACTAGGTATGTGACCCTGGACAAATTACTTAGCCTCTATGAGTCTCAATTTCTTCATCTGTAATGTAGGGAATATAATATCTAATTCATAAAAGGGCTATGGTTTAAATGAGATAATGTGCTCTATAAACTGAAAAATGGAGTTCAAATGTAAGCTACTGGAGGAAAAGTAATAAATACCCTCTGAAAATGCTATTTCTGAGATCAGTGTTGGAATACCTAATAGACTAAGCATGTGATAATAAAGCAAGGGCAGTAAAAAGAGACCATTTCAGCTTCACTGAACTCATTCAGAATTTTGCAATTAGAAAATCTAGAGAGAACTTATTTTAATGTCAATATACTTATATTTTGTATTTAATTCTTTAGTATTTTTAATTTCCTAGGAATCACATATAATATTTTCAGTATTAAGGGCTTCTAGAGTTCTTAATCTGACCTTGTTTGTATTTATCTTAAATATATTCAATAAGGACTATGAGCAAAAGCATATAAAATGCTGTAACATTTCAATGAATGATATAAAAAATATATACCACATATGTCATGTGGGTTAATTATATATTTCCTGGCATTTTTGAATTATTTTAACTCAGAACTAAGAGGGAATATCGCAGCCTGAGCAACTGCAACAAGTGTATCTCAAATCCAGTGTGGCTTTTAGCTTGGATATATGGGATATTTGATCATGTGGATGGAAGATGCAGTTTAACTCCACAAGTAATTATGCCTGCTTACATTCTTATGACATTGTCAAAATCAAAAGAGGGCCTTCTCTTGTGCAGGTCATGCCTGAAATTCCTTAAAAGCATTTTCTAGTAAGTGTGATAAAATCCATGCTGGGTTTTGGTAGAGCATGCATGAGGAAAAGCAAAAGGCATTGTCCTGTTTCTCTCTGTAATGACCACATACAAAATAGGCCAAGGCTCCTGTACCAAAAGCTTTGCACTGATAAGAGTTAGCAGAGAGCCAGGCAGGGGGTGACCCCCCCTTTGTTGCTGCTTTCATTTTTAAAATGAATCATAATTTCTGCATTGGATATGAAGATGGGTTTATAGCTATTAGCCATCATATTAATAATTTAGAAAATACATGCCCAATCACTTGTGTTCTTTCAATTCCCTATGAACACAGCTGCAACCCACATTAGAAGCGAGGTTGAATGGATATTTTTCTGATGAGATATTTGGGCTGAATTATTAGGATAGCCTGTACAACAAAATTACTAATAAACATTGCTTCTGGCTCAATTTAGCCTGAACTCAGTGAACCTATCCAATGGTGACAAATCAAAAACTCCGAAATGCCCGATGAATGAATCTAACTAATCAAGGAACCCTGTAGGAAGTAGATGCCAGGATTAATGAGCCAGTCGTTTCACCATGCCATGCTGTTATTTCTTCACATAAATGCCCTCAGATGAGATTACCTTTATGTCATGAAAAGGAGAAAAGGAAGGTTACATTCTTTCAACTGACAGGTTAACTACTGCCATTACTAGAAGACATCTTTGTGGGCTAAGTTTTTTCTTTATTGTAAAAATTAAAATGTAAACTGCACAACACAAATTAAAGACATTTTCATTTTCAGGGGCAGCAGGCACTGAGGGGTTTAAACATCAATTGCCCCAAAGTTAGAATTTCTTCTGTGTTCTCCATTCACATCTACCTTGATTTACTGAAATTGCTCTGTGTCCCATTTTGTATTCAATAGCTAACTAACATCATCTTTAGCAGGTTGAATTCCTATATCCTATTTCTTCTATCATCAACAAAAGGTAAACTAAGTGCAACATTATTAAATGTCATCACTTAATGCCATGTATGATATTTAGTACCAATATTAAGGAGAACATAAAGATACAAGGATGAATATATGTATTCAAATAAATCAATCATACATACATCATAATAGACTTTGACTTCTTCTAGTTAGCACTGGTGACAGTTTTCAATGCCAAACAGGCTACTTAGCAAAAAGTACAATTCATTAGAGGCAGGACATCTACCATGTTGACTTATCTACCTTGGGTTCTGATATTATTCATCATTACTGTCTTTATTCCTTTATTGAATGTAACTGCTTCTTATTATAACTTTAACAGTTTTGAATCAGAATTGCTGCTGATAAGGAGTAAAAATATAATATGAAGTATTATTCTGTTGTTGGGTTTTTGTCTTTTTTCTTCCTCAAACTGCTGAATTGTTCAGGCTTGTGGATGAGATAATATTCTCTGTTTTTTACCATTGCTATTTGTCAACTTTAATAATTTAGGCCAGGTTGCCTTCCCTTATGCTAATCGTATATATGACATTAAAATGTTCAACATTCTTAATACAAAAATCTATTGCCATAGAAACAAATATTATTTCAGTCAGGTCAAGTGAAAAAACTCTGTACTTTTTCATTCTAATACTGATAACTAACCACTATATTATGAAATATAAGTATCTTTGAAAGCATCTATCACTTCAGTTGATTTGTAACTTCTCATCAGTGTTCTAAGTTGGCTCATTTTTTTTTTCAAATGAAAGATCCCATTTCCCTTGCTTTTGAGAAATACAATTTTTAAAGATTCCATTTAGCATCTTTTATTGCATTCCTACATCATAAAGTTATGCTTTATAGCAGCATAAAAAAAGCTGTAAAAATTAGCATCCTTGTAAACAACCTTCCATGTTCCCTGGTGAAGCAATCTGTGATTTGTACTGATCTCTTAAATGTGACTTGAGATTACAGTATGTATGATTTCAAATTTAAAAAAAAATAGTACTAGCCTAAGAAAAGAGAGAATATGATAAAATTTGTAAAATAAGGAAAAGTATTTTTCTTTTACCTACAGATGTTTTAGAAATGTGGTTATTATGCTCCTAAATTCTAGGCTGAGTTCTAAAATGTAGAAATGTTCCATTTTTATAGAAATTCCAAATGAACATTCTTTAATATTTTAACATATCAAAAATACCCTTCAGAAAATGTAGAGGTGAAATATTCTGTGAACCCACTAACCAAATTTTACCCACCATTAAAATTCCTAAGGTAACATATTCTTTTTATCACAGAAAAGCATGCCTTTTGTCCTTACCTTCGAGAAAATTCCACCGTGTTATCTTAGTGGAGTAACAATTACAACAGTTCCTAAAATTCACATGTAGCCCAGGGGTACCAAACGGTGTTCTCGGACCAGGGTTTCTTTAGGGTTTACATGCTGTGGCAACCAAATCAGAAACCGCCCCCGGGCAGGGTGCGCCCAAAGCCTATGCTGACCCCTGCACTTTCAACCCGCGACTGACTGGGGCTAGTCCTCCCACGGAAGCCTGTGGCAGCGACTGCCCTCCGAGCTCAAACACCCCCACACTAGACTTACGGGTGGTCGCTGCGTAGGCTATGCAAGTGCCTAATCACTAGGTGGTACACCTGAAACGAATATATGGTATGGCAACACACACGTGCCTAAATTCAAGGTCAGCTGGAACCAAGTTCGGACCCGAGAAAACCAGGCCTCCCGCCCGCGGAGGGAGGGAAGCCGCAGAGGCGTGGACTGGCCCCCAGGCCAAGAGGGCACGCGGCCTCCCGACACGCCCTTTGCCCCGGTTGGGAAGCCCCGGGGACCGGTAGCGGCGCCTAGATCTGCCGGGCGTCTCCTCCTGCCGCCCTGAGGCCTAGGCGCTGGGGAGGAGCGAGCCGGCCTGTCTGTCCCCCGCCTACCTGGGACCACTCGCAGGGCTGGGCGACGCCCCCGGCACAGCTCGAGGTCCCCAGCTTCCCTCGCGACGGGCCCTCCTGCGGCCCACAGCCTGCCCGTCGCACGCGCGCAACGGCCTCCCTCCTCTACTTTATAGGAGGGAACCCTTCACGTGAGAAGCTCATCAACTCTCGGCCCGTGCGATTAGCGCCTGCAGCTGCGCCCCTGGGCCCGCTGGGCTTGGAAGCCGCGGGCCGCCCGAAGCCTCGCGAGGCCTCGAGCTCGCCGGGCCCTGGCAGCGCCGCCTCTCACTTCCGGCCGCGGGCCGCGCGGAGCGCGCCGCCCCGGCGGCTGTGCAGCCAGGAGACGAAGCCAAGCCCACTGAAGGGTGGCCGCGACCCAAACGCGCGGGTCCTGCGCAGAACGCGAATTGAGACTCTCCAGGACAAATTCTCTTCCCGTTGCCCATTCAAAGTCACACCAAAACCCGCCATTCTCCATATCACATACCGAAAATGATTTTATTTTATCCATTTACATTTAACTTGATATAAACTTGTCCGGAAAAGTCAATATGCTTTATATTAGCTCAAACATTTATTAAGAAAACCAAATTCCATAAAGAAGCACAGACAATAAGTTAAAACATATCACAAGTTAACCAGTATGTAACAAGAATGCTTTATCTACACAAAACATCCTATTTCACATGTTTGTTCATTCTTCGAAAGCGCGTCTGTTCTCTGGGTTTGGATTTGACCAGCACATGCAGAAAGAGCTGATTGTGTTTCTCTGTACAAAGTTGCAGGGTTGTAGGTGTCCGAGCGCACCCTTCGGCGGCCGGCAGGGGCCAGGGCAGTGGCCAAGGGGCACGAGGGATGACAGGACGACCACAAAACCACCAAGGGCACAGAGCAGCGAGGAGAAATGGAAAAGCAAATAAACCCCTGTCCCAAGGATCCAGAAAAGAGATGTGGCTTTTGCTTTTACAAAGGAAATTTTTCTTACATGTTTATTTTATTACTTCTTATAGACTTATCAAAACGGAGATCACCTCTTCATTACATGACTGCTTTAGTCTGCTCCAGCCACCCAACCCCCTGGCATGGTCCTCCTGAGTCGCTTTCCCGTCAATACCCTCACACAGTTGTGCTTAAGAAAATAAAAGTAAGAGAAAATAAAAGCTTTTTTTTTTTTTTTTTGCAAGCCAATTGAGGGTTGCATGGATGTGACTTGGTGGATGAGGCAAGGGTAAGGCGGTGGAAAAGTAAAGAGGAGTTTTAAGAAAGAATACAAGGATAAATAAAATTGTGTCAATTGGGCCCTCAGATGAGGCGGTTGGTAGCAGATGCTTGTCCTCCCTTAAGACAAAAATCCGTAACATTGTGCTGTCCCTTGAACACGTCCGTGTGTGACTTAGGTGCACTGTGTGAGTGTGTGCGCGCGCGTGTGTGTGTGCGTGTAGTGTGTAGAGTGAGCGAGAGTGCTAGTGTGTATGTTTCTGCCCACAAACCAGTCCATTGGTGTCTGATTTCAGATCCTGAGTCGACTCCCTGGTAAGTAAAATGGCGGGAAAGATGCTTTTGCGGGGCGCGGGAGGAGGGACACGTGGGTGGGGAAGGAAGGGACCGGGAAGGCGGCGGGCGGGGGGCGTGGGCGTCGTGTTGCAGGTGTGGGTGGGAACCCGCGAGTCCGAAGGCCGGGAGGAGGGCACGAGCACGACTAGCGCGAGCGAGCGGGGAGGTCTGTGCGGCAGAAAGGGTGGGTGGGGCGCTAGAGATGGGGTGGAGGGAGGATCACCCGGCGGTACAGTTAGACGGGTGGCGGGGAGGGGGGACTTGGGCGATCGAAATCAGGCGGAGGGGGGGCCTAGTGTGCTGGGGCTCGGGGCGAGCCCGAGCTGGTGGAGAGAGGAGAGGACTAAACGAGACGTGGCGGGGGCCGGGGCGGGGCGGGGCGGGGCGCGCGGGCAGGGGCCGGGGCAGTGGGCGGGGCCCCGGGCGCGCGCCCGTGGGGAGCGGGCCTCGGGGCAGCCCTCGCGGCGGAGTGGGCCGGGCGCGGCTGCATTAAGTGAAGCTCATGGAGACTGTGTGCTCCAACGCCTTGCGGCGGAGGGAGGCGATGCTCGTGCCCCGCCACACATCGCTGCTGTCCGGGGAGCTGCAGAGCTGGGGGGAGCCGGAGACGTTGCTGGGGCCGGGGAGGGAGGCAGGCACCATGCCGGGGAAGGCGGGCTGGTAGAGGTGCGACTGCAGCCCCGCGCCGTTGGAGCCCGCCAGGCTGTTGGACAGGCCCATGGAGTTGGGCGGCGGCCCCGCCGCCAGGCTGCACTGGGACAGCGACTGCGCCATGGCTTGCTGCCTGCCCAGCGCCGGCGGCAGCGGCAGCTGCGACACCCCGGGCATGGCGGCCGCCGCCCAGCGGGTGTCGTTGGCGTGGAAAGAGCACAGGCTGTCGCCCATGGCAGCGGCGGCGGCGGCGGCGGCTGATGGAAACTGAGGCAGGCCTGGCGTGGGCAGCAGCGTGCCGGGCGCGCGGAACACATTGGTGGTCTTCTTGCGCTTCTTCCACTTCGCGCGCCGGTTCTGGAACCAGACCTGGAGCGGGCAGGGAGGGAGACAGACAGGGCACTGTTAGGGAGCCGGCGCGGCCACGAGGGCGGGGACTTGAGTCCGAGAAACACGGTCAGATACCCCCACTCAACTCAGGCCCAACAAGTGCCATGGGTCCCACACGCCCCCACATCCAGCCAGAGACTCTGGTTCTCCAACAGCGCGAGTCATCTGGCGCCCCTTGCACCCACCAAGGGCCCACTCCCTTCCTAAGTGATCGTGCCCTGAGGCGCTTACACGTAGTGTAAACATACCCCATGTTCAGTGTTCCCCACGCCCCCGCATGCTGGCGCATTCGGTGCGCGGCTTAGATGCACGGGTCTGCAGGCAGGCATGTGTCAAGACTGGATCCACAGGTGTACAAATGAAGATAAACATGTGTACCCATGTGGCTTAATAGCGTGCCTTATAACACTGATTGGGGTATAGAATTTTCAGAAACGCTGGAAATTTGGAAATTGATGAAGGGCCGTGCATGACATAACTAGTTTCAAAATCGAAAGACAAAGGAAAACTCCTAACACCACGGATGACAGAGCAGTGATTCTGTGAGAAAGCAAGCGCCACTGAGCTACAGCGTTGTTTGGGTCAGCACCATGACTTTCTGATTCATAGCAAAAGGCACTACGGACACAAGTCTCTGCCTCATTCACAAGCCCTCAAAAGGCACCTGTATCTGGACAGTGCAGGTGTGCGGCAACCTGCTGCCGGAGCCCCGAGCCCCAGGGCCTTCAAGTCTGTTCTTTACGGGAACTTCCTGAGGATCCCAAATAACAAGGCTTCCAATTCCCTCAGCCCCCTTCCCCTTTCACCTTTAAACCGAAAGAAATCTTCTGACTACTATAAATCAAAGGTCAGTTTAAAGCTCACACGAGTTATGAGTTAAGTTTAATTTTGCTAGCCAAACCCATGTCTTTTTAAATGAGATGTGTTTGATAAAAATAAACTGCAAATGAAAATAAGCTTCCTGTGTGTTCTTTCTTAACAACGACCCTGGAATTTCAGACCTTGCCAAACAAATCAACCTATGGAAGTCATATTCGCTACCAAGGGAAAAGAAATGTTCTTCCTGAAAGTAAACTGCCTGATCAAGATAAACTCTCATCTTCCATATTTTAATTTGGTCTTTTATAAAAATTAGCCAGCATGCTTACTTGGCAGGCTTTCAGTTTAATATCTAGTCAGTTGAAGGTTTACTGTGCATACATGTAAATGGTAGAGGACACAGCTCAAATACTGATTGAGTTTTGTCCTAGAATTTGGCCAATGCAATTTGACCGCCCTATTTGTGGCCAAAAGGTTATTCTTCCGTTAATCCAAGCTCTTTAGTGTTTATTCTGAAAGCTATAGTATCATGCGTCTGGACGTACCTGACCCCCTTCTCGGTAAGCCAGCTATGCACTCTCGCTTACCAGCGTGAACCGCATTTTGCAATCTAGAATTCTGCCTGCCTTTGGGCTGGCCATGGCCTGTTCTACCATATCAGGCCATCGCCCACCATTTTATATTTCTCTGCTTTCTCCCCCATTTCCCATGTTTCTGTTTACACCGGAGTGGGTAAAGACCTCCATCCCTTCCCTGCTAAAGCCCCTTGAGCTGGTGGCGCATCGGATTAATGAGGCAGCAGGGCCTGGGTGGTGCCTGAGATCAATGCAGCGGGTGGTGGATTGAGCTGTTAGAGGCCCTCTGTGGAGAGTAACCCGAAGGAGCCAAGGATAGCAGGTCGCTTTGTATTACCCATCCAAGGTGGGATTGGGGGAAGGTAAACAGATGGAGCCCTAGACAGAGACCGCGTCTGTGTCGAAAGGGTTCCACAGCTCACCCAGATATATTTTGAAAGATATCTACAAATGAATCGCCTGTTTCTAACACCTTGCAAGTTTCAGTGAATCCCGAAATGCTTGAATGTTTGCGATGGACAGCAGAGGAGGAAGGTGGTGGGTTTGTGTGGAGGAGTGGGGAGAGAAGCAGAAGAAAGAAGGGGGAGAGATTGCCCGGTAAAATTTCAGTAGAAAACACACCCACCAGCAAGGTTTCTGAATCTCAGGTAGGGGAGGAAAAGAACAGCTGTAAAAACAAACAAAAAAACCCCCCTAAATATTGTAGGAATATTTGAAAAATAGTGCTCAATTATGTTTGAGGGTTAGTAGTCAAATGATGGCTACAAAAATTTTTATGTTCCATGGCTTACTGGGGTTGGGGAAAAAAGTCTTCATGGGGTCTGAGCACCTCCGTTCCAAGCTATGATGCATATGTTTTTAAAATGTGAATGTTTCCACTTGAAAACTAGAGCATGACGGATTAAAATGCAGGCAAAACCTAAGGGAGATTTTGAGAATGCACAGATGACAACTCCAGGAAATATATTAACCGCAGCCACGGGCCAACTTTGTACTCTGAAATGCAGCTCTTCTCAGAAAATGCTTAATACAACAGTGAGAATCTAATGGAGGTTGGAATTTAAAAATCCACTTTTGTGATATCTGCTGTTACAGTAATATAGACATACTGTAAATGTATTTTAAAATATATAGCCCATTTAATTCCCCACTTATAAATGGCTCAGAAATAGAGAAAGAGAGGGAGAAGGAGAGAATATTACTTTTTCCCTCTTCCAAGCAAACGCTTTATGAAGATCTCATTGGAATCCAGCAAATGATTAATGTGAAGATTTGGGAGGAAATCTGGGGAGCTGTATTAAAGCCTAGATCTCAGGTTCATTTCGATCAGCCAGCCGTGAACTCTGGGCCGAATTCATTACACTTTAATAGTGCTGGGAGAGGAAGAAAATGCAATTTCTCATTCCATTAGAAAACTAGAAAATACTCTTAGCTTGTCCCCCTATTAAGATGTGGCAGGTGACAGGGCCATTCTGGGAGACACGGTCAATGGAATTACAGCACATTATTTTTGTTCCTATAAAATATTGAAAGGCAAGCCTGACTGTGCAGAAGTTATTTCACTGATTTGGTTTTTATGTAAATAAAATATTGAAAGTTAATTAATCCGTGCTAGAGACTAATGATTATGCTTATTATATTGCATTTGATCGCGTAATTTGCATGATTCTCGCATTGCTGCTTAATAAGCCATTCCAGGTTATAAATAATTCTGAAATTGGTTTCTAATAATGGCATGCTATAAAAGGAATGGTTTTATTATACTAGCCAGAAAAGGGGAGCAATATTAGACATGGAATTGGCCTCCATGTGAGTAGAGGTGCTTTAATACTTAAAAGTATGATATATACCAGATATAGATAAAAAAATAAGTATGTTGGAACATTTAGTCTACAACCTTAAAGCATCCTTAAAAACATACAATTGCAATAAATGAAATGTTTCCATCATTTTTAATCAGTGCAGTGGCCCACATACTGAAAAGAATGTGTGGCAATCTGTTAACTATAAAGAAAACTATGAAGTACTCATCATATAAGAACATAAACCAATTACTATTTAATTTAAATTTGGTCAAGGAGCAATGGTAGAGTGAATTGTGAAGTAAATACATTTTCCATAAATTATTTTTGCATTACATTACATAATGTTAATCATTTTGAAATGTTAATTAAAAAGGTTATGTTGATCTGATTACTTTTTAAACTATGGAACATTATTTTTTAAAAATATTGAAATTGCCATTCTATTAAATTGTTCCTATCAGCAGCCTCAAGCTATTATCTTTGCTGAGCATTATGCTAGAACAATTAAAGTACTTTGTCTCTTTCTTCTTGATTATTCTTTTGTGTACTTTTTGAAAACAACTGTTCCTATTATAAAGTTTGTATTTTATTTCACTTACAACTTTTTCTATTAAAAGATTCACTGCCATTAACCTTCGGAAGATCTAATAAAGTTTAATAGACCTCGTTTTCTTTTTTTCATAAAGTCAGTTGTCCAATTATATTTTATTTGTGATTCTAAGTTCTATTTTAATTTAAACTAATTACCAGTATGTCTAGGTTAAGCAATAGCATTTTACTCTTTAAAACAAAAATTATTAGATAGTTTTTCTCTTGAGAGGCAAAAAATAAATTTATTAATTTTGAATCTACAAGATTCTACAAGCTGGTGTTATCATTAGCAGTAATAGAAGTGTCGAAATGGTATGTAATTTTTAAAGTGGGCTCAACTTCAGATTTAAATAGAAGTGCAAAGAAAAAAATTAAAAAACATTAGTAATATTTATCTGCACAATGCAATTAACATTCTTTTGGTGCTTAATATCGAAGGCCCATGGTTCAGGGCTTCCAGCGTTCGCTAAGGAAACTAACCAGTCTTATATTGAGTAAAAATATTAATCTATACTATACCTGAATATTACTTTGTTAATTTGACCACTTTAAGTACCCAGTGACATTCATTTGCTGACTATTTAGAACAGAAACACATGCTATTTTTCTAGGTTAGACTATCTTTAAAATGCCCAGTGGAGGCAGAAATATTCATCACTGTAATTATGGACACCCCCGTCTCTTCTTAGATCCCATATAAAGTAGCTTAGATATTGAAACTTAATTTGTAAAAGAATCTAGAGCTGAGGTTGACGCCCAGGATTAGCGGACAGAAACTACCAAATCCAACACAGGAAGGGGAGATTTTCAGCACCCTGGATAGCTCGTGATCATACTAGCATAGAGTGTGTCCTGAGATTTCGCCTCCAGCACTTGTCCATAAAATATTTGATACATTGCTTTATCATTCTTTTAAAAAGCGGGGGAAATTAGACTCATTAGACTTATGCTTTTATTTACCAATTTACAGAAAAGTTGAAGGTGTGACTTTTCTGTTATATATAATTTACAACTTGGAGGATAGTTGGACAAGAACAAGGGGTCAGTGACGATTTTGTCTACTATCTGTTCAATATTTCCCGCCCTAAACACACTGTCTTCAGCTCGAATATCCAAAACAGAAAGCCTTCGTTTTTTCCCCTTTCCTTAGGAGTAAGCCAAGTATTAGAGGCTGTGGGGGATCGCTGCAGCCGCCCTTAGCGCATTGGTTGCACCACTGAAGTTCAAATTCTTTGAAAACATCAAAGCTGGGGGTGTTTTTTGCCCGAGAGCGCGGGAAGGTGATATTCAGCAGAATAAAACACCGTGAAACGCAGGTGTGGATCTTTTTTAAAAGGTGCCGCCCCTTTTCCCCTTTTCATGTTTCTGTATAATTGTTGCATTTCCCCATTTATCTAGATGCTTAATACAAACTCATTAGAGGGTAATGAAATACTTGTCAATAACGCAAGCTGGAGTGGAAGTGCGCGCTCGGCTTAGCCGCCTGGAGACGCGGCGGGTGGGAGACTCGGAGGTTCCCTTAGGGGGAGGAAGAAGGCGACTTGGCAGTCGAACAATGCCAGCTTCGCTGTTGAGGAGTTTCCGCTGGGATGCGGTTATACTGGTGGGAGATCGAGGCCCTGCCTGTCCATGGGAAGGCGGCGATCCGGGCCAGTTTCGCGGCAGAGGAGCTAACTCGGCCCAGGAACGCATAGGTTTCAGGATTGCGGCAGGGGAAGGAAAGACCCCACTTCCTTTGCCCCAGTCCTCCCGCCCGCTCCTCGTCTTGCGTCCCAGTGCCCGCGCCCGGAGTACCTGCACTCGGGACTCGGTCAGCCCGATACGCAGCGCCAGCTCCTCGCGCATGAAGATGTCGGGGTAGTGAGTCTTAGCGAAGCTTCTCTCCAACTCGTTGAGCTGCGCCGGGGTGAAGCGCGTCCGGTGGCGCTTCTGCTTCTGTTGGCCCTGCTGCTGGCCGGCTTGGCTGGGGTTCGGGCCGCCTTGGGGCCCCGGCTGCTTGTCCGGGTCCTTTGCGCTCACCGCCAGCGAGGCCGGCGTGGAGCCCACGGTAGTGATGTCCTCCCCAGGCAGCAGAGTGGCTCCCTCGACTGGGTCCGCGTTGGGCGCTAAGTCCCCCGGATGGCCTCCGGGGTCGGAGCCCCCCACGCCCAACCTACACTTCACCGCCTCCCGGTGGCCCAGAAGCTCGGCGGCATCTTTCATACCTGCGGAGGCAAGGAGATCGCGGTCACTACCTTCCTAGCGGTGCCAGGAAGGACTTGCCTCCCCGCGTGATCCTCCTGCAGCCCCATCCTCGCTTCCCTCCGTTCCCACGTTCGTCCTACGAAGGAAACTCCTAAGGTGCTCGGCTGGGCTCCCCGGGATGTGGGCTGCCAGCTGCAGTCCCATCTCCCGGCCCTTTCCCCTCTTTCCGCATCCGCTCCCGAAGGCAGCACGTGCTCTCCTCTCTCCCACCGGGAAACACTCCCAGGCCCGGCAATGAAACACGCCTCGGCGTCCTTTTCAGGAACCACACGCCTGGCGCCCAGGAACCCGAGAGCATATCCGTGAGGAAAAAAGAAAGGAAAAGAACATTAAGCCATTCCTAGGTTGCTGCCCCACCTGCATGTGCTTAGGCAGCTGGACGAAATCTACCTCCGGCCCCAAGCCGATTCCCTCTCACTTGCGGAAGATGAATAAGTCTCAAAGCCTTCCACCCCCTGAAATCAACCCAAATCAGCTCCGCCTCCCCCTCAAATCAGAGAAAGTGTTTGGAAAATGGAGTCACATCCATCACCAAAGACTCCCAAGCCGGAAACCCAGGCAGTATTAAAGAAACTCAAGTAAATTCGGTAGACCTAGCAGTGAATCAAACTTTAGGGAATTCAACTTCTCTTTCCGGAGAAATAAAAGGTGCGTTCCTCTCAGCCACTGGCAATGCCTGAGTCTTTTGCAGGCAACGGTGCCTGTGAGGATGAATTTGGCTTTTCTCTTTTCTCAATGAACACACTTAGCAATTCCGCTTCAATTGCAGCGGCTTCTCCTTCATCCCAGATTTTTACAAATTCAATCACACTTAGACGAGGAGAAGAGAAAATGGCAGTGGGGGGAGAGAAAAGGAGAGAAGAAAGAGAAGAAAGATATACCAAATCAAAGCAGACAGGACGGAAAGAGAGAAAGAAAAACACCTCCAAAGAAATCACGATGGGGTGGAGCGCCTTTCCAAAAATAATGGTAATGAGGGAGAGAGGGAGGAGGAAAAAATAACAAAAACAAAAAGTAACATTTCCCAGCTCCTTTTCCCGGATCTACATATTACATAGATTTTTTTTAAAAAAGACGATGTTAAATCAAATTAAACTTTAATGCAGCACAATTACTTTTAAAGAAATTAGTCCATTTAGGGCGCATTAAGGTAAAATAAGGAACAAATTGACAATTTCCTGCCCCGTCTTCTCCTGGCTGCCCCGGCGAGAGGCGCGCACTCACCTAGTCTGGCGTCCAGGAGGTCGGCGTGAGACAGCATCGCGCACCGCTCCAGGGCGAAGGCTGTTCCCCCCAAAATTTTAGCGGCTTTAAGTTATTTAAAATAGATATAAGCTATAAGCTATACTATATAGATATATATAGATCACCTAAATGAAAGAAAATTCGGTTTGTGGTTAAAAAGGGGGCTTCTTGCATTATAATGTCCTTTAGAGAGACGGGGAGGTGCTTAACAGTTGAATGAACCCGTGAGCAGCTCGGCGAGGGGACCAATCAGGAGGGCAGCCTGCAAATGTCAGCGCCCGGAGAGTCCCCCACTCCGCCCGCCCGCCCGCCCGCGCCCGCCCGGAGGAGGCGGCGGCGGCGGTGGCAGCCCCGAAGGCTCCGGCCCCGAGCAGCAGCTAAAGCAGATGCGGCCGTCTCGGCCTCGCCCTGGCCTTCCAGGCCCAACCTCCGTTAGTGTTTCCCAGCGATTTTCTCCAGACACTCCATTCCTTCTCCTGCTTCCGCCCTGCTCTCTCCAAAGGCGCAGCTCTGTCTCCTAGAGCTAGAATCTTCCTGGGGCTGAGGCAAGGCTCTGGACAGCGCAGGGCATGACCCCCGCGTGACCCGGGAGTTTTCTCTGCCTGCGTGCTCCAAGGGACACCTCCGAGCCTTGGGCCACGCGAGCCTGCCAGTCCAGAGCACAAGAGCACACCGCGGCCTCCAGACCGCGCGTACACTTCGCTGCCACGCAGCCCGCCTGGGCCTAGGGTCCAGACGGCCTGACTGGGACCCGAGCCTACCGGCTCCCAGGCCCTCCGCAGGCCCAGAGCGCAAAAATTGAGTCAACTTCCCGGAGCTTCCTGCGCCCGCAGGCCGTGTCATTCATGAACTCTGCCCCCTTCCCTCCCCGCTTCCTCTCCTCCTCCTGGCGCACGCTCGCATCCTTCCCCACAACCCTCTCTTTTTGGTCAAAGTTTCTAAGTTCTGCTCCGCTCTCAACTCCACTTAAGACTGTAAATAAAGTTAAATGCTCTTATTTTCCTCTTGAATATGTTCAACTACTTGAACAATTTAAAGTGCTTTGCACAAGTGAAGCGAACCATTTCTAATGTTCTGATTTTTCAGAGCCAGCCAACAACAAAGTTTAGATTAGTAATATATTTCTAACCAGAGTAATTTTCAAGATCATTAGGCATTTATGTAATTAGTGCCAAATCTATAAGCTTTTATTACGATTATTAGAGTAAAATCAGTATAAATTTGTACTAATTTACTACTGTTTAGACTTGGCTGTCAAGCCAAGAGGCTCTTATTGTAAATGATAACTGAGGAAATTAAGTGCAAAATTCTGTACCATTTCTGATCTGTGCCTAAACAATCCGTTTCAATTGTATTTGCAGCAGAACATAATGCCCTTTTAAAGTTATTTGACTTGTATTTTTATTTGCAACACAAGAAAAATGCCCTCTACCCAGGCACAATGAAAACTGATATTTACTGCTCTCAACTTGATTAACATTGATTTTTAATTCGAGAGTGATGCAATTAAGATTATTCATTTAGTGCAAATAAAGCTTCCACAAAAGGGTGGCCCTATGAAGTCTGCTTTAAATAATGCCGAGCAAATGGCTTTTTTTGTTCACTGTCCAATTGACTTACACAAAACATTGGAAATACTGCCTGAGAGCAGATGCGAGACGAAGTGTGTGTGTGTGTGTGTGTGTGTGTGTGTGTTCGCGCGCACGCGCGCGCACGCCCCCGTCCCCCCCTTAGCTGTGTGTGTGACAGGGACCGAGCAAGGAGACAAAGGAGGCGTTAATGCGAACTCTGGGGCGGCAATGGAACTCCTTTTCTTCTGAAGCCCGTTTCCTTCCTCTTGCGCACAACACACGTGGGCGCGCGCACACATGCACACACACACACACACACACACACGCACACACGCACATGTGTGAGTGCCAGGCATCAGCCACACACAGGTTCCTTCTGAGCTGAGAAGACCATTTCCCCCGAAGCTCCGGGCCTGGCCAAGCTTCAGCAGCCGCTGCAGCTGCTGCCAACGCGGTCTCTGTGGGACTGGAGCCCTGGAACTGTGGGCTCCAGCTTGGCGGAGTCCGGGCCGCGGCTGTGCGTTTGGGAGCCGCGAGGATGTTCTTGCTTGACAGGAAAATATCTAGACCTAAAGCAAATAGAGTCCTGCAATAAAATCTTCCCCTTCCCCAAACAAAACCCCAAATCTAGATGCTACAGTGCTGGGCACGCGCGGCAGGAGGCAAGATAGAGGTCCTAGGCAGGGCTGTGTGAGCCCTGGACTTGGCTTTCGAGTGCGCACCTGGCTGCATGTTCCCGAGGACTCTTGGGGGTTTGTGCAGGGGGTGGGGGGTGGCATCTGAGACCGGAACGCAGGCCGCAGAGGTGCAGAGAGACCTGTCAGAGGAAGAGACAGGGGCCCTGAGAGAGGCACCCGGCTTGGCTTCTCCGAAGAGGCACGTCTGAGCAGGCCCGCACTGCGGAGACTCCGAACCCTGTCTGGAGGGAGGGAGGAGAGGCCAAGACCAGGGAAGAGAAGGAAAGGGGCCCGCACTTGTCCACACCAGTGTGCAACAAGCGCTTGTGTCCTCATTCCACAGCCGCCCCCAGAACAACCATTGACAGCATTCTCCCACACGCACAGCTCGTGTATTCTGTTTTGTTGTATTTTTCAGGTCGATAAATAAATATGTAATAGTTAATGTGAAGACACATCAGAGTAATAACAATGGGACGAAATCAAAGGATTATCCATCTCTGTTAGTAACCGCTGAATAACAATGTTGCGGCGTGATTGATAGCCCGCTTCATTTTATGACTTTTCTATTGGTCTTGATTTTTATAGCAGTATAAACAAACTAAATCATTTCTTCCAAGACTTCAGAACATAAGCATGGGTGGGAGAGGGAGGAGAGAAAAAGAAAGGGGGGGGAGGAAATCTGAGAGTGGGAGGGGGTAAGGAAGGAAGTGTGGGGGCGTCGAGGTGGGGAGCATGAAAGCTGGAGCTGGAGCCAGAGCCGGGATTCAGGAGCCTGCGGCCAGCAGGCGTGGCAAGGAAAACGACAATAGTCTGGATATAAAATGCTCGCCCCCGTGCCCGGTTCCCTCTCTGCAGCTCGTTTTGGCCAATGTCTGAATCCACCTGGGCAGGGCCTGAGATGTATTTACCAGAGTTTTATTCCCTGTCATCTTCCCACGTTCCTAGGGCAGCCGGGAAAGTGCCGGTCAGGCCCATTGCTATTGATAATTTAAGGCATTTCCCACATGATCATGGGAACTGAAGTCCCTAACAAGGCGAGGTTTTAGCGCAATGACCCCCAAATCTTCGGAATGACAATAATGTCTTCAGAAATCACTTCAAAGCAAAGTAAAAGGATTTTCTATGACGGATCCAGTGATTTTTCCTCAATAAATAGGTTTTAGATTGTTACACACACGTAGAAGTGGAACAAAAGGAACCACCAGAAAATATATTGGTTGCCCCTAATAAAATTTATTTAGACAGTTTATTCTCATAAAAAATAGAGATTGAATTTTGTACAAGAGCCTGCCTAGGGGCGATGCACAGGGAAATCATTTTTTTCTTTCTTCTTCCTCCCCTTCTCCTTTTTAACGAAGCACAAAGGCCAAGGAACCAGTGACCAGACTGAGCCAGAGAACTTTGTAGTATTTTGAGAAGTCAGCTTTCTGAGAGGTATAGATTTAAATATATAAACCCTTGATGGCTAATTATGCAAACTATGAAAACAGAAACTACAAAACCGATGTTTTTTTCTCCTGCTTTGCCATCCTAGTACAGAGCAAGATTTAGAAATATGGTGTGACTGGATGGGTAGGTGGGTTAGACAGCAAGTGTTTCAGTGATGGATATATGCCGATTTAGATGCGTACTTCTTGATTGTCCCCCCTCTAATTGTATATCAGCATGTATTGTGAATCCTTTGTAGAGTCAGAGAGACAGACAGAATAAAAATATATACCAGGTGCTCTTTGAAGAATCGGGTATTGTGCCCAGCACCCTAATTGCTTTTTCCACTTATGGAAACCTTGGGTGTTTATTAAATGTAACTTTGGGCTGCTTGGCTTGTTTGTAAACTGCTCTCTTTTCTTTGCAGACAGGGGGCTGAAATATGGCGTGTAGTTATTCACATTCCTGCTATTAAATGCTGAATTGTAACATTGTTCCCTTTAATGAGCAGCGCCTCCCTCAATAATTAACGATCTCACATTTTCCTATTTTCTTGCCTGATGAAAAGAATCAATTTTAATTCGTGGTAAATTACAGCCATGCTTTTGGGTATTATTTGCTTACAGAAAACAAATCAAGTGACTTGAACACTCCTGTTTACTTTTCCAGATATGCAATAACCCAAACGCAATGGCAAATCAGATCTTGTTTCTCAGGCCTAACTCAGAACCTCAAAAATAATAAAGGCTGAGGACAAACCTCGAGGGGAAAACAGGAAGCTCTCAAGTTCACTTCGTTTGAAACAATGGTGACCACTTTTGCCCTTCACTTGCTCCAGCTGCTAGAACCGATGCTCGCCCCCACCCCCACCCTTTCCCGGTCCCAGACGAGAGTCAGTGGTCTACACTAGAGTTTGGGACTGCTTAATGTTTGGCTCATTTGGGGGAGTCGATTAGAGGGTGGGGTGAGTGAAGGAAGAAATCTGGGAGGGCAGCCAAGTCTCTTGGAAGGGGTGACAGGCGCTTCCACACTGCCCTGCATAAGAGAACTCTCTGGAGGTTCCCATTGAAAGAGACCATAGCCAACGAAGCTTTGGATGAGTGCTCCTGCCACCGAGCAAGCCCCCTCCCGCTCGCTTTCTGGCGGCGGTTCTTTAGGGCTGGGCGAGGGCTGCCCTCGGCCCAAACCAGCATTCTCCCCAGGCTTCCCAGGGCCGGGAGCACAGGGGCTTCAGGCTGCTCTAAGCTAGAGCTGTCCCGTTGTTGTCGCCGCGGGAGCCCAGGGCCTCAAAAATCTCTTTGCCTACAGGACCCGGGCTCCCCAGCCTGGGAGTTAAAAGCCAAGGGTTCACACTCCAGGCTTATTTATTTATTTTTTTTAGCGCAGGGAGCCGGGGCTGTGCGTGCGTGACGCGAGTACTTGTGTGCCATGTGTGTGTCCGTCCATGCCTGCTCACCCGAACCGCGGGAGGTGCCGCGGGCCGCGGCGGAATGAAAAACAAAATCGCCCCCAAACTGTCTGATTTCCTATCCTTCCCGGATGTCTGTGGCGATACACGAGCTCAATATATTTTTCTTTTCTGCAATAAAATTCCCCGTATATTCGAGTTTGCAAACTACAACCATGTAGTCCGCTTGCATGGCTCTTCGTGGGCGCTGGGCTTGCTGGTTTTTAAATCTTTGCCTTTGGACAACTGGCATCCGCGGCCCTCAACACAAAACGAAGACGGATCCGTCCCCACCTCCCTGACTGCCTGTCTACATTTTTTTTTTTTAGCTTCTAGCTCTGTAATTTTAATGGCCCCAATTAGCCACACGGAATATAATAAGTGACATGGAGATTTTGTTTGTATGTGTTAAGTTCGCTGCTTTTCTGATTTCTATTTACTCAGGATAAATAATCATATATCAGTTATTCAGTTAGGTGACAGGGCTAGTAATTGGAATAAAAAGAAAAACATCTCATCCTTATCTCTTTCTATAACTAGATATAGCGCTAATAAGACTGCATCAATCTTATCTAGCAAATAAATAAAATAGACAAACAAACAAATTCGTCTCCAACAAGTTAATGCGGTGTATCTGAGTGGAAAGTAGATATTTTCACGCAATCTGGAGATGAGGAGTGACTTCTAATAAAATCACAAGAAAAACAAATGTAATTCTGTAAGCCATTTCTTGGAGCTGCGGCCGCTCCTCCCCGCCCCCCTCGCTCCACCGTCCCGACCTTTTCCTTCCTTCGTCCCAGATTTGGGCTGGCCCGCCAGGCCTCTCCAGCCACTCACTGAACCCTGGGGGCGGGGCGGGGAGGCAGGCTATCATGGTCTAGGTTGTGAGCCTCTCCACCCAGGACTTTCCCTTTCCCTCTCTCTTCCACCGTTCTTTGTCGTCCTGCCCTTGCTCTTCCTTTTGCTTCCTTTTCCCCTTTCTTTTCTTTTTCTCTTCCCCTTCTCCCCTTTTCTCCCTTTCTCCTTCTCCTTCTCCCTTTTTTCTGCCTCTTCATTTTCCCACTCTTTCCTCTCCTTCCGTTCTTCCTCTCTTTGCCTCTGTCCTTTCGCCTCCTCTTTTGCTCTTTCTGTCCTTTCTCGTTCTCTCTCCCCTTGTCTCTGTTTCCCTTCCTCTCTTCTTTCTTCACCCTCCCTCCCCCACCGTGCCTCTCCGCACCCCTTCCCTCAGCCCGCCCCGCAGCCCGAGTGCGGCTAATTCCGGGCGTCTATATTCACTCAATTAGAGAAATCTACAGAGAAGATCGATCTTCCATCTGCAGACATGCCAGCTTAACAAATTAGATTCTTGTTTCGTGCAGGTGATTTGGTGACAGTTGGGGAATTAGAAGTAATAAGTTGTTGTGTTTGAGCCCGGGCCCCCACCACACGCGCGCGCCCCTCCCGGCCCGCAGATCCCCCCCACCCCCCAACCCCGGCCGCGCCCGCGGCCCTGGCACCCCTCCCCTGTACCCCCCTCCCCGCCGGCCCGCGCCCGCCGCTGCCGCCGCCGCATCCCCCGCCGTAATTAGTGCTGCTGCCCTCCATGTGGGCTCGATTAAACCGTGATTTAGCCGAAAGAAATATAATTATGGCTGCAAATAAAATAATCAGCATTGAAGAGCGATTTCCTTAATGAGATGGAGCGGTTGCACGTCACGGAGTAAAGGGGTCTCATTAAGAGGTGGTAATGAGGCTTGGGTGGATGGTGCAGTTACAAAATAGCCCAACTCTTCGGCAGGCCCGGCCGGCCCGCCCGCCCGAAGTGGCCGCCGCCGTACCTTCCCCTGGTGCTGCGGTCCCGCGGTCCCGGAGGGGCACCGGGCCCGTCGCGCCCGGCCCCCAGGGGGCGCAGCACCAGCTGCCTGCCTCTTCCCTGGAGCTGGCGGCGCCGTCGGGCGGGCCTGGACGGACGGAGTGCGGCGGCGCTCGGGAGCGGGCGGCGGGCTGCTCTGCGGCCCCGTCCGCCCGGCCGGGCCCGCTCGGCGTCGGGAGCCGGGCTTGCACAGACAATTGGAGGACGTCGTTCGCTGCAGGAGCGAGTCCGAGGCAGGAGATCCTGACCGGCGGGCGCTGAACCTCCGGGCACAGGAGGAAGCCCCGCCGCCGGGCTGTGGGCTAGGCCGGGAGAGGGAATGTTACAACAAGCGGGTGTTAAGAGGCAGGGACACCACCGCGGGAGGCGTCCGCGCGTGGAAAACGCTGGTCTCCACACTGGCTTCGAGTCCTGGTGTGGAGGGTGAGGGTTCTCATTCTCTCCACGTCATTTCCCAAACTTTATTAAAGTACCGAAAAGGCAGAAACTCTGTGTAACCACCCCATACAAAAAGGGCCTTGAATAAATATTCCAAAGACTTCCAAGTTACTAGGTTCAGGACAACCTATGAGTTCCTTGTGGACATCAAGGTGTGTACACATGCATGTTCCTAATGTCCAGGTATGGCGATACCTCAGAATTTATTTCTAATTAGATTGTTAACCTGGTACTTGGATCAGTTTTATCCTTTGGAACCATTCTTAGTTGGACAAGGAAACGCATTATCCACACAAAGTGACTAATGAGGCCGACACACTTTCCCTTTCTCATCCAATCAATATATGTTGAGCACCTACTATGTACTAGACACTGTGCTGGGCACCAAGGAGGGAGAGGTTAACAGAGGGACAGATCCTTGGCCTAGAGTGGAACTTAGAGTCAACCATGTCCTACATTGAATTTTCTGCCATGGTGGACCTTGGCCATCAGGCATTTTGCAGCCTGTGGGAGGCAGAGGTAAATCTGAGAAGTAGCTCAGTTTTTTTAGTGTGATCTGACCCTCCCACCTTCTAAATCTTTTCCCACCGGAGAACATGGGATCCTGAGGAAGAAAGTAGTTTGATAAATAAGTGTTGGGAGTTAATATAATACTCTTTATGTTCCCATTTTAAAAGAGGACAGCAAGCAGCAGTGTTGCCTAGATAAATGATTTTTCCATAGCTTTCTGGTAGTGGGAGGCTTGAGAGAAGAGGACTTGAGGTTAAATTACTACCCACACTTACTGCTTCCGTAATCAGCCTCACTAGCTCAGATGGAAACTCTTGCATTCAAAAGAAAATTTTATCTTGGGGAGTCATAGATGCCCTTGAGAATCTGGTGAAGGCTGTGGACCTCCTCCCATTAAATGGATATATTTGCAAACAACTGCAGGGTGCTCAGGCCCCTACAAGGCCCAGTTTATGAAAGAGTGGTATCTAGGTGAGACTTTAATATTTGTGATTAAGCATTTCGGAGAATAATGCAAATCTACAGAGGAGTTCTACCAATAAATTTGAATCTAGGGAAGAGCTGGGTCAAGAATAAAAAATTAAACTATAAAACCATTAAATTCCAAGAAAACAACTGATTAAAAGTGCATGCAGTCTAACAAATTTATAACAAATTATTATATTTCATCTGACCCAGTATATAGGTTGATATTAATCCAAATCTATATAAAAAATTTCCATGTTGCAGAGAGTTGTCAAGAACCTTACTTTGGCCCTAGCCAGTTTGGCTCAGTGGATAGAGCGTGTGGACCAAAGGGTCTCAGGTTCGATTCCCAGTTAAGGGCATATACCTCGGTTGTAGGCTCCTCCCCGGCCCAGGCCCTGGACAGGGCATGTGCAGGAGGCAACCTATCGATGTGTTTCTCTCACATTGATGTTTCTTTCTGTCTTCCCCTCTCTCTTCACTCTCTCTCAGAATCAATGGAAAAATATCCTTGGGTGAGGATAAAAAAAAAAAAAGGAAAAAGAAAAGAAACCTACTTTGTTGGTGGGCAGCTCTTGCCCTGTACACAGGACCTGGGCAGGGTGACACTCTGGCTACTGTGGTAGGGTCGGGTGGGGAGCAGCTTTACACAATGCTGTGCCATAAATACGACAGACCTTGCCATGGATGGAGGTGCAAGTGAATGTGTTTAAAATTCACAACTGGGACCACAGGGAGTGAAGAGTGATTAAAATTCTGTCTTAAGCTTTCTAAAGCTCCCAAATCCAGAGCTTAAACTAATTCTCTATTCATTCCCCAAAGGCATTTTACACATTAGGGCCTAAAACCAAGCAACAGACCTGCCTTCTCCACCCTCTGACACTTTCTCAAGATGCTAACATAAGGAACCAGAGAGTTTTTTCTGGGCAGAAGATAGTTCTTTACTGGCTGCTTTAGAACAAGATTTATTCTACCCATCTTTCTTCATTTTCAAGAGTCCCCCAACTCACCCATTAGGAGGGATATTTACTTTTTCATATATATTTTTTCCTGGCATAACTTTTTTCATTCCCATGAAGCCGCTGCATTTGGGAGGAGAGTATTTATTAGATAGAAAACATACAGGGTGAGCAAAAATAGGTTTACAGTTGTGAGTACATGAAACACAATTTATTCTTATACTAGAGGCCTGGTGCACGAAATTCATGCACTGGGGGTGGGGTGTCACCCAGCCCAGCCTGCACCCTCTCCAATCTGGGACCCCTTGGGGGATGTCCAACTGCTGGTTGGGATTGGGCCTAAACCGGCAGTCGGATATCCCTCTCATAATCCAGGATTGCTGGCTCCCAACCCCTTGCCTGCCTGCCAGCCTGATTGACGCCTAACTGCTCCCCTGCTGGCCAGGTAACCCTCAACTGCCCTCTCCTGCAGGCCTGGGCCCCCCCAACTGCCCTCCCCTGCAGGCCCAGTTACCCCTAACTGCCCTCTCCTGCAGGCCTGGTCCCCCCCATCTGCCCTCCCCTGCAGGCCTGGTCACCCCCAGCTGCCCTCCCTCCCCTGCTGGCCTGGTCGCCCCTAACTGCCCTCTCCTGATCACCCACAACTACCCTCCCCTGCCAGCCATCTTTGACCACACAGGGGTGGCCATCTTGTGTGAGGGTCAATTTGCATATTACCACTTTATTATATAGGATTATTATTTATCAATTAGAGGCCTAGTACATGAAATTTGTGCACTCGTGGGGGGGGAGGGGGATGGGTCCCTCAGCCTGGCCTGGGCCCTCTTGCAGTATGGGAGCCCTTGGGGGATGTCCACCTGTGGGGAGTGGTCCTAAGCCATTAGTCAGACATCCTTAGCACTACCGCAGAGGAGGGAGAGGCTCCCACCAATGCCACTGCACTTGCCAGCTGTGAGCCTGGCTTCTGGCTGAGCAGTACTCCCCCTGTGGGCATGCACTGATCACCAGGGGACAGCTCCTGTGTTGAGCCGTTCTGTCTATTTTGCATATTAGCCTTTTATTATATAGGATTATTGTATTATTTTCCATATGAACAACTGTAAACCTACTTTTCCCAACTCTGTATTAAGCTGCTGTAACAGAGTTCCCAAATAGAGTGGCTTAGAAAAGATGGAATTTAATTTCTCTCTCACATTCCAAGGCTGATATAGCAGCTCCAAAAGACTGAGAAGCCAGCCTTCTGTATTGTTGATCTGCCTTCCTCAACATTTGGCTTCCATCTTGTAATCTGAGATGCTGCCCCAGCTCCTGCCATTGCCTCTGTAATTTAGGTATCTGGAAAAGGAGATGAAGAGGGAAGCTCACCCTTTGCTTTTAAGGACATGACTAAAAAATGTATCTATCACTTCTGCTCACAACTAAATTGCCCACAATTTAGTCACATGGCCATACCTACATCAATGGAGATTAAAGTCTCAATGGAGACTGTGAATTGTAGTCTTTACCTGAAATAGTTAAAATGTAAGAAAGAAGGCTCCCTGGCTTTCCTGATCTGGGAGGGACATAACTGCTATCTTAAGCAGGGCCCTCACTTATGATTTGGCCTTCATCCTTATGTTTCCCCTGTATTTATACTGAAAGACTGGTGTGTTGTGGGGGAGAAGAGGAAAGAAATGGAAGCAGAGAGGCCATTTAGTAGTATAATAAAATAATCCAAGGGAGAGATGATGGTTGCTTGGACCAGAATGAGAGTGGTGGAGGAAGTGATAGTGGTTGGAATGTAGAAATTCATAGGAAGAGCCTAGAATTTGGTTCTTGATGTGAGTATGAGAGAGGAGAGTTGAGTATAACAGTACTCATTGATCATCATTCATTGGCTGTTCATTCATTCAATTCATTCATCAAATTGTTATTGAGCACTGTCTATGAGCCACGCACTGTGCTGGGACCTATGTATATACTGGGTGTAGTCATTCCTTTACAGTTGACAAAGAAACAGATAGCAGAGAAGTAAATTCAAACATGATTGCATAATAAAAGGTAAGTGCCAGAGGCTACAAAATAGCAATACAGAGGAAACTAACCTAGTCTAGGGATCTGGAAAGTGATGCCTAAGATGAGACATGACAGGTACATAGGACTTGGCTAGGAAATTGAGGTGAGATGGGGGCAGAAGAGGAAAAATGTTCCTGTAGAGGAATTCTCTCCAAGTCCTAATGCTTTTTTTAAAAAAATATTTTTATTGATTTCAGAGAGGGAGAGAGAGAAGCATAAATGATGAGAATCATTAACCAGCTGCCTCCAACATGCCCCCCACTGGGAATCAAGCCTGCAACCCACCCTTGACCAGAATCAAAATTGAGACCCTTCAGTCTGCAGGCTAAAGCTCTATCCACTGAGTCAAACCAGGTAGGGCCCTAATTCTTTTCATGGCTTCATGTTGCCTACTTGGGATAGCACATGAAAGCTTGGGCTATGAAGTCTGGAAACTTGAACTTAATTTATGCTGTCTCTTTAAAGAGAAAATGCTTTTTGAAATTCAAATCAAGTTAATTCAATGCAATAAACATTTGTAGGTTATGGGCCAGGTTCCCCTCCCAAAGACAATAGCCCCCGGCCATTTAACCGAGAACAGATAATAAAATTGAAGTTGTTGAATTTTAGGAAATGCAGAGGTGTTCTCTATAAGTTCAGACTAAATCTCAAAGGATTCCAACCTAGAAAGACATGCACTGAGGGGTGATGTGATCAAAATCTATATAATTCAGTAAGGTTATAAGAAAGGAAAATGGATTAGGAGACAACCCACAATCTTCAACACAAACAGAAGTCTTTTATCCAGGGGAAATGAAACCAACTCCAAGAGGTGGTAAAAGTTCTGTATTTATTAGGATGAGGATTCAGTGGCTATAACAAAAAACAACAGCAGCAAAAACCTACATTGGCTTGAACAAAATAGAAGTTTGTTTCTCTCTCGTGTAATGCCAGGACTGACCAGCAGACCCTGAGTGATGGGATGAATGGATTACTCTGACACACGTTTCTGTGAAAGGGAGCGGGAAGGGGCTGCTTGGCTATAGCAACCAAACAGCCCTGTTGGCCAGCCTCCTTAGGCTTTTATTGTAACAACAGCTTGAACTAAAATTAATCTCTAGATACAATCAGTAGGGTAAGTACCCTTGAGAAAGCACATGCTTTTACAAGGTTGGGTCTAAAGACTAAACATAGAGATTCCAGCAAAACATTCGGGGGCTCGGACTTGTTTGGAAAAGTCAAGGCAAGGGCTGCTGCCTTCAGCAAGGTCCCCTGAGAGGCCCCTGACCTTTCGGAGAATCCTCCTCACAGACTTTCCAACCAAGTCCCGTGCTTCCCCACAATGTAAGATGTTATGGTAGGTCCATGGGGTCAGGAACCCAGCCCCTTCTATCTTACTATTCTGTCCCTCTTGTCCATTTTGTTTAGGATGGCTCACCATGTCACATTCTAGCCAGCAGGAAGAAGGGGGAAAAGGATAGTATTCTTCTTCCTCTAAAAGAACAAGCCACAAGTTGTACACGTCACTTCTACTCAATTCTATTGGCTAGAACATGGCCAAATGATCACACATCGCTACAAGGAAGGGTGGGAAACATTGTCTTTATACTGGACAGTCATGTTCCAGGTAATATCATAGGATTCTGACACTGATAGAGAGAAGGGAGAACAGACACTGGGGGCCTCTAGGAATCTTGTTGCACTAATGGGTTCCTTTTCTTACTCAGAACTTCCAGGGTTAGTACTGGAAAGAGAATTTTTAGGACTGTGTGTGAAGGAGGAGTTGGGAGACACCGCTGAATCACAAGTCTCACCTTCTTCTTTGGGTCCTTTCACTTGAGTTGCTGCTACCCCCTTAATTATTCTGGATCAAGCAAAGATCAAAACCTTTCCCAGGGTTCCCCTTAGTTAAGAGCTAATGGCACATACTGGAGTTGTGGGTTTGATTCCTGGTTGGGGTGCAACTGATCAATGCTTCTCTCTCACATTGATATTTCTCTCTTTCTCTCTAAAATCAATAAAAGAGCTTTTAAAGGGTTTACTACAGATGTCAAGAGAACAAATATATATGAGAAATGTATAAACTTCTTAGGTTACAAAGTCCGAGATAGCTACTAACTTCCTTGCTCTTGTCCCAATGGTTTAGCCCAAATTCCTCCGGTACCTTGAACACAGCCCTCATTCCCTGGTTCCCAGCTTGTCTCTACATGAAGGAAGCTTATTTTAATATTCATTTTTCAGGAACTACCTACAGTACCCCTCCCCTGCTGTATATACTTGGGCAAGCAAGTGCCCTCTGCCTTGGACCCCTGTCTGTTTCCACTCCCTAAATAAACATGCTTAGTTTAATAGAAACCTCCAGGATTGTCATGAAAGTCCCATCAAGCATTAAGTGTTGTTAACTCTTACAAAAAGACACACTACTGGCAGAGATTCCCCACTATGATCTGTAAAATGGAGGTAATCAGAGTACCCCCCCCCTCATGAAATTGAGGCGAGACTTACTGAGCTTCATACAGAGTTGGAATATAGGAAGTGCTCAATGAGAACTACGGAGATGTTTGTAATTTGCACTTTTAATTCCCATCCCATGTTCTTGCTGAGAAGTTATATTACTGACCACAGTGATTTTGCAAACAACAGGACTGGCCCCTGAAGTGTGGTTCTAATCCATAGCAGAGGTTTGGGGTGTCCATGCAGGGGCAAAGTTTTAACCAGGCCTGATGCAGGTAGCCCCTAAAGCAGCTCCTGTAGACCTGTAAGTGCCTAAGCAGCAGCAGTTCCCCACAGTGCCAGGCGGGTGCCCCAAAACTTCACAGAGCTATTTACTCCTCAAGGGACAAGGATGTGCCATGAAGGCAGCCCTTCGAGAGTCTCACGGTCTGTTTTCAATGTGGGCTCTGTAGCTAAAGAGGTAAATTGAGAATATTGATCAGCCCGTCAGTGCACCAGTAAGTTGTTCTTTTTCTCCTTCTGAAATTTGGTGTAGGGCTTGTGATAGATTGAGGGTTGTCTGCTCCACATAGGAACTGCACATGGGTACTCAAGCCACTTTCAGATTACCATGTGGTCAGCTTGAGATGGGGAACTCTTGATTTTAATATTTTGTTGACATTGTTCTTTATCACCACTAGATGATCTGGGCTGTCAAAGAACTCCAAGTTTTCTATCTCCCTGGAGAGCCAAAGGATCTGGAAGAAGGGAAATTTATTCACCTCAAGAAAAGACTGGAGACCCAGTTTTAGAAGAGAAAGGAGGGTGGTGGAGGAATAATGGAGTAACCAGGGCCAAGCCTGATAGGCCATGCCTCGGCAGAGTACCATGTCTGCCTTTGTTTCCAGAATTCTGACCACACACACACACACACACACACACACACACACACACACACCTCCTTCTCACTCTACCTATATGCACCGTTGCCTATCTCCCTAACCCCCTTTGGTGTACTACACACCAGCCCTTTGCCTCTTGAAAATTCATAAAAGAAATATCCGCCCTAATTCAAGGCCTTTACACATGCTGTTTTCTTTCCCCTAAATGCTCTTCATTCTTCAGATGGCTGGCTTCTTCTCAGTTTTCCAGATCTTAGTTTAAAGCTCCCCTCGCCCCCCACCCCCACAAGGTTGTCCTTACCCCTCTAAATAGGCCCAGTGATTACCTTCCATCCCAGCACCTTGTTACTGCCCCACAGTGTTAATAACTGAGTTAATTAAGCAAGTGCTTGTTTGTTGTTTGTCTCTCCCATTATAAGGTAAGCTCCCTAAGGGCAGGGAAATATCTGTTTTATGCCCAGAATACAATAAGTGCTTAATATATATTGACTAGTTGCTCAAGTCAAATCATCCCTTTATATTACCCTCACATCCAATGCAGTAGGCCTTCTTGGCTCTAATTTCAAATGTATCTCCAAATCTGCCCCCATTTCTTGCCACCCTCACTGCCACAGACAGACCCAACTGCCACTGGCTGGCACCTTGAATAACATCCTCCTCCTCCTTTACTTCTGCCCTGGCTGCCTTCAAGCTACACTCCCCATAGCAGGCTGCTTATGTCACACTTTTGCTGTAAACTTCTTATGACACATAATCAACTCTGAAGCCCTTGTTATGACTTATAATGCCCATATGACCAGGCGTCTGTTCCCTTTTGGACCACATCTCCAAACACTCTCCCCTCTCCCACTTTTCCCAGACACACGGACCTCTTTCCCACTGCTCCAAATCCCAGGCACCCCAGGGCCTTCCTATTGGCTTTTCTTCCTGTCTGAAATGCTTTCCTGCTACCCCTGTGAAAGCCCTTCCCTAAAAAGCCTATTACATATGATTCCTGACTGCTCTGCCACAGACTACTCCCTACAAACTACCTTTTTAATTTTAAATTTGTTTAATTATAAACACATTTCATACTGTATTTTTAAAAAATCTTATTTTGTGAATAAATAATGATGTGGTTCAGAATTCTAAAATTAGACAGAAAGGGAAAAAAGTCTCTTACTCCTGTCCCAAAGCTATCCAGCTCCTCTCCAAACAGATGACAAAAATTGCTGTTTTTTGTGTATGCTCCCTGATGAAGTGTAAGCATGCAAACAAAAATTTACATGTATGTGTATCTATAGGTTTATCCCTTTTAAACCTTTTTATTTGCTTACCCTATGTATGTGTCACCTATCTATCTTTTTATGTGCTTTTTTATCAAATGGTAGCATACTTGAAAATGGACACAAAACTTGAGCCAAATTAAGCAGAGACAAGGTTGAATCATATATAAGAGTTTATTCCAATAATGCCGGCAGTATAGAGAGAGAGGCAGGTCATCCTGTAAATTCTGCTCTAACCTCCCCTACTAGCTGGTTGATTATCTATATATATAAAAGGCTAATATGCAAAGTGTCCCCTCTGGAGTTCAACCTACTGGGAGTTCAATTGCTCGCTATGATGTGTTCTGACCACCAGGGGGCAACATGGAACAAAGGAAGGGCCCAGCTGGCAGCCAGAAGACTCTGTTCAGCCCTGATTGCTGGCCAGGCCTAGGGACTCTACCCGTGCACGAATATCCTCTAGTATATGGATAAGGAAGAAAGGCTATATGCCAAGGGAGAGTGGGGCAGGATAAGGGCTGCAGGGTCCATGGTCTGTGTGTCTCCTTCCAGGAACTTGAAGACTGATAACAAGGTAGTTAATTTTCTTTAAAAATATTTTTTTTTATTGATTTCAGAGAGTAAGGGAGAGTGAGAGTGAGACAGAAACATCAATGAGGAGAGAGAATCATCATTCAGCTGCCTCCTGTATGCCCCTAACTGGGGATCAAGCCACAACCTGGGCATGTGCTCTGACCAGGAATTGAACCGTGACCTCCTGGTTCACAGGTCGATGCTCAACCACCGATCCACAGTGGCCATCAGGGCAATTTTCTATGATGTTAAAAACAGCTCTGCCATTCCTGTGACTGGAGAGAATGATCAGCATTCCTGAGGCAAACTCCTAAAGGGGGTCAGGGTCCAGATATAGCAACCAAATCAAAGCATCTCCTGTCCTTTGTCTGTTCTCAAAATGTATTTTCTTTTCTGAGTAATGTACCCATCTGGGCTCTGAGGCATCTTTTATCTTTTTATAGCCCTGTTTTTCTCCTTGCAACACACCCTCCAGTTTCCCAAGGCCTGTAAGAAAACCTCTTATCTATAGTTAGTAAGGTGAATAATCATTAAATGATCGTGGTCCTATTCTTGTTGCATGCCCTTCCCTCTATCATACTTACATATACTATCTCATACTTCATTTTTTTTCCTTCTTTTGAACTTAACAGCTTAATTTATACAGCTTTTCATATCAATATATAGAGTTTTATTATTTTTTTCTGCAGCTGCATATTATTCCCTAGCATGGATGTCTCATAATTTATTTAACTCATCCCCTATTAATGAACATTTAGGTTATTTCCAATCTTTTGCCATTAAAAATGATATTGCATCATTTTTCACACATGCAAATATATCCGTAAACCAAATCCCTAGAGTGAGAGGCAGCACTGGGACAAAGTGTTTGTGGCAAATTGTTATCCACAGAAGTTGTGCCAATTTACATAATTGTATAAGAATGCCTGCCCTAGCTGGATGGAGCATCAGCCCATACAGCAAAAAGTTGCAGGTTCCATTCCCTGTCAGGGCACATGCCCACGTTGTGGGCTCAATCCTCAGTAGGGGATGTGCAGGATGCAGCCGATCAATGATTCTCTCTCATCATGTTTCTATCTCTCTCTCCCTCTCCCTTACTCTCTGAAATCAATAAAAATATATTTTAAAAAAATGAAAAGAGGATGATGACTATCTATTGTTCTTTGGCAAGGTGTTGCCAAGATCCCTGGACTTCTCCCTCAAAGACAGGCTATATTAACAAATTCCTTGCCTCAAGCTTCTCTGTTTAGAAGCTCGACTTGATTGATCTTCTGACATATTGCCTCCATAGATAAACTGGGGAGAAACTTCTCTCTTTGTAATTCATGTAAAGGGAAAGAAATTTATGAATGGATGTCACCATAGGGCCACAATACCAGGGAAAGTAAGAAATCAGAATTCTCCTCTCTTACCAGTGGAAACAGCCCTTTGGTTGTCATGCAGGGGCTTGGCCAATCTCTGGAGTCCAATACTGTTTATGTTGAAGAGTGGGTAATATAGACTATTACTTAATATTGTGAATTATGAATAAAGGGGGAGAAACCCTGAGGCTACTATCTTTCCTTTGGGTCCTAGGTCCATCTCATTGTGATCAGAAGAATCAAAGCCAGAGGAGTCGTTGCTAATCACGGCAAGTTCTAAAATAACTGTGTGTTTTGAGTGGCATCTAGCACTCAACAGGCACTTAATAAATATTCACTAATAACATTAGGCCTCTCAGCACCAAGCAGGAAGAGAAGGCTACTTTTTTTTTGTTGTTTTATACTTGGGTAATTGATAAAAATAATTGCAAAGCTTTAAATGTTTAACAGTGATTAGCTAAAACCATCACCTCAAAGCCCTTCCCACTTTGATAAACTCATTCCCATGAAAATATTCAGAACCTGAGGAACAGCAGGGAAAGAAGCCAATAAAAGCAGCTCAAAGAGTTTTACATTATCTCCATAAGCTATCTAATCTAGCCATTTTGAATGATCTATGTAAATTAATTACACTTTTTAATTAGGTGGTCTTTTAGCTTGCATATTGAAGTTTACCACTAATTACTGCGAGGCAGGAGGTCACTTGATTGGTATGGGAAACAAGAGGCCTTTTTTCATTGAACTGAAACACAGAACAGTTAATGCTTAGGGTGGAAAACTGTAAAATTTATGCCAGTTCTTAAAATTCACACTGTGCAGCTCTTGTTCATTTTTTTTTTTTTCCCTGACTCAAATCCCCTTCTATGGCTCACTGGGTTTTTTTTTTAATATATAAATATCAGAATGACTTCTAAACACCCACTGACTCAAAACTATTATAATACAGCAGCCCAGAAGCCTAAATTTTGCATCCCGAATACTAGGGGGAGAAAACCCCACCCTTTTGATATTAGTCACATTAAATGCCATTTAATTGCCAGTGCAGCTGTTTCCAGATGTGACTTTATTTTGTTTCTGCCGGCGAGTCTGTGATTTTCATTCAATTCATCAACTTAAAAAACACAGTAATAACAATAATCCCACAAAAGCTAAAGCTATACTTTATGCCAAGCCGAACAAAGTAATCTTTAATAAAAATATGTAATAGTCATTGTAATGAACAGGCTATATTTAATGTCCTTAAAATATTTCTAAATGACATTCTATAGCTCTTTCCCTCATCTAATCTTGTGCCATGCATCAGGATCCCAAATTTCCATTCTTTTTCCACATTTTAGTGATCTATGCTGTCCAATAGTGGATCAGTGGGTGGGGAGTTATGCAAGAAGCATTTGCTGATTTAATGCAATCCTTAGAAAAATCAGGATTGCTAATTAAAAACCACAGAGTGAATAAAAGTCTTGACCCAAAGGAATTCTCCTATCTGCCACTCAGAAGGGCCCTCATTTTCATGCTGGTACACACACATCATCACAGTCCTGGGAGATCAGTTAATCTACTGCTGGTCGCGTTTCCTCCTGGGCCAAGGGCTATGCTTCTGTGAGATGACCTGCCCGCCTCCCCAGAAGACATGGGCTTATTATCCTAGTCTCTCCATCCAGCTTTGCATTTTCAAGTCACTTCAAACAGGGCAGTGTAATCAGAAGGTCACCAGCTTGGACAGGAGGCTTGTGCTGCACCTGGTTCTTTGCACAGAGAACTAGTTAGTTGACTGTGGTCAGCCCCTTCACTTCCCTGGTGGCTCCCACTTCCCTTATCTGTGAAATAAGAAATTATTTGTATCCATGCTCTCAAGTTCCTTCCACTTCCAATAGCTTTCAAGACTGCCACTGCTGAAGCTTTCATCACATTTAATGCATTGTGTATTTATCCACACAGATATAGAAAGCTCTTAAAAGGCAGGAATCAGATTTTACTCCCTTTCTTGACCCCCAGCACCTAAAGACTGAACATTGTAAAAGTGTAACAAATATTTATTGAACTAATGGGACTGTAAAAATCAAGGCCGTGAAGCACTACATTTCATTAACAATAATATAGTAGCAGCAGCAAACTTTTTCTTTTGAGCGCATACTATATGCTAGGCATTGTGCTAAATACTTCACATAGTTTGTCTCATTTAATTGAAGGAGATGAGCTCCTATTTCTTTTTCCTCCCTGCGGCAGCCACTGCTAAATATAATCCATTCACATATGGATTTGTCTCTACTAGTAGAACCTAAATTTTGCTTGGGGCAGCAACGTAAATGTTAGAAACAATGACCTCCCATAGATATCCTTGCTTTTTGGGATAAACCATATGGCCCAGTTCTGGCCAATGAGATGTAAGTAGAAATCTTTTGGGTAGAACTTCCAGGAAAGCTTTTATCTCCCAGATAAAAAGTGGAAATATCTGTTAAAATTTGTTGTCATTTCACCTTCTCTTGCTTCCTGCCTGGCACTTGGACTCAATGGGTACAGGCAGGTACATCAGTTGTCTTGTTACCCTGTGGACAAAACCACAGGTAAAGGCTGGAAGAACAGGAAATGATATGGAGCCTGGACCCTTGGCTTTCTTCAGTGGCTATATCAGTCCTATGCCGTGCCTCCAGACTTCTGGTTATATGGAAAAGCTAAATCTCCTAATATATACCTTGCCTACATTCCATCCTTAACAACACTATAATGGGTGTTTTCCCCACATGGAGTACTCCTGTCCTTTGTTTTTATAAGTTCTGGCCTACTCACCCTCCTCCCACCAAGAGCCATGTCACTCCTGCCTCATCATAGGCTTCTTTATGACTCTCTACCTCAACTTCTGTTTGACCACTTCTGTATTAACTATATTTCTCATTTTCTATACTTTTGATGCTCTGGTATATGGGGTCTAGCTGACTAGGGAGAGACTGCCTCAATTCTTAGAAACAGCAAATAACTCACTAAGAGGTGGACTTTCAAATACAAACTAACCAATCCAGAGCCCTTACTCTGAACCACCTCCTTTATGTAGCTTTTACACCATAGGAAGCAACATTCCTCTACTTTAATCACCCCAGGCCCAGACTGGACAACTATGGATCACCCCTACAGCCAAGAACCTCCAGAAATTATTTATGTTAATCCTAAGCCTACGCACCTGCTTATCCCACCTCACCCATTCCTTCCCACAAAAAACACAATAAAGTTTGGTGCCCATGCTTTCTCCTCATTCCTTCTGCCCTGGGCATTCCCTATGTGGCCCTACTAGGTGTGACATGTCCTTTCTTGGGAACTGTAAGCAACACACTATCTTATCAATGGCAATTGCCTTCTGATCTGTTGGCCTCATCATACCCAAATAAAACAAAAATCCCAGGTACATTTTAAACAATTTCCAGGAACATTACCCTACCTTCGTCTATCTTCTCATGCCATAGGCCAAGATATATGCAGCTAAAACAGGAAGAAGGTACTGTTTTGTTTTTTTAAAATATATTTTATTGATTTTTTACAGAGAGGAAGGGAGAGGGATAGAGAGCAACATCGACCAGCTGCCTCCTGCACACCCCCTACTGGGGAAGTACCTGTAACCAGAGTACATGCCCTTGACTGGAATCGAACCTGGGACCCTTCAGTTCACAGGCCGACGATCAATCTACTGAGCCAAACTGGTTAGGGCAAGAAGGTACTGTTTTTACTGCACTTGCTATTCTTATTCTATCTTCAATACTGCACTTGGTCACCATTGTCAACCATCCTATATAACAAAGAGGTAATATGCAAATTGACCGGCACTCCAACACACAAGATGGCCACCCCCATGTGGTCAAAGATGTCCGGCCCCACGTGGACAGCAGATGGCCACCACAAGATGGCTGGCAGGGTAGGGCAGTTAGGGGCAACTAGGCCTGCAGGGGAGGGCAGTTGTGGACGATCAGGCCATCAGGGGAGGGCAGTTTGGAGGGAACCCAGGCCTGCAGGGGAGGGCAGTTGGGCGTGACTAGGCCTGTAGGGGAGGGCAGTTAGGGGTAACCAGGCTGGCAAGGGAGGGCAGTTTGAGGTGACCGGGCCAGCAGGTGAGGGCAGTTGAGGGTGACCAGGACTGTAGGGGAGGATAGTTAGGGGCGACCAGGATGGCAGGGGAGGGCAGTTAGGGGTGACCAGGCCAGCAGGGGAGGACAGTTAGGGGCGACCAGGCCTGCAGCAGAGGGCAGTTGGGGGCGACCAGGCTGGCAGGGGAGGGCAGTTAGGAGCAATCGGGCCAACAGGGGTACAGTTAGGTGTTAATCAGGCTGGCAGGGTTGGGTTAGGGGGTGATCAGGCTGGCAGGCAGAAGAGGTTAGGGGCAATCAGGCAGGCAGGCAGGCAAGTGGTTGGGAGCTAGCAGTCCTAGATTGTGAGAGGGATCCCAGATTGTAGAGGGTGCAGCTAGTCTGAGGGACACCCCCTCCCCCCACCCGTGCATGAATTTCATGCACCAGGCCTCTAGTGGATTATAAACCCTTTAATTAGGAGTAATTATAGCCTCTTTAGACAGACTTAGTTTTTCCTTTGCAAAAGTCTACAATGTTAGATGCTTAGTTGAGGAGACAGGAAAAGCTAGGTAGACAGGGATGGGGACCACAGGAGGAGGGTGGGGAGGGGAAGAGGAATTAACCTGGGAACCCAATTAGGCAGAATCACTAAAATGCTCCAACTGGGCAGGGAAGAAAGGGCATATGTGGGAGACATGAACTTTTAAATGTATGGATATTGCCAAGACAGAGAGCATACAGGTAACTAATCACAAGGCAGTGAGGCCAGCATATATACAAAAATGTGCACCCTTTCTCCCCTTCTTCCCCTTGGTGCAGGGCACAATGGATACCTGACGTTCCTGTTGCAGGAGAACACATCCCCTGTGCCCATGTGGCTTATGGCCACGTGGGACTCTACACATGGGACTAATGGACTTTTTTTTTTTTTTTTTTTTACTAATAAACTTTAATTCGCATGGATATTCTCAATAAACTTTGCTCCTACTGTTTTTGTCCGTAACTTCATTCTTTGTTTTCTCAAGACAAGAACTTGAACTCAACATCCTACATTTCTAGTTTCATAGTGATGATGTAATATATACTGGAAAATTAATAAACTGGGCACATGGATTCTTAGATTGTTAAAGCTGAAGGGGGGCTTTAGGAATCATCTAGAGATCAGACTCTATTCTAGTCTAAGATCTCCTGTGGTCTAGAGAGGTTAAGTGCCTTTTCCCTAGGCACACAGGGAGCCAGTAAGATTCAAAAACATAGATAATTTAAATGAGTGACTTCCTTCTCTGTTGAGTACTTAGTACAAAGTCACAAAGCTGACCTTGGTCCTCCTCTCTCTAGGAGGAGAAAATTAAAAAACAGTAAATGACTAGAGCTCAGGTACAAATAGGGCTTCCAGGTAGAGATGCAGAAATTGACTACATGTGTTAATCTTCTCTTTTTACTAAAACCCCACTAAGAAAATGCTACATAATAAAAAAGGAATCAACCCACAATAACAACAAGAACAGGATAGGAGATAACAATAGATGAAAGATGTAAAAACAATTTCTAAAAATGAAAAGTAGAAAGAACAGTAGTAACTGACTTAGCAGAACAGAGGATATTATAATCTGCGTATTTATAGAAGCATCTAAGGGGAGAAGTGAGGCCCTTTGCCCTACAGCATGTTGTAGGATCTAAGGGTTGGATGAATTACATCCTCATTCCTATCCCAACCCTCAGTGGGTTCGCTACCTCTACTTTGCCAAGAGGTTTATTCTCTAGAGAAACTGAACTCTATTTTACTTTTTCTCAATAGGTATCGGTATCTGACTTTCCTAATTCCATTTATTTCTTATCCATCCTTTACCACTAACTTCTATCAGATACTTAATTGATGAATACTTAGGGCTGGTTTGGGTTTTCTATTATACTGACTGATACTGACGCTTATGCTGGCTTAAATTCAGTAGTTTTAAGTTTCAATATCCAACTGTCTTACCTCCCACATTTATCCCCTCTTCACCTTATTAATTCTCCATTTTCAAGATTTTCTTGGATGGTCTCATCATTTATTTTTCTCTATGTCTATAATTTTGATAATTGTGGCATTACACTTATATATTAATTTGTGGAGAATTCCCAGCTTTAAAACGTTCTCACCAACAGTGTCTTAGATTTCCCATTTCCCTATACTCTCACTTCATAATATCAATTTAAAATTCTTTGTTAGTTTCATCAATTTTTTTCTTCTAGTTTTTTCTTTTTATATTGATTTTTTTTTACTCAGCTGAAATTTATTTTTGTGTGAGAGGTGAAAGAGATCCAGCTTTATTCCCTGTCCCCTCCCCCCCAAATGGTTAGCCAGTTATCACAAAATGATTAATCTACAGGGGTCTGAAATAAACTTATCATATACTAAGTTTCCAAATACATATTTGTGTTTGCTTTTGGACTCTATTCGCTATGATTTCCTATTCTTTTACCATAGTTTAATTATTGCAACTTGACAGTTTTAAGTGAGCAAAGCTAGTTCCCCCTCATCACTACAGTTTTTCATGTCCTTTCCAGCCATTCTTACCTGTTTAAAAACATTTTTCTAATTAGATTTGAGAATAACTTTCTAAAATTCCCCATCCTCTCTCCAAACCTTGTTTTCTATTTTATCGAATTTACAGATTGATATATCTGTAAATTCGATAAAATTTACACATTTGGATAATATTAACTTTTCATAAATAGTACAAGTCATTTTTTAAAATGTCTTCTATGACTCACAGTAGCAGTTTATCTTCCCATTATATTTGGTTATTGCTGGCATATAGAAAAAGCTTTTGGATTCTATGTATTTCTATGACTTAAACTCAAACTAAGTGGTTTAAAAAAAACATATTTATTGTCTCACAGTCCTGGAGGTTGAAAGTCCAAAATTTAGGTTTTGGCAGCCCTACTCTCTTTCTCAAGAGATCAAAGTGAGAATCTGTTCCATGGCTTTCTCTTACCGCCTAGTGTCACCTTGGTGCCCCTTGGCTTGCAGCGATATAATACCAATCTTGCCTGTTGTCACATGGCCTTATCCCTGTCGTCATACTGTCTTATTAGGATGTCAGTCATATCAGATTAGGGGCCTACCTTACTCTAGCAGGGCCTCATTTTAACCAATATCTGCAAGAACCCTATTTCCAAATAAGGTCATATTCTGAGGTAGTGGAGGTGGAGATTTCAACATATCTTTTGGGGGAACATAATTCAACCCATAACAATTCTATATATTCATTTTGCAAGTACCCATTTTAATTTCTTCATTGCTTCTAATTATTGTAAGGATGCCTGACTCATGTTTTCCTGATATATATCTTTATATCTTATCAACTGCATATGAAAATAATACGTTTTCCAATATTTTTGTTTTTATCCTTTAATTTCATTGATTAGTACCTTATCACATAGCCAATAGGTACTCATCTTTAAAAATTTTGCTTCATGCCCTGGCCAGATCAGTTGCTTGGAACATCATCTTGATATGCCAAGATTGTGGATATAATTCTCATTAAGGGCACATACAAGAATCAACCCATGAATGCTTAAATGGGTAGAACAAATCGATGTTTCACTCTCAAATCAATAAATTAAAAAATAAAAATTTTGAAATTTGAATTTGATTACTACTGAGGTGAAACATTAAAAACTACCCATTTGCATCTCTTCACTTATGAACTGTGTATTTCTATGCTTTGTCTATATTTTTATATAGTGGGGACTTTTTCTGATTAATTTGAAAGGGCTCTTTGTGCATTAAAAATATTAACCTCTTGTAAAATGACAGTACCTTGTCAATTATCCAGCAGTCAACAGAAAGCACAAAACAAAGATGCAGCTCTACTGTAACACAAATTAATTTTACCTTTTTGTGCAACAGTCCAATACATGAACAAATACCTCTCATACTATAAGAGCATTAAGACTAACAGTGGAGTGCAATGTAGATTTATATAAAGCACTCTTGAAAATTTCAAGTACACTAATACCTTTAACTTATTTCATAATGCACCATTTCTAAAGCATTCAATTTCTTTCCAACTAAAGCACTCAAAAGATTATCAAGGACTAAATTATCTGATTAACCCTTTCATGCCAAATGCTTAATAGCTCTTGCTCACATGCATGTCAAGTTTACACTGACATTTAAAGCCTTGACTTGCCATCAAAGGATTAATCTGTCCTTGGTTTATCTAAATGACCAAATAATAAGATTTAAGATAACCAGCTGTAGAATATGTCCTTATTAAATTTGATAGAATTTTTAAAAAGCCAAGTAATGTAATGAAGTAATTTAGATTAACCAGGTTTGACTGCTCAATTTGGAAGTGATTCAATATACAGGTATAAGCATAGAGACAGTTTTTGAATATTAGGCTTTGAATGTTCCTGACCAGAAAGTCAAGAAATGTTAAATGAACCTATATAAGGGTAATATGCAAATTGATCAAACGGTGGAACGACTGGTCACTATGAGGTGCACTGACCAACAGGGGGCAGACGCTCAATGCAGGAGCTGCCCCTGATGGTCAGTACACTGCCACAAGGGGAGCACCACTCAGCTAGAAGCTGGGCTGACAGCTGGTAAGCGCAGTGGCAGTGGTGGGAGCATTTCCTGCCTCCGTGGCAGTGCTAAGGATGTCTGATTGACGGCTCCGGGAGGAGCGGGCCTAAGCCATCAAACATCCCCTGAGGGCTCCTGGACTACGAGAGGGTGCAGGCTGGGCTGAGGAACGCCCCCCCCCCCCGCTGCCAGTGCACGAATTTTTGTGCACTGGGCCTCTAGTTTATCCTATATAATAAAGAGGTAATATGCAAATTGACAGTCATGCCCTCACAAAGACGGCTGCCTATGACCAAGCCTTCAGAGGGGTTAGTGAGGGATGACCAAATGACTGAACAAGCAGGCTGTGTGGGGCGACCAGGCTGGCAGGGTGGCAGTTGGAGGTGACCAGGCCGGGGGGGGGGGGGGAGGTGGGCAGTAAAAGGTGACCAGGCTGGTGGGGGGGAGTTAGGGGCAACCAGGCCGGCAGGGGGGTGTTTGCAGTTGGGGGTGCCCAGGCCAGTGGGGGGGAGGGCAATTGGGGGCGACCAGTCTGGCGGGGGGGCCATGAGGGGCAACTAGGCTGGCGGGAGGGCAGTTGAGGGTGACCAGGCAGGCAGGCAGGTGAGCAATTAGGAGCCAGCAGTCCAGGATTGTGAGAGGATGTCCAACTGCCGGTTTAGGCCCGATCCCTGAGATCGGGCCAAAACCGGCAAAGATCCCCTGAGGGCTCCCAGATTGGAGAGGGTGCAGGCTGGGCTGAGGGGACTCCCTGACCCTGTGCATGAACTTCGTGCACCGGGCCTCTAGTGTGTGTGTGTGTGTGTGTGTATGAATGAAAGCCTAATATGCAGTGTCCCCTCAGGAGTTCGACCAACTGGGAGTTCGAGTGCTCGCTATGATGTATGCTGACTACCAGGGGGTGGCATGGAATGAAGGAAGGCCTCGGCTGGGAGCTGGCAGCTGGGGGAGGCCCCGGCTGACAGCCGCTAGGAACCTTACTTGTGCACGAATTTCACGCACTGGGCCTCTAGTTATGATATAATGTTTTAACCATCTTTCATTACTCATCTCATTTCTTCCCAAGGAACTTTTTCATATTTATCACCTGGAACAGCGGTCGGGAAACTCATTAGTCAACAGAGCCAAATATCAACAGTACAACGATTGAAATTTCTTTTGAGAGCCAAATTTTTTAAACTTAAATTTCCTCTAATGCCACTTCTTCAAAATAGACTCGCCCAGGCTGTGGTATTTTGTGGAAGAGCCCCACTCAAGGGGCCAAAGAGTCGCATGTGGCTCATGAGCTGCAGTTTGCCGACCACAGCAAACTGGAACAAAATAGGAATGAGGATGGATAACCTAGTTCTTAGGATGTTAATACTTCTCCAGAATGCAAATGTCCTAAAAGCCCAGCCAGAAAGCTGCTGTCCAGGCCTTTGGGGAAGTACTTTGATTTACTAGAACTGAATCCCCTTTAGCCAAGAATGTCCAAGTGAAATTCTAGAACTTAATAGCATTAAAACTAGTCTAGATTTGGTGACTTTGCACATTCCACACGTTATGTTTCTATTTATTTATCTATAAAATTTCTTAGAAATAATGTGCCCTTTGCTGTACAGAAAACTATAGAAAAAAGTTGGGCTTACTACTTGGTTCTATCACTTGTATGTCTTTGTTTTGTCTATCTGTTGTACAGAAGCCACTGTATTATCTGTGCAAGGACTAAGGACACCTAACAACTCTTAAGTGATTATACTATACCATGACACTTTATAACAACGTGTATAATTTTGTGCACATTCACTTACACAACTGCTCTGACACCTTAGAAGTTTTATAGATGGAGAGACTTTTTATAAAAATAATCTTTTTATATTATTGTATCAGGGTAGTGTTTTTCACAACCCAACAGCAGGTGGTCATGATCACTATTTAAAAAAAAGGAACAGGATAAAAAACATCTGAGAAACTGTACATATTAAGATACTCTGTTTTATGTATATATAGACCCTATATGTATGTACTGGGTCACAACGGAAGATGTTTCTTAGTAAAGTTTGTGATCTAAACAGTTCGAAAAGCTCTGTATGATGTTTGGGATGTGATAGAATCCTTAATAGCATTCTCTCTCTCACTCCAGAAGTTAGAGATATTCTTGCTTTTCACTTATTCTACAAATATTTATTTAGTAACTGCTATATGTTGGTTGGGGGTCAGGTGTTGGCAGTGGGGAGAAAAGGCAACATTACTTTTGGAAATTTCTACCTACTGTTACTCAGGTGTAGGGTTTTAATAAAAGCTTAAAAACAAGTTAATGCTGAATTACTTACAACTGTTCTTAATTTAATGTGCCTCTTGGCCATAAAAATGTAAGCAGAATGTGTCAGAAATTCCCAGGAATATTCCTTCACAGGATGGTAAGCTTTTTGCTGCTTCTCATCAGTACCTGGAGATCCAGTATAAAATCTATAGTTGAGATAGGAATTGTCTAAAGATACACACACACACATTTTTTTTTTAAATCTACCTTTCTTTTTGGAAAGAAAATAATTTTTCCCATTAAACAAGATTCAGGTCCTGTCTATAAAACTTCTTTTAATATTATTTTTCTCTTATTTTTAGGGATATCTATATCTAATGATATGTTCTCTTAATGATTTAATTGGTTGGTCAGGAAACCATTTGCTATGAATACGTACAATCTATATATATAAAAGCTTAAGCGACCAGAACACCAGAACGACCAGAATGACTAGTCACTATGATGCACACTGACCACCAGGGGGCAGATGCTCAATGCAGGAGCTGCTCCCCTGGTGGTCATTGCACTCCCACAGCTAACCTCCCATGGCCAGCCAAACTCCCATTGTCCCTCCCTACATCCGGCAGGAAGGCCCAGGCTGGCAGCCAGAAGGCCCCGATTGGCCCTGATCACCGGCCAGGCCTAAGGACCCCACCTGTGCATGAATTTCATGCACCAGGTCTCTAGTATTTATATATTTAGCAAAAGATTGAAATGAAATGTTTTATATTTCATTAAAAAACACCTCAAATGCTTTCTTTAAATGATATCATATTTGGAGAACTAAGTATACAAAAAAAAAAAAAAAAGCCAACCTGTCCTGGTGATTAATAATTCCATTTACAAAACATTTTCAAGTCTCCTGGTACTAAAATCTCTAATATTGAACCTCAGTATAAAATTTTATATTGTAATTATAATTTTTATTTCCTCACTCTTAGCCCCTACTCAAGTACTTTTAAAATAGCATATGTTGCCAAAACCGGTTTGGCTCAGTGGATAGAGCGTCAGCCTGCGGACTGAAAGGTCCCAGGTTCGATTCTGGTCAAGGGCATGTACCTGGGTTGTGGGCACATCCCCAGTAGGGGGCGTGCAGGAGGCAGCTGATCGATGTTTCTAACTCTTTCTCTCCCTTCCTCTGTAAAAAATCAACAAAATATATATATTTTTAAACAATAAATAAATAAAATAGCATGTTTTAAGACGATGACATCAATTTAGAAATGCTTCTCATGTATGTTACTCTCTGATGAAGTAATTTTCTGCAAGTATAAAGATTTTTAAAATGTTACATTCTGTGTTTTAAAACAAGAGTAGCCTTTATAAATAGCACTAGGAAAGAACAGTATTATTTTCCCCTTCTCTAATCTTTTTGACATATCCAGTACATGTTTTGATTTCTAGTGATCATTTGCAACTTCCAAAATCAGATCAATCATACTCTAATTATGTATTTTATAGTTGCAAAAATTCAAGTTTGTTATTTTTTTAATTATTAAAGTTTAAATGCTATTATTACTATTTTGGTTCATTAGATAGCTACTCATGTTAGGCTTGTGATATAAGCTCATACACATTTTCTAAAAATAGAAGAAAACTAAATGAGTTGTCATATATTTTTAGAAAATAAACTCCAATGGCTAGGTAATGGGCTTATAATTGTATGAAAAAAATACCTTGTGATAAAGCAATACCCTTTTCCAATTAATCAAAAATAATCCAGGTTTAGCTATGGACAGTATATTTTGGAGCTGGCTCCTATCTTCCCAACTCTGTGTTCAGTGATGTCACATTAGTAGCTTAAAATCACTCACATGGTGGAATTTATACTACAAAAATCAGCAAAAGCTACAACTGAGAGGTTCCTCTCCCACCTCGAAGAGTCATTAAACATTTCCCAGAAAACCAATGGGCAATAATTATTATTCCTTTAAAATACAATTCAATTCTTAATTGTTCATAGGAATCTTATTTGAATGGTTGGTGTTTTCTGTGTAAATTTGTCTCCTTGGAAAAAATTTAAATGTTTCCCGTTAGTTTATAATAATGAATCTGCTAGGCTTTGAAGGCATAAATACGTGAAGCCTCATCCATAGAGAGGTTCTTTCTTTTCTTATTAGGGAGATATACCCTATTCAGAATAAACTGTTAAAATTTAGATTTTTATATAGAAGAAAATCAGGACTCAATACTGATGTTAGTTCATGCATTTATTCACCAAATATGTATTATTTATTTTTCAAGTATGTATTAACTTTACTTCTTTTCCCTATGCCAGGCATTGTTATAGGTACAACAGTGAATAAAAATAATAAAATTCCAAAAAAAATTTTTTTGGATTTTTGTCTAAAAAAATAAAATGGTACCGATACCTGTTTTTAACTCAAGACATGCTTATGAAGTAACCGAACAGATTTTAATTGTGTCAAAAAAGTCTGTGATTTAATAATGAAAGGTTAATTAAAATACTTTGTAAAAAAGTATAAAATAAACAATTTTATTAGACGAATTCATTTATTTGACACATTAAATTAGGCAAATAAAAATATATGCAACAGCATAAAAAGAATCACATTCTCATCCTACTTGAACACACAGCAGTGGTCAAAGCTAAAAAATTGTGGAATGAATCCCAGGATTAATTGCAAAAAAGCATCCTGTAAAAAAAGCTTCAGACCTCTAACTTCACTGAATCCAGTACTAAACGTGCTTCTTTATATTCCTCAGCTTCTTCCAATTCTCTTTCATTCTCCTGAAATGAAATATAATGAAAGGAAGTTTATCTTTCTAAAACTTTAGTACTTTATTTTTACTCAAATATTACAAACCATCAATGTAAATAGCTCGAAAATTAAAAGAAAAAGGATCCCAAGCTTTTCTTACAGGTAACAATGGAAATAGGTTTGGTTTGGTCTCACTGAGTATTCTCTCATCATAAGTGAAAAAAACATGTAAAGCTATTGACATTAAGTGAATAAAAATTTAAGAAAAAAATTTAAAAACTTATTCTTACTTTGTTAACACATCACAATACAAAAGGGATTATTATTAGTCATGGACTAAAAGTTAAAAATGATGATTTATTAACGTTTTACATATACAATAAAATTTAAAACAAAATAACCCTTCAACTAATTACTCACAGTGACAAAGACTACTGATGTCAAACCAGAGTTAAGTACAACCTTTGAATTAGAAAACTGAAATGCCTGCTTATTAATGAGCATTATATACCCTACTACAAGGAAACAAAATACTAACATCTTTCCTTTTCTGATATATAAAGACTAAAATTTTCTTTGATACTTTATACAGAAAACCTTTACTGGTAAAAAATAAATGAAATAATAATACATAAGTTATTATGCTTAGGAAATTTTACTTGGTTTTTTAATAAATAAATAATTTTTAATAAATAAATAAAGCTATGGTCAGTAATTCATGTCAGGTCAATAAAAGATGGAGCTATACAAGTTACAGAGCAGAGGGAGTAAAGTGTGTGTTTACTTAATATAAAACAAAGCAAACGGAGTAAAAATTTCTTAATTCAGACTACTAGTATAAGCATAGAATTGCTTAAACCTCTATATTATATCTAAACATGTCTTTGTTCTCTCTCAGTAAATATAAGCTCTTTGAGGGTAGAGATATTGTTGAATACATCCACAAATACATCATCCAAAGACAAAACTATTTTTTTTCCAAGCAGTTTCTATTACTTTCTCAGCTACTAGATGCATGAGAGAAAAAAGTCATTTAAATTGTTAGGAAATACAGATGGTGCTTCTGTCTCTGGGTGTATTTTAATAGAGTAATTATTTCCTGCTTTCATCTACTTTTATTTCAAAATCTTAGCTTCATTTTTGGCTGTTAAGAAAAGTTATCCTGCCTTTTAAAGGTTCCTACAGGTAAATATGGAGCTCTATGTCAAAATTAAAGTAAAATGTGAACATTTTTCTCTCTCTCCTTCTACAGAGTTAGTCCTAATACTATTTGGTGGGAAAACAAATCTCATTCTTTCAAAGAATACATATGATCATCCTGAAAAAGCCTCACATAATTTTTGTTATACAGAGAACAACTATGAGTCAAGAGACAGCTGTGTAGCTAGTAATTAATATTAGCTCAAGAAATATAAATATAAAATGAGATTAGTAAATGTTAGAATTCATCAAATTATCATCCAACAATAGTAACAACTGGCTTGTATGTAGTATTATACTTTAATCTCTGTTAGGAAGGAAATAAGATGACTTAATTATTCTTAGAATTGTTTATTAAAATGACTCTGCCACTGTATCATAAGACATTTATAAAGCAAGTTTAATAGTGTTATCCACCTCCAAGTTACTATGAAAGGACTGCCTATATTATAGGGTTTTTTTCCCACTTAAATCAATTAAGGTTTCAATCTGAAAGAATTCCAGATCCTTTTTATTATGGTCCAAATTCATTTGAAACATTTGGATCTTATAAAATTTCAAACAATGTGTAAAAAAAGAAATTCATATATCAAAACCAAATAATTCAAGATGCTGGGGTACATTATTAGTACCATGAATACCTAACATGTTAAGTCAAATATATTTATTTAAGTTTAAATAAGCAGAATAAACATACATTTTACTTTTACCGGAGGCATAAGTTAAACACAATTTACACTCCATTAATTATTTTAAAATATACTGGTACACAGGGTAAGTGAACAAAATATGTCACCAGCTGGTTTTCAGCATAAAAATATTTAACATTTTGGCCTTTTATATATTAGATTGAAAAAAATTTTAAACAAAAGACAGAGAAGTCTTTACTTACTAATATCTGCAGAAGATCAGTATATGCAGCTTCCAACCTGCGCTGGCAATCTGGGATCATCATCCGGGATTCTTGCAGGATCTCTGCCTATAATAAGAATATCTGTGACACATGCAGAAATAATAGAACGTATGTGTTTAGCTAACACCTCTGTAAATGTCTAAAGTGATTTAGAGGGATCAGAAAAAAATTATGGATATGTAAAACAGTTCAATATTTTAATTTAAATTGTGTTTATTAGAAGTTAGAATGACTATCATACTGTAAAATATATAAAATACAAGTTATAGATCTAAACCTTTTTGGTAATCACCTTTTTGTGCTAAGTGAAAATTAACTAGAAAAGCTTTCCATAGAACATTTATTTTAAAAGGCTATTTAAAATAAACTATTTCTCCTGCTGTCATGAAGCACCTTTATCCAAAATGGGATCAGCTGGTTATATAAATATCTCCTGCATCTTTTGAGTAATAAAGAAAAACAGTGTTCAGATAATATCACATGGAGATAATTACTGCATGAAAAAAGTTATTGAGTTATTGATCACATTGTGTGCACACTGCAGGAGGTTATCACTGAAAGACAGAGGTAAAGAAAAATGAAAAGCAAAGACCAGCAGGTTCATATTTTTGATGCTTATCATGCATAAAAAGTTATTACTTATCCTTGTGCTTCATTTTAGGAAACAGATTATTCTCCCCATGTAGTTTGAGCCAAATTACCAACCTGGCACCCCTCTGAATTTGAACTTCTGCCTATTCCTCCTGAAGACAGACACTACAGAATTAAACACAGGAATATTTATCCCAGCAGATATTTCTGGACTTCAAATCATTCAAATCAGGACGGTAACATATAAAATCATAAAAAAAAATCAAATCAATGACTGGGAAACCCAATCAATAAGAGGGTAAAATAAGTTGGACCTCAAGTAAGTCTTTTACCTAAGGTGGAGAAGAAACTACATTTCCTTAAACTATTCTCAGAAAGAGACACAGATCTTTCAAGTATTTATTTCCAAAAATTCATGTTTGGCCCTGGCTGGTGTTTCTCAGTGGTTAGAGCAGTGGTTCTCAACCTTTCTAATGCCGCGACCCTTTAATGCAGTTCCTCATGTTGTGGTGACCCCCAACCATAACATTATTTTCATTGCTACTTCATAACTGTAATTTTGCTACTGTTAATGAATCATAATGTAAATATCTGTGTTTTCCGATGGTCTTAACAGGTTGAGAACCGCTGCTGTAGAGCCTAAGACCTCGGAAAACGCAGATATTTACATTATGATTCATTAACAGTAGCAAAATTACAGTTATGAAGTAGCAATGAAAATAATGTTATGGTTGGGGGTCACCACAACATGAGGAACTGTATTAAAGGGTCGCGGCATTAGAAAGGTTGAGAACCACTGGCTTAGAGCATTGGCTGGCACACTGAAGGGTCATGGGTTCTATTTTGGTCAAGCCGATGTACCTAGGTTGCAGGTTTGATCCGCAGCCCCAGTTGGACCATGAGGGAGGCAACCAATCGATGTCTCTCTCACATCAATGCTTCTCTCTCTCCACCTCTCTCCCTCCCACTCTCTCTAAAAATCAATGGAAAAATATCTGTGGATAAGAATTAACAACAACAACAAAAAAGGACAAAAACTCATGTTTGATCAAATAAGTTTGGTTAAATGGGTACAAAATCTGAACTTTTACTAAGAAGCTTTATTACCTAGCTCATATAAAATAAAAAAGACAATTTAATGGTAATCATACTATATTTAACAGAAACTTTTAAGAAGTCCCAGTACCTTCCTTCCTTTCCCCAACCAACAGCTCACATTGTAAAAAAATTCAGAATTATAATATACACAGATGCTCTGTCCACATTTTCTCAGGTGGAAATTTATTGCTGAACTTGCAATTCTTTTACTAATAAGGCACAGGTTAAAAATTTCAAATGTAGAATCATTACTTTACTTCACAGCTAAGCATAATATGCTTAGATATTTAATTGCTGTCACTAAATTATTTTTATCTGGTTAGTTTGAATACATGTGAAAAAAATCAGTGGCCAGCACATTTCATTAGCTAAGCCATTCATATTTCCTCCCCTATGGACTTCCCTTGAGGATAGTTTATAGAAATTAAACAAGATGACACAAATAGAAAGAATTAGGTCAAACATATGATAAGCCAAAATATATACTTTTAAACTTTTTAAAAGCTTTAGTAAGTTGTCACTGAAATAAACTTTAAATAATGCTATCCAAAATAAATTCTACTCATTATTATTTTATCCATTCTTACAGAATAAGAATCATCGAACAGTTTATGAAAATGGGAGTCTGACCTATGTGAGGCCAAAGTTCAGTCTTTCCTGTACACCAGTGCCAATTCATTCATTAAGCAGCCTATATAGCTGTAGAACACCAGGTACAGTGGATACAAAGATGAAAAAGAGAAGGTCTCCATCTTCCAATCCAGGATAGGAGCATAAACATGAAAACAAACATTTGACACTGCTTCTATAAGAACATGCCACAGGGAGCCAAAGGCTTCCAGTAAAGTGATGACAATGATTTGGAGTCCATAAACCACATTTCTAGCAAGGCCATAAATCATATACTTTACCTTATAACAATGAATTACAATTGTCAGAAATAATTTTAAAAGACAGTATATAAGATGTGATTATATAATAAAGACACCCTCAAAACACCTTCACTATGCTAAATGAGTATTACCTTTCAAAGTGTTCCCTTTGGGAGGAAGTCACTCAAATGAATGGTGCCTTTGTTGAAAACATCTGAATAAACTGTCAGTTTATTCTAATGCTGACTATGACAAGATTGGAGTTAAGTCAGGATCTTGACACAGATTGGGAGGTACAAGGAACCCTCAGGGAACACAACAGGATGCAGTCCTACTAATGTCTTGTTTTTAAAACAAATTACAAATTTTTTGCGGAAGTTATTCAGATAAAATAAAAGTTATGGGAAGCTTAGCAGGGCTCAGATTATAACAATGAATAAACCCTGAACTAAAATCTGATCAATTTCTTTTAAAATCAAACATATATAAGTTGGAAAAAGAAAGCCCTAATCGGCAGATGCTCTTTTTTGTTTTCCAGAAATAAGTGTTCTGTGAAACAATCTGGATAAGGTTAAGTTCTTTTGCTATTACTTGATTGGGATAAGTTTTTTTAGCTTCTTTAATGATCCAGATCACTCACCCAGGGTTGGCTATACCTATGATAATCTATAGACACTTTAATATTGCATTCTGGCTGCTTCTGAAACCAATGTTAACTGCACTAAGTTTGCCAAACTGAACTGTGAATAAGTGAAGAGATTACTGAACAATGGTTAAGTCTTTCCTTTTATATAGTGGTAAAATGGTAATATTTATATATATATATATATATATATATATATATATATATATATATATATCCCTAATATGCAAATAGACCGAACAGCGGGACAACCAAACAACTGGTAGCTATGATGTGCGCTGACCACCAGGGGGCGTATGCAGAACATGGTGGGCGCCAGCCGTGGTGGGATGGTGGAGCAGGTGAGCACAGGCGCCAGACCAAAGCGGGGCTCCAGTCACTGTCATCAGGGCGAGCCTCTAGTGTTTACTGAAAATTATTTGCTCCTGCGCCCCGGTCCTGCCTGGTGCTCACAGCTGCTGCTGGCACCGGCCCTGGGGCTCGTACCCGCTGCTGGTGCCCAGCCCTGGCCCTGATCGCTCAGCGCCGTCAGCAGGTGTGAGCAGCGGCTGCTGGCCCTGATCACCCCTGCTCCTGAGGGGCAATCAGGGCAGACAACCGATGCTCACACACACTGAGGGCTCTGGAGCCAATGCTCGCACCCACTGCCCGCACTAGCCCCACTTGCACCCGCAGCCGGCGCTGGAGCTGCCGCTTGCACCCGCTGCTGGTGCCCGGTGTCGGTCCTGATTGCTCGGCTCTGTCAGTGGGTGCGAGTGGTGGCTGCTGGCCCTGATTGCCCCTGAGGGCTTCGCCACCTCCTCCTTCTCCTGAGGGGTGATTGGAGCAGCAGCCATTGCTTGCACCTGCTGACAGCGCCGGCCCTGCTCGCACCTGCTGCTTGCGCTAGACCCAATTGCTCTGTGCCATCAGTGGGTGCAAGTGGGGCCAGCGGTGGGAGCGGGGTTGCTGGCATACAGGGGATCGGGGGCTGAGGTAGGGGGGGCCTGGAAGGGGGTGAGGAGGATGGGTGGAGACCAGCCCCTGTGCCCACTGCAGCCTCGCGGCCCATAGTTCCTTACAGGGTGCATGAATTCGTGCACTGGGCCCCTAGTGTACTAATAAACATGTCAAGAAATCCATCTGACAACAAAAGAAAGAAATTGGCAACTATGTGAGATGATGTATTTGTTAAGTAGCTTGAATGTGGTGAATATTTCACAATGTACATGTATATCAAATAATCAGGCTGCATACCTTAAATATATACAATTTTAATCAGTTAACTATCCTATCTAATAAAAGAGTACTATGCAAATTGACTGTCACTCCAACACACAAGATGGCTGCCCCCATGTGGACACAAGATGGCTGCCACAAGATGGCCAGCAGGGGAGGGCAGTTGTGGGCGATCAGGCCTGCAGGGGAGGGCAGTTAGGGGTGACTGGGCCTGCAGGGGAGGCCAGTTGAGGGGGACCAGGCCTGCAGGGGAGGGCAGTTGGGGGGGAACAGGTCTGCAGGGGAGGGCAATGGGGAGGGGAACAGGCCTGCAGGGGAGGCAGTTGGGGGTGACCAGGCCTGCAGGGGAGGCAGTTGGGGGGGGACCGGGCCTGCAAGGGAGGGCAATTGGGGGGGACCAGGACAGCAGGGGAGGGCAGTTGGGGGGGACCAGGCCTGTAGGGGATGGCAGTTAAGAGAGACCAGGCCGGCAGGGGAGGGCAGTTAGGGGCAACTGGGCTGGCTGGGGAGCAATTAGGTGTCAATCAGGCTGGCAGGGGAGTGGTTAGGGGGCAATCAGGCAGGCAGGCAGGTGAGCAGTTGGGAGCCAGCAGTCCTGGATTGTGAGGGGGATGTCCGACTGCCCTCGAGGGGTCCCAGATTGGAGAAGGTGCAGGCTGGGCTGAGACACCCTCCCCCCTTCCCCATGCACGAATTTTGTGCACCGGGCCTCTAGTACTTCAATAAAGTTGATGGGAAATGATATAAAGATATTCTAAATGGAAAAAGAAGTCAGAGACATTTAAAAGTGAGAGATTTTATACAAGGGAGGTTCTCTGTTGCTGAGATGGAGGGGTCATGTGGCCAGGGTCCAAGAGCCAACTCTAGAAACTGAGAGCAGTCCCTGACTGACAGTTAACTAGACAACAAGGACCACAGTTCTACAATCACAAGGAACTGAATTCTATCAATAACCACAGAGCTCTGAGACCCAGACCACTATGACATCTCTGACTGACATTTTGATTTTGCCCAATGAGACCCTGAGCAGAAACTCCAATTATACTGTGTCCAGACTTTCAACTACATAGTGTGCAATAATAAATTTGTGATGTTTTATGGGGGAAAAACACACAAAGATACTCTTGACTGAAAAACAGATGGAGGGAGAACCAAGATGGCAGCATAGGTAAACACCTGTACTTGCTGCCTCTCACAACCACATCAAAATTACAACTAAAAGACAAAACAACTATCATCCAGAATCGCAGGAAAGCTGGCTGAGTGGAAGTTCTACAACTAGAGGTAAAGAAGAAAGCGTACAGAGACTGGTAGGAGGTGCGGAGGCTGGCACCCGGGTGTGCTGCTTTCTTAATAGGAGGGAGATACAAGCTCCCACTTGTTCTGAACTCCAGTTCTGGGTGAGACTCTGGGGGACCCAGACACATACAGGGAGAAAACGGATTGTCTGGCATCAGGACAGGAACAGGAGGGCGGCTTTCTTTCAGATGAAGGTGCTCCCAGCGGTCATTTTTCTGGTGCTGGGACCTCTCCAGTTCAGGGCTGACTGGCAGCTATTGCTGTTTGCTCTGCCCAGGACATTACCTGAGACCCCGCCCCACCCAATTTACAACCCTACCCAAGCTGTATGCAGAGGCTTTTGCACATGACTGGCCTGTCCTTTCTCAGCCTAAAACCTGTCAAACAGGCAGCCTGCCTCGCTTCACAGCTGGGCCTTGTCTGGGCACTTCCAAACCCAATACAAAGAGGAAGAATCTGCAGATCTCTCTGTAGCTCCTGCTGGGTGGTCCCAGGCAGTGGCTGACTTTGCACCTCCTTGGAGATCCAAGAGCCAGTGTACCTAGTGGTCAGTGTAAGACCATACCAGATTGCAACTCTTCACATCCATAAGTGACACACTCAAGGGGCAGACTCAGTGAGCAACAAAGCCTCACTGAAGCAAGTCCTGCCCCATAATGATGTCTCCTGCACAGCAGCTCTTCCATTGTAGATGCAGCTGGTCCTCACAGCCAATTGGCCTGGAGGTCAATTCCTCCCAGTGATACCAACAGCAATCAAGGCTTAACTACAACAAGACTGCGCACACAGCCCACAAAGGGGTGCACCAAGAGTGTCCACCTCAGGTGATTGGGATGGCTGAGCCACTGGGCCCTATAGGACACCTACATACAAGGCCACTCTATCAACTCAAGGAGACTTAGCAGCTACCCAATACATAGAAACAAACACAGGGAAGCAGCCAAAATGCAGAGACAAAGAAAGATGTCACAAATGAAAGAAATGGATGAAAGCAAAATACTGGATATAGAGTTCAAAACCACAGTTATAAGGTTACTCAAGAATCTTCTAGACACCTCTGGAGAACTTTTAGTGAGACCTTCAAGGAACTTAGTGAGAATGCCAAAAAAATGGAAAAGGACCAGTCAGAAATTAAGCATACACTGTCTAAAATAAAGAATAATATGCAGAGATTCAACAATACACTAGAAGATCCCAAGAATCAAGTCAAACATTTGAAGTATGAGGAAGCAAAAAAAACAAAACAAAACAAAAAAAAAACCCAACCGGAAGAGCAAAAAGAAAAAAGAATCCCAAAATTTGAAGATAAGTGTAAGTAGCCTCTGGGACAACTTCAAGTGTACCAACATCCGAATTATGAGGGTGCCAGAAGAAGAGAGAGAACAAGATATTAAAAACCTATTTGAAGAAATAATGACAGAAAACTTCCCCCACCTGGTGAAAGAAATAGACTTACAAGTCCAGGAAGCACACGGAACCCCAAACAAGAAGAATCCAAAGAGGACCACACCAAGACACATCATAATTAAAATGCCAAGGGCAAAAGACAAAGAGAGAATCTTAAAAGCAGCAAGAGAAAAACAGTTATCTACAAGGGAGTGCCCATACAACTGTCAGCTGATTTCTCAACAAAAACTATGCAGGTCAGAAGGGAGTGGCAAGAAATATTCAAAATGATGAATAGCAAGAACCTACAACCAAGATTACTCTACCCAGCAAAGCTATCATTTAGAATGGAAGGGCAGATAAAGAGTTTCACAGATAAGAAAAAGCTAAAGGAGTTCATCGCCACCAAATCAGTATTATATGAAATGCTGAAGGGTATTCTTAAGAAGAGGAAGAAGAAGAAAAAGGTAAAGATAAAAATTTATGAACAACAAAGTGACAACAAATACATATCTATCAACAAGTGAATCTAAAAATCAAATGAATAAAAAAAAATCTGATGAACAGAACAAACTGGTGAATGTAATAGAGTCAGGGGCATAGAAAGGGAGCAGACGGACAATTCTTGGGGGGAAGGGGTGTGAAGAGTGCGGGAAGAGATTGGACAAAGAACTTACACCTGTGGATGAGGACAGTGGGAGTGGGGGAGGGCCTGGGGTCAGGGCGAACCAGGTGGAGGGGATAAAAAAGAGGAACATCTGTAATAATCTGAACAACAAAGATTAAAAAACAAACAGATGGAGAATCAGAGTCAGAAGGGACGTAAGTGGTCATATAGTTCAATCTCAATTTACATATTAGAAAGTCAAGTCCCAGAGTGATTAGCTAGTTGATACGGTCTGTTGACTTACGTTTGTGATTATTGCTGAATGGTTACGGATGTAAGAAGAATCCCATGAGTCAAACATAGTCTGGTCCCTTAAACCCTGACAAGAATTCTAATTACTTTAAATAATCTAAATTCACCAGCTAAAAGACAGACATTCATAGATTGGACCCAACGTTTTGCTGTCTATAAGAAACTCACTTCAAACACAACAAAACAGATTGAAAAGAAAAGGACGAAAAAAAGAGATATCATGCAAACATTAAAAAAAGGAGTGGCTCTATTAATATTGGATAACTGGATAGACTTCAGAGTAAAAAACTTAGGGACAAAGAGGAATATGACATAATGATAAAATGAACAATCCACCAAGAAAACATAGTGATCCTAAATATGTATGCATTAAACAAGACAGTTTCAAATACACAAAACAAAATCTGACAAAGCTAAAAGAAGAGAAAAATCCACAAATATATTTGGGGGTTTCATTATCCTCTTCTTAGCAACTGACAGAAGTACTAGACAGAAACAAAAAATCAGCAAAGCTATAAAATAACTGAACAATACCATCAACAAGATTAATTAATATTTACAGAACATTCTATCTAAAAGGAAAATACAAATACTTTTCAAGCACCCATGTAATATTCATAACAAACAGCATATTGCATACTGGGCCAAAAAGCAACAACAACAAAAAGAAAATAATCAAAACAAAAACAGGCCCTAGCCAGTTTTCCTCAGTGGTTAGAGCATCAGCTCACAGACTGAAGGGTCTCAGGTCCAATTCTGGTCAAGAGTATGTACCTCAGTTGCAGTCTCAATCCCGGGTCCTGGTCCATCCCTGGCCCTGATGTGTCTCTCTCACATCCATGTCTCTCTCTCTCTCTCTCTCTCTCTTCCCTTCCACACTCTCTCTAAAAATCAGTGGAAAAAATATCTTCAGGTGAGAACAAAACAAAAGAGGACAACTGAAAAATTGTTAATCTTTTAGAAATCAAACAACGTATTTCTAAATAACCCATGGGTCAAACATGGAAGTCTCAAAGGAAACAGAAATATACAGATAAATAAAATTGAAAATATAACGTCAAATTCTGCGTGATTCAGCTAAAACAATGCTTACAGAGAAATTTATAGTACTACAAGAAGATCTCAAATTAAAAATCTATGTTCTTAGTTCAGGAACTTAGAAAAGGAAGAAAAAAATAAATCCAAAGTAAGCAGAAGGAAGGAAACAATAAAAATAAGATAAAAACCCAATGAAATAAAAAACAGGAAAACAACAAAGAAAAATCAGTGAAACAAAGAGCTGGTGCTTTGAAAAAAAATTGATAAATTTTTGTAAGACAGACAATGATAAAGTGAGAAAGCACAAACTACCAATATCAATAATAAAATAGAGGATACCACTACAGATCTTGTAACAATTAAAAAGAAAAAAAAATACTATGAACAGCATTGTAAAATTGTTCATAATGCTCATGAATTTAACAACTTTCTTCTAAGTTGTTAAATTCATGAGCATTATGAGTTGTTAAATTCATGAGCATTATGAACAAATTTATTATATTGTTCATTGAAAATACAAATCACTAAAATATAACTGATAACCTGAATGGTTCTGTAATTATTAAGTAAGTTAAATTTGTAATTAAAACATCCCTAAAAAAGCAAATCACTAAAACTCAACTGATAACCCGAACAGCCACATAGACAATCATGTCATTTTGCAGATTAGAACAGTTTTATGCCTTTTCAATTGTATGTCTACCCCTCCCCCTCCCCCCCACCTTGCCTGATTGTTCTGGCAAGCTCTTACAGTACTATCTATATATTCTATATATATAAAAGCCAAGCAACTGGAACAACTGAATGACTAGAACAACCAGTTGCTATGATGTGCACTGCGGCAGCCAACTGGCCCGATTGGCGTCCCCCAACCTCCCACAGCCCTTCCCCTGGCTGGCCCCGCCCCCGATTGGTCCCAATCAGGGTGGGCAGGCTGGACCCCACCTGTGCACAAACTCATGCACAGGTGGGCCTCTAGTGTTGAATAAGAGTGGTGAGTGAGAGATGACATCCTTACTTTGTTCTAATATCTGGTAGATGGCACATCTTTTACAATTAAGTATAATGTTAGCTATAGGTTTTTTTTTTGGTCAATCGTCTTTTTTAAGTTGAGAAGTTCACCTCTATTCCTAGTTCCTGAGTGTTTTGGTCATGAATTTTGTTAAATGCTTTTTCTCTGTCATTTGATAATATCCATATGAGTTTTCTTCTTTGGCCTTTGATATTGTGGATAGCATGGGGTGATTTTCAGATATTGAATAAAGCTTGCATATCTTCTTGATTACTTGACCATGGTGTTTAATTCTTTTCGTATGTTGCTAGACTCAATTTGCTAATATTTTTTTGAGGATTTCTGCATATTAAGTTCATGGGAGATAATGATCTGTAATTTCTTTTTTTTATACTGGCTTTGTCTAGTTTGGGTATCATGTTAATACTAGTCTTATAAAATGAGTTGGGAAGTGTTCTCTCCTTTTTCTTGAGGGATCTATGTAAACTTGGCATTAATTCTTTTTTAAATATTTGATAAAATTGTTCAGTAGAACCATCTGGGCTTGCAGAATCAGCTTTGTGAGCGAGCCTTGGTCAATTTCCTCTTTGTAGACTGAAGCCTTCTGTTATTTTCAATGTATTTAATGAAAAAGTTTCCCTTTCATTTTTAGGGGGGAAAAATGAAATTGTAAATGATAACTCATGTTTCAAGTAAGTCACAAAAAACATGCACTCATCTTTCTCAAAAGACAAAATTTCTAAAGCATCAAACAGACTGTCAAATTACAGCGGGAAGGTTAGGGAGAGGTGGGGGAAATAAGAGATCAACCAAAGGACTTATATATGCATGCATATAAGAATAACCAACAGATGCAAAACATTGGGGGGTGAGGGCATGTATGGGAGTGGGGTGGGGGGGGGCAATGGTAAGATATGTACATATATAATACCTTAATTTAAAAAATGGGGGAAAAAAGAAAAAAAAAAGAAAATAAATTAATTAAAAAAAAGGACAAAATTTCACAACACTTCAATTATCAATATATATAAAAAGCCAGCGACCAGAAAGCCATAATGACCATAATGAATGGTTGCTATGATGCCCACTGCAACCAGCGAACTAGCCCAATCAGGGGGCAGGGCCCGTGGCCAACCTCCCAAGGCCTCCTCCCCCAGCAGGCCCCCGCCCATGATTGGCCTCTCCCACCCCAATCGAGGGTGGAGTGGCCAGCCAACCCCCCCTGCAGCCCTTCCCTCAGGCCAGCCCCCAACCCGATGTGCCCCCCCCCCTTGGCCAGCAGCCCCTCCTCTAGGCCGGCCCCACCTGATCACCCCTTTCCTACCCTAATAGGGGGTGGGCCAGCCGGCCAACCTCCGGCTGTCTCCTCCGCCTGACAGGCCTAGCCCTGATTCACCCCAACTGGGGCTGGGCCAGCCAGACCCTACCTGTGCACAAATTCGTGCAGTGGGCCTCTAGTATATAATAACTGCAAAGTTTTTTGGGAAATCTTGGTTGAAATATTGTACCAGTTTATCTTTTTACTATTAATTCTGGAAAATAAATGAGTAGTCTCAGGTGAAATAAAAGATATGTTATTATTAGCCAATCATTTCTGTTCTAGGAGAGGTTTAAAGAAAAAAAAAAAAAGACCAGAATACCTTCCTTGGTTAAAGGCAAATCATCTGTACCTATCCCTAATTGAGGGCTGAGGAGGAGACTGAAGAAGAAGAAGTATATGAAAACTGGAGAGCTAAAATCAATTTGGGCAATATTTGAATGTTATGTAATATTGTTTAGCCAGAAAAGAAAAGGATAGTTGAATAACTCTGACTGAAATTTTGGCCTCTTGAGTCCTGAAACTTCTACCTAGTTATTTTAAAAGAACCAAAATTAGGCCTAGTCCAGGAAAAACCAATTTTGGCAAACAATTTCAGGTAAGAAGTTTGACTGACAACATCATATATGTATGTTATAACACAGGGCCAGTTCAGAAGACTCAGGGAAACCAGAGCAAAACGGATCCAAGAAAGAGAAGAGTCAAGGTAGTGAGAAGTGTCTGAGGACAGCATTTAACTCAGAACAGGAAGAAATACAGGGAGAAGACTACAGAACCCACAAAATGCAGCACTTGGCTTTCTTGATATTTTCTAGAAGCATAACAAATGACAAGAGACCACTATTGACCTTAAAGTCCTAGGCAATCAAGAATAGAGCATTGCTTCTGGCAATGCAACTCCGGCTACATATAATACAAAACAGGAATGGCTGGCCACATTATAGCTAAAGCTAGCAAAAGGAAATTGAGAAAGCATGTGGGTTGGGCTAAAGACAGGTTTCATGAGACTCTGAAACAAAACTGCAAATGGCACTGTATACATTGCAGGTTGACAACAGCAAACAGAAAAATTTATTGTTCTGTAAATAGAAATGGGATGGTATTTCTGAGTACTAGGTTGACTAGGAATCCAAAAAATCATGTTATAAACCATGAGCACTGTGACAGAAGAAGTTTAACATGACTGAGTATAAAAAGAACTTTTGAACAAAAAATTTTCCCTTGTATATATGAATATGTAATCAATAATATAACCAGTAAGTGCTAATATTTTAAAGTAACAATTAGAATCAGGATTCAATAGAGTTAATCCTTACCTATATCAAGCAATTATTTATTTAAAAGATGATCAATATATAAATTCAAATGAAATAAAATAGATGTGACATTATTTGAAGAATTTAATTTAGAAAGGGAACACATTTATTTCCCACTCCATGTAACTTACAACTCCTATTCTAACTATAGGGCTATTTTAAAAAAATATATTTATTTTTATTGATTTCAGAAAGGAGAGGGAGAGACAGAAACATCAATGATGAGAGTCACTGATTGGCTTCCTCCTGCATGCCCCCTACTGGGGATTTGAGCCCACAACCCAGGCATGTGCCCTTGACCAGAATCGAACCCAGGACCCTTGAGTCCATAGGCCGACACTCTATCCACTAAGCCAAACCAGGGCTATTTTGAAATAGATTAATGGTGATAAAAAGAACAGAGCTAAGAAAAATTAAATGAGGCCACTAGCTACACACTGAAAAATCAGCCCAATTTATTTCATCCAAGAAGAATCTAGATGAAAGAGTTATATATACTATTGTTATTTTTCATTAAATGTGAGAAAACAATAGAGGCATTAAAGTGAGAGAGGTACAAAAATGATATGAATATATATGGGAGTATATATTTAAAAAGCATTTAACCATCATTATTTTAAGAATCAAAAAGTTATAATCCATATGTAAATCTTCTGAAGATTTGTAGGATTTAAAGAGCTGTTATTTCATTAAGGTCAACATATTTGGGGACATTCTATATTTACATGTTTTCAAATCCTCCCCAATTTATGAATAACTGACACACAAATGTCCTTTGCTATATACACACACAGAGGAAGGAAGGCTCTCCTAGAAGCTAAAGAAAATAAGAAGGTTCTCTTCCTGGATAGCTTGGGGAAGAAGATGTTTCAGGTGCCACTGCATTCCTTTTGCACCACAAAAAGCAACTATCTACAGAAAAATCCACTTTAAGTGATGATGTTTGCAAAATTAAGTCTGGATTAAGACTGCACTATTACCAGTTGTAACATAATTTATAGGGTGAAAACCACTGAGAGTTCATAAAGCTGATTTAAAATATAAATCTTGAGATTAATCTGTATAAATTTGTTCATACTTTCCTTTTTCCTAGTGTCATCTGAATTTTATTCTCAATGCACTGGACTTTGGACTTTAAAGGAGAAGTGAATTTGAAGAGATCAACCTGGGTGATTTGGTAGAGAAGGAATAGAGGGTTGTCAAGAGACATACAGGTATGCCAACTAGGAGGCTTTGGCAATTGTATAAGCAAAAGATGATAGTGAACTGGACTAGGAGAGTGGCAGTAGAAAGAAATAGAGGGAATAAGAAACAGGACTTGATGTTATTAGATGTGGTTATTAGAAAGAGAGAGACGTATCAAGAAGGGACCCACTAAATTCTTGATTTGGGAATCTGGATGGGTGGAAGTAAGCATTTCCAAATGAGGAGAAAAATAAGAGAGGAGATATAGCTTTTTTATATATATATATATCTGGAGTGGTCAGGCCCAGGGATATAAATGTGGGAGATACTGGCACTAGGAATTTGGGGGATTTTGTTTGCTGTGTTATTATTTTTAACTTCATGACTAAAAGAGTACCTGGAACTGTATATATCAATAAATATCTGTTGAATGAATAAATAAATGGGCATAAAGATGGCACTTAAAGTTACAGGAGGGTAGGAGATTACATAGGGATTTTAGAAATCTTAAAGGTTTAATAAAATGTGTGTCTATATGTGTGTGTGTAGAGGTGGGGTAGATAAATAAGTGGATGAGGAGGGAGAGAGGAAAAAGAGTTTCAGTAAAGGAAACTGAGGAATACTGGCAGTGTAATAGAAAGAAAACCAGGAGACTATTCTGTTAAAGATGCCAATATAAAACTGTATGTCAAGGAGAGAGTGGTTACTGTGTCAAATGCTGTCGAGGTTACATGAGGGAAAGAAGTGATAACAATGTCACTAATGGCTGTACCCAGGGCTAGGGCATGCATTTCACTCTAATATGAAAGAAGGTAGTATGGGTACAGATGTAGGTAGGTTGATAGATTTTGTGGTGGGAATATGAGGAAGTTCCCCTGATAGCCTCTATTTTTGTTAGCCTAGAATGAATATTCAATAAATGCTATCATGGGAATAAATAAGGTGTTATGGAAGCACAGAGGATGTGGCAGGACTTACCTGCTTTTTAAGGGCATAATTTTCACTATCTTCAGCTTTCATTTTTTCAATCTTTTCTTCTTGTTGTTTTGCTTCTTTTTCATACATCATTTTTTCTTTGGCCAATCTAAAAATAAGCCAAAAACTTTTCAGACAATTAACTCTATCAAACAGACCACAAGAAATAAAGAAACTATATAAATATAAAACACTTAAAATATCAAAGTGTAGGTACTAGATGGGGAGAAGGAAGAAGAAAAATATTTTATCCATTTATGTTGGATCTCCATGCCCGTAAGTCCTGCCTACACCCGCCTAAAGCAAGTGCAATCTGTCAAAACATGCAATTCTTAAATTTTTAAATATATTTTTATTGATTTCAGAGAGGAAGGGAGAGGGAAAGAGAGATAGAAACTTCAATGAAGAGAGAGAATCATTGATCGGCCTACTGGGGTTTAAGCCCACAACCTGGGCATGTGCCCTGACCAGGAATCAAACTTCAACTTCCTGGTTTATAGGTGGAGGCTCAATCACCAAGCCACACTAGCAGGGCCAATTCTTACAGTTTTAATTAAAAAACATATCCCATTATAACTATTGTATTTACAATGTAAAAACAACACTCAAAATTATTATGTACTAACATTTCTGTCTTCTTTTTTAATGTTTTCCAAACTTTTATACATGTACTTGAAAGAACATAATGTAAAAGCTCAGCTTATAAGAAAAAAAATCAGTATAGTGCATGCCAAATCCAAAACAAAGATTAGATTATTTTCAACAACTGAATTGTTTGACAAATCACTGTACACATAATTTGATGCCTGACCTTCCTTGTGTGAGAAACTGGGATAGATAGTTTAGACATGGTTCTTTCACGGACAAGTAATAGAAACAAACAAGTATTTACTTACTAAAGCAAGAAAAGGTATTGATATAGATCAGGCAGATTTTAAACAATAAAGAATAGAGCAATACAAAGTTTTACTGATTATTCCTTTAGATAACCAAAATTAGATTAACCATAACAGCTCAACCTCCCCTAATTCTGGTTACATAAATTTTAATATAAAAGTATAGCCCTAGCCAGTGTGGCTCAGTTGGTTGGGCATCGTCCCATGCAATGCAAGGTCTCTGGTTTGATTCCATCGGGGCACATGCCCAGATTTGGGCTCAATTCCCTGGCTGGAGGTGTGCAGGAAGCAGCCAATTAATGTTTCTCTCTCACATTGACGTTTCACTTTCTCTCCCCCTCTTCCTTCCTCTCTAAAAAGCAATAAAAAAATCTTTAAAAAAATTGCTTTCCAAAAGGGTGATATCAATTAATACTGAACCTGCGATGTATAAAATTTCCTATTTCTTCCTTTCATCCTGGTGAACAACTGTAATTGTAAAAATTATTAAATTTCTTATCAAGTATATACTATACTAAAGTCTGCTAAAGCCACAGTCTATGTCTATTTGGCTATGTGTTCACTAAAAATAAAGTTTTCTGGTCATTAAAAAATTATTAAATTTCTGACAAGAAGAGTGTGAAATGGTATTAAATTATGGTTTGAAATATTAATTTATTAGAACAGTAATTACTGTTGGTGATTAAACAGCACCAGAATGTTACCAGTGATTGAACCTTGGTTCAACAACCATGGTACTGTACTTGAGTCTTGGCTAAGAAAGAATTCAGAGCCAAGAATCAAATACAAGCAAAAGTTTATTTAGAAAGTCACAGAGGCAGAAGTGAGTTATGGAAGAAGTAGAGCCAGCTCAGGAAAAAAAGTTACAGAGGCAAAAGAAGAGCCCTTGGAGGTTAGGAGAAAGAAAACAGACACACCTGAAGGAAGAGGCATGAACAGTTCTAGAGCTAGCGAGCTAGAGAGCACTTGCACTGGGGTCCTCAGTCCTGAGAGTTTGTATCCTCTCCTTAAAGATAAGGGACCTTAAGGGAGTTCTCAGAAGATCTCAAATAGAATATTCATCAGCTTTTCCAGGTGTGTCCTTTCACAGTCTCTACTGATAGGTCGGTACCAGGGCAGAGGGTCATTAATCATCACAAACTGTCATCTTGGCTGGCCTTGCTGCTTTTCTGGGCCTGGAGCTAAAACACAACTAAGGCCTAGATGTTATCTCTAATTTGACCAAAACTCTGTCTCTGACCCAAGGCTTTGTTCCTAAGATTATTTGATGTGGGTCAGAATCTCATTGTCTTGAGGGCTTAATGCTTTAAGAGGGTAGTGGTGCAAGGGCTTGTATGGTAGTCACATGAGGCTATTCTCTAGGTCCCTTGTTCCTCCTCTAAGGGGGTCTATCACATGACTAGCGACATCAGAGGAGGCAAGGTCGGGGAGGGCCTAAACGCATGATTAGTGATATGAAAGATCAGGGGGTCTAAATTGCATGACCAGTGATATGCAAAGGTAGGAAAGGTCAACCTAGGAGTGAGATCTGTATTTCCCAGTTTTGCTGGTTGCTAGGTACTGAAGGCTTTTCAACCTGCTGACGTTTTGTACCTGGCCAATCTTCCTACTCTGCTCATGTCTGTCTAACTGTCTAATATAATTACTGGATAAGTATTTTCTGAATAATGAATAAGTATCTTCTGGTGAATTTGGCCCTTATTCCTTACTCTAAGGAAGGCTAAGATTTAATTCAATTAAGTATATATAGTCACAATTTAAAAATCCATTACTAAAATATTATTTTCTGTAACAAACATACATGTTCCTATAAATACAGAACTATATAAAAATTATAATGAACAAAATCTTAAAATTCATTCAAAATCTCATTGCTCAAGTTAAGTACTACTGATGCAAAATGCACATAATTCTGAAATAAAACAGTTAAAAAAATAGAAAAAGTCTAAATTAAGTTTGGTACAAACTCATTTAGCAGCAAAATGTGTCCTCAAATGACATGAAACTACAGACTTTATGTATCCTACTAAAAAAAATGTGAATAGTACACTACAGAAATATTAATGTTTGATTAGAGTACTTCTCTAAATGCCATTATGTAAATGCACATATTACTGTTTCAAAACCTGAAAATATCTGAAATTCAGAAATACACATGGGCTCAAGGGTTTCATAGAGGTGATTACGGACCTGTATTAGCATTATTTTCCACTTGTCTTTCTCTTTAAACATGTATGTGTAAAAATTTATATTAATATATAAATACAAATATACATATGTATTTATAAATAAGATAATGTATAATTTCCAATGTCATTAAACATTCTTTTGAAAATATAGCTTTTAGTGGCTACAAAGCATTTTTATAATATTAATACAACAACTTATTAAAATGCCTATCAGACATTTAGGCAACCCCCATATTATAAATACTGTGATGAATATCCCTACTCATCAATTTTGTAATATTTTCTTACTACAAAATATTTAAAATATATCATGCCTGATGAGAAATAAGACTAAGTTCTTTTCTTTTTCTTTTTTTCTTAGAATGAAAATAAGGATTTAATGTACTGCAGCCATTACCATCCTAAGTTGCTTTTTTTCTTTTAATTTAATAAATCTTTATTCAGATTGTTACAATTATTTCTCCTTTTTTCCCCCTCATAGCTCTCCTCCACCCGGTTCCCACCCCACCCTCTGCCCTTACTACCCCCCCTCACTGTCCTCATCCATAGGCGTACGATTTTCGTCCAGTCTCTTCCTGCACCCCCCCCCCACACCCCTTTCCCCCTGAGAATTATCAGTCTACTTCCTTTCTATGCCCCTGATTTTATTATATTCACCAGTTTATTCTGTTCCTCAGGTTTTTTAATTCACTCGATTTTTAGGTTCACTTGTTGATAGATATGTATTTGTTGTTCATAATTTTTATCTTTACCTTTTTCTTCTTCCTCTTCTTAAAGAATACCTTTCAGCATTTCATATAATACTGGTTTGGTGGTGATGAACTCCTTTAGCTTTTTCTTATCTGTGAAGCTCTTTATCTGCCCTTTAATTCTGAATGATAGCTTTGCTGGGTAGAGTAATCTTGGTTGTAGGTTCTTGCTATTCATCACTCTGTAGATTTCTTGCCACTCCCGTCTGGCCTGCATAGTTTCTGTTGAGAAATCAGCTGACAATAGTATGGGTGCTCCCTTGTAGGTAATTAACTGTTTTTCTCTTGCTGCTTTTAATATTCTCTCTTTGTCTTTTGCTCTTGGCATTTTAATTATGATGTGTCTTGGTGTGGTCCTCTTTGGATTCCTTTTGTTTGAGGTTCTCTGCACTTCCTGGACTTGTAAGTCTATTTCTTTCACCAGGTGGGGAAAGTTTTCAGTCATTATTTCTTCAAATAGGTTTTCGGTATCTTGCTCTCTCTCTTCTTCTGGCACCCCCATAATTCTGATGTTGGTACGCTTGAAGTTGTCCCAGAGGCTTCTTATGCTATCTTTAACTTTTTGGATTCTTTTTGCTTTTTCAGTTGAGTGTTTTTTGCTTTTTTGTATTTCAATTCTTTGACTTGATTCTTGTGTTCCTCTAGTCTGTTGTTGGGTCTCTGTATAATATTTTTTATTTCAGTCAGTGTATGTTTAATTTCTAGTTGGTCCTTTTTCACATCTTTGAGGATCTCATTATATTTATTGGCCTTTTCTAGGATATTCTTGAAAAGCCTTATAACCATGGTTTTGAATTCTATATCCAGTCATTTGTTTTCCTCCATTTCTTTCGTTTGTGATCTGTTTCTTTGTCGCTGCATTTTCGCTGCTTCCCTGAGTTGGTAGGGTAGCTTTGTGTGCTAGGTTTCCTATATGGCCTAGTGGGTCGGCCTCCCAGTTACCTGAGGTGGACACTCTTGGTGCACCCCTTTGTGGACTGTGTGTACAGCCTTGTTGTAGTTAAGTCTTGACAGTTGTTGGTATCACTGGGAAGAATTGACCTCCAGGCCAGTTGACTGTGAGGATCAGCTGTGTCTACGCTGGGAGAAGTTCGGTGCTGGAGACAGCCTTATAGGATTAGACTCGCCAAATTGCAAAAGCCTCTGTGCTCAGCTTGGATGGGGTGGAGTCTCAGGGCGGAGCAGACAGTCTTGGCTTCCCGTCAGCCCTGCCCTTGCGCACGCGCCTCCAGAGCTCTGCCTTCCGGGGCTCCCCTGAGTTTCCGCCTGATAGTCCAGATTCTCCCCATAAGATTGTGGGTTCCCAGGGGCTCATCTGGAACTGGTAATCAGTACAGTCAGAACTGGGGTTCAGTGCAGTCAGGAGCTTCCGACTCCCTTCTGGCTAGGGAAAGCCTACAGCAACCTCTGCAGTCTTTGTGCGCACTTGCGCGCACGCCTCCAGACCCCTGCCCACCGCGGTTCCCCTGAGACTCCGAGTCTCCGTGTGCCTTTCTCTCTACCTGACAGTCCAGACTACCCCTGTATTGGCCTGGGTCCACAGGGTTTCGTCCGGAACTGGGGTTCAGTGCAGTCGGAACTGGGGTTCAATGCAGTTGGGGGCTTCCTTCTCCCTCCTGCCAGAGAAAGTCAGCCAGGTTCTCTGCTGCCCTTCTCTGTGCTCACAAAGACCCTTTGCCGTACCTCAACTCTTTGCCGTTCCTCATATTCTCTGTAAGCTTTTCTCTTTCCTTCTGGTTGTAGAATATCCACTCAGCCAGCTTTCCTGTAGTTCTGGATGGTGTCCGTTCTGTCTTTTAGTGTAGTTTTGAAATTGTTGTGCGAGGCAGCAGTTTAGGTGCTTACCTATGCTGCCATCTTGGTTTCTCCCCTAAGTTCTTTTCTAGTAAACCAGTGATCATTTACTGATGAATACTTCCTTTTCCTGCTGTGATAAGCCACCTTTGTCATTCATTATTATTGGTAATACACAAACATTAAATCAATCTATCCTATTTTACCCTACTACTTGGTATTTCATTTTAGTCAAAGAAAACAGTAAGCCAGATTTTACTGTTTAAACATTAATAAGCATATAAAATTTACATTAAAGAGATGTCAAATTAAAAAGAGAAAAATAAGGAAAATGAAACATCAAGGAAAAAGAATGTAATAAATTTGATATCCAATAGGAGTTACAGATAGTACAGAAAAAAAGCAAGGAAAGATTAAAAAAAAAAAAATTTCCTACCCCTGGCCAGTGTGGCTTAGTTGATTGGAGTATTGTTCCATACACCAAAACGTGGTGGGTTCAATTCCTGGTCAGAGCATATACCCAGCTTGCTAGTTCGATCCCCTGTTGGGCATGTACAGGAGGCAACCAACCAATGTTTTTCTCTCACCTGGATGTTTCTCTCTCAAAAATCAGTAATAAATAAAATAAAATTTCCCAGAGCTGGAAAAAGAACAACAATCTTAACTGAAAGGACTTCCTAATAGAATCAGTGGAAAAAAAAACACCCACATGTTTGTATATTGTTGGGAATTTCCAGAGATCCAAGAATATTAAAGCTTTTAAAAAGAGAATAATAGGTCACCTATAAAAGGAAAACAAGTTAGATTGACATTACATTTCATGTTACTAACACTAGATACCAGAAGATGATAGAGCAATCCCTTGAAAGTTCAGAGAGAAAATTATTTATAACCTAGATTTATAACTAAATAGTGAGGGAAAGATTCACTAACTCACTCAGTACTTATTTACTAAATGGCCACTAAGTCCCAGGCATGATTTTATGTACCAAGAATATAGCAGTGAACAAAACTGCATGTCTATTCCATGACACTTTTTAGTGGGGAAATAAGGACAATACAAAGTAAAAGATATAGCATGTGAGATTGTGATAAAGTGCTACAAAAATAAAATATAGTGAAGAAAGACTGGTAAAACAGAGGATTTGAAATTTAAAATAAGTCAGGGAAGGTCATTTTGAAGAGAGGGTATGTGAGTTCAGATCTGAAAAAGACAATTAGTCGTGTAAATAACTGACGAAAGAAATCATAGTCCAGGAGAGGTTTATTTAGTTATATAAAAATTCAAGTTTATTTACTACTATATGCCCCTTTCTGACAAATTTATTTAAGAATGAACTCCCACAAATTGAAGGTGAAAATCAAGAAAAGATACCATGATCAACATAATGCAACTGTCTAATGAAAGGAAAAAAAGAAATCCCAAGATTAAAACTGTGCTGTAGGCCTGGAAAACAATCAGTCTAAATAAGAATCTTAGTGAGGAGTCTTATAGGAACATCTTTAAAGAGGAATAGAATAGATTCTAAAGAACAGATACAATGAGTAAGAAGGCCAAAGAAAAGTCATTCATGTGTTTTTCTCAATAAAAAATGAAAGACAATTAGAAACTCCAGGAAAAGCACACCCCACCCACAGAGTTCTGGTTGTAATATGAAGCAACTGATTAAAAAGAAACTTCATTTATTTATAAGAATAATCTCCTTTGGGAAGCACAGGATCACTGAGAAAGAAATGTAATCTTGTACTACATACCATATTTAAAATGATATATAATTAGAATTTATTTATTTATTTTCAACTTTTAGAATAGACCTATGAGCAAAATACATTTTTCCCTAGTTGTTTGAAATATTCAATTTGTTCTTAAAGTTTTTTTAAAGCTAAGAAATGTCTACCAAACTTTTTTTCTCATAAAAATTTGAGATTACTCTAGCCAGCCAATGAAACCTCAGCATTTCATTAAAATTATACCACCACTGGTATAATAAATTTCCTGTGTTAAATTCCTAGGTTTGAAATCCCTAATATGATTTTCTTTTTACTGACTGATACGGTTCTCTTCTACTGACATAACTGATAACAAACTCTCTTGTCTCTGAAGAAACAAACAATATTTTTGAGATTTTTTATTGTATGAGAGATGAAGGAAGAAACTTTTTTTGAAAACCTAATATGAACAGATTTTTGTATATTTTATTGCATTTTATGCTTACTTAAGTATTATTTAACACCTATTTAAGTATTATTCCCATTTTACAGTGCTTCCCCACAATGTTTTTAAGAGTCATTAGATTCAAAGAGAACTGAACCAGGATTTATCAATATTTCAAAATGAATAAAATATGAGCTATCATATTTCACAAACTTTGGCCAAAATGATAATACTAATGAAAATTAAGCTGAAGACAGATAGCAAAACTGATGAAAGAAGTCAAGTTGGATAAATGATTTTTGATATTTTAGCATTTCCAATGGCCATCACAGAATCTACTCTCCATAAACTAGCCTTGTGGTGAACTTCAACTAACACAACTCAAGAAGAGATAGTTACAATATTGGCATCTCATGGAACATGATATGTAGATTTAGGAAAAAGCTTGAATAATTCAAGATAAGCTAAAATTAAAATATGATAACCAAAGCAGTTAACACATACTGATCACTTATTATGAGCCAAATACTACATCAAAGCATGCTACATGCACTGTCATTTAATCCTCAAAACAACCCTATAAAATAGGTACCACTGTGAGTCCCATTTTAGTTATAATTAAATAGAAATTCATGGAGCTTATCCAAGTTCTCACAGCTGTTAGGTGCTAAAGAACTGTTTTATTCCAAAGTTTATACTCTTAGCCACTATCATAAGCTTTTTTAAAGTAAATCTCAGACATTAGAACACACAAAAAAGTTAAAATGCATTCAAATGTAATGGACATTGTTGTTTGCCTAACCAGTAGCACTTCTTACTTGCCAACAGAATATAATTTTGATTATGATCATCCAAAAAGCCATGTCCTTCAAGGGAAGAGGCCAATCATAATGATCTTACTCTCTTTGACAAGTGAGAGTTTAGGCATGATTTAAGTGACCTAATTCTGGCCAAAATTACAAAAGAGCCATCTGCTGGGGCTTCTGAGAAAGTTGTCATTTTTGCTAAATGCAATATAAGCAGGTATAATTATCTTTTCTCCCCTGAACATTATCATCTGTGTATGACATTTGCTACTTGTGGCAGGTGCCTTGGGATCATGAAGAGATCCAGCTTAAAAGGACAGGTCACTCTGGATGTCAGAGAACTTGAATCTTTGATAATGGCATTAAATTATTAAATTAAGCAACTCTGAAAGTATCCTACCTCCAGACTTCTTACTGTATGAGAGGATAAACATCTTTATAGCTTAAGCCACATATATTCTATTACTTTGAAGCTAAAAGCATCTGAAGTGACAATCATTAACAGCATAAGACTTTGCTGCAGATACAGAAATGCTTTCTTACTTTGGACTAATTCACTATAAATTAATCCCTTAGAAGCTGAGAAACTTCATATTTTTCTTCCCATAGACAAATATGAAAAAAGAGAAAACTTCCTATATAATACCAAATTTTATGTTTCTATTGTATTAAGAAATATTCCCTATAAATTTTGTGCAAAAGTTCTTTATTTCACACTTAAAACTAAATTAGTGTGAAACTTAAAAATTTTGTTTTTGTTTTTAATAATCATGGTATTTACTAGAAGGCTAATATCCATAATAAATAATACAACCTTCTATCCATATCACATTTTCAATTTATAAAGTACATCTACAACACAGGATACTGGATAGTAAATATTAAAATAGAAAAATATCAGTGCACCTAAACAATCACTTACAGGAAAGTGAGTATTAAGTAAATATTAATGTCTATAAACTAGACGGGGATAAGATGTTTAATGGTGTTACAAAGTAAACACTATGGCACCAGGAAAAGTGTATTAACTTACAACTTGGAACTCAGTAACTTCTTGTCAAATGAATTTAAAATTCGTATCTTTCTCAGTGAAGAGGAACAAAGCATTCAAGATTGGGAAGAGAAGCTATTTGACTTAACAAGTAAAGTAGGCAACAAGTTTTTCTGCTAAACATATCAGTAGAAAGTATTCTATAGAAATCAGAGTAAAGTACTGTATTTGAATGAATTTTAGACTTTTGACCAAGAATTTTAGTAATGTGACCCCAGAAACAGAAGAACTAACGTTTTTACAAAAGAACGTTAGAACAAAAATACCAAGAAAGATGCAGGGGGGAAAAATTTGATTCATTAGGAAAATACAAGAGGACTGCAAATTAGAAGTTAATTGCTCAGCCACCACAATAAAAAATTCTCACTAGTGTCTTAGTGAGGAAGAACTGAAGATTGACATAGGAATCTGATGATTTAGTGCTTATGATCTATATAGTAAAATGTATGTGTTTAAAATTCAGGAGGTTTTAGTCATTCTGTATTAATTCTTTAGTGGTCACTATAAAGTCAAATGAGATTTCTCACTATTCCCATATTTCAATAATTATAGTCAAGATTTTGGGAATCAGCAAACTAAGGAAGAATCTGCTACAATACTCTGTCTTAACAAAACACATAAAAATGTGCTACACACAAACAGACATAAAATGAGATGGGGCTGGAGACGCTGTCTGAGTGGGGTACCTTCTCTCCCTCTTCATTTTCTTTTCCCACCCCATTCATTCTTCAAAACATAACTCAAATGTCCTTGGATTCCAGAAGGACCACACAAACCCTATTTTTATCACTTTCTAAGATGCCACTGTGGATCCTTTCTATGGAATTTGATAATATATTTATCTGCATCACAGAATTGATCACAATAGGTTAAAATTTTGTCTACTTCCACTCTTGAAGCTGAATGGTCTGACTGGAAATGTGTCTTCTTATCAGCATCTGTCAGAGTGTATGCCTCTCAGATATGTTTACTAAAAGAACTCACAATTACCTTGAGAGATAAGCAGGGCAACTATTATCATCCCCATTTTCAAATAGGAAACTGCAATTCAAAGAGGTAATGATTCACCTAAAGATAGCTGGCCAAGAAATGGTGACATCAGGATTTGAAATTATGACTTCTAACTTCAAGTGTCAGTACTTTCTAAAACATTATACTATCTCATGTTTAAAATAAATAAAGCAATTTTCAAATTTTAAATTTCTTCCACCTGTTCCAAAAGTAAAATAATCCCACAGTTTAAAATTTGAATAGCATAAAATAATACAAAGTGAAGAAGCAACCAATTACTCACACACCCTGCCTCTAGCTACTCAGTTCCCACTACTGGAAGCAACATGTTATCAATTTCTTGTCTATCCTAAATGAAAGAAATTAAATGCTTAACTGATGGTATTTGTTACCTTACCTCCAACTACCCATTAATTAACCCACTAAGCTGGAAATGGTTCAAGTTATATTCACTGCTTATGTAAAATATATGCTTTAATTGTAATAAGTAAGACAAATATGTTTTGTAAATAGCTACAATGATTCATGCCAAATACAAAATCAATGCCACTATGTTATTTTGTAATATTGTGAACTTTAGAGGTTAACAAACTGATTAATCTTAGGAATTCATAATTCACAAAACACAAATGTAAAACTAAGTATTTCACTAACCCTCTAAACTGTCCCTTAAAAGTTTTGAGATGTTGGTGAAATTGAAAAGTGTTTACGAATGAAAGAGCTAAGAACCCTTCTGTGAACAGTTTCTGCTTGAGTTTGTATGAGAAAGCAATAGTACCTCCCACAGCTACTTCATCTCTATACAGAACACTCTGACAGTTGTGTTTACTACTTAAAGTCACAAATTTCTCTGTACAGTTGACTTTCTATCCGCTGTTCAAATTTGTATCCCTGTCTTTATAACATCTCTATTTAAACATCCCACCAGCATTAACTGAAACAGGTTGGAAAGTGAGCTCACCATTTTCCTATTCTAAAACAAAACCCCTTTTCCCAACTTGAAATGTCAACATAAGAATCACAGAAGTACTGGATAAAAGTAAGCCTGACTTGTAAGAAGTTCAGGGAAAAAGAATTAAGTTGTCTGCAAGTTCAATATGAGACAAGAGTGTGATGTAGCTGCTAACAAACAAACAAAACCAGCCAAGAAGCAAAAAAAAAAAAAAAAAAAAAAACAACAAACAAAAAAAACACTAAAACATGGTAGGTAAATGGGACTGCATTAGATGAACTGCATTTGTGCTATTATTTTTCATAATTTTACAAGGCATATAAAGCATTTAAAAAAAAACTTAAGCCAAATTACCTAAGTCTTTAACTGCTTAAATATTACTTTTAAATAACATTTGGTAATGGTACTTCAGAGCTGTATTTGATACAATTTTAATAGCTAGCAAATCTGGTTTGAAAATTCAATATAGTAAAATTTTCTTAAGACTAAACTTAGATTAGTGATTCCCAATGACTACGAAGCCCTACAAATCTTTGTCTATGTCATATTAACTATAGTGTGTAGTTTTTAAAAAGTTTGCATTATATCTAACATTCCCTACTTCTATCCTATAATTGTTTATTCAGAGTAAAACAGTAATTTTATAGCTTGACTTCCTCAATTTAATACTGTTGAAAAATATTGCATTTTCACAACTGGAGGCATACCACCTTTAGCTCTCCTCCCATGAACAGTATGTGTTAGCATGTAAAAACATGAAAAGACTCTAACTGTATTTCACAAAAATAGAAGAATATATCATGTATTTTATTGCATTTTAAGAGCATCACAACTTTTTGCGAGTTGTTCTAAACAGTCTTTCTAGACTATTTTAGATGAGTTATTTTAAAGAATCTTAGGATCCTGATACTGACAATAGACTACTATGCAGCATTAGGGTTAAAGAAAGACACAGGAGCTACTTCAAATTTATCTGTATGTAGGGAAGAAATTTTATTCTTTTATTGTCTATGTAAATATAACCAAACTGCCATTTTTCAAATGTAGTAAACAGTTGTTTTCTTTCACAGAAAAAAAAAGGAATGCTCTTGCAATAAAAAGAAAAAGGTTTCTATGAATAAAGCGTGGGAAATATTGCATAACTC